>CM061352.1:41052020-43452020 GCA_030867105.1 Liasis olivaceus
GGACTCCTTTTTGATGTTTTAATATGGGTGAGGGACCTCAGGAACATCTGGTCAATCTGGAAGAGAAAATATGAGAAAAAGCTGCTACACTATCTCTACTGCATGCCATGATAGAAGGGAAATTTGATGCAATGTGCTTGTGGAGAAATATGTCATAAACAGTAATGTATGATTATATAGTGGCATGCATATTGCATGGGGAAATATCTTTCTCCTATGAGTCTAGGTAGGGTACCTCAAACTATGTAAGTGCACAGTATGATCAATGAAGTGCCTTGAATTGACAAAATATAGTGTTTGTTGTAGGGTATAAGTTTAGGTTTCCCTGATCCAACTTTACATAAAGAAAGTGGTGATGACCTTTCACATTTTCTCCATTTCTATTTCATTAAGAATATGGTATTTATATTTACAGAAAAGTGTCATCAAGAAAAAATATAATATTTGTCTAATTCCCTGAGTCCAGTAAGTTTCAAGCTTTCTCTCTCTGTACTTCCAGCTGAGACAATATTAGACTTTGCAACCCATAAATTCCTTTTCTGATTTTTTTGTTTTTGTTTCATATGTTTGGATGAATCTCCATCACACAAAGGAGGAATCCTATGCAAATTTACAGATGCCACATGATGGCGGGCAGAAATGTTGACTGGGTCAAAGTCAGTCAACATTAGGCCTCTATCTACTAGCAACAGGATTCCATTTAGGACTATATGTCAAAGTTCCTAAATGTCACCTGCCATTAGATAATCTAATTCATCATGCACTGAAATCTGGTCAATAACTTGTGCCAATCACTAGAAAGGAAGGCGGCACTCAATTTCTGAAGTTTGATATGATCCTTAAGGAAAAAAATCTGCCAGTTTTTGTAAGTTTTTGACAGCTGATTCACACAGCCACTTCAGCAGGTGCTATCACCCTTGTTCAAAAGACTAAACAAGATCCAGCCAAAAGTAAATGTTACTAAGTCCCATTGCTTGCAGTGACAAACTTAGAACCCAGCAGGACATTTATTATACATTACAAGTATAACTACATATATAGCAATGGGCTGGAACTGCTGGATAGGTTGATCTCTTATATTTGTCCATTTGTGTCTATTGTGGTATTAACATAGATTCAAAGGTCAGAGATTGAGTAGCTATCATCCCATTCCCCAGCTGACTTGTTTGGATGAATTCTGCCTAAAGTAATGGCACTTGATGAAAAATCTGAGATGCAGATTTATGATTCTGGCTAGCCACTAGCCACCCTTCTCCATACCTTCCCTAACTTCCATTTGCCACTTCAATGTACTCCCACACTTAGGTGCAGAATATCCAGTTGGCCCATCCACCCCTTACCTCTTTGGTTGCTGGTTAGATATGGTATATTTGAAACCTGGCCCAACCTGGCCCTTCCTAAACTACCAGCACCTTCTCCCCCAATTTCCCATCAGCTGTCACCACTGTGTATCACTGCTGGTGGTCTTGTCCTTTTGCAGTGTACTCCAACCCACTTATGACTAGAGCATTCATGTTCTGTGTTCATGCCTGGACCAAACAATATGTTTTGGGTTTGTGTCAGCTCACCAACTTCAGTTATGTTCTTTACTGAATGCTATTTCATATCCTTACTCTGGAAATTGGGTCAAGGAATCTGATCCAAGGGGCCTTAGGAAACTGTCATTTTATCACAGATATCTGTTATTCATTGTACAAGGTCTGATAAAACTTCTCATGCTTTTTCTAGAGGCCAGGAATGTATCTATATCCTTATTTTATTTATACTCCTGAAAGGATGTATGTATAAAGGAAACTGAATAGATTACTTAAAGAATAAAGGTCAATAATTATGCAAAAAAAAAAAAGTGTCAACCCTTTTCTGTGCTCTCTGTTGTTTTTTTCTAAGAAAATATTGTACCATTAGGAAAGTGATAAGGGATAAACTGTAAGCCCAGATCAGATAAAAGGAATTAGAATTGTAATGTAGAACTTTTCAAAATGTATAAAAGAAAGGAACTTTTAAGAATCATATAGCAAGTATAATCAGCTAAATTTTATCTGAAATAATATACCACTTTTCAAGTGAAAGACCTAAGAAAAAAAATTAAGATGATATACAACTACAAAATAACAGTATTAAAACCCTAAGCAGGTTTTAATATTAAAAAGAAGATTGGATGCGATAGAAAACTGAATGAATTCCACAAGCATTTATATTTTCATTGCTTCATGATAATGACAAATGGAATAGTAGTTTGATAAAGCTTCCTCTTTGGGGAACACATATGAAAAAGGAATTCAATCATGCCTGATTCACATTTTTATTTTGATATATTCATCTCAGCTAGGACTTGTATTGGCACCTGACATCACCACCGCAAATGAAAAGCGATAGCATAAATATAGGCTACAGGATACTGTTGAAGACAAGCTAATTCTATACGCCCAACTAAATCCTGTTTAAATGCAATATATATAGTAAATGAAAAGGCAATATACCACAAATGTAGATTTGCCATTCTTTCTTTTAGTACTGTAATGCTAGAAAGAATGTAAATAGCATCAGTTCTTTCTTGTTCAAACCAGTTTAATTTTTACCCTTGTAATCACCCTTAAAATAACTAAACATATACAAACGATTCACTGAATGAGTGAAGAAAAGGAGAAAACTGGAGTTTGTCAGAAGAGTTCAGCTTAGGAGAAGCAGAAGAGAAAGGAAGGAGAGAAAAGCCAAGAAAGGGGGAGTCTGCTGACTAATTGCTACTGTTGACTGTTTTCTGAGTGCTGCTGATTGCCCATTGAATAGAATTGGAGCATTGCTTATGTTAACCTAGCTGAAACAGCTTTAGGGCACATATAAGAAAGCCAGACAGTGAATGCACTGAACAGACAATTAGGGAAAGCAAATGGGTTTTGCAGGGGAGTTCAGAGAGTAGTTTTGTAGAAGGACTGAGAGTAGTGAAGTTGATGGGACAAAAGCTGGACCACAAATGGAGTTCACAGGTCAGATCGAACAAGCGCTAAATAAGGCTCATCTAAAGTTCTTTTTTATTTCCTTTAATGCTTTGTTGAGAAACAAAATACTTAAAGCACAAAAAGAAAAAAAAACATAATATGTAGCAAGCAATTGCGTATTAAACAACTAATCAAACACTTGACCATGTGAAATCATATTGTCTAGTCCTTCCATTGCTCTAAAGGACCATTCAGAAGTGATGAATTACCTACACTCAATTCTGGACAAGTGGAAAATATTACTGAAAGCCACTTGGAGTCCTGCTAATGTTTCTGGACTCCAAGTGGCTTTCAGTACTATTTAGCATGATATATGTTAATTTATTATAGCAGATCACAATCAGGAAAGCAATATTTTCACAGATTCAGAATAGATCTATTTCAACAAGGAAGGGGTGAAGTTACAGAACATTTGAAAACTGAATATTTGTAGCTTGGTCCTCATTTATTAATGAGTACATCAAGGTGTGACCTCCCTATTGCCTTCGATCTTTTTTTCTATTGGGGTCTTGGTTTAATGGAATGGATGCTAATAGCTTGTTTGATATCTCACACACACACACACACACACACAATCTATCTGTTCCTGTTCCATTGCTCATTTTGGAAACATTGATTTTCATTCCAGGGTCAAATAATGCCATAGCAGTATGCTTCTGAGTCATATGGAGAGGCTGGACCTTGAAGCACTGATTTGCAGTGGCTCTGATTTTCCTGTCGAACTACGTCTAGAGAATTATTGATCATTACATAAGCCATTGACTAAAGGTGTCCCACAAAGCTTCATCTTGTCCCTCATATGTACAGTACCTACATGAAACTGCTATGGAAGAAGATTTGAAACTTTGAAGTGAGGATAATATTAGTATGGTGATGACACTCAGCATTATTGTTTCCAAATATCTCATATCTAACTAGTGTCTAAGAAGTTCTATTGCTTCATAATATCTCCAAGGAATTGATTGGCACTCTTCAAGCTTGGTTAAGTTCAGTGATAGGCTTGATGAGGGAAAAGAAAGTTAAATTAAATGGAGATAAACAGGGAAGTAGGTTCTGGGACTGAGTTAAGTTCTCTCTGAGTAGTGATAAAGTTCTCCAGAAATATGGAGGAAATGCTCCTTCACAAATTTCCTACTTTCAGAGGCTCATCTATTTCAGAAATGGGAAAAGGTCCCCCCCACCCCAGTGTGACTCCCAGACTATGGAATGCACTTCTTAGAAAGCTTTAGCCCCACTGTCTCAAAATTTAAGTGTATCTCATTAGTTTTTTTTTTTTTTTTTTTTCAGATTGTTAACTGAATTTAGTAACAATGTTATATGTATTAACATTTTTGCTGGAACAGAATTAATAGAAAAAAGACAAATTGAATAAATGGCCAAACTAAATGCAGAAATGCAGAACCTTTCTGAAATGGTTCCTTAATTTACTGTCTTTGAAAACCTTTGGAAATTGCTATTTGGAACCTTCATGGCCTTCCATGTAACTATGGTAGCACTGTCCTTTTGGAACTATGCTGCTATTTCATTATTTAGTTGATAATAATTTTGTATTGTACTATTGATAGATTTGCTGGGGAGTTCATTCAATTTGAGAATTCCTGGGAAATGGTAGTACCTAACAATGAATACCTTTCAATCAAGCAAGTCATGAGTCAATGCACATGGCCAATTCCAGGAAGAAGCTTTCAAGGAACTCATCAAGTAAATCACCCTCTCATATCTGCCCATTCTGAGAGCCCTGCTTCAGATATCCTACTCTTATTATTCTATACGCTGTTGAGCTAAATCCCATTATAAGCTGGTTTGGTTTCTTAGCCAGGTCTGTCTCATTGCTGATTTCAGTGATTGGGGCTGAATAAGAAATTCAGCTATGTCTTGAACACCTTACAGAGTTCCATAAAGCTTCTAGCTTATGTTTTATGGTGAACAGTTCTGCAAAATGTGCTCCCATTCTGCCCCAACATGAAGTGGAGATGAGCCAGAGGGAATAGTCCCCTCCAAAGTTGCACAGATGAAGTAACCCTCTCTTTGAGATCTGCATGTACAGGATGTCCATCTGTAGAGTGATTCATTGTGCAAAAAACTGTAGATACAGCAGCTTCCACATGTATGAGTTGCTTCTCTACAGTTTTTTCCCTATATGTATGAATGCTAATGGGAGTGCTATATTTTGTACATGATTCCAATAGATAGGGCTATTCGGCATATTTTCATACTTACTCATAAGTTGAGGGGAAAAACATAAAGTCTGGTTATGATTTTTGCTGTCACTTTTTATTGTCTCTCTGTTTTCTTTACAGAACTCTCATTTTAGTTGTCCAAATAAAGTTCTCTGGAATCTTAACATATGCAAGTGTATTCATCCTATGTATGGCCAGCTATTTCAAAATGCAAATTAGAATTGAGAGAGAAAATGTTGCCTCTAGGAGTTTCCTTTGTTTTTCTTGTGGTCTGAAAACCCACCAGATCATTCTGGACATACGTAGTTGCTGATGATGCTGTCTGGACCCCTGTGACATCTGCACTTTGTAGCTTTTCTGTGAGGCTTAGATTCTCCCAGTTCTATTCAGTGCAAAGTAAACAGACTAACAGCATGGAAAATATAAATATGAAACAAAGCTTGGGATGTGCCTTTGTAAAGATTGTGCAGATCATGCAGTAGAAGTCAAGACCTATCACTGACTTTTGGTAGTGAATGATACCAGTAGTATAGTAGAGAAGTCTACAAAATGATGATATCAATTTTACAATGGCTGGAAGATTCTGTGAAGCTTTAAAGAGTCTTTGATGTGAAATATTGTTTGTCTGAAAATCTGTTCCTGGACAAAGTAATTTCCTCCCATTGCTTTTGTTAGAACTGGGTTTTAAATCACTTAAACACAAGCCCAACAAAATGAAGACAGGCTGACTAAAGGACAAGGGCATCAGCATATGTTTATTTTTTAAAAAAAGTTTCTCAGGTGCAAATAAAAATGAGCAATGATGTTCTGCAAGTAATTAGGTACCAGACTGAAGAATTTCTTGGTATCAGCAGTACAAGAATGCAGGTGTTCTTCTTAGCATTCTGAATATTTCTGCAACCCTTCTGCCATTTCTTTGCAGATCCATTTTGCATAGCAGTTGCATGCTATAATGAACTGATATTTCAAAGGTTTTGGGCTGCTTTATTTGTTAGCTTACTTACTTATTTAAAGAAAGATTTACTACATGCAGTTTGATGAAAAAAGAAGCAGTTATCTGCTCACAGCTGGTGGTCATGTAGTTAATTTAATACAGATATGGGTAAAAGAACAAGAACATCATTTTTCAGGGGTTTATATGCATAGATGTCCATTTTAAAAGGCTAGAAACTTATATTTGGACTGTAACCAACCTGAGATGCTCAAGTGTCATACATTTGCAAGGGAAAAATTAGAAATCAAATTAATTATGCCTAAAACAAAAAGACCGATTCAACATTTAGTTTTAAAAGGAGGTGTTTCTAAAATTAAGTACACATAAGTGAGGAGCTAACAGAATGAAGACCAGCAGAGTATGATACCTGGTTGTAAAACAAGGTGACTGTTAATTTTCAGAACTTAATATATTTAAAAATATATTAAGTTTAAATGTAGGTTGAGATTATGTATATTATGTTGGTTCTGGAGATGTAAGAAGTGAGATGTCTTAATTTCTCCTTTTCCATGAAGAAGAAAGATAAGAACAAATTGTAGGTGATTCTTAAGGATATGATAGATTAGGGGAAACATTGTCTTCTATGTATCAGAAGTAGTGTTAAAGCAGAGCAAACAATTTGCTGAACTGGAAATATGCTGCATAAGTGAATTATGTTACTGGTTCTGATACCTCTCTAGAATGTTTGTGCAGTTAAATTAGGATTCCCCTCTTCCTTCCTTCCTTCCTTCCTTCCTTCCTTCCTTCCTTCCTTCCTGCCTGCCTGCCTGCCTGCCTGCCTGCCTGCCTGCCTGCCTTCCTTCCTTCCTTCCTTCCTTCCTTCCTTCCTTCCTTCCTTCCTTCCTTCCTTTTTACTTGGAGATACAGAAACAGTTATACTGCCCTGTTTCACAACTTCTCCTAAATATTATTAATATTTAAGTTCCTTAGCAGGTATTAGTGCCTATGTGACCTTGGCTGAGTTTGAAAAAAAATGAAGCAGGGCTTGATGAGAGATAAAGAGGAAATTTTACAGCTGTAAATAGACTGGAAGAAGACAATGGCAAACTGCTTCTATATTGTTGCCAAGAAAAATGCATGGATTTATACATGAATTCACACAGAGTCAGGCTTAGCTCAAGGGAGATTTAATTTTTTGTAATTCTTTTCGTGGACAGAAAGACAGTTGGTAAGAGAAGCAAATCACAACTTTTGAACAATGCTATAGGTGAACTAGAGCATAAATTCAAAACAACATGGGACATAGTTGTATATTCCATTCTGTTATGCATGTGAATGTTACAAGACTGTGAGTTGAGTTACAATACTGTCACAGTTGAGTAATACTGTGAAATACACTTCTAGAAATTTACTTCACAAGAATATATCTACTTTTTGCTCCCCCCATCCTTAAATAGGTCAGATACTGATCCTGTAATACACGCCAAGGAGTGAGTGAAAAAGAAACACAGCATACTTAAGTTACACTAGCATCTTTTAAGAAAACCTTTAAAGCATGTTCTTCCCCATTTATTTAACTTTACTCCTTAACCCTACTACTTAATTTTTCAATTTACCCTTATTTTAAAAAAAAAAATACATTTAGATAATGATGTTTGCACTTTTGAAATATATAGGAAGTAAAATTTGGTAGATGGTGAATCAAAGGTAACCAAGATTTTGAAAAGAATTCTCAGAAGTAATTACCAGCAATTTCAATTCTACAGAGCATCCTGCATTATAAAAACATAAGTTGTTTTCATGGTATAATAGAATAATCATGAATCTAAGCCCAAGTGGCATTCACTGTAAAATGAAAGAAAATAATATGATTTATGGAAACTGCGAGCAACTGTTCAGAGTCAGTGTCTCAAGTCCCTAAAGATAATTGTATATAACACAGCACAAATGAATGTATATGCTGACTCATGAACACAAACATCAAGAAAATTGTGTCTTTGAAGCATCACATGGTGAATAATTTCCTTCTATGACATCTCAGCAGTAGGCGCCAGTACTTGGCCAACTCTGTCTAAGCTCAGAAGTTAACCTGTGTCAGGGCTAGGTAGTACTTGGATAGGAGACCACAAGGGGATTCCAAGTCTATAGGCTAGAAGAGGACATTGAAAAAACTTCTTAGAATAAAGTAATGACAAATCACTACTATTCTGTGGCCAAGAAAACTTCATGGATGTATCATGGATAGATCCATCCAAAATAAGCCTGATACCAGGACATCTTTTCTTAATGTTCATATGTTTCATATAGTATACACAACTGCTTTAGAATAAAATATATTTGGACAAATCTGGTGGATAAGAGGAAAACAATTTTGTATAATGAAGAAATGAAATGAAATGAAAGAAGAATAGCATTTTATGTATTAATAATGAGAACACTCACTTGATCTTTCCTGTTACAATTCTGTCAGTTAAAACTCCTTGTGTCACAATGCCTTAGTATGAAATGTGTAAGGAATCATTTATGTACCACTACAAAACAGCAAGAAAATGAAATAAATCTGTAAAACAATTATTTGTTATTTAGAATTATTTGGTGTGTTCACATGATGTATGTTTCTATATGGGGGAGGGGAGAGAATGAGTTTGACACTTATATAAATTCTAGATCTGATTAAATTTTGTAGCTTGAGTTTAAAGTTAGATGAGTCCCCTTTGTGCCGAATAGCCCTATCTATTGGAATCATGTACAAAATATAGCACTCCCATTAAGTGCTATATTTAACAAACAAGATTTTGACTTTCTCTGACACCTCTCCGTCCTTCAGGTATCTGAAAAGTGCTATCATATTACCCATCAGTCATGTTTCTTTATGGCTAAGCATATCCAGTACCTTCAGTCTCTCCTCCTAAGTATTAGTTTAGTGCCTGATCTTCTTGCATTTATTTACACCTGTTCCAGTTTTTCTAAATCATTTCTAAAATGTGGTATCAAGAATTGGTGCCTGTTCCATTATATTCTGACAAATGCAGATTATTACTATTATTTATTAAATGTGTATAGTCTGACTCCCAATGACTTTGTTCAACTATTACTTGTCCTGATTTAGAAACTTTTTACCTTTTTGGTTGCCGCTTCACGCTAATATTTCACATTCAATTTGGAGATATTCAACTGTTACTCCAAGATCGTTTTCACACACAGTTCTGTTTCCTAATGAAAGAACTTTAAATTTCTCTTAATTAAATTCTGTGTTCTTATTTTTAGCCTGCTTTTTAAATTTAAGATCATTTGGAATTTTGATTTTGCTCTTCCAGAACTGTTGCGTAACCTTCAGATCTGATAAGCATGTCCAGACTTCTTCATCCAAGGCTTCAATAAAAATGTTAAACATTTCAAGACCCAGGACCAAACCCTATGGCATGACATCTGATTCCTACTCCAGTTTGATAAGAAACTATGGATGAGCATTTCTTGCATATGAGATTCAAGCTAGCTGTGGATTCACATAATCGACCTTTCATTTGGCATGTAATTAAATAGCTTGTTAATCAAAATGTCATGGGGTCCTTAGTCAGATGCTTAGACAAAATCAAGATATATTATATATACATATTTTCCACAATATACTTAACCAATCAAACAATGATATAAAGATACTCTGACAAGAATTGTTTTTGAGAAATCAGTGTGATTCTAGTAATTACTGCATTGTTTCCAGTGCTTACAGATTGAATGTTTTATGATCTGCTCCATAATCTTCCCAGGCATATATAAACTTAAGAATATTAGAATAGCTGTGCTGAATCACGTTAACACCCATTTTAGTCCAGCATTTTGTTTCTTGCGGTGGCTGTTTATAGGGTCTCACAAGCAAGAAATAGGGAATTTCACTCTCCCACTGTTGTTCCCCTGTACATACCTTGATACAGCATGCATTTTCCTGAAGAACATGAAAGAATACAAATTAGTTATTGCTCCTTGCTTCATACTATAAGTATGTGTTGAAAAGTAGACAAATATGCCAATGTTTTCTATATGTTGCTGCACATATGAGTTTAGGGATATAGTAAGAAAATAAATCAAAGTGAACATGTTGACTTTTTGCCCTGAAGATAATATTCTTTGTGAAGTTTTGAAAAAGCCAGTTCAAAAAGAAAGTATTCCATGTTTGAAGATGTAATTACACACACACACATACCCCTTCTACTAGTTAGAAAACTATTACATGAAAGAAAGCAACATTATTGCCAGAAAATAATAGTTTTGCTTCACAGAGCATTGCATAATAGTGACAGAAAATCCTAAACAAAAGTCCTAAAGTACAATACTCTTGAATGGAACTTTTCAAAGCATTTTCCTCAAAAGGAAAACAGAGGTGGAATGGAAAGGTAAGACACCCATTAGCAGCAAAAAGTTTCCCTCAGTCTAACCATAATGCCAGGTTTTAGCCCTCAGTTCAATAATTTGTGTTACCTGAACCAAAATAGAGTTTCCTCAAAGAATGGGATATTCCCCTGCATTTTCCTCCAGAAGGAAACACATACAGAATGGAAAGGTAAGAGGCCCACTATCTAGAAAGACGCTCCCTGATTCTAACCATGATGGTCATTTTAAGCTCTGACTTCAACAAAGCCTAACCCAAGGTAGAAGTTTCCAATAAATGGGATACTCCAATGACTTTGTTCCAGAGGAAAACAAAGGTAGAAGAGAAAGGTAAATGCCAAATATCAACAAAGACACTTACTGAATCTAACCATGATGTTGGTTATTGATCCTGATTTCAAGGTGGCCTGACCCTAACCCTAAGTAAAGATTTCCAGTAAAGGGGATTTTTCCACGCATTTGACTCCAGTGGAAAAGAGAATAAGAACAGAAAGAGAACAAGCCCCCAATATATAAAGGGACTCCCAGAATCTAACTGTGATGTTGGTTTTTGTCCCTGAGCTCAAGGAAGCATAATCCTAACCTTAAATTGAGTTTTTGAATGAATGGGATTTTCCCATGCATTTTTCTCCAGACAAAAGCGGTGTTAGAATGGAAAGGTAAGAGGCCCACTATGTACAATGAGTCTTCCTGAATTTAGCCATGATAGCAATTTTGGGCCTTGACTTCAAGGTAGCCTATCCCTAACCCTAAGTATCACAGCTAAAAACAAAGTCTGGTTTTCCAAGGAAAGCCAGGAACCAAAATTTTGCCTGCTTCTTATGCACCACTGACAGATTACACATGGAGAAATGTGATCAGAGCTGGATAGGGGCAAACTGTAGAAGCAGCATATTCTTCAAAAATGGTAAAATGAAACTCTCAGTTTGAAACCCACTGTCTTTATGACACTGGATAAGGTATGCCACCATATTTTCTTTCTGATAAACTTTAATTTTTAAGGGCCAACTAAGAAACAAGATTAAAGATCTTGTTTCTTAGTTGGCAAATACATTGCGCTTTGCATGGAATAGTTTTAATGGACTGAATTTAACCAATTTGTTCAATTCTTGGTAAGTATGCATCCAAAGACACATTTTTAGAAGGTGATATTAATGTGATCTACAAAAGGGTCAACACTACACGCTAGAGTTCTTGGCAATAACAAAATCTATCATCTCTACCAACCTTATCAGGTTTTTTTGAATATTATTAAAACATCTCTAGCTTATTGTCATGATTAAAATGCATGGAAGGCTCAGTGCAGTCTTAAAACCTGCCATTGGGTGAAATAACAGTGAAAATCTGTCATCCGTCAAAAGGCAAGGAGACATTATTGTATCCAAGGCCACTGGAGGGAATACCTCAAAAGGTCATTCTCCACAATATTGCTCAGATTAAGAACAATTAATATTGAATTATGTAGGATGCAAAGCTATTAATTCAAGAGCTTTCATTTTTACCAGTGATATTTCAGTATGACTTATTTTTCTACATTGCAATTAATTTGGCTGAACCAAATGTTCTCCAAAGAACTATTTTAATATGGAACAGAGGTTTAAATGAGGCTGAGAAAGATTCCTCCCCACCACCATTTCCTCTCCCCTCCCCCAAATCTAATGAGAACTCATCTTGATCAGACCAAAGGCCTAGGTAGGCTACCACACTGCTTCTCTCAGGGCCAAAGTATATGCATTGTCCCATCTCCACTGTAAAAGACTTCAGTGTATAGATTCCAGTGTTACTGTCAGAACCTGCAGCAATCGAATGAATAGCCAAAAGAGGACTGATTTATTAGGGATAATAAATGCTGGGTTTGCTTGCTTTGATTCTGCCATTTGTAACAAGGGGGGGGGGATGAAAGAAGACAGAGCTGGTGTCATCTCGAAGGCTAGGAAGAAGAGGTGTTATCAGGGTGAGGAATTCACAAGGCCACTACTCGGTGAGAAAGAAATCTGGTGCCAAAGAAGAAGGGGAAGCAGAGGGGGTAAAAGCAGAGGGAAAGTTACACGGGCTTTAGTTTTAGCAATGCTTTGCTTAGAGCTGCATGTACCATCCAATAAAGGATATTTGATCTGAACCAGGCCTGGTTTCATGAGAATTCTTCTGGATTGGGATTTGGACATTGTAGGCCTGACAGTTACCCTTTGCAGATCAGTCACCATTGTTTCCTAGATGAAGGGAAAGGGTCTAGATCAGTGTTTCTCAAGGTCATTGGGAATAATGGGACTTGTAAGCCTAAACCAGTGTTTCTCAACCTCAGCTACTTTAAATTGTGTGGACTTCAACTCCTAAAATTCCCCAGCCAGCAAGCAGAAACACTGCCCTAGATCAAGGAAAAAGCTTTGCTTTGCATTCAAAAGGTGCCATGATTGGTTCTTGGCTTCTCCATGTGGGAAAGACTCTAGTCTAAAATTTGGCAAAGTGGTGTCCTTGAGTGTAGACAATACTAAGCTAATACTGACTTGACATAAGGTAAGCTGGCATGATCTTAATCTGGGCAGCAAATATCCAGTTGACCACTAGATGGGAACAAAAAATTAGAATTTTCTATATCTCTTTGCTGTCATCTGGATTTTGCAGCCCAGCTCTGGGTGGCTTTCAGAGATTTAATTAAAAACATTTATAAAAACAACATCAACACCATAATAAATAAAAAATGAATTTAAACAATAACATCAAAAAATATCTTTTTTAAAAAGAGTTTTAAACTCCTTTCTAAATTTTAACAAGGAGTTAAAGTTTAATTTCAATGGTAATTTATTCCATAATAAAGGTCCTAACACAAAAAGCAGGTTGTTGTTTTTTTTTGATCAATGCTAAATGAAGTAAATCTTGCAAAAAGTGCCCCACTAAAGAACCTGACAGTGTAGAGCAGACTGTACAGGTGTATTGGTTCATTGGGCCCCAAGCCATGTGAGTACTTTGAACTGCCCCAGAAAGCAACTGGTAATTTATACAGCTATTTTAATAAAGAGGTGGTGTGACCCTTTTAAGAGATGCTAATCACATCCATACTGCTACATTCTGACCAGCTGCAATTTTCCAACTGCATTTGAGGGCTGCCTATGAAAAGCAGATTCTAATAATCTAAACTTGAAGGTATTACCCCATATGTCACCAATGCAAACTTCTTCCTTCCAGATAGAGATGTGACTGGTTTGTAAACCAGATATGGCATATGGTTGTCCAGCACCACTAAATAGGGTAGAAACCAACACCAGGTAGCACTTCCCATCCTCAGCTCCCTCCAAAAGAATACCGTGGTCATTCATATCAAGAACTATTGAAACTTCTTGCAATATCAGTAAAATTATATTCTCCATCTCTATTACAGTTTAAATCATTCATCAGAATAATAAAGGTCATCTCTGTTTCAAAACCAAGTTGATACCCAGATGGAAAAAGTCTAGATAATATTTCCTCTAAGTTCCAGGAGCTACAGCACCACTGCTTTCTCCATAAGTTTTGGTTATGTAGAGAATATTAGACTTCACAAATAATACCAAGTTATCAAATATATTAAAGAAGTAGTGTGGCCCAAAATATCCAAAACATACTTAAGAATGCCATACTATGCTTCTATCCTGAAATATAACACAAAGCAACAAAACATAATGTAAGGAAAATGGGCTTATATGCTATGCATACAAATTACAGTAACAATCCACATTTGTCCATCCCATAGAAAAATTACTGCTGATGCTCATGACTGTCTCTAATCTAAGATAGTTTTCATGAATATTAATCCTAAATAGTCTCATTTTCTAGAACTTGTCTAGTTCCTTAAAAAAAGTTGGTGTGAAATTTAGTAATTTAATTACATACTGTGACAGCAGCCTTGATTAAACTTCAGTGTACGTGTGTGTGTGTGCATTTCTGATGATATTAATGTTGTCAGGTGACAGCATCAGTGAGAATGAAGAAAGCTAATTCTGGGAAAGGAAGCACCTCTAGAATTCAGGGCATAGGCCTAGGTCAGAACTTGCTTGCTTGTCCTTAGTAAAACTCATATATTTAGATTTGATTGTGTAATTATTTGGTCATTACCAGGAAGAACTATTTATAACTAACATGGGTTTATAGTGGAATATTGTTGCTGCCTCTGGATGCTAAGGTAAGTCCCTTTAATATGTGTTAGGAACAAGCACTCTTCTTTTCATTGTACTTACATTTGCTGGAGGAAAAAGTGTGTTTGTGTGTGTGTGTGTGTGTGTGTGTGTGTGAAAACCTCCCATGAGAATCCAAAACTAGAGGTACAAAATGGTCCTCCAGCATTTCTACCTTACATTTTCTATGGACAGTTTTTCAAAGGCTTAGAGAATTATCACCTTATCACCTTGCTTTATTGAATGGCAAGGGAAATTCCACATAACTTTTTGGATACTGATTAAGTACATCTATAAATAACTTGATATATCATGTTAGTGGAGTAGATGATTACATCTGGAATTTGATATTGCAGAGCACAGCCTTTGTTTCATTGCACTGGTTGATTTGGAAATAATTGTATTTTGGGTGCTTTGTCCAATTAGATCTCCAGATTTTTATCCATTACTATGTATAAAAACATGCCGTACTAGGTAGAGAAATCTAACTGGCTTTAGGATTGATCCTACTGGATCAATCCTAAAGCCAGTAAGAGTTCTCCATCTAGTTATCGCAACTGAAACTGAAATAGTCAAACTGACATTTGGCAATTTCCATTTCTTCTACAGTACACTATTCTCCTTTCCTCTCTTTTACTAGGGCTTTCAATCAAACTTCTTTGGGGAAAAAATGGCTAAGCAATGTTCACATTCAAAGATTGCATAGCATAGAGTAACACTGGAAGCAACTTTTTTTTTTTTTAACATGGCACCATTGTGGAGGTGTGTGAAGGATGCTCAACCATTATGATTGTTTTTGAGAAGTTTGAGATGGTAGGGTAAAGTTGGAGTGAATCTTGGCCAGAGTGTTTGGTAGCCAATGTAATGATATGTGGGAAACACCTTGGGAAACAGGATGAAGAGATGTTGCCTAGGGAATGGACGGATAAGAGAGAGCATGGCCCACAGCTGTATAGTGGGTAGAGCAAGAGGCTCAGGAGGGATCCTCCATACGCTTTTGATCTGTAGAGGTGACAGCAGGACAATTGTACTTTCAGACTTGCAAGATTCTGTTAATGTAGGTTTACAATAAAGTAGAATTAGCTTATCTGGTCGTGTTTCCTGTCTGGTCTACCTGATAAGGCTGATAGCCAGGCAATTTGTGGAGCATCGTCTGGGGCACCAGGAGGAGAGACACTGCATGAGCAGAGTTTTGCTTCACCCAGATCAAGTGGTAGCAAGGCAGGAGGACAACTGGTGCTGGGTCCAAGCTGTGTTTTCATTGTTGTGGCTGGGGCATCCCTGCAGCAGAGGCTCCATGGGCAGTAAGCGGCATTTCTAACCTTGGAGACTTCAGAGCACCATGGATCAGCTGATTTGAGTTCAGCTGGCCAGCGGTGCCTCGTAGAGGCTGGATAGTGCTGCAGCTGAGTGGAGGAAGCAGCAGGAAGGGAAAGAGACGGGGCAGGCTATTCTTGGGGAAGGCAGACCTGGTGGCTAACACCAGTGTCACTTTCCAGCCCCCCTGTGCTCAGCCCCAAAGCCTGGGCTCCAGAGCTTTGGAGGCCCTGGACTCTGGCTGCTGCTGCTTAATGCCAGGTTGATCTGCAATAAAGCTTACCTCATCCATGATTTGATTGTGGATGAGAAACCTGACCTGGCCTGCATTATTGAGACCTGGTTGGGCACAGAGTTCCTCTCTCAGAAATTTGCCTTCCTGGATTTCAAGTGTGGCACCAGCATGACTCCAGGGCAAGGGTAGTGGGGTGGCTTTCATTATTGGGAGTCTTTAGTGGCCTTTAGAGACCCTACCCCAGACATAGCCAGATGTGAGGCTCTCTTTGTGAAGTTGGCTTGCAGGGATCACTTGGGCTTGTTATTTGCCTACCTTCCTCCCTGGAGTGTGGCATCAGCCCTGCCTAAGCTCCTGGTTTCCTTGGCAGAGTTAGCAATGGAGTTCCCCAGCCTTTTGGTTCTGGGGGACTTCAACCTGCCTTCTCTGGGCCCAGAGTCAGAGTGGCCTGGGAGTTCATGGCCACCATAGCAGCAATGGACCTGATCCAGCTTATTGATGGCTCAACTCCCAGAGTAGGTCATACACTGGTCTTTGTATGGCAAGGTGATCTGGTGTTAGGGACATTAACATCAGTCCCTTGCCATAGACAGATCACTCCCTCTTGGCCCTGAAATTCTCTGCAGCTCTACCCCCAATGCAGGAGGTTGGACCTATTCGATTGGTCTGTCCCAGGTGACTGATGGACACAGTAGGGTTTCAGAGGGGGCTTGGGGTTATTCCTGAGGCTTTGGTGCACGATTCAGCTGAGGCCTTAGTTGCAGCCTAGAATGAGCACACGGCAAGGGCCTTGGATCGGATTGCTCCTGGATGGACTGGCTATTATTGCAGATCCCATAGGGCCCCTTGGTTTATGGCCAGACTCAAGGAAATGAAACAAGAGATGCCTAGAGTGCCACTGGAGGAATATGAAGGATGAAGCTGACTGAGCACAGCTATGAGCTTTTATTGAGGTGGTAAGAGTGGTGAAGCATGCTTACTTCTCTGGTTGGCCAGTGGCCCTATTTCAGGTCACCAGGGTCCTCCTGGATAAGGGGGGGAGCAAGTGAGCAGGGTCACTGTGAGGGCTATTCTAGGCTGGGCAGATCCAATGGAAGTGACTGAGGCATGTCTTAGCTCAGTTATCTGGGAAGAGTTTGAGCCAGTTAATCCTGAGGAAGTGGACAGGGTCCTTTCTGCTGTGAGCTCTGCCACCTATAGTCTGGACCCATGCTCCTCCTGGCTACTTAATACCTCCCAGGAGGTGGCATGTGGTTGAGTCCAAGCAGTGGTAAATGCCTCTTTGCAGAAGGGGGTGGTTTCACCAGCCTTGAAAGAGGTAGTGGTTTATCCCTTCCCTCCTCCAGAGGTCATCCTTGGACCCTACAGTTTTGGATAACTTCTGCCAATATCTCCAACCTACTCTTTTTAGGGAAAGTTGTTGAGAAAGTGGTGAGCTCCCAGCTACAGAGGGGCTTGGATAAAGCAGATTATCTGGACCCTTTTCAGTCAGGATTCAGGCTGGGCTATAGTACCAAGACAACCTTGGTCACAGTTGTGGATGACCTTTGGAGGGATGGAGATAGGGATGGTGTGTCCATCCTGTTCTTTCTGGATCTCTCAGCAGCTTTTGATACCATTGACCATGGTATCTGGCTGAACCAGCTCTGAGGACTGGGAGTAGGGGACACTGGTTTGCAGTGGTTCTCCTTTCTCCATGGCCAGTACCAGTTAATGCTGGTGGGAGAGGAGAGGTCCAGCCCTAGGCTCGTATTATGTGGTGTACCTCAGGGCTCAGGGCTCCCTCCCCTGTTTATCTTCTATATGAAGCCACTGGGAGAGGTCATGTGCCAACAAGGGGTTCATTATTGTCAATATGCTGATGATATCCAATTATACATCTTTACCCCATGCCAGGCAAGCAATGCTGTTCAGGTACTGGCTCAGTGTCTGGAGACTATAAAGGCCTGGATGGTGAGAAAACTCAGCCCTAGCAAGATGGAGTGTTTGTGGGATTTTGGCCACCTGGGGTCAGGAGAGTTGACATCTCTGACTCTGGAAGGGATAATACTCCCCTGTACAGATAT
Organism: Liasis olivaceus; assembly: GCA_030867105.1. Lineage (NCBI taxonomy): Eukaryota > Metazoa > Chordata > Lepidosauria > Squamata > Pythonidae > Liasis > Liasis olivaceus. The sequence goes on from CM061352.1 coordinate 41,070,283, forward strand.
GGTGCACAATTTGGGGGTCCTCTTGGACTCACTGCTCCTGCTGGAGGAGGAGATAGCAGCCATGGCCAGGAAGGCCTTTGCACAAATCTGTCTTTTGTGCCAATTGTGCCCATTCCTGGACCAGGAGGTCTTGTTCACAGTCACCCATGCCTTAGTCACCTCCCATTTGGATTACTGCTCTACATGGGCTGCCCTTGAAGACCATCCAAAAGCTGCAACTAGTCCAGAATGCAGTGGTATGTGCAATTTTGGTTGTCCTGCAGCTCACCTGAGTAACACCACTGGTGTGTAAGCTGCACTGGCTTTCAGTTGCTTTCTGGGTGCAATTCAAGGTGCTGGTTATCACTTTTAGAGCCCTTCATGGCACAGAGCCAGGTTACCTGTGGGACTGTCTCTCCCTGAGGATATCTGCGCATACTGCTAGGTTAGTTAGGGTGGGTATGCTCCAGTCCCCTCCTTTAAATGTTGCCATCTGATGGGATCTCAGAGGTGTGTCTTCTCAGTGGCCACTCCGATCCTTTGGAACAACCTACCACTGGAGATCTGAGGGATCCCTACCCTTTTAGCCTTCTGGAAGGTTCTGAAGACCTGGCTCTTCCCCCAAACATTGGGCTAGGATGGGGGTTGACTGTAAGGATGTTTGGTCTGGTTCCTGAGGGGGAAGGGTATGTTCTTAGCTATGTTTTATGGATTGTTGTGATCCACTTAGAGTCATTGTATGAGATAGGAAGCCATATAAGTCCTGTAAATCATACATACATACATACATACGTACATACATGACACAGATTTATAAAGGCTACATAGAAAGCTTGGATCATTCCATAGACCAAATATAAAATTCATGAAAAATCATTTGGTAAGTAAGTAGCTTAGTTTATAACCCAACAGTCATTTCTGTAAAGAAGTTGGTAGCGGTTAGCATAAACGTTCTACCAAATATCAATGTCTAATTCACTTTGTAAATACTGGTTCTGTAGTGTTGCAAGGGTAGATCCTCTGCCAGACATCCCAGTCAGAGAATCAACATTTTCTTCCTTTCTTACATGGGCAAGAATGAGACCCTCCTCAGTCCTTTCTTGCCTGGGTAAAAAAGGTCCTGTACCATTGAAACTGAGGAGAGTAAACATAAAATAAGCAACAGATATATGCACTGGAGCTGAGAAAATGGAAAAGCAAAGACTATTATCCTTTCAGCCCCAAATTAAAGCAGGACATTACCAGAAAAGTAAATACAGATAAAACTGTGAATCAGAAAGGAACTTCTGGTTCAAGGGTTTGTAACGTGGCTGTGTGTGCCTTTGTCAGTTTTTGACTTCTAGAGGCTGCCTGGATCAGTCCCTGCAGTTTTCTTGGCAAGATTTTTTCAGAAGTGGTTTGCCATTGCCTGCTTCCTAGGGCTGAGAGAGAGTGATTGGCCCAAGGTCTCCCAGCTGGCTATGTGCCTCAGGCAGGACTAGAAGTCATGATTTCCCAGTTTCTAGCCCAGTGTCTTCACCACTATACCAGAATGACTCTGTTACATGAGGAGATACAGGTAAATCCTTAGTTAGCATTGCCCTAGATTATAATTTCAATTCTGTTCTTTTTAAGCCAGCTTGATTAAGTCTGATATCCATTGTCTCTATGGAAGCTCAGCCTGTATGATCTCAGTAAGCAGAGTGGCCCAAATTTCCTAGAGGTTTATCCCATCTTATGATCTGCCCAGGATCTTATTGTCATGTGTATCTCCCTATTAGAGAGCCTTCAAAGCAGCTGCCTATAATTTTAGCAGCTTTGTATTTTTATCTCCTTTGCCATTAATTGTTTGTACATGTAACTACCTTAAGTTAAGCATTTTACATTTTCTTATTTTTTAAATTAAGTTCATTTTGAATTATAGATTGTGCTTTTTATTCAATTTCCAGAGAAGGGGTATCTGTGTTTTTCCTTCTCACAAGCTCTGAAAGCTACAGGACCAGGAACTGATGCACAGAGTATATTTTCCATTGTTCCTGCTGTTGTTATTATTGTTATTTAGTAATATTTCCCTACCATTTGTCAGTAAGGTACTGAGGTTTTGGAATCACTGTCTGTTGTACATGCCAAGGTTAAGATGGAAGGCGCCCGGTAAAGGCATCTGTCTAGAAGATAAGGAGTGATAGTAGTAACTACCCAGCAACTATACCAGGGCAGGAAGGTGGGCCAGGTCATGTACAACCCAGAGGAATTCTGAGGGAAGAGGGTCATGACCCATCTCCTTCATATCTTTTACTCTACAGGTTTAGTCAGACAACCAAGATTTGCCTTCACCTTTTAATAATGGATTATTGATATCATCTTTTTCATCTTCATTGTATTTTCTTCAGAAATTGCAAGCTGAGATTTTAAAAATATAGCAATAAGAAAGTTAACAATGCCAAATGCAAGGAAAATAAAAATCACTATGCCTTCTATAAACAACAGTAGGAAGGGGGGGATTAAATATGTGTTTCGAACTGCTTTCCTAAGTCTATCTTTGATCATTACTTTCTTACTTTCTTTTTGGTCCAAATCTAATAAACCAATTAAATTAATCTCATTAGTAAATGTACACATTATACATCATTTTGGCTAATCATTAACATTATAAACTGCAGTCATAATTTCCTTTGACTATTTATTTAAATTCCAATTTGTACCTACATGAGTTAAAACAGATTGAATTTTCAAGGAGCTGTCCCTCCTCAGTCCATTTTCACTATTCCTTCTCTCCCTATTGAGTCCCATCAAAGGTAGAAGACAGCAGAAGGGAAATCCCAATCTGATTTAAAAGAAGCCAATTAGCAAATCTCATTTGGTGTTAATTGCAACTGCAGTCTTCATCTTAGTTTAATCAACACCTCAGTCAAGCAATCTAAGAAGTCTGAGAGACAGACATCGATTTCATTCACAGCAAGAGCTGCACTGACAAGTTTCATCCTCTAAGCCTCTTCCATTTCCATGGGACTAAATTGTTGCCATTCCATTCAAACTTCTTCCATAATATTTGGAGTGCCATAGCAACTGGAAGGAAGAAATAAGGCCCCTATTCACACATCTTTCCAGGACTTCATGCAGCGGCATGCTCCCTCCTCTTTCCATCATACAGTTAATCTGACACAGGAATGGGCTGCCTGCTGCAGTCACCCTAATTTCAAAAGCGTTACACAAGCAATTAGCTCAGACCTCTGCCAAGAGGGAATTGTCTCCCCCCTGGCAATTGCTGGTAAATGTGTGTGTGTGTCATGGGGTGTGGCACTGGGGGAACTAGAAGAGAGACAATGAAAAAGGGTGAAAGAAAGAGAAAAGAGAATAAGAAAGGCAGAACAGGGAGGGAATGGCCTTTCCAATGTGACCTTGCCTACTATCGGCCTCACTCCAGGTTAGCATGGCCTCCTAACCAGGTGCTACATCCACTATTCAGAGGTCATACTTATCTGATTTTTCTTCCTTCAAAAAATGTGTGAGAGAAAGCACATGTTTTGTCTTTAGTGAAATATACTAGGCATATTTAGGAAGCATGGACGGGTTTTCCAGTTCTGCTCATGGCACAAATTAGGTGGAGAGTCAGGCCATATATGTATAAGGATGATAATGATGATAACCAGTATCTCCAGAACATGTCAAGTAAGCTGCTGGTATAATGATAGTGTGGTAAAGTTTGTCTGAAACATGGATTGTGAGGATTTGCTAATCTTTGCCCTCAGTAACTGCTGAAAACCATTCTGAAGAACTCTTTGTAAGTTCTCTTGGATATTTTCTTTAAATACGTGTAGGCACTTTCTCTTCGCTTTCATACATCAATACATTAAAAAGAAACCAAAATTTAGCCAAATCAAGAAATGATCAAAGTTAAAGTCCAAACCAATGACTAATGAAAGTTGTACTTGAAGTAGTGTAGAACTCTGTGACATTATATACATTTCTGAAAAAGCAAATGGCAAAGCAGACAATATGTCTTTCATGTAATCCTGGCTCTTGAGAGATGATGGAGGAGAAAAGCTACTTTGTCTTCACTCAATCACATCATCATTCCTGTGGAATGTCCTGCCTTGGCCTAATTGGGGCTAAACAGGCAAATCTAGGGTATTTTGTAAACAGGCTTCTTATTGCTCGCATACTTGGAAATGAATAACGTGGAAAAAAGCATTTCATATTCAGTTCCATCTGTAGTGTTTAGAAATAGCTATTCATTGTTTGCTTAAGGTCCAGATGGAAAATATTTTGGTGCTAGAGGCTACTTCCTTCAATCATTTTTATCAATGGCCAAGGTCTGTTGGCCTAAAGCCACAGGTGTTTCAAAAGAAAGAAAAACAAAGTGTAGGTAAGCAGAATTCAGTTTGCTTGAACAAAATACAAAACAAATTCCATGCTCCAGATCATTAGGAAAGGAAGGGACAGAAAATAAAACTACTAGCACTTTAATGCTCTTATATATATTTACGATGAATCTGCAAATAGAATCTGGAATTGTCTTTGAAAAATAATATAAATAGATCTGGGGAAAGCGCAGAAGCAGGCAGCTAAAATTATCATGGGGCTTGAACACGTTCCATACAAGAAAATGTTTGGGACTCTTTAATTTGGCAACTAGTGACTGTGGGGTAGTCACAATCAAGTTGTATAAATCGTGCATGGCAAAGAGCGGGACATCTGTAACAATCAATAATGATGCCAAAATGATGCCATATAAATCATGACAAAGTTTGTGTGTAAAGGATGCACTTAGAACTTATATCACAACATAAGACTCAGGTATGTGAGTTATGTACTTTATGTCATGATGTCATTACACATGTCATAGCTGGCCCTCCTATGGATGTTAATAGGCAAAGATGGGTAGACAGGAGTTTTACCTCTTTCTCAAACACTAGCACCAGGAACCATTCAATAGAGTTGATTGAAAGAACATAAGAAAGCAATTCTCCACATAGCACATAATTAACCTGCAACTTTTTAAGGCTGAGTGTTACCTATAGGTTGGAAGCAGTGTGCTTTCAAATACCAGTTGCAGGGGAACAACAAGGGAAGGCAGTTATACTGTATCTCGTCTGCTGCTTGTGAGTAACCCAGAAGTCTTTTGTTGTCTGCTTTGAGAAACAAAATGCTAGACTAAAAGGCCTTTAGTCTAACCTAGCAGGTCAACTCTTATGTTTTAATGTTTGTAATACGTTTAGAATACTGTCCCAAACAGCAACTTTGCTTTGAAGCCTGGGTAACTGCAACATGAGACTCTGTCATCTCCTCTCAACACATAAGATATTAAACCACCGATTAAAGGTGAAGCACAAACCAAATCTGTTTAAATCTCATTTCAAAATAGGTTCTATGCCCAACCAAACATGGTGGAGAAAAGATGGCAAAAATATATAAATCCACTAATAATTTTTATCCTTTAATATAAAATTCACAGGGATCATCAGCATGGAGAAAAGACAACAAGGGGTATATAGCTATCTATGGATGAACATTCAGTTCTCTTGAACTGTGTAAAATTTGTCTTCCAAGTCATTTTTAATATCTCAGCTTGTTTTCAGATATGATTTGTTTTTAGAACTTCATGCTGAGAGGAAGAGCAAATGAGAAGAGCATACAGCCTTGAAGAAAAATAATACTTTGAAAAGGCTACACGATAGCCACTGAAAGAACAACTAAACATAACATGATATTAATATAATGAACTGATCTCTTTTGCCAAGGAAATTCTGCCTGCTTTAGATACTTGTAGAATTGGATAGAGAATTAAATATCTGCCACAAATTGAGATTAGTTTACTTGAATTTATCCAACACAGTGTATTAGCAAAGAAATAAAAGTTGATCAGGTGCAAAAGCTTATGTACCTATGGTAAACAGATGCTCTTTGTAGGAAATTGTGGTAAATATATTTGAGCAAGCCCGGTGACAAGCACAAAGTAATAAAGGAAACTCAAGTGGTCTATCCTGCTCTCACTGATCCATGACACAAATGGCCATAAATAAACATCATTCTAATACAGTCAGATCTCTCACTCTAAGATCAATATTCCATTTCATTTCTTGAAAGCATTCTTTCCTCTGTTCTTCGACCCAAAGTGGCTCCTAAATCAATCATAAGGCAGTCTAGGTTCTCAAGCTTACAATGTAAATGATATCTCACAAAAGAAAAAAAGGGCTAGGTAAGAAGAGGGGTAGAAAGTGAATCCAAGAGCCTGTTCTAAATTTCAGTATCCAGCAAGTCATGAAGTTGATTACGAACACAGTGGAAAGGATTGTGATCTTCTTTCTCTAGTGGTGCAATAACCAGGGGGAAAGTGATTCTTCGCTGGAGTTGTAAGTAGGTATAATGGAGGGCTCCCTGGCTGTCAATCCTTTATTCTCTGGTGGCTTCAACAGTGGCAACTGGTAGTTAGAGGAAGGAGGTTCTTAGCTGGTGTTGTTTTAGCAGAAATATCTAAAAATATATTCACCAGGGTAAATGTTGCTTAAACTAAATGCATGCTTCTCTTCTTAAGAATAAAAGCATTGTGTGTTTGCTTATATGTTTGCTGCTTACTTTCCAGTTCTGTCAGGGAAGACAGTGGACAAAGATACTTATGCATCACCATCCAAATACAAATCTATATTTGTTGTATTTAAACAAAAACATTTGTCACAATAGTCTTAGAAGAACAGAGATTAGCAATACGGGTGAAAGCCAGCAGTACTGCTGAATATGGGAAATGTAGTCTGTTCTGAGTCCAGCTTTAAAGTAAATGTACAACAAACCAAGAACCTTCTCAAAGTTCTACAGCGGATGCTAAATCCATTCTAGCTAGTTTCCTCCATCTTCCTTTTATATCTAATTCCTCATTTGATGTCCAGGGAGTGAGATTGGTGGAATGTGGGTGGGGGTTCTGTGATAATTCCGCCTTTTCAGAGAGAAACATAAGGAGTTACCCTACCAGAAGAGAAGTATAAAACTCAAGTGGTTCATGTCAGGTTTCTTTCAAGGATTCATATTAAATGAGCTCACTGGTAAGCTATTTGGTTAAGCTTGTCCACATCAAATATTGATATTTCTTGCTACTGTTCTGCAGACTTCATGACTATAAATCACTAAAACGATTAGACAGAAACGGGAAAATTTCTCACAATCAAGCAAATGTATTACAGAGACATTGTCTGCATAGTAATTAGGCACAAATAGAAGCTTAGCTTTGATGAATAAAGCCTGCAACCTGAAGTACTTAGTTTTTCATATATGGAAGGATTATTTATTTATTTTCTCATGGAGCAGGAATTAATCATGTGACTTCTTCCACAAACAGTAACTTTTGTCTACTACCCAGAAGATAACTTCAGTAGCAGCTAGATGGTAGGCAGCTTTCCCTAGCATGAACAAAGGTAGTATAGATTAGGTATTCTGGGAGTTGCAGTTACAATACATCTGGAGGGTAAACAAAGTGGCAGAAAGCTGATAAAAAGAAGCTTCAAGCATTGGACAAAATATAATGCACAGGAATCCTCACCAATGAAAGCAGTCATATTCTCATCAATGAAGAAAGTCTTTGAGCTATTAAATACTGCTGATTCCCAATTCCTATTGATCTTAGCTTGATGTAGTCAACCTTCCTGTCTCCATAACTGTCTGACATCCATGTTCAAGTAACAAGTGGCTGAAAAAGTGAATGGTTTGAAGGTACATCTATGGGAGGTGATAAAAACATTTTACCCAACCCCCTTGTTCCTCTGAAATGTACCAGAGCAATACTGAAAAATATGGTAGCCCAAATTAACTCTAAGTGACATATTAACTCCCTACTCTCACCATGAGACAGGTGTGCAATTGTGTCTTATAAGCCTACTCAATTAGGTAACTAAGTTTGAACCTATAAATGAAGATAGAATTAATAACAATTACCGTATTTTTCCGACTATAAGACGATACTTTTTTCTAAAATCCTTACCCTAAAAATTGAAGGGCGTCTTATTCAAGGAAGTCAGCGAGGAGAGAACCGCACGGTGGCAAAACTGCCCATACTTTGTCTCTGTAGACAGGCTTCCTCCTATTGCTAGCCTCCAATCACAAGTGAAATAGCTTGTCTCCCAAACAGACTTCCTCCAATCATGAGCCTGATGTAACTGACGTCAGCTGATGCTGAACAAACCAATTAGAGAAGGCTGTTTGCAGAGAGAAGCTATCGGCAGTTTCACTCGTGCTTGAATGTAATCAGTTATGCAAAAGAGCATGGAAACAGAGCTACAGAGAGACAGTTTGGACCTCCTCCCACCGAGTGTATCAGGTCAATGTTAACTAATTACTAAATAAAAATGTGTTCTGCACTATCTTTAAAATATTGATTTCTTAATTTGGGGTTGGAAAAATGGGGGGCGTCTTGTACATGGGGGCGTCTTATTGTCGGAAAATACGGTAATTGTAATTAATTATATAATTAATATAATTGTTAATGTCAATTAATTATAATTACACAGAGAGACGGGCGGTGTATAAATTTAATCAATCAATCAATCCTTAATGTGGATTTCAGCCCAATTTCATGTGGCTCTTGATAAAACAATCAGTTCAAACCTCTAATAAATGTTATCTGTTCTTTCTCAAATCACTATCTGGAAGAAAAGGAAGAAATATCAGAGGGAAAATAGAGGGGTCAAGGGAATTCATAAAAAGAGGGAAAAGGTGGGTCCAAGAGAGAATAGGTGGTTCCATCCACTTTTAATTCTAGTCCTATCCATTCCTTGCTTCAGCTTCACCCACCATCCAGTCCCCAACATTTTATCTCTGTGGGATTGTGGTCCTGAGTACATAAAATATCAGAATATTGACAAATGAAACTTTAACTCATACTGGAGAAAGAAAGAAATAACTACAATTGTTTACCAAAGAATGGAGAAGGAAGGAAGAAAGCAGATTTGCTCATTAGAGTGCAAAAATTAAACTAGTGCATCATAAATGGGAATGAAAGTAAAGGTCAAATTATATTTGCTGTTACATAGTCTCACAGACTAGAACATTGCACATGGGAGATGTTATCTTCAGCTTCATAACAAGTGCAAGTGCTTGGAAGAAACGTCTTCATTTTGCACATATGGAAATCTACAGAGAAATAACCAGGGAGGGGGCTGAGGGTGGTGAAAACATAAATAAGTCCTAAAGTGCTAAATAATTAATGAGTGCTAAATAATAATAAAAACAAATCAACTAAAGCCACAGAGAAGGATGAAAATAATTATCTGCCGAGTTGGAGCCCTTGTGAATTCCTCAAGTTGCGCAAGAGCAGGGGCATGGAAAGGGAGAGAAAGAACATTTAAAAGCTTTAATCTTTCATTAGAGGAGAGGTCAGAGTCCAGAGTCAAGGAATGAATATCGCAGGAAGACCAACAAAAAGAAAAATGCATAATAGGAGGACAGAAGGAAAAGCATGGCACTAGACAGCAGTTTCCATAGCAGTTAAAGGTTGCTCAATTTTTAAACAGGCAAAGCATGCAGCCTAAGATGCTGAGCAATGAACTTACAGCTTTCACAACAACCCCTGCTATTAAAATAAACATAAAGCAAATTCAAAATGAATAAAACAACAATTTATGGCATCAAGCCTACCACCCACTGTGCCTGCAAATAATATTGCAGTTCGTGGCTAATTTCTGTTGCAGAAATTCTACAGAACTCATTGGGATTCACAGCCAAACTGTTGGAAAATTACTCTGGGCAATTTCCAGCTGGGTTTGCACCCAGTACAGTCCCACCCTACCTTTGGATTAGAAGATTTGCCACTTGCCACTTAGTTCAGCTAGCAGCAGACATTGATTTATCTTTCTTTATTAAACATCAGCAAACACCCAAACAGTTAACTGGCAAAACAAAATTAAAGGCAGGCAAAAGCAGAGAGAGAGAGAGAGAGAGAGAGACATGAACAACAGGCAAAAATTTACATTATATATCAGTATATCCAAAATCAAAGAAGTTCCCAGAGCTACTAGAAACAATACTGTGGGTAATTAGCATGGACAGTCCCCAAAGAAGTGGCCTCTGGTTATTTCAGCCTTAACCCTTTTACAATATGTACAAAACAATAGCAGAGTAGAGATGGAAAGTAGGTGATTCCCTTATTTTGTACAGTGGAGGAAACAATTAGGTGGATAGGGATGATGTATCCGTTCCTCTTCTCATCAGCTCCATGCACTGATACATGTACATCATGATAGGTTGTACCACTGAGCATCATGCCCTGAGTCTCAGTGCTTAACTTAGGATCTCCCACTATATCAGGGGACTTTTTTTCTTTAAATAAATAAGATTTATTTAAGACTGCTTTGCTTCTGCAGTTCTGATATATCTGTTCTGTTGTTCTCAAATAACTTGGTTGGGATTGGCTGTTTTATTTTAAGGTTGAGCAGTAATTTGCACTGTGTTGGAACTTCCCTGCATACTTGTTCCTCAGATCAGTATTCAGCTTTTATAGGTGACAGGGGTACTATGCTTTGCTTCTTGCTGCATAAGATGGTGGGCATGTCCCCATAAAAGGAAACATATCCTATAAACCAGGGATCCCCAAAGTGGTCAATATTGACCTACAAGGGTTGATAGGACTGTCCAAGCTGGATGTTGTGTTGTTATTGTTATTCATTGTACTATTAAAGTAGTATAGGGGTTGATGAACAATCTGAAACTTTACAAAAGGGTTGATGAGGTGATTAGTTTAGGGACCCCTGCTTCAGATTATCTTTCAGCTGCTTGCTTTAGTTTATATATGGATTTTTGCAATTTACACTTTTTTCCCCCTTTTCCTGGTACTTCTATACCTGGTGGTTGGTGCATGTGAATTTCCCCCTTCAGATCTCCATGCCAAAAGGCTGTATTAACATCTAATTGATCTACAAACCATTTGCTAAATGCTGCTACACTTAGTAGAATTCTGACAATTACAGGTTTATTTCCTGGGACAAAAACCTAGTCATAAACTTGCCATATTGTTGTGTATAGCCCTTTGCTATTAACTTGTTTGTTGTTTAGTCGTTAAGTCGTGTCCGACTCTTCGTGACCCCATGAACCATATTGCGCCAGGCCTTCCTATCTTTCACTGCCTCCCTGAGTTTGCTCAATTTCATGCTCATTGCTTCAGTGATGCTATCTAGCCATCTCATCCTCTGCCGTCCTCTTCTCCTTTTGCCTTCCATCTTTCCCAGCATCAGGGTCTTTTCCAAAGAGTCCTCTCTTCGCATTAGGGACCAAAGTATCTGAGCTTGAGCTTCATGATCAATCCTTCCAATGAGCAATCAGAGTTGATTTCCTTTAAGATTGACTGGTTTGACCTCCTAGCAGTCCAGGGGACTCTTAAGAGTCTTCTCCAGCACCACAGTTGCAAGGCATCAATTCTTCGGCGTTCAGCCTTCTTTATGGTCCAGCTCTCACAGCCATACATTACTACTGGAAAAACCATAGCTTTGACTATGCGGATCTTTGTCGGCAAGGTGACGTCTCTGCTTTTTAATATGCTATCTAGGTTTGCCATAGCTTTCCTCCCAAGGAGCAAGCGTCTTTTAATTTCATGGCTGCAGTCTCCGTCTGCAGTCATCTTGGAGCCCAAATAAATGAAGTCTGTTACTGCTTCCATTTCTACCCCTTCTATTTGCCAGGGATTGATGGGTCCAGATGCCATGATCTTAGTTTTTTTAATGTTGAGTTTCAAGCCAGCTTTCGCACTCTCCTCTTTCACCCTCATCAAGAGGCTCTTTAGTTCTTCTTCACTTTCTGCCATTAGGGTGGTATCGTCTGCATATCTGAGGTTATTGATGTTTCTCCCTGCAATCTTAATTCCGGCTTGTGATTCTTCCAGCCTGGCATTTCTCATGATGTACTCTGCATATAGGTTAAATAAGCAGGGTGACAGTATACAGCCTTGTCGTACTCCTTTCCCTATTTTGAACCAATCGGTTGTTCCATGACCGGTTCTAACTCTTGCTTCTTGGCCCGCATACAGATTTCTCAGGAGACAGGTAAGGTGGTCTGGTATCCCCATCTCTTTAAGGATTTGCCACAGTTTGTTGTGATCCACACAATCAAAGGCTTTTGCATAGTCAATGAAGCAGAAGTAGATGCTTTTCTGGAACTCTCGTGCTTTCTCCATGATCCAGCGAATGTTGGCAATTTGATCTCTAGTTCCTCTGCCTCTTCGAAACCCAGCTTGTACATCCGGTAGTTCTCGGTTCACGTACTGCTGAAGCCTAGCTTGTAGGATTTTGAGCATAACCTTGCTAGCATGTGAAATGAGTGCAATTGTGCGATAGTTTGAGCATTCTTTGGCATTGCCCTTCTTTGGAATTGGAACGTAAACTGACCTTTTCCAATCCCGTGGCCACTGTTGCGTTTTCCAAACTTGCTGGCATATTGAGTGCAGCACTTTAACAGCATCGTCTTTTAGTATTTTAAATAACTCAGCTGGAATACTGTCATCTCCACTAGCTTTGTTGTTAGCAATGCTTCCTAAGGCCCACTTGACTTCACTCTCTAGGATGTCTGGCTCAGGGTCAGTGACCACACCAGCATGGACATCAGGGACATTAAGATCTTTCTTGTATAGTTCTTCTGTGTATTCTTGCCACCTCTTCTTAATCTCTTCTGCTTCTGTTAGGTCCCTGCCTTTTTTGTCCTTTATCATGCCCATCTTTGCACTAAACGTTCCTTTGATATCTCCAATTTTCTTGAAGAGATCTCTAGTCTTCCCCATTCTATTGTTTTCTTCAATTTCTTTGCATTGTTCATTTAAGAAGGCCTTCTTATCTCTCCTTGCTATTCTCTGGAAATCTGCATTCAGTTGCTTATATCTTTCCCTTTCACCCTTGCTTTTCGCATTCCTTCTTTCCACAGCTATTTGTAAAGCCTCATCAGACAGCCATTTTGCTTTCTTGCATTTCTTTTTCTTTGGGATGGTTTTAGATGCTGCCTCTTGTACAATGTTACAGACCTCCGTCCATAGTTCTTCAGGCACTCTGTCTACCAAATCTAATCCTCTAAATCTATTCATCACCTTCACTGTGTACTCACATGGAATATGATCTAAGTCATACCTGAGTGGTCTAGTGGTTTTCCCTACATTCTTCAATTTAAGCCTAAATTTTGCAGTAAGAAGCTCATGATCTGAGCCACAGTCAGCTCCTGGTCTTGTTTTTGCCGTCTGTATAGAGCTTCTCCATCTTTGGCTGCAAAGTATGTAATCTATCTGGTTTCGGTATTGACCATCTGGTGATGTCCATGTGTAGAGTCGTCTCTTGTGTTGTTGGAAAAGAGTGTTTGCTATGACTAGCTTGTTCTCTTGACAGAACTCTATTAGCCTTTGCCCTGCTTCATTTTGTACTCCAAGGCCAAACTTGCCTGTTATTCCAATTACTCCTTGACTTCCTACTTTAGCATTCCAATCCCCTATGATGAAAAGGACATCTTTTTTTTGGTGCTAGTTCTAGAAGGTCTTGTAGGTCTTCATAGAACCGGTCAACTTCAGCTTCTTCGGCATCAGTGGTTGGGGCATAGACTTGGATTACCGTGATGTTGAATGGTTTTCCTTGGATACGCACTGAGATCATTCTGTCGTTTTTGAGGCTGTACCCCATTACTGCCTTTCCCACTCTCTTATTGACTATGAGTGCAACTCCATTTCTTCTAAGGGTTTCTTGCCCACAGTAGTAGATATAGTGGTCACCTGAATTAAATTCACCCATTCCCGTCCATTTCAATTCGCTGATTCCCAAGATGTTGACGTTCAATCTTGTCATCTCATGTTTGACCACATCCAGCTTGCCTTGGTTCATGGATCTTACATTCCACGTAGCTATACAATATTGTTCTTTACAGCATCGGACCTTCTTTTTGCTTCCAGATACATCCACAGCTGAACGTCCTTCCAGCTTTGGCCCAGCCGCTTCACTCTTTCTGGAGCTACTTGGAATTGCCCTCCGCTCTTCCCCAGTAGCATATTGGACACCTTCCGACCTGAGGGGCTCATCTTCGGGCGTCATATCTTTTAGCCTTTTAACATTGTCCATGGGGTTTTCTTGGCAAGGATACTGGAGTGGGTTGCCATTTCCTTCTCCAGTGGACCACATTTTGTCAGAACTCTCTGTCATGACCTGTCCGTCTTGGGTGGCCCTGCACGGTATAGCTCATGGCTTCACTTAGTTACACAAGCCCCTTCGCCACGACAAGGCAGTGATCCATGAAGGGGGCTATTAACTTAGCTTTATGTTATTGCACATTGCTTTATGTTACTGCACATTGCTTTGTTCTGAAAATCCATTTACAGCCTATGATTTCTTGCCCTTTAGTAGTTCTGTTAGAATCAATGTTTGGGTTTTGTGCAAGGATGGCATTTCATCCTGGGCAAGTTCCCTCCATTTCTGTGCCTCAACTGCTGGTAGTCCCTGTACTTTCTATGATTGGGATCAGGTCCATCCCTTGTTCTAGCTGTGCAGTGCATTCTTTCAGGTGGGATTCCTTTATTAGATCTTTGAAATCTTCTTAACTCTAATTCTGGATTTGGCTATGTGGCAGCAGGCCTTCTGAATCTGATGCCATTACAGATTCCTCAGTCATTTTCAGCATCCCCTTTTGATTGGGTATTATTATTATTATTAATCACCTTCTCTTTGTGAGCTTCCTGGGTAGATCCAGATGCGACTGGTAAAACTAATCTGCTTTGTATTAGTATATGAATATTACAGCTCATCTGGACTTACTCTTTCCTCTTTATTAAAATAAGTGACGCTCATTTATTTACTTTTCCAGTTTTTCACTTTAAAACTCTGTAGGTTTTTGTTCCTACTTGATAACTTAGCATTATTCCTAATTGGTTCTGCAATGTATTATTATTATTTTCTTTAGGAATATAATTTAGTTAATGTTTGATGCTTGTATTTTTCAAATTCCCTGTTGCAATATCCTCCCTGTTATCAGACCTAAATCTCTTAATTTTTCTGTTGAGCTTGCTTTCTACATGAACACTGTACAGTTTGAATTGCTCAAATACTTTACCCTTAATAGTTAAAAGACAGGTACAAATATGCTTTGAGTGACAAACTTTACAAAGCAGATTTTTTTTGTCTGCATTTTGTTTTGTTTGACATGGGACCATAAACATGAAAAAATCAAGTTCCAATAGATGGATGGCTTGTTTGAATTGTCTTGAATTGAATTCAGAAGACTGTTCTTTTCTTCTTTTAAATAACAATCACACTTTGATTCCCTTTGTGTTTTTCAGGAATAAACAGTTAATCCAATTGCTAAGTCCTCATCTTTTAATTTTTTAATAACTGATTCATCTCTGTGGGGCAAATCATTTATGCCATTTTCCATATTATGCATTTATCTTGGTATTATTCTGTTTGCTTTTGATTGCATAAACTCCAGAAAGTTGCTTTATTGTGCTTTCCAGTTAACAGTACTTGGTGGTCTTTTGTAACAGTGCAAAGTCCATTTTTAAGAACAATTTTATAACACATTGCATAAGATAATGTAGACTTATCTAATTTGCATACAGTTCAGATACATAAATCTGTTTCTTTAAATATTATACTCCTATTCTTGTTACGATTTATCAGGTTTTCAGTTTAATACTGCCTTTTCCATATACATGCCTCAACATTTTATTTGCTAAATTAATTTTTCCTTGGTAAGACTCATCAGGCTTATAAACATTTTTGGTGCAGATATATTGACTTGATGTATTGCTATCCAGCAAAAATATGTTTTTTTTTTTTCCTTTTCAAATTCAGAATTATGTCCAATTTCAAGGAAGCATTTATTTGTAAATGTAAATATGGTTTCTCTGTACCTCATTGCACAGGCTTGATTTTTCTTTTAGGCTGTTTAAAGTCTTTCTTTTTATTTAATATGTCCCTTTCCATTATAGTAAAGACAGACTACATTTCTCCCTTTTATCTTGTTTAAAGAAGTCTCTTCAGCTGCATTATTCAAATCATGCTGGTATGCCTCAAGGGAAATTTCATCATGAAGTTTGATTACTATATATTTATAGTTTACTGGTAATGATCTTAATAACAGTTCCTTGATTAAATCATCAGAAAGGTTCTTACTATAGAGATACTCTGACATATGTTCCATTAAACTTCCATTCCCTGAGAATTTCAGAGTTACTAGTTTTCTGAACATTAAAGTATTATTATTACTCATTTCTGAGTGTGCATATGTCTGTCTTAGGTTATTCCAGATCTTCTTTCCTGAAGCACCTTTTTGAATCAACTTACAGTTTGTCAAATTCAACCTGAAAATCATTTCACATATAAGTAATTATCATTTTTCATCCAAGCTGTCCTGTCTTAAACTTCTTCTGGATATGGCATCTCCAAAATTTCTGAGAGGTCAAGCTGTTTCATAGTGCTTCCATCTTCATGCTACAGATGCTGTGTTCCTTCCCATCTTCAAGCATGAGATTTTCTGGTCCTGATGTCACTGTCATTCACAAAATTTCCACACATTTTGAAGGTATGAAAAAATGTTCCTCAAATAGAATGTTTTAAGTTCTACAGAACATCCACAGTCTATGAGCATTGACAGCTGGGTCAGCTGTATTCTTGACCAAGTGCCTGGAAATAAGTTAGGATGTTTTTGTGATTGGGGTGCTTTGGGTGCTCTGAATGGTTAATGTTATAGTTTTGGCTCCCTGCTGGGCCTATAATCCTTTTGTTGGAAAATTACTGTGGATTATTTCCAAACTCTTTTGCTCCCAACACAGTCTCATTCAATCCCTGTATCCAGATCAGAGCAAACATACATGCTACTCAGTTCAGCTACCAAAAAAAAATATACTTGGAGGTTTATTTATTAAACATCAGCAAACAACAAAACAATTAACTGGCAAAAAAAGATTAAAGGCAGGCAAAAGTGAGGAGAGAGAGACACATGAACAATAGGCAAGAATTTATATTATCTATATCTACTTCTCCCCTCGGGAGATCTGCTATGCTGTGTCTTCATGGTGGAGGTGGAGATGTTCCTGGAAAGGAAGAGCAAAGA
Source organism: Liasis olivaceus (assembly GCA_030867105.1). Taxonomy (NCBI): domain Eukaryota; kingdom Metazoa; phylum Chordata; class Lepidosauria; order Squamata; family Pythonidae; genus Liasis; species Liasis olivaceus. The sequence goes on from CM061352.1 coordinate 41,087,287, forward strand.
ACACTGGGAGTGCATGCCAAGCATATATGATCCCAGCAGGGTCACCCAATGCATTAAGATCATCTCAGCTGCCCACCTAAAGCAAGTAGGCACCTATATTGGGCAGCAGTGCTATAGGAAGATGCTGGAGGTAGATAATCACTTTATTGACAATGGCAAGATCATCAATTCATACTGCATGTATTTTTACAAAAAAATAAAAAAATAAAAACATATGGATAGAAATTATAAAATGATTGATGATATAGTGCCAGATGATGGGTCTATCAGGTCGAATGGCACTCAACATGCTAGTGAAGAAGAGCTGAGGCTCTTTCAGAGTACTAATCATATTTATGCAATGTGTGATTAAAACCTTTGGGATGTCTAGTTGCTGATGTTCCACACAGAAAAAGAAAATCTGAAACTGCAAAGACAGAATTATAGTGGGAACATGAAATGTAATAAGCATGAACATAGGAAAGCTAAACACAGTGAAAGATGAAACAACTACAGATTAGCATCTTAGGCATCCATGAATTGAGATGGACTGTAATTGGACACTTTCAATCAGAAGATCCCACTGGATCAGGTCATAGAAAACAAAGACAGAATGGTGTTGCTTTTATAGTTAGGAAAGGTATGGCGAAAACAGTACCTGGTTACAATGCAATCAGTGATCAAATAATATGAATTAAACTTCATTGACAACACTTTAATATGACATTAATCAAAGTTTATGGTCCAACCACTGATGCAGACAGAGGTTGATGAATTATATGATTAAGTTCAATTTGAAATCAACAGAACATGGAAGCAAGATATGCTGCTTGTGATTGGAGACTAAAATGCCAGTTGGAAATATTGGCATATTGCAATGTCAGCAATATTCAGGAGGAAAATGTAGTTGGATTGTATGTTTAGGAAACCAAAATGAAACAGGAAACTGACTGATCAATTTCTGCCACTCCAATGATTTCTTCATAGCTAACTCTGTCTTCAAACAACCAGAATGATGACTTTATACATGAATGTCACCAGATGAAGAATATATTCGAATCAAATTGACTATATTATTGCTAAAAGGAGGTGGAGGAGCTCAATTATAGCATCAAAGACATGGCCAGGTGCTGACTGTGGAACAGATCATGAACTGCTCATGTGCAAGCTCCAAGTTAAGCTAAAGAAAAAGACAAAATCCAAACAGTTCCACAATATGATCTTGAGCATATACTCAACATTTTCAAGGAGAACATCAGAAATCACTTTGAAATTCTAAATTTCATTGACCTAGAACCTGAGGAACTATGGAATTAACTCAAAGTTGTTAAGGGTAAATGTGAAAAGAGACTCCCAAAGACCAAGAAACAGAAAATAAAAAACTAGATTCCAGAACAAACTGTGGAGATTGCCAAGAGGAGAAGCTAAAGCTAAGAAAGACAGAAATCTCAGAACCTTAACAAAGACTTTCAGAGACAGACCAGAAGTACTATTGCAATATCTGTAAAGGCACAGAAGATGGAAACAGATACGGACAGGGGTTTCAATGGGGACAATGGTAGCTTAATCATCTCTCTGTGAGAGGGGAGATGGCACCACAGCTGGATTGATGGCTGGCAGCAAGTGCTGGCCACTTAACTTGCTCTGGATCAAGGAGAAAGCAAGGAAATCAACCCATATGGTCTCCGGTGTAAGGTTCACCCCGTTCGTCTCAGAGAAACTCTCGTGACACGTGTGTTCAGCAAAGAAGTTTACTCAAGCGTAACATAAGTAAGTACAGACAAAGCCAGGGTTGGCTTAGCATAGCTTACATGGTATTTTATAGCTTCCCCGGTCCTGTGCTTTACCCGTTGGTTAGTTACAGATTACCCGCAGTAATCCCCCATTGCCCAAATGGCAGATTCAGTCCGGTGCTTTTGTCTTTCTGATTGCAGTCTATGGGTTGTGCTGTTGTTGCCTTTGTTGGGTTTGCCTGTTCGCGCGCAAAGCTGGGAGTTCTCAATCATTCATTGCTTCGCTTCTGAGCCTCTGCACTTTCCTTTGTTTGCAGCGCCCGAGGGAAGCCGCGCTGATACAAAGTACCCACTTGCGGTTTTGAGTTAAGCACCGCCACCTGTTACCAATCAGCAGAGCATCCGCTTGGGGTTTCACTTCCCCTTTTCCGTGGCTAGCGCCCGGGTGGTGAAATTGACTAGGCACGGCTGAGCAGCGCTTCGCCGTGCTGTGCCGTGCCTGCTGAATCTGACATCTGGATGGCCATTCCTCAAAAGTTAATTGGGGATATGGAAGCTTCTGCAAATGGCTTTTGAGTTGAGTGGCCAGGAGACAGGGATCCATCTTTGTTTGAAGCTGTACAGCAGCCTTTTTTAAGGACACGAGAGCCAACCAAACCTCATTTCTAAACACTGTGGAATATAAACATTTTGTAACTTAAGAAAGACCTTCCTTGACAACCGATAAGTCATTCTCCTGGGGCTTGTCCTTATTTGGGGGACTATACTTTTAAAAGAAGAAATAAAGTATCAATTAGAATCTGATTAATTCACAAAACACTGGGTGAAAAGTAGAATTTAAAAGAGACTTAAAGTGAAAAGGGAAGATTTATTTGTTAGATTTTTTTTTTTTTTACAAAATTCCATTTGCAGTGATGAGGTTTGCTTTACGTGAGAAAATTTCTGATTTGTGAGATTACATCTGTTGATTGGCTGGGCTTTTAAAACAGAAGATTGTAACTTGATCCCTGTATGTTTTTCTTTGATGTGCACCTGCAATTCCAGCTTGAAAGACACTAGAGGGTGTGAACTGTCAGTTTACTTTTTCTTGTAATTAATTCTGTCTGGCTATATGTTTTACTTGTCTAAATGGAAAAGAAGGAGGAGGAGGAGGAGGAGGAGGAGGAGAAGGAGAAGGAGAAGGAGAAGGAGAAGGAGAAGGAGAAGGAGAAGGAGAAGGAGAAGGAGAAGGAGAAGGAGAAGCAGCAGCAGTGGCGGCGGCGGCGGCGGCGGCAGCTAAAAGAGGTCCTTTGGAGCAGCCATTAGAAAATAAAAGAACTCCTTTAAGTTTTCTCCAGTCAGTGTTTGAAGAACTAGGACCTACATTTGAATCCCTTGAAAAAAAGATAGAGGAAAGAATGTATAAGATGGTTAACTCTGAAAAAGAGGTGGAGACTGATTTGAATATGGAACTGAAATTCAAAAAAATGTTGGACTATGAATATGAATAAAGAAGTTGTAGATTCAGACATGGACTTAAGATGGCCAAAGGATGGTATAGAAAAAGATGCCAAAATGGAATTACAAATGGAATCAGCTGATGTTACAATGTTTGAAGGGGACACATAAATAATGGATAAGAATGATTTGGAAAGTTTTTTTTTTTTTTTATCTTGGATTTGCAAAAGGAATGTTTCGAATTGGTGAGGCTGTTCCTGGGAAGAGACAAAGAGAAATTATTAGTGATGTTTTTGGGAAAAGACAAGGAGATGATAAGGAATCAATGTGGGACATTATTTGAAAGGATTAAAGTTTAAGCTTTTTAAAAGTAAATGGAAGATTTACAAAGTGAATTTATTGGACTATGGTGAACATATATGCTGAGGCTTTCAGTAGTTATTAATGGGATTTGTTTTTGCGACCAGGACTGAATAACAATGTTTTAAGGATCTTGGTATAAAGTTAACTAAGGTTAAAATGCATTTGTTATTAAATTTATGGAATTTCTGTTCTCATATATGACAACAGTAGTAAGGTTTTTATATGTATAAAGTAGAAGGATGTGACATTAACTATAACTTTATTTTTATATATGATAACAGCAGCAAGGTTTTTAAATGCACAGAGGTGGAAAGATAAGACTATCTACAGTAGAAGAATGGTTGGTCAGGTCAATGGAGTTGGCTGTGATGGCAAAATTGATGGCTTTGACTTGAGATAACACATTGTGTAATTTTAATGTTAATTGGAAATCCTTTTGGACTTTTTGCAAAATATAGAAAAAAATGAAATTATGTTATATGGGTTTGATGATTAAAAATAATATGAGTTAACAGAAACAATGGAAGTTATGTTGTAAATTTATAGCAAGTGTTTGATATATATTGTTACTTATATCTGTTTCAGGGACAGTCAGAAGTCAATTCTTTTTCTTGTTTTTTTTTCCTTTCCTTTCCTTTCCTTTCCTTTCCTTTCCTTTCCTTTCCTTTCCTTTCCTTTCCTTTCCTTTTCTTTTCTTCACTTTTGCTTTTTACTATTTTCTCTTTTTCCAATTCCTTCTTTTTTTCCTTATTCTCTTTCTTAATATTGGTTTTTGTTAGTGTTAGTTTTTCTTAATGTTAGTTAATGTTAGTTTTTGTTCTTTTTTTTAAAAAAAAAAATAAAGCTATTATACATATATGGAGAAAAAGGAAAGTCTTCCAAAAATCTCCAAAACCAGAAGGAGATTCCAACCTTGAATTAGTATGCTAAAGGATGCCAATGGACAGATAGTAACTGATTCAAAGACGATCAAAGAAAGATGGAAGGAGTATACTGAAATACTGAACAGTGGAGATGTTAGCATCCAAGTTAATTTAAAAGACACTTCCTACTTACAAAACTCCTAGTACTAGAAGATGAAGTTAGATAAACACTCTGATCATTCTCAAGTTGGAAGACTATAGGAACTGATGGAATACCCACAGAAATATGATAAGCAAGAAGAATCAGTAAGGGTTCTAACCAATCTATGCCAGCAGATTTGGAGAAAAACACAGTGGCTAAGAGATTGGAATAGGTCAATATTCATTCCAATACCAAAAAAGGAGACTTAATAGAGTGTGCAAACTATCATACAATATTCTTAATTTCACATGCTAACAAAATAATGCTTAAGATTGTCCAACAGAGATTAGAGCCCTACATGGAAAAAGCAATGTCAAATGGTCAAGCTGGCTTTAGAAAATGCCAAGGGATATGAGACATTACTGCTGAGACATTCTGGCTAATTGAGAAAGCCAAAGAATATTAAAAAGAAGCCAGCATGTACTTCACTTATAACAGGAAAGTTTCATTTCCCAAAGAATTTATGGGATCAGGAACTTCATCCTAACACCTAAAACCCCCTTTCTTGTAATTTAAGCCCATTTGTTTGGATCCAGTCTTCTAGAATAACACACGCACATTCACAGAAATACATACAAATTACCTGAATAGTATTACAGAATACATCAACAAAGCAGGAAAGTAGACATAAAAAAGTAGAAGTAAAATGAATTCAGATAGGAGATGTAATCTGCAATTTCCAGTCACCAGTCTGTGATGGTTCTCCTTCAGCTAGACAAAAGCTTCTGAACAGTACAGACCCTGGATCCATACTTTTTCCTAGTGATCCCAGGCCATCAAATAGTGTAATTACATTGATATATTATGAATGCTTCGTCAGAATCTAAGAGGCTGCTATTTCAGGAACACCTATAAACCTTCAGTTTCAGGCTTTGGGACTTACATCACCTGTTGAAGGAAAGCAGTCCTCTAATGTATTTTATATGACCTAAGGAATTTTGTTTTAGTGGTAACTTCGTTCTTGCCTAGCTCCATACATCCTGCTGGTTAAACAGTAACCCTATTTCTTATTTCTATGATAGTGCAAGAAGGTAAATATTATTTTCCATAGTGATCCACTGAGAAAAGAAAGTCTGGATAAGACGTTTAGCAAGAAAACATTTTACAGAAAATCAGACCAGTGCTGCTTTGGACCAGCGGAGTCAGCAGAGGGGATCTAACTCCTAATCCATAATGTGCCCACAGATGCCGGCTGCTTAGCAGCTTCAGGAATACAATCCAGAGATGCACTTTGCTTATAAACCACCTTCTCACTGAATGATGCAAACAGGCCTAAAAAAGATGTTGTAAAAGATTCTGATTGTCCACAAGATTTTGGACGAGCTGAAGTACGGAAGGATTCCGCAGAGGTTCTTATCGCTTTAGGATACATTACATTTTCTTGTTCTAAACCAAACAGAAATATTTCTCAGAATGAACAGTACCTGAATGGAACAGTGCACATGTGATTGTGACAACTATATATGCATGTATGTAGGTATGTATATATGTATGTATGTTAGCTGCTTTATATAAAAAATATATACTTATCAATCACTCTTTGAAGATAAAGAAACTAAGAGAGACAAATGGGAAGCATAGGCAATTTTTACTTGTTACTACAATTAGGTAATGATATGATTTATAAATAACTATGCCTACCCTTTTTCACTGTCTCAGAGAGAAGGATGTAGGTAACCAATTTAAAACAACATGAAGTTTATTTTGCTGTAGGAAACGCATTGCAACTCCACACAAGCTATGCAATGAAGAGAAGTTATTGATGGGCTTCTTAGTTCAGGATTGAAGCATATGACAGAAAAGTAACAAGGTAGCATTATTCTCAGGTCTCGTTTCAGGATATAAGACTGATTCCTAAGAGGAAAAAGTAATAAGACAGCATTCTTTTGAGTTCAAATGTTGATGTCAAATTCCATATTTGCTGTTTTGACAGAGAAGCCTGACTTATGACTATGATCACTTGTTTTACTCTGTTCGTAACAAACACTTGAAATTGTGATCTTTCCATAACATGACATAGGAGAAAGGCTATTGTCAGGTGAAGAATTCCTCCAGGTTAATTGCTGATGTGCTATTTGTTGGAGAGCTGCTGGTGTCTGACACAAAATAAGCACTGATTTGGCAAGACTAGTCACTTTGGGGAAACAAAATGTCACAATACATTAATGCTTGGTTTGAGAGTGGGGAGAAAAGGCAAGGATCCTTTTTGAGCTGTATAGCACATTGTTGTATTAAACCCCCTGCATCACTTTCATTCTGTGTATATAAACGGGGATTCTGCTGGGATATTTCTACTCTTTTTCTCCATTAGCAGTTCATGAACTTTTAAAATGGAGATAATAAATGTTTATTACGGCCATATAGTCTTTCAAAGGGAACACTTTTTTTTGTCAGATAGTCAAGCAAAGCACTGCTTTAAAGCAATGCCAGAAAGTAAAATAGCACCCCACTTCTAGCTAGCTGGTCTTCTCAGTAACATGTGCAAGGACCACAGTTGTCAAGGCAGATTGGCTAATCCTGACCAATTGGCCCCAGTTCAACATTTTGTTAAGATGGAACAATGTACATCATCAAGATAAATCATTCTCAGTCAATGCCCAACCACTCCCAACATTCCTTATGGTTCTTAAACTGTGCACAGAGTTCCTCTATCTTTCTCCTATTTTCTAACATTGACATGAAACCACTGGGAGTAATCTTCCATCAGGTTAGGGTGAGGTATCACCAGTATGCCAATGATACCTAGATATACATCTCCATTCAGATTATGTGATGGAAGTCTTGACCCAGTACGTGAAGACTGTGAGATTCTGGATGGAAAGAAAGAAGCTGAAGTTGAATCCTAGCAGGACTAAGTTGCTATTTGTGATAGCACTCCCCCTTAAGGAGCAGGTGTTTGACTTTCAGAATCTTTTAGAGTCAAAGCTACTGTTAGGTAGGAAGATGGAGGCCATGTCTAGAGGGACCTTTGCCCAGCTATGACTGGTGTTACATTTGCAGTCTTTCCTGGAGAAAGAGGCCCAGGCAACAGTGACTCATGCTTTTGTCTCCTCTCTTATAGTTTACTGCAATGTGTTGTATATGATGCTTCCTTTAAAGACTACTGGGAAGCTGGAGTTGATGGAAAATGCAGCAGCCTTTTGGTGGGTGACAGCCACTGCTCACACTTATACTGGAGCTGTGAGCTCTGCACTGGCTACCATTAGTCTACAAGTCAAAATGCTATAGGAGTTTGTGCCAGGTATCTGCAAGACCTATCCATCCATTTCAACCTCCTGCATATGGATGTTGAAGGTTCCACTCTTCCATGAAAGGTTTTAAAGAGGACAGAGGTCAATGCTTGGTTGTGGTGGCTCCTACTGTCTGGAACTGCCTCCCTCCAGACATCCATGTGGTACCCTTCCTCTCAATATTTGAGAGGATATTTAAAGCAGAGCAGTTTCGAGAAAGCTTTTAATGGTTAGATGCTATAGTTTGGAGACAATGTTTGTATGGTTCTGTAGTTTAAGACGTCTTTATTATATGTTTTGGGTGTAATCTTTACTATAAATTTGCCTTTGTCAGTGGGTTAGCTATATATTTTCCTGAAAAGAGGTGAACATTTTAAAAGGGTGCCTAAATCCATTAGTTGGGTGCTCCTGGTTGTGTGCTTTTGAAATAAGAAAGGGTGAATCACTTGTTGAATGGTGTATGCGTAAATAGAACTAAGTATCTAGTTTAGAGACGTTTTTGTGTTAAAGAAAATCAATTTGTGTTCAAAGCTTACTTAAGGGTCACACAGATCTTCCTTGTTTTCCTTAACCATGACTTGATTAAGGAACTTAGGAGGCAGAATCATTCATGTCCAAGAATAATCCCAAGGGGTAGTGGCTAGGACTGTGCATCCACCTGGCTGGATTTTAACTGGGTATTTGAGATTTGGAAGGATGACCATTGATTTGTCCTTATGAGATGATAGAGTATTGTTCCCTCTGCTCATTAGGTTTTGTGGGTGATAGAAGGACTAACCAAGCCAACTGGCAAGTTTATCGCTCATGCAAAAGACGCCTTCATAAATAAATAAATAAATAAATAAATAAATAAATAAATGGTTATATCAGAATTGTGTCTTACTTTCAATACTCTGTGTTCTTTAAGTAGTTAGGAGAGGCAACAGAAGCAGGATCACATGATGAGATACAATGCCACAGTGAAAGAAGCTGACACAGAACAGAAGTGAGGTAATTCAATTACTAGAAGTCATTTTTACAAATTTAAATAATTTAAAGTCCAAAGAAGGCTCAGTACCTACAAAGATCTAATGAGCTGAGATGTTACATGGTGATTGACAGACTAAATTCTCTCCGTAGATAATTTAACATACAAATAAAGCTTGCCCATGTTAAACTACTTTCCTTAGATATTTAATTATCTTGCTTCGATCACTTACTAAATTCCTCTATTTCCAAACATCAAAGACGTTTTTCATAATGGGAAGTGGGGGGAGGGGAATCAATTCCCTAATTTACATGGACTAAAGTACCAACATAAATCTGATAGCAGCCTTCTTTTTTAAAAAATATTTTGAGTAGGTTGGTGAATAAAGTAAATGAAAATTTTCATTAAAATACCCATACTCTTACAAAGAAAAAAGAAAAAAAAAAAAAAACAGTGAGCTAAAGTGGAAGATTGAGGCTAAGTGTTTAGTCCTTCTCTTTTGGCATTGCCATTTACTGCAATCACCATCGATAACCCGCCTGTCTCACTTCTAGAAAACAGGCATCATTGCTTTGCTGAAATTTTCTTAGGAAAGCATGTGTGAGCTGGCAGTCTGAGATGATGGGGACAGAGCAGCGCAATTCATTCTATCATGACAGTGCTTTTATCACTGCCACCTTAAATTAATGAGCAAAACGTCAGAGAAGCTAATGAATGAAACCAAAGCAACACCACAAAGTTCAAGTTGGTGTGAAAAGTAGGGCTGTGCAAACTATTGGAAAGAGGCATTTTGGAATGTGCAGGAACAAATACAAAACTCTAATTTGACTTGTTAAAGTAAAGTGATTGTGCTTATATATGCACACGGAGACAGCCAGAAGCAGTTTCCAACACAGTTATATGAGAAAAACACAACTTCTTTAACTATTTAGAAAGAAAAGCTTTGTATATATTCTTCTTGTACATTCTAAAGTGATTTTTTTCAAAGAATTTGCACAGCCCTACTCTTCACACCAACCAAATCTGTAATTGAACAGATCCAAAGTCTAGTTTGAGTATATATTCTTTGAATATTCAAGATTGGTGTGGTGTATCTATGGTTGTAGCAGGGGACAGCTTCATCATATTTCATTCATTCATTCATTCATTCATTCATTCATTCATTCATTCATTGGCTTCTTGATTCCCAATGACTCTGGGCAGATGATAATAATGATAATGATGATGATGATGCTAAAATAAATAAAAAAACTAAAAAAAAAATTCAGCATGCTTCCTGGGTCCTGTTAGATGACACTGGTTGATTGATAGGCCCAAAGCAGGCCCATCACCACTCTGTCTGATCTTACCAGATAGGCAGAAATAACTGGAGAATGGTGTCCCTCAAATAACTAGGCCTTGAATTCCACCTGGAAGACAACTGGTAACTGATTGTCCTGTGACTGAACTGTATTTTAATTAGTATCCTGATACTTGCTTAAACAAGCTAGTCTCTTCCTATTGGCTTCCCAAAGCAGTCTGCCATATTTCCCCTTTTGCCTTAATGGGTGCCCATTGCCTCCTAGACATTTGACAGTGTAGTTAATCTTCACAAATACGTAACCTTTCTTTGCTGCTGCCTAAACGATGCAACTATGTCCTGACTAATTTTCCTCAAAGCAATCTAAGTAACCCCACAAAGGTGGAGTTTGGGGACAGATGTTGAAGGGCTATAAAACTTGCCCTACAAAGGCAGTGCTTTGTGCATGATCTGCCTTGGTGTATCCCTCCTGCACCCACCACAGCTGGTGAGGAAGGGGACTCTCCAATGTAAGTATCCAGAATCATTCAATAAACCTTTGTTAATTGTTTTTATTCTGGCTTCTGTCATCCATTCCTCTCTGGTATCTGAACCTGCAGTGAATCCAAATGATTATATCTGCCAGATAGCAAGAATAGTCCTTGCAGCAGCCCAAAAGAAGTTCCTCTGGCTTGTGCCTCCCCAGCAGTAAACAAATCTCCTTAAACAGGGCTATTGGGTAGCTCTTGGCAGACAAAATAAGTGTGGAGAAATAATGTTTTGCTGATCTTATTGCCAGGTTCCATCAAACTCACTCTCTATCTTCCTCCAATAGCACTCCATGTGTCTCTTCTATTTCTTCATCTCTTTGAGCTCTTTGGAGAATCGAGGTGTAGTCTGGAATCAATGCACATGGAAAGGCCACATGGAAGCAATCCACTCCAGGGCCTTTGACACCCACACATTCTGAGCAGTGACTAAGGCCTCAACTGAATTGCCCACCAGATCCTCAGGGAAGACCCCAAGTTCCCTCCAGAACCCATCCAGTATATCAGTCACCTGAGGTGAATTGATCTAACAGGCCCTACTCCCCTGTATGGTGGGGTGGCCTCAGCAAACTGAAAACCAATCCGAGAGTGATACGACTATGGCAATAGACTGATGGTCATGTCCTTCAAAACCAGATCACATTGCAACTGCCCCAGAACAAACACCAGATTCAGAGTGCAACCCACATGAAGCCATTATTCTTTATTTTATTTCTTTAGTTGAATGTTTTCCAGTCACCTTTCTGGAACAAGCCCATGAAAATCAAAGCAGCAAACAAAATTCATCTATGGAAGTAGAATATTTTTTGAAAGTGTGTACCATTCCAAGCCAAAGATGTAGTAAAATATAATTCAGTTCATAGTTTTGTTTGTTTTTTAAATAAAAAGGTAGAACCACAGTGACAAATCAGTAAAACTACAACATTATTAGCAAAATACATCAGCTGAAAGACATTTATATCACTTGGGTTGTCAAAAGCTTTTAAACACCATCATGAAGGAGACCTTGAGAAGGAGTTCCATAAAGTAGAGAAGCTTCTTAAAAGGCTTTGCTGCTATTTACTGCCAAGTGAACAGAGCTTAAAGATAGCAAAGGAAAAAAACAAAACACAACTAGACTCTTCAACATTATTTTTAAAGTTTGTATAGGTACTGATTGCCTTTCAAGATAATGTGTTCCAAAATATAAAACGAGACCATTTGTTCCAATAATTCTGACCACTTTTTTCTACAATGAGCAAACAAATGTAACCTATATCAGCCAGGGTTCTTAGGTTATTTTCACGTAGAGTTGAAATCCAGTCTATTATATACGACAGAGCATAACAGGCACCCCTAGAAGTGTAAGTCTGTATCTAGAGTTGATTGTTAGATTTATTCCATCTACCTCTAGTAGAGAGAGGTTAAATTGCAAGGGAAGGTTTGTAGGGGAACCTTTTTGTCTTCAACATTTTCCAGGGAAAGGAAGACACTGTCTGCTCCAGGTCAAATGGAGAAGGAACTTTACAGCAACTCAATCAATTCAGACTTACAGGATTAACAAGAATGCAGTTGCATTGCTTCTGAGTTTTTTGTTTTATAATGGTCTGAAAGCCTTGCCTGGTTCCTTTCACAGCAATTTTTGCCTGAGATTTAATCTCCATTTTAATGAACCTAACCATTGTCTCTTTAGGTCAACTTATTATTTGAAACCAATTTTCTCATTTTTCATTTTCCTTAGCCCTTACCCGTGTTTCTTTCTGTTTGATGTCAGGTATTTTCTAGCAGTATAAAGTAAGTACTATTTTAAACAGTAATTGTTGATTCCAGTTGCACTTTGGGGGTTGTAATGTAGTTGCATTTTGGGGGTTGTAATGTATTTTGGGGGTTGTAATCTAGACATGGCTCAGAAGGCCTAGGCCTCTGTAGTTCAACTACTAGTTGCTGAATTTAAGTTGGCCTTGTGTTTTCTTTTATTGGTGTGATGGAATGGAATTATGAAGGCCAGACTCAGGGAGAGAAGCATCCTCTTTCGTCTCCGGAAGGGAGGGGAAGAGATAAGAGGATGAGGCTGGCACCTCCCTGAGGAATTCACTCTGTTTTCGCTTGCTATTGTGGGAACAGAGTTTCAGTTTGGGAAGATTCTTGATAGAGGTTGTAGCTAATAAACATTGCTGAACTGAATCTGCATGGTCTCCTGGAGTTCCTTGGGCTAGGCCTGACAATTGGTAGAAATAGGAAGGCATTTTCCTTTTTTCAGACTTCTTTCTCACTCCCCCTATTTGGGGGTGGGTGGGTAGGAGAAGCAATATCACGAAAAAGTTATATTTATCCCAAGCTGTTCTGATTGGGTGGGGGCAGGTTTGGTGGAGTAAGTGGGAGACCTTTAGAAGACCTAAGCGCTATTATAGAATGCTTATATTATGACATCATTCTAACTGAATAGCTTTCCTAAAGATGTTCTTTTGGAGAAAGGGAGGGTAATGATTATATTATTTCAAACTCCCTAGTGAGAAATTGATGACAATGCCTCAGGCAAAGGAAACATCTTTCTAAACAAGTAGTGCAGTTGATCTCCACAGTCAAAATTCCACATAAGTATACCCACAGTTAATTACATCCTGTTGACAGGAGAAATCTAAAATACCTTGCATTTTGTCATCATGTGGTGGCAGAGAAATGACAAGTGTTGACAAGTATCTATTTGTTGTTTCCAGAATTTGCATTGAATATGACAAGTGTACTTTAAGCTATTATGCCATGGTGCCATTTAATCAATCATCCTTCAACTTCCAAGTTAATTCTACAACAGGAAAAGCATGTCCAGAACAGTGGTTTATCTGCCATCAGTAGAGGTCTCCAGCGGAACACTAATGCAATGGTGGGACTCATAGCAATCATACCCTTAATGGTTTTAATGTAATGAGGATGGTTTAAGATTTGAGGGGCCCATAGAGTTGCCTATATATTTCTGGTGAAGACCATACCTTCTGGAACATAAAAGGTATACACCGTAGCAGTTATTGTACACATAACTTGATTCTTATTGATATACTGTGTAATTAGCAACCACTAAACCATTTCAGGAGAAGTATCTAAATACTCAGTTTAGGTAACAGTTGATACTAGTCTGACATACTGATAATCATGGAATTATAGTAATTATTGGGTGAGGTTAACTCTAGCTATGCTAAGAGGATACCTATGTTCTGCATTTGCAATAAAATAACATAAATTGTTTTTATAGTTTAAGAATAATAATAGTAGTAGTAGTAGTAATAATAATACATTAATAATAAATTAAATAATATATTGTCATCCATATTTTTTGAGTTCCTAATACATTTTTTTTTTTAATTCTTCCTAAAACGACTGCATGAATTTAGTCCCTTGAAAATCTATCAAGATTTTGGCAGGCATTGATTTTCAGAAATGCAATCAATCTCCTGACTATAACATAAGCTTTTTCATATTTATTTGCAAGTTTAACAAGTATTAAATGAAATTTTCATAGACATGCACAGCTTTACAGCCATACAACTAAGTCATAAACATGTTGAATTGGATTATGCGTCATTTTATTAAATAGGCTTAATCACAAGAGACTAATCACAAGAGAGCCAGTTTGGTGTAGTGGTGAAGGTGCTGGACCAGAAACTGAGACCATGAGTTCTAGTCCTTTGTGGGCATGAAAATGAGCTGGGTAACTTTGGCCCAGCCATTCTGTTTCAGTCCAACCCATGTCACAGAGCTGTTGTTTTGGGGGAAATAAGAGGTGGGAGCATTATGTACACTGCCTTGAGTGTACAAAATAAAGTTGGTGTGTGTGTGTGTGTGTGTAGTAACTGTGAACATCACTAAATCCTAATTCAGATGATAGAAATGAATGGTCAGATTGCTTCAAGATTTCCAATAAGTGATTAGCTGGCACAATGAATCAACTAAGAGAATTGGCTCAGAGTTCCCTTCACTTCACTTAATGTATGTGGGGAAGCTTAAGCATTCTTCACTGCAATAAGCATATCCTACATGGAGGATATCTGAGAGCTGAGTTATTTAGGGCTGTCTAGGTTAAAGATATAGGTACCTAGAAACCTATTTTGTAGAGATCATGCTGAATTGTTTCAATGAAACTGCCCTATGTCAACAATAAGAAACAATAATAAATATAAGGATAGTACACGCATGGAAGCACTCGGAGATAGATACAGTATGCAGCACAGATGTAATCTTATGAAGATTGGAAACATACATTCAAAGACAGTTCTATAGACAAATGCATTAGGAAATAGTTGGCTGATTACTAAATTTAAGGTGACATTAAGAGTACAATGACCTTTTTGCCCTCTGTCACTGCTTCTTTATTCAAAGGCATATTTCCCTGCAATCGTGTAAAATAGTGTGGCTTATTGAAGAAGGAATTGGCAGGCATATCAAGTGGGCCCATGTCTCCACCAAAGCATTTTTTTTTTTTCCTTACAAATCTGAATAGCTGTACAGCATTAGCACTACATTTCTTAGGGCTATGCATACTTCAAAAATGATTTAGAACTGCATAAACACAAGCAACACATATGGGGGTCACCCACTGAAAGAGCCCAACCTTTTTAGGTTTCTGCCTACAAAAAGGAAAAATGACTTGTAAAGTAGAGACCTCTTTTTTCAGGCTCACATGGAAGGCTGGGGGGAAAAATCATCAGGCTGTTTTAATAAAAAGCACAGAAATGATATGCTTGCACTGATGTGAAGTCTGAGGCACTTTTTTCTGAATCGTTTTTGAAATGTGCAACATTGTATTAAATAGCAGAAGTATAAAATGAGAGTCAACAATGCAGCTTAATCTCAAGCATGTAATAATTCTCATGGACACTGGGCTGCAATAATCAACACTTTGCTGCATCACATAGGCAGTTGTGTTGCCAGAATAAAGTGAAGGGACACAAATGCAAATGCAAAAATGCTTCTGGGAAAAAAAGCAAAATATATAATTCCCTGTTGCTGGAAATATAATTCCCAATGGACTTGAGGAATAGAATTTCATCCCATCTGCGAAACTGTGGACCTGTAATATGTTACTGATATAAACTGTATGCTGTGATCCAAGTTACAAGAATATGGGCATGACTGTTTGCTCTGTTAAGGGTGAAGAATGAGGAGCTACAATGTGGCCTTCTGACTTTCTGAAGACCTGCAGGAGGGTCATCTAATAATTCTATAATGTCAGCCAAATTATTTCAGAAATTTCATTTATTTACTTTTTTAGTTGAGAGGGTTAAGGGCAAGTAGTAAAGTTGGATGCATCCCAGAGGCAACCTGCTCCCATTCTCATCCTTAACCATCACCACTTAACTCTGCCCACCCCCTCAAAAAAAAAAAAAAAATCCATAAAATTGAACTGCTGAATTGAGCCATTTTGCTTTTGAGGTCTGCTGGCATGATATTAGCGATGTATTCAAAGTTGCAAGTCGCTTTCCCCACCTCACACTATATGAGCACTTGGGTGAACAGCTTAGGTAAGGTTCAATTCATCAGTTTAGAATTCTGAATCAATCCCGTTCAAGTGTTCAAATCAAACTGAGTTGATTCAACTTGGACTGTCAAATGGACATATTTTTTTAAAAGCCTCAATACTTGGAAGACCTCCCTTATTGTTGTAGAGCAAGCTACATGATTGTTCTGCATTCAGTTCTGTCAGACTAGAGATAAGTCTTAGTAGATTTGCTAGAAAGGAAGAATTCATTATCTGCCATGGCAATGGAGTAAAAGAGATTATTGCTTACCAACTGTCCTATTAAATCAGGGATGGACAACCATTGCTCATGCATTCCCAAGTTTTCTTTTTGTAGCCTCCAGACAGTTCGCCAAGATAACACTATTAATATACCAAAGCATAGCTGCAGAGTGCTCTGCTGATTTGTTCTCTGTGTGTATGTGTATGTGTATGTGTATGTGTGTGTGTGTGTGTGTGTGTAAATAATAAAATTGTGTTAAATGTTTAATAAGCTTCAATTAATACTGGGAAGAGAATTATGTCTCCTGCTGATGTCATCACACAATTGTCACATCCTCCAAATCCTTGGCTGCTGATTTTGTTTTTTGATGAAGCGCATAAAACCCCAGGCATAAAACCTCTGCATTAAGCAACGAAGAGAAACGTACTTGGTTTCTGTGTCCAATTCAAGAAGAAAACCACTAAACATCAAGACCTTACAAGAACTTATCTTGCCAGTGGTTAAATCCATATTGTGGTAAGTGTCTTCTTGAAGACAGTGTTGTTCCAATCTTACTTTTAACTGAGGTGGTTAGAGAGGTCATGACTGGGTGATGAAACATCATTGAGGTTTGCATGGCGTTTTTGAGCATATAGCAGACACTGCTTCTATTTGGTAGCAAAAAGTTGCTCGCTTCAAATTCTTTATGCTTCCATTGATTTGAACAAGCATTTGACTGATTAAACACTGTCAGGAGCTTGTTGAAGTATTTTGTTACAAATCAGCGTTGCCATGCATAATCAAGCAGTATTCCCGTGGAGACCCATGGCAGTTTTTGCTAAAATAAAAACCCTTGAATTTGCCTCTTGGTAATTAAAAATGATCCATTAATTATATTTCATTGCTCACAGTTATATTATGTCTTCTTGTATTTTCACCAGAAGATTATGAAACAAACACACAGCACAACACAAAGCACACAAAACACCAATTGCAGATTATAAGAGCTGAGATCCTATTTCATGTTACAATAAAATGACAAATTTCATATTACCTCAGATGAATCATTAGATAATTAGGCAACAATGACTTAAATTAATTTGCACTTAGTAAAACTTCATAAATATGAGTCTTCACATATGTATCAAAACAAATCCCACAAGCATGTTTTGTATGTTAATGCTGTGCTGTGTATGTATACACACATCTACTGCTAGAAAAATCTAAAGCATCACATCCCTTAAAACAATATTCCTCAGCCAATTATAAAAAGAACAGTTAAAATGAAATATAATTCCATTCATCTTCAGAGTTTTGAATTATTAGTGTTGAATTATTGATCAAATTTTATTCAATCTTTAGCATTCTTTTGATCCAGTATAGAGCTCTGCACTAATTGTTATTGTTTTATTACTATCATATATAAAAACCAGGCCAGTAACTACAAGATTCTGCTCTTTGTAAGATACTGTTGATCAAGAGGTAATGGTGCATGAAATCTAAATCTTTAATGTGGCAATAGGAAATATACTGGTCTAGTTTCTTAGCCACATTGCAGTTTTTACTTTTGTTGTTGTTCAGTCATTAAGTCACGTCCAACTCTTCATGAACCCATGAACCATATCGCACCAGGCCTTCCTGTCCTTCACTGCCTCCTGGAGTTTGCTCAGTTTCATGTTCATTGCTTCAGTTTTTACTACAAATACCTATTTTTCTTACATGTCATTTAGATATTTTTCAGCCTCCTAAGAGCTGGTTGTTGTTACATTGGTGCCAAATAACTAGAAGTCCTGTTAAATTACCCAATGTGTGGCAGAACAGAAGACCATTGCTTGAATATTTCCTCTGAATTCAATTGCACTGTGGACAGCCTTCTAATATAGTGCAAACTTGTGGGAAGAACTTATATGATTAGCATCCATTAATTTGCTTGATTGTTAAAAAAATCCTATTTATACAGGAGATACTGTCAAAACATTGGAGAATATCTGTAGGATATGTTAGTGGAGAAGCACAAAACAAAATGTCAAAACATAATTCTAGATAATGTGGGTTGGAATAAGATCACAGGTGGAATCAATTCTAATATTGCTACATGTCGCTTTAAATTCATAGATGTCCTTCTCTGTCCTTCTCATGTAACATCCTTAAGAATGGAATTTTTATTATTGTGCCATTTTGTGCCACTTAGTGACAATTAGTTGCAAAGTTCACATCTTGAGAAAAGACATGACTCGGTATTCTGTAATTCTTATCCCTCTGGTGTAAGCACAGGGTTAGTTGAATAGAATAACAATTAGGGCCTTGGCTCAAGTTACATATCAAAACTGCTATGTTTGCTTTCTAGGACTATAATGTTTTCACACCATGAAGGATATCCATATCTCCCTTTGTGATTAGTTTTGTTTTTTTTAATCAATTATAAATCAATTCTTTCTCTATTTGGCATCTTTTACTAGTTTGTCTGCATACTTAAACTGTATTTCATCAGCATACTGTATATGATCTATGCAACCTTGTGGCTTTACTCTTAATACTTGTGTAGGCACAAGAAATCAGTGATTCAAGGTAACTTGCTAGCTTTGAACCAATAAAACCATTGTTTGGATTCTCTCCAGTTGTTGGTGAATTATTTTTACCATGACATACAGTGGTACCTCGGTTCACGAACTTAATTCATTCCACGATTCTGGTTGCGAACTGAATTGGTCGTGAACCGAATCAAATTTCCCCATAAGGTTCAATGTAAATAAGGTTAATTCGTTCTGACCCCTACGAATGTGGTCGCCAACAGATTTTGGTTGCCAATTGAATCAAATATTCCCATAAGGTTCAATGTAAATAAAGTTAATCCATTCTGAACCATATGTATTTTTTTTTAAACCACAAAAATATGACACAAAGTACAGTACAGTACAGTATGAAGAGAGAGAACACTAACTTTGCTTGAGGCGACTTCTTGTGTGGAGGACAGGAAGGCAGGTGGGGAGGTGGTTATTGTTTGGAGGGAGAGTCCCCCTCACCTACAGGAAGCCACGACCATGTGTCAGAGCAGGGAAGATGGCTGCGGGTCGTGTTCATTACCCAATGCGGAGTTCGCGAACAGAAGCAAAATGTTTGTGAACTAAATTGTTCGTGAACAGAAGCGTTCGTGAACCGAGGTATTACTGTATTTGGAGGTTGTATACAGGATAGGAAGTTATGGTATCAGGAGATTCCTTTGGGGGGCACCTCCTAACCCTTATGGAGGCTCACAACCCAAACTCTCCTATCCAAATTTCATAACTGTAGGCAGTTCCCTTTTGCCTTTCCCTTGTTTGTTCGTTTTAGGTGTAGACTCTGCAAGTTTGCAGGACCCAGTTCTGACCTGTAAGCAGCTTGTTGTCGTCCAGTTTTTTTGTGAGGAAATTCCATCAGTCTGAAATACCAGTTTTGTTTTGGTGCAGTTTAGCAAGGAGACTCCATAGCAGTTGTGAGTCTGAGACAGAATAAATAAATAAATAAATATTTTTTTAAAAAATGGGGGTGGGGAGGAATAATGAAGTTTTTAATTCCAGAAAAATTGAAGGTAAAGTATGTGAGTCTGCAGACAAAGACTGGTGAAAAGAGGATGTAGAGGAGAAAGGATCAGAGATTGGTAGAAGGGCAGCAAGGCAGGGTGATTTAAATGAAAGCAGGCACACAAAAGAGAAAATGGATAATCAGCCAAATTTGGTATTGCTTGGAATAGAAGGTATAACAAAGAAGAAGTTATGGGTTCCTCAGAATCCATGTTCTTGTCTAAATTCTGATATTACTTCAAAAAGCCAGGTCATGTAGTGAAGATTGACATGGGTCAGAATATAATCTTCATATTGAGCTGAATCAGAATGGATATACAAGTCAAAGAAATCTTTTAAAACAATCCTTAATGCATTAATTTTTCATACCTGTTTTGTTAGACTGTGTTGCTCTGCAAAGTGCATGCATTCCCTCTGACATTTGATGTTTACTTAATAAATATTCATATATCTTCAGCAACATAGTCTCTAAACCATCATAGTATTTGGAAAATAGAATAAACAGTGCTCTTTTTCTTTTTTTTTCCATCATCTTATGTTTCTTTTAGGATGATTGTTGAAATTCATCCATATTGAAGCTTGTATAACACTGTACATTTTATTTCAAAATATTTTTTTTTTCATTTCAAAGAATCTTATACATAGAAAATCCAGAAAGTTTTCCTTAAATTCTCTCCAGATTAGATCAGGGTTCATTCTGTGATTTGCAGCATTTCATTTCTATATCCTTTCTGTGTTTTGTGTTATTTACAAGGGGAATGATGGCAACCAAAGTCCCAGACAACTGGAGGTTAGGAGGTTCAATAACGCTTGAATATATGGATTATATTTTTTAAGAATCTTGCCTTAAGCTCCTTTCCATGTATAACTTATCTTAATATTAATGTTTAGATATCCCCATGATCAAATTTCCCCATAATTCTATTTTGGTTGAACTGTTTGTCCATAAATTGTTTGGGCTCCATTCCACCCTCTAAACGATATTAGATTCTAGATATTAAGATGGTAAAAGATATTCTGAGCAGGGCTATTTTTGGTTTTTCATTTTCGAGGAGAAGATTAGCTTATACTCAAAGCATTACACATCATTTATTGCTTATCCTGGCATCAGCCTCCACCATCAACTCTCCAAATTTATCAGTGTCTCTTTTATGGAAGTCTGAAAAAGGACATACTATTGATTCCTCCAAGGAATTAGCTGTTAATCGTTGGTGGGAATGTCTACCTTTTCCCAGCACTTATTTCTTCAGATTGTCTCCTTTTTCCTGAAGTCAAATGCACCCCCATCTTCTCCAACAGAACTGAGGGGTGGCTTTGTCTCGCTCCCTTAGAATAGCCACATTTTTCTGATAACAAAGTAAATTCAGCAAGGGACAGAAAAGAGATGCAGTATGCTGGGCCACTAGTTTTCATTCTCATTTATTGGCCAATTGGATTGATGATGTGGTTCCCCAGCATCTTTTTTTCTTTTCTAAATTCTGATCTTATCACTATCTGGCCATGTGCCTCTTGGCCTTTCACAAAGGATTGGGATATTGCCTCTTCTTAGCCATAAAGATTTCCAAGCATATTATTTGTCCTCTAATGCCTGAATATTGCATTGCTCTAGGACACTGTGAGAATAACAAAATTATAGCATCCACAAAAACATAGCTGCCTTTATAGGTGTGAGAGTGTGGGCAGAGAACGGCCAGGCAAGGGGGGTCAAGCATGTACTGTTATCCGCCGAACAGCGAGGGAGAGATAAGAGGATGAGACTGGCTCCTCCCTGAGGAATGCTAGGAGTGTTTACGGATTGACCCTGGGAACTGTTCTCAGTCTGGGAAGATTCTCTGTATAGGCTAAGCCAAATAAACCTTGCTGGATTGAATCTGTATTGTCTCCTGGAGTATCATGGGTTAAACCTGACAATAGGCATATACCTATCCAGATGATTGTTTGATCAATTGATTGTCCCAAACTGAGTACTCCTGGAGTATTAACAAAAGGTAAATGACAAAATTAAGGGTATCCTGAGCAGTGGGACTCAAACAAATATCAGTGGCAGTGGATCTGGAGAATAATCAGATTAATTAGAAAAATGCCTTCCAACCTAGGGGTGTTTCATCATTTGGTACTTAAGTTTTGTTCCTAGCATGTCCATGCCTATGTTACCATGTTACCATGGCCTTACTGTGGGTCTGAATTTTGAGATTCTTCATCTTAGTGATTGGCTTTCTCAACAATTGTGGAACCCCAGCTAACTTCATACATTTCTTGATTACTCTTATTTTTCCATTGCCCAGGTTGGGAAACACTGGGTTAAAGAAAATAAAAGTCAGAACACATGAAGGAAATAGGAAATGTAGCAAATCAATGCACAAATATAAATCCTTTTGTTGACACATTTGTACTGAAAATATATAGTAGGAGTTCCTTAATTTTGCTGAAGTGTAGTTTCATTAAATGGCATGGCTGATTTGTTCCTCAGCTGGAAGTGACAGGGTCAGATCCCTCAGTCTATATAGCTTTGAAGCAAATTTGTTTTGACAAATTTCCAGCCAGTTTTTTTTTTTTTTTTCACTTCAGATCATTCATTGCATTTCCATGAATAAACCGTAATAATGACTAGAGGTAAGGAACCTACTATTTCCACCAAAGCAAAAGAGTCAAGGCCCTTGAAAGCCAGCAGGTTTGTTAATGCTCAGTGGCTCATTTATGGATGCTGAGACTAAGAGTGTAATTGTCATTTTCCTCCAAAGTAAGTGAGAGACAAAAGAGAGTCAAGGAGAAAGAGGAGATTCGTACCACCATGAATAATGCAACTTGTTAGCCCGATCACTTCATGATGCTATGAACAAGAACGTAGGATAATAATATGATATATTAAAGTCTTGATCAGGTGAACCAGAACCAAACTCATGGTTTAAGGATATTGTGCGTAAGGAATCAGATCTTTAGGAAAACAGGAACTAAACCAAATAAAGTCAGAAACAGTGTAAGTCTGGATCAGAAAGCATTGCTAAGACGCATGTATTGAACCAAAGATTACTTTAATTAGACTTAAAAAGGTTTTGCTTTGTGGAACCCTGGTCTAAACCAAAAATTACTTTTAAAAATCCATATTGGGCTTATCTTATTTATTATTATTTTTATAATAAATAATAACATTTATTTTATTCATTTTTTAAAAAGTTGGCATGGAAATATTTGATGAGCAATATATCACAGATTCACAATGAAGATGCTACGTTGAAAATGCTACATTGAAGATAATGCACTTACAGTTTCTCATAGGATACAGAAAATGAATTTAAGCTACAGAAAAGCAGATTCAGATTGATTATTGTCCTGCCCCAGCCCAAATGCACACATACACAGGAGTACAGTTGCAAAAAAGATGCAGTGGCATAGCGGCTAAATGACACTCGAGTTGCAGGCCAGAAATGCATGGCTGGGTGAGCTCCTGTCATTCGTCCCTAGCTCCTGCCCACCTAGCAGTTCGAAAGCATACCATCCGTGATTAGATAAATAGGTACTCCCATTTCAGTGGGAAACGCTGGCAGTGCCTTGTGTGGGGGACAGGAACCAGTTGCTGAACTGCCTAAACACGATCATCAGAAAAGACATGATGTGATCAATGGAAGATCGGCAGAGGAAGAAAAAGCCTGGCTGGTCCGACTCCCCTATGACCACTGCTGGCCAAGTTTAGTAATTGTTGTAATGTAGTAATGTAACTGTTAATATGTAATTTTGTACATCACCCAGAGTTGCTCTGCTGTGTGAGATGGGCAGCTATATCAATATGATAAATAAATAAATAAATAAATGTAAATAAATAAATAAATAAATAAATAAGTAAATAAATGGCTTGACTCCAGTTTGTGCAATTACAAGCAGCAGAAGGCAGGGTGTGTATGGACAGTTTTGAGCAGTGCCAATCCATTGGAAGCTTCCTTCTTAGGAGTTTCCAGTAGCCAAAGTACAAAGCAGAAGGCAGAAGCATCATTGGGGCACCATCCAAAGGTTTCAGCATCATGGGCAGCCAGTCTGTTTTCAAAGAAACCAAGTTTTGACAGGCAGGAGTTCAGGGTGTAAATGGACAGAATTTCCAGTAAGTGGAGTGGTTGTTCCCAGTGAGGGATTGCTTGCTAGTGGTGGGTCTAAAATAAAGCCCCCACTCAGTACAAGCACTGATGGAGATGCCCTTGCCTTGCAGACCACTTCTGTTCCATTCTTCGCTCAGCCCTACATGCCTTAGGGCTGGGATGAAATCCCTGATCAGATTTCTCATCCTCTGCTGCTTCCAGCTGCTTTGAATCCTCTGCAGCCAAATCAGGCCCCAGGTGACTCCCTGCTGCTGTCTGAGGCAGGTTGCTGTTCCACAGGGTCATTTGAAGAGGCCTTCTCTTCCTCTTCTTCAAATTCTTCAGAGCTGGAGCTGGCTTTGACAACTATTAGGAAAAAAAAAAAATTCGTAACGCTAGAGCAATCCTGGTTTGGTGGTGGAACCAATACCCAATGAGGTAGTAGACCTTTATTAGATTAATTCAAAAGGAAAGGAGACAAACACTTGTCTGGATTCTGTAATGTGGATTCCAGCACTGAACAGGGGTTTGAATTCATCCTAAATATGTTTTTAAGCAAAGGAAAAGAAAGACAACATCATAACGTCTTTGATGCCTATTGTGGGAGAAATGGGCAGGGGAGAAATCCAACAAACAAATAAATAATCAACAGATAAAAGCAGGACTGTTTCCTAGAAAGCATTTGGATTGGACAACCTGCTTCATTTGGCTATGATTTCATAGAGGAGATATATATTTTTTCAAGATTCTTATGTTTCATAAGTTCCTTTCAATCAGTAGTTTATCCTAGCGACTAATAAATCTTCTAGATGTAACACTACCTCAGATTTTAATCTGATCATTTATCCCTCACAAAGCCACAGGTTTCTAACTGAAAAGACAGAGATCCTATTTGTGAAAATGCTTTAGAGAAGAATATTGTATTGGATGCCAAATCACACACCTTTCCTTCTGATATGAATGAAATATAATACATAATTTGGTAGCTTTTGTATTAAGGCTAAATTTGCACACGTTAGGTTGGGCTAAAATAAGCTGGATCATTTTGTTATCCTGTGTGAACCAGATCATCATTTTTAGTTATGGCTTATCTGTTTAGGCATACTACAGTATGTGAAAATAACACTGTGGTTGGTGAGGCTTTAGTATTTCGTTGTGTGAACCTAGCCCCCCAAAAGGAGACAGGATTTGTAATGCTGTTCTATCTTTCAAAAGGCATCAGTAAGAATTAAACTGTTAAGAATC
This sequence comes from Liasis olivaceus, assembly GCA_030867105.1. Classification (NCBI taxonomy): domain Eukaryota; kingdom Metazoa; phylum Chordata; class Lepidosauria; order Squamata; family Pythonidae; genus Liasis; species Liasis olivaceus. Next base: position 41,112,450 of record CM061352.1, read on the forward strand.
TTTGGCACAGCTGCATTTGTATTTTACACTCCTAAGATAAACAATGTCATCCTGACTCAGAGCTATCACATGTAAATGTGCTCGTTTTCATCATTAGATGTTTCTGAGTCCTACTGATTTAGATGGGAATTTGTGGCTCAGCTTGAGGGGGAAAAGTTTCTTGATATGTCACGAACAAAACACAGTGAAGCCAGCTGGATTGAAACTGCTATTTAAAAGGGAGAAGGGGTTTACAAAGAGTTGAGCTAATGCATAGATAAGAGTTTACCAAAAAATAAGTTGCCAGAGCAAACTGACCTCATACAAGTGTTTTTAAGAACATTTCAGTGAGAGAGAAATAAAATCAGGCTTAACTGATGATTAAAAAGTAACAAGCCTTAAATGCAGGTGATAGTTATCAGCAATTCCTGACACACAGTGCACATACTTGCTATATTTTGTAAGCATCATTAAAATGAGGAATTCTGAAAATTGTGAATTGCTCTTTAGCTTCAATGAATACGTTGTTTTTACTTGTTTAATTGCTGCAGCATGCTTTTTAAATACGTACTTGAATTTGTGAAATACTAATATTTTAGTATCTATCATATTATCATCAATATCTCTTTTGATGATATTTTGTTACAAGGCGGGGAAACAAATATTACTTGGTGGAGAGCCACACTTTGCCTTCAAATGGTATGTTGGAAAGAATATTCTGAAAAGCAACAGAAGACAAAAATGTAAACTTGATTTCACTGTATTAATGAGTTACATTTTATTTAAATGAAAACGTACTTAAAATTAATTAACAATGGTTAACCTTGTGTCTTGATAATAACCTTTGGAGATCTATGTGGCCATGCCTGAGATTTTTGTATGATTGATGTCAACCAACTGTACACTTGGTACTGGTATTTTTCCAAAATGAAGATGTCCCAAACCCTTCTTCTCTTGCCCATCCTCATCTTCTACTTACACAGACATACACCATCATTTATACTATGCTTTTTACTATACAATTATACAACTTCTGAGTCCATTGTCCCCAAACAGTCTTAATTTCAACTATAGTCAAATAATATTGTTCCATTGTAGTAATGGGTCTCTTCTCCTTTAATTGTAATTGTTTGTTCTCTCTGGTTCCCTCTAGACAACTTTCAAGTCCTCTCTTATCATCTGTGTTGTTGTTTTCTTTCCAATCAACAAAACTTTCCCACAGGAAGATTTCTTACAATTAATTCCAGAAACTTCATTTATTCTTTCATAAATTTTTAAACACCCCACAGGAAATATTCTTTTAAGTCCATCTAGCCCTTTAACTTTCCAGAATCCATACTGTAGTCTTCTTTTGCTGTTTCTAAAAAATAAATCTTTTCTTTTTAATCCTTACACTTACATAGAGCTTCTTTTATTCAGGGTTGAAGGAAATTCTCTTGATGTAATAAAATGTATCCTTAGGAAGGTTCTTAACTTCTAAAAAAATCAGTAAAAAGCAACTTCCTAAAATGATTAAGAGAGGAAGTAGGCGAACCCAGTGTATCTTTGAAAGGCACTGAACCGATGTTTTTCCCTTGGCTCCCTGAACTCTCCAATCTCTCAGACTGCTAGAGATCGCTATTTTACTATTTTTGCAGGGAGATTCTGTATGGATCAAACTTGTGGGTGATCCTTGTCCTCTTCTTAATCCAGAGACAGATTCCAAGGAGCTGATCCATTCACTGTCATCAGATCCACTGGTCATCAGCTCCACCATTGCTGTCCCCAGAAGCCCACCTATACTTATAATTATAAATAATATAATTGATGATAGGTATGTCCCATCAAATCCTTACACTTACATATGTACACTTTATTTCTTTATTTATTTTTCAAATTTATATTTGCCACCCATCTCACTATACGAGTGACTAGACAGCATTAGGAATACATATCATGCATTTCACTGTATGTTATGAATATAAGAATGTTAGTATTTTAGGCTTCCTACATCTGGACTGGGCCTCTTTGAAAGTCCAGAGGAATTGAACAATTTTAGTTTCAGCAGATACAAAGATATCTCCAAAATTTTATTTGTATCCTAAGGCTGCATCAACAATATGGATTTGCATAATTCTGCTAATTAGTACTTTGGATTCTACTTTCCATTAAGAGATACTCCAACACAGATATCAGTAAACATGCATAAGAGTGGTAGTAACAAGTGTTTTGTATTTCTATGGCCATTTCAGCTATGGCTATGAGAGAGATTGGGTATGCTACTTTTACAGCCTATGTCTTCTTCTGGTAGGGTTGGAGATGAAAATATTGACAAACCCCATGGGATAGAAGGCAGGAAATGCCTCTCCAGCCCCCACACAGATGGATGAAGACCAACTTCCTCACATTTTCTTTCTTCAGGGAAAGAAAGCTGGGGAAGCACCTTTTCAGCCAATAACCCCCACAACTTTACTCCAGTTTTCCTTACAGACAACTTTAGTGATAGGACCCCTATGGTACAAACTCCACCCACCCTCCCCAGTGGACTAAGCATTGAAGGAGCAGCTAAATCTTGGAATGCTGGATACATTCCATGGGAAAGGAAGAGAGGGCCAGTGAAGTTGGCTGAAGAGATGCCTCCTGGACTCCCTCTTGCAGGGGAAGGAAATCAGGAGAAGCAGCTCTTTGGCAGGCAGAGGGAGAAAAGACTGGCTTTTTCCTCTTCTCTGGCCTACTTCATCTGGCCCCCATGACTAGAAATATAGGGGGAATGAAGGGCATGCCAGGTCTTATTTTTCCTCTCCTACCCACACATCTATTGCCATGTGGGTGGCAGGAGAAAGGAATACAGAATTTATTTATTTATTTATTTATTTATTTATTTAATCACATTTATATAGCCACCCATCTCCCATGGTGACTCTGAGTGGCGTACATAATAAGACAATCAAAATACATAAAAACCATTAAAACAACCAATTTAAATTAAATGATAAAAACAAGATTAAAAAGAAAGAAGCAGGGGAGAACTTTGGTGCCAGTGTTCCAGAGTAATACCTCTGTGGAATCAGAAAACTGATAATTGAAGACCCAGGGGTCTTCTGCTGCCAGTTCAAGGCACCAACATTGCAGATTCTCTGATCCCCCTCAAGTTCTCAAAGTGGACAGAACCCTTATTCTGTTCATTGCCAGAACAAAATCATGGTTGGAAGGGTGGTCAGCACATTTTTCTGCCAGCATACTTTCATGCCAGCTCCTTCTTCTATTAACTGTGAAGGTCCTGAAGACAGACAATCTGCTAATGTGAACATAAAAGCAGACAGCGTTTTAAAAATTCATACACCCCTACTTACTATTTCTATTACCCTCCTTTGCTGTACCTCATCTGGTCATCAGATAAGAATTAACAAAATAAATCGCAATCCAGAATAGGAGTCTGAAGATCTCAGTGGTCTAAGATGTTGCTCATTACAACATGTAGAAGGCAATATGTTCTTGGTTTAAATGATAATGTCAGCCCCACAGGTAGACCAGACCAGAGAATCAACTCCACCAGAAGACTAGAATTATACTTTATTGAGATAGGCTGTAATAACAACAGAGCCTTGCTTTACCTCCCCTCTTTCTTATATACCAGTGAATCAGGGAGGTATTTTCCCAAGCTGCTTCAAATATTATCTTGCTTCCCAGGACTTAAATGATGTTTCACCCTTCTTTGCCTAGATAACAGTACTTGCATATTTCTGTGAAGGAAATCTACCTAACTCTCTGCAGGTACAGACATTTTTGTTAACTTTCCTCAAATGGTGGAAATGAAGCTAGTTTCCTCAAACCCCTTTTTCAAGCCTTAGCATATATTAATTAAAATTCCCAACTGCTCGAAAGTTAAACAAGGTAAAACGATAAAAACAGCCATTTTTGCGCATCTCATCTCTTTATTTAACAGAAGAACATCTGGAAGAGGGAGAAATATTATTTTCCATAATTCAGTGTAACATTGTTTCAGAAAAGTTTGCCCGATGTTTTTTTTTCCCCAAAAATTATCCTCATTATCAGGGATAGTTTTAATTGCTTATTCCATTTATACACTTATTATACAATATTTTAAGATACACTTATGGGATCATTTCAATAAATGGAAAATAGTTACTGTCCAGAAATGAACAAGAGTGCTCCAATATAAGTAGACAATTATGTTTATGTATTGTGCAGTATGTAATATCTTTATTAAAAAAATAATTCACATGTACAGAGTAATGCAAACTACTGGGCCAATTATGAAAAACAAGAGAAAGGGAAATTGCATGCCTTTTTTGCAGGGTGGGGTGTGGATGAAATATGTAGAGGTTACCAGGGTTGTATATATATTCATTCATGTTCAACGATATCTCATTTATTAAGAGTATTGTAAGAACTGTAGTCATTGTTCAATTAAAAAGAAATATTTGAAGAATTAGCAACAATATGTAATGACCCTTTATAATACATTAATTTTTATGCTCAGTGAAGTGCAGGAAGAATGTCAAATGATTTCCTAATTGACTGGGATACAGAAAACACTTTCCATGAATGAAAGGTTTCTTTCATTTACAGAAGTGCTGCCAAACCCCACAGGTTTACGCTTATGAAGGAGGAAGGAAACCATTTTTAATTTCCATCCCAATCTTCCTCCATTTTCCAAAATACTTCCCATAATTTTTCATAAGAATTTGGGAAAAGGAGACTATAGTAATGATTGGAGAAAATGACTTTGTTTTTCTGAGTGGAATCTTTTGGTGAACAATATCATGGGTCTCCAAACCTACACATTTGATTTCCCAGTCTAATAAGTACATTAACAATATTAACCTTAGGTTATCTGGGCCTTATTCATAAGGGTTAATTATCTGTTCTGTTATTTATATCTTTCAGGAATAATTCTAAGAATTACATGGAGGAAACATTTGGCTAAGTCAATTACTGCTTTAATTAATTTAAAATTAAGATAACAATCTGAATTTTTCCAGCTAAGGGGTAACTTGCACCCAGTTCAGTGAGGTTACCAGACATACGTATAACCATAGAACTCAAAGTGGGTGTACTTTCTTTTTCACACGAACATATACATATACATATACAATAAACAAAAAGAAGAAAAAGAAAGAAAAAAGAGAAAGAAATATAAAAGAAAACTTCCCCCTCCCTCCAAGCAAATATATGCATTAACAGTAACTTAACACCTTCTCTAATATTCCTAAAAAGAGCCCATTTCTCATCCTTAAACAATAACCAAATTATGAAAAATATTCAACAATCAATCTAATTAGCAAAAGCATTAAGAGTCCCAGTGATAATAAATTATATATTTTAAACTTAAACAAATAGGTCTATCTTGCATTTTAACTTCTAGATTTTTTCTAAAAAGTAAAACCTAAAAGATCTCTCCCCACAAACATAAAAAAGGCCAATAATAATAGCATATGTATTTTAAACTAAACCAAATAAATCACTTTTACAGGTATACATCATTGTCTTACAGTCCTGGTCAGGAAAAAAAAAAATCAATATTAACAATCCAAAATCAAAATGTAGACAATTTAACCCTGATCTGATAAATCCACTTTGAATTCCTTTCTCTTCTTTCTGGAAGACTCTGTCTTTAGCCTCTTGTCCAAATAAAACCCCAGATAATAATCTCTTATCATTCTCTCCTTGTCTACTTTCAGAAAAGTTTTCAGAGATTTATTGTTTCCCTTCTGAAGGTCGAAAATAGAATAACTCTCAAAGTCACTCTGCTGATCCATTACAACTTCTTTCTCCATATCATTCTCATAATCAAGCAACTTTGAGTCCATCTTCAGATCCACAGCATTTTTTTCCTTATCTTCCATGCCTCTCTTATAATCTGGCATTTCTTTAAAATCTGTTTTAAAGTCACTTTCTATTTTAGAATAAATAGTTTTCTTCTTCTACAACTTCTAGTCCCAATTTTAAGAATAATCCCTGGACACACTGATTCCAAACAGCTAACAATTCTTCTTTGAAGGAAGGATACTCCTCCACTGTGTTAAAGATATCTTTTCCTTTAATTGCTGTCTGGTTCTCTAGTTAACCTTCAAAGCTCAGTCTAATCTGGTGTTTATTTTCAGAAGCAAAACTTTCCTAGGACAAATTTTCTTGCACTTAAATCCAAACTCACTCACTGTATTTTCTTAGACTTTTAAAACAATCCTTTAAAAAGCCATTTCAGATCCATCTAGCCTCTTAACTGTCCCCAATCAGCATTCTTAATTCCCTTTCACTGTTTCCAAACATTAAAATATTTCTTTTTGATCTTTAAACTTACTTTGATCTTCTTTCTCCTAGGATATAAGGAAATTCTCCCAGTGTACAGCAACTTGTCTTTCAGAGGTTTTTAATTGCCAAATAAATCATAAATAGGTGGTTTATGATGTTAAATAAAAGAGGAAATAAAAGCAAATCTTGTGTCCTTTTGATGGCTCCACACCATGGCTTGGGCTCAATGTTTTCCCCTTGATTTCCAGAGTGCTTCACCCGCTGGAGATTGCTAGATTGCAATCTCTTCACAAGGAGCCTTTGTAAGGAGTACCTGTGGGTGATCTTGTCATTCTCCTTTATCAGGAGATGATTCCAAAGGGCTGAACCATTTGCCAGCTCCTCTAATTGCAGTGGGCATTGACTCCATAAAAAACAGAGCTGTCTTCAATCCACCATCTTCCCTAGATGTCCCAGAAGTCATTGTGTTTCAGAAAAAATGCATCCTTACATTGAAACTTATTATTCAGGAAAGTGAATGTCAATATAAAAATGATATTAATATTATCTTCTAATGAAGAATAGTAAACAACATATGCTCAGCTTTAAGACCCTAAGACAGCTATTCTGAATCTTTGAGACATGGTAGAACCTCAGCACTTTTAATACAGTGTCAAAAGGGTGTTTTGATCACTTCCCAAAGGTATTCTTCAAGTGATTTCTACTGTCCTAGTAACCATCAGGCATATTAGCTAGAATATTTATTCCATTGTAACCTTATTTGATGTGTATGATAGAGATAGATAGATAGATAGATAGATAGATAGATAGATAGAAGTTGTGTATGAGCAAATTTGAACTCACAGTAAGAATACTCTTGATAAAAATGGAGAAATTACTTTCATGATCTCCCTCTTCTCCAGCAGTCTCAATGGCCTCAATTTTTTTTTTCCTGAAGACCTTAGGCGAATCTGTAGGCAAGGATAAATAATTCTGTCCTACTTACCACTGAAACAACATGCCTTGTGGACAAGGGTTCTTCCTTTAACTCAAGACCATCTTGGTTTGAGTTAATCAAAAATAATTCCTGTTTGCAAGTAATTGTTGTTTTTTTAATTATTCCTGATGGAAAGCATTTCCGGTAACATTTTACAGATCTATCACAACATTCACTGCATCTATTGTAGTTCCTCAGTTGTTTTATCTGAGCAGGGATTCCCAAATTCATCTTGGCTTAAAAAAAAAAAAAAAAGACAAAAGTGACTGACAGCTTAGGGAAATTCAGTATTAGCCTGAAGGATTTTTCTAGTTAGTCTTGCCTTTCCTCCAAAAAATTGCCAGATGGTCCCTCCAAACAGAAAACATCACATGCATCTAAAAGTGCTATTTAGAATCTAAATAAAGTGTGGTAGATAATTCTGGTTCCTAGCATTAAAAAAAAAAAAAAAACATATTTTTCAAGGAAAAGTGTTTGATATCAAAATATCCTATTAGTTTCTGAAATGAAATATAACATTATTGAACACATTCCAGTGTTACAGAAGTTAATTTATGTCAAGAAAGACACCAGGGATGTCATAATTAGCTCAACTCCACCACAAGAATTATGATGGCCTAAAGCTTGCATTGCCTATAGGTTTCCTCAAGCATTTTCTTTCTGAACTTTGGAAATCTTTACCAGTAAGCTGATGACAGGCATAACAAGATAATAAATTACCTGTAATATGTTTTGTAGCCATCTTTGCTTAGATTGTAGAGGCTTTATAAATTATATACTAAGAAATTCACCCCATGCAGAGAAACAGCACCAAGTGAGAAGTGATTAAGACCTTAATATAATGCACAAGAGGTACTTAAGTGTTGCAGAGGGGAAGAATTTCACCCATAATGAGCTCTGTAATAAGAGGTTTATCCTGCTAATTAATGATTTGAAGATTAGCTGACTGACTGCTGGCCACTGATCATCCAGCTGTGAAGTGTATAGGGCTAGAATAGTTCAAACTAGATAAATTAACTGGGTAAAATCTGTCACGCTTTGCCACTGCCCAGGCTTAATTCGTTTCAGTGAATAAGCATTAGGCCAAAAGCCCATGATGAATGAAGTTTTAAGGCCACCACATATTACGCACTGACAACTGCATTTCTGAAGTGTACAAACAGCAGGGAATCATGACCTATCCACACAAAACCTCCTGATATGCAGATATGGAAGAAACAAACACTCGCTTGATAGGCATTTTACAGCACCATTCATGAGAAAGCTGAATCTAGGTGCATTGACAATGTAACAAGAATAATAGTACTATGAAAAAACGAAGAGGCAAAAGGGTATGAGGTTGTCTATGGATTATACTCTACATAAGCTATGGAAGTTTAGTTGCAAATTCATCATAAATATAGAAAATAATCTGCTAGACCACCTTGAGATGCTACAGTTGATGGTGGAAAAAGTCTGTGTAACCTTCAGAATAGCTGTAGCTGTCACTTAATCTGGAAATAATCGGAAATTCCTGAAACTTGTAAAATCTGTTCTTAAAGAAAAAGAACTTTATTAAATAGCATCCAGCATCATACACTCCATATTTGATTAATGTTATCTCTTAAATTCTGAAAAAGTTGTACAACTGACAGATGCTTGTACTTGGTATTAATAACTGGGGACAAAAGTGCAAAGCAATCAGCTTTTAAAATTTGTTCTGTTCATCTTTGAATTTTCAATTATTTTCTTTTTCAGCTGGATTTTTAACTGAAAAAAAAAAGTTAGTCATATATCCAGCTGCGGATAAACAGCTGACAATCACTTCAGATGTTGAAACTGCTCTTGTACTGTGATCAAAGAACATCAGCTTCAGTTCCTAAAAGAAAAGCATGGAGAACTCCCTGGCAGCCCCTTTAGACAGGAGATCCTACACATTTTAGCTTCAGTGTGAATGTTCTCAGGGAATAAAAACTTTGCAGTATAGTTTTAAGCTGACTTTTACCCCTTTTCCTTTTTGTGGTTATAAGGAACCCCACCAAGAAACTGTGAAGTCAGAAATAAAGCAGTTTCTTTCCTTTTATAATATCTGGATTGAAGCTTCCTAAAAAGCTATTATTATAGGAGGAAGTCAACTATTCTATCATTACTACTTTTTAGTTCATCACCTCTGAATCACAGCATATCCCCTGCTAGCTTTTCTTTGTAAAACATTACTTTATGCCTAAAGACTGCCTAATAAGCAATATTCCACATGCTACTTTAATTGGTTGGGCTGAAATGGGTAGAAGGGAGTAAAAAAGTACAACTAACCTGCCATCACCTGAGATGTAAAGAAATTGATGATGCTTAGAGGGTAGCCAGACTTTTCTGATTCTGAATATTGTTTCATTCTTACCAAACAGAAAGAAAATATCATTTCTCCTGAATGTGTGTATGTGCTTTTGAGTCAGTGTTGACTCTTGGTAACTGCCTGGACAAGTCCCTGCAGTTTTCTTGGCAAGATTTCAGAAGTGGCTTGCCATTGCCTGCTTCCTAGGGTTGAGAGAGTGTGACTGGCCCAAGGTCACCCAGATGGTTTTGTGCCTAAGGCAGGATTAGAGCTCACAATCTCCCAGTTTCTAGCCTGGTGCCTTAACCATCACACCAAACTGGCTCTCTGCTGAATGGGGCTCAGAAATCCAAGTTCTTGTATGGATTCTAAAATAGCAAATTTCTCAAAAATTTCATCTAACAAACTATGACACTGAAGGTCAAACATTGTGTGTGTGTGTGTGTGTGTGTGTTGTACAATAAAAAATAAGCACATGTGGCTGGGTTTGCACAACACATTAAGCCATGAACCATAGTTTACAAACTATAAAAGTTAGATTCATACAATAGGCTAAGTCAGATGAGACATAGTTTGACTTAGTCTAGCATGTTAAGCAGGTAATTATACTTTTCACCCAACTTTGCTATGCTACTTCCAATTTCTAGCATATTATGTTGGTCAACAACAACAACATGTGACCAGAAAGCACACTTCTGCTTTCTTTCACAGAATTTTGTTCTTTTCTTTCATATATCATGTATCTCTATATTACATTTTTATCCTCTTTATATTTCTTTTCTATCCTCTTTTCTATCCTCTTATTTTGTAGTGCTCCTGTACATGTTTAAATCTGACATTATATGAAATAATCATAATAATATAATGTAAATCTTCTGCCCAACTAGGTGGCAACAAACCAGGAGACTAAGTTCTAGTCCTACCTGAGACACAAAGCCAGCTAGGTGACCTTGGACCTCAGCACTAAAAAAAAAGCAAAAAACAAAAAACAAAAAACAAAAACTAAGTATAAATTGGATTTCATTAATGCATGAATGGAAGACTACCAGAAAATATCAGGGCTATAAACTAGACAGGAAAGTAAAAAATATCCTGGAAGAAGGCAATGGCATACCATTTCTGCAACTACTGTACATGGATGTGTCCATGAGGTCATCAGAAATCAGTCATGACTCAAAGTAGTTTTTTCCTACAATGTAAATCATGGTCCAGTGACTTATATGCAAACCTAACCATATGCTGACAGAATTATATATACAAGTGATACTCTATAAGTTGAGAAATGTTTGGCTGATAGGGGGACACTCTTAATCACACAAATATGAATTGTCAGCTGACAGGGCCCAGGAGAAGAGACTTCTCTGCCATTGTCCCCGCCCTTTGGGATATTCTTCCCCCAGAGGTGTGGTGGGCCCCTACCCTCCCGGCTTTCTGGAAAGGGCTAAAGACCTGGCTCTGCCAGCTTGTGTGGGGTGATAAGAGCTCTAATCAATCATGGGGGTGGCTGGCACCCTGGTGAACCTCCTGAGCTACTCACCAATTCCATCAATTCTTGGAATGTATTTATTATTTATTTAAGACAGCTTTCATATTGTATTTTAATTGCTTTTATCTTTCTGCAAACTTCCCAGAGTTGTTTTTTAATGAGATGGGCAGTGACAAATTTGATAGATAGATAGATAGATAGATAGATAGATAGATAGATAGATAGACCAAATTGAGAATGAAACAATTACTTCTGCAATATTCCCAGCTTAGGGAGCCTGAAGGTATGAGGATGTCATACACATTATGATGTCATCACATAAATTGCATAATTTGTGTATTACATTATAACATTATAATGCAAATGCTGTACAAGGTATATAAATCATTTGGACAATGATATCATGATATGTAGATGACACTTGTCTCCTCTTCCCTGCCATATAGAAGCTCATGCCTGAACGTTACTTACATGTACTTTTTTTCACTCATGTGGGATTTTGGGTAGTGAAGAAAAAGGTTGTCTGACACCACTCATCATCTTTTGTTTTCCTGTTAATTTAGCCACCTTTATTTCCTGAGAAAGACACCACATGCCAAAGATAAATTAAGCTGATCCTACCCCTGAAATTATTTTTTCCCCAAATGATCAGTCCATTTTGAAGCTTGATAAATAGGATGATACAATAGTTTCCACAATTTGAGTTCCATCCATATTGAGCTCTGGCGTCAATCACTTCTTGTTTTAGCCCTGCTTACCTTGTTTTAGCTCCACAGTGGATTCCCCCAGTGGGAATTCAGACTTCAAAGGAATCATTCAATGCTCATCCTTACAATGAACATTAAAGGCAACTCATTTGTGTTATGAAGCTCCCCTGATAAGCGGGAAATAAAATATGAATTATTGCAAGAGCAAACGATAAATTGACCTTTAAGAGATATACAGAACAGGGAATTCAGCAGCCAGCCAACAATTTTGTGAATAGAGCTGAGAAAACAATACCCCAAATCCGCTCTTTTAACCAGTTGATAAAGACACGGCTGTCATACTTTGCATCCTACTTACAGCCTATTTTAAAACTTAACCACTGATTGTCTGTTTTGCTATGCTGCCAGCTGGATGTAGGAAATAAAAACAGGTGCTTTATATTTTCAGTTAGACCGTTTTTCTAAAAGACAGGCAGAGCATCCCATAGATTAGATATTTATGCAACTGTCATTCAAAGCCACCATTTAGCATTCTGTACTGTATCTTGATTGGTGGCAGGAATTTAACCAACCGTGGCTCATCTCAAAAGCTAGGCTGGGTTAATATTTGGATGGAGGGCTGCCTGAGAAGCCCAGGGCACTTTGCTAGCCTGCAAATACCAGCAGCAGCCACCGCAATAACCACACCTACAACAAGTCTGAAAGAAGTAAAAGGCAAGCTGCTTCTCTAAAACTGCCAAGGTGGCCTGGATGAGCATTTCCACCAGGAGTCAAGCATCTTTACCTTTCTGATCTTGATTATGAAACAGTATTGCCAATGGAGTTCCTGTGCAATGAGTGGAAAAAATGAAATTATTGAGTACTGTTTCTAGATCACTCAGCACATACCTGCTGAAACCCTGAATTGGTACAAGATACAAGAGATTTGTGGGTAACATTGGGGAGGAGGAGAGAGCAGCAAAATAAATAGAAATCATGACGAGGTGACTGAAGCAAAAGGAAGCTATGCCAAAAAGTATACAAATTAAGTTAAAATTTTTACAATATAAAATCTTAGCTGATCTTTTCCCTGTTCCTTCTGGCTGGTGACTTTGCTCGCTTGAAGCTCTTCTTTCCTGTGTGCAGCTTTTGTGAATGTTTCCTCCCATTACCACTTCGGCTTCAAAAACAGAACCAACCCACAGAAGCAGAACAAGGCAGCCTCATTTTCACAGATAATGTTTAAGATGTAACCATTTGGAAAGGCCTAATGGGACACCTGCCCCGAAATCCCCACCACTACCTTGTTTTCCTCGGCTTCCCCCGCCTTCTTCTTTGGTGCTGGCAGGAAGCCTGTGCCTTACTTGCCAGCTCTTTTTGCAAGTGAGGGCAGCTGCAGATGAGAAAGAAGCTCGTCTTCATCAAAACGCTCTTTGAAGCTTTACTGTGGATGAGTTCCCTCGCTCCCTCCCTTTCTGCTCCTTTTCCTTCTTCCTAAACCAACTCTGGAATCACAAAGTGAGCTGTTGATTGCTTTGTTAATTAGCCTGATTTTCTAGGGCGGTTGATAAAGGATTTGCAGGAGGAAAGCTTCTAAACATTGTCAGGCAACATCAGGGGGCAGGAAGCACTGTAGAAGGAATAATCTACTAGTATGCTCATAAGGGAACCCACAGGCACACCTACATTTGGCAACTGTGCAGTGGCACCCACTGGATCCAGAGGCACTTAGTAACAGTTCTCTTGTTTACTTGTAGGAACAGTTGAGATCCACATCCTCACTTTGGGGCAGGAAAGAATTACCACAGTCAAAATTACAAAAGTTTAATGCAATTACTGTGCTAAATGGATATAGTTAGCTGTACTAAAAATAGGAAAAGATAACTATTTGGTAAGGCTGTGCAAAATTCACTAATGAACTTTGCAGAGTTCCCCTTCTTGAAGCATTGAAGTAGTTGGGTCTCTCTAAAGGCTTCGGACAGGTGCTTGCTTCAATGGCTTGCCCATATTTTTCGCCTTTCTTGCATTCAGTGAACGGGCTTTTTCCAGGTTGTTGCCACATGTGTGTGCATGCCCCATCACTTTTCTTTAGCCCAAGTCCCAACCAAAGACTATCTTTGTCTTTATTATAGTACAAAGGCTATAAATTAGGATTTGACTACACTCCATATCCTGAGGTAAAGCTTAACCGTTTAGAGAGGATTTTGCTTACCTGAGATGGAGCAAACAGAACCCAATGCTCTGTTTCAGTTCTGGACCTTCACAAACCTTGATTCCTGATTTGTTTCTCTGGTGAATTTTCATGCTGTAAAGACCAGAACCTTAGCAGATGAATAAAAAGAAATCAGTGCTATAAAACATGATGGTACAGAGGAGAGAAAGGAAGAATATTGGATTCAATGATCAATATGTCTGGCCTCAACCCTTGTGATCTGATCCCCACTGATTGCCCCAATTATAGCATCATGGAAGAAGGTAGAAATCCCTTAATTTTACTATTTGCTCCATCTCGTTTTCATCTGGCTCTTACCCTGAACAATTGTTATCACTCTATTATGTTAACTGTATTTGCTGTCTCATCAGGCATACAAACTAATTTATTTGGGGAAAAACTATGACTTAATCTCTTTTACATCTGACTCAGCCCTTGACTATTGGCCTCACCTTATTCAGGAAAGAATAACATCATTTCTTACAAATAAACCTTCCCACAATTTGATATAGACTTTTTCATTCCTTCATACAAATTTCATCAAATTCTGTCATGAAAGAGCAAATGTTAGATATATATATATACAATTCAAAAGCCATTGTATAAATTATGACATTATTTAGCCAATATTAACCATTATTTCTGTTCCTCAGAAAAACAAAACTTTTCTTTTTACTTTGTTTTGTTATTTGATACTAAACTGTGCAAGAAGAGTGTTCTTTCACCATGAACCTTGCTCCAGATCCAGGTACTGAATGAATTTAGTCTAAATGTGGAGTGATCAAACTTGGAGTCTAGGGCTGTAAAACAGATTTCAAATTATATTTTAGATACCAGAATCTGCATATTATTTCTAATTATAATTATAAACCCAATTCAGTTTAGTTACATGCAATGTCTCAGCTACACAATAAAGATAGGAATGTCCACTCTCAGAGCTGGCATCAAGTTTGAAAAAGCCCTTGGAGATGTGCTGCTTCCTGGAAGAAATATAGTATTGATGAGTGACCAGAATAGCCTTGCCATACATTTAAATTACTAAAGAAAGTCATTAGAGGAAATTTAAAATGGCTAGTAGGTTTACAAATATCTGGTTTTAAGTTCAAGAATGGAAGACAGAACATGAACAGACAGCTTAAAGCGAGACCCCACCTCTCTCAGGATTCCCAGTCTTAAGCAGCTGTCAGGATGTTGAGCAAAGCTAACTATCTGATATATACCAAAGTTGTTTATCATCATTGTTGTTGTCATCATCATCGTCATTGTAATAATTATAATAATTTTTCTGTACATTTTTGAAGGGCATCCAGCTGAATACTGTGATGCAGAAATGCACATTTATTACAGCACTGACATCAACTGCACACAGAGAAATTGAGCTGTAACTATACTGAATTCTATCATATAGGGCAGTATTAATGCAGCATCAGGGGTTGTGCAATATGGAATGTGAAGGTTGTGTTTGATGTGTTTTATGTGTTCTATGGTTTTTATATTTTTAAAGCTGCACTGGAGTGGCATTTAATTTCGTTGTACAAGTAGTACAATGACAATAAAGATTTCTATTCTGCACAGGGGTTTCTTTTGCTGAATTACAGCAATTGTTCAGTCTTGTGACATTAAGGCTTGAATGCTTAATTGCCAGGAAACCAACTGATGTATATATATTTATGAAATGATAAAACTTTCTGAATAAGATACATCTTTTCCATTTCAATACAGCTTCAAACCTGGTTATAAGAAAAATATTTTTGAGATCTCTGAGTAGCAGATGATCTTTGCTGAGAACTGGACCATGTTATGCTGGTCCTATTATGGCTTTTGATTCCATCAGTAATAATAGTCTTCTGAGTCATTTTGCTAGAGGGAAGCCTGGCGGTTCCAGACATTCTCAGTCGCTGGTTCAATTCTGCATTATGGCTTTGGTGTCCTGTGAAGCTCTTTCTAGTCCCCTAACTCTTTAACAACTGAATAAATCCACTGGGGAATGTTGGTTACTCTTCTGAGGTTCAGTTTTACTACTATGCTGGAGACAGCTAATGCCTTTTCTTTTGCAACTGAAATACAAGCAAAAAAAAAAAGATGTTGATGGTTATCTGAAAGGCAGTTCAGGAAATAGAGACACAGCATTTGTTGGTGGGCAATATGACTAAAGACTCAGGTTTTCAGTCTGTGTGTGCACTGGGATCCAGTTGTGTATTTGGAATGTCCAGGTTTGGATTGTGGTTAGGACAACATTTACACAGCTAAATGTTAGTGCAACCATTTTAACATTTTTTCCCCAATAAGACCATGGTGAACTTATTGAATTTATATTTTGATTGGACTGTTATCACATGTGTTCTGTAGAACTTCTTTGGAAAAGTGTTCTTAAATTTGAGCTTTTTCCAGAATGTTGCAGCCACACCATTGATGGTCATGAATATATAATTCCTTCAATTAGCTACCGGTTGGTTTTCAGACAGAATTCATAGCTTCAGTGCTTACCAGTCTGTTTTCTGACAGGATTCAATGTATTGGCCGTGGCATATAAAGCTTATATAATATGTGTTTCAGTTGCTTGCTTTTTATAATTTTGTTTTTATCCTTATGTTGATTGCCTTTATTCTTGACAGTCACTATCAATAGCTGCAGCCCAACGACACCAACAATCTCTCTCCCTTTTGGTATTTTCCAGGATTTAGATTTTATGAACATCAGAAAGAATAGCACAAAGGCTGGCAGAAACGAAGGTAGAAAGGGGAAACGTATATTAGATTTCCCCTCTGAAAGGGAAAGGGCTTTAATCAATCTTGAGGAATTTATACCTATTGTGACAGTTAGGAACAGAAACATAAGTAAAATAAATATTCCTGCAAACAACCATGACTTTTTTTCTAGGGTAATTTTATAAAGATGTGTAATTGTAGCATTTCCCCCCCAGTGTGTATGGTGCATGAAAGAGAGAGATGAATCTGATTTAATACTGTATACTTAGGAAACCGAGGAAATCATTACAATCCTGTAGCTCCCTGAATGAAGACTGGAACACCATTATTTTTAATGTTTTACAGATTTTTTTTTTCCCCTGAGAATATTCTGAGCAAGGTCACCCTCAGGGGCAATTAAAACTGCCAAAATGGCTGCTGCAACTACACAGTTGAGGCTAGATTTTGGTTGCTTGGATCATTCCTCCCTCCTCATGGATGCCCCTGATTCCAAGATTATTTTGTGAAGACAATCTTGGGAAGCTTTGGAGATGTGAATAAAGAATCTGAGTAGATCTCACATAGATTATCCACAGAAAAATAGACTTATTCCCAAAATACCATGGAGAAAAAGAGCCTTCTGTTCTCATGCTGCCTAGCAACAGCTCCACAGCCAGGGAATGCACATCCTGAGAACTGCAGCTCTATCCTGGCTCAGGGTCATTTATTAAATTTATCCTTTCCTATTTTGCTGTTTGGAGATTTAATTTAAAAATATATATTTATTTTATTTCCTTCACCTAATATGTAAATTTCCAAGAAGACCAGACAATTTCTATGGGAACCATCTTCTAGAAGAGCTGCTGGCTGGGGAATTCTGGGAGTTGAAGTCCACACATCTTCAAGTGGTCAAGGTTGAGGAACACTGTTCTAGAAGATTCAAAACCCTTTCTCACTTGTGCAGTAGCCAAATTCTGTGTTGCTGCAATGCAAATAAGGCATAAATGGGCACTGAAATAACAACTTCTGTTTTATTTATCATTTCAGGTTTAATACATGCTAGCTATCTCATTATAGGTGATATATATATTTACTTCATTGATAGTAATATTTTAGATTTACACTTGCACAAGCAATCAACACACCATTATAGTAGTATATGTTACAGTGTGTCTGGTATTTTATCTTTGTTATGCTAGTATGTTATCACATCTACTTAATTTTATTTTGGTGTTCTATTTTTTCAAATTTGACTGGTCATTTACTGAGTGAACAGCATTTATTTATTTATTTTACTTCCTCTTCCTTGTTCCTTATTTATTAAAATCCTTCTTTTTGTTCCCTACTGTTATTATGTTACTCATAATCTCTGCATCTATGGTCTTCTAGAAGTTATTTAACTACACTTCCCATAATCTGTGGACATTGAGAGGGATTTTATAAGTCACTATCTGACTTATACAGTATTCAGCAGTATCTGAAAGGCTACACCCCAGTATTACGATAAAGAATGTCCTGATGGATTTGACCCAAGCCTTCTTGGCCAATTTATTCAGATAACCTAAATAACATTGAAAACCCATCATTCCACTCACAAAAAAACTATGATGGATGAGTTTATTAATGCCTCCACATCATGGCAACAAACATTTATTTCATCTGTAAGCATTGTGCAGATAAACAGGAAAGTTCTGAGTCACAGAGAGAAATGTCACAACCCACATAAGCCTAAATAGAATGCCAAGTGTCAAGAATGACTTATTTTATTTATAGTGACTGAAGCCTACCTCTGTTAAAAAGCAAAGAGGAAGTCCTGATTCACCATTAATTATGTGGCTCATAAAATATCTCATTTGCTAGATTTTTCAGTCATTTCAAATACTTAGGTATGCTGTACATCTCATTCTAGTTCATTTTTTAATTGCTTGTGAATAGTACTTTCATTTATTTCTACATTCCATTTCCTTAAAAATTGCTTAATCATGCAAGAGAGGAAAGCTAGTATTCAGTCTAATAAACAATTGCAGATTTGTTTATTAAATTGCAAAGTATCTTCACCATAAAGCAGGATTTTTTCTTTTCTGTAAGAAGACAGAATGAAGAGCCTCTTTGTGAAAGGAAGGGAAGGGAAGGGAAGGGAAGGGAAGGGAAGGGAAGGGAAGGGAAGGGAAGGGAAGGGAAGGGAAGGAAAGGAAAGGAAAGGAAAGGAAAGGAAAGGAAAGGAAAGGAAAGGAAAGGAAAGGAAAGGAAAGGAAAGGAAAGGAAAGGAAAGGAAAGGAAAGGAAAGGAAAGGAAAGGAAAGGAAAGGACTTCATCCCCACAATTATCTATGTACCCCAAATCCCCAAAGAAAGTCTCATTGGTACAGCATAAGGGATAGTTTTCCGAGACTAAAAGGGACCGGTAGCACTTTTATTTTGGTGCTGTTCCTGAATCAGCACCATGCTCCTTCGATCCCATGTCTTTATTGCCATTGAGCAGGTCAGCCAATTTACTTCCACTTCAGCTATGTCTCAGGAGGAGTAACAACTTCTGACTGAGATCTGACCATCCTATTGCTCTGTGAGTTTCAGGGCAGTGTTTTCCAATCGGTAGGTATCCTTCCCTGACATCACATCCTGGTTCTTTGGCTTTCCCACCTTCCAGCAGCTGTATCATGCCATAGTGCCATCAGGTCCTTGCATGACATTCCTGCACAGGGCAGAGAGAGTCTTTACAGCTATCCCCCTTCCCCCCACCAAAGAAAAAAAAAAATCAGTAGAAAAGACAGGAATGGTTTGCCCAGTGAATGACAAGAGTTTCTGACAGCAGGACAATCGCCACCCATTTTAGAAATGTACTCTGTGAAAGCATAATAATATCGTGTGAAGAGTTTGGAATAATGCTTTACTGCAGATGAAGGCATTATGATAATATTTCCTACAGAGTTCCAACAAATACTGAATATAAAAAAATAATAAAATATTCAGTGTGATAATGTCATCACATTTGACTTATCTTGCATGAAAAGGTCAGAGTGGAGCATTCTGAAGATTCAGATGAAATCCCAATGCAAATAAAGGTGTATAATTCAGCAGTGACTTGGTCATACGGAAAGGTTACTGGTTTGAAGACTTTTTCCAAAAGATTTTTTTTCCAAAAGATATTTTTTCTAGTAGGCTTATTGGTATGCTATGTATTATACAAAATGTGAATAAAGAATATTTCTATAGATCCAGTAACGATTCTCCTTGGATCTTGATGTGTCCAAATTCAGCATACAGAAGAAATGCTTTGAAACTTCTAGAGTCAACTGAAGGGGTAAAGGTAACAATGACAGTTACTTTTTTTAAATGTATCCCATCCTTCAAATCTTGGTTTTCTTGAGCAGCTTACAGTAAACTTTTTTTTTTTTTTTTGGAAAAAAAGAGTGAGTTTGCAGCTTCATTGTGCAAAGCGAGGAACAGGTGAATAATTTATTTAATCAAAACTACTTAGACCAACAAACAGTTGATTGATTTCAGTTTTGCCAATTAAGTTTAATTCTGTTTTTGTTCAGTGTACAAAATATGTACTTAGAAATCAACCTACTGTATTCAGAAGTTGCATTATTTATTTTGTTCTCCCAAAAACTAAAGATTTATCTGTTATAACTGTCGAACTATTAACAACTCTGTTAACAATGTCCAACACATAATGCCTAATGGCTTGCTACAGAAAAACAATGTACACACACACACCATATATATATATATATATATATATATATATATATATATATATTATTAGATATCATAGATATTATAGATACAGATATATACCGTATTTTTCTGTCAATAAGATGCCCCCATGTACAAGACGACCCCCACTTTTCCAACCCAAAATTAAGAAATCAATATTTTAAAGATAGTGCAGAACACATTTTTATTTAGTAATTAGTTAACATTTACCTGATACACTCGGTGGGAGGAGGTCCAAACCATCTCTCTGCAGCTCTATTTCCATGCTCTTTTGCATAGCTGATTACATTCAAGCACGAGTGAAACTGCCGATAGCTTGTCTCTGCAAACAGCCTTCCTCTAATTGGTTTGTTCAGCATCAGCTGACGTCAGTTACATAAGGCTCGTGATTGGAGGAAGTCTGTTTGGGAGACAAGCTATTTCACTCATGATTGGAGGCTAGCAATAGTAGGAAGCCTCTCTGCAGAGACAAAGTATGGACAGTTTTGCAACCGCGAGGTTCTCTCCTTGGCTGACTTCCTTGAATAAGACGCCCTTCAATTTTTAGGGTAAGGATAAAAAAGTATCGTCTTATAGTCGGAAAAATACAGTAATTTGTGCATCCTAAATTAGACATCCTGTTCATTCTTTGTGGCCAGTGTATATGTAACATCACACACAGATTGTCAGTAAAATTCAGTATGTCAAATTAGAATGACAAAAACCATAGTTTCATTAATAAGCCTCAGCCTGTCTGCATAGCTTAAAATGGTGGGGGTGGGAAATAAATTACTAAAAAAAGGGAACAAGCATCTTAAAATTCTTTATAGTGGCAGTAATCCATGACTGCCATTAAATATAGGAAGTACAGAAGAAGAATTTATGAATATCAAAGTGTAATACAGCCTCATACTACCAATAATGATGCAAAGGTTAATGTAGTTTAAAAGGTTAAACCAGACATTTAAAAACAGAAATCTAAAGGTATTTTACCACATTCAGAATTCTGCAGGTATAATGAGAAAGATGGTGTCACAATGTTACAGTCAACATTTCTTCATTAAATATAGTAGCTCAGGTTTGGAACACTGGAGACCATTATCTCTACTGATTAATTGCACGAATGGTTTTCTATTGTATTCACTGTCCTTAAAGAAGGCATAGAATACTGTTGACTACCAGATGATCACCTCAGCTTTGCCATCTTCTCTGAGCAAGATAGCTGATCACATCTGAAATCACAATTAAAATGTTTCGTTAGATTTTTTTCAAAATGCAACACTCCCACTTGCTTGTGGAAAGAAATAAAGTGGTGAGAATTAGCAGGTGGGATTCAGCAGAGGTTTAAGAATATATATAGTGTATTAGAATATAGATAGATAGATAGATAGATAGATAGATAGATAGATAGATAATGTGTGTGTGTGTGTGTGTGTGTGTGTGTGTAGTATATTATGCTGGCAGTGCTATTGTGAACTATGATTGAAACGACCAGAGCTGAGCTATAATAAACTGTTTGATGGTTATTATTGTAAGTTGCCTTGAAGAAAAGGAAAGATAATTCTATCCATGCTTATTCAGAAGTAACTCCCATTAAAATTCAGTGGAACTTACTTCCAGTCAGTTTCTATAGGTTTGTAACCTTACAATGAAATGCACTCAGAGAAGAGTCCCGGAAAAGTTAATGAGATTTATTCCCATCCCAAGTCAGTGAATATAGGTTTATAACTTCCTGCTTCATTTTCTGTCCTCCAGTTGTTTTGTTGTTTTGTGTTTCCACTAGGAACTGAGTGTAGGGGGATGAAACTGGGAAGACATTAAGTTTATTTCAGGCACCAGCTGCTTTCCTTTCCTTTTCTTTGCATCTGACTGCCATAAAGAGGAACATTGTTGCCCCTGTAAACCTTCTGCAGCCATGCAGAAAAGCAAACCACTCTATATTTTAGTCAGAAGTTATGGCTTCCATACGGAAGATGATGGAATGTGAATGCAAAGTTTGTCTGGGCTACATCAATTCAGTGGTAGCAGAATTCTCCTCATACTTGTACTGTGAGGCTTCCTCTTCTTCTCCTTTTGAGCTTCAAGTATGCTCCAGAAGCATGACTGTTTTTTGTTTCTGTTTTTTAAGATTTGGAGTCATTCTTAAAAACAACTGAATTGTTTTGTGGATATATCTTTTTTTAAAAAAAATATGATAAAAGAAATCATAAATAGCTGTTTTGTTGGGTAAAAAGGAAGAGAGGCAGATATGGAGAAATGAAAGAAAGAAGGAACATCATCAAGAAGAAAAAACAAACTTTCATACAAGATGTGCATTCTCTTTTTCTTTTCCTCATTTAATACAGCCGTGCAAGATGGATTTTGCTATGGTTTTTATAACTGGATTTTCAAAGGGAAAAAGTGTAGTCTTCTGCCTACACTTGGAACAAACACTTAATTCATCTCATTCTAGTATTATGCAGTTGAGAAAGAATTCTAAACTACAGAGGAGCAATGTCTAGATTCCTAAATATGCGAGAGGATTTAATTTAATTTAAAGTTTGGGGCTGAACTTGAAAAGAATATTGTGAATCAGCAGGATTACAGATAGTTCCCTGGAAACATTTTCCATTGGAATAAGAAAGATTTACTTCCAAGGAAGAAAAGTACTAGAATGATAATAATAAACATTTTCTCTTAAAAGATCTTAAAGTAGTAAAGTAGTCTCCAGTGAAAGGGGGGGGGGGGGGGAACAGCAGATAGAAAGAGATTTACTTGCTGAGTAGGAGAAAATAAAATGTTAGTCAAGTATCTGTGAATGAACATATTGCATGTCATGAATTACGTAGCTGGCAAACTTTACCTGGCTCCAAAGTAATACAAAGTCTACCACTGCAAAGCAAATAGAAACAAGCAAAGCAGGATAGGCTTCATGAAGAATAAAAGCAATATATAGACTATATATAGTGCACCTTAGCTATATCTGGCTGTTAGGCATCAAACCGTGCAGAGTTCTAACTAGATCTCACCCTTGAGTTTTTACAAAGGAATTAACCCTTCACTTACTTTAGGCACAATCCGCTTCAATTGCTATTCTCAACAACTTGCACATAAAGTATACACTTGAACCAGGAATTCAGATTAAAATGACAAGTACATATTACTTTTAACCTGTATTTTTTTAATCATTGGCAGAGCAGAATCCTTACTATTAGCATCTCAACTACTTACATACACTTTTACTTCCCTGAATCTTTGCCGAGGTAAAGAAGTAATAAGGTGCTTAATAATGGGGGGGGGGGGGGGGGACTCTTGCATAAACACAGAAATAAATGGAATGAAAGAGTTATTAGACTAGTCACACCTTGGAGCAAAATACTAGAGACTCAATTATGGTCACTCTTGGTAATTGTCTGCTTCTCTGGCCTCCCTAAATATCCTGGGAATGATACTTTGGGCTGTCAGAATGCCATCCTGAAAGAAAAATAGGAAAGTTTTGATAGGCAGTCACAAAAATAAGTTAATGTATATATGTATGTGAAGAATGAGAAGGGAAAAGTATTGAATATCTAGGGAATATCCCCTGTCATCGTGAGAAAAATGATATTCAAAAAGAAGAAAGAAATGATCACTCCTTTTAAAATGAAAAGGCTTCCTTCAGCGTGTGTATGAGGAAGGGGGAGGAGAAAGGTTTCTGTAGACTCTTTCCTTCTCTATCTCTTTTCAGAATTACCTAAATCACTTTGAGACTTTATCAATTGCAAAGCTTGATTTTTTTTCTTTTTTTTGGCTCTGATTTCTATGTATACATGTGAGTGTCTATGCTTAGATCCATGCAGGATTTCCTTGAATTCACGGATTATGCTTGGCATATCTTATGGCATCATTGGATGCCTTGTTCACTCCTCAACATATCGCCATGTGCCTATTCCTAAATATAAACTTTGTTATATATAACACTGATTATTATGTACTGCAATAAAATTATCTTCCTTGTTATTTCATCTTGGTATCAAGTGCAACATTTTACTCTTGGTGAACCTGTTATATATTCTACCTTCAGTACTCTACCATAATGTTACATAATACACTTTAGTTAGATGATAAATGGCTGAGGTGATCAATTATCTGCACTGATTTGAAAGCATTTGTCTAACAGAAATAATAAGGAATTGTATTAACACCTTGGTGTAGCAAGCAGACAAAGTAACTACCTTTGTCCTTCCCTATTCTGTAGCCACTGGGCTTTAATATTTGTTTCTTAATGCCAAAAGTTGAACCCAAACATTTGGGTTTATGGTAATTCAACCTTACTCATTCCCACATCTCACCACACTTTGTAAATTCCACTTGCCTCAATACCATTATGTGCCAAAATAGAAAGGGGAAGGTAGAATTAGTCATATTGAAAACAGACTCCAAACTGCAGGAGACACATTGATCCCAGTGAAGCTGGCTGCTAGCATTTTATTCTTCACTGTCCGACTATAGTATTGCCATGCTCTGAACTCTCACACACAAACTCCAACCAGTGAACTGGAACACAGGGGAAGAACTTAGATCTTTTTCATGTCATATCATAGGACTATTTGAAACCATGTATTAACTTTACCAAGATGCTGAAGCAGTTACCAAAGAAACTCTTCTGTGTGACTTATAGATCACATCAGTCTATTTCTCCATCCAGCTCTTATGGACAGCATCTTTCCAAAGCCGAAAGCAGAGACCTGTCATGTCCCTTTCCACCTGATCTTTTTAACTAGGGATAATAGGTTCTTAGTTTAGGACTGTTATTACAAATTATCTGGTCTATGAAGGAAAAACAGTCTCCACATCAAGGGTATCTATGTGAAATTTGTCTTTCCCCATTTGCCCTCAAATCATCCTAGTCATATTTCCTCCAGACTAACATACTCTGTATTCCCAGCAGGTAGAGAGAGAAGAATAAACCAAGCTATAGTTCAAGCATTCAAGAAAACATCAGCTATCTGAAGGTATTACATAAAACTGAATGGCTGAATGCTGAGCAGGGATAAAAAGGTAAAAACACCCCAAGCTGAGCTGATGATTGCATCCATGCAGTTTTCTTGGCAGGCTTATAGAGTAGGTTTGCTACTGAATGACTTCCATTGTTTTTCAACCCCACTTTATTCAACAATTCTGGCATTCCTAGGTTATCTCCACTTCATGTATTAATCAAGTTAAACTCTTTTTAGTTTCTAAGATTAGCCATGATACTGGTTTTTAATTTTATTATGTCATTCCTTTGGTTGATCTGCACTATTATCATTGAATGTCCCTTGTGGGTGCAGGGGGAGACATTAAATGATTTATTATATAATATATAGGAATTATAAGCAAACACCCCCCACCCCACCCATATGCAAGGATTTCTGAAAAATCTCTGATGTTCACATGCAAACATTGGGAATGGAGATATTATAAAGGAACTATGGGTAGAACTATCAATTTAGATTTTTAAAAGTCACAGATGAAAAGCATAACTTTTGTTGTGACATGATAAAAATCAGAATGGAAGATTAGCCTCACTGGTGCTTGTAACATAAGGTGTCTTGCCCCTGTTTCTATTTTGTTTTATTTTGTTTTTTTTTTAAAGAGCTTCTTTGCCTTGGAACCACTGTTTTCTTGTCAGTGCCTAAAATCAAGGTATTCAATTTTAAAAGCAGAAACAACAAAGGCACTACTTGTTCAGATAACTGTGAGATTTTTTCCCCAGGCTTTAGAATGAAGCAGTAGCAGACATTATTGCCAGAAACTGAGTTTTATCTGATGTACATTCCCTGAAAGAAATAAAACTTTCCACAGCCCTAAGGTTTACTGAGAGCAGCTCAGAGAGGATGGAAAACTGAAAAAGAAACTGCTATATGTTATCCCTTCTCCTTTCTTAACACTTATTTTTGCCCTAAAGGCAGTTCACAATATGATTAACAAGCAGGAGCCACAGGCATATGAATGTGATAATACCACAGCATGAAAAGAAAGCAGAAAAGCAGCCACAGGAGTAAAATAAGTCCATTTTAGAGGGATATTTTCTATCTGCTGCAATTTTTGACACTTGGAGGCCTGAGATATATCATGTCAGATTTTCTTCTTTTTGAATGCACATGTTCACTTCTTTTTCTTTTAACAATATGACATAATTTATTGCTGAGAAAATTCAACAAAGCATGAAGGGAAATCAGGAACTATGTCACTGTTAGCCCTCATAATAGTACAGTGCTTACAATGTGAGCCTCGTTTTCCCAGTGACTTTTTTCTGGCGTTGCAATCCTGATCACAAATGAAAATAAAAGATCTTAACTGGTGCCTGAAAAGAGATCTGCCTCCAATCCCAACATGGGGCACAGTGCTATAAAGCAATTTTAGGATTAATTGACTATTCACAGATGCTTTGGATCAGAAGCATGGTAGAAACCCTCAGAATACGTAGAGCCAGAGAATGCTTCCTGTATCACATTCACGAACCTCTGTTTATCTCAATCAAGTCTCAGCCCATTTCAACAATCCCCTTGGCCCTTTACCAGCATGGGAGATCTTGCCCCAGCAAAATAATCTCATATGGTGAACTCTTGTGTCAGAGATCCTTTATTATTCTGATGCTCTGCAGACTTTTTAACTCTAGGATCTGTGACCATCAAACCAGTGGTATATTTTTTAACGTTGGCCAAAGAAATAGATTGCAGGGCTGGAGCAGATAGGGAGAGTATGACAAGCATTGCCAAAGGGTAAGGTCAGATACTTTCTCTGCCCATCCATAGAGATAGCACACAGTTTTTGCTGCTTGAAGTAAAAGACAAGGTAAGGCACTGCTTAATTCTCTATATAAAACATTGACTAGATTAAACAGTAAAGTAGGGTTATTACCATATCATTAGAGAGTTGTTTTTTTTTTAATGTCAAAATAATCAAGAAGTCTCTTCAAACTTTATTCTTCTTTAAAATTCCCCCTATAACAGAAGCTTTTCCTTTTCTGGTACTTTCAGGACTATTCCTGTGACCATTGCTGGGTCACAAGTGAATTTTAAGATGTGAACATCTGCATTAATTCACAGAAGTTCATCATGTTTTTTTGTTTTTAAATGGGAAAACTCCCCAATATTAGACAGTTTCAGTTTACATTAATAATTGTGCTAATTGATTCCACTGTGGATTCTGTTGCAGCAAAATCTCCAAATTTGATACCAGTAGACTCTGGATTAGAAATTCTTTTACAGGATCCCTCACTGAGAAGTGCTGATACAATTATCTAGGGTTTTTATTTTTATTGTTGCTGTTTTGCTAATCATTTCATTTCCCCCCTGTAGATCAGAGCAATGTCTATCAGTAATTTCTTCTCCAATTTTATTGTTGTAATGTAAGACAGAGTGACTGGCCCAAAATTATCCAGATAGCTTTATGGCTGAATAGGGGTTTGAACATGGATCTCTTTGGTCATAATCAGGTTCTATAACCCCTGCATTATACTGTCTACCAAAAAGTAGCAGTCTGCCCCCCCCCCCACTATAAATGGAAGAAATTGAGCCCCAAATAAGCAGACCAAGTGTGCTCCAGACACTTCAAACCAGGCTTTTTCAAACTGGATTCCATGGAACCCTAGCTTTTGCAAGAACCTGAGAGTGAGAGATTAAGAATAAAAAAATCAGCCAATTTTCTATCACTAGAGCTTTGACTCTTGATCAGGGATTCTGTTATTTTTTTTTAACTAACAGGTCTCACACCTTGAAAAATGTTGAAAGCCCTGCTTTAAACTACTACTCCTGGTCAGAGGGTGGTAACAGATAGGAAGAAACCAGACACGCATACATGTAGATGAGTGCCAATAATGCTGTTTATCACTATACATACAAACATAGTCCATAATGTATAAGTATTTATCTGTATGTATTTCTAACTATAGTGACCTAGCATAAATATGTACTCTAATATCTACTTATCTTAGAACTTCACTAAACAATTTTCTAATATTTTGCCTATGATTCAAACTGCTTTACTGTTAGTTTCTTCCCATGCTATCTCAACTACAGGCTAACAGCTTCTCCCCTTAACTCTTTCTTGCCCAGCACCTGACCCTCATGGAGTTCATTCTGCCACTGTCTAGAGTCCAAGGCTATGTCTTTTTTCTGCTGATTCTTTTCTGCAGGTTCTTCTTTGGTTTCAGCTGCCTCAGGCACCTTCCAGGATCTTCTCCCCAGCAGTGGATTCTCTGGTTTTGGGGTCTCCCAGCTGTTGCCTCCTCTGCTCCTTGCCTTATCCATCACTTCTTACTCCAGCAGCATCTCCTACCAAAACTTAGAAGAAAACTTCCTCTTCCTGTCTACCTGCTCTGGCTTCTTCTGTACTTCTTTCTTTTGAACGCTGTGTGCCAACTTTCAGGTACTTCCAAGGAGTAGTAAATTCTCCCCCCCCCCCCTTTCTCTGCAACTGCCCACACTTTGTGCCTAAGCTGGGCAGCTAACAGTAACCACTGCAAAGAAAAAAAAAAGTGTCTTTGATAGTCACATGTACATTTTTTTCTGTTTCACCGCAGTTCATCTTCCACACTCCTAAAGTAAAAATGTGTCAAAAAGGCCTTAGGAACAAATACAATAGTAAGAAAGTTTTGTTTTGTTTTATTGAAAAAATGTTTGCCTGTAGGCATGTGTACTTTGATGCTTTCATCTTGTAAATTTACATTAGTGATGTGCAGGAAGGCCCACCCACAGAAAGGTGGAAGGGCACAGCAGCAGGGGAATTCTCTGGGAGGATGTGGGAGGATGTGGTAGCCTGCAGTCTAGACTGGATAATTTGCAAACAGAGAGGATTTTCTTAAGCTGGTGTAGACAGATGGGAGCAATTTAAGTGGTAAGTGTGGATATGCCCTTATTGCTTTGTCTTTAATGAGAAATTAGATAATGGATTTGATGTTCATTGATCTGCAATATCCAATTCTATCCATTGTACTTGGTGTGGTGTTCAGTTTTGGATGAAGTTGGAAGTGAAGCCCAGGGCATTCAGTAGAGGTTATACCTAAAGATGATTGCAAGGGACTGCAATAAGAACATCAGGAAATATCTCTGGCTTGGAAGATGGCAATTATCATAGCTAGTTGTGAGGATAGCCATCTTATCCTGAGTTATGCAATTCACCTCAATAAGCATTGGAAGTATCAGATCCAGAATACCATTAAAATAAGGCCTAGTCAATATTAGTTATTACGGTATCCTATTGGGACAGCTCAGGGACTTGGGGGTGGGCGGCACAGTCTTGTGCTGGTTCACCTCCTTTCTTTGGGGCCGATCCCAATTGGTGATGATAGGGAGTGAGAGGTCCCATCCTCAGCCCCTCCTCTGTGGGGTACCACAGGGTTCTGTTCTCTCTCTGCTCCTTTTCAACATCTACATGAAACCACTGGGTGAGATCATCCATCATCATGGGATGAGGTATCATCAGTATGATGATACTCAATTATGTATCTCCATCCCTGGTGAGGTAAGTGAGGCCGTGACTGCCCTCTCGTGGTGCCTGGAGGCTGTGAGGAACTGGATGGGGAACAACAGGCTCCAGCTGAACCCTGGGAAGATGGAGTGGCTGTGGGTTAATGGCTCCTCTTTATCCAGGATGTTATCATCATTGGTGCTGGATGGGGTAGCACTGCCCCAGACAGACCCAGTGCATAATTTGGGGGTCCTCCTGGACTGACAGCTCCTGCTCAAAGAGCAGGTGACAGCTGTGGCCAGGAGGGCTTTTGCACAGCTCCGGGTTGTGCACCAGTTACACCCTTTCCTGGATCGGGATGCCCTTCGAACAGCCACTCATGCCCTTGTTATCTTCCAGATAGACTACTGCAAAGTGGTCTACATGGGGCTACCCTTGAAGAGTATCCGGAAGCTTCAGCTGGTCCAGAATGCAGCCGTGTGAGCTATTTTTGAGGTCTGAAGAAGGACCCATATAAAAACCATTGCTCCGTGAGCTGCATTGGGTACCGGTTTGCTTCCGGGTCCAATTCAAGATGTTGGTCACCTTTAAAGCCCTACATGGCATGGGGCCAGGCTACCTGAGGGACCGCCTTGCCCCCAATTTCAACCCATCCCACCCGATCTCACAGAGAGGGCATGCTCCAGACCCCCTCAGCAAAAGAACTCCGACTAGTGAGGTCCAGAAGGCAGGCCTTCTCTGCTGTAGCCCCCGCCCTTTGGAACATCTTGCCCCCAGAGGTGAGACAGGCCCCCTCACTTCTGGCATTTCAGAGGGATTTGAAGACCTGGCTCTGCCATCTGGCCTGGGGCAGAGAGGGAGGTCATATGGGGTTGGCTAGCCCCCTAGAGGTCTGGTGTTGCTTCCATTGGCCTCTTGGATTTTTCCTTTTCCTTTTATTCTTTGTAAATGTGTCCTCTTTAAATTTTAACTGTATATTTATTTATTGTTTTAAGATGTTGTAAGCTGCCCAGAGTCCCCCATTGGGGGGAGATGGGCAGGGACAAGTTTAATAAATAAATAAATAAAATATACAGATTTTCTGATGATCCAAACAGGATTGACTATTATTCTTCCAAGGCTGTAATCAAGCTAATGCTTTGAGGATAAACCAAACATAGAAAACTAGAAGACCTTTTCTGAGAGAATTTTGGGAATATTTTCAATTTTTTCCAGCCTTTCCTTTTGCTCAATATTTGTCCACTTCTGCTACTCCTTGAAGAAAACTCATCATTTTAAAATTTAAAATTTATTTCAGGGAAATTATTTCCTTTATCAGCTTCAGAAGTAAATCTTTTCTATGTAGGATGATAAATACCCTTGAAATAATGATGCTCCACTTAAAGGTTTGAAATTTCCCAAGTAAAGAAAGAGCGTTTATAACCATATTAAGCCATGTAAATCATATTTCTTTCCTTTACCAGCTGATATCCCAAGCAACTGCCAATGTCTATCATTTATTATTTGTTTCAAGGCTGCACAGGCTGATTATAACTGAAAACAAGCAAGTTTATGAGTGAAAATTATGCATATAAACTCCCAGGACTCCTGCAGGCTATGAAAGTCAGTGGGGTATGGAAAGTTTTCTAATAGAGATCCACCTGGCTTGTGATCATGTTTAACCAATGAAGACACAAGAAAAGCCATACTAACTAAGCCAAAGATCCATCTAATCCAGTATTCAGTTTCTGCAGTAATCAACCATATGCTTGCGGGAAGCCGTTGAATAGGTTCTCTAGTGACTATAACTGAAAATACTGATGGCAGTATATAGCCATCATGTATACAAGCCTTTGATGACTTTATTCTCTACAAGCCTGACTAAGCCTTAAGCTTTCCTAAGCACTCCTATCATCCACCTTCACTGGATATCCTCGATTGTATGAGACAAGGAGAATAAATCCTCACTCTCTATTCACTCTTTATCAGGCCTAATTTTACACAGGTCTAGCATGTCTCCTTCTACTTTTTTTAACTTCTATATTTTTGTTCCTTCTGTAGCTTTCTGCAAATCTCTTTCCTTTTTCTTTTTCTTGGTAATTTCTTTTAAATACTTGTTGGGTTTAGGTTGTATTGTTGGATATCTTTGGTTGAGGACATTATTGAGATATTTGTTTTGTTAAAATGATCTCATTGCATATGAATTGCTTTCTATGCTTACTTGCACAGAATAACAGTAAATCTACTGTAAATGATATACATTTTCACAAGGCACAAAGAAGCAGCCAACAACAGAGTCCTTCTAGTGAAAATCCACCTAACTCCTTTTTTTGTTGATTTCCCTTGATTTATATTTTGAAGGGTGGCAACTTAATTATAAATGATAAATATGTCTTTTCTGTTTTTTGTTTTGTTACTATGAAAATATTATTTTGTTTGGGTGATAAAATGCAGTTTAGAAGAAAAATAGGGAACTGCTTCAGGTTTCCTCTAGCTCCCCAACAATTTTTGCATATCTTCTCCCAAGTTTTTTTTCTTTCAGCATGTGAGGATCCTAGCAGGAGAAACGGGCTAGGAGAAATATTGTATATTGGAGGATTTTTTTTTTCCAATTCTGGAAAGATTATTATTGTTATTGCTGTCTTCCAAATCTTATCCCGTGCTATATTTTTTGAACAGAGGACAAGATTTCCAAATGTGTATTTTATTTAGTCCTGAACCAGTTTACTTGACAGTTGTATTACACTTCATATGCATATCATCTCTGGTCATGCTCTTTGGCTTTTAATTTCAGTAAAATTAGGCATGTTTTTGTAAGTTTCCCATAGCATGGGGAAAAAAAATCAGCTTCTATTTTGGAAATCCACTGGTAACCAAAACTAACTGAAAAATGTTCAATAGATGAGCACACACACACACCATCTCCTTTAAATTATATTTGAAATCTGTAGTATCAGATATAAATATAATATCAGGAATAAATTCTTATAGACAAACATGTAGGCATGATAAAGAACATTCCAATCAACGTTGAAAAAACTAATATTTTGGAATGTCAGCCACTCACACTATGCCCCGGATGTTAAAAGTTTCCATTTAAGCATCTAGCTGAAGCACTGTTTAAATCTTGAAAGTCCATATTAAATCCCCTAAAAATATTCAGTAGCTTTTTTTTTTTCATTCCAGCAGCTAGAAACCTAAATAGATTTTTGCTTTCTTTTAGTTTTCCTGGAACATTTTAGAAATGCAGGCCTGGTGGGAATCCACATATAATCTGTTATAATATTTCTTTCCAAATATAAGATCCCACATGCATTGATTGAACCATGTCCATATCACAAATCAGTCTTCCAGGCTAACCTAGCTTGTCCAGATTGTACTGAGCCAAACAGAGATCAGGAGTGAATCAGATGTCCTGTGCCAGTGATGGTTGTTTGACTGCTATCACAAAATAAAATCTCAGTTGATGCATTCATGTCTGAAATATATCTAATACAGGTCTATTGCCAGCATAAATTCAAGCTTTGTATATTCACTAATCATCTAACAAAACCATGCTAAAATCATAATCAAGTTATGGGAAGACACAGTTTTCTTTCCAGATTGCTACTTATCCAATACTAACTCTGGCAATGTGCAATCACTAAAAATCTGCCTGGCTTTTTTTTTTTTTTTTTATGTCCTTTACTGCTTTATCTGCCTCTTTTTCTATGCATCCCGCATGTCATGAATATCTCACACTTGGTTGTATAGTTCCTATTGCAAAACCCCAGAATTCAACAATTAATTGCAAAGGAATAACATTTAAAAGGCATCTAATGCTTTGTTGTTGTTATTGTTATTGGATAAAATAAAAAGCTATTGTATTTGGAGAAACTTAGCATTCTTGCTTTAACATTCTTTTGGAAAGAGAAATATTCTCTGAACTGATTCCTTCAGATTCCCAATTCTATTGAACTGGACATACATTTGCCTTACAATAAATCCATCCTTAGATCTGACTGCCACTTTATCTATTAGACAATATGGATGGGTGACTTTTCAGCTCAGCTATACCTAGCATTATTAATTTCTGGCATGAGTAAGGGACTGCTTTATATTGTATCTGCATCCAGCTATGTAATGAAGAACATCACACCAGCAGAAAATGTTCTAGAAGAGGTCCCAATGGATAAACTCTTCTATAATGCTGTGAAAGAGCTGATATGCCATAATTAATTTCAAACTGTTAAAGAGTTTATTTCAATCAATAATAAAAATAACTTATTTCTAATTCTGTGTTTTGTAGAGAAAAAAACCCTACATTTGAAAACATGTTATCTCTTCCATCCTTCATTGCTTACAGACACTATTACAAATAAACAATATCCCTGATTCCAGAATATACCTTGGGAATGTGCTAACTTTTTAATTATAAACATGAATATACTTAGACTGCATTAATTATGCTCCTGTTATGTTAACAATACAGAGAAAAAGGAAATACAGATCTGTCTGATACTGCTGCAAACGCCAGATCTACGTTTTCTCATTTATAATCAGTTTTAATTTAGATTCTCCATATTAGGCCAACTTTTAAACCTTGATTCACATACACATGATAAAACAATATTACTCTAACTAAGTAACCATTTGATATATTCATGTATATATAATCATTATTAGTATATGTCAATAATATGGTAACATGTGCGGGATTAGTCTCACAAAGTTATATCCTCTCTGGTCATTGAGACAATTCCAGGCACACAATAATGGGTGTGAGGTATTGTCTTTATTGATCTCCTGCAATCTTTCTGTTAATCCACATTTTTTTGTCTTTTTCAAATTTTCCTAGCTATAGGTTACTTGAAAACAGAATTTAAGGCTGGATATTTAATGACTGAGGAACAGCTTTAGAATAATAGATGTCCTCTTTTATCTGTATACTTTTCCTCCAAGAATCCAAAGCTTTCTGGCTAGGCTGGAGGAAGCACCTTAACACCCCACTTCCCATACTAAATCTCCACATAAAAAGAAATACAAGAAGGTGAAAAAGGAGGAAATCTTTGAACAGCTGTTCATTGCTATGATAAGAGGATTTGCAGAGATCAACTATCTCTCATGCTGAGAGAAATCATAGACTATGAGGCAGTGGATTTTCATATGCTTTCTTAAGCAATACAGTGGAATTGTACTGGAGGAAGCAGAAATGTTCCCAGATTTGTTTTAATGCCATACTATTTTAGCAGATATGTTAGAAAAATTGATTTCCATATAATCTAGACAACGATCTCTCTACTGGACCCCCTCAGCTTCTACCCAGTTTCTCATCTGTGGGCAGAAAATTATGACCAGAAAAGACATTGATATCCATGTCATTTTACTTCATTCCAACCTGTTCCAACCCATCACTTTTAAGCAATGAATCCCCCAGTCGAATTCACCTGGGAGAATATGGTGGAGAAGCAGAAGAAGCAGAAGAAGCAGAAGAAGCAGAAGAAGCAGAAGGAGAAGGAGAAGGAGAAGGAGAAGAAGAAGGAGAAGAAGAAGAAGAAGAAGAAGAAGAAGAAGAAGAAGAAGAAGAAGAAGAAGAAGAAGAAGAAGAAGAAGAAGAAGAAGAAGAAGAAGAAGAAGAAGAAGAAGAAGAGGTTATCTTTGCTCTACTACTGGCAAGCTTAAACACAATGCACACATTCAGGATGCAACAAAGGCTTTATAAGTCTTTTAGAGTTATTGCTCTATTCCAAGTCTTATCCTCCACTACAGTATTTTTTTTTTTTTTAGCAGAGGACAAGATTCCACTTCCTGGAACCCTGAGTGACAAGGTTGTGCTCATGGAAGTATCTGAAATGCTGAGATGTACAGAACTTTGTGAGTTTCTGCTATGGGCAGAATAGAGAAATTCCACAGAAGTAATGGAGCATCAGGACCAGTCCTAGGCTTACACCAGCACAATGTCATGCCATCAACCTTATCTATGACAGCTGGGTCAACTGTAGCCAACAAAGATGCCCTAGCACAGTAATCTAATATTTAAATTGATATTTCTAATCTACATATAGACATCTGATCAATATTTTAATAAACTATAACGTAGCTAATATTAATCTCAATGCCTACATAGTTAAATATGTGTATTTAAACTGTT
The DNA here is from genome assembly GCA_030867105.1 of Liasis olivaceus. Classification (NCBI taxonomy): domain Eukaryota; kingdom Metazoa; phylum Chordata; class Lepidosauria; order Squamata; family Pythonidae; genus Liasis; species Liasis olivaceus. The sequence continues at coordinate 41,148,263 of CM061352.1, forward strand.
CAGATAGAAAATAAAGCATATTATTTAAGCGGGCCAGAATGACTCCGGAGTCAAACATTTTTGAGCATAATGCATTTATCTATTCCAACCTTCTTTTTAACTATAGCAAAAATACTTAATTTGCATTTTGCTGTGCATCAGAAGTAAATGTTAGTGTTAGAGGAACTAGAATGAGCCATGCTTTCTTTTGTGGGATCAATTATTATTACTGCAAAAAGCCTCCATTTATTGATTGGTGTTTGCTTTCTTTGATTAATATAATAAATCTAGCCAATGATGCAACATCTAAATGTCAAGCTCAGCAAACATGAAAAGGCTTGTTGGCAGAAAGGCCTTTTAAAAACGACCAAAAACACTTCCATAAGTACTGTTGGCTCTATGCAGTATATCTGAGGTAAACATAGTTCTTCCTTCAATTAGTCTATGATATATGTATGAAATCTATATGCAAGATGAGTAGACTTCTTCATGTAGAATTCTCCTTTAATTTATATTCTCATGAACAGCACTGAGTCTTATTCATAGGCTATTTCTAACATAAGTGAAAATGATTTTCCAGACATTCCAGAAGAGAACGTTAGTACAGAAAAACAAACTGAAGATATTGAGGTCTTCATTGATGAGATGTCAAGAATGCCGGTTTTGTTTGAAGTTCTTTCTTCAACATTCTTCGTCTTCTGTTAATGAACAGGAAGTAATAACCAGTAATATTAAATTAAAGGATACAATACATTGGCAGAAGAAAGTGCCAAAGAAGTAGGCAATATAATAGGCAGTTGGTAATAAGGAACGTTGACTGGAGAAGGAAGGATAAAATTTTCAAATACAGTTTTCAAAGAAATAGTACCAGTATAACATATTATTTGTGAAAATTAAAGCATGACTATGGTGGAAAAAATCCTGAGATGCTTTGAGAAGACAACACAGTTAGTTCATGAATTAACACAATATGTTAATAAATACATCCCTATCTATCTATCTATCTATCTATCTATCTATCTATCTATCAAATCTATTCTATGAAAGATATATTCTCTGCCAGCTTAAACATTTCTACTTTTGTTGTTGTTGTTGCTAAAATAATGTATTATCCTTACTATTGGTCAATTGCTATTTTTACCAGGTTAGTTGGCAGATAGAGAGAGGGGCAAGCACACCAAGAGACCAACATCTTGTGTACTCCGCTTGCCCACTTGCCAACTCAGGGTTCCCAATATCAAGTGAATCCAACCCTGGAGATTTCTCTTCCTAACCTCCCAAAATATATGCATGTGGTTGACTTGTATATGTGCATGTATACATGTATATATGTATATATTGGCCAGCACTTCAGGTTTGAAGGCAAAAAGTTATTTGTGATGTGCAGGATGCTTATGTAGCACCTATGTGCAATTCCTTAAAGCAGCTGCATTTTTCCTGGGTTTTGGCAGATGGTTTCCACAAGTGTGACACAATCACTCATACAGATAAATGTTCCGCACACTGACACATACACAAGCACACAAGACACCACCCCACTTCTTCAAGGGAAAATACAAGAAAGAAAGAAAGAAAGAAAGAAAGAAAGAAAGAAAGAAAGAAAGAAAGAAAGAAAGAAAGAAAGAAAGAAAGAAAGAAAGAAAGAGGGAGGGAGGGAGGGAGGGAGGGGAGGAGGGAAGGAAGGAAGGAAAAGAAAGAAAGAAAGAAAGAAAGAAAGACAGACAGACAGACAGACAGACAGACAGACTAAGAGAGGAAGGGGTAGATGCATCAAGAAAGGGGAAAATAATGTGGAAAGGAAAAAAAAAAGTGTGGAGGGAGATCAGAAGAGTCTTCAACAATGTAAGTTTATTACAGTTAATGGCCAGAGGGGAAGAAGTAACCAGATTGGATAGGGAAATACCAAGAGAAAGAGAGAGAAGCTCCATTTAGACATTACAAACATGGTTATGGAAGTATTTTTTCACTAACAGTTGCTAATCTTGAGCTAATCTATAAATGTTTCTCTGCTTTTCAGCAGCAATAACTTCAGTCATGTCCACATCTCTTTCCATATCTTTCTTTTCAACAGCTCTTTCGGTTCCTCTGCCGCCTCCCAGAATTACTATTTTACAACATATCTTGTGATCCTTTTCAATATCTTTCACTCTTAATGGCAATAAAGGTGTGGGTCACTGAAGTTTAATAGATATTTCTTCTTTTGAGGCTGAATGACATTGCTACTCTTCAAAAAGCCTGATAGAGAACAGGAAAAAAAAAAAAGGATTATCCAATGATGAGCATATTACACCCAGGTGGCACCATTGCGTAACATACAACAGAATAAGTTCAGAAGTAGTCTTTGAGAAATGTAGTTTTCTCCAGGCTACTGAGAAGGAAACAACATCACTTCCCTTTCTTTAACCCCTTATCCCTGAAATTTATTTTGCCCTAATAGAGCCATGGCCAACCTGATAAATGAAATAAGCACGAATCAGGGAAGGAAACATTCCTTCATACTTTGGCTTAGCTTAGCATTTGAGACAGAGAGGAACTGCATGGAAGATAATGCTTGTTTCATATTCTTAGGTGAGCATTATGAATATCTAAGACTTGTACTTTCACAACTTGACTCCATCAAATACAAATTTTATAGGTAGTGAATCTTAAAGAATCAAAGTGAATCTAGGTATTTTGTCAATAATTTCACTGAATTAATCCAGTTAACCCTGTTCTTTGAAAGCAAATTGTTGATCTGAAAATGTACAGAATGTCATTCTTATATGAACATCCTGTCAATGTTTATGTAAAATTACACCGATATTAAAGCCCTTTGCCATATTGGAATGATGTTGCTCAATGAATATTTAAAGCTGAGATGAAAAGTCCAACTCCAAGCAAAGAAATTCTATAAAAGAAAACTGCTTTTAGATTATTAAATTATGCAAATATGAGTCATTCTCCACACAGCTGATTTTCACAAGAATAGCAATTTCTATTGGCATCAGAATCCCAAATGACACAAAAAAATGACACCTTCCTATCTGTAACTCAGCACTAGCACCATCTAAAGTAGCTTCCTGTTTTTGCACAGGAAGAGTGCAAAATGACCCATTCATTTAAAGCAGAGGCCAGTTCTAATATAGGAAGTGATGATCACATGCAGCAGAGTGCTATTATCTTATCTAAATCTGAAGAATTTAAGACAAGGCGTGAAGTTTGAATTATTCATATATTTCATGGGTGCGGCAAATGCAAGACATTGATTATTCAAATTATTTCAGGATGCTTTGCACTTCATTAATTAAGATTATTCTAATCATTTGCTGTATAAGAAAAGAGAAACACATGCAGCCAAGGACGGAGGGAAGGTTATAAATTTCATCTATTCCGGTCATATTTATACAGAGAACAAAAGAGGCATTAACTTCCTCCATTTTTTTTTCTCAACAACCTTTATAGGTAGATTGGTCTTAGACCAAGTTAGTTTCCCAATGTCCATGGCTAAGGGTGGACATAACCTGGGTCTCCCTGGTCCTAATCCAACACTTCAACCACTAGACCACCCTGGTTCTTATTGGGTGTGGGATTAAGGTCTCCCAGGACCAAACTGTGTATGAAAAATGTGCCTTGGGGGAAAAAAAAAAGTTCCAACTTGCATGGGGGGGCGGGGGAAGAAGGGGAAATTTTCACACTGTTTTTCAAGTTCTGGGGCTTTTATCCTAATACTATGTATCTGCAACTAGAAACCTTCATGGCCTGGATAAAACGGGATTTATATTCAGCCTTTCCTCCACATCTTTGTATTTTCTTCCCCAACTTCTTTGCTAGCTGTGAATGGAGGTGCTCTTCTTTTCCCCCCACCCAACACAGAAACATATAAACCTAAAGATCCAAGAGGTGAAGGCAAATTAAGAACATGTATTCTTGATCCAGATCCTGGCTGGTCTGTCTATGGCTGGGATGCCTATTGCTTTGAATTTACATAAAAGTTAGACATGCCATGTTTCTTTGCAACATAAATTGGAGGCATGTGTCAGGTTCAGCCCAAAGAACTCCACGAGACAGTGCAATACAGTTCTGTTGCATTTACTAGCTTCTACCTCAAGACAGAAATCTCTCCAGACTGAACCTAAGTTCCCAAGCCAGCAAGCCACAACACCGTGAATTCCTTAAGTTGGTGCCAGTCTCATCTTCTTAAACTTCCCACGCTTCTGTTGAGGGCTAAGGAAACACTTATCTCCCTGAGCGTGGCCTTCATAACACCATTCCATCACAGCATGGTTGCCCCCATCCATATAAGAACAGTAGGGGAACAAAGGGAAAGAGAAAGGGGATCTCTGTGTGTATGTGTAGGATTGAGGGGAAAGAGAAGGACAGAGAGAAAAGGAGAGAAAATGGACAACCAATTTATATAGTGTGCTTCTGTGTGTGATTTATAGATAGATAAGTAAATATGTCAGATGGCCACATCCACTTTTGCCTCTAGCTCTGTTCACCACTGGTATATGAACCCTATATATATCCCTGAGGATGATTTTCTACTAGTAGTTTATTTAGGCAAAGTCCCAGAAATCCATGATTAGATATGCAATTTGGATGCCAAATGAACTGAAACAAAACAAAAGCTCCAAACTTTCCCTCTAATAGTTTTCAGTTTTCTTTCCTACCTTACAGGAGACCAAAACGTTGAGAAAGATCAAGAATGTTAGCATTCCAAAGTCTAACACTTTGCTCCCATCAAGTGGTCATATGGAGTTTTGCAGCCTAGATATGGCATGCCAAGTAAAAAGAACACTGAAATTGTGATCTACTAGTAAAAATATGTAATGTACCCATTAGGGCCACTTCTATATCAGGAAATGTAAGAAAGACCAACACAACACCAACTTTAAAAGAGATTTTAAAAATATTTAGTAAGTGATGTTCACCCCCCACTCTTCCAGTAATTACATTTTTAATAAGATTTGTTATAAGTCCAAATTTCTAGGCCATGGAAGATCAACTTTTGAGATAGTATTTAGTTCAAGGAGATGCTTAAGATGTACATTTTGCAAATGTTTTTAATTTGAGCTTGTATAGTTGTGAGTTTTCCTTAGAGTACGCCAACAACAAAAAATGGAAAGAGTGGTCCTTGTTACTTTGCTTGTTTGCACAGTGTAAAATGCAAAGCTATGAGCTAGGAATCAGCCTAAAAGCATGGTGGAATGGCTATTAAACATAGTAAATGAGAAATCAAATGTTTGACCAAATATTTTGAGAGATGTCAGATATGCTTCATGACTTGCTTAAACAGCTTGATAAATTTTATCCAAGGAATGTTATCTATCTATCCCTCCCTCCCTCCCTTCATCCATCCATCCATCCATCCATCCATCCCCCCTCTAAAGACAAGGTAGATTTGTCTTAATCATTTTACAAGCTCCATATCAAACCAGGCAGAGGGTATGAGAGGGAGTCAACATTCTTACTGCATTGCTTTTATTTATTATTATTGTTGGTTTGATTATTGTTGCAATTCCATTTCAGATGGTGTTTTTCCATACAGCTTCAGATAGTCCAGGTAAAGAAGGTGGGATAACCTGGCAGATGTTTTTGATGTTTGATAGCCATGGCCTTACTAGTTCAATATTGTTGTGCAATGACAAACAGTAGTGGTGATAGTGAGTCTCCTTGTTAACCTCTCCCAGCAACTCTGTCTTCCGTTGTACTGTTGGTCTTTGTACAAAGGTTATGATATTTCTACTGATTCCTGTTATTTTTGGGCACTTGATTATCTAGTCACGTGGCAGGGGCATCGTATGCCTTCTTGTAATCAATTCAAGCTACATTCAGGTTGGTCTTCCTTCTCTTATAGTTTTTCAAAATCATCTTGTCAATTAGGAGCTGATCTTTTGTTCCTCTGCTGTTTGGGCAGTTTCCTTTCTGCTCAGATGGAAAGAGCTTATTTTCATCTAGGTGCTGTTGGTCTGCAACATGCTACCACACCATTTAAAAGTTGTTGGCAAGCAGGTAATTGGCCTGTAGTTGCCTGGTGCTGCCCCATTTGCTGGATCTTTCATATCAGGTAGGTTTTGCCAGATGTTAACCAATCTTCAATTTCACCTCCTTGCAGTGTGTTGTTAAACTGCTTGGCAATCAGTGAGTGCAGAGCAATCAGATGTTTCAACCAAAAACCATGCAGTTCATCTTCACCTGGCGCTGACCAATCCTTCATCTTCCTTTCCTTTACTCTACCATTTCTGCTGTTATTACAAGTTCTTTCATTTCAGCTTCTTTTTTATGCTTATCCATCTCCTTTATCCAAGCTGCATTCTTGTTGTATTTCTTTGGCTTGTCCCATAGCAGCACCAAGAACTGTACTGTTTCTTCTTTGTCAGGTGTTGACTGGTTCATCGCAGTCATTGATGGATTGGTAGAAACAATTCTGATTCAACTGAAATTGGAGATTCTGCCTGTAGTGTGCAATTTGAGCTTTGTATCTGCTGACCTTTTTGGCTATGGCTGTTATTTGCTGCTTTATTATTTCAAATGCTTCCTTGATCTTCTTTATTTCTAGGTGATATTTCTTGATCAGGTATTCTTTGGTCTTCTTGTTCTTCAGGTTCTTTTATTTCATCTGTTCTAGCTTGCTTGTATCTGATCTTAGCATGCTGATCTTATTTTCCAACCTGATCTTCCAATTTGGTGGGGCATTGTTTGGCTTTTTTTCTTATTTGTCAATTTTGCATCCAAGGTATTCAGTTATAACTGCAGCCATGTTGTGCATTAGTTGGTTTGCTTCTTGCAGTGAGCTAGTGTTTATATTTGATACTACAGTGTTGGCATACTTTAATACTTGTGCTAGCATTTTCTTTGTAACAAGCTTCAATGCAGGCAACCTTATTCTGTTGTTTTCGTGTTGTTCTAGATGCTCAGTTATTCTTTGTTTCAATTCTTTTTGCTGTTTAGTTAGAGAGCTTTGATCTTTCTAAGGAAAAGTCTCTAGTGTCTGAGCTACTTCTAGCAAGGCTTTGCTGGGTAGACCTTTGCAGTTCTTTGATTTCTGCTTCTGTAAATACTTTATTTCATGTTATAAATCAATGTTGATCTGCTAGCCTCTGTTCTTTCTGATTCTGGATGTTGTTCTTTCCAGAACTGGTGCATTCTTTTCAGATATCTTCTTCTTGTTGGACTTGATTTGTAATAGCAAATCATTGTTTCTGTGTTTTCAGTCTTTGTATATTTGGGATGGGTAAACAGCTTTTCTTCTGGTAATTCTGCAGCTGCTGACCCTGGTTGTTCAGCCAACAGTCCTGAGTCTTGTAGCCCACTTGTCCAGGAACTAGAACACCTAGCATGGTCCTTGTTGACCTGGGTGACAGCCAATCCAGTATGGGTTTCTGTAAATTATGTGTCACCATATTGTTTATGGGAGAGACACTCTTCATCTGGCTCCTCTAATGAGACCTGTCCACTATGGTTGAACCTCTGGCATAGCACACAAGCCCCACAACCATGTCAAGGTAGTGCTTCACTGGGTATTATTATTATTATTATTATTATTATTATTATTATTATTATTTAGTGGACTGTTCTACATGAGCCAGATACAAGAAGCTGCACATATAGAAGAGGCATTTAGGGAGTCTTGCAGTTTCTTTTCCCAATACCTAACTTCAAAAGCCTATGTGTTGAACATAAACAAATAGCTAGGAGATTCATACAGAATTCTAGAAATGCAGGCTTCCAAAGAAATCAGTGTTGGGAAATAGAGCCAGGAGGTGGCACCAGTGTCCCTTCTATATGTAAATCCTTCTTCTTCATATGTATACTATAGCAGGGGCTATTTCTGTCATGGAACATGTGCTATATTTCTCTTTAGCTGAATTTCCTCCAGTCCCAAGGTCCATACAATAAATGTTCTTTGAATTTTTAGGGCATATAATAAGGGAGGATCTTGATAGCAAAGAACATATTTGTATCTGTCCAAAGTTTTCTGTCTAGCTAGTGGCCAAATGCCGATCAATAATAAAGGAATGGTGTTCCTGTTTGTCTGACTGACCCAGCGCTGTTTAGCTAGGACTGTTTGTTACCAATTACTGTTAAATAATGATAGCAGGATAAAAATATTAAAGGTCAGGAAAGAGAAAACATTGGAACAATGAAATGAATATGAATAAGGACATGAATGAACAGCAAACAAACAAAATAATGCAAAAAAAAACCTCTTCAAAAATCTAAATGTCTGGTAGGTTTTATTTTATTAAATAAAATATTTTATTTTATTAAAAGTTATGATGCAGCTCACTTCATTAGATCCATAGACTGGCTAGAAGATTCTTGATTTTTAGCTGCCATAGGCTACCATGGCTTTCCTCTTACATCTATAAAATGTTCAGTGTCAATGTGAAATGATGACATATATAGCAAAGCATATTCTGATTTGCTGGAAAATAAATGCAGATAAGCCTGGAAGCATAGTCATGCTGGCAAAATCAGTGAAATGACTATTGTCAATGTTCCTATTGCTAATAGTAGTAATAATTTGTTGTTGTTTAGTCATTAAGTAGTGTCCGACTCTTCGTGACCCCATGAACCATATTGTGCCAGGCCTTCCTATCTTTCACTGCCTCCCTGAGTTTGCTCAATTTCATGCTCATTGCTTCAGTGATGCTATCTAGCCATCTCATCCTCTGCCGTCCTCTTCTCCTTTTGCCTTCCATCTTTCCCAGCATCAGGGTCTTTTCCAAAGAGTCCTCTCTTCGCATTAGGTGACCAAAGTATCTGAGCTTGAGCTTCATGATCAATCCTTCCAATGAGCAATCAGAGTTGATTTCCTTTAAGATTGACTGGTTTGACCTCCTAGCAGTCCAGGGGACTCTTAAGAGTCTTCTCCAGCACCACAGTTCAAAGGCATCAATTCTTCAGCGTTCAGCCTTCTTTATGGTCCAGCTCTCACAGCCATACATTACTACTGGAAAAACCATAGCTTTGACTATGCGGATCTTTGTCGGCAAGGTGACGTCTCTGCTTTTTAATATGCTATCTAGGTTTGCCATAGCTTTCCTCCCAAGGAGCAAGCGTCTTTTAATTTCATGGCTGCAGTCTCCGTCTGCAGTGATCTTGGAGCCCAAATAAATGAAGTCTGTTACTGCTTCCATTTCTACCCCTTCTATTTGCCAGGGATTGATGGGTCCAGATGCCATGATCTTAGTTTTTTTAATGTTGAGCTTCAAGCCAGCTTTCGCACTCTCCTCTTTCACCCTCATCAAGAGGCTCTTTAGTTCTTCTTCACTTTCTGCCATTAGGGTGGTATCGTCTGCATATCTGAGGTTATTGATGTTTCTCCCTGCAATCTTAATTCCGGCTTGTGATTCTTCCAGCCTGGCATTTCTCATGATGTACTCTGCATATAGGTTAAATAAGCAGGGTGACAGTATACAGCCTTGTCGTACTCCTTTCCCTATTTTGAACCAATCGGTTGTTCCATGACCGGTTCTAACTGTTGCTTCTTGGCCCGCATACAGATTTCTCAGGAGACAGGTAAGGTGGTCTGGTATCCCCATCTCTTTAAGAATTTGCCACAGTTTGTTGTGATCCACACAATCAAAGGCTTTTGCATAGTCAATAAAGCAGAAGTAGATGCTTTTCTGGAACTCTTGTGCTTTCTCCATGATCCAGCGAACGTTGACAATTTGATCTCTAGTTCCTCTGCCTCTTTGAAACCCAGCTTGTACATCTGGTAGTTCTCGGTTCACGTACTGCTGAAGCCTAGCTTGTAGGATTTTGAGCATAACCTTGCTAGCATGTGAAATGAGTGCAATTGTGCGATAGTTTGAGCATTCTTTGGCATTGCCCTTCTTTGGAATTGGAACGTAAACTGACCTTTTCCAATCCCGTGGCCACTGTTGCGTTTTCCAGTAGTAATAATAACTGGTACTAAATTAGTAGCAATTAGTAATAGTAATTAGTAGCAACAAATCAAGGTTAATTGATAAGGGCCTGATGGGAGCCCGCATTGCTGGAATTGGCTAGTGGGATAATCGATACTGCTCCCCCCATTATCTTGAATTGCATATAGTCTTTTTATATAGAATTATTTTTAGCTAATTGTAATATGGATATTTATATTTTTACTGTTTTTATTGTTTTGGATTTTAATTGTGAGCTGCCCAGAGTCAACCTCTGGGAGAGATGGATGGCATGTAAATGGAATGAATGAATGAATGAATGAATGAATGAATGAATGAATGATAAGTCACTGAGATTGTCAGAAACTCAAACCTTCACTCCTAACCCTTCCATATCTCAGATTAAGAAGGGAAAATGTGTGATGGCTTTTTCTTTTTCTTTTGAAAAATGTCCAGTTAGTCTTTGAAGCTGCCACCAAATAAACCTTAAAGATGCACCAACCTATTTCTTTGCATATGTAAAGCCAAAAAAGTTATTAGAAAACATGAGTCATGCTAAAATGGGAAGGAGTCCAAGGAATTCATTCACTAAAAGAGAGGGATTGTGAAATTTTTATGACAACATTTTGAAATAGGCAATATGGAAGCACAAAAAGGTGGGCCTGGCTTCTATATGTGGAATCTGAAAAGGTCATAAAAGTAATTATGAGAAAAGCCATACAAGGAAAATATAGGATGCATTTACATAGTGTGGGGGATCAAGACTATCAGGAAGGAAGGGTGGCATTCCAGTAGGGCAAAAGGCAACACAATCCACAAGGGGAGTGTGGGAAGCAAAAGAGGTTCAGGATAGCCACTCCCTAGAATCTCAGAGGGTATATCCACTAGTTGCTGTAGTATAGATTTAGTTTGGCAAGATTCTGTCTATAAGATGTAAGCAAATAAAGGGATTGTACTTGACTGAACTGTTTCATTGTTGTTCTTAGGCTGGACCTGACACATAGAGACATTTTCTCATTTTCCAGTACCACCCACCCACCCATCCTTATAACTGCCAATATTTCAAAGGCCAGTCCTTTGAAGTAAGTTGGCTAATAGTTTTACAATCCTTTCTGCATAAAGTTCAGTGATAGATCTAGATTGCTTCAAGTACTCTAGATAGTTTTTTGTAGGTTCCATGCCATTTTTTAAATTATTTCATAGTAGACCCTATTGAATTCAATGAAATTTACAGTTGTTTAGAAATTCAGCTTTAAAACACTGTGGTCTTTAGTAAGGGAATGAGATGTGGTGGATCGCAACTGAAGTATATGTTTTATTTTCACTGAAATTATGTTCTACTTAAAAAGAGAAGAAAAAGCCATTGCTTCTTTCTCTAATTGATAGAATGGTTGAAAAGCTGCAGTATTTTTTGGCACAGAACTATAATAAAAATAAAGGGGGAATGATAAATCAGTGGCATAAACTTTTAAATATTATTAAAAAATAAACAATTCTAGCTTTGGCCAAGGGGTTCTTGTTACACAAAGGGTTACACAAAGGGTTACACAAGATAGATTTCATTTGCTGCCATTAAGGTTGCAAAAATCATGGGTATTTTCAGGGTGGGTCCTATATTTACTGATCTGGTAAGTCCCACTGAATTCAATGAGGCTTACTTCTCAATAAACATGCATAGAATTCTATTGTAAGACTAGATAAGTAAGTAGGTAGGTAGATACATATTTTTATTAGAAGTTGCCCAGAACTGAATTTTCCACAGATCTATCACTAATGATTTAACTGGTAATTCCTTTGAAGTGTGAATTGCTCTTTTACTGACCACGTAATATATTAATTCTGAAATTGTCTTCAGTTTTTTTTCCTTCATATTATCATATTACAATATTTTTAACAAGCCACTTCTACATGTGTTCTACGTATGTTTATTCAGAAGTAGTCCCCCTGAGCTTAATGGGACTTTCTTCCCAGTAAAAGTAGAAAGGACTGTGATCTAATAAGATTATAGTTTTCATATCTCTATTGCGATGTACAGTAATTCCTGGCATATATATGTATACCCAGAGACACACAAGCCGTCAAAGAGGACAGAAATATAAATATGTTTACTTGCATTTTTTTTTTGCTACAAACTAGAGAATCAAAAATCACAACCACAACAACAACAACAACAAAAAGCATGAGGTTTATTACAGCACAGCTTTTAAATTCCTGAACAGGGCTTCAGTCTCCTTCAAAGTTTTCATTACAGGAATGAAAAACTCACTCAGGCATTATTCCTGAACTAGAGCCATGTGCAAGAAGAGAACAAGAGATTGGAGCAAACTCTTGAGAAAAAAATACCAAAGCAGGTGAAAAATTCAGGGTAAACAACTTAAGAAATTGATTTAAAATATGCATAAAAAAGAAAAAAAAATCCTACAAATGTGTATATATGATGGAAATATGCCAGGACACATTCAGAGAGTAGAACTGGTTGCAAGAAACATGCACAAAAGGAATAAAAAATAATGTAGTAATATTAGGACAAATATGCAGGCAAACACTTGGTTTTCATACATGGAATGGGAGGATAACATTCACAAAATTATACCAAAGTAAATCAAAATAAGCTAATGATTTCAGAAATAGTATTCTGAGCAGAGTCAGATATTCCCTCAAAATATTAGAAAATATTATGTGAAAGTACTTTATCTCTCAAACACTGATAGGGTTGAGTAAAGTTTATTTTATAATAGAGGCCAATGGGACTATTAAACAAACAGTAAATTATTGTCTCCTGGGAAATTAGCATTTAAAAACTGTTTGGGAAATCCTGCTGGAACTGATGAACCTAGAACATTAAGCTTCAGTTTTCTACAATGTTTCAGTAGTAGACAAGGTTCACTTGTATGCGATTATGACTTTACAGAGAAGCCAACCAATGCCAGCTACGTTAACTTCCTGTAAAAATATGCCGATATAGGCACATAAATATATAAGCTAAGCATACACAATACAAAAGGAACATCTCTATCATCTCTGTCTCTACCTCTATTTCTCTCTCTAGAGCCATGTTATTAGATTTATGAAGAACAATTGTGAGTTGATGTATATTCATGTGTTATTGGTATCCATATATTGCTTATTGTCAGGATTAGCCCATGAAACTCCAGGAGAGGAGTACAGATTCTATCCAGCAAGGTTTATTGGCTTCATTCCCATTACAGAAATCTTCTCAGAGTGAAAGCAATTCCCAGAGTCACCCCACAAACATCCTGCATTCCTCAGGGAGGTGCCAGTCTCATTCTCTTATCTCTTCCTCTTTGTTCTGGGGATAAGAGTACGTGCTTAACCCCTTTCGCTCTAGTTCTCACACTTATGTCTGTTGACAGAGAGAAGCAAACAGATAAAACACATCAGTTGGAAACCAGAACTCTTAATCAAGATCAGATTGGAGCTTGGAAAAAAATATAATTTGATTTCTCTAAACAACAACAACAACAAAAATGAACTTTGTTTAAAATCATCCTTCCAAATATAGTTTTGATGCCTTTAGAGCAAAATAGACTAAACTCAGGAAGTTGACATTTACTTTTTCACATCATTCTGTTTACTGATATAGAGGACTAGGAAAAAGGAAAGCACTGTAGGAATCTTAGTCCTTTTTTTCTTTTTTCTTTTATAGAGCCCAGGTAGGAGGCAGTACGGAGACAGAATAGAGCTAGAAAAGTTTAAATTATCCTTTTGTTTATAGGGTGGACCCAATCTAGATTACAGCCCTTTATGCTTTCTCATGAGCAGAATCTTTCTTAATGGATGCCAGGGGTAATTGCTCAGCACCTTCCCCCAACCCCGAACAGCATAGAAAGTGACCAACTGGATAAATCCTTTTCACTGATAGAAGTAATTAATATTAGCAATCAAAACATAATACCTGGAGTTTATTACTTTGCATTGTCTCACATAGTCCTCTTTATGAACCATTGATTTCATTCAACCAAATTAAAAAAAAAAAAGGAATAAAAATTCAAACAAGCACGGTTCAAGCAAGCTTTCTGAGCAAAGTATGTAAGAGCATAAAAGTAAAATTATTTGAGGGACCACCTGTCTGCCTGCCCTGGACATTTCAACAGGGTTGGGTTGCTTCAGTCCATCAATTAAAAGCAATGTTACTTAGCAGGACTCAGGAAACGGGGCCTTTCTGTTGCTGCACCTTCACCCTGCATATCTGTATAGGTTTTCTCTTCCTGCCTTCAAGTGATCTTTTAAAAATTGATTTCCCCACCTCCACCTCAAGCAGGTCTTTGGTTGAGATATTTCAGGCAGATCCATTTTAGTTGGATGTGTATGTGATGTGAAAAGTTGGTATGTTCTTCCCTCAGGAGGTGGTGGTGGTGGTGGTTTTAACTTTGTGAAGCAGCCACCTAGAGACATTTTTGAGTTGGGCATCCAACAGAAAAATAGTTAAATGAATAAATAATGAGATGAAATGACTGAATGACTGGCTCAAGGTGCCACATTGATAGGATTGCTGTGGTGGACTGTGTCAAGGCAAAAGCTTCATGGCCCTCTGGGGCTGCTGTGCACAGACCTACGGAAGAAAAAGCCCTGAAATATGCATGTCTGTGTTGATTTAGAACATTTACATAGCTCTCCATCTTACATACGAACTTTGGCAGCTAACAGCAAACACTGAGAACAATACAGTACAATCTTTATAAATCAAACAACCCCCTTCCCCCCAAAAAGGCAAAATAGAATTTAAATTACCATAGCACAATAAACAAGGCACCATATATGGGTTCAGCCTACATTCTGAACCAGCACTTGGTCAGGTCTTCATAGCCTTCAAGAAGTCTAGGAGGGTCAGGGCCCTCTGGGTCTTAGAGGGAAGGCTGTTCCATAGGACGGGAGCTGCCGCAAAGAAGTACTCACTCACTCAGATGGCATCATTTAATAGAGGGAGCCTGCAGCATCTCTGCCCTCTTGGATCTGGTGGGATAGGCAGAAACCCAAAAACATATCCAGCTTTATTCCTTTTAAAAATGTACATTGTATAGATTTGTGTAAAATCAGCTTGAAGACCTGCACAAATAACAACTTTAAAATGATTAACATATAAGAATAAAATTTTGGTAAATTAAAATAGTTACTATAAAAACATATGCATTAATACAATGAGTGGAAAGGAGGGGAACATTATAAGTAAAGGACAACTTATATACACCGTTAAATACACAGTGGGGAGCTACATCGAATGTACTTACCATAAAAAGTACTTTGTCATTTTGTTGAATAGAAGAAAACATTTGGTCCATTGCTGTTAGCCACATGGCAATAAATAAATTTAAAAAATCTTATTTTAAAAGGCAGATACGTGGATTGGAGAAATGCAAAGGAAATCACAGTTTCTGTGCTTTTATTGGTGAAGTAGAAATGGGTATTTTGGCAGACTTTTATCACGTTGCAGCTGTAAAGTTAAGATCAATCTTTGATGAAGAGAAAAGGGAAGGAAAAAGAAAAAGCAACTTGTAATTTATTATACAGATTAAACATCTGACAAGGTTCTTCCCAGGAGGTACAGAATGGGTACTGCTGTGCTTATGAATTGCCTATGAATGGCTATGCAGAATACAGCTTTTTGTCAAACTAAGATTTTGATAGATAGCTATGATTTCCAAGTATATTAGATGAAAAAGCACTGCCTTTAGGGAGCTGTCGCATATTAGCAGTACATAAAGCTGAAACTAAAGTATATAAATACATGAGTTACCTCTTTCTTTCATGCGTTTCATAACAAACAATTGGCATTAAAAGACTGCCAATACTTTGGTGGGCTAATCTTCATATACCTTCTGATGGAGCTTTAAAAGGTTAAAGTCTTCTCACTATTATGAGCTTTGCTGTAATAGCAAATTAACTACTTATGCAATTAAGCAATCTTCTCAGAGTTTATGCTTTTTCCACCCCTGAAGTGTTACTGGGACTAAATTACTCAAATCCAGGAAAGAAATTAAGAGATGTGAAATGTTAATTACATGCATAAGCAGAATGGAAAAAGTAAAGCTATGTTAAAAAAAATGGGATTAAAACAGAGAAAATAAATATTGTTACAGAGAATATATCTATATAGGCGCAGACCACACACCCCTGAAACAATGCAGTAAAAATTATAATTGATTTCTTTTACTAGTTTTTACAAAGTTGCCCATGTGGATCAGTTCATTGTGCAGTTTGACTGTATACACCATGGCCCAGATGAATGGCATTTTGATTTAGTAACAAGGGGGGATTGATGGCCTGTTATCTCAACTGTTTAAAATAATTCCAGGAACATACCTGTAGAGCCTTATCCATGTGGTACGATGTACGTAAGGCTTAATGTGGGAATTCCAATGGAAGAACACACACAAAATCAGAACATTGTAGCATGGTTCACTTTTGTAGCACAGCCACCTCAACACCTGAAAAATATTACAGGGGCACTGCCAACAGCTTCCATAGCAAAGCTTGTGCTTATTGTGTTTCCACACTAATGAATGGAAGCAATGATTTGCATGATACCATGTGCCTTTTTTTCTGTGTGATCTTAACATCCATGCACGGAGCCTTTTCACAATGGCTGTTTACAAATGTGGTTTGACTTCACAGCCTGACAATGTCTCAGCTGCTCATTACAGGTACTCCTATACCAGTGTTTCTCAACCTTGGCAACTTTAAGATATGTGGACTTCAACTCCCAGAATTCCCCAGCCAGCATTTGAAGTTGAACTGACTTCAACTCAACTTCAACTCAACTTCAAATGCTGGCTGGGAATTCTGGGAGTTGAAGTCCACATATCTTAAAGTTGCCAAAGTTGAGAAACACTGTCCTATAACCTTGCTTGAAACTCACAGGCCAACCCAGTGCACCAAATTCAGAACAGCTTATTTTCAGGAATGTCAGCAGCCTCAGGGAATTTAAAAGGTTGCCTTGCCTGGGTTTTTAAAGAACAAGAGGCAAAGACAGAGAAGAAAATCAAGGCCATTTCAGCTGAGCCTGGTACGTATATCCAGAGACTGACGTTGCATTAATATCACAAATGTCTGGAATGGGCTCTCCTTAATAATTCTGGCATATTGTAGAGCTTCATCCTTTATTCAAAGGTTTTTTTTTTTCTTAACAAAATAGATGGACCGGTGATGAGAAACAGAGCTGTGTTTCTTTAAAAAAAAGTACACTTTGCATTTTGATACCCATAAGTATGTGTGTGTGTGTGTTTTGTCCCCTAAGGTGCCTATTGAAGAGATGATAGTACTTAATCCCAAGTAACATTCATATGGTATTTTACATAAACTGGCAATATAGGAAAGAGAAATTAGAGCCTGCTGCACTTCTCCGATGATCATTAATTCATATAATCCTCTATCTACTTTAATTCTTATTCTGCCTGGCCAGTTACAGATGGTTATAGAATCTTGTCCCGCTGTATATCTCTCTCTAGCTGAAGATGCAAAGTACAAGATAAATCTTCTTATAATTCCCTTTTCAAATTGCTGCTTCTTTTTTTAGCAGGCTGCCACTGGAGCAATCAATCTCCTCTTAGGGCTCAATTTAAATGAATGGTGCTCCTCTGTTGCTTTGTAATATTATTACACTCCTTTAGTGCATAGTGGCTTTTCAAATATAGCTTCTTACAATTCTGCTTTGACCTTTCAACCAGCCTGGAAATATGACAGGTGGGTTTTTTTATTGTTTTTTTTTTTTGTTCACTCTTCCTCCCCCAAACAGGCCAGCTACCTAATTCTGTTCTTTCCCAAGAAGTGAAATTGACCAAGCTATGAGACTTCTATGCTTATTTACATAAAATAGTTCTTAAAAAGCAAGGTGGAGGCAGAAATAAATAAATGTATAGTATTTATGCACACACAGTGCGTGTCAAGTGTTATTCTTCCTACACACACATGCTTCTTCCCACATACCACACATGTGCACATACACACACATAATAATTCTGAACTCCTTCTGAATAATCATACAAAATAAATATTAAAAATGCTTGCCTGTTTGTGTGCACACACACACACACACACACACACACACACTACTTCTGAACTTTCCCCCTCAATCTTTAATATTTCATTCACTTGTTCCTATAGATATTGGTCTCCCAAAACCCACATTTTACAGTTGCAGATCCACAATATCAAGAGGCTTTGGTTCCTAGGCAACAGTTGAGATAGCACATGCCAAATAGCATTTATCCAATATGAATACTTATAAAATCACCATCACAGCAGTAGAAAATTCTAACAAAGCATTCTCTCAACTGGTGCCTTGTAGGTAGGTTGAACCAACTGCAGAGTTCCCATTTTTGGGCATTCTTAGAATTCTGGGAATTGAAGTCCAAATCAGGAAGCAGCGCCAATTCTGGGAGTGTTTCAATATCTCTTTTCTTACCTTCCACTGAAACAATTACAGGTGCACAACTTTTAAGAGACCCTGCAAGAATTATTATTATAAATCTGACAACTTAAAATAAAGCATATATGTGTTATGCATGACCTTGATGCCATGCACATAACTTATAACTCAAGGTACATACGGTATACAGCCACATGCAACATTTCCCACAACAATTAGACAGAAATTCTTATTCTTCTGTACACACTCCAACAAAGCAAGAATGTTAGCCTGTGAATAAATCCACGAAATAAAAATAAATCTGTCAAGCTCTACATTCTATGAAATCATGAGATTGCAGCATCTTCTGCCACTGGGAAATGATCATAGCAGCACTGCCTCCCGTTCTAGTCTGCAGTCTTACTTTCAAGATGCTGTATATTCATATGATTTTTTACCCCAAAAGATAAACTTCACACCCTGAATTTAAGATGGCATTCTGTCCCCCAGAAAAGGAAGAGTATAGAAAGTTATATATTTGAGCACAGATGAAAGTCCTGTGCAATGCTCAGCTTCTTCCCTGCCCTTGTTGAGCTTTTCCTTACTCCATCTCAGCCTTTTGCTGGTCATAGTTAGGCAAAGATGGTTTGATTTTTGTTATGTCATTTTAAAACCAGAAAGGACAAATGAAGTCCAAGTTATGATGTTGTCTCCAAGAAACACTGAAACTGTTTCTTCATCATGTTGCTTTTAGTTAAAATGTGGCCTGCATGTAAAGGAGCAGTAGGCTATGAAAATCCATAGGCGAAGAAGTTTGAAAAAGGAACTTTTCCTTACATTCCTGGATATATCATTTATGTCACTTGGAAAACTGGTATCCCATGCCATTTCTCCTGTTGTGCCTTCAGATGCATGCCTCTCTGTCCCATGGGTCAAACAAAAATTCTGCACCTTCTCTACCCCAACCCTAACCCTTACCTCCGCAGTTGCTGGTGAATATTGTTGCTCCTTCCAATAAAAATTGCAGCTGAAGGTCACCACCTCTCTCAGGCTGAGAAGCTGGTTCTCATCACCATAGAAATTCAGACATATGTTATCCTTTGGATCTCATTGTTCAGTTCAGTCATTGAGGAAGATGTTCTGCGAGACTCTGCTGCATTTTCTAGTGCTTCTGATGCTTTGACTCCACAAACCTCTCAGGTCTTTCTTGTTTGTTTCTAACTGTATGGATTTCATTTTTCTTTTAATTCATTTTTAATATCATGCAGATATCAATCCTCATTATTGAATATTTCAGTTGTCTAGATCACTGTCTGCTATTAGCAGCCATTCAGTTAGTTCTTCTTGGTTCCCTATGTCCTGTATCTTAATGAACTATTTGATACAGTAAATGCATTGAGATAATATCATATTATATTGGGAGATTCTACCCTAATTTCTGCCTGTATAACCATCAGAACTATGCAATTTTCATAAAGTGAACTTTTCAGAAAATGCATACTCTACAATAAAAGAAATGCTATGTAAGTGGAAATCCAGCTGTAACTCTGCAGTTGAAATTAAACTGAGCGGATAAAAAAGAATCCATTTCATTGTGAATTTTACCATTTTCCTTGTGCTCATTTAGTCCTTTAGGGTCTTATGAGGAATGTATCCTAAAATCACAACTAGGTCATGATAATGATGTTGATTAAATTGCACCTTATTTAGTTTTGCTTAGGTATCATTGTTTATATGCAAATACTGAAAATGAATAATAGCTTTACTTCATCCAATCCTCACACACTGTCACCTGCAAATCAGACGTTTTACTATCAATCCAATTTATTTATGCAAAAAGAAGTTTAAATGATTTTAATCATAACAGGTTGCTTGGGTAGATGACAGATCTGCGGATTATAAAAAGTAGTGCTATTTTACTCTTCTATTCTTGCTTCATTCATAAATAGGTTAACAGGTTCTAAGCAATTTATGATCTAAAATGAGTGGTGGTGCTTCCATTATGCCTCTTGATCCCACCCTTTAGACAGCTTTTATTCGTATTTTCAGTGTCTCTTTTAACTGGGTTTACAGATCAGTTTTCCAGTTTAATGTTTTTCCTTATTCATAATTTAAATGCGAATTTAATACAGTTTAATGGACTTCAATGAAGTGAGCATGTTTTAGGACACCAATCCTAGAGCTGTGTTGGTTAATATAACCAAGTAATCTACCATAATAAGAACAATATTGAGCTAGCAAACACAGCAGCTTATGCCAATGATTAATAGCAAATCTGACAAAGTCCAATAGTGTTAATATATTTGGCTTCATGATGAGCAAAATGCCTTTAGGTTGCAATGAAAAAATCAGTCATACAAACTATTTCCATCTTGTTGCTCTAAGTGTAATTTGGCTCCCTGTGATGCCTTATGCCACATTTGAAATTATATTTGGTAGTAGTGGTGCCTGCTTAGTTTGATTGTTGCATGCCTTGAAATGCAGACACCCTTAATTCAATAAACAAACAAACAAAAAAATGCAATTTTAAAAGAGACGCTGTCCTAGGAAGTTGTTTTGTTAAAATTATTTAGCCATCTAGCCAGCATTGTTAACTAGGACCAGTAATAGAGCTCCAGGACTTCAGATTTCCCCCCCCCCCCCTTTTTCAACTTTACTGGGGATCCTGAGGATTGAACCTAGGGACATCTTCATGCAGAAAAAAAAATGGATTTAGGAGCTGGAATATGGATTCATCAATAAAAAGTGAGGTGTCTGCAACAGCAGATAAGTGTCATGAAATGAAAGATGGTAAAAGGTTGTTTATCTAATTTATTATAATTACATTATTCCTAGGGAAAGATACTTGTGTGATTTCTTTCTGAGCTACCAAAATATTTCAGCTGGTCTTTGGTACTCTCCATCTTGACAGACAGAGCACACCTTGTGCTTTTCTGCCTTAGACAGCAACATGTATTAGTCCTGGGAAATAACTGGTGGTATATTGAAATAATGCTTTATCACATGCTCAAGGACAGAAATCTTTACTGCCAGAATTGGGATAGGAAACTGATCATAGTAGTACATGATTCTGTTAGAAAATGCTCTTTTTGAATATGGTCAGGTACAGGTGAAACTCGAAAAATTAGAATATCATGCAAATGTTCATTTATGTCAGTATGGCAACTCAAAAGGTGAAACCAATATATGAGATAGACGCATTACATGCAAAGCGAGATATGTCAAGCCTTACTTTGGTATAATTGTGATGATTATGGCATACAGCTTATGAAAACCCCAAATTCACAATCTCAGAAAATTAGAGTAGTGTGAAAAGGTTCAATATTCTAGGCTCAAAGTGTCCCACTCTAATCAGCTAATGAATCCATAACACCTGCAAAGGGTTCCTGAGCCTTTCAATGGTCTCTCAGGCTGGTTCAGTAGGAATCACAAGCATGGGAAAGACTGCTGACCTGGCAGTTGTGCAGAAAGCCATCATTGACACCCTCCATAAGGAGGGAAAGCCCCAAAAGGTAATTGCAAAAGAAGTTGGATGTTCCCAAAGTGCTGTATCAAAGCACATCAATAGAAGGTTATGTGGAAGTGAAACGTGTGGTAGAAAAAGGTGCAAAAGCAGCAGGGATGACCGCAGCCTGGAGAGGATTGTCAGGAAAAGGCCATTGAAAAGTGTTGGGGACTTTCACAAGGAGTGGACTGAGGCTGGAGTTAGTGCATCAAGAGCCACCACACACAGACGGATCCTGGACATGGGCTTCAAATGTCCTATTCCTCTTGTCAAGCCGCTCCTGAACAACAAGCAACGTCAGAAGCGTCTTACCTGGACTACAGAAAAAAAAAAAAAAAAGAACTGGTCTGTTGCCCAGTGGTCCAAAGTCCTCTTTTCTGATGAGAGCAACTTTTGCATCTCATTTGGGAACCAAGGACCCAGAGTCTGGAGGAAGAATGGAGAGGCACACAATGCACGATGCTTGAAGTCCAGTGTGAAGTTTCCACAGTCTGTGTTGATTTGGGGAGCCAGGTCATCTGCTGGTGTTGGTCCACTGTGCTTCATTAAGTCCAGCGTCAACGCAGACGTCTACCAGGAGATTTTGGAGCACTTCATGCTTCCTTCCGCAGACGAGCTTTATGGGGATGCTGACTTCATTTTCCAGCAGGACTTGGCACCTGCCCACACTGCCAAAAGTACCAAAACCTGGTTCAATGACCATGGGATTAATTGCTTGATTGGCCAGCAAACTCGCCTGACCTGAACCCCATAGAGAATCTATGGGGCATTGCCAAGAGAAAGATGAGGGACATGAGACCGAACAATGCAGTGGAGCTGAAGGCCACTATTGAAGCATCCTGGTCTTCCATAACATCTCAGCAGTGCCACAGGCTGATAGCATCCATGCCACGCCGCATTGCGGCAGTTATTGCTGCAAAAGGGGCCCAAACCAAGTACTGAGTACATATGCATGCTTATACTTTGCAGAGGTCCGATATTGTTCTATTTCCAATCCTTGTGTTATTGATGTCATGTAATATTCTAATTTTCTGAGATTGTGAATTTGGGGTTTTCATAAGCTGTACATCATAATCATCACAATTATACCAAAGTAAGGCTTGACATATCTCGCTTTGCATGTAATGCGTCTATCTCATATATTGGTTTCACCTTTTGAGTTGCCATACTGACATAAATGAATATTTGCACAATATTCTAATTTTTTGAGTTTCACCTGTATATCATTTCAAACACAAAGTTATAAAAATGTTCATGCCCACATCCTGAGATTTTTCAACAAGAATCCAGATTACGTTCAAGACAAATAAGAGTATAGTCATGTAGTAATGCTTTTGGTTGTTGTTGTTCTATCTATAGTTGCCACTGACATTGTCTATCAATCAAAACTTGGGAAACAAATCTGGACTTTCCTTCTTGCCTGGAAACATCAGAGAAATGTTCAGGTGGTTCATAAAAGTCATGGTAAGACAGGAGGCTTTAGCCAGACTCCTATTTTTTCACTAGACTTTCAATAAATCAAAATGAATGAAAGTGTACCTCTTCAAGCAAATCTTTAGAGGAACTTCAGGTAAAGCCAGATGTCCTTCCCTAAGTCATATATAATTTGTCCCAAGATTCATACTTAACTTTTGCCACCTTCAGATTTTGACCTTACTGCAAACATTTATATGTAACTTTCATGTAACTATCCCCTATCTTTCATTCATTCATTCATTCATTCATTCATTCATTCATTCATTCATTCATTCATTCATTTTAGATATGTACTACACAGATTCTATCTTATTCAACAGTTTTCATTCGGGGTCAATTCACAGAATATGGATTTAAAATACTTTGCACAGACCTCCCCATGCCTAATAATATCCATCTCTTATACAATTCCTTAATATTTGGCAAGTATTTAACTTTTTTCCATCCCTGGTATAATTATCATTCTAATTAGCATGATTAGCTCAAAATCAACAATCACTCTGAGAACCTGGGTTAAATGCAGGATACAGATAGTCTTCGTTTAGCGACTGCCCCCTTTAGCAACCATTCGCAGTTACAACCATGGTAAAAAAGTAACTTTATGATCAATCCTCACATTTACAACCTTTGGAGGTCTGTAAAGCAAAGGAAAGTAAGATCATAAGCAAGTCATGGTTTCACTTAGCAACTGCTTCACTTAATAACCAAGTTGCCAGTCCCAATTGTGATTGCTAAATGAGGACTACCTGTAATTTTTTTGGATTCCAAAAGCCACTGCATAACAGTTTAAGAGCTGAGTAAGTTATCATTCCGTTCAGCAGCTCAAGTCTTGTTGTCCTAATCACTACCAAACTATTGAAGAATAAAATACACGAGTTTAATTGTTACTATAACCAATGTTGCTTATTCCATCCAAAGCTGTGTTCGCTAAACAGAGGTATCCAGCAAGAAATAACTAAGATCAAATCTATGAGATCAAGCAACTGCCAAAATGGAACTAAGCTTCAATAAGCTAGATGCCAGGAGCACATGGCAGCATCTTGGGATTAACTGCACTACCAAAGATCAGAAAGCAAGCAAGCATTGAAAGGTACAGGTACAGGTATCAAGGTTTGGCTGTTGGCAGGATAAAAGGAGGAAAGGCAGGTAGATCAATGCCTGTCACAGCTGCCCTTGGCAGGAATGATGATTGTGGGGGGGCACTATAGAGAGAAAATGTGAAACCTATACAGATGAATATCTACCGCATAGCAGATCTCAATCACTCAAAACCTGCCATGCTGTAAGACCTGACAGACCCATAAAGAATGGCAGCAGGGGCTGAACAACGTACTCAGTGACTATGAATGATTACCCTGACAATGCTAAAACTAGCTCTGGGGCAAAGGAATGCTTTGTGGCATATTCCCATCTAGCTGTCCTAAATACAGAGGTGTAGTAAAGTTAGAGAAGAATCAAATACACTTGGAGCATTGCATTTAATAGAAACAAAGTATTTTGGAATTCTTTAAAACAAAGAAAGCAGCTAAGATAGGACATAAACTTCCTACCCAGCTCATCCATATACTTTCCACTGACATTTCCCTTTTTGATTCTTCTCCATCCATTCCCCCATACTGATTTCTTAAAATATCCCAAGTTTTACTTGAGATCACTGTAACTGATCTGAACCAAAACACTCAGTAGATTCACAGAAAAGGCGTAGGTGTCTCCCTCTGCCAAACATGGTTGGCAAGCAAGTCATCCAAGATCACTTAAGCAAGTGGGCCAAGTAAGAAATGTAAAAACAACAGCAACTAGCAAACAAAATAACATGAGACATCACACTAAAATATCTCCATAGATAACATATTACGGGTGGTAAAGAAAATAAAATATTAAGAGTGAATAGGTCCAGACATAGACCATATAGCATATATAATGGACTTGAATACTGAAGCTGCATTAGTTGAAACTGCCTGTTCTTGCAGGGGGAAGTAAAGTGCTTTATGGGACCTCACCTGTTTCTTCTCTTGCTCCCCATTGGCACTACCACCGTCTCTTTTTCATCCCACCTTGGTTGTGCCATGCCTTCTCCTGCACATTCCTCTCTGCCTCTACTGTGTGTCTTCTGTCTCTTCCACTGCTGCTACTGTGTTGTGTTGCTACTACCCCCAGAAAATGCTGCGCTGGCAAACCCATTAAGATTGGAGCTGCACGCAGTGCCATACATATGATGGCATTGCAGAGTCACCGATTCCATTGACTATGATCAGGTCAGATTGTTACTAAGTTTTGAAAAATACTCCCCCCCACACACTTTTTTTTTTTTTTTTTGATGGTGCAGTTGTAGCAACATGACTAGCACAGTGTTTTTAGAGTCATCATGAAGTGCTTCTTATTTGCGATCATTCGTGGATCCTCACTAAAATTGCATCCCCTGGCATAGTTCTAGAAAGATCCCTGGGCTCTGTAGACTGCAGCAGAATCCTAAATCCTAATTACGTATTTTTTAAAGGGCAGTAGTGTGTGGACCTTGGTGAAAAAAGCCCATTCACTTTCAGTTTGAATTACCTTTCCAGCTGCAAAATGATGACAGATTATCTGCTTGTTTATTTAAAATATTGATTTTCCACTTTAGATTTATGTAAATCCCAGGGCAGTTTACAGCAACAGAAATATAGATACAATCCTATTAAACAAAAACAAATCCATTACAAAAGACAAGTATTAGCAGGAATTATATCCTGAGCATGATACAGACCACAGTATATTTCTCCACTGTCATTTCCATGGCCATTTTACTAAGAGAACCTAGTAAAATCATTCTCTTTCTCTCTCTCCTCTCCTCTCCTCTCCTCTCCTCTCCTCTCCTCTCCTCTCCTCTCTCCTTCTGTAACAGTTCTTGAAATTTCTTTAGTCTTCTCTGTGTTTATGGTGCCTATGTGTATAAGCTATACTGGCTCCTGATGAACAATTGCATGTGACCTGCATGTGGTTATGTTGTTGGTAATATTATTAGCAGTTGTAAACCATTTTTTAAAAAATTATTCTAGTTTTTTTTTTTAAATGCACACAGTGCTTACATCATAGTTTTGACTGTTTCTTGATATCAAATTGTTGATATCAAAACTGCTCAGACAGTAGTATTCATTGATCCACATAAGTTCCAAACGCACCAACATAAGGGAGCTACAAAGGGAAGCCTTGAAATATGCATTTAAGTTCATAGAAGGAATTATATGAGAGCTTCTGTGGAGAACTTGCTGCTATAAAATTACAAAACATTGTGTTTCGGAATAGTATTCGAACATAATGGGAGGGATGAACAGCAAGACTGACAACCACTGGATTTTTTTTTTTCCAGAATTACAGACTTAATCTTAAATTGTGAATA
This sequence comes from Liasis olivaceus, assembly GCA_030867105.1. NCBI lineage: Eukaryota > Metazoa > Chordata > Lepidosauria > Squamata > Pythonidae > Liasis > Liasis olivaceus. The sequence continues at coordinate 41,174,836 of CM061352.1, forward strand.
AAACAAAGACAATGTACAGCATCAAGTTCATTATATATTGACATACATTCAGTTAATTATAGTTTGTTATTTCTATTTGAAATAAAAGATTTTTTTATATCTCATGATAAGAAAATTATGAAATATTACAGAGTAAGTAGATTATATTCATTCTACTGTAGATTGATATATCCTAGATGGCGTCTCAGTTTTAGAGCACAACATGCTAAAACAGCTCAGTGACATACATATTGCTCATCCCTTATCTTGTACTTATGTCACACAGAATTATGTACTGAAGATGTTTAATAATATTTATATATGTAAATAGTTAGAAAGTGATTATATTAAAGAGAAAATGCAGATTCACAATGAATTTTGGCTAAGTGGCTAAGTGGTATAAAAAAATCAATGGATTTGGTTTGGATGACAACCAAGGAGAAAATGTTGGAATAAATCCTACAATTCAAAGTAAAATATTATGTGGTCAAGTGAGTGAATATATCCTTATTTTGACTATGTAGATCTTCAGGACTAGATTAACTGCATTCTAGTGAAGTAACTAATGGGTGGTGTGGTCAAATTCTTATGTATTCTCTTTCAGAAATTGGGCAGAACTGGTGAAGTGTGGAATGACTATTAGAACAAATGTTGTTAAAAGGTAAGGCAGGGTAGGGAGAGAGGGAAAAAAAGGAGGAAACAGACAGATGAAAAGATTCTTGAGGAAATCATAAAGAGCTCAATCTTTAAGCACTTAGAAAACAAAGTGATAATCAAACTTAGCATGGACTTGTTAAACTTAGCTTTATCTCATGTATATTCCATTATAGATCGTAGGAGTTCTGAAACATGTAATATGACAAAGTCATATATGGTTAAATATTTATTTATTTATTTATTTATATTTTATTTAATACCAACTGATTCCTGAGCAACACTGGGCAGCACACCACACAATAAACAGAATAAGTCAATATAATATCAAACAAACAACAAAAACAAAACTATAAAAGAAGGAAAAGTGCAACATGGCAAATCTGGCAGAGAACCCAAAATGTATCCCACCAACATCGAGCTCCAACAACCTAGCCCAAGGGAGAACAGCTAACTCTTAATGGTCCTTCTGAACACCATCAGGGTGGGATCCATCATGGTGGATCTAAGGTGGAATCTCATTCCAGAGGGCAGGTGCTGGGACACAGAAAGTATGTTTGCTGGGTCTTGATAGACAATATTGTTTAATCAAAGGCACTGGATCACACCAGCTGTCAGCTCAAATTGGCTGGGCTGACCCCATGGAAGATAGGTGGTCCCTCAAATAATTGGCCCTATGCCATGTAGGGCTTTGTATTTATAACCAGCATCTTGAATTGCACCCAGAAGTAAACTGGCAACCAGTCCAGGTCATGGAGCAAAGGTGTCATGTGGGAATACTGAGGCAAGCCCATCATTGCCCCTGCATTCTGAAACAGTTGAAGCTTCAAGGGCAGCCTCATGTACAGCCCATTGCAATAATCAAGTCATAAAGTGATTGGAGCAACAGTGGCTGTCTGAAGGGCCTCCTGATCCAGGAAAGGGCACAACTGGCACACCAGATGACACTGGGCAAAGGTCTTCTGGGCACCACAGCCACCTGTTTGTCAAGCAGGAGCTATGAGTCCATGAAGACTCCTAAACTAAGACGTGTAGAGAATAAAGAAGATGATTTTGCCAGAGATATATAAGTTCTGTTTCAAAAGTAACAAGGGGTAAAGCATATTTTTAAGTCCAGAACATCCAGATTATGTTAGGAAGGAGCTCATAGAGACACCTCCCTAGTTCAAGTAACAATGAAAAGGGGAAGAAGTACAACACAATCAGACTTACAAGATTCTGTCATTATAGCCAATCTCAACAAAAGTAGTTTTAGCCTTCTTGTGGAATTATTTCTTACTCTGGTTTACCTAATGGGGCTGACAGGAAGTGCAACCCTATTGAAGATCAAGGATGGAATGTCACTGAACCAGGTTGTCCTAATACCCACAGTCACTCAGTCTTGGTAGAAGTGAATCAGAAACAATTCCTCTCCATCCAAACCCACATAGCCTTTAGTCATTGGGACAGGACTTTGACAGCATCATTTTGCCAGCCTGGGGTTGAAAGATATAATTGTGAACCCAAACTGGTAGGTGACTTCACCCAGCGGTTTCATGTAGATGTCGAGTAGGAGGGGAGAGAGAGTCAAGTCCTGTGGTAGCCCACAAAGGAAGGGTTTAGAAGAGACCTCTCCCCTGCACCAACATTGATTGGAACCAGCCCTGAAGGAAAGAAGACACCCACCATAGAATGGTGCCCCCAATTCCCAACCCCTGGAGCTGGTCCAGAAGTATACTGTGGCCAACAGTACTGAAAGCCAATAGGATATCAAGACGCACAAGAATGGATGTTCTACCTCAATCCTGATCCCTCTACAAGTAATCTACAAACAGTGCCAAAGCTGTCTCTGTACTAAGTGCTGATTTGAAACCTGACTGATATGGGTAGACAGACAGATAATCTGCTTCCTCCAAGTTGTCTGCAGCTGTAGTCTAATCAGCTTCTGAACAACCTTCTTTTAGTACTTAAAAGACTAACGTTACATAGTTAACTAAAACTGTTGGGTCCATGGACAACCTCTCAAGGAGGAGGCATACCACTGCTTCTTTTAAGGCTAGAAGCACCAACACCTCCTAAAGAGGCCAACACCATGACATGGACATAACCACAGTTCACCTCCCTGCTGCTTTCACAACCCAGGAGGGGCCTGTGATATGCTGATTAGCAAGCATTTGCAAATTTCCCAGTCACAGAAATAGTTGTTCCATTGTATTATGCTGTGATTAGTCCCTTCAGGTCCTGTGTTTATTTCTGGGCATTACAGTTTAGAGGGTTCATAGGAATTGAAAGAGGTACAGGAGATGGCAGCAAGGATGATCAAGGCATAAAAAGAAATTGAAGGAGTTGGGTATACTTAGGCCTTAAGAAAAGACAGCTTTAGGAAGAATATGAAAACATATTTAAATACCTGATGTGAGAGTGTGGAGCAGAGGGGTGAAGAATGTACTCTCATCCCCCGAGGAGTGGGGGAGAGATAAGAGGATGAGACTGGCACCTCCCTGAGGAATGCTAGTGGTGTTTATGATTGACCCTGGGAACTGTTCTCAGTCTGGGAAGATTGATGTCAGGTTTAGCCCATGAAACTCCAGGAGAAAATATAGATACAATCCAGCAAGGTTTATTTGGCTTCACACCATTCGCAGAATCTTCCCAGACTGAGAACAGTTCCCAGGGTCAATCATAAACACCACTAGCATTCCTCAGGGAGGTGCCAGTCTCATCCTCTTATCTCTCCCCTGCTCCTCGGGGGATGAGAGTACATTCTTCACCCCTCTGCTCCACACTCTCACACCTGAAAACATATATCACCAAAAGGAAAAGAAAAAATTGAAAGAGTTGGGTAAATTTAGGCCTTAAGAAAAGAGAGCTTTAGAAGGAATATGAAAACATGTTTAAATACCTGAAAACATACATATATCACCAAAAGAAAAGAAAAAGAAAAACTGACTTCATTCTAAAGAGTAGAATGTGGAAGAGTAGATTTAAATTACAGGATGCAAGTAGAATGTTTTTCTGTCTGTTATTCTTTTGTTTTTGTTTTAAACTTCCTATGTGTAAGAACAATTCAACTGTGGACTGCTTTCCCAGGCAAGTAATGGGCTCCTCTTCAATGAATGTATTCAGCTGGAGGCTAGAAAACTATCTGTGGAGTCCTTGATGCTCTCTGTGGAGTCCTTGAGGATGTTTCATTACCCTACTAAGTAACATCATCAGTGTGAATGTGGGGTTTGCTCCCTGTTTACATACAGTAGCTTGCCCTGCCAGTCTTGGTGGGGGTGTGGTTTTCTTCTTGGTAGTTCCTTGATTAGGGTATTGTTTTCTGCTTGCACCAAGGACTCCGCAGTTCAGTCCTAGCTACATATATTCTATTCTATTAAATACGTTTCTGTCTGGATTTCTTATTTGGATTTCTACATTGAATAAGGGGTTAGACTCCATGCCCTAAAGAGCCTTGTCAAGTTCTGATTCTATGTAAGGTTAAGAAGGAGGAGGAGGAGGAGGAGGAGAAGGAAGTTGAAATTGTTATTGGGTAAAACTTTGGATACACTATAAACCTTAAAAGAGAGCCACTTTGGTGCAGTGCTTAAGGCATCAGGCTAGAAACTGGGAGACTATGAGTTCTAGTCCCACTTTAGGTACAAAGCCAACTGGGTAACCTTGGGTCAGTCACTCTGTCTCAGCTCTAGGAAGGAGGCAAGGGCAAACCACTTCTGAAATCTTGCCAAAAAACCTGCAAGGACTTGTCCAGGCAGTCTCTAGGAGTCAAAAATGTCATGAAGGCATGAAGACATGAAGACATAAAATAATTAAAATAAAATACATCTTAAAGTGCTTGCTTTATGTTTAGATAAATTTAAATACATTTTTAATTATAATTAATTAACTAAATTATAATTCAGGCTTGATCATCCTTGTTACCTTTTTCTGAATCCCCTACCCTGAAAGTCTTTCTAAAAGTTTTTTATAGGTGTTTTAATCTGATTTTTAAAAAAAAAAACTTTCAAGAATTAAGATTGTGAACCCTAATTTATGAAATAATTAATATTTTTTGAAATTATGCAAGATTTCATTAGGATTTTGGATCTATCAACTAGCCAAATTGTTGGGTTTGGAGAAGAAAATTATCTTGTTTTTACTTTAAGTAAAAGTTAAAACTTTTAATAATAGTAGTTTTTCTTTCCTTAAAAAAGTTTCTAGTTCTGTTCAAGCACTTTCCTGAATGCTTGAAGATTTGAGCTGTTGGAGACCACTGTTGTATGTATTGGCTTTACCCATTATGCTCTCATGTGCTGTGCATCAAGTTTCTCACTTTTCCTTATGTATATGTTCAGAATGGAGATCTAAATAGGAATTATATCTATGTTGATTGGAAGATGCTGCTTTCAGAACTCTTGGTTTAATATACTAGACTGGGCAGTCCTAAGGGACTTAGGCCAGCATGCCTGGTCTTAGTTATTATTCAGTTTCCAATCCTTTTTTTTTTTTTTAATTACAAAATTGTCACCATTCAGGCAGTTACCTGAATAGGCCTACTGTTTGCTCTTAAAATATAATAATCCCATAATAGAATACAATCATATAATTAGAAAGTTAGAACTATCTATCATGTATCTGACTGTCTATCTGTCATAACCACCCATTGACTTTCTATCACAAATTGGTAACAATACAATAATTACATATCATATTGCTAATCAAACCTGAAGGAAAGGCTATTCCAGAGGAAATGGCTGCAGCTGAAATGCATTGTTGTTATCATCACCCTCAGCAAACCTTTCCAGGATGAGCACACCAGGTGGATCAATTCTACTTGGAAGAAGAAATCCCAAAGATATGTAGGAACTAAACCATACAGGGCTTTATTCAGCCATCAAGTCCAACCCTGTATTTAGTATAGGAATCAAAATATAAATGTTCCACAAATGTCAATCCAGCCTCTTTGGCTATATCCAGTGCAGGGGAATTCACCAACTTCCTTAATTTTTGGTTCAACTGTTTAACTGTTTTACCATTCAGAGTTTTTTTCCTAGCATTTGGCCAAATTCAGCCACCCTGCTGAACATTGTGGAATGATAAAGAACAGGTAATAGGTGATACCCTTTTAAATATTGGAAGAGTGTTCTCATATCTTCTCTCCATTGTCTTTTCTCAAGGCTAAATATATTCTGCTACCTCAATCACCTCACATAATGCTTACTTACTTCAAACCGGTAAATATCTAAGATATTCTAATATTGTGCTTACTTGAAAAATTGTACCTGTAAATAATAGGCATGATAAACAGCTCAACGATTCCCACCTAACAGTTTTTGTTGAATTGTAATCCACCAAATAATTTTAGGTGTACACTTAGTTTCAAAGCCATTTTTACCTGGTATAGAGAGTTAATAGACTCCTGCAATCCTGTGCTACAAGCCGATTGCTTCGTTAATGTCAAGCGTGGTTTTATAATAGTTACTAACTACAGCGTCTTACATTTTCTGCTGCAAAAATGCAATTAGGGGCTGACATCTGAGAGTCAGGAACTTTCTGAATGGTTCACTAGTGCCAATGTTGCTTTTATAATTATGTTCACTGAAGCCAAATGCAAGACTAAAAGAATATCTATTACAAATCCTACAGTTGTCCAAATTCATGTGAGGCATGCTTCTGTTTAATGACTAGATTCCAGTGTGTCAGAAACTACTGTAGTTCCCAGAATAGCAAATGTAGCCAAGGAATGTCAAAACTACCCATTTGAGACACAGGCCTTCAGATCATTAACACAGTGCTTAGAATCTAATTTAGAGCAGACCACTTGATGAGAAAGGTTAAATGGGAAATAGATTGTGGCCGTTACCCAGGAAAGCTACAGCTATAACATTCCCATGTAACTACCTGTATGGCTTGGATCATCCAAAGTTTAATTTTATCTCCATGCATAGCAAAGTACTCACTTGTGGCCCAAAATGTATGGTGGGCAACAGCTTAACTGATTACAGATACAATCAGCAACACTTGCCATGAGTTTACAAGCTGTCTGAGACACCGTTACTGGTAGAAAAAATGTTGCTAATTGGACTGAAAAGTACCTGTTCATTCTATTCAGAAATTCCCATGATATAGCAGATGAATAGATGGAGCTATCATATTCTGAGTTTAATCTATTCCCCAAGATTAGTTGACTGCACTGATTAATCCTTTTTTGGATGTTCCTACAATACACTTAATCCACTATCGACCTGTTTAAATGTGCTACATGAACAGGATTTATGTTTCACCAAGCTAACACATAACTCAAGAGAAGCACTAGATGACCGAGGTATTAATATGGGCACCCCAGAAGCAGGCTTAAAAATGTTACATTCTGGACTACTACTGCAGATGACCTATCTTTCTCAAGGGTTAGTCATCTGACCCTTCAAGATCAAGCAGTTCTTATGAGGCAGAAAACAAACAAACAGACAAAATCCAGTTTGAGTGCTAGCCTTTTAGTTTGCACTTGTAAGTTTTATGAAGCATCTTCATGTAACCCAGACTAAGTCTCAGAAGTACATAAAACTGCCTCTGGTAAAATTTCGTTACAGTCTCCTTTTAAGGATTTTCTTCGTTTGGATTTTTCCTGACATAGATTATGATACTCATTTTTTAAAAAAATAGTTTCTTACATTTGTCAATTTTCCAGATTAGGTAGAAATTATTGCAACTCTTTTATCTCAGTTTATAACTAACAGTTTTTAAGTTTATTTTATTTTATTTTATCTATGCCTTTGAGTCAGTGTTAATTCCTGGCAACTGTCTAGACAAGTCCCTGTAGTTTTCTGAGCAACACTTCAGAAGTGGTTAGCCCTTGCCGGCTTCCCAGGGCTTAGAAAGAGTGACTGATCCAAGATCTCTCAGCTGGTTTTGTGCCTAAGGCGGAACTAGAACTCGTGGTCTCCCAGTTTCTAGCCTGTTGCCTTCACCACTACACCAAATTGACTTTCTGATGTTCTTAAGTACTGACTTAAATATTCAGACAGATATAAAGGGCTCACATTTGTGGAGATGGCCGGTGGGGTGATTATTTTTTTCATTTTCCCCTTTTTATTTTCTGTTGTCTTTTTTTGAAATCAATACATTATAATAATAATTCAACATGTGAGCACTATTTCAGTTGCCTATCTTCTGGTCAGAAAAGAAATTTGGAACAAAGGATTTGTCAAGAAGAAAGCTAGTGTCCCTATTCTCTGAACAGATGGTAGAAATGTGGTAGGTATACTAGACATGATCCCAGCTCCTGAAGATTTGTATGTATGTATTTCCCAAGCATGGGGGAAGACCCATTTAAAGGAATACACAAATTACAGCTCAAACCCATACCAAATAATTAAAATAAGTTCACAAATTATTTTCATTAAGAACAATTTTATGAAGCAATATATAACGTTTTTTGTTCCTCTTTCCCTACAGGACTGCACCAAGTTGTTATGTCCCATAAAAACAAAAATATATATATATATAAAAGCTCCCAAAGGACCTTTGTTTCCAAAAATCATTTTAAAAAATCCCTTCTTGCAGGACTTCATTAGGTTTCCTATGCAGTTTTTTTAAGAAAGACCCTAGAAAAACATTTTAAAATATTACTGTAGTCATTCCCTGATAAGCGCCTTTGAAAAATAACTAGTTTTGCAGCAACTACAACTACAACAACAATAACAGCAATTTTCAGGATGCATAGTTTTGAACTTATATTAATTGGGTTCTTAGGGTATGTGATAAATGAGTCTAGCCCTGCTCAGACATTATGACAACAGGGTCAGGCAACATGATGAGTTGACAAATTCTGCCCTTCGTGAGCCTGAGATGGGAATTTGCATGCTCAGAGTCAATATCTGAAGATCTTTGCTTGTTGGACTAGATCTCCATGAAGTTTGGAACCTAAATTCTTTCTCAGCCTACAAAGATTTCCTCGCTGCTATTTTCATGTCGAATGAAATGTTTTCAGTGGTGGCTGTGTTATATTCGCAATGATGGGGTCCAGTTATTTGGCTCCCAACTTTTCACATCGACTATCTTCACTTCTGTAATGACAAAGAGGGCTTGAGATGTTGATATTGTCCATTCTGTTCTTTCCTTTCCAGTAATGTGGTGGTCCAACAATTTGAGACTTATATGGCAGAGATTTTGAAAGGCTTCCCATATGTCCATGTGGACAGATGGTAGATTAGAGGCAGAATAGGAAGGTGGGCACTTTGGGGCTCATTCTGCTGGGCTATATGCCAAACATGAATAAAGCTTTTTTCATGCAAATATTTGTACTCCAATATAGTTATATACAAGCCATAACAATGCAGTAGATATTTTACTAGTGCCATAATTTCAATATTTGTGTAATTATCCAGCACCTAACAAAAAAAGTCAGAAGGATACCTATTCTGTTTTTCAGTTTATCAGGCAGCAATTGAATATGACTTAATGATATAAAATGCTTACATGCTTGGGTAGCCTTTCCATCTGTGATGTTTTCCAGGTCTTTAATTATTTTTATGTACCTTTTTCTCTTAAAATCTGAAGAATTGCAGAACTTTACAATAGACAGCCACTTAAGTCAAGAAATTATAATAATTATGACACAGGCAGCTCATATGCACAGTGTAAGTTGTAATTTCCCAACTTCTACTGAAAATAAAGTTCTATGAGTATTTATGCCATATGTCTAGGATTAAAAAAACCTCTTTCTGAATCATAATAATTTTTATATAAAAGGCCAAAGATCTTGTGATCAGATTGGTTTGAATATAACGTAAGGTTAGAAGTACTGTTTGCTTGCATGATACTAGAGTTCATTGACATAAAGGACTATCTAACAAATTTTAAAATATTGTATTTATAGTTTATTGGTAGGCTAATTAGGACACATTTTCAAATTACTGGACTACAATTTACCTGCTATCAACATAGGATATGCTCATTCTTGCTTGCTTATTTGGTACATATTATTATCTTTCTATTTTCTTTCTAACATATGGTTAATTTTTCTTTTGTTCAAGAAGAAAGGTAAATTCACCAGGTGGCTTTTCAAACTTGTTGTTCCAAAGATCTCTAATAGCATTAAAATAGTCAAATAAACACTTAACACTGAAAGTTATTAGAAAGTGAGTTAGCACACTCAGTGTCCTTAAAAGGTTCTGCCATGGTTGACAGCGTGATGGCTTTCCTTCATCTCCCAGGGCTCAAACCCATGGGAGACTGCTGTCCTGCAGTCTCCTTGTGGAGAGCAGCTATCCAGAGCACAAGTGGGCAATCTCCTGTTCTTTCCTTGTCTGGAGAGGTTCTGAAGAACTGGTCTAATCTCCAGTTCTTTAGACTTTGCTGCAGTTGTCATCTCCGCTTTTGGAGATGTGTTTAGTTCATCATGCCTCCCCCAGAAGTTATTACATATTATTTTTTGAGTCTGTTGTTTCTTACAAGCATATATGTGGAATTTTCATTATGGAACTTGAAAGTCACCAAATACATTTTAACAGATTTTTTAAAACATATGGGTCTGATCTTAATTTTGTATTATCATATGACTACAGGAGGGAGTGCTTTTCCCATGATGAATCTGGCTGTCTAGCTGTTAAAATCTGTAGGTGAAGCTGTTTCAAAGGTTCCACCACTGCTTTTTAATTGAGTATTATAAAAATTATTGTATTCAGTCGATCTGGCTTGTGGGAGAGGGCTTTCTCCTGCATTAAAGTTATAGAATTTAATCCTTGGGAGTTATGTTTGATTGTCATAATCTCAGGATTTTAAAAAAAATCTGCAGAGTCTTCTATTTCTCTTAGATTTTAATTGTTAATTTAGTACTCATCACAATGTATATTTTTAACTTTTTTGTATTCTCTGTTTTGTTTTTATTAGCTACCTTGAGTGTTTGCTTGAATAGAAGAGGAAGATATGTCTAATAATAAATATGCAAATAATAATCTAAATATCATCTAAATAATAATAACTTATGAACACAACACTTTAACAGCTAGAATATGAATATGTGTGTGTGTGTGTGTGTGTGTGTGTGTGTATATATATATATATATATAAATAATCTTCTGGACAATTCCAGGGTTTCTCTCAGCAATCACACATCCTGGAAGTGCATTTTTGGTTTGTTTTTTACAATGTACCCCACCATAAAGTTTGTGTAAGAAATAAATTAGTGTAAAATTACCACTAATTGTAAATGTGATTAGATGTGTATTGTTTTAAAAATTGCCTTATAACTTGTTAATTAATTCACTCTGAAACTCACTATAGAGAATAAGAGTGCTGTCCTAGACATGTGCATGCACGCACACACACACACACACACATTGTGATTTGCACAGGAATAAAATATGTAATATGTGTACCTCTGACCCATAGATTTACCTCTGAAAATCACAGACATGCACAGGGGATATTTCATATGTAAAATATTTCCATCGAAAAAGACCTCAATTTTCAAAATAAGATTTTCCACTTTATCATTATATAATTAAAAGAAATAGATTATTGATTGCTTCCTTTAGGTCCAGTTGTGCCCCAAACAAGCAAAGAACTTTTTCAGCTGTACTTTACATTTCCTATATGTATTTCTAAGTATTAATAATTAGCATCATTTTTCCATACATCTACAGCACTGAATGTTTGGCTCTGTAGACCTAGTGGTATATGCAGTAAATGGTCAATTTCTGAACTGTGGGACTCCTGTCTGATATGTTTCTTTTATGAAATCTTATGGCTTTTAGGAAGAAAGTATAGATTTTCCAAAGGATCCTGTTGTACCTCTATGGTAGAACACATTCTTTGCACGTGCTCAGTCCTTGAGCTTTCTTGATAGGACTGGAGAAAAGGTTTGAAATCATGGAACTGATAATGGAATAGCAGCCAGTGCTAAAGAAACCAATTAGTATATGGTTATTTCACATATTTAAAAGTTGGATGTTAGATCCCAGTGATTAAATATCAGAAACAAGACTAGGAAAGTTATTGGTTCAAGAGGTTCAAGAAGTTTTCATTTCAATTGTTAATTATGGTTAATGGTAAAGTTGATTACTATCTTAATGGCGGGGGGGGGGGGCAAGCATTCTGGTTCACAAAGATTTAATTTCCACTTTCACATGACAGACTGTAACTAACGAAAATGATAACATTCATGAGTAATGGTAGTATTTGTTGTGTTCAGCGGTTCTGAACTTCAGCAACTGGCATTCTGTAAAATTTGCAATAAACTCTTAGCAAGATTGGCTACGATATTTATCCATATCCAGGCTATCATTTCAACACTTTGCAAGTGTTGGCAAGTTTCTTTATAGAACACGTATCACATGCATATGCTCACATACATGTGCACATGCACACACGCACCCACAGAGATTATTAAAATGATGGTTTTACAAAAATGATAAACACATAATTCTTTGCACAAAGCATTAGAAAATACTGTGATATTTTATTATTAAAAATGCTGCTGAAAAGTTTATACATATGTGTCCAGCCATATATATCTTCTGTCCTTACTTAAGGCAAACCAAAAAGAAAAAAAAATGAGGAAACAATAACCAAAGAAACCCTGCGTGCCTCTTAAGGTCAAGAAGAAAAGTCTGGGATTTTTTTTCTCTTTTCTTTAAAGTATCCTTTGTTGTTGTTGTTATAGAATCCTATGAAGAGCCTAAAAATTTCCATTTATAAATCATACATCTGTCCAGATGTATTAAATTATTAAAGTGACATCATCTTCATTGATTTTTAAAAGCTAAAATCATTCACTTACAGAAACGGTTTTACCCAAATGTCACAAGCCTGACACAGTACTGTACATATTGCTAGCAGAAGACAACTGGAAGTACTAAACAAATACCGTAATTCACATAACAAACATGCCCATCTGAATAAGATGCCATCATTTTCCTTATTATTCCCCACTGAGTCCTGAAGAACTGTTGTGTCTTAGTGGAGGCAATGTATTAGTCATGATGGCAAAGATCCAGCTTTAGACAGCCAGTGTAGTGAAGTGGTTAAGATATTGGGCAAGGATCGAGAAGGCCCAACTTCTAGTCCACCTTCAGCTAGGAACCCTCACTAGGTGACTTTGTACCAGTCCCTACTTCTAAGCCCAATCTATTTCACAGGGTTATTTTCATGGGGAAAAATTGGAGAAGGCAATGTTATGTATGCTGCCATGAGTTCCTAGAGGAAAAGTGAAGTATAAAACTAACAAAAGAAATACATTACAATCACATTAAAAACCAAGGAATGCATTCACTTCCCTTGACTATTGGGTAAAAATTGGAACTGTTAAAATTTTACCTGGAAGGAAAAGGAAAGTATATACTAATTTCATTTTCTAAGATGATGGATCATGTTAGCAATTCTATTATGTCCCCAGCTGTTGTTTGCTACTCTAGGAACTTGCTTTCTCTCTCAGAAACAGCATGAAGCTGTACATATATTCCATATTCCATATCCAGCAAAACATCAAGGTAGCTGTAAGTTAGAATAGCTCAAGCTATCTATTTTAAAGCAGAAGGCATCCTGTGTTACATTATGTGACATCACATCACATATATATTTATTATTACAAAGATGATAATATATCAGTGTTGTGCCTTCCTCAGGAAAAAGGAAAAAATAGAATGTACACCTCAGGAAAGATGTGATCTTGTGCAGAGCAACTCTGTTCAAATATCTTTGGTTTCCACCTTTATAAACCATTCTTCACTTACTAATAATAATTTCTACTTTTATAACATCTGATTTATTTTGTTGATTTATTTTGTTCTGAATTGTTTTTAAACTCTACACAGAGATGCCAGACATCTTGTTGGAACAGCTGCATTTCACATCAAACTTCCCTGCTTTTGGTGATGGTGTGAATAATAATGTTTTCTTATAGAATTAATAATTATGTATTATGAAATGATCCAACTTCTTCAAGGCAACTCACCTATTATACATTATTACGGTTTCTCTCTTGCTTTCCCTAGTATCAAGCTTAAGCTTGATTAAAATGACTATTGTTCAAAAGCTACCAATCCATCAAGAACTTCCCTCTTAATTAATTGGAAAAATAATATTCTCCTTTGTCTAACTTGTGTGATCTCCCTGTTCAACGTAATTATCAATTTCCCTTCTTTGCATAACCTTTTCTGCCATTTGCTAGTGCCTTTGTCACAGAAAAAGATTGATTTAAAAAGTAGGCCTTCTGAAAGGAGAAAAGGTTCATGGCACGTAGGATACCAAGAACAGGATTCCTAGATCAATTGAACAAGCTCGTTGAAATTCTTCCAATTTGTCTCTGTGTTGCAATATAATGGAGGCTAACACAAAGAGGAAAGAAAGTGGAGTGGGGGTGGGGATCCTTAACATGCATCTGTTTAGCCTGTAAAGGAAAATCTAGCAGGCCACACAGTCATCTGTGTCCTTTGTATGATACAACAATGTTTTCCTAGAAATGAAACATTAGGAAAGAACTTTAATGTCTTGGATCATCACTAGTAATTAAGAAGAACATCCTCCTTTAGGTCTGGGAGGAAACATAGGTGGTATGATTAATGTTTATACACATAGATCACAACTGAAAGCACAATCTTTCTAAAAGCTCTTTTCAAACTGAAAACATCAATAAAAGCTTCTTTTTTTAAACTCACAGCTATGTACACTTTTTTTTTTTTTTTTTACAAAGTTCCTTAAATATAGTTCAGGCTGGCAAGTCATCTCTTTGCACAGAACTATACATATTTACTGCATAGTCAGTCCTATTTTTTTGAATAATAAAATCTTATTTCCCCATTCTGGATTACAGCTTCTTAGGATGGGTAAAAGCCCCTGATGACGTCTTTTGTATAACAAGGGCCATTCATGGTATGGCACATATAGAACATTTTTTCTTAAAATTTTATTTATTTAAAAAAAAAGAAAAAGAAAAAACCCTATACAGTCACTGGCTCTGTGTTTCAAAAGTTCTGTTTCTGTTTGTTACACTCAATATATATCCTTTTCTAAGAGACTTTCTTCAGGCCTTAACTCTTACTTTCAATCAAAGTGGTTGAGATATTAAAGCGGAATCCTAATAGCAATGTACACATTTCACATTTCACAGGGTTTGAGAAGGTGATCTTTTTTGAATATCAGAGTTCCTATGGAAAGGATCTGAAGGAAATTATGACAGCTTTGCTCTTTCACCTTTCACCTTTTAATTTTCACAATTTGCTCGATGGAGAATATGATTTTTTTTTCCTTTTTCTTATGTTTAATCTTCCAGGTGGTATGAGATGGGTGAATGACAGAGCTATACCCTAGTGGTGGAATGTCCATGGGGCAAATTAGTACTGTTCTGTCCTCCACTGAAAGTGTTGAAAGTATGCAAAGGTTGCATTCCTGTTAATGTATTTGGAATCATGGTTATGGTGTTGGGCGTCATGAGTGGAATGTCATCTGGAGATCTTCTAAGAGTGAGGGTGTAATCAGGTGGACAGGTGAGTCTCAGGGTATCATGAGCTTGTAGTGACTCACAGTCATGATCATGCTCCAGCTGTTTCATTTGCAGTGACATAATCTCTTCATTTTGTATATGGGCAATATCATTGGTTGTGTTCCTTTGGGGACTGGGGCGTCTGTGTGTCTCATGACGTCGCTTGTCTTTCTTATAGTACAAGGCCGCAAATGCCAAAATGTTGAGGAATAATAATGATGCTCCTACAGCAATGGTAACACTTAGCTCTGTAGAATAATCTCTCTTGTTTTCTATCAGAACACTTGTATCCTCTGGAGAGGTTTTCTGGGTATCTTTTGGATGCTTTGGATTGTTGCTTGGTGTCATTAATGGGCGTTTGGTGGTAAACTTCCCAGGAGAACGTCGGGTAACATAAGGGAATGATGTCATATCAGGCGGTGGCACCTTAGTTGTAGTGGAAACATACTGAAATATTTCATTCAAATTGTGCAAGTGTGGTACAAGTTCTAACCAGAAAGCGACTTTTGTTGCTCGGTAGTGATCCCGGACTCTGGGTTTCAAACCGATGTGCAAATAAAGTTGATCTTTTGGATTGTATTTAGACCAGGCAACTTCTTCAAAACGATTGGGTTTTGTATGGATGAATTTTGTATCTTGGGGAACAGGCTGGTTTGGATCCCTAAAAGCATACAAACAAATAAATATTAAAAACAATCAGAAACATAAAAGTAACTTACATACTCAAATGTATTACAAGATCTAAAGTCAATTGCCTTACAGTCTTTGATGATATTCTGAGTTTCAAAGTTATGGGTAAATAGAGCTCATTCTGTTTAGATCTGAATACTTACCCAAAATATATGCTTTGGGTACATTTTATAATACTTGCAAAGTACTTGTATATTTGCCCAGCACATGAAAATCAAATACTAAGTTACTTTTTTTAAAAAAGGCAACTTTTCAGTGATTTTCAATCATTAAAAAAAAAAAATCATATCTCGCAATGGGCATGGACACAGGCATCCAGAAAGTGTGTAAAGTGATGAATAATGAATTGTGACATCATAGAACAAACTGCATGACTTGGGAGCTTGAAGATGATGTTGGCATGCTAGTATGAAAGAGAGCTATGTCATGATGTTGGGATGTGTGTTTCATCAAATTATTTGTCATCTTATTACCTTATCACAATCTAACAGTCTCTCAGTGGCTCAAATAAAAAATATGGTAATTAAAAACCCCCCATAAAACATAAGATATCAAACAGGTATCATGATTCAGATGCTCTCTGGAAGAGCTCAGTCTTCAATATCTTACAGAAGGGGGCCAAGATGAGGCATATCTAACCTCAAGCAGGAGGCCATTCCAAAGGCCCAGCACTGTACTAAGGAACGTTGCTTCTGAGTGCCAACCCTCCCTGACCTCATAAACGTGGAGAACAATAAGCTGCTTCTTATAACATGATTATAACTGATAGGCCAATGGGAGATGCAACCCAGTAGCTAGTCTAGCACCAAGCAGTAAAGGGTTAAGACCAGCACTTTAAATTTCACCTAGAAGCTAATAGGCATCTAATGCAGGGCTCACAATACAGGTGTCACATGGTCTCAGCAATAACTACTAGTGAGCATCTGGGCTGTTGCATTCTATACCAAATGAAGCTTCAAGTAAGTTTTTAAAGGTAAACTGATCCCTGTGGTTTACACCAGACACCCATGAACATAGAAAACTAAAAAAAAAAAAAAGCTAAAAAATGTTGAATCTTCAAAGCTGTAATTATAGTGGTGGATATCTCTTTGTAAAGTCTAAGAATTGTGGAAGCAAGAACATTAAAAGGATTTGAAGATGGAATGGAATGTTTCTCCATCTACAAATACATACAATATAGGTTCACTCATTTCCTTGTCATAGGAAAACTCCCCACCCGGGGGGGGGGGGGGTTATTTTAATGATAGAGGGCTGTTAAGGCAAATCATTGTAAACATCAAGCCTATTATTATTATTATTATTATTATTATTATTATTATTATTATTTGTTCACTACTACTTTTGTTGGAACAGCAGTAATTTGTATTAATGGCCACTGAAACAGACCATGTTTCCAATGGCAGTAATTAGATCTGCAAGTATGATTAGTATAAAAGCCACAACTACATTCCTGCCAGAAATTGTTTAAAGCTAAGGTATCAAACCTGCTATAGGATGCACAGTTCAGCACCTATATAAATATAACTTCCTTTGAAATATTCAGTCTACATTCCACATTTCCCATTCAACGGCAAACATTTTCCTTCTCCTAGAATTTGGCTGTGCCATTGTAGAGATCTGTATTAGATTCTGCCATTGGAAGTAAAAGTTGGGAAAACAAACAAAGAAACTGGTGTGTATGTGTGAATCTCTGGTTTAGATTATCGTGGTAAATTCATATATCACATTGTGTCTTCTCATCTGGCCACTATGGACTACCAATTCACTCCCTACTTAAATTGTACCCAGCAAAAACTATGGGTGATGTTAACAGAAAGTGCTTGGTTTACACATCCAAAAACAGTTCTAGGAGGCCTTGATGACGTCTTCTTATACCATCCCTAAATAGTTTTACAATGCTGTCTCTGCTCAATATAGAAAGGTTATGCATGTTTTGTATGGTTTCTGCTCTTTGTTAAACTGCTTTCAAGTTCCTTGCTTTGATTTCCATGTGTTGACCGTACACAATAAATCAAGTAATGGCTGCCAACTGGCAGCTGCCATTCCCACACCCTTAAATACCTCAATAACAAATGCAGTGTTCATCAAAAGAAAACTGGAATAGACCAATGATACATCCAGTGATGTGACCACTCTCCTCTCAAAGCCACTATTGAATAATTCTTTTTGAATAATTCTTTTTTTTTTTTTCTTCAGAAAAGAAGGAAAAATGATGATAGATAATTAGAGGCCCTGGGAGACAGGGGGAAAAGTTTGAAATACATCTACAGTTCCTTTAATATGTGTATGTCTCTGTATGTCTCTGTATGTATAAGAGAGCCAGTATGGTATAGTAGTTAAGGTGTTGAACTATGAGTAGGGAGCCCCAAGTTCCAGTCCAATCTTAACCATGGAAGCTGACTTAGGGCGTTATTTTATCTCAGTGCTAGACTGGGAAGAGAAAAAATATCTATCTACCAGCCCACTAAACACACTCATAAATACATAATGCTCATTTTGCTATTTACAGAAATGGTACTGGATTTTGGCACTTTGATCCATCTCTAGAATTTCCTTCAACTTCATATGGACAGAATGGCTTTTATTCAGATCAAGTCCTTCCTCTGAGAGAAAGAGACAAAGGGTGATACTCATGGGTGGGGCAAAATTTAAATGTAACAAAACATTCCCTCGGATACCAAAGTTTCACTTCTCAGCTGTAAACTACATGCATTATGTCCTGCAGAGGATCATGGGACCTGATTAATATTTTTCACAAATAAGAACCATCCATCAATCATGCATAACCAAAAAGAGATTATGATGGAGGTTTTCATTTTGAAAGGAAATCTCCATTGCCATTTCAGCAAGTAGTACCACCCAATCAACCTTGTTTGGTTTTAAAGCTAAGCAGAAATAAAGCTAATGTGCTTAGGAAATCACTAGGGAACTGGAGACTACAATGAAATGTTGAAGAAACATTCTCAAAAAAGGCAACTTCTCTTCTGTTGTCAAGAAAATTGCATGAATGTGTTCATCTTAGCTTGAAGACATCTTTCACCCTTTATTACCTATTCCCTCATCCATGAAACAAATATGGTTCTTCAAGGAAGAGAAACAGTGGCATAAGGGGGGGGGGGGTGAGAAAAAAAATCTGATTGTCTCATAACTGAATACATTACAAACATATTTTCAAAGGATTTTTAGGGCGAGGGAGGCGATATTTAGTAACAACATTTTCCAAGTCAAAATCAAGTGATTAACATTACTTAATTAACATAGCCAGAGGAAACCAGTTCATTCTAAGTTTTGTCCAGGTATTATTGTATAAATGCAGAAAATCAAATATTTCTATCTTTTTCCCAAAGAGAAGAAGGAATATTTTAACTTCTACTTGTGGATCTATCTTTGTTAGAGGTGTCTTGAAAGTTCTTACACTGGATTCTTCCTGGCTCTTTTACTAAAGAAGCAGCTGGTAATAGGAATTGAAAGTGCATTTGAAGAAACAAGATGGAACTCCTAGTATGTTTGAATGCTTTCACTTAGATACACAATGCTGTCAGGTTTAGTTACAAGTTGGGTAAAAGAGGCAAAAGGAAAACAGTGAAAGTTCTCTAGCTAAGTTCTTCTACATAAATCAAAGAAAAGTCCATGAATTGGATCAGCATGATTCATTATTATGACGTGCTTTTATTAGCCATGGTAACAATAGCTTCATCCTGCTTCTAAAGCAGACATGAGGCAAAATGATTTTTATAAAATACTAAACTGTTGCTGAGGCAACAGTTACGGATTCTTTCTTCAAAATAGGACAAATATGTGAATACATTTGCTGCATTGCAACTACTGTGCTCAGCATTCTGTCTCCTGTTATAAGCTTTATTTATTTTTTTTCCTCGGGTTTCTTTTGACATATAAGTGCTTTTTCAATAAGGCAGTAAGATGCATAATGTATTACACTGAATTACACTAAGATCTTGCTTGCTTTTTCCTTCCTTCCTTCCTTCCTTCCTTCCTTCCTTCCTTCCTTCCTTCCTTCCTTCCTTCCTTCCTTCCTTCCTTCTTTGTAAAGTCTACCTGTTGTTTGAAATATAATTTCTAATAATATCTTTTGCTGTGTTCAAAGGATTATCTGAGCCAATATCCATCAAAATATCCATAAGCAGTATAAAATTCTCCCAAGGTTTCTTAACAACAACTTAAAACAACAACAACAACAACTGCTGAATATTACTACAGGTAAAACTATAATGTAATCTTTGTGATGTCCTTATATTAACCTAATGAAATTTTATTTTTCTTTTTAAGTGAAATGTCCTAGCATTCAAAACAACATCAAAAATTACTCATCATACTTACATCTGAGTTACTCACTATAGGACAATACCAGTTCATCCAATCTATGCACTTTAAAAAAAAAATAATGCAAATTATGTGTGTTTCTAAACAAAGGATTTTATTCCCTTTGGAAAAAGGTTACTCGGTCCTAATTCAAGTAATTATACACATTTTAAAAACATAGTTGGGATCCATCCTCTGCTAGGTAGAAGCATCCAGCCAAATTCAGTTGATTCTGAAAAGGTCTAATGTCATATCTAATTATGATTTTTATGGGAGAAGCCAAGAGATACCAGGGTTGGAGTCCAAACTGGGATCCATCCATCCATCATTTATTTTTCTATCCATTCAGAAAATAAGAATGCAGTTTAAATTTAGGAGTCAAGAAAGAAAGAGAAGTACATCACTTTTTAGGGTAGAGAAGAATGGGTTCTCTCCTGGTTTCTTTGTGGAACAGAAACAATGCTTGCTTTTTGTGATGATATGGACTATGCCACTCTGACTTTCTTAAATCCTATGAAATCCACTTAAGCTGCTGAATGAATCAGGACACTATGTATTTCTCTGAACTGTCCAATATTGCTGCATACCATTTTCTGCACTGCAGTAGAACTGCGGTTCTGAAAGCTCAGATTTGCCATAAATGTTCATTGGAAAGATTTATGGGCCCTTGGTCACTGCAAGGACCTTTCTTAAAATTCAATACTAAGACAAGAAAAGAGAACCAAAAAAAGAAAGTTTCAAAACCTGAACAAACAACAACCATCACTGCTATCTAGAGGGGAAAATGTTTTCTTCTAGCTTAACTTAGTTCCTGTGCCCCATTGTAGCATTACGTTTCTTGTATGTGCTTCAAAATATACATAGGATGCTTCTACATTTTAAGAAACTACATATTAATTTTAAAATCAGCCATAAACCTAGATGAAGAAAAAAAAACCTTGTGTAATTACTTCTAGGTGCATTTCTTCCCCAACTTTTGATTGTAAAAACGCAACCAATTAATTCTATAGAGAAACCACAGTGGACAGTCTTGATCTAAATCATATTTCTTTTTTTTTTCTTTATAATGCATTATAATTTTAACCTGAGGCCTATGTTTTTCCTGCATTTTCATGCCTTTAATGTCATGGGAGTATGCAATGGTGAGAAAACAGGGCTGAAATAGACCAAACAACCACATTGTTGCTATTTATGAAGCAAAGTAGATTAACCATTCAGTTAATTTAATGCCACAAAGTTAACTCTCAGCCATAGCAATATCTTTACATAGAAATCAAATGTGCTTATTACTGAATTATACTTTTTATTGCAATTTTTCCAGATAAATATACTTCTATTGGCTGAAATTGGATGGTGAGAAATGTAATCTGTAGTCCTAATAACACCTATGAATGGTGAATGTGCCTCACTACCTTGCCTCTTTTAAACTGGGTTAGTGGGATCAGGCCAATACTAGACAAAGAGGGTAAATTTGATTCTACACATGTACGTTCTGTACTGTACTGTACATTCCAAGGCCAGGCAAGCATTTCAGAATAATTTGTAAGAACACAGAATAATTTCTCTTTATGTTTTTACATGTACACAGCTCATATCCCCCAAAATCTACATCAGGTTCTTTTAAGCTGGTCTTGCTCCCTTCTACATTACATTTAGAAAATATTGTTTTCATTCTACAGCAAGATACACTCTGTAAAACAAGGGCAGCTCCAAGGAGAAGGATTTTACAAGAATATCAAAAGAAAAACTCTAGCGTTATGAAACAACGATATGCCTAAAATGTTAGGTGACATCTTACCCTGTTTTGGCGAAGTTTGTCCAATACGTCATAACAACCGCGCTAAGCATGACATCGTTCTTTGAAAAGTTGCAGTTGAATAATTCAGTAGGACCGATCATGGGTATACCAAACACATAAGGGACTTCATCACCATGTGCAGAATCAGCCCAGCTGGGTTTCATTTCACTTTGGCAATGGTGATAAAATGCATAGAAGTATGTCGGAGACCCATATTGAGCATGGAGGTCTGCTGTGGCAACGGCTGGTGCAACCCATTGGTGGTCAGTAAAAAGTGCTACCAAAGTCTTCCTTCGTGTTTCAGGATTCTCCTTGTCTGCCCAGTCTGTATACATGAACTTAATGGTTTCTCTTAGAGTATCTTTCCCTTCTGGATAACCATATAGATTGTCCACAAAATTAGATACGGAGAAATCAAAATCATTTGGAGATATGCCTTCTTCATTATCCACAATTCCATCTACAAATTTTAAACCTTCTCCTTGGTTTACACCTAGCATTATATCATAGTTGAGAAATTCTCCCTGTTCCATTAGAATCTGTGGATCGTCTGGAATTACATCCCCATCAATGACAGGCCCAAAGGCAATGTGGTATGTAGCTGGTGTGATTGTTTGCTGAATGAGTTCTTTGTAGTTCTTATTCCGAAAGCATTCAACTAAGTCTGTGGTGTCCAAAGTGTTGCAGCCCACTTTTTCTGCCAAAATTGCAGTGTACTTGGCAGGCTGGTAATTCACTGCCCAGCTGGACAGGGCTGTTCCACTTTGTATGATTGCTTTTTGGAACAGACCTGCAGGTGCAAAAGTGAAAATTAAAATACACAAACAAAAACATTGACAAAACAAAATAATATGTATATGGTATCTAGAAGAAGCACTGATTAAGAGAAAACATAGTTCTGTTTGCTTAGCACAACAACAACAAAATGTTATTGTATCCCTCTTGCCAAATGCTAGCGACATTTCTTCTCATTCTCAATGTTCACAATATGGAACACAAAAAATCCAGTGTGAGTATCTAGGAGGTGAAAATATTTCTCAAATATACAGTACATTGAAATAATAGATTTTAATTTTCTCTGAATCCATCAATGGGGCCGAATGTTATTGTCTCTTCCTAACACAGACACATAAAGACAATGCAAATTATATTGCAAAATCAAATAACATCTGAAAAGTAGCTTGGGATCTCCAAATCCCATGGAAATGTTTTGAAGTAGTTTTAAAAAAAGATTCTAATTTTTGTTTTTTAAAGGAGCAAGCTAGAGACACTCCCAACATATCAAAATTACCATATATTATTAAAGTTAATTAGTAATTTTAATGATTGGGAAAGAGATTTTTTAGGGTGCTATGGAAAATTATGTATACTATTGCTGATTAAAAATGTCTCCAGACAACTATGTAGTCAATCAGTCTTCTCGCTTTGTAACACATATCCAGAAAGATCCAGTTATTAAAAAAAAAAAAAATGGCCGTGTTCAGCTCAAGTGTGTCGACAGTAATTTTTATCTAGCAACATTAACTTCTTTCTTTTAACAAACCTGTAATGCTTTTGACATTTGTATCTGGGCTTTGCTCAGCTTCACCAAATCTCTTATTCATAAGCTGCTTCAACACAGAGAACTGATTTGACAACTGAGTCTGAAGATTTCGTTCGAAAGGGTGATTCCATCAAATCACCTTCAGATAGAATAGTTATTTCAATAGAGTATTGTGCAGTCTAGCACAAATTTATATATACTTTTTTTCTTTTGCTACATGCATAGTTGACCAACGTAATTATGGCAAAGGATTTTTAGATGCTGTACTTTTTAAAATGGAACTGTTCTCTACAACAAGTTACTCAGGTGAGTAAGTAATCATGAAAATCTATTAGTCTGATTAGTCTATTGATTTAACGTTACATAAAAGCCATCTGTGTTTATTTTAAAAACTAAAAATCTAGTACAATTGATATGATACTGATTCTTGGGATATCAATATCATACTAATTTCTGGGACCAGTTTCTACTTTTTTTGCAATCCATTCTTACTTTATAACTATTGAAATGATTTTATTTAGCAAGGAGAATAGTTACCTTCTGAATAGTGAGATAATGTCAACAGACTGACACAAGATGCTCCTGCTCCTGATCCAAAAATAGTAACTCTTTTTGGGTCTCCTCCAAATGATCCAATATTTTCTTCAATCCATCTTAAAGCTTGAATTTGGTCAAGCAATCCATAATTGCCTTTTGCTGCTTGGTCTCCAGTACTCAGGAAACCTACAAATTAAAAAGAAAGAGAAAAAAGGAAGGAAAGGATAAATTTAACTCACTGGTCAAGGAATTAGGCATAGGGCATACATATAACATATCTTTTCTTCTTCCTTTTTCTGCCTTTCAAAAGGTCATAGTTCTACTTAAATATAATTAATACAAGCTTTAAAGACCCAATTATTTTTTCAGTCATAGGAACATGCATACATTGTGGCAATTCTTGTTTCTTTTTCATTTATTCTTTTATAGCAATTAAAATATTAAGAATAGGTTCTATTTTTTTTTTTAATATGCTGACTGAATATCAATGATATTTTAAAGGGCTTAAAATGTGTTACCAATAGAGGTGAATATGTGTTTCCATCTAAGAGGAAGAGGAAGAAGGCATGCATGTATGTACGATAAAGATAAAAATATTGGATTATTTTCTTAAGCTAAATTCAGAATTTCCTTGTTCATGGCAGACATGGATAATGCTTAAGTTGTACACATCAAATGTAAGATATGAATGAAGAAATCACATCTTTTTATGTATGCTAACTGGAAGGCCAGAACTGGTAAAATATGTAAAGAAAACTAAAATCCAAATTTGTTGCACTATTTTTTGTAAGTCTATTTAGGAAAGGTTGTTGGGGAGGTGGTGATGAAGTCCTTTCCCAACAGTATTCAGGCCTGGATATGGGACTTAAACTGCATTGGTTGTTCTTATTGGTAACTTCTGGTAGGGCCAGGATAGAGGTAGTGGAGTCCGCTAGTCCTGCTTGATCTCTCAACAGCCTTTAGCTGCATGGACCATGGTATCCTTCTGGGTTGGGAGTAAGAACCACTTTTTGCAATGTTTTTTCTCCTTCCTGGGTAATGAGTTCCAATTAGTGGTATTGGTAAGGAAGATATTGAGGCCTAGGGAGTTCCATTTAAGATGCCACAGGCCAGTACTCTTTCTCCATCTAACTACTACAAGGAGCTTTTGGGAACTGACAACTGCTGGGATGGAGTGAGGTATTGTCAGCATGGTCTGAGCAAGAGAAGCATTGGAGGACCTGTTCCAGTGCCTGGAGGTTGTAGGGTCCAGATGGGGAGAAACAACCTTAGACTTAAGAAAGAGTAAATTTGCATGGCGACTATTTCCAGAGGTAGTTCATCTTTGGCATTAAATGAAGTTGTGCTTCCTCACGTCGAGCTGGATTACCATCTGGTGTTCCCCTGGACACTCAGTTTCTGCAGGAACAGCAGATAGAGCTTATGGCCAGGAGGGCCTTTGCACAGTTACATTTTGTACCAGTTGTGACTATTTCTGGAATAGAAAACTTTCCTCTTGGTCACTCATGATCTTGTCACTGAACAGCTGGACCACTGCAATTTTCTCATTGTGGCTCTGCCCTTGAAAACCATATGGAAGCTTCTACTGGTTCAGCACACAGCAGCCTGAGTAATAATAGGAATACTTGGATCCACAGATGTAACACCAGTTAACAACAAAGGAGCCTGCACTGGCTACCATCTGAGTAAAAGCCATCTAAGGGGATTCTACACTCAAACCTTCTTTGTGAAGGCCTTCTGCCTCTGGAACAGTAAACCCCCAGATATTATATTTTTGAAAAGCCATGGAAACGTAGCACTTTAGAGAGGTATTGGGGAGACTTGAACATTTTGTTGCCTGCTTGGTGACACCTTCTTCTTCTTATGGTTATGATATTGATTTCTCATGTTTTCATTTTATGTTGTTAATCATAGTCTGCTCCAAGTCTTTAAAAGCATGGAAAACACCTCCTGACAACATGGATGTGAAAATAGCTGCTAGGAATAATAATTCACAAGTTCATTTGATTTTCCCTCCTCTTCAAAAATGTACAAACATAGCAATTATTTATGGCCTTACTAAGAGATAAATCCTGATGAGTAGACCCGCATAGCACTGAAGTCAATTCAATGGGACAAAGAATCTTTTTTGAACAGGAATGTAAGTGAATCTAGCTTTTTTACTTTGGGCACTGAGACTTGAGAGAATCTATAATAACACATCTATAAGCTTTTTTTTTTTTTTTTGGTTGGGGGGAGATGCATAAAAGCTGTCTGGCTTCCCATCATCCCAATCCCATTTACAGTTTTATCTTATTATCAGATTTTGAAAATGGAAATGAGCCATGTTTGCAGGTGGCCTTGTAATTCAGAAAGCTGTCAAATACATAAGCTTCAGATTTGCCTTGTTTTGCTGAAAGCAATTCACTTGGAACAGTTCGAATTCCACAGTATATAGCTCTCTAAGTCCCAACTTATCATTTTTATTATCAAATCCTCAAGTCTGATTTTTTAAAAACTTTTTTTTTTTTTAACTTCACAGGCATTATTTCTACAAGTCCTTTCAGAACTGTTGCACTTATGCAAAATGCAATATAACTGATGAAAAATTCAGACTTCATCACTCCCACTTGAAACACTTGTAGGCACCATGCACTTCTAAGTTGAGAAGGTGTCAGCCATTAGCATTTGTAAATTATCATAACAGTAAATGTAGAGCAAGCTGTCAACTAGAAGCTAAAGGGATTTTTGAGAGCTTTCTGTTCCACAGAAATATTTTAATATTATGATAATGATCATCACCATCGACAATATCCTAGAATCTAAGTAATATCTTGAATTTTAACCATAGTATTCATAGTAATGCAAGTTAACAGAAATAGTAAAAAAGAAAAGAAATAAATGAATAGAATAACATTTGAATACAAAGGAATTAATGACAAACCTCCAGTTTTATGCAAGTAAGGGTATTCATTTAATATCATATTAATCTGTCTCAGATTGCCTTCTGTCTGGCTGCTGGTGTCAACCCCAAACAATTTACATAGCACTACCTTATGTGAGCTTCAAAAATCCACTAATAGCAAAGAGAATTCTCTGAGAGTCCTACGTTTCGCTGCAGAATTGGAACATAAATACAACTTCTGTGTTACACTCTCAGGAGCTACGGAATGGCTATACGTACTAGGACCAACATTAAAAAAAAAGTGTATGATATAGCAAAGCCTATCTTGTCTATCTGCTGCTGCTGCTATTTTCTAATAAAAGTAAGTATATAAAATATATTATAAATAAAAGTATACTCATATTCCAGACATTTTTCTGAAACAAAACAAAACACAAAAAAACCTACACCAAACAAAAATTACGGTTTATTTTTTCAAATACTCTTTTTCATTTTTGCAACATGCCAGAAATGAGGAATACCATCTTCTAACCACATCTGCTTTTTTTTCCCCAGATTTTTATCTTAAGTGTCTTCACTCTTAAACATCTAACTCAGAATAAGTGCTAATAGGTATTGTTCAGGTTATTAAAAAAATAATGCTGAAAAGTTTTCTATTGGCTACAGCTGACCCTGAAGTTAGATAAAGTGGAACCCATTTTTCTGTATTTATTTCCGTGCTGAACTGTAATGATTACCTTTTCTTTAGGTAATAAACAAATACATACAAAGACTTGAAATTTCCAGCATGTGCACTATTGGCCTGTTATCAAATGAGAATAGATTTAGATAACCCACTGAACGTTGTTACAATTCCATTCTGTATAAAGAATTTAACTGATTTTCCCAGTCAGTAATGCAGTTGTTGATTATGTCCTTCAAATTTTGAAAATTCATTCTAAGAATGATCTTCAGGTGATAATTTTCTATTAAATACACATTCACACACAAACTGAGTAGGCAAAAGGGAGGGAGGGAGGGAGGGAGGGAGGGAGGAAGGAAGGAAGGAAGGAAGGAAGGAAGGCAGGCAGGCAGGCAGGCAGGCAGGCAGGTAGGCAGGCAGGCAGGCAGGCAGGCTGGCTGGTTTTCAGCTTTCTGAGACTGGTCCATCCAAGATAGTTAAAACTAACATTCCCAGAATTCTCACAAAAAAAAAAAAAAACTTTTATTAAAGGTACTCTTAAAGCAGTCATAGGATTAACTGGTAGCAACACATTCCTATTTTCAATTTTTCAGTTTCTCTCAGATATTCTAAAAGTTGTTGAGACCCCCATCAATAACTACTTCATGTTTAACAAATGAGGTTTTTTTTTTCCTTCAGTAGCTCTGTGCTGATCTTCATTAACTGCAAGAATAAGTTTTCTTAATTTAAAAAACTAATCATCAAGGCAAAGAGTCAGTCTCATCTTACACCAAATGAATGAACAAATATTTCTCCTCTGGATGAGACTATATAGCATTTCATGCTTTGAATACAAGATCTTATTTATCAGATTTTAGAGCCAGGGTAAGATTATGTATTCAAACTCAAATTCAGTAAACTATGACTGTTTCTACTTATACTAATATTTTGGAAGATTTTGAAATGCATAATAATCATCATTGTAAATACTATTCAATTAGGGTATGCTATGTATAATGATTAAACTAGGTGCTCTGAACTAAATCCATAGCTGTATAAAGAAAAGTG
Source organism: Liasis olivaceus (assembly GCA_030867105.1). Taxonomy (NCBI): domain Eukaryota; kingdom Metazoa; phylum Chordata; class Lepidosauria; order Squamata; family Pythonidae; genus Liasis; species Liasis olivaceus. Next base: position 41,203,410 of record CM061352.1, read on the forward strand.
GAAACTACATAAAGCTATCTTCATCAAATTTGATCAGAAGAGCTTCTAAATTATACACTGTTTCAACAGATGTCAAGACTGCAAAAAGCCTGAACTGCTTCATTCAATTTCTCCATAAAATGCCAAAATGGAAAGACAGAGGGAGGGAATGAAATCAAAAGAAGTTATAGGTCTATCTTAGGGTGTATCCTTTGCCTAAAACAAATGGGAACATACAGAAAATAAATTGATTGATTTCATGTATTCCAAATAATGACAGAGAAACAATGGAAGATTTAGAGACTATAACCAAATCAAAAGGATTGCCATAATGTATATATGTTGTACATGATCGTTGTTGGGAGTTGGGTGATATATAATTTAAATGAATAAATAAATTTTAATAGTGTTCATAATTTTTGAATTTTTTTACAAAAACATCTATCTATTTTTCTAAATGATTCATTAGGGGTTGTTTTTTTTTAATCTATGCCACCCAGAAATTCTATGCTTACCCACTGTAAATCTTACTTAATTCTGTAAAAAAACAAAAAAATACTGAAGTTACAGATAATTTCCTAAAAATAACATTTATACACAGGAATCTAACTTGAAATGTGTGCATCTGTTTTGCTGAAATGTGGCAATTTTAATTTTTTCAACATCATCAATTGTTCCTTGAAATTTCAAATACCACATTTTGGATTCATTATGCAAATGCCTAGCTCTCTTGAGCTGAATGTTAGAAAAGGCGGAAGGAAAGAGAAAAAGTTTATGACCAAATAGAATGACCAAAGGTGAACTGTCAGTTACAGCAACAATGGGCACACTTTGGAAGACCCAAGGACACATCAACTTGGAGGACTATCTATAGGGTTGTTAAGAGTTGACACCAACTTGATGGCACATAATCAATCAAACAATCCTTTAGATTTCACCCCAAATCAACAAGTTTCATAGAATTGTTTTAGTTCTATGTATTCTAAGTATTCCATGATACTGAGTGGAAAGCATGAATCTTGCCTCATATTGGACCATGAGTCAAAGCAAATGACTCAAAGCAGGCTGTTTTCCAAAGCAACAAATTGGACTTCAAAGCCATTTTTTTTGCTCAGGGCACATCTGTGCTATGAATGGTACAGGGAGGAACATATGGTTAGGTTAAAAAAAAAAGAAGTCCTCTCTTTGGTAGCAGCATTTTACTTTTTTGTTTATTTTATGATGGGGGAATTTATCATGCATTACATAAGAAAAAAGTGGAACCTGCAACAAGAAACTGCCCTGTAAACATGAGATTTGGTTTTCATATCACTCTTTTTCTCCTTCTTTTTCTTTTCTTATCTCCCAACATTTTAGTTTGCCTTTTCTGTGCTTTGCATAATGACTCCAAGCCTTGAAGGGAAATAGTATGATGTGCAGCACAGGCTATTATATAAATAATTTGATCCTTCAATGGATGGGCAATGTTGTTAAAGAATCACTTCTTTCTAAAATAGTCTTAAAAATAGGTGCTAAAATAAATACAGCAGAATCTGACATCCCTTTGTTTTGTTGTGTTTTTAATATATATATAGTTTATTAAAGTTTATATAAACTTTGTTGTATATAACATTGTAAAAATTGTATATAACATTGTAAAAAACTTTGTTGTATATAACATTGTAAAAACGAATACAAAACTAAGAGACTTACAAGCAAAAGAAAAAGAAAGAAAGAAAGAAAGAAAGAAAGAAAGAAAGAAAGAAAGAGAAAAGAAAAAGAAATATAAAAAATTACTTCCATGCATTAACAGTAATTTAACACCTTCTCTAATATTACTAGAAAAAAAAACTATTCATCCTCTTTCTTATCCCTCAACGATAAACAGATTATGAAAAATATTCAGCAATCAGTCTAATCAGCAAAAGCATTAAGAGTGCCAGTAATAATGAACTATACATTTTAAGCTTAAACAAATAGGTCTACTTTGTGTTTAACTTCTAAATTTGTTCTGAAAAATAAAACCTAAAAGATCTCTCCCCTTAAGCATACAAAAGACCAATAATAATCATATATGTATTTTAAACTAAGCCAAATAAATCACTTTTACAGGTATGAATCATCATCTTACAGTCCCGGTTAGAAAAAGAAAATTCAATATTAACAATCCATCTGACATCTCTTTGGTTCCCCCCCTCCTCCAAATTCAGCAAGTTGACCTCATGACACAAAATCTCAAGAATGTTGCCGTCCCTTTTCCAGAATGAATTTTTATTTAGCTTACAGATTTCCCAGATGCTACCTGAATATGTCACAGATGCCTAGATGCCTGCAGCACCGCGTGGCCAATTTTGAAGTGTAAAGCATAAAAAGATAAAGCATGAAAATCAACAAATGAATCAGGTGGCAAATCTCCCACAGTGCTTCGTAAACCCTTCAATTAACATAAGATTTAATATATAATAAACATTAATAGCTTTTCAGAGATTCTTGAAATGTGTTCTGAGATATTCAAAAGAAAAGGAAAGTGTAGAATAAGGAATCAGACTTCACAGGTACAAATATCACTAGAAAGACCATTTGGGAAGCTATGTCATATTTCAGTTTTAGTATTGTGATATAGTATATAATTAGAATTATGATAAATTTTATGCAATATCATTTCATACAGCTTGGTTACCTATACTCCATTTTTAAAAGAAATGAGTAGATTTAGATCACTGGGAAGATGTGGCACTCAAAATGCGACATTGATTCAAATAATGTAATTAAGTACTGTAAACGTTTCCTTTTCAACAGAATGTAGCTCATGTAGTTAGTTTATTCCAGAATAATTGAATTTTGAATATCTTTATATTCTTTTGAATTATACATTTTGGAAACCAATAGGTACATAGATACATCATTTCTCTTTTTATATTTGAACAAGTATTTCACCATTATGGGGTCTGTTCAGAAGACCATTTATAACTCTGAATTGCATATACTGGTTGTTTACGTATTAACATTATCATTATTACTATTATTATTCATAGTAATAATAATAGAATTTATTTTCTTTATTTCTGTATGTTAAGTAGATTTAAGAGGCAATTCATTTTTTTAATATTTTATTATGAACATAGTAAACATATATATATATATATATATATATATATATATATATAAATACATTTATATATATATAAAAATATAAAGACCCACAAATGCATTCATCTCTCTTTCTATATATATAAAGGTTTTATATATAGAAAGAGAAATGGATGCTTTTGTGGGTCTTTTCAATTATCTTTTTTTTATATAAAAATAAATTAAAATGTCTATTACAGATAAAATAGATTTAAGTCATAGTACTTAATTATTAATACTAATAATGCAAAAATTAAAATCCTAATTTTACAATAATATAAATATTTTTCAGCATACACTGCAATCCTATCACTGTTTACTTAAAAATAACCCTGAGTTCTATGAGTTGTTTTCTCTACGTAAGAAGCAAAACATTATGTTTGGAAGATGAACCTCACTGAAAGGTTACTCTGAGAGCTTAGGTACCTGGTGTAAAATAAATCACTGGTAAACACCAGAAAAGTATAAATGGGCTAGTATGGCCTGTCTATGTCTGCTTTCTTGTTACATCTCTTATATTTTCATTGGTTTGAAGTGTCCTTATACCTGCTATCCATACATGCCTAAATCTGTTAAACATATTTTGTCTTGCCAAGGAAAATCTTCTAAAAAGAACTGAAGCAATTGAAAATAGAATCAAACAGGATTATGTAAGGGAAATTCTCTCAGCTATCATACAAAACAATATTTTTCTAGGCTTCACAATTTGATTGATAGATTTATATCCCAGGGAACTCAATATAGATTCTGTAATCAGTCACTTTCTTCTTTCAGTACTTCAGATAATATCTATTTTTAATGTTTTAAAATTACTATTTTGTTCATTAAAAAAATTTAAAAGGACTGCAAAAAAGGGTTGCAAACTCCTGATGACTTCAGAGACAGTAATCTGCCTGACTCTCTCTGTATGTATTATTAAAATATTTGTTAAAAAAAAAATAGGAAAGGAGATAAGATACATTTCCCTCACTTCTTAAACCATTCGTGCTATTAATAAAACAGTGGTAAGGTCCTTAGTTTAGAAAAGTGGAATCCATTCATTGACCAAAGGGCTTGTAATTTAGGCACCCAGTTAAGAAAGTCACAAACTGGAAACAACCCGCAACAAATCCAGATATCTAGTTCCCACATCAACAGCAAAAACTCCATCACATACCCTAACAATTACATAGACAAGATAAGAGCTGTCTTCACATGTTTCTTCTCTAATGGATTATATGCATCTTCTGCCAGCACTGCCTCTCTGTATTCTATATAAGACGAAGGGGATAACTTTGCACAAAAGAATTGGTGAACATAAATTTGATATCAGGATGCAAAACAAGAACAAAGTAGCATCAGAGCATTTTAACCTCCCAAGACACTCTACCAGAACTCAAAATGACTGTTTTTTGAAAAACAGAACTTGAAGTCCACCGCTGAAAGAGAGGTTGCTGAACTCACATACATCAAAAGGTTTCAGGCAATCTCATAAAGTCTCAATAAACACAATGGGTTCTATATATACAGTTGTCTCATGTATTACATTATCTTATAAGGTACTTGTAACCTGCCTCTCACGTAATCTACATCTACATAATCAACCTATGTCACTTGCCTCCTACTTCCCCTCTGCCTCACATCAATTTAAATCCTACACCAGTCTAGCCACTCTGTGTATCTGATAAAGTGAGCTGAAGCTCACAAAACTTATGAATTTTAATAAACTTTGTTAATCAGAAAAGGTGCTACTAGAAACTTTCTGATTTTTTCCCATCCTAGACTAACATAGCATCCTCCTATAATGAAAGCGTATTACTACATCATTAAATAAATTCTTCACTTGTGCTATCCTTAACTGTTAGTAAATAATCAACTTAATTTAAAAAAAATATTCTATACACACACACACACACACACAGAGCAACTGCTGAAGATGCAATGAAACTGGAATTTTTAAATTCAGGGTTTCATTCATTGAAAAGATATTTAAAATTAAAAGACTTAATTTAGGGAAGTTTAATCATGTTGCCAAATGGCAGGGTTCTTTTATAGACAAGAAAAGCAAAGCTATTACATTAATAACTGTAAACTGGCAAAGCTGATACTTAAAAATAAAATAAAATAAAATAAAGCTAATGTATCAGTAATTTCCATTAGCTTTTTTTATTTCAGTGAAATTACCAGAAATCTAGTTCTTTAATCAATTTTGCTTTAAATGCTAGTACTTCATATTGAAGGGGTAGACAAGATGATGATGGTGATGACGATGATGACGATGATGATAACAACAATAACAATTCTTTCTCCAAATATACCAAAATCTTTGTGCCATAATTGAATACATTTGCGTGTCATACAAAAGATCATATGTCCACTCCCTGATCTCCAGTGGGGCTGAGCAAGGCTCCTCTGTAAAAATCTGGAGGCCAACGTCTCTGCCTTATACTTAATGCTTCAAATTTGTAGGAGCCAATTTATTTGTTCCCCTAGAAGAAGACTGATGATTTGGCATCCAGAACTGAAAGTCTGCCAAGACTGCTAATCCAAATAAAAATTTTGCTCCAGACTCCAAAACATTTATGTCAGTATATGAAATCCAGATTTTGCATACTTGTTACAATGAATAAAACTGGACATCTTTTCCTTACAATTTTACCAAGAGGAGTTGAACATGCCTCAGATGAAAAGGTTAACAGAGATGACCTTCAGATCAACAATGCCATTTTAGGGAAGGAAGAATACATTTTTGCTAAAAGAACTGCTAGAAACATTGATCTTTAATATCAACACAAGAGAAACAGCAGGTATTTAAATAATAATTTCTGGCCTCAGTTGTATTTCACAGAAAGACCTTTAACTGCTCTGCTTGAGTGATTTCAACTAGGTAACAAGTCATAGAAAAACAGCTTCTTGAGACACTGGAGAATTGTTATTGGACACAATAGGCAACATTATACTATATAGACAAATACCTTTCTATATTGCTAAAAGATAACCATAAGAAAATAGCTTTCCATAAGTTATTTTTAAAATCAACATCTCTCTAAACTGATTTTTTTCCCTAAAGCATTATGTTAAGATCTAATCATTCATAATCATGTTTTCAGGTTAGCCTAAAAATAACTTCCATCTGAAATAGAATGTTTACAACACCATGTCCCAGCTGTGATACTATATGAAGACAGACTTGGCAAAGACTTCCCTAAAGCCAGTGTAATCAAGTGTGTAAAGGTGCAGTCAAGTGTAAAGTTATTGTTACATGTACAGCTACAAGCAGTGTTTTGATGCCACACCGACATTCTGTGATTCAGTTACAGTGAGAAAAAGGAATGCTTCCAGATAGAAAATTCAAAATTGCATTTTAATAGGGGAGAGCCAAAAGCTTTCACTAATTTCATCACATTTGTTTCATGCTGCAAACTGGGGGTGGGGGATGATATTTGGTAATATAGAACAAGGTGTGTAGGAACTAATGACACCAGTGATGAGTATAGCACAAATTCCAGAGAATCATGATAGGATGAAGAAGATAAAGATTTATCAGAACAAATAATTAAGGTTTTCAGTAGAAACTGGAATAGGAAACAACTTTACAAAACCAAAATGAAATAAGTGAAGGAACTAGCCTTCTACCCAATTGGGGGAGGGGGGGGGAAGAGATGTCAGAAAATATCCTCTACCATTGGTATTCAAAAACAGCTTTTATACACTCACAAAAGAAATAAACTTCCGGGGGTTTTAGGGGAAGAAAAGAGGATACTTTGAGGAAGAAGGTGGATCCTTAACAGGCAGATAACTCTGCTGTGCAAGAAGAAAAGAGTTGTAGGTGATTGGTGGTTATACACTATGACTTGTACAGTGTTTAGATCAGACAACATCTTCAAAGACTTATCAGGTTAATTAAGAATTATTCCCTGTTAGTTTATATGGGAAGAAATGATATTATTGAAAACTAAGATTTGAGAAGGAAGGTGGGGAGCCATGGGGGCAGATGGGAGTTCAGGTGGTATTCTCATCTCTATATACAGCCCACAGAAAGAAGGGAAGGGAAATAGGAATATTGCAAGTAAATATTGCAATCATGTCAATGGAAGAGATTTGATGTCTGGGAACACACTTGAATTACCTGGAAGATGGACTGCTGGCACAAGAGACATTGCAGCTCATAACAAATAGCAAAAATTTGTTTAACCAAGATGGTGAGCTTGAGTGTGAGAGTCAGGACCAGAGGGGTTAAGAATTTACTCTCATCACCAGAGCAACGAGGAACTGATAAGAGGATGAGACTGAACCCTCCCTAAAGAATGCAAGGGAGGTTGGGAGAGTGACCCTGGAATTTGCTCTCACTCTGAGAAGATTTCTGTAACGGGAGAAAGGCCATTAAACCTTGCTGGATTGAATCTGTACTGTCTCCTGGAGTTTCCTGGGCTAATCCTGACATTGAGGATGATTTTAAAACGAATGCTGTGGACTTTAAAAGTCCTGAAGTAAGTATAAAAGGCAGTAGAAACTTCCCTTTCTGAGGCCTATTAATATACTAAGTGAAAAGTCATGGAGACCATTTGCTTATATCAGAATATAAGAAATCAACAAGATGAACCTGAATATTATAGTACATGAAAATATAAAATATTTGATTTTTGGGTGAGGAATGATGAGCTACACATCTCTGAATGAAAGGAGTTGATGCCATGGCCACGACCAAAGGACTGGTGAGTAGATCAGTCCCACAGAACCTCTCTGGATAAGGAGAGGACAGGAGATTGCCCACTTGTGCTCTGGATGGCTGCTCCTCACAAGGAGACTACACAAGGATAGTAGTTTCCTGTGGGTTTGAGTGCTGGGTGATGAAGGGGTTCACTATCATGCTCTCAACCACGATGGAGCCTTTTTAAGGACACTGGGTTCGCTAACTTACTTTCTAATCACTTTTGGAAATTACCTATTTAACTACATTAAGGCTAACAGAGATCTTCAAAATGACAAGTTTGCAAAGCAACCTGATGAGTTTACTTTCATTCTAGAACAAAAGAAAAATTAACTATATATTTAAGAATTTAAATAATTTGAAATAACCAGCAAAAGCTAAGTAAAATTTTAATTTAAGAAAATTCTACACAAATTAAGGGACTAGACAATTTTGGAATATTAGGACTTTTTCTATAAGATTTTGGAAAAAGTTATATAAAGAAACAGTGCCTTTGTGGGAACTAAATTGTTTAGTCTACTTTAAGTCATAACAGAAATTCAAGACTTTATGATTTCAGAAATTGGACACTAGAAGGGACTAAAGATTCCAGGCATAAAAGGAAAAAGAAAACAAAGAGAGAGAGAGAGGCTTGCCTTTTGTCTTTGGTCAATGTTGGGACAAAATGACAGAAAATGGTATGACAGTTAAAATACTCCAGGAGATATTTGAAGAATGGGGACAGAAACTAGCAGCTACAGTGTCAGCAATGTTCTCTGCTCCTTTGGAGAGACTCTGTCCAAAAGATATTTAAAAAGATATGACAGATCTGAAAGAGAATACCTTGGAAGATTTACAGGATAAAAGAGCTGAGACAAGCCTTATCTGATATAGAAAAATTAAAATATAAAGAAATTGTTGAAATACTGGAAAATGAAAAAAAAAAATGTGGATTATAAGACAGAGATGATAGTTAAAGTGGAAACACAAATGATAAGCCAAAGAATGACCAGGACAGTGATTCCCTACTGGATTTAGAAAATAGGTTTGTTACAGCCTCGAAGAAGCCTCTGAGATGAGAAAAAGAAAATCTGAAGAGAGATCAAATCCTATGACAACATCTGAGATTAAGATTTCTAGAAGCAAAAGCAAGAGATGCAAAGTTGGTTTAATTGACCAAGGTTAAAATAAGACATGTTTCTATAAAATTCTGGGAACTCTTTATGAACTTTTGCTGACACCAGGACTGAAATGTTAATGATTTATGGATTTGTGTATGGATAAGGGATGGGTTATTGGAAGAAGAGATATTTGCATGTAACCTTATAAGGGGTGAAATATTACTAAGTTTGTTTTGTACTCGTTATGATGAATATCGGAAGTTACTTCTTTAAATATTTCCTTTCTTTTTTCTTCTTTTTTCCTTTTTTCTTTCTTTTTCTTTTTCTCCTTTTTCTTGCACTTTCTATTCTCTCTTTTCTTTTCTGATTTAGTTTGCATTGTCTTTTATTACTGTCTTTAAAAAACTTTTAATAAAATTATTTAAAAAAAAAGAAAACAAAAGGTTTAATAGGTATGTTGGAGACTGGATAGGATGACTCACGTGATTAGAATATAGCAAATGAATGATCATACATTCAGAGCTATCATAATTTGATTACGTGGCCAGAGAAATTAATGGGAAAAGAAGCTTGGTATGGGAGAGTTGGAATGGAATGGAAATATCCAAAGAAATTGGTTGCAATTCCAGAGCTTGGAGTGAGGATGGGGGAACAGAAGTCTGTGACAAAATGTAGACCTAGCCTTGGGAACAGGGAAGGAATGAGTGAACCTTTAAGGGGCATTTTCAGAAAAGATTACTCAGTCCTGAGAAAGAGGAAAGTCTGAGAAAGAAACTCAAAACCCCCTGCCTTGATTGTGCTTGATATAAGCAGGGCAGAGAGAGAAACTCAATATTCTGTTCTTCTATCTTTCTACAATAAAGAATATTCCTGGAATCCCTGCTGTGCCTGTTTCTTAATCTTGCCTACCTTGAATGGTTGACAAAGGCAAAATAAGAAAAGGCAATGTGATTGCAAAACAAAACAAAACCCTGAATGAAGTTCTGGAAACAGTAAAAGACATGTGCAAATAGGTGTGGAAGGAAGAATACCCACGTATAGCCCAGAAATGCTAAAACTGAGAATTGGTTGAGATTGGCAAAGGATGCTAAGAACAAAGGACAGGATTTATTAGGTATGTTTAAACCAAAAGGAAAAGAATGCTAGCTGCTCAAATATATGTACACATACGCACACACATATGTACATATACAGCAAAGTGGAGGAAGAACTTTTCAACTCTTATTTTGGTCCTATTTTGGCTGGATCAAGAACCTGTATTGTACCAGGAAATTGTTAAGATCAGACTGAAGGGACAGGATCATAGCTTGAGACTGATACAAACACAGTCAGGAAATACTGTTTTCTTTGAATGGGTTTAAATCTCCAGGACAAGATGCATTACTCCATAGACTACTGCATAAAGTAACTGATGATCTGACTAAACCTTTATGTGTTATGTTCAGAAATCATAAATAACGAGTCAAGGGGAAGACAACTGGAGGACAGCATGACAGAGGGGGAAAAAAAAAAAGATCCGGAGAACAGTTTGACATAAATACCTGGGAAGATTCTGAAATAAGTCAAAAAGTAGTCAGTCTGTAAGTATCTTGAGAAAAATGTAGTGATTACTAGAAATTAGAATGGCTTTGTCAAGAACATGATTTATACTTACCATTTTTTTTAGTAATATATTTTTTTTTCCACATTCAAAATTATAATTTGGTGGCAACTTTAAAAAGGCTTTGTCAGGTACATGTGACCTGGGCCTCAGGTTCTACACCCTGGCCTAGAGTAGAGATACGAAGTACTCTCCTCACTTTAACTGGTTTTTCTGACATTGCTGTGTCATTGAGCTTAAGCTGCACAATCATAAAGCTAATTGGAATCAGAGCAATGAATCCTCCTGATTAAAATGAGGTTTCTGGTAATTGCCAAGGCTCCTGAAAGTGTCATCGCTGTCACGGAGACTGAGGAGAAATTTGTGGTGCAACACTTTTTACAGATTTATCCAATTATTAACATATTGTTAAATAAGAAGACCTTGCATGAATATACCCACATTTGTTTCAATGTTGTGATGATGCTTGTAATAAAAAAATTGCATACATATGTGTGTGTGCTTGTGTGTGTGTGAACATGAATACATACACACATACAAAATATTAAGGAAAAACTACAAGAAACATGTCTAGAAATGAAGGTATAGACAAATTATGAAAAAAAACCCTGTAACATTCTTCACAAAATAGATCATCGTCCATAAAAACGCAGCTGAGTTTTCCTACATATATATATTTTTTTCTTTTTGGTCAAATATATATATAAATTTGGAAAGAAAAAAAGTAAGGAAAGTAAAGAAAAGTAATAAGTGATAAAAAAAAAAAGGTGCAAAGAAAGAGAAAAGAAAGTTAAAGAAAAAATTATAAAGAAGCAGCTTCTGATATTCTTAACAGCAGTTACAAGTTTATATTTTACCACCTCTCTGTAAGGTTATAACATAATTTCCTTCTTTCCATAGTCTACCCTTTCTAATCATCAAACCCATAAATCACAAGTTCGCTTTTTTATTTCTTTTCAGCAAAAGGTTCATAAGAGGTTTCCAGTCAGTAATAAATGTGGTTATTGTCCTTTCTCTAATCAGACAAGTCAATTATACCATCTCTGCTTATTCTGTCATCTTCACCAGCCATTCCTCCATTGTGGGTATTTCAGAATCTTTCCATTTTTGTGCATATAACAATCTCGTAGCAGTTATTATGTATAAAAACTATTTTCTATAACTGTTTTCTAATTGTCTATCCATTAGTCCCAGCAAGAATAGTTCTGATTTCAATTGAATATTAATCTTTAAAATTCATAGTGTGTATTTGAACCCAAACTTTTCTGGTTTTTACAGATCCACCAGGGATGTAAAAACATGAAACCCTTCATGTTTTCCACATTTCCAACATAGATTTGAAGTACCTTTGTACATTCTAGATAATTTTTCTGGACTCATGTACCATAATTTTATACACATTTTATATACTCTATACAAATTCTCTTTTAAGTTATAACATAATGTAAATTTCAGTCCTTTCAGCCACATATTTTCCCGCTGTTCCATCAGTATACTATGTCCAAAGTTCTTAGCCCATTTTATCATATACTCTTTCACTTGTTCTTCTGCTGTTTCAAATCTCAAACGTTATACATTGTAGCAATCACATGTTCATCATTTGTACATAGTTCAATTTCAAATTCTGTCTTGTGCTGCTCAATTCCAAATATCCTGTTTTCTATCTTAAACCTTTCTCTTAACTGTGCATATGAAAACCATTGAAAGCTCTGCGGTCAATTGATCTCTTGATTGCATTTTCTAGTCTCCGTGCACTTATGTTAACCATCTCTCTTTGCCTGCTATTTCTTTCTATAAAATGCTTATTGTGCTGAGACCCATAAGGCATTTTTGGGCACAATCTGGATTTATATCTATTCCAAATCTTCAATACGGCACTTTTTGATCAAACTTTAAATGAAATATAACAAACAAACAAACAAAAAACGAACAAAAATGTCAAAACTTTTTCTGATGAAAAATTGTCCTTCGCTTGCAGGGATGACAATGAAAATGATCACCCCTCCTCCCTGCTCGGGAGTGAGTTCTGAAGCAATGGTACTGATATTATGAAAAATCTGTTATGAACAAAAATGTATACCTTGATTAAAGTCTAGATCATGAGCTCCTCAGAATACTTTAGTGGGAATTGGAGGGTTCATAAGAGAGACTGACAATAGAACAGCTTTATAGAGTATATATATTGATTTTGTTCTCAATATTTTCAGAAATAAGCACCGTTCAGTTTTATGGAACCTCTTCCAAAGTAAATAGGCAAATATGATTGTGGCCTAAATTATATACTAAATATTGACACGTTGTTCAGAAAGGATTGGAAAGAAATTCTGTACTGTGAGAGTGAAGTGACATTTTTAGTCTTGAAATTAATACATTAAAATTCATTTCCATGATACGTTATTTAAAATAAAGTTTAGGGTGGAGGACATTGTCTTTGATATATGTATGTTTTACAGTGAATGGAATGTTTGTACCAATTTCTATTTTTTATAAGATCAGCTTTTAAGCCTTCCCAAATCATCAAGTATTCTGTTTCCAAATGGAAAATAAAAAAAAATAATGCAATTAGATGGAGGATTTAGGGCTGAAGCTTTGCAATGCTCAGATTTATAACAGTCTAAAAATAGATTACTAGAACTGGAAGCAGTTGATATATTCAGACCTATGTCTTTATGTTGCTAAACTGCACATTAAAAGAGTTTGCGGTGCATGTTGGTTTTGATCAATGGAGCTTCAATATTTGCACTTAGGCTCAAGACTTTAGAAAAAAATGAAGTGTGAATTACTCCATTGTTCTTCTGTAGTTTTTTGCCAGTAAAACAAAAACGAACAAAAAAACCCTTCTTTCTTTCTCAAAGTCTATGAGATCATGAAAAGCTGGTAAAAGAGTTTTTATGCTCATATATATATACATGCACACACAAGGTTGGTGTTGGGGATAATGCCCTAAGAGAACAGGACAGTATTGAGGGACCCTGCTGCTGTGGTTATGGCCAGATCATATTACTTCAGCAAAACTTCTTTTGGGAACTCTGCCTGATAGCAAACTTGAGTATTAGGGGATCCTATTGCTGGTGCTAGTAAAGACTATGTAGAACTATAGAATGAACCTGTGAATATATACAGTAATCCATCCACATTGAAATGATTGTTTGTAATATCATGCTGAATGGGCAAACAAACATGAACATCTCCAGGGATAAACTATTTATCATTAAGTATTAACAATACATCAATTCTAATCATATAACAATGAAGAAAAAATAGATCTGTTGTATACATTCCCATTTGAAATTAGAATACTTTTTTTAGTTGTTTCAGAGTATAAATTCAGCTGCTGGCTATAGTTCAGTGTTATAAACTAGACTTCCATAACAATAAAAACATTGGTAAATATATCATACAACATCTGGAACAACAATTATGAAGACACTTTTAATGTGTGCAACAAGAGAAATCTGCAGTTTGTTTGATCAGAAAACAATTTGGTATTCATAATGACCTCAGTAAAACCCATCAAAATTTCCCCATTCTATCTGTTGTGTGATATTAGATTCTTATCTATAAATAAGATTAGCAGTAACTTGGAAGGCTTACTGTTATAGTGACTGGACTGCATAATATTAAAAAAAAAATGAATGTGTGCCTCATTGCCAAATTACTGGGCTTCAACTCCAGTATTAAACAGCCAGCATTATGTTCTATAACTGAACTCCAACACAGCTAAAGAATATCAAGTTGGGAAGACTGTTCTTTAGAAAGCACTGTCTGAAAGTGTCAGCCCCACTGGGTAGAACAGGCCAGAAAATTGACTCCACAGGAAGAACTAGAATGATATTTTATTGAGATAGGTATAATAACAGAATCTTGCAAGTCTGATCATTCTGTTCCTTCTTATAGCCCAGGAAATCAGGGAGGCATTTGCCTGAGTCACTTCCAAATATTATCTTGCTTCCCAGGACTTAAATAATGTTTCAGCCCTCTTTGCTTTTGTTGACAGTTCTTGTATATTTATTCAAGGTCTTCTTACTCCCCTTACTCTCTGCAGAAGGTAACTGTCATCCACATTTAGCCCAACCATTAGTACATGTGGGCTGAATGAAAAGTAATGCCTCCACTTCTATTACTTCAAATAGGGATACTCTTTGAATATCCCTTAGAATACAGGTGTACTCTTCCTAATTTCCCCCTCTTGACAGAATACACTGGGAAACTGTAGCTGGAAGGCTAACAGAAATTTCCAGTAATACGAATACAACACAGGAGGTAGCCAAGACTTTAACAGCTCTCCTGGTCCTCAACAAAAGTTATAGATCAGAGTTTTCCAGGCTTAACCCTATGGTGATGGAACCAGAGAACCCTAAGGCCTCCAAGTCTATTCTGTGCCACATTCTAAGCAGATCTGCTGGGATAAACCTTTTTGTAGCAAGAAGCAGTATCTCTATATTTTCAAATTATCTTTCTTTGAGCTAGGGAATCCCAGCTATTTTTGAGAATGTGTCTTCAGTTGATTCCACAGGAAACTCATTGCATAATATCATTGGTTCAGTAACTTGGTAGAATCCCCTAGAGCACTCTACCCAGGTGATCCCACAAACAGTCCCATTAGACCTTTCTGTAGCGATAGCCCTGGATGCAAACCTCATGAATTAACTTGCACTGTTCAAGGTAACGTTTCACTCCTCAGATAGAACACTTTGGTTTGGAACTCTAAAAAGTAAATACTTCCAATTTTAATATCTTCCTCTCTTAGGAGGCAGGAGTTACAATGGATGTTTATGTTGATAGATTTGCTTCCTTTTGCAAAATTGCAAATTTTGTATTAATGAAAGTAGACCCAGTGAGGAGCCTGTGTTACTGGAATATACCAAAGTCAGGGCCAAGGTAACACATTGTGACACTTGCTGTTCTGCTGCAGCCTGGATTTACAGTCTGATTTATTTATTTATTTTATCATCACCATCATCATCACCAACAACAATGATGATGATGATGACAATAAGGATCATTAGGCAACATTACCTCCCATTGCTTAAATACTGCTCTTATGTAAAACAAAAATAGAATAAATTGGGAAAGTGTGTTATTGACTTGGTAGTTGCTTATCTAATTTCAGTCTTATTATTAGAAGGTATTTTAAAGACTAATGATAACCTAGTGTCTACAACTTTCGATCACAGCCCTCCTCCCCCAAGATCATTTATCCTGCTTCGTTACAGAGATGAATCTCAAATACTACTATGTAATTTTATTGGTCTATGTATGGCCTCACTGTTGAGCAGCCTGGACAATTCCTTCCTTAATAACATGCTCCAGTTCAAGTGTGCTTACTCACTGGATAAAAGGCAAGGCAAATATTCTAAACTATGTAATTATTTTACAGTATCTACTTTATTAGATGGTGTACTGGTTAATCATCTAATAATTGATGAACATTTAAACTGTTCATAATTGATGAACATTTAAACTTAAACTGAGATTTTGTTTTGATCCTTAAATATTCTTATAGGGATTTACCAGTAAAGGACATCTGTCAGTTCACAATTTTGTCTTAATTGACTGATCAAAGCCAGTAGATCCCCTGGCTATATGTTGATCCGTGAAGTACAGAGGAATCAGGCCAATTCTAGCCCAGGGAAGAACTTAAAGAAAAAAAAATCATATAACTCAAAAAGCCTCTTTAAAAAAAAATGTAACACAGCAAAAAGCACATGACTCACAATTTAAAGAGCTTATGGGTCTAATTACTCAAGTATCATGGCAAATGTTTCTGACACAAAAAGGGCAGTTAAGAAGGTTAAAAAAATAAGTAGGCAATTCAGGAATCCTGGACACACAAATTTGCCTTTGAGTGTCTGCCTTTGGGCAAGCTATGTCAGATACAGCTTATGAGAATCTTCTGCATTTGAGATGTCACATGCCATCAGATGATTGGATGGTCATATTAAATAGACAAATACTGTAGATATTTATCATCCCTTTTCTTTTTCATCCAGTGTTGATTCTCTCCTGGAGTGCCCATGATTCCTCCTTCAGAAGTCACCAAGTTAATTGTCCATCTTAAATCTGGGAATACTTCTAGGAGTGACCTTATTCTACTTGTATATATATGATTGTTGGGCACTAGTGCTAGCACATGCACTAATCAAATCATTAAAATCACCATGAATCAGGGTCTACCCACTGTGATCCCAATTACAAAAAGGTATGCATTCTCACCCAAGTATAGTCACTCTGTAAACACCATTACAAAACTGTTTGCCAATTATCTCCCAGAGAATAAAGAAGCAGGATTTAGAATGGGCTGGTTTATCCTGGATAAAGTTTCAGAGTTCCTTCCCCATGTCATTCCTATAAAATTTAAATCTGCATTTAATGCTGTCTCTAGGCTTCTCTGTTGACTCGTGATTTCTTTTGTCATTTGCCAGCTTTACAATAATAATATCCTTAGGGTTAGATGCATTGCTCAGGGCCTGCTGTCAGATACATTACAAACCACAAGAAAATTCCAATATCTTAACTCCAACGTGATCTAATCCTTATATTAATTCATTAGTGGATTGTTTGGACAGTCCACACTTCCATCCTCCTAAATTATATAAGAAACATAGCATTATAATTACTTCATGCTGACAATGCAGTGCTTGTATTATGAACTCTAATAAGACTGAGAAGAGCTCTTTATCATTTTCTTCTTACAGCTGGCAGGAATTTCTGACCATAATTATTGCAAGATCAAGTGATAGTGTTTGCTAAAAGATCTTTGAAACATAAATGGTGAATAGATGCTAATCTAATAGACTGGTTTCAAGTTATAATCACCTGGAAATTGACTTTTGGCAACTGGTGCTTGGTGCACAAAAACAACTTACCATTGATAATGCCCAGAAAGCATGTCAGCTACCCTCACATTTCCCCCCCTCCCCTATTCTGGACATTATATTCCATCAGCTTTCAGAGACTTTAAGGCTAAAGTTCTAGCCCAACTGCTGTATGGCTCTTAGATTTACATTTACAGCAGTTGTATCAAGTTGGAAAGGGTTCAATTAAAATTCCTCCAGGCTGTCTTCTTAGTAATTATCATGTGTGCTTAATGCTAGCACTACAGCTGGAAGCAGGCCTGATGAGGTCTGAATCCAAGGCTTGGCTTTTACTGATTAGTGATTGACTTAAATTATTTTTTCTTAGTGGGCTTAGCCCTCTCACTTGGACTGACATTTTTTAGTCTGTTTTTCACAAAAGACAAACAGAGTGACTTTACTTTGGTTTTCTTTTAATATCTTATCTGTGGATTCAAAAATTGAAAACAAATTAAAAATAATTGTATAATGATTATCAAAAAGATCTAATTAAGTTATGAAATATCATTACTAAAGAAGTTTGAACCTTTTCCAACCAATCTGATATCTTCCAAAAACCTTGAGGCAACATAGGACCTTAATCTCTTCCCATCAGAAGTCTTGGAGAATAAATTTGGTAATATTCCTATGACAGAAATATGTCCTTGTGGCTAAGGGAAAGTTGAGTTTGTGACTCATGTTCCATTCTTTTGCTCATTTCATGGAAATACTCATATTCTTCATATAATTCAATGTTTTACTCATACTCTAAATGTATGTATCTTCCTTTTTATTGGCTTTTGTAATCATAGCCAAATTTTGTGCTGTAACTCAAGTCCAGGAAATAACTCTTCAGGAATCAGGTTAGTTATGAGCTATTCAGCCCCTGAGCTTTGTCTGAATTTTGCCAATATGTTTTTGTATCAAACTTGTATTGCTTTGTTATCTTTCTATTTTAGATTATTCAATGACAAATATATAATTGGATGGATGGATGGATGGACAGATCGATCGATAGATAGATAGATAGATAGATAGATAGATAGATAGATAGATAGATAGATAATCAGGTGATTTATTTTGATGAAAATCAATAGGAATTGCATGCAAGCTGGTCTGACAAATTCCTGCACAATGAAAATTAAAGTACTATAAATAGTTCATAGACTTGCACTTTAACACCCTCTCCCCTTTTTTTGTTCTCGCTGGTTTGTTAAAAATATTTTTGAATAGACCTGGAGTAAAGAGAGTTCTCTTTATGCTCCCTAATTAGAATTTGTGGTATTTATTATCAGACCTAGGTTTCATTTTCTTAACAAGATGCTTTATGCCATCAAGATGATGTGATGTGCCAGTGAGGTACTCTGCATCACCTCTCAGCCTATTCCAGTCTTAAAAAACTGGAAGAAGCTTCTGTGCAAGTGCTGGGCATATTCAAAAGCATCTTTAAAGGCTTCCAGTAACTGACTGAAAATGTGATATATATATAAAAATGGAGCTCTGTACCTCATCCAACTCTTGTAAGAGCCAAAGGAGAAAAAGAAACAAGCAGGTGAAGTGAAATGCAGTGTTTTCACAAATAAAAATGTTTAATAAAAATGTTTTCACAAATAAAATTCACAGTGTTTTAAAAGCGAAGGGACTAGCTTGCTTTGTGAAGCACCTGCAAGGGGAGTTTTGCTTGATTTTGTTGTCAAAACAAAGTACTGCTCAAAGATTTACTGAATCCTATTTATTACCTTCTGTCAAATCAAACAAATAAAAGTCTTAAAAGTGACACATTCTGGTTGAGTTAAAATTCTTAATACATTTCTTTTACTGGGAGTCTGAATAAACATGTTTTATTTATTTAATTTTATAGATAGATATAGATATAGATAGATATAGATATAGAGGTCACCCAACAGTTGACTTTGGGTAGTATGTACATCAGCATCAATGTTAAACAGGATCCCTGAACCACATCTCCCACCCTATCATTAAAATGCTTAGCCAACTGAATGTGCTAATTTGTAAAGCAAATTTATTTTCACTTAGCTTTTAAGTTTCAAGAATCATTGAAACTAATATGCAAAATTTATATGTATTTTTGTGCATATATTCTCAATGTATATAGTTTGTGAATCATTTTCTGAACATATATCACCAAGCGATTTATCCTATTATGGGTGGCATATATAAATCCAGGATGTCAAATTCTGTTGTATGTATATATAAAATTGTATGGAATGAGTTTCTCATACATCCTTACTTGGTCATTATCATTCACACCAGCATTCTTCCATATATTAAGAAAAGAAAATGTGTGCCAAAGCCCTTGATTAAAATGAACAAGAGAGTATCAATGATGAAAAATGTTGTTTATTTTTATAGTATTGTAATTATATTGCTCCTTTCATCCAGGAGGAGGAGAAGGTGACCAAATCACCCTTTCCCTAGTTTTACTAAAGCTTAAGCTCAAACTTCATTCCTAATCTATAACAGGTCTTTTTTCTGACTTGATGGATATATTTCAGCCTTCCTTCTACATTACCAATGGAGAATGATCAACATGTGAATGCATCAAATAATTTTAACCTCTGCTTGAAAAGTGATAAAAATGCAATAAATCAACAAAATTGTAAATAAAATAGAGATTTGTCTTGAAATTCTGGATTTTCTACACTTGGTAAAATGTTTCTATAGTCATGGCAAGTCTTTTGGGGGGGGGGGGGTTAAATGTATTCTAATGTCAAAAATGTAGAACTTTCCTTCTCAACCTTTTTCTTCTTAATAGATTTTCAAGTCCCAACCCAGATCTCCTCTCTTTTCTGCATAAGATGAGGAAAATTATGTTGTAGCCCCCTTAGCATCATCACTGGATTTCACTTGTTCCTGTCTCTCAGATAATCATCAATAGTTAGCCACCAAATTGCCACTCTACTTTGTTTTATAAACAAACAAACAAATTTAATTTCTGACCTTGGTCCTGTTGCTCCATGAGTATTTTTACATTGACACTCCATGTTCTTTACTAAAACTAAAATAAATAACATAACACACAACATAACATAAAATAATGCATGTAATATTGTACTGATGAAGTATCCCAGTTTCTGCCCTAGATCCATGAAAAAATAATACCCTTTTTTCCATGTAGACAGATTATTAGTACTTCATTTTTAGTTCTGAGCTCTGTTATTTGAGTTAGGAATGTGACAAAGTAATTTATAAATGTCTAAAAAGTATATATTTTCACTAGTCTAAGGTAAGTATACTTTTTTTAAAAAATACCGTTTGGAATGGAATTATTGTATCATTTATTTTTTTCAGTTGTATAGCCTTTATGTTTATCTCCCCCTCCCCTTTCTGCTACGGTATTTAGAGTAAGCACATCCAGATGGTGAATCTCTTTATTTGAAACGTTTGTGAATTAGAATGGTTGGTAATCACAAGGTATTAATTGCCTTAATTACAGTTTTGCCTGAGAGTCCTAAGAATTCTCAACAAGTAATTACCTCACATTTTCCAATACTATTTTCAGTGCAGTGTGATTAAATGGAAACAGCTTTTAGTGTATTGTGATTAATAAACCAAATCTGTTGCAGTTCAATATGCTTAGCCCAATTCTAGACAGGGGTTTTCTTCAGCCAAAATAGGGTACTGGTGAGTAACATATTGGGGTGCTAGATACCAAACTAGATATGATGAGATTTTATATTCTGAATCTGAGAAAAGAATCAAAACCTAGCTTATTAAAACCTAACTAAAGCCAATTTAATTTGGGTATAATAAAGCAACATCAACTTCTATGGCCTACAGAACAAATATGCCCTACATCCTCTGAATACCATTATACTATACTTTTTCCTATGCAATTTTATACTGCATTGATTTCTCAACTAATATACATTAACAGAATAGTTCTGAATGCTAACAAAATTGGAACAGAGTAACTACTCACTGCAGTACCTTTTGAAATGTCTGTCTAATTTTATTTTTGTCTCCATGTGATAAAAGCTTCAATTTTTATGCCTCATTTTAGGGGATTTTAGGATGCATTTCAGAGATATTTTTGATCATACTGTATTATTACTTAAATGTATTTTTTCCCCTTCCTTTCCATTTATGTCAGAGGTCTGCAGAAATAGCTCCCATGAAGGAATTATTTTATTATAATTTACTCAGATGCACCCAGGAAGAGGATTTAATTATACAATAAAAGGCCATGTATAACTATGGTAGATAGAAAGAAAAAACATTGTCTCGCTAATTTAATCAAAAATGCATTTAAGTTTAATTAATTTATATCTTCCCTTTCCAGCAGTAAATGGCACTCATGCTAAAAGCATCTTTTTCCCTCTTCGAACTGAATGAGAACAATTAAAAATATGGTAGAAAGGACTTCTCAAAAAGGCATACCGTGATTCCTAAGGCAAAACTTATTATATGAAGATACATGTAAGGTAAGATACATCCTTAAAGCCAGGAAATTTTTCTGTAGGTCTTTGCAAAATATTACATGATGGTACTTGACACACACACACACACACACACACACATATATATCCATATATTTATAGCTGAATAAATCAAGGCAGTCTCCCATATCTTAGATTTTTTTCCCAAGTCTGATTTGAATCTAGTTTTTCAGGTAAGATAGGCGTGATAAGGCAATTCTTCACAGCTGAAAATGCCTTGGCAAAATGTGCTTCTTTCAGCAGATAACCAAGCTGTATCATAACAACAAATGGGAGATGTTGTGAGACGTTTTTGCCTCTGGATTTTTACTATCAATGAAAGATGAAAATAAAATAAAATGAAGTAGCTGGAAATTCAGCCTGAGGATATGGATTTGCAAAGTGGGTTATGGTACAAAATTCACTCAGATTCTCACTCCAACCATCCATCCATCCATCCATCCATCCATCCATCCATCCATCCATCCCTGTCTGTCTGTCTGTCTGTCTGTCTGTCTATCTATCTATCTATCTATCTATCTATCTATCTATCTATCTCCCAATGTAATGCACACATATATACACAGAATATACAAGACACATATGGACACACACACACATATGCAAAAGAGAACCTTAACATAATCAACATGAACTTTTCCACATTTCAGTATGAGACATTATTTACTGAGATTGGGAAGAGTAATGTCTTTAGCTGATATTGCTGATAATATTCTAAAGATGTTATTAGATTTAGATAACTATGATGATTCACAAAGGTTATTAAAATGAAGTTCAGAATTCTCAACAAAGAAACAAAAAGGTTGCTGCTATAGAATTCACCGAAATTGTCATTCAGATACAGAGATACTGTAAGTGAAATGCTAGACTCATGAAAGCCAAAATTTGTTATAAAAGCTGACATTACTGATGGGTAATTTCAAAGTTTTATTGACACTTATATATTTCATGATACATGGGAAGAATTAAAATGTGCTCTTAAACACATGAAATAAATGTAAAACAATAAAAAATGAATACAAAGAAAAAAATCAAGGGCTTGAATTTTAAAAATAATGTATTAGGCATTTTTAATAATTCATAAATTCAAATGTTCTTTCCACCTCTATCCTTTCATCCCCCCAAAACAGGATATTCTGAACTTTAAACTCAAAAAGCTTATTTGTTCAATATAACTTCTAGAACAATTTCTGGAATTGTATTAATAAGGAGACTGGAATGGAGCTAAAAGTATACAGAGAAAGTTTGACCAGGGAGATCCATACTGAAATCCTCAATTTATCCAAGATAAGATTACAGATGAAGATTGACTTCATAGGATTGCTATGATATATAACCGAAGATATTCCTATCGTCTATTAAATTTGGAGTTCAGGTGGTGGGAGATGGGTGAGAAAATATAACTTGTACAGGTATTAAGTACTAAAATTTCCTTTAAAATATTACAAAATATCATAGTTCCATGTATTTTAGAATGTGGTCTGCAGTCTAAAGTTACAGAAAAGGGAACAGCAAAATAATGCACAAAATGTACATAATAAGATACATGTTGTCAAATAAACTTTTTTTTAAGGAAACTGTTACAATGTCATTGGTATTTTAATGTATGAAGCTGATGTTGAATTAAAGCATGCCATTTCGATTCAGCCAATTGATTCAATACAACAGAAATTACGTCTGTACTGAGTGGCTCAAATCTTGAGGCATTATTCAGGTTCAGACCATAGAACAATCCAGTGTGAGATGGAGCAATGATTCAGAAACCTAAATTATTTAATCATAATTCCTTGAAATGAAGTGGGCTCACCATTTCAATCTGGTAGAAAGGGGCATCCATAGCTGGAATCCTGACTGACTGACAGCTTACTCAGGTGTTGCACGGAAGTGTCACTTTGATCAGTGCTTAATTTGAAGGAATGCTTTAATCAAAACTTCATTGAATCAAAGTGCCCTTTTGAAGCTCCACATAAAATGTGTGTCAGAAATCCCATGCATACAGCAAGACTCTTATTAACAAGATTAATAAAGGGGGAGGCTGGCTTTTGATTCCTTTCCCACTTCCCCATTATTTCAATAATTAATGTCACTTGAAATGTGAAACTAAATATTTTTTAAAAAAAGTTTAGGAGTGGTGGGCTGAAAATCTATAGTCTACAGCTATATTTTTAAAAGAAGACAAACGGTTGTAATTGGACTGGCCTCACTGTTTGTAAAACAGATTACAGGATGAAGTTCGCAGGACTATTGGGACAAATGAATTCCCTTATTTTTTAAAATTTTAATAATTGCTCAGTTTGTATCTCTTCAATTAGAGTATACGATTACCTTGGAAGTCAGAAAATAGCAGTGAAATGGAATATGGCAGTCTTTACATCAACAACTCTGAAAATTAATCTTAGGTGGTGATCTTCATAAAATATTCAATTGAATCCACTAGACTAGGCTCTTTCAGCAAGTCAGTTCCTTCTCTTGAATGCTCAGATTTATCAAGATCTGATCCATATGAGTGGCAAACTCTTCTGAGCAGATCAGGAGCGCAGAAGGAAGAAAAGGGAGAGAGTGGGAGATCAGGGAAAGTACAGAATAGGAAACTCCACTGCAGGAACAAAAATTCCATTGCATAGCATTGGATATCCAAAGAAATAATCTTACTGATTCGGTTTCAGTAATAGCTACCCAATGAGTAGATCGCTGTCTTAGGTAACTGCCAATTAAATATCTTAAAGATATATCTTGAAGCCATCATATGTTTCTGCCACATTCTTTCAAAGATACTACTGAGGAAGAGTCATGCTAAACTTACTTTTAGATTTAAAGCTCTCAACAGTAAAAACTACACCGTTTTTTCTCTTCCAATTTTTCATTCTTTGTGGGGACTTTGGTGGGGGGGAGAATTTTTTTTTTTTTTTTTTTTGCAGCCATGCAGCTTCTATTTCTTTCAAATTAGTACTTGTGCACTTGGATGTATTACAGGATTTTTAATGTTTAGTGTTTTTAATAATCATATATTGGCTTTTGTAAAGGTCAAAAGTCTAATACAAGACTCAATGCGATCAGATTTATTTATTTATTTATTTATTTATTTATTTGTTTGTTTATTTATTTATTTAGCATATTTATATAAGTGCCCAACTCACAAACGTGTGATTCTGGGCCACATACAACATACCAACAATTAAAAACTCCATAACAATCTAAAAATAGTCAAACATAAATAAAATAAACACATTAAAAAAACATATAAAATAAGGTCTCTTCCATGTTTTTGAGCATAAGGTTCAGGTTCTAGAATATGTTATGTGAATTTCCCTCTGGTTTGAGATGAGTTTTTTTTTTTTTTCCCTTCTCTTATAAAGCTTGTATCAAAACTAATATTTCCCAGTATACATATCGCTCATGATGTGCTACTGAAGTAGTCCTTCCCATTAAATGCCTCATGTAAATCTGGTTTTGTGAGAAACTAATGATTTCTAAAAGAACATGAAACAAAAATGTATGCATTGATAATTTATGAACTGATGATTTATGCATTGATTATCAATATGTTTCTGTATTTTAATAAGCCTTTATCTTAATTGTCTGCCAGATTTGGGGGAAATTATTTTCACCCTAAAAGATGTTTCCACATTAAATAGGGAAGGCATTTTAACTTTGGATTTTATTTTATTTTTAATTATTGAGTGTAAAATTCCTAGTAGATTAAAATACTGCATATATTACTGGAGTTGGTGTATTCCAATTCTCATTAGAATTACTTTTTTGGTCTATTATATCCTCTTATATAATACACATTAAACAGTTTATTTCTCTTGGGTTTATTTCAAAGTAATAATCACAGTCTAATCTTGCCATACATGGCCTATTTTTGCCTTCATAAATGGTTCCACTAATAGCTGCAGAGAGATTTCACAGACTTCTCAAAGCTTATTTTTTCTGCTAGAAGGTCACAATCAAGTGATAGGGCAATAACTGGCCATTGAGATTTAGCCCATGAGACTCCAATAGTCAGTCCTGAGTATATGCATAAAACAAGTTTTTGCAGCCCTGTTTTGATGACTTCTTTGTATGCTGACCCAATGGTTTTGTAATTATTCCCAGCAGTCCATTTTGTTTGATAATATTTTGGTTTTGATTTTACAAATTCCTTCTTACTGACTGCTGGTGATTATCAACAAACATTATTCCAAGATTTAATAAGAAAATGTAATTAGCAACTTATCAGTCAGAAGAGGCTATGACAGATTCAGTATACTCAAATCTAATTTTCACTTGACCTGAAATAGATTAATAACTACATTCTAAACTATCATTATCAATGAAAGAATGAGATTGTCAGCTATAAGTACAGGGAAGGCAGTGAAGATGCAGGAAGACTCCAAGTTCCTATTTCTGTGTGAAGAGGTTAATTTCATATACAAATTACTAGTCATTGTATTCTGTGGTAAAAAATGAGCAAATTTATTTCTTATAAAAGAGTTACATGGAAAAAGCAAAGTTTGCTCAATATATGAAAGTTAGATATTAAAGTTAAATATTGTCAGAGGCATGCTACTGATTTTTTTGTTTCTCAATGTACTAGAATGTTCTAGTGCAGCAAGACCAGATTCTAATGAATACATATCCATATCCATCAAATTACTCTGTCATGCCAAATTAAAAAAGGGTAAAATAATATGCCAAATAAACTAAAAGCGTGAGATAAAAAAGGGAATGGAAACATAGCTAAAACTAGTTTAAACCTGTTGTATTTACTGTACCTCTCTGTATCTTTCTAGCCTTGCAAAACATTCTTGGTTCCATCACATTCACACACTACTTCACATGTTGCCTTTTGTTCTTTGGACTTCCCACCTGAATTGGCAGCTGCGTGTTTGCAATTTAAGATTAACAGGCCTTAGTGCCACTTCAACACTGTAGATTTACTCAGGGATCATCAGCTTGTCAAAGTTATATCATGCAGCTACCCACAAGGAAAGTGAAATTAAAGTCAGTGAGAAATAGTACTCACTGTACTTGGTTACAGTACTTAATTTTGATTTTGATTACAGTACGTGGTTAGAGTTTTTATTCAAGCATTGTTGAAACTGAAAATAAATGTTGCTAAATGTAATATTTTTGTGATTTTAATACAACTTATCAATATCATTAATTAAGTACATGTAGCTATGTTAATCAAGTGCCACTGAGCTGGGCTTAACTTGTAGCTATTCCTCTAGTATTTTTGATACTATTCATTCACCTTATCTGTTGTCATTCCTTCTTCTATTTTCTTCAAGTTTGTCAGCATAATCATTTTTTCTAGTCCATCGTCCACTACTATCAGAAGTCCAAAGTATGTGAGTATCTACTTGCTGATCACTGTCTCAAGAGAGTAGTAAGTAGCCAATCACATATTTAGCAAAGTCCTTTTGGAATATCATTGTCACCCATTTTCTTCTTATGGTCATATACCCTAATTGTGTATTATGTAATTATGTAATTACAGTGGCCCATTCTGATAACCTATATTCCTAAAAGATTCAATTTTCTATCCTTCGTTTCTACTTTGATTTTTTTTTTTTTGACGCATACTTTTCACATTCCTTGTTAATTTTTTTCAAAATTGGCAACATCAGTGATCAGACTTTCTTATGATTTCAATCTGCCCATATCAACATTTTCAGGTCTACTGGTGAAAATTCAATGTTCTTCCCACTAACTAAAGGAGTGCCTTCTGACCTGGAGGAATTTCATCATATGATACCTAAACTTGTCTTAAAGTTAAAGCCATGTGAATTAATCTTAGTTTCAGCCTTCTACTTTTGACCTTAGCAGCAAGAATGTCATGGGTAGAAACTAATCTCTTGCTAGCAATGGTCTCGGGATCACTTAATTTATTGATCCCTATAATTTGGTCAATTTTATAATCCCTTGAGTGGGATTGCACCTATTTATTTCTTGTTGAATGAATGGATGAATGATAGTATTACAGCCATTACACTGATACAATTTATATTCAGCATCTACATGAATTTCTTGGAATATAACATGCATATAGCATATTCAAGGAATGATTGAGTTACATAGGTTTAAAATCTTTTTGCAGAAATTCTGGAAAAAATGTATAGATAAGGAAATAGAAAGACATGTGCTCTATTCTTATCCTTTCTTTGGGGCTGGAAAGTGGAGCTTTGATACATGTTTCTATCATGTGAATATCTAAAAGTATAGTTCTATGTAATGGTAGTACTACATATCCACAAACTTACAGTTTCACAAATGAAGAGATTTTAATCTATGATTGATTGAATGAATAGTATCAGCCAAGCTTGATTGGTTTTAATAGGACATTTTATTGTGGCTATCTCATGGTTAGAATTATAGGCATGTAAATGATATTACATGAGCTGAATCCACATTCTACAGAAATTCTATGTGTGAACTGTTAAAAGCAATTTTCATTCTCTTCAATGAAACTGGCTTCTTCATAAATGTCTAAAGGACCACAGGTAGTCCTTGCTATCCGACCACAATAGGGACTGGAATTTAGGTAGCTAAATGATTTTGTCATTAAGCAAATCAGAGCTGATTTTACATTTTTACAATGGTCATTAAGTGAATCACCATGGCCGTTAAGTGAATCACAATGGACTTTTTTGCCAGAATTCGCTTAATGACCATGTGATTCGCTTGACAACAACGTGATTCACTTAACAACCATCATAAAAATGTCACAGATCATGATCACGTGACCGCAGGGGTCCTAAAAGTCTTTTCCCAAGGCTGTTATAACTTCAGACTATCATTAAACAAATGGTTGTTAAGTGAGGACTTCCTGTAACTTCAAAGTGATAGTTACAGGTCCCCTTTCAAACTATGGAAGGACTTTTTTTTTTTTTTTCCAAATCCTTCCTCATTCAATATCTTCCAAGAAACCCAGGTATTCTCTATATGGAAAGGTGACTCTTCCAGATTAGATTAAATATTATATTTTTTGAAATAAATTGAGAAAGGTCAACAGGTGAAGAATTCTGCTATATAACGCTTCTATTATTTCTCGTTGCCTTAAGTGTTCTATAGTTCTTTCTAAGTTAAAATCAAATTGTTTGTCTACTTTACAAAAATGCAGGAAGTTTCTGTGTCTTTGTGGTCTGAGAGACTGTTGAGTTAGCAACTAAAACAGTAGGTGCTTCTTGGTGAAGGCATTCCATATAAAGTGCTCTATCACTAAATATACTATATGGAATGCTACCTAATTTTTGTCTTCAGAAGAAGATTAATAATCTTCTCTTGTACCATGCCTTTGGGGATAGTGTACTTTAAAACAGAAGGGATTCTGTTATGGATTGGCTGGGTATATGGGACACATTGAATCAGCACTTTGAATATGTTTTTTTTTTTTCAAAATATCAAATGAATGAATCTGTAAACATTATATTCAAGACTATGCTGATAATGCCCTACTCATAGCACTATCCAACTTTATGTCAATAGCAAATAATATTTTTGATTGCCAATACATTTTGCTAAATCTGAGTTCCCAATCAACTCTAGGGGTTTGAAATACCCTACTCTACATGTCACTGAAAGAATTATAGCTGCCATGGTTCATTCCATTCCGTGATGCTGATGGGTAAAAGACAGAAAGGAAGCCTACTTTGTCCTATCTGTCCTCTGAGCCTGTAAATTGCTTTAAAACAATTTAGTCTATAAATCCTAGAAAACTCATGGGATGAAAAGACAAAGAAGGAATAGCAGGCATTCAAAACTAAGAGAAAAATTTGCATAACTTTTACAAGAGCACTATGAAAAGCAAGCATAAAACATATTGTAAACTTTGTGGTTTTTGTAATGCAAGAAATCAATAAATAATCAAAAGTATTATAAATATTTTGAACTCAAAACAATGTTTTAAATTATTGTCATTGATTAGTAAGAGAGTGGTTGCATAATGCCTTGACTTTTTATTCTGGTCAGCATAAATACAAATTACTACTTTCTGAGGTTACATGACTTTTTTGCTTTGTCAAACAAGCAATATAGTTAAATGCTTTTATAGTTAAATCTTTTTATAATTGCTGTTTAATAACCAATGCTATTTTTAAGAATCTCACTGTAAATAAAAAAGTCAGACTTTTGTCCTAGTTGTTATATATCAAATAGAGATATGTAGTAATCAGTTCAGAAACAAGACTATGCCAGGATACTCTGAATTTCGCATGGGCATTGTCTTTGAACAATTTTCCTTGTCATTTCTGAAAAGAAACACTATGTTTTCCTGGGCTCCATAATAGCTGTGGGGGCTCAAGAAAACACTAGGTTGAATTCAGGAGGCTTTAAATATGTGGATATGGTTGGGTAACGCTCTTTAACTCAAACATGGATTGTATCTGCCAACAGATACTGTCTGAGATCTGAAAATGCTTTAGGACCACTCAGCAGGTCCAGCAAGGGTGTCCATGCCAGATGTGAAACCCTTGGGATCTGAATACTCTATATCTAACAAGCACTGTGATGTTTACAATGTGCTCTTATCTTTATTTTTACAATGCCATTGAAAAGGTGTACATTCAAATTGTGTCAGGTCTGATTAATGAAATTTACTATAGTGGCATTTGGGAGTTCATTTCCTCCCTGGTTTTGCTTTCAAACTCAAGAGAGGTTTATTAGAAGCACAACTCTTTTTTTTTTTCTTCAGTCAATGTGGTCAATAAATTAAAAAAAAAAGACTTTGCAAACTACTGGGTTAGACACAATCAAATCCTTCTGGAAGAAAATGAGAGCAAATGGGTGGTTTTCAAATTTGCAAATGAAGTTTGGGATCATCTTTGAGCAAACCTGATAGGTTCAACCACGCAAGGGGGAATATTTTCAATATGTCATTTGTTACTGGTAATTATTATCCATTAAACAAAGGACTACTGAATATAACATTCTGAATCCACTTAAGAGGAAATTCATTTTGTTGACTACTCAAAACATTCTTTTTTAAAAATATTGTTAACATGTTGATGTACATTCCACCTGATTCATGGACTCCACGTTTTAACGTACTATATTTCTGAAGTTACGTATGGGAGGAAGATTCATACTGTGGGAGCTCTGAGCACTGAAGGAGTTCATTCTGAAACAAACACCTTTTTCAAGAAGAGAGATCTATGTATACACTTATATCCAGTAGAGCTTTTTGGTGTAGCCAAATACTTAAAAGAAAATCACCATATCCATCACATAAATAGATATAGATGGTACTGGCATATAATCAGCACAAAAGAAAAATAATAATTGTCTGAGGTAATTTGGTGCAAATGCAATAACAATCTGTTCTGAGAATGAACCTTTTCTCTGATTGTAGCTCCAATAAATCCACATGCACATTCTAAAATATGCTAATTCCATGGCAAACACACACACAATATTTCCTATAGGCATAGTTACAATATTCATCATATTACATTCAGAATGGACCAAAGGAAGTAACTTCCACACTTGTGGGTGCTCACAGGGACAATTTTCACATGGCTTGTAGAAATAAAAATGCTTAGTTAACAAGATGGGAAGCTCACAGACAATTATGTAAACACACAATTTAAGACTATTTACAAAACCCTGTATTATATTATTGTTTTCATTAAATGTTACACCATAGACCTCTAGGATCTCTAAGGCGTTCATAATGAAAGTTATTCAACTTTTAAATTAATAGTTGGCAATTAAAAACTCAAGGTCTCTCAAATGTCTAACGAAATCAGGCTAGGGGCTGATGAAATTACAAGGCAGGTAACTGTTACTTGCTGTCCTACTGCGCTGCTGCCACAATCAGTCAAGAGCTCTTTTTTTTCACTGTATCCAATAGTCCAGATATTTTCTGTGTGGCCTTTTCTCACAAGCCCGGGTGCTCTCAGTTTCTCTTTTGTTTTTCTTTCCTCCCACTCCAAAATAAATAAATCAAGAAATCCACCTTCTGTTTTTTCTCTTCGTAGTGCATATCTCTACAAGACAAAAAAAAAAAAAAAAAAAATCCATTTCCAACTTCCCAATTCCCCAATTATCTGGGGAAGCAGAGTTGCTGGGTATTATGGCAGTGGAAGGCAACTGGGAATTCCCAACTGGGGAATTGAGAAATTATTATTGTCAGGAGTGTCTGCTGTATATAGAAAAAAAATCAAGATGGTGGCCAGGGTGATACAATCAAAGCTCTACCTGTTTATAAAATATGTGTTGCACAAATGACACACAAAAAATGGTTGAAGCTTTGATCGTGGCTGTATCTCGGCTTTTTTGACCAAAAAAAGTATGCCTCTGATTACTGTCTTCCACAGCAGCTTTATGTTCAGAACAGAATATCAACTGATGAGTCTAGAAATCTACATATTTTTTCTTTATGCAAAGATAGTGATACCAATATACATCTTTAAAAAGGATAATTAGTTTTCTGGTATCACTCAAACTGTGTCAACTGTTTTACACATGTGTTGTAAGAAATACTTTTCCTCATTTTATGTTTCTTTCCCATGGCTTTGGCTGAAAAAGGGTGGTTAAAGAGCATAAGAGTTAATGTTTGAGCATGAAGGGAATCAGTTATGATTATTTGGATGATTATCATTTCTTGAAAAAGCTCATTCCTGCATCCTACACATTTTTTGGCATCTTGCAGTTTCAGATTGTTATGTTCAGGAATTATGCAAACTGGGGAAGCTGCTATAGAGAGCTATCTAGTAAAACATTTTAAAAAATAGAGTATATCTTTATTTTAACAGATGCTGAACAGCTGCAAATTCTAAACTGATTCTAATGAATTTTCCAAAAGGTTTGAAGGCTGGAGATATAAATCACCTGAGAGTTAAAGTAATACACTTCTTGGAATGTCCAACAGACCAAAAAAAAATTTTTTTTTTAGAAAAAAATCAAGAATATCATTATCCATTACATCCTTATAATTGTATTAAGGTAAATGCCAAACAGAAGCACATATGAAAGACATTCATTCTTTTTTCACAGAGTGAAGAGTTTCCCAAGCTAGACAACAGGTTTTGTAATATCCTTTATATAAATAGTGAATACATATGAATGCTTACATAGTCAAAATACATTACGTTCTTTTGGTAGTAGTATCATTTCAGATAGACAGACAGACAGACAGACAGACACAGAGACACACACTTGCAACAAGCAAACACATACTTTAGTTGAGGACTGAGCTTGGATTGCTGAAAAAGCATAGAGGTTCAGAGTATCTTGGAATTGGGACAGAAGAAAAGGTATGGTGGCTTCTATTACTCACGTTACTTCATACATGATTCAAAGGGATTACCTCACAGTTCCTTTTGGATCTAGGGGAAATCTCATTAGCTCAGGTACATCCTTTTTATGTCAGTTATTTATATCCTTTCTTTCAGGATAATAATCTTTCCAAATCAATTTACAAATACGAATATATAAGGTAGGGAAATAGTTTGAATAATGTTTGTTTGTATATGTATGTATCTGTGTGTGTGTGTGTGTGTGTGTGTACATACACACACACACACACACACATGTTCTGGGTAGCATACAATTAAAAAAAAAAGTTCTATTTTCTACCAAAATGGCAGCTATGAGTGGGTGGGTGAAGGGCTAGAAAGTCCAGCTGTGCAGCTTCTAGAGAAATCATTGCATGCCTTTCTTTCTCTTCAGGAAGTTTCTCTTTGGGATAGTTAATGGATGGGCAACCTAGTTGAGTAAGCATCTGTAATGATTCTTGCCTGACTTCCTATATATTGGATGATAATATATAGTAATTATAGTTTTGTGATCCAAGCTATCCCCCCTTTCATCCTAAGTAGTATATTATATAGTTAGCTGGGATTATGAAAATTTGTTGACTAAGCATCTCCAGGGTTCAGACAAGAAAAAAAAAAATCATAATTCCAGTTGAAAAATAATTTCCTTTTTCTCTGAAAATATCTGGACAGGAAAGATAAGTTTTCCCAGTCTTGCTTTTCATTTATTTTCAGTAGCTATAACAAATTGCCTGAGATGTTTCAATTATTAAAATTGGCTTATTTAAAAATATTGATTTATTTAATCCTCATTGTCACATCCTTCAGGAGAAGAAAAAGGCTATATAATTGCCTCTTGGGAGCCGTATCAAAGGAAAATCATAGGATGTAGGAATTACTGACAATTGGTTTTGAAAATCGCAAGCAGTCAGTTAATAATATGTTGACTTGGCCATGAGTGACCTTACTATATTTGAAATAATTATGGCTTATGAGTTATATAATTATGGGTTATATAATTTATGGTGCTGTGGCCTTCAAATAGACAAGTGTACAAAATCCCAGAAATTACACAACCAAATAAATGTATTAGTTCTACACTGAAAATGTTTTTAACCACTCTTATCCAAATTGAAAACGAAATCCCAAGTCATGAAGGTACTTGAACATATCAGTGGAAAGAAGAAATTCATCTCTCTCCTGACACTGTCTTCATCAAACAGCAACTCTAACCAAAAATGTCTGTCCGTTCCACAGACTCCAGACCACATCTGCAGATGTTTGTAGTATACACTCTACAGCTGCAGAATCTTCAAGTGTGCATAGTATACAGGTGAAACTCGAAAAATTAGAATATCGTGCAAATGTTCATTTATGTCAGTATGGCAACTCAAAAGGTGAAACCAATATATGACATAGACGCATTACATGCAAAGCGAGATATGTCAAGCCTTACTTTGGTATAATTGTGATGATTATGGCGTACAGCTTATGAAAACCCCAAATTCACAATCTCAGAAAATTAGAATAGTGTGAAAAGGTTCAATATTCTAGGCTCAAAGTGTCCACTCTAATCAGCTAACGAATCCATAACACCTGCAAAGGGTTCCTGAGCCTTTCAATGGTCTCTCAGGCTGGTTCAGTAGGAATCACAAGCATGGGAAAGACTGCTGACCTGGCAGTTGTGCAGAAAACCATCATTGACACCCTCCATAAGGAGGAAAAGCCCCAAAAGGGAATTGCAAAAGAAGTTGGATGTTCCCAAAGTGCTGTATCAAAGCACATCAATAGAAGGTTATGTGGAAGGGAAAAGTGTGGTAGAAAAAGGTGCACAAGCAGCAGGGATGACCGCAGCCTGGAGAGGATTGTCAGGAAAAGGCCATTCAAAAGTGTTGGGGACTTTCACAAGGAGTGGACTGAGGCTGGAGTTAGTGCATCAAGAGCCACCACACACAGACGGATCCTGGACATGAGCTTCAAATGTCCTATTCCTCTTGTCAAGCCACTCCTGAACAACAAGCAACGTCAGAAGCGTCTTACCTGGGCTACAGAAAAAAAGAACTGGTCTGTTGCCCAGTGGTCCAAAGTCCTCTTTTCTGATGAGAGCAACTTTTGCATCTCATTTGGGAACCAAGGACCCAGAGTCTGGAGGAAGAATGGAGAGGCACACAATGCACGATGCTTGAAGTCCAGTGTGAAGTTTCCACAGTCTGTGTTGATTTGGGGAGCCATGTCATCTGCTGGTGTTGGTCCACTGTGCTTCATTAAGTCCAGGGTCAACGCAGCCATCTACCAGGAGATTTTGGAGCACTTCATGCTTCCTTCCGCAGACGAGCTTTATGGGGATGCTTACTTCATTTTCCAGCAGGACTTGGCACCTGCCCACACTGCCAAAAGTACCAAAACCTGGTTCAATGACCATGGGATTACTGTGCTTGATTGGCCAGCAAACTCGCCTGACCTGAACCCCATAGAGAATCTATGGGGCATTGCCAAGAGAAAGATGAGGGACATGAGACCGAACAATGCAGCGGAGCTGAAGGCCGCTGTTGAAGCATCCTGGTCTTCCAGAACACCTCAGCAGTGCCACAGGCTGATAGCATCCATGCCATGCCGCATTGCGGCAGTCATTGCTACAAAAGGGGCCCAAACCAAGTACTGAGTTCATATGCATGCTTCTACTTTGCAGAGGTCCGATATTGTTCTATTTCCAATCCTTGTGTTATTGATGTCATGTAATATTCTAATTTTCTGAGATTGTGAATTTGGGGTTTTCATAAGCTGTACACCATAATCATCACAATTATACCAAAGTAAGGCTTGACATATCTCGCTTTGCATGTAATGCGTCTATCTCATATATTGGTTTCACCTTTTGAGGTGCCATACTGACATAAATGAACATTTGCACGATATTCTAATTTTTCGAGTTTCACCTGTAAACAGTCAGTCTCCTCAACATGGCACACTTCTTGATCACACGTTCAGGAAGTTACTTTCAATAATATCTGAATAAGGTTTTTCTGTAACTAATAAACAAATACCATGTGCACGTTCATAGACTGCATCATTTAACAGTGAAGTTAACTCTTTTTTAAGTTAACTAATTTTACATGAAATCATGCTAAACAGTGCTTTAATAAAATAGAAATAAAACACAAGACTAACCATGAAACTTCATACATTTCAAGATTACATTTAGAAAAACCATAGACTTCTAATACAATTGATAACACACGCATGCTACATATATCTATTTATATTTGTGCCTCACCATTCTGATTCTTTCTTATGCACTATTCAGACCTGATAATAACAATTAAAGCCAATAAGAAAATACAACATAATTTTCCAAAGGATAAAGACAGACAATAAAATGAACAGAGACATAATCAAGGGATCCACCACTATGACTAGCTTGTCATGTTCAGGCCTGACTTTCAATGGATCAGCTTCATTTGAACAAGTACACTGGCTTTATCAATTACCTGAGCAAGCAGGTACAAACCTATCCCACCCCTCCCAAAAATCATAAAGTTCAGATCCTGAGTGCATTTTTATCCAGAACATGTTGGCAGTTGTAATGCAGACTGCCACAGAGTACAATTGTGTTTCCAAAGCATCAGACTCCTGTATGCAGCTATTGGGAATTGTCATGAAATTGTTTCGGGGAAACAGTGTCTCACATATATGAATCAGAATGGAGTATGTCACCTCTTGATCCAGTGCTTGCACAAAATGATGCAGAATGATGAGCAACTGAGTCTGAATTCTGATACGCCTGCAAGTTAGTAGTTTTCAGGTCTGGGAAAAAGCAGTTTACTTTTCAGTGTAGGAACTGCACTCTTGTTGAACAAACCATTACAAACTAATGACTTTAGGAGTACATCCATGACATTTATGCAGACTCTGATAATCTTCATGAGAAGGCTCAAATTAATTTCGGTTTGTATGCCAACGACACACTTTCTGGGACAGAGAGACACTAGACTGCATTATGTTAATTAGAAATACAAAAATAATTTCAAAATGATATCCTTAAAATTCGACTAATGTAATACCTTCTCTATAGGCTTTTCTTAAGATTAGAGTGTAACTGAATGAAATGGCATAAATGTTGATGGGCCACTTGGTCATGCTGCTGGACTCAGGGAACTGCATAAGCTGAGTATTTTGTACAAAACGATCGTATTAGCACATATATACATAAGCAATCAAGAAAGACTAACCTGAAATATCATTGTCCCATTTATAAGTGTGTTAGATTGTTATGGATATCCAAACATATTTGACTGGTACCATCACTTTCTGAAAAACTTCATTTGGTGAATAGATAATGACTGATTTTAACTACAGTAATATCTTTACTGTCTAGATTTTTTTTTTTTTACCCCTACAATTTGTGTTATGTTTTCAGTGTCTACTGGTACCTCATTCATCTCTCTGATGTTTGACGTTCTGATTATAAGGATACTAATTTATGAATTTTTATTGCTTTGTCCTCTTTTATTCTGAACGTTTTACTTTATTATATACATTGAAGCAATATGAAATGCTTGATAATATGCAGTATATATTATGTATTATAATACAGAATATGCAGTAAAGACACATCATAATGTATATTATACGAATGTTGTTCTAATTGAAGCTGACCTTGCAATTTTATAAAGAAAACTCATTCAGTATAACTTCAGTTTGCCTCTAGAAAGCTGATTAGATCTTACACTTGGTGATTTACACCACGAGCACAGTAATTTCTTGCTGATCCTGCTATTTTAAATTGCATTGTTTTATCAATAGCGCATACCACTAATCAGTAAAATCAATCACAATTTTTCTCAATAGACAAATTTTCTTTATGGCTTGTAGCCTTATTATATTGGAGCCAAAGTAGAACTCCTTATTTTACAAAATATAACACCATAACCAAGAACACTGAGGACAGGGGCTTAAACTATGTTAACTTGATGAGTGAAGATGGTTTACTTCATCTGAGAAACCCTAGTTAAGCAACTTATAAATGCCTTTTGTACTGTAAGGTAATCTTCAAACCTTTGAAGACATGTCATTTACATATCCACCACAATTAACAGTTAATTTATCAAAGTAGTGCATCAATTATCTGGTTGCATATGACCTATTTGACCTAAATATAGATTACTGTTTCCTTTTTGTTTAATGAATAACATCGCAAAAGATCCAAACCAAACTCAAAAGGCAACTCTTTTGATAGTATAATCAACTGATTCAGGCCCAAATATAGCTTTGTATTCAAAATAAAGATAAAAGCATTACCTGGGCTCTTTAAGAAGTATAGTTAATCTTACCAATGTCATGGCTCCAAAACCAAATGAGAATCTTGACTTAGCAATCACCTACCAATTATCAAACTAACAGGATTTTCACAACTACCTGACTACTGGGACAAAGGACAACAAATAAACAAATATGGTTGCAGTTCAGGGTTCCCCAACTAATTTTAGTTCCTAGATAATGATGTTCCTGGGAGTGTGATTTGGTCCAAAATATCAAACACATGCTTTTTTTTTTTTGGCTGGGGTTGGGGTTAGAGATTAGTGTTTTAGATAATTCTGTTCCTAATCATTCAACTTTATTATATGATTAAGTCCTACCAGGAAAACACAGGACTACAATACAAATTACCAAATAGAATTAAAACTATATAATTATAATGAAAAATAAGACAAAGTATAAAAAACAGGAGCAGAAGAAAGAAAGAAAGAAAGAAAGAAAGAAAGAAAGAAAGAAAGAAAGAAAGAAAGAAAGAAAGAAAAAGAAACTACGCAAACATGTTTTTATGAATCTGCATAAATGAACAGAAGAATTTGGCATCAGTAAAAGTCATGATTCTGTTAACATTGGCCATTAGGAAAATTAGATACCAGTCAAAGAACTGACTAAAAATAGGAATAATGCATCTTAGGTATTCCATAGGATAGAAGCTATAGAAGAATTTTACATGATTTAGTGATTTAACAGCTTAACCCTGCAGGAACAGAGTTGATTACAGTATGACATACCCTGTCAATGACTAAAGCAGAAAGGACAGATCTGAATAAGCACAGCATGACTTTTGTTGTTGTTGTTTAGTCGTTAAGTCGTGTCCGACTCTTCGTGACCCCATGAACCATATTGCGCCAGGCCTTCCTATCTTTCACTGCCTCCCTGAGTTTGCTCAATTTCATGCTCATTGCTTCAGTGATGCTATCTAGCCATCTCATCCTCTGCCGTCCTCTTCTCCTTTTGCCTTCCATCTTTCCCAGCATCAGGGTCTTTTCCAAAGAGTCCTCTCTTCGCATTAGGTGACCAAAGTATCTGAGCTTGAGCTTCATTATCAATCCTTCCAATGAGCAATCAGAGTTGATTTCCTTTAAGATTGACTGGTTTGACCTCCTAGCAGTCCAGGGGACTCTTAAGAGTCTTCTCCAGCACCACAGTTCAAAGGCATCAATTCTTCGGCGTTCAGCCTTCTTTATGGTCCAGCTCTCACAGCCATACATTACTACTGGAAAAACCATAGCTTTGACTATGCGGATCTTTGTCGGCAAGGTGACGTCTCTGCTTTTTAATATGCTATCTAGGTTTGCCATAGCTTTCCTCCCAAGGAGCAAGCGTCTTTTAATTTCATGGCTGCAGTCTCCGTCTGCGGTGATCTTGGAGCCCAAATAAATGAAGTCTGTTACTGCTTCCATTTCTACCCCTTCTATTTGCCAGGGATTGATGGGTCCAGATGCCATGATCTTAGTTTTTTTAATGTTGAGTTTCAAGCCAGCTTTCGCACTCTCCTCTTTCACCCTCATCAAGAGGCTCTTTAGTTCTTCTTCACTTTCTGCCATTAGGGTGGTATCGTCTGCATATCTGAGGTTATTGATGTTTCTCCCTGCAATCTTAATTCCGGCTTGTGATTCTTCCAGCCTGGCATTTCTCATGATGTACTCTGCATATAGGTTAAATAAGCAGGGTGACAGTATACAGCCTTGTCGTACTCCTTTCCCTATTTTGAACCAATCGGTTGTTCCATGACCGGTTCTAACTGTTGCTTCTTGGCCCGCATACAGATTTCTCAGGAGACAGGTAAGGTGGTCTGGTATCCCCATACATTCAATTAAATTGTTCAGAAATCCAGCATATCCTTCATTCACATTATTAATAGAACTAGGAAAACAATTCTTATAAGATGCTGAATAATGATATTGGAGATCAATATTCCTGATGTAAAGGTGAAGAGTAGGCTCTGATCAGCAGTACTCTTGCTTTTTCGTCATTTGTGTCAATTTATGGGATTTGACTTATGTAAATCGATGCGAATTCATTATTACACAAAGAACACAAATAATGTGAATTACATACATTCAGATTTAACAGATATTTGAGTTTAACCACATGGTCTTTTACATCAAGATTATACTATCTATCTCTATTTCTATAGCCATGGAAATTTGTCTCATTGCATGCAAAATCTTTTGTATCAAGTTCTGCAAATTAGAGGTTTCACTTACTTGAAAATTCCCAGCACCCTTATTTAAAATAACACATAGTTTTCTAAGAAATTGGCTTTGAAAACTGTAAATGGAAATATATTTACATACATTTCCTATGACCTACTTAACACTTCCAACAAGTAATACAGGTAGTTCTCACTTAAGAACAGTAATTGGGACCAGAATTTCCATCACTAAGCAACATGGCTTTAAGGCACAACATCATGTGACCCATGCCACTTAGCAACATAAATTCTGACACATCTGGTTACCATTGTTAAGTGAATCACCACAGGTCATTAAGTGAGGACATCATGTGGTCTCCATTTGCAACCTTCTATTGGCTTTCCCATTGACTTTGCTTTAGGAAGTTGGCAAAGAAGGTTGCCAACGGTGACCATGTGACCATGGGACACTGTGACCAATGTAAGTATGAGGACCGGTTGTAAGTACCACTTGTTCAGTACTGTCATAAGTTTGAACAGTTGCTGAACAAATGGTTGTTAACCAAGGACCACCTGTATGGTAACTGACTTGCAGCAGATATCATATTCTTGCAATGTGTTGTTCTTTCCGATGTGTGCTGAAACGAAAGGCAGATCCATTCTTTAATCAGGTTATTTTATCATGTTCAGAAGAAATGAACTCAACTTCACAGACATCTAACTCCCACAAACTATATAGTAAATAATTTCAAGTGCCTGCCCCAAGATTTCCTACATGAATGCCTTGTGCTAATCACTATCTTACATACATTTGGAGAGAAAATTGACAATTGGGTAATTCATGAAGTCTTGACTATATTTTTGAGAGACTCTGGGGAGCAGGTAAGAGTGGTATGGGGAAAATGAGTAGTCAGTAACCCTAATTTCATTTC
Source organism: Liasis olivaceus (assembly GCA_030867105.1). NCBI lineage: Eukaryota > Metazoa > Chordata > Lepidosauria > Squamata > Pythonidae > Liasis > Liasis olivaceus. The sequence continues at coordinate 41,244,805 of CM061352.1, forward strand.
CACTCCAGAAATTTACTCTTATGTTTATGAAAAAAACAACCAACAAACAAACACAACTCCAGTTTTAAATGTATATGTTCCATTTGGAAAGATGCAGTAGGCTTTTCCCCCCTTTTTTGTAAAGTCAAATATCCTACAGTAAGGCATACTTTTTTATTAGCTATCACTATTGTTATTGCTATTCTTTTTATTGCATGCTATATTTCATTGTTTTATTATTGCCTTTATTGTTTTTTGTTTGTTTATTTATTTATTTCTCATCTTTCACACTGAAATTGTAAGCTTTTGGATGTCAATGATACCTAACTCTGCAGAAATATGTCACCTGCTCACAGCCAGGAGAAAAAAGAGCCTGAAGTCTTCCCAGGCTATGTGAGGAGAACAATGGTAACATGTGGAGACTCATTTTTCCTCTTCCATATAGTTATGTGAAGACCTCAAAGCTTTGATTTGTTGGCATGTTTAGAAGTAGATATTTAGTTACCTCAGTGCCTTAAATGGTTGGACCCCAAAAATACCCATAATGGGTTCTAAATTTCTTCTCCAACCCTATACTGATTTGCAAGGCACTAAAAATCATAGTATATTGCATATAAAGAATTGATGCATACTTTTTTATGGGTGCACCAGAGAAGCAGCTATATAAATATTTATGGGAATATTAGGCAAAGGAGAAAAAGGTGATTTATAACACCTAATACTGCGGCAGATACAGTCCTTTTAATCAGGCAGCATTTTAAACATTCCTTGCTGTTCAGAAGACTATTTGTTTTATTCCATGTAGAGAGATACATAAATTAATGAAGGTAGTAAATGTGTGCTACCTAAATTATGTGAGATGAGGAAACTTGCATACATAAATTGAAGCTATGGTCTACCCTTCTACCAAAATCATTTTGCATTTTTCTTTCCTCTCTGCACAAAAACAGCAAATTGTCCTCCCATAATTTTTCCAGAATGGTGAATTAGAGAAGGTATGCCAGCAAAGCCCTAATATGCATATTTTGACATCCTTCTTTCACAATTCTAGTCCAGATAAAATACACATCTATCAGTAAATGTGTCAATTAAAATGTAAACCAATTAAATGAAAACTTGAAGCTATAACATTCAGTGCTGATTCACCATGCTTCACATACTATTAATTCTAATTCTAGCATTATTACTTCATTTTACTGGATAGCATGTAAACATATCCTGCTGATAAAAGTACATAAATGTGGCTTGCATGATTAACTAGAATTGATCCCACAGTGTGAAGAAATGTGGATTTGGCCTACAGAAGAGAGAAGGGAAGTATGAGCTGTTACAGAAAAGATATCAGTCCTGGGAAAGTAGAAAGCGTGAGAAAGAAACTCAGAACAATTCTGTCTTGTTTGGATTAACTATTTCTGGCTCTCTAGATAATGATCACCAAAAGGAAAAAAGACTATCCACCTTGGTCTCCTCAGTTGCTGTTGCCAGGCAACAAGTGGGGGGGCACATTCCAAATTAGTCTAATTCTATCTTGGCTATGTCTGTTGACCTTGCCAAGCTACCAGGCTCATTGTTGTGAATGGGAATGGAAGTGTCCCTGATGGGAGAAGAAATGAGGGTTTGACTCAGAGAAGGGGAGAGGGGAATACTGAGCCAATTACATAAAAGATATCCAAGTTTTGGAAAAGTAGAAAGTGTGAGAAACTCAAAACAAATCTGCCTTGATTCTGTTAGGTATAAGTTGAAGTAGAGAGGGGCTTTGACAGGCTTTCAAGTTTCTGATACACTAACCATATTAAGTACTTTCACAACAGTCCTAGTGACTCTTGTTTCCTGACCTTGTCTATCTCAAAAGGTTGGCACAAAAATAGCCTTGTGACTACAGGGAATACTGCCAATTTTATTTAGGGATAGGGAAAGCTAGGTTTTTGAACATTGCATATTTTCATGCAGTATAATTTGAATTGTTTTAATTCAACATGGAAAGTTTCAAAAGTAACAAATCTATTTCTTATTTTTGATACTGATAAAATAACAAATATGGAGACAATCGTGCAAAACTTAAGATACACAGCATATAAGCTTGAAGCTACTCTGATGCCACTTATTCTTTCTGAATACAGACTCATAATTGTACAGTTCTATGACAAATGCAACATCCACATGGTTGCTTTGTCTTGCCCTCTCCCACCGTGGAGCTGTCAGAAAATCATCGTACTCTAAGTCTTGATGCCCCTATAGAGCACCCTTATCATACAATCAGAATGGGTCTGTCTTTACTGCTATTCATACAGCTATAATGCACATCATTCCAATGGCCCTGGCTGGAGTTTCAGTTGATGGAAACAGCCCTACTCATATCACCCATCACATGAAAAGCCACTTCATGTTGAAATTTACAACACTTTGATACTTTATGCTCTGCATTTTTTCTTTTTTTTCTTTCCTGTTCCATTGTTGACCAATTTAACTAATCATCATCAAACTGAAATTATGGATCAACCAGTTGATTATTTAGCCTAACAATTGTGGCTGGCATCAAAGAATTGGAGGAGAGGAGTTGAATCAGGGCACAGACTAAAGGAGGTGGTTCCAAAGTAATCTGGCAGCGCAAATTGAATTATCAAGATTGCCAGCACAAAACTCATCATTTCAGGCCACCTCATTGATATATATCAATGTGGACTACATTGTACACAGTATCTTGATTTGGGATATTAGGAAAACACCAATTCCACACTGTGGCACCTTAAGACATCCTCAGCCTGTTGAGCTGTAGAATACTGAGATACAGCAAAGGCATTCAAGCAAGTGCTTAGAAACATTTAGTGGGCAATCCTTGCATCAGGACAAAATGATAAACTTTATAAAACCTGAAATAATGATTAATCTAGAAAAACTATTGCCCAATTTATCTTATTTATTTATTCATCAAATTTGTCACTGCCCATCTCGTGAAACGACTCTGGGCAGTTTACAACAAGACAAAAATTCATTAAAATGCAACATAAAAACAAAATCATAAAAGCATATACTCTTTAATATGAATTAGTTTGAAATTTGCATTCCGCATAAGCCTATTTGAGTAAACATTGACATTCACTGTGATAAGGATTTATATCTATGCAAATCTCCATTGGATTTCAACTCAACTCTTTATTGGTGTTTTTAATGTGTATCACCTGCACTGATGTTTTTAATGTGTGATCTTTGCTTTCTAGTATAACAAGGAAATAAAAGAACTCTCAATTCCCCTTTATCTTCTTCAATAGTTCTGCTGTCTAAGCTTCTCAGACAGTCTAGGGATTGGTTGTACAATGTAAGTCTCATAATGCAATTATGGTTTAGAACATTTAGTATTTATGATCCCTCAAAAGGCTGTGCCTGTGAAAGCACTGCAAAATCTAGAGGAGATAAAGAGATTTTTCTCCATCAGTCATATATGAAGCACATTTTCTTAGACATTTTGAAAACACAATTAAAGAATCTCTAGACAAAGAGAATGAAGATGGATGTGAAGCTTTAAAAGCATTACAAGTGGAAAGGCTGAGGGAATGAAGATTACAGGCTAATGTGTTCTTTGAAAGGTATTATTTTCTTCCAGCAGCTGGTTTTTGTAGACATTTGGCAATTTTCAGCATCTAGTAAACATGGATGTATTTTTGTAAAATACATGGATGTACACATTAAAGACAGGTTAGCTGTTATTGGTTGGCTTTGGGGAATAAGATGTTCAGTGTTATAGTATATCTCTCATCACTAGCACTGAACAGCTTAAACATTTGCAAATTCTTATAAAATTCAATAATTAAGTATAGATATAATGAGCAATTTCATGGGAATGATAAAATATTATTTAATTTTACAATTACAATGTAACCCTAATAATTTGATTCAGAAATAATTTCCACTCAGTAAGTGGGTGAAGGAGACTAATGCCTATGAGGCTGAAATCAAAATGGATTAAAAGGACTATGTAATGTAGTCCTTTTGTAATTTTTTAGTATAAAGATCTTAACCATTTTCTTCATGGCTGGCAAACGTATTATAGTCATATCTGTTTTATAGGATCTTTGGTGGATGAATTTTTATGTATCAAGGGATACACTGATTTCTATAGCTAAACGGGTGATCAAAATTATCTCGAATATAAATTCATACATCTAAAGAGTATGCGAGACACTTCATTTGTCAAAGAATGTTGTATGTTGGCCACTAGAATGAGTTCCAACTTTTACTAGAGATAATTCATTGGATGAATGAAATTAGGTAATGTTTTATGAGGGTATGGAATAAAAGGTTTTCTGTCCAGAATTTACATGTGGATTTGATCCAGCATTGAAGACACACACACAAACACACAGCCACATGCACACACAGAGAGAGATTGTCAAGTTAGCAGCAACAATTTAATACTATTCCATGTATGTTTTAACAGAAGAAATTATAGAAGCAATGGCAAACATATATTTATGTATTATAACTTCATAAGCATCAGGAATTGAAGCAAGTGGGTTTATGTTAGATTGAATTATTAAAGCATTTAGTGCCTTAGCCCTAAAGACAGTCCTACTCTCTATTTAGAATGAAGTTGTGGGTGAGGGGGAACCATCATTGTATAATGCTATTCCCAAACTGGGTGGGGGGAAAAAAACCCCAATCCTTATCTCTGGCATTTATTGCTTTTACTTAATGGAGGAAAAAAAAGATTGAAATTGATATGTAAGGGTTAAAGGAGAAACCAGTGGCAACCACACTAGAGATGGCCACTCTGTAAACATACAGCTGTTCAGCTTCAGTGCCAAGTATTGATTAATTTGGAAGAATGGGATGAATAAACACTTTTTACATTTTTGCACTAGCAGTGGGCAATCCATTGATGTGTATTGCTTCTTTATCATCTACAGTGAAGATCTTGAACTTTAACTAGGCTGGGTCTGTGAGTCTTCTGCCAAATCAAGCTGAGGAGTTGAACTAAATCATAAAATGTCAGGAGATTTGAGATTTACTGTAAAGTCCAGCTTGACACACTACCTCCTCTGTATACATTGTCCCTATCTTGCATATGTTTTCTCCCATATACAAGGAGAAAACTTTTTTGTATTAAAAAAACAGTCATAATGTTTTCATAGGTCCTTTAGTTTTTGAAGCCATAGACACGGTGGTTATTGAATAATACAGACCTGCCTTTCTTTTCATTTCTGCGGCATTTTCACTTTCCCTTTTCATATTACATGAAAGAAGCCCAAGTCAGTGTGCCTTTGCACTTAGGAACTTAGGTGTAAGTTTTATACGTATCTGAAGGTACAGTCTTTTGACTGGACACAATTAAAAGATATGATGTTCTAGGCCTGAAGTACATAGTTATTTTGACAAATCTATATATTTATAGCATTTATATCACATCCTTTCTCTAGAAGGTCAGGGTGCTATATGAAACTCTCTCCTAATTTTATCTTTACAACAGAGTCCTAGGCACAACTGAGATGAAAGAGATAACACCAATGAGTTTTGTGATGGAGTGGGGACTTGAATCTAAATCTCCCCAGTCCAAATACAATACTTAATTACTACACAATTTGTTTATACAATCCACTGCTCCCCATTCCTCTCCTGGAATTTGTCTCCTGATAGAGAATAACTTGGCTGGAATAGGATGGATTGAAAAATAGTGTCTTTATTAACACAACTACACTGCCCACTTTAGCAACAAAATATGTACATTACATTATATTGCATCTCCAAATTTCAGTATCAAGTTGTATTTATTAGCAAATATTTGTCTAGCATTCCAATTCTGAGAATTGCCTGAGATGCCTAGCATTAATATTCAGTCTATGAAGCCAAAACAATGAAAACAGAAAACAATAAAGTGTGTGTGTATGTTTCACTGGCATTTGAATAGTTCAAGATCCTTAACAGTAAAGAGATGTGAAGCCACTCAGATGTCATTTTGCCATATCAGAAAACTAGTTTATTATAGTAGTTGTGGCAAACATGAATTAAATCAGAATATTATCATATCCATCAAATAATATGTGTTATTATGTACATTGTTACATATATAAAATATAGGAAAAAAATACTTCACACCCATGCACATATAGAAAATATGAAAAATGGCAACAGCCCAACTGTTTGTTCAAACTAATAAAATTGAAAACAAGTGCACTTGCAATATACAGAATATATATCTTTTTAGTGGTCTTTTATTGAAAATAAAACCATAGCTGGTGCCACACACACAAAATAACTCTTACCAGAAACTAAAATATATTTATTTATTTCTATATATGATCTGAATCCTCTGCTAATGGGAAAGGTAATTTAGCTCATTGAAACAAACTGATCCCACTTAATGATTTTTAAGCAGGAAAAGAAATAAAGAGATATAGATAAAACATGTGTGTGTGGGTGTCTTTATCTCTCTGTCTCTGTCTCTCTCTCTCTGTGTATACACACACACACATATACAATACTGTGCAAAAGTTTTAGGCAGATGTGAAAAAATGCTGTAAAGTAAGAATGCTTTCAAAAATATATATTGTAATTGTTTATGTTTATCAATTTACAAAATGCAAAGTGAGCAAACCGAAGAAAAATCTAAATCAAATCAATATTTGGTGTGTGACTACCCTTTGGCTTCAGACCAGCATCAGTTCTTACACTTGCACACTTTGTACACTTGCACAAAGTCAGCAATCTTGTAGGATTAGAGTCAGGTGTATGATTAACCAATTATACCAAGCAGGTGCTAATGATCATCAATTTCATGTGTAGGTTGAAACACAGTCATTAACTGAAACAGAAACAGCTGTGTAGGAGGCATAAAACTGGGTGAGGAACAGCCAAACTCTGCTACAGAAGTAAAGGTGTGGGAGACAGATTCATGTCATAGGTCATATACCATGGTAAGGCTGAGCACAGCAATAAGACACAAGGAGGTTATATTGCATCAGCAATGTCTCTCCCAGGCAACAATTTCAAAGCAGACTGGGGTTTCAAGATGTGCTGTTCAAGCTCTTTTGAAGAAGCACAAAGAAATGGGCAATGTTGAGGACTGGAGACACAGTGGTCGGCCAAGGAAACTTAATGCAGCAGATGAAGGACACATCATGCTTACTTCCCTTTGACATTGGAAGATGTCCAGCAGTGCCATCAGCACAGAACTGGTGGAAACTAGTGGGACCCAGGTACATGCATCTACTGTCTGGAGAAGTCTGGCCAGAAGTGGTCTTCATGGAAGAATTGTGGCGAAAAAGCCATACCTCTGATATGGAAAGAAGGCTAAGTGACTCAACTATGCATGAAAACATAGGAACTGGGGTGCAGAAAAATGGCAGCAGGTGCTCTGGACTTATGAGTTCAAATTTGAAATATTGGGCTGTAGCAGGAGGCAGTTTGTTTGCCAAAGGGCTGGAGCTTGGTACAATAATGAGTGTCTGCAGGCAACAGTGAAGCATGGTGGAGGTTCCTTGCAAGTTTGGGGCTGCATTTCTGCCAATGGAGTTAGAGATTTGGTCAGGATCAATCGTGTCCTGAATGCTAAGAAATACAGGCAGATACTTATCCATCATGCCATACCATCAGGGAAGTGTGTGATTGGCCTCAAATTGATTCTGCAGCAGGACAAGGACCCCAAACATACAGCCAATGTCATTAATAACTATCTTCAGCGTTAAGAAGAACAAGGAGTCCTGGAAGTGATGGTTTTGCCCCCACAGAGCCCTGATCTCAACATAATTGAGTCTGTCTGGGATGACATGAAGAGACAGAAGGATTTGAGGCAGCCTACATCCACAGGAGAACTGTGGTTAGTTCTCCAAGATGTCTGGAACAACCTACCTGCCGAGTTCCTTCAAAAACTGTGTGCAAGTGTACCTAGAAGAATTGGTGCTGTTTTGAAGGCAAAGGGTGGTCACACCAAATATTGATTTCATTTGGGTTTTTCTTCTGTTTGCTTACTTTGCATTTGGTAAATTGATAAACATAAACAATTACAATATATATTTTTGAAAGCATTCTTACTTTATACCATTTTTTCACACCTGCCTAAAGTTTTTGCACAGAAAAAAAAAAAATCCCCTCTCACCCCTATGGGTGGTACGTGTCTTCCTCAATCTCGGGTCCTCTACCAGAGGCCTGGGAGTTTGAGGGTTCTGCACAGTATCTTAGCTGTTCCTAGCACTGCACTCTTCTGGACAGAGAGCTCGGATGTTGTTCCTGGGATCTGTGGAGCCACTCTCCCAGCTTAGGAGTCATGGCCCCGAGTGCTCCTACTACCACTGGGACCACTTTGGCCTTTACTTTCCACATCCTCTCTAGTTCCTCCTTCAGGCCCTGGTACTTCTCCAGCTTCTCATGCTCATTCTTCCTGATGTTGCTGTCACTTGGCAGTGCTACATCTATCACTACCGCTGTCTTCTGGTCTTTGTCTACTACCACGACGTCTGGTTGATTGGCCAGTACCTGCCTGTCCGTCTGGATCTGGAAGTCCCATAGAATCTTAGCCCTGTTATTCTCCACAACCTTCTGTGGAATCTCCCATCTAGACTTGGGGGTGGGGGGGTCTAGCTCATACGCTGTGCAGATGTTCCTGTACACAATGCCAGCTACTTGGTTGTGCCATTCAGTGTATGCTGTTCATGCCTGCATCTTACACCCTGCCACTATGTGTTGGACTGTCTCTGAGGCCTCTTTGCACAATCTGCACCTTGGGTCCTGTCTTGTGTGATAGACCCCTGCTTCTATGGATCTGGTGCTTAGTGCCTGTTCTTGTGCTGCTATGATCAGTGCCTCAGTGCTGTCTTTTAGTCCGGCTCTTTCCAGCCACTGATAGGATCTCCCAATGTCAGTCACCTCAGCTATCTGTCGATGGTACATCCCATGCAGGGGCTTGTCTTACCATGGTATTTCCTCCGCTTGAACTTTCTCCCATGTCTGCTGCTGCCAGAAGCATTCTCTCAGCAGCTCATCTTTGGGTGCCATCTTACTGATGTACTCCTGGATACTCTGGGTTTCGTCCAGGACAGTGGCTTTGACACTCATCAGACCCCGCCCGCCCTCTTTGCACCTGGTGTACAGTCTCTGGGTGTTGGACTCAGGGTGGAAACCTCCGTACATTGTGAGGAGCTTCCGGGTCTTCACATCGGCAGCCTCCATGTCTTCCTTTGGCCAGATCACTATACCGGCAGGGTATCTGATGATTGGCAGGGCATACATGTTGATGGCATGGATCTTGTTTTTCCCATTGAGCTGGCTCTTCAGGACCTGTCTTATCCTTTGGTGATACTTGGATGTTGCTGTCTTCCTTGCCTCCTCCTCATGGTTCCCGTGTGACTGTGGGACACCAAGGTATTTATAGCTGGTTTCTATGTCTGCTATGTGGCCCGCTGGTAGTTCCACTCCATCGGTCTTAACTACCTTCCCTTTCTTTACTATCATCCTGCCACACTTCTCCAGTCCGAATGACATCCCAATGTCCTTGCTGTAGATCCATGTCAGGTGGATCAGTGAGTCGATGTTTCGTTCACTCTTAGCATACAGCTTGATGTCATCCATGTAGATGAGCTGGTTGATGGTGATTCCACTCTTGAACTTGTACCCATATCCAGATCTTGTGATTATCTGGCTGAGGGGGTTTAAGCCTATGCAGAACAGTAGTGGGGACAGTGCATCACCTTGGTATATGCTGCACTTGATGGCCACTTGTGCAAGCTGTCTTGAGTTGACTTCCAATATTGTCTTCCACAGTCCCATTGAGTTCTTGAGGAAGGTCCTTAGTGTCCTTTTGACTTTGTATAGCACCAGGCATTCACAGATCCATGTGTGTGGCATTGAGTCATAGGCTTTCCTGTAGTCAATCCAGGCTGTGCTCAGATTGGTCTGCCTAGACCTTGAGTCTCGGGCAACTGCTCTATATATGAGTAACTGGTGTTTTGAGCCTCTGGTGTTGTTCCCAATGCCCTTCTGAGCTGTGCTCATGTACTGGCCCATATGGTCTTGTAGCTTGGCAGCTAGGATGCCTGATAGAACTTTCCATGTTGTGGGGAGGCAGGTTATTGGCCGGTAGTTGGATGGTGCTGTTCCTTTGTGAGGGTCTTTCATGATCAGCACTGTCCTTCCTTGTGTTAGACAGTCTGGGTGGGAGCCTGCTGCTAGCAGTTGGTTCATCTGTGCTGCTAGGCGTTCATGCACTGCTGTTAGTTTCTTTAGCCAGTAGGTGTGGATCATGTCCGGGCCAGGTGCTGTTCAGCTTTTCATGTTCTTGACCCGCTGTTGGATGTCTGCTACTGTGATGGTGACTGGTTCTTGTTCTGGGAGATTGCTATGGTCTGCTTTCAGGTCCTGTAGCCACTTTGCACTGGTGTTATGTGTCTTCTCTTTCTCCCATATGTTCTTCCAGTACTGTTCAGTTTCTGCTGCTGGTGGCTCAGTTGTTACTGTGTGGTTGCACTGCAGCTGGGAGTACACTTTGGATGGTTCTTTGGAAAACAGGGCATTTATTTTCTTGGTCTCTGCTTCTCTAGTGTATCTCCTTAGCCTGGCAGCCAGTGCTGTGAGCCTTTGTTTAGCAGTCTCTAGGGCTTCAGATGGAGTCAGGACCATATATTTTTTCAGTAGCTGAGTCTTATCCCTAATCTCCACACGCTTCTGTAGTTCCACCAGCTGACTGACTTTTCTCCAAGTTGCCTTGATCTTAGCCTCCAATCTCATTTTCCAGCGTGGGTATGTACTGCTGTTCTTCTTGATTGTGTAGCCAAGCATTTCCAGGATTACAGCAGCTGTAGCATATACCAATTCACTGGTTTCAGTTATGGTGGTAGTAGGGATTGTCTGGAGGGCTCTGCTGGCATCTTCTAGTATACTATCTGATTGTACTTTTCCACTGAGCCTTGGTAATCAGACTCGAGGGTTGACTGTAGCTAGTTTATCCATGATCTTATGCCTCATATCAGCTGCTGTGCTCTTTAATGGAAGGGGTAACAGTGACATTCCAGCTTCAGGTGTTGGCTGCCCATCTGCTTGTTCTTCTAGGTCTGCTTGAGTCCGGGTTGTAATGTGGAGTTGGTCTGTCTCAAGTTGTGAGAGCAGCTTCCTCTTCACTATGTTGAAGCGCTGGGTAACTAGTTGTTTCTCAGTTAGTGTGGATGTATGCCTTCTGTCAATCCATAGCTCCCTCATACGTTTCATATATCCCCTCTCATTAGGTCTGCTGTTGTAGTAGCATTCCATCATTTCCAAGTTCTCTTGTCTTGTTCATGTATGGTTTGTTCCAGTAGCCCACTTAACATCAGATTGTCCTGGTTCCCAACATCTGACGCGGACCTTGTTAATCCGGGCGATGTCTGAGCCAGCATGACTCTCTTAGTTTGTGTCACTCTCATGTTTGAGGTGGGCAGGTGAATCGTTAGGGGGTCTTTGCCCAAGGACCCCTACTGGTAAGGTAGGTACCAGCCAGGATTTGAACCCCAGTCTCCTGCATCAAAGGTGGTGTTCTAACCACTATGCTATCCAGCCGCTCAGATATATATCTATATATATTTCAATGAGTTGAATTATCCTATATATATAGAGAGAGAGACAGAAAGACATACCATATCTTTTCCAGATATAGATAGATACTGTATATAGATACACACAAACTGATATAAACATACACAAAATGATCAGTCTATTAGCAAGAAGTAAACTAGTTTTATGGTCTAATGCTTCACAAGTTTTAGCAATCCAGAGCTGTTTAACTTTTATGAGAAATCTTAAAAGCAGACATAAATTTACTCAACTGCCACTGAGAAAATTATGCTGACCTTCAGAGACCAGTGAATACACTCCTTTATATTGTTTAAAATTTGGAAATCAAATTCAGATGCAGCAACAGGTATATTTTTTTCAAGTAGTAGTAAATCTTATATTTTATCTTCTTCCCCACTGCCCGAAATACAAATACAAATATATCTGCTAATATATTTACAAATGCAACAAGGAATACTCCAATGAAGTTTTATTCAGTGCTAGTTTTGGGGATGAATTAATTGTAAGGAGTGATGGTAAGGAAGTTTTCTACTGGGGAAGAATAAGTAAGTTACTGAGTTGCAATAAAACTTAGTGTAGTCATTTTGACTTAATATTACCATGCCACACAGCTTGTGAGTTTTGCAACATCAGAAACAGTCACAAAAAGAGAATATTGCCAACAATATAAATTGGTTTTACCAATCTATTATCTGCAATCTAGGAAAAAGAAAAAAAAAAAAATCACAGGGAAGCTACATTAGCCTTCAACAAGTCCCTGAGCTGTGTTGATTTCAACTTCTTGGGTCATTCTGGCTTGGAATTATGGAAGCAAAATGGAAAATTAGAGGGCAAGAGGCTGGACAAAACTGAGTTCCAACAACAAGAAGAAAATCTAGTTGACTTTACAAAGCTTGGACCAAGTATTTTTTCCTTAGACGACAAAAGAAATGATGAGGTGAAGTCATAAGAAGGTATAGTCATAATTTAATGAAAGTCTCCAAAAAGTTCCAACATGGTAAGCCATTATCTTCACCATACCACATCAACTGTCATAAAGGGGTTCCCTACACTTAAATCAATGCAAAATAAAATCAAATACATCAAACAGGATTATAGTTAAGAGCGTATGGGTAAAGACTTGGAAGTCAGTCACATTGAACTCAATGCAGCTCATTGCTCAGTAAGTAACCCAAGGATTTTTTCTTTTCTTTTTTCTTCTGAATCAGACAAAAATTAAAGGTGAGTATGAAAAGTTTTCAGGAATTATTGAGAGAGAGAGACAGAGAGAGAGGAATGCGCTGGGGAAAGAATAAGAAGGGGGGAAAAAATCACTTACCTAGAACCCCTAGCCTGTAGTTGATGGTTACAACAATGACATTTCCGTAGCTTGCCAGTATGCTGCCATCAACTATATTCCCTGTACCTTCCATATATGATCCACCATGAATATAGACCATCACTGGTTTCTTGCTGTTCTGATCATGTATATCTGAAAAGAATACAAGTAAGGAAAACACAAAAGTAATACAAGTATTAAATGAAAAAAAACCAAAAACCAAAAATCAGTCTTTTTTTTACCCCCAAAGAGCTAATAAATTAGTTATTTTGCATATTTTCTAATGTCAACTGTATTTCTTATATAATCACCTCTGTTTCTCTTCAGTCATAACCAATGACATAAAGGGAATATGGTTTCTGGAAGAATTCTGGAAAAAAAGTCTAAAGTGTCACTTGTACAGAATATAATTCATTGTAGGACTGAAATAGTAACAAAATATTCCCAAGACTCAAATCTATAAAATATAGATAGCAAACACTATAAAAATAGATTTATAGCAGTTGTTAGAAAGTCCGCAGTGCAATATTCATTTCAAAAATTCAATAAACTTATTAGCAATATTTTTCTGCAATTTATAAAACAAAGATTGTATGCAGTTTGAACACAACAGACTGACATCCTTATCACCCCTCCCACCAAAAACTAACATTCAAAGTAAAAAAGTGTAAGTGGGAATAGTGGATCCTGAAACAATGTATTTTGACAGATTTTGAAAAAAAAATAAACATGCTTTTAATTTAATTGCACACCTGGTACTGCAGTTTATCTAAAGCAATTAGAGCTTTTTTTAAAGCAGACTAAATATCCATGTAACATAAGCTACCTAGAGTCCTTGAGGACTTTGGAAGTAGATAAATTGCATAATAAATATGTGTTCTACCATTGCCTTCTTTGGGGATGTTCTTTTCAACTTCTCACTCTACTTTACTGGTAGTCTTCCATCCAAAACTAACCAGATCCAACCCTGCTTAGCTTTTCCACATCTATCAACACTGGGGCTGTCATTAACTTAGGCAAATAATATAACAAATAGCTTCAGGCAGTGAGCAAAGTGACTTCTACCAATGAACAAATGACAATTTAAGCAGTGGTTGTTCCCTGAATTGCCCGTACAAGACAATTCCTCTTACATGTTGCTGACTATTAATTTCTCCCAACGTGAAAGGCATTTGCATGCTAGCTCAACCAAGCCTTGGTATCATTCTAATGGCAGTGCCATTGGTTTGAAATGACTACATGGGATAGAGTAGCATGATAAACCCAGATCCAGACGCATTTCACAATCTCTTCCAAATAACCATAAAACTGATTGGTAAGCATCAAAGGCTTGGCTTGGCTGGTTTGCTGACCATTTTCGCTTGAAGGCTTACTTGCCTCAGCAACTGATGTACTTATCAACAAGAGGCAAGTTTGGATCAAAACCAGAAAGAACAAAGATGTATTTGTCTGGACAATGTGTGACCAGTTAACCGTTCGGAGCTGATATACTTACTTAGTTATAGATTCAAATAAAAAGGGACATTTGCAGAAATATCACATATATTATTATGTAATATATTGTTGTTATATTCATGTAAGACTTTTTAATGGGAGGTGAAGTAGTCTTACAGCTAAACTAGGCTTTTCCTGGGATCCTACAATCCTATATTATGAATATGGAATAAAGACCTAGGTTCATTATTTGAAAATAGTTGAGGACTACAAAGAAAAAAAAAAAGTAACAGTTGCATTACCCAAGAAGCAGATATCTTAGCATCTATATTTCTAAAAAAATAGAAATCATTCTGTACTCTTGAGAAGCAGGGATATTAAAAGGTGATGCCATCATACTATGCATATTTGTGAATGGAATGGAATAGAAAGACAAATTGTTAAATAGGTATAGAGTGTATCAGATATGAAAATAGAGAAAAAAATCAGGTAATAATGCTAAAACAAGACCATTCCAAGAGAAGATGTCAAAAGCACATATTCCTGAAACAAATACATATTTCAATTAATTGTATCATCTATACCACAAGTTTCAATCCTAATTTCATGTTATTCTTCTGCAGGCCTCATATCCCAATATATTACCCCATGAAAAGGTCATCCTAGACAGAAAATGCTTTCACAATGCAAATTTTGTCATGAAATGTAACTTTAAGCTAGGTTTATTTTAAGTCTGTAAAGCCATCAAGATGTATCCGATATCCATTTTAAAAAGTTTCTGGATGAATCATTTTTATCACTGAAATTTGAAAGCGTATGCAGGTTAAAAAAATAAAGCGAGGCTCTTATAAGGTATGCAACTTTCTGACTTACTTAGCGAGAGAAAAGCATTTTCTTATAGCACAATGTAGTGGTTAGGGTTCGTAGTTCACAGGAAAGTTCCAAATCTCTTGCATCTGATCATTATCAGGTAGTTTAAACAATATCTCTAAAAAATAAATATATATATATACCTACCAGTCTGTCATGGCTGATACTGCCTGAGCAGTTACACTCATACGTAGATTCTATTAAAACATTTACAGAAATAGTCTTCCTTGCAATTTTAAAATTACATGCAAGTGATGGAACTCCAAATAGAATAGATATCGTTACTGGTTATTGTATAAACTCAGAAAATAGTTTCTCAGGAGAAATGTGGGAATAAATGGTAGAGGCAATTTTGCCCCAATTACATGCAAAAGAAGGAAGCTTTAAAGAATAAAGCAAAGCAAGCTAGAAAGCATCCCTAAAGTTTCTTGATTTGTTACACACTGAAGATAAGAGGAAGAAAAAGAAAAAGAAAAGAAAAAGAAAAAACCCATGGGAAGTGTAATTGCATCCAGTATAAGGGAAAGAGAAAGAGAAAAATAACATGAAGGTGAATTTACAAGCTACTAAAAGAGAAAAGAAAACGAAAACAGACATGCAAGATTTCAGTTTCATTTCTTTTCTTCCCCAAAAGTTGGGAATAGAATAAACATTTGATTGTAAATAACATTTATGTTACTCACTTCACAGATATTACAGATAATCTGTACTCTTATCTGAAATAGGAATTGTGGTAATCTAAATGCTAATTTGTGTCTTTAGAAAAAAGGAAGGTTGATTTTAGATAAGACAAAAATAAACACCACACCAAAATGTGTGTGATTAAATAAAGGAGGGGAAAAGTTTATGTTCATGCATATCAGGACTAAGTTTTTTTGGGAAAAAAAGAACAACAAAAATACCTTCATCTTCCCCACGATCATTACTGGTTATATCATCTGCGCTTTTCTTTGTGTTGGCTCCTAGGTTCAGAGTGAGCAGGAGAATAAAGGGAAAAAAGATAATTCAAAAATGGCAGATTCCCAAAAATTTAAAGAAAACTATCCGGAAATTGAAAAAGAAAAAATGTAACACAAAAAAGTCAACATTTGTACTGGAAAAATAAAGGATGCAAATTCCACACAAACATAAATGCTAAAAATATTCCAACAATTCAAAAAAAAAAAAAAATCCCTAGTAGGGAAAAAGTATATATTGTGTTAATGTAATTAATTTGACTAAATTTGATTTAATTTAAATTTAATCTAAAGTTGATAAAATATGAATTTTATATGTATATATTCTTTACATTGATAGTTAAATTTTCAGTACATAATCAATCAAATGGACTTTTATTAAGGCTGTTTAACAAATGAGGATGTGGTGAAAACTTCTAAGAAATTCAATTAGGCTATTCAAGATGTATTTTAACCCTAGCCCACCCTGAATCATATGATCTGGATCCAAAGAACTACAGGAAGTTGCCATCCATATTTTATAGAAAACCTATCGTATTTCAAAATAACAAAAATTTCATAGATAGTTTATTATCTATTATTTGGGTCTGCTGTTCAAAGGGGAAAAGTCAAAAATTCTACTGTGTGAATCTATAGTGCAATATATTCATAAAGTAACCTTTTGAATACTCTTTTCCAACAAAATCCATACAGTACTCTGAAGACTGTTATCATAATAATTGCTAGTAAATCCACATTGACATATAGTCAATCAGCACTTTATACAATTCAAAGACCATAAGTCAAAGCATATTTAACATTTCTGATTTCAGACAGAAGGACATCCGGATATAAATGAGTCAGGGTTCACGTGATTAATGCATTACATTTTGAGAAGAAGATTTCAATTAACAATGTATATTACTTACCATAACAACCAAAACACAATTAATGAAAGAATTACACAGTCCCAACCCTCTAAAAGTAGCAGCTTATATAAAATGGAGAATTCCATATAATTCTCTTATGCAACATATCAAACAGAAGCTATGGTCTTTGATCAATAATTATGACTATTTCTTTCAATTTAATGTGCTAACAGGTGATTTATAAGCCAGCTCAAATGCACTTAGCCATATTCTCTCTTCTTATATCATGTCTTTCTCTATGCATGTGCATTTTAATCTTTAATTTTGAACCAATCAGCCCTTTATGCAGCAAAAAGCTTGGAATCTATCCGCCTCAGGTAGCCTTTTAAATAGAATTTCATTTCTATATCATCGAGGAGGTCACATGAATGGACTGTTTTAGTGTCACACACCAACATAGAAACATGTGTCAACATGGGAAACCTGAAAAGAAAAGTAAATGTGGAAAATACATGTATGAATGATTTACTTTTAAAAATATGAAATGCTTTTGTCTTGGTTATATAGAAGATGGGCAGTGTATAATATTTTTGTTGTATAAGTTTACAACAGTATTCAATATCTGAGTACTTTTTAATTTCCAAATATGCTATACTGAAATAAAAATCAAAACCAATGTGTTCATATACAGCATTTTGTTCAATCATTTTATTTTTATCATCCATAAAGGTATTTTGGGTTCACCTCTGAGCAAAGAAAACCCTCATGCTGAGATTGTTTAAGCCTTTGGAGCACTATGAAAATATATATTAAAAAGGCACATAGCAGAAAAGAAGTAAAAGCATCCACTTTATAAAACAAATCCAAATAACCTAGGATAATACAATATGGGACTGAAAGGTTTTTGTTTTTTTTTTTAAAGCACAGGGATTGCTATTTGTGTTTGGGAATTTTCAGGTTCAGCAGTCAGACAGATCTGCTCAGTTTAGCAGAAGGACTAGTGAAATGCCAGCATATATTTACTGTCTCCAATAGCATCACTCAGCAGCATTTCACCAATAAATAGCAGCTGTTTATATACTCAATCAGAAAGACTTGTTCATAAGGAACTTTCCCAACACTTATTAACGTGGCTAGAATATGCTGGATATACGGATGCCAGTATTTATTTAACCTCTATGTCATTGGATACTCCTGGTTAACGTGAACGAAAATACGTTTACCTGGCCTTTATTTTCCACTTGCACTTTTACTGGAAGATGGTAGTTGGACAACACAGGATAAAATGAGAAGTATTTACATACAGTAGTTACATAGAAATTATCATAGCTTCTGTTTCCTGTCTTGATCTGATAATTGTCCCTACTGTGCTCCTTCTGTCTTACATACTCCAAATTTCATAGTTACTGTCCATTTCTTACAGCTACTCATATACAAGATCTCTGAATATACATGATTAGAAAATTGTATGTGGGACTTGAAACAAAGATGCAACAACAGAATGAAATGGGAAGAGCTTCTATATGCTGGTGTTATAGTTAACCACACCTCCTTTAGTGATACTCTGTTTCATACCTCCCTGCTCTCTGGTTTTCCTATCCACCTAAAAATAGTAAGCATACCCTGGTGTTCTCAGTGATTGCTGAGCTGGTTCATTCTGGATTCATTTAGATTATTCTGAAACATTTTTTTTAAAAAGCCTTCTCACAACTTCTCATAGCTGACATTAGTTTTCTCTTGTGTATGATATAGAACTCATATGTCATGGAGGAAAGAGAAGTAATGGTCCTACTTGAACCATTCTGATCAACTGGGGATTGCAGTGACACCAACTCATTTTCAGGGTCTATTATATATAATATAATTAATACAAAATCATTTTCTTATCACCCTTGTATCAACTAAAAGTCACATAACCAATATTTCACAACAAGAAAGATAGTTTTAAAAGCATAGAAATATTTTTGATATCCTATGAAATTCTAATTCAAGCTAAATTCTTCAAGTTCTACTGACCAAGATTTAATTATGCAAAAAATGCAATTTCTTTCCAAATATTTAGCTCTCTTCTTTTTTTTGACATGTCAGAAGGGTAGTGTTGGAACAGGATGCAATATACAGTAAGTATACATACTCAATAGTATGTACCACCAACATTGCATATACATTTTCAAAGTTATGCTATGTTGATACTGTGTTACACCTGCTGAGGCAATACCCCAATGGGGACTCAAGGTTTAGGGGCTCCTTTCTGTACCTCCACCTCTTCTTCCTTGTTGCTGATGATACCTGTTCATCTATTTTCTCTGAATAAGAAAACCACAAGAGCAGAACATTATACTTGACACACATTATCTCTCACTAAGAAGCGCTATAAAGTTTGCACAGAAGAGGCAAGCAAACAACCACAGGGACAAGGGGCGGGTGGTAGATATATTCTAAGATGTCACCATATTTCAACTAAAAAAATAAAATTCACACTGGATACAAATAACAGAGGCTATCTGGGATCTGGCAGGGTCCTATCTTCCTAGACTTCTGGAAAGCCTTGAAGATCTGACTCTTCCAGCAAGTGTTGGGGTAGAGTGAGGCTGCAACCCAGTAACGTTGTTTGTTAATCTGTGTGTGTGTGGGGGGGGGGGAATTGTTGTTTGGGGAGATGGGAATTTTTGTGATGATTTTACATTTTTTTCTGTTTTAATTGCTGCTTGTAAGCCCCCCAGGGTTATGGCGCATAAGATGTGCAGCTGTATTAGTCAAACAAACAAGCAAGCAAGCAAGCAAGCAAGCTATTAAAACGACCCTCAGAAGATTTTGGGGCTTATAGGAGACCACAGCTTTTGTGCTTTTTCAAAGTGAAGATTGTCTACCATAACTGATGGATTATCCTTGTTTTCTTGAGTGAGGTAAATTATTATAAGGCACTCAGGTTTCAGCATGATTTTGTGCGTATGTAACAGGTTGTTTTTATCATGGAGTGAATCTGACAAAACCAAATAAGCAGCTTAGAACTGGGGTTGAAAAAGCCAAGAGAGTCACAGGAGAGATGACACAGAAACTGCAGTCAACTGACCCCTTTGTTCTGAAGATCCTCTTGCTTTTCATAAACAGAAGGAGATGAGATATCCAGATCAAAGCTAAAGTTGAGAACTAATCACATCCGATATCAAGGAAGCTTAGCCCAGGTAACTAATACACCCAAGACTGCAGTCATGCTGTTTTCTAATCAACCATCTTAGTGTGATGTAGTGCTACTCTTTTTGTGTGTCATACACATTGTCCCAATGAGGCCCAACACTTCAAAATTTAAGACTACAGGTCCATGTTATTTTTACATTTCTTTCATTGATTTATTTCAAAGAGACTTAAAATGTACTTATACTCAAAAAGGAAGATTTATTTGTTAAAAGTTAATTTTTTTATGAAACTCCATCTGTAGCAACAAGGTTTGTCTTTTCTATGGGAAAATTTCTTGTTTTGTTCAATTCTGTCTGCTGATTGGTAGGACTTTAAAAACAGAACTAGACTCTAACTTGATTCCAGTGTGATCCCTTTGTAGCAGACACGTGCACCTGCAATTTCAGCTTGAAAGAAACTAGAGGATGTGAAGTGCAGTTTACTTCCATTTACAATTAATTATATGTGGCTATACAATTTAGTTATCTAAACAGAAAGAAAGATGAAGAAGAAATGACTAAAAGAGGTCCCTTGGAGCAGTCGTTAGAAGATAAGATAACTCCTTTAAATTTACTCCAGTCAATGTTTGATGAAGTAGGAGCTAAATTTAAGTCTTCTGAAATAAAGATAGACCAAAGAGTGGATTGAATGATTAACTTTGAAAAAGAGGTGGAGACTTAACCAAATGTGACATCGGAGTTCAAAAAAATGTTGGGCTATGAATAAAGAAATTGTGGATTCAAACATAGACTTAAAATGGCCAAAGGATGATATGGAAAAAGATGCTAGAATGGAATTACCAATGGAATCAACTGATGTTACAATGTTTAAAGGGGACATACAAATAATGGAGAAGAGCGATTTGTGACAATTCTCTCCGTTATTTAATCCCCCCCCCTTTTTTTTTTCCTGAATAGTCTTTTGTAATGCTTGGAAAATTTCTGTGTTGTCATTTGTCATTTAACTTCCTTTATATCTTTGCTTCTAGATGCTTTAGAGTACTTTTTTTTTTTTTACTTCAAGCATTTCCTCTTTAAAATGTATTCTGACATGACCCTAGGGCTTTCTTCCTTGTGTTCTTATGGTACAGGTAATCTACACTTGACAATAATAGAAGAAGCTACTTTAGGGCTTTTTCCATATGTTTAGTCATAAAAAAACAAACAGACTGTTGGGTATGAAGTAATTGCTGTAATGTCTGTTTATCCAATCGATGTCCTATATAATAGCACCCTTACATTACTATGGTATATAACCTGGACATAAACATATGGTGCGTAAAGTGATCTTTTTAAAAATAGTTTTCTTATATGTCATGATTTTTTAAAATAGTTTTCTTATACATCATGGGGGGCAGGGGGGGGAGGTTCCATACCACCATAGCACATTCCTTCTGCATGAATTGGATTTTTGAACTACAAAAACAACAAAATTCAGTAAAATTAATTATCACATTGTTTGATTCACACAGAACAACACCCACGCATCCACATTGATTTTTGTATTGTATTTTTTGTCTAATACAATTTAAGATGGTTGGTTTTATCACCACTCAGAATCATCAGAGTATGAAGAGGCATATAAGTCCAGAATAGATAGCTCCTTTTTTCTAATATCAAAAAAGCTGGTAAAGGGTAATAAATTGCTTAATACATATTTGTCTAACACTCTGTGTATACTTCCATGACATATTCCAACAAAGGAATCCAAATTCACATATTCACTCACAAAATATCTGTAAAGAGATATATGAGAAGCTAGGTGGGTCTATTTACTTCCTAAGAAGTTTCATTTTTGAGAGTCACAAAGAAAAAAAATACTTTTGTACATCAAAATAATTAATTTCCCATCAATTTTAAGATTTCTATTTTCCTCATTTGTCTATGCTTCCGTAGGTTTATGTGATGGAGGACTTGGATGAGGAGATTCAAGGTCATGGGGAAAAGAATTTCAAGCATCTCCTCAGCCCGCAGCCTGAGCATGTGAAAGCAAAGAGGATGAGACTGGGACCACCCTAAGGCATTCATAGTGTTTAGTTGCAGACTTTGGGAGTTAGAGTTAGTCTGGCGAGATTCTGTCTAGCAGGTGTAAGCTAATAAAGTAACTGAGCAATTCCAGAACCGTCCCATGGAGTTTCTTGGGCTGACATCAATCTCTCCATTAAGAACGGAGCCTGTTGTACCAAAATTTGAACTAAATACACAATGTTTCAAGTTAAACGCACAATGGTTTGATTTAATTACCCAATACTACTTATACAGTATTATACAATAATACCGTCCTGGCTTACATACAAATTCGACTTAAGGACAAACCTTGGGAATAGAACTGTTCTTAAACTGGGGCTATCTGTAGTATGTATAACCCAAGAGAGAACATACAGATCAAAAGTAGTATGACTAAAACTCTAGGCTACAGAACCTACTCAGAGCTTATTAAAAAAAATTAAACAATTCATGTAAGTAAATTCCTAATTTTTAGATGCCAGAATTAATCTGTCAAGTACAAAAAGGGCTTTCTGTGAGTGACTCTCAAGCATGATTTTATATATGACAGGCCTATTAGGTCAATGTGGCTTATTCAAAAGCATGCACTGGAGAACAGCTTTAGGATGCATTATCACTGGTAAGAAGCAGTGCCATGACATTCAACTGTATGATGATTAGTTCAAAAATATTCACCCCATCTCATACCATCTACTTTATAAAACAAGTTAACTCTTTATAGAACAATATCCAGTGTGCAATTCAGTGTGCGATAAGACACTTTAATACAGTTTGTCAGTTCCTCACAATCAACTATCAGGAATCATTTTTCATCATTTATGAAATCAACTTGTACTTACATTCACTTTCATAACTGAATTATTAAATGCTGTGTATTTGTTAAACTAGAGCCTCTCATGTCAATAACAAGAACAAAAAGGAAATAAAATTTCCCAAACTACATTTTAAATCTTACATTTTAATTGTTTCTTTAAACCTCCAATGTATCACGATGCTTACATCATGCTGCGTTGGGTTACATCATGTTATGACCAGTGATGTAACCCGTCGCAATGCAATGCACACATCGCACTTTGTCAGTAAGTTAAACAGAATACTAGGATGTTGTTGACTTGTCTAGATGGACATTGTGACAAAGTAGAATACACTCCTTCTAAGTCTCAAAATACAAATTGACACATTCTTGAGACATGTAACCAAAGTGCCAAAATAGTGTTTTACTCAATTTTTTACATAATGAGTGTGGAAATATACACTGAAAGGCACATTTTTCACACAGCAACAACCAAAATAATGTTTATGACAAAATTAAAAACAAAAAACAAACAAAAAACAAATAAACAAAATGCCACAAGCACTCTGTATATTTATTGTAATTGCATTATTTGTATAATAATAATATTCAGATTATTTTTTATCATCTGGAAAAGTTTTTAGGAAGTAAGGTTTTGTAAGGGCTGGAATATTCAACATTTAAAGGATACAGGGTTCAAATTGCTTTTCAGATACAAAGTTTACTTGATAACTTAGATTATTTTTTGTATAGTAAAGTAATTGTAAACTGCTTCATAAGGTTGTTAGGAGGGTAGAAGAAAAGGAAGCCTAGCCTGAGTTCTTTTGAGAAAGGTTGGAACAAAATATGAATTGAACTACTGCAATAAAATATTTTAAGGGCTTTCCCCCCTCCTCTCTTTGATAATTTTAACTGATTAATTTATCAGTCAGCTGAATATTATATCTGATTCTAGTAACACTTATGGGATGGGCTGAATTCAGACTACCTTTTGATGCTAACTGCTCAGTATCAGACCCACCTGGAAAACATAAGCTTATCCATAAATGTGTACTGATATGCTTCATGAATGGAAACAAAATTTGAGTCAACATATGGATAAATGCAAACCATCTCCACCCCATTTATAAAATGCCTTATAAGTAAGAGTGAGGATCAATTCTGAAATGTATAACTACACTTCAAGAAATCAACACACAAGCAAAGGTTGACAGTTTGGACCCAAACTGAATGCAAATGGTCCCAGATCATTGCCCTACAGAAAATGGTTTGGAATTGATAAGGATATCATTTATTACCATTCTGGCATTTAGATCACCCATTAAAATTACATATGCAGAACTATATTATTCCAGGCGGTTGCCAATATACCATATCTCTATAATTCTCTCCATAAACATTGCACAGATAGACTTATGTTAATGAGAAACAAACTGAAAAGTTTGCATTTCAATAGCACTACTAGTACCCAATGACATGCAAAAATGTCATAATAACTTCCAGCTAGGTGTATAACTTTTATCACTATGGGAAATACTTTTCAAACATAAATGATGACAATCTATATTTTATTCTTCCAGTTTCCTGTAAAATTAAAAGATCAATTCTGGATAAATACTTGAAGAAATAAATATCAGTGCTTTTACTCAAATACCCAGCAATAGTCCATAAAATATTCAAGGGAAATATACAAAATCCTACTGTGAACAGAATTTTATCAGAGCACATAATAATTTCATAATAGCACAAATGTTTACAAAAGAAATGGATAAAAAATAACCTGGCTCTGTGGGAACAGTTGCAGAGCTGATAGTATCACTGTGGTACTGATCCATCCATCCATTCATCTATCCATCCATCCATCTGTTACTATCTGGGATCTCTAGGATAATAACTTTTTCCCTCCAGGTTTTTGTTGTTGTTGTTGTTGTATATATCATGCATATACATTTAATTTATTTTATTATTAATTAGGTAAAACAAACAACTAAAACGAAAAAAGGGAAGGGAAGGGAAGGGAAGGGAAGGGAGGCATGCATATGTGCATACATAAAATAAATGTTACACATTTACACAAAAGCAAAGGTTAAATTGAAAATATGACTCTAAAAAAAAACTAAAAAGGAAAATCAGGACTCCCCCCCCAAAAAAAGGAGGGAGGGAGGGAGGGAAAATGTAGTTTAATAGTCCCCCTCTCTTTTTTCCTCTTCTCCCCAAACCCGCTAATTGCTACTTAAATTGTGTGTCTATGTGTGTTTATGTATGTACGGACAAAAAAAATCCCCTCTCACCTCTATGGGTGGTATGTGTCTTCCTCAATCTCAGGTCTTCTACCAGAGCCTGGGAGTTTGAGGGTTCTGTGCAGTATCTAAGCTGTTCTTAGCACTGCAGTCTTCTGGATAGAAAGCTCTGATGTTGCTCCTGGGATCTGTTGGAGCCACTCTCCCAGCTTCAGAGTCACAGCCCTGAGTGCTCCTACCACCCCTGGGACCACTTTGGTCTTTACTTTACACATCTTCTTCAGTTCCCCCTTCAGGCCCTGGTACTTCTCCAGCTTCTCATACTCCTTCTTCCTGATGTTGCTGTCACTTGGCACCACTGCTTCTATCACCACTGCTGTCTTCTGGTCCTTGTCTACTATCACAATGTTTGGTTGATTGGCCAATACCTGCCTGTCCATCTGGATCTGGAAGTCCCACAGGATCTTAGCTCTGTTATTCTCCATAACCTTCTGTGCAATCTCCCATCTGGATTGAGAGGGTCTAGCCCATACACTGTGCATATATTCCTGTACACAATGCCAGCCACTTGGTTGTGCAGTTCAGCGTATGCTGTTCCAGCCTGCATCTTATACCCTGACACTATGTATTAGACTTTCTGAGGCCTCTTTGCACAATCTGCACCTTGGGTCCTGTCTAGTGAGGTAGACCCCTGCTTCTACGGATCTGCTGCTTAGTGCCTTTCATGTACTGCTATGATCAGTGCCTCAGTGCTGTCTTTTAGTCCAGCGCTTTCCAGCCTCTGGTAGGATTTCCCATGTCAGCCACCTCAGCTATCTGTTGATGGTACATCCCATGCAGGGTCTTGTCTTGCCATGGCACTTCTTCTGCTTGAACTTCCTCCCATGTCTGCTGCTGCCTCAGGCATTCTCTCAGCAGCTCATCTTTGGGTGCCATCTTACTGATGTACTCCTGAATGCTCTGGATTTCATCCAGGACAGTGGCTTTAAGACTCACCAGATCCCGCCCGCCTTTTTTCCAGCTGGTGTTCAGTCTCTGGGTGTTGGACCTGGAATGGAAACCTCTCTACATTGTGAGGAGCTTCTGGGTCTTCACACTGGCAAAATCCATGTTCTCCTTTGGCCAGCTTACTATACTGGCAGGTATCTGATGATTGGCAGGGCATATGTGTTGATGGCATAAAGCTTGTTCTTCCCATTGAGCTGGCTCAAATATGATTATTTAAAAAAAAAACTAAAAAGGAAAAACAAACAAAAAAGGGGGGAAGGAAAAAGTAAGCTAATAATCCCTCCCTCTTTTTTCCTCTTGTCCCCAAAATTGCTAATTACTACTTAAATTGTGTATGTGTGAATATATATATATATATATATATATATATATATATATGTGTGTGTGTGTGTGTGTGTGTGTGTGTGTGTGTCCTTGTGAATAGATACATTTATTGCTTTTGTTGTAGCACAAGTACAGCACAAACAGGCTACTTTGGGAGTAATCTCCCAGGATGTACTGACTAAATCTAAATGGGAATAGAATAGCAGTTCTTTGAGTTGATCGGCTTTTTAGGACAGAGCAACAATTCATTATTTAAAGAAGTCATCTATGGAGTCAGATGGCTGTACTTTTGATTGTGGAACAGTACTCAAGTGAAGTAGGATGTTTTTCAATAAACTTTAAGTGGCCCTAACAGTATTTCAATTTTAATGGGTTTAATGGATGTAAAAGGATCTTAGGATGCTACAGAGAGCAAGACTGAAGGTATTATTATTAATTAGAAAGATTATGCACACAAACATCTTACTATTTTGACATTGGTGGGCCTAGTAAATACTTATACAAGCTACATTAGCATAACACTACAGTATAAGAAAACAAAGCAAAAAAATGCACTTCCCAGCTTTTAGCGTAAAACTAATCAGATATAAAGTCACGTTGTATGACTTTATATCTGATTAGGATGTATACTAAAAGAAAGGGGATTTTAGCCAGGAAACCAGGAAAGAGTAGGTTTCTAGAAAAAAAAAAGGTGGATTAGATGGGAGGAACCGGCGGTGCTGCGCGAGGGAACAAAATACCGGTGCTGGCCGAACTCCAAATGCAGCCGGCGTGAGCGACGAGCGACACGAGCGGCGAGGAAGATCTACGGAGGAGGAATAGCCCGGATGACCCCCTAGCGACCCCTGCTGGTGTCACAGCGTAACAAGCACTAATTGTATAATTGTAAGGTTTGTAAGATTGTAAGATTTCACTGTCTCACTGTTAGAATTATATATATGTACTTTGTGAGCCGCCCAGAGTTCCCCATTGGGGGGAGATGGGCGGACAATAAATCGAATGTATAAATAAAAAATAAATAAAAATTTATTAATATGTTTTAATAATGTTTTATAAAAAATAAAACAAAATACTGTTGCTGAAATATACTGATAAAGTGGACTTTGAGTGGGTAATTAATAAAAATAAATCATAATAGCAGAAGACAGAGACAAAGAGAGAGATGAATTGTGACTATGTATTTGGATTTAAAGAAGGTTAGCCCACATCAAAATTAAGACTGATCTTAATTCATGGGCCTTTGTGCATGCTGAATTCAAAAACCCTAAAGAAAAGGCACTAAATTCTTCCAGCTCCATAAAAATATACATAGGATCTGATTAAAAAAGGAACCATGATCTCTTCTATAAATTTTCTCTCCATATAAATTGTAGCAATCTTGGGGAAAAAAGTGTTGCATTTGATTACCGATGTACAACGTTAACATTATTACGATAGTAAATTTAGCTCCTGGATTCAGACCATATACTAACGAAAATTCACAAATGCAAAGAAAGATTATTTTTATAGTATACTTGCAAAAAATAATCTTTAAATTTTTTAAAGATAACTGGCTATGGTCTGAATTAAAATCAAACGTACACTGCAGTTTTTGTACCATAGTTTTCTTGTTCCATAATATAATACTAATTTGTACTGTATCCACTGGTTACAATTCTGGAAATGATGGCTTTCTTTCATTGTGCTTGGACTAAATGGAGCTTAATGTAAAGATAAGGCACAGCTGGGATCAGGAAGAAAAATATTTATAAGGTACCCCAAAATATTTTTGGGGTAAGTGCAAATGCCTGACATCAAAGTATACTTTCTTTTTTTCTTAGCTATCTCCTTTACATAGTCCCACAAATTTCGGGTATTGGCCATCTATGTCCCTTTTTTGGTAGCTTTCGTGTTCTGATGCCTTATTTATATGCTAAGGACTTTCCATTGTACAGGTGAAACTCGAAAAATTAGAATATCGTGCAAATGTTCATTTATGTCAGTATGGCAACTCAAAAGGTGAAACTAATATATGAGATAGACGCATTACATGCAAAGCGAGATATGTCAAGCCTTACTTTGGTATAATTGTGATGATTATGGCGTACAGCTTATGAAAACCCCAAATTCACAATCTCAGAAAATTAGAATATTAGAATATTACATGACATCAATAATTGGAAATAGAACAATATCGGACCTCTGCAAAGTATAAGCATGCATATGTACTCAGTACTTGGTTTGGGCCCCTTTTGCAGCAATGACTGCTGCAATGCGGCGTGGCATGGATCCTATCAGCCTGTGGCACTGCTGAGGTGTTATGGAAGACCAGGATGCTTCAATAGCAGCCTTCAGCTCCGCTGCATTGTTCGGTCTCACGTCCCTCATCTTTCTCTTGGCAATGCCCCATAGATTCTCTATGGGGTTCAGGTCAGGTGAGTTTGCTGGCCAATCAAGCACAGTAATCCCATGGTCATTGAACCAGGTTTTGGTACTTTTGGCAGTGTGGGCAGGTGCCACGTCCTGCTGGAAAATGAAGTCAGCATCCCCATAAAGCTCGTCTGCGGAAGGAAGCATGAAGTGCTCCAAAATCTCCTGGTAGATGGCTGCGTTGACCCTGGACTTAATGAAGCACAGTGGACCAACACCAGCAGATGACATGGCTCCCCAAATCAACACAGACTGTGGAAACTTCACACTGGACTTCAAGCATCGTGCATTGTGTGCCTCTCCATTCTTCCTCCAGACTCTGGGTCCTTGGTTCCCAAATGAGATGCAAAAGTTGCTCTCATCAGAAAAGAGGACTTTGGACCACTGGGCAACAGACCAGTTCTTTTTTTCTGTAGCCCAGGTAAGACGCTTCTGACGTTGTTTGTTGTTCAGGAGTGGCTTGACAAGAGGAATATGACATTTGAAGCCCACGTCCAGGATCCGTCTGTGTGTGGTGGCTCTTGATGCACTAACTCCAGCCTCAGTCCACTCCTTGTGAAAGTCCCCAACACTTTTGAATGGCCTTTTCCTTACAATCCTCTCCAGGCTGCGGTCATCCCTGCTGCTTGTGCACCTTTTTCTACCACACTTTTCCCTTCCCCATAACCTTCTATTGATGTGCTTTGATACAGCACTTTGGGAACATCCAACTTCTTCTGCAATTACCTTTTGGGGCTTTTCCTCCTTATGGAGGGTGTCAATGATGGTTTTCTGCACAACTGTCAGGTCAGCAGTCTTTCCCATGCTTGTGATTCCTACTGAACCAGCCTGAGAGACCATTGAAAGGCTCAGGAACCCTTTGCAGGTGTTATGGATTCATTAGCTGATTAGAGGGGGACACTTTGAGCCTAGAATATTGAACCTTTTCACACTATTCTAATTTTCTGAGATTGTGAATTTGGGGTTTTCATAAGCTGTATGCCATAATCATCACAATTATACCAAAGTAAGGCTTGACATATCTCGCTTTGAATGTAATGCATCTATCTCATATATTGGTTTCATCTTTTGAGTTGCCATACTGACATAAATGAACATTTGCATGATATTCTAATTTTTTGAGTTTCACCTGTATGTCTCAGAGGTTTGATCTACCACCTCCCTGCTATTTAGTCCTGGATAATTCAGCAACATTTCAAATTAAACGTGGGAAGACATATATAGGTCCAAAGGCAGATGAGAACATAGCATATTCCCAAATGTAACTGGGAATCCTATTTGGTCAATACATGAACTATCATAAGGCAGGATATGGATGGAAACAGAGACCTTGATCAAATCTTTGAATGTGTCTATGTTTTAACAGAAAGTAACCCTGGTGAATACATTCAATGATTGTTTACTACAAACTAATGGTTAGCCTTACAAACAGAACAGAACTTCATTATGGTCAGTGACCAATGCAAGCTTAATGAACAATCATACTAAAGGGATCTATTTGTTTCCAATAATGAGTAATGAACAGGAAGACATTTAATTTCAGATAAGCACTACTGTATCAAGAATGGGAATTAATTGGCTGGGAGGACTGGCTGGAGCCAAACACTCATTCTGATGGATAAAGATAAGGAATATTATTATCTGAAGATAACGTTCTGAAAAATCAAGAAAATAATTTTTCTCAACATTTATATTCCAAACAGAGAATAAAATTATAATAATGTCCAAATCTGGATTGATTGAAAATTGCTGAACAGAGTTCAGCACATTGTCCCAGCAAATAGTGTAAGAAGAGGAACAAAAACAACAGGCTGGTTAATTTAGCTCTTCATTCAGAACTTTATTCCATGATATATTCAGTGTCATATCCTACTTAACAGCTTCCCATAAGCCTTCGTTTTCTTGTGTGGGGAGATTGACTGGCGATCAGATCTTTTGACACTTGCACTAGGGTAAATTACCTTTTAGACTCTGCTATTTAATGATTGAGCAGGAACAATAAACCAGGACATTGGGATTATCAATCTGATTTTTAAAATGTGTATAACCTATAACCAAACAATTGCTATCTAAATGACAGTAGCTATCATAAAAAGTGTAATCACAATCCTTACAAAGATGAACAAGTCAGAAATGTCCATAAGTTCTGGACATTAGGATTCTAGCATAGACTGAACATATGGTAGAACATAACTAGGATGAGGAATTTTCTTATGACACATCCCTTCAGTGACAAGCTACATTTACTCAAGCACTGCAGAAACAGTAACACTATGTGGAAGGAAGGTATGAATGGTTGAAGCTTGCTGGGTGAAATTAAATAATTCGGTTCCATTTATCTGAGTTTACTTTTGATGCTCACCTGAATATCTAGCCTCCTTGAATGGGACGACAATGACACATTCCTAGTAGCCTGTCTTTTTACCCCATTGAAAAAAACAGTGTGATTGAGTGTGGATACTTCTCGGCAGTTTGTGTTAGAACTGAGGTTATAACAACAGGTACCATATTTTTCCGTCAATAAGACGCCCCCATGTACAAGACGACCCCCATTTTTCCAACCCAAAATTAAGAAATCAATATTTTAAAGATAGTGCAGAACACATTTTTTATTTAGTAATTAGTTAACATTTACCTGATACACTCGGTGGGAGGAGGTCCAAACCGTCTCTCTGCAGCTCTATTTCCAGGCTCTTTTGCATAACTGATTACATTCAAGCACGAGTGAAACTGCCAATAGCTTGTGTCTGCAAACAGCCTTCATCTAATTGGTTTGTTCAGCATCAGCTGACAACAGTTACATAAGGCTCGTGATTGGAGGAAGTCTGTTTGGGAGACAAGCTATTTCACTTGTGATTGGAGGCTAGCAATAGGAGGAAGCCTGCCTGCAGAGACAAAGTATGGGCAGTTTTGCAACGGCGAGGTTCTCTCCTCGGCTGACTTCCTTGAATAAGGCGCCTTTCAATTTTTAGGGTAAGGATTTTAGAAAAAAGTATCGTCTTATAGTCGGAAAAATACGGTATTTATAATGAAATGCTGAATCAATAGATCTGTGCAATTGATCTCCTATGGCTGGATATCCTGAACTGGTGTTAAGGTCTGTTGGCCATTTGCTCAGCTTTGCGTATAGCAGCAGTTTTGGAATTTCTCAGACTGGACCACTCTTAGACAGTGATTTATGCCCTTCCCATTACAAAATTAGACTACTGTAACAATTTTATACTTAGGACTGAAAACTATCCAGGAACTACAATTGGTTCAGAATGTAGCAGCATAGCTTCAGGTGGATGAAAGTCACTTAGCAGCATTACATCCATGCTATGGTTGTTGCACTGGCTTGTATGTTCATAACACATAGTTTATAGGTTTATGATTCAAATTCAAAGTTCTGCTGTTTAAAGGTCTTACATTGCTTGGTTTCAAATTACTTTCAGGACCATCTCATCTGATCAGATTCTGCCCATCCTACTTGGGCATTCCACAAGGGATGTTTAGGGTTTCTATCATACAAGTTGTTAAGAAGATGGCATCTTCTAGTCAGAGCTTCAAGTAGGTGGCTCTGTCATTATGGAAAATTTTATTCTGTGTTGGCCTCCACATTTATTGATTTCTTTGATCATTTTAAACCTGTAAAAATCTTCCTGTTTTGATAGATATTTTTATTGCTGATGCACCCTGGATAATTGAGAAAGCCAAAAAAACCAAGTTAGTATGTGTTTAACTGATCAGAGAAAAGCCTTTGTATGATTATGTCAACGTGTGGAACATGCTTAAAGAAATGGAAATCCATAACATCTCATTGTCCTCATGCAAAACCTATACCCAGGCCAGGAAGCCACAGTACACCCAGTACGTGGAGAAAAGATGGGCTCCAAGTTGGCAAAGGACTGAGATAAGGCTTGCATGCTTGCTTATTATTTATTTATTTGTTTGTTTGTTTATTTATTTATTATTTCTTTATTCATTTAATCAATCATGTTGTCATTCATTCAGCCAATACATAAGGAAGCCAGATTAGGAAAAGATAAAAATGGTTTTAAAACTGGAGGAAGAAACATCAATAATTTGTACTATGCCAATAACACTACTCCAATAGCTGAAAATGCAAGGTCTAGTAATGAAAGTCAAGTGAAAATATGGGACTAAGATTAAATATAAAGATGACCAAACTAATTACAACAAGTTTAGCGACCAGTCATAGAACTAACAATGAAGTTATTTAAGTGGTAGATAGCTTCTGCCTTTTAGGATCAACTCTTAACAGTAAAGGAATCAACAGTAAGAAATACCCCAGAGACTATCACTGGTAGAGTAGCCAGGAAGAACTTGGAAATGATATTCAGATGCTGGGATACATCTATACCAAAAAAGATCAGAATCATGAAGGAAATGATTTTTCCCTGTGACATCTATACAAACAAATTTTAGACTTTGAATAGGTAGGATAGAAAGAATACTAATAGCCAAGAAAACAAACCAGAGTTCTCATTTGAGGCACAAATAATCAGGCTCAAATTATTATAGTTTGGACACATTATATGAAGACCTAGCTCTCTTGAGAAATGTATAATCCTAGAAAAGGTAGAAGGAAATAGAAGAGAAAAATGATCAGCAGCAAGGTGGATGGACTATAGTAGCAATGGGCACACCATAGGACAAGGTTGGGGACAGATTGACCTGGGGAAAATCTATCCATGTGGTTGCTAAGAGTCGACACTTACTTGATGGCACATGGGCTGGGATGTGTGTGTTATCTGAAAATCAACCATTTGAATGGGCCATATCCATACAGGATGCAGAGACATATACAAAATGTTGGCGCCGTATATTAGTAGACTATATATCTGAAATATTATCTTGAAAGTTTTTAATCTTTCAATCTGATAGGGTTTTTTTAACACTCCAGTTTTCAACAACATTATATTTTGCATATTACAGTGGAAAACTATTGTATATTCTGTGATATTATTTGCTTCTACATTTAAATATCACTTTATTACTTTTTAAAAACATCATTAATTTGTTACGATTCCCTATAAAGAAATTTAAAAGAATAAAAGAGTGCCATCTAAATAGACATTTTGCAACTGAATGAAAAGCAGAAGATACAAGACCTTCTATCTTTTCAACATGGAATTCTCAAATGTTTAGCCTTGCTTAATCATTCTGTTTCGGCTAGGTTAACAATGCATTTCTCTTCTTTATTTAGAATCTTGTGGCACCCTCAATGAAACCAAATTCTTTAAAAGAATGAAATGGCCAAATAGATTTCAGTGAAACTACCCAAGCAACGTCCAAACTTGTGCATGTAGTTGTTGGGATATGTAATAGTTCTGTTGGTGTACATACAGGGACAAATAGACATCTGGGTTTGTTACAGCATCTGTTTCCCAGTTACCATCATTGTCCTGTTATTTCTTGTTGTATGTGAGAATCTGTGTCAGGATGGGTCATTAGTATGCAAGTAGGGGCTTGCTATCCAGTGTCTGAGAAAGTGCAATGTCATTGTTCAGTATGGGTTGTAGCTAATTAATAATGCATTTGACTGACTTCAGTTGTGAATTTTTAGGTGACAAACAGTTGTGTTCTGTTGTTCTATTTTTGTAGTCTATATTTTAGTAAGTTCTCCCTGGGAATACATTTGGCTATACTGATTTGTCTATTGATCTCATTGGATGGATATAGGCACCTTCATATTCTCTTCCTCTAATGTGATATAGGCCATTATCTGCCAGCAATGCCACTCTGAATTCTATAAACAGGCCAAACTCAAAAATTAATGGGCACAAGTTTGACATCAGAATTCAGAACAAGGACAAAGTAATATCAGAGCATTTCAACCACCTAGGACACTTAATTACAAGTCTCAGAAAGAAACTTTACCAACATAATTGAGAGACCACTGAACTCACGTACATCAAAAGGTTTCAGGCTATCTCACACAGTTTCAACAAACACAATGGATTTTTAACCCATTACCATTTTTAATTGCTACAGTACTTGTAATATGTTTTGCATATAACCTACATCTGCATAATCACCTTATCTTCCCTCCCTTTCTACCCTCCCAAATTCATCCCAATTTAAATCCTACATCAGTTCAGTCACTTCATACATTGAATGAAGTGAGCTATAGATCACAAAAGCTTATGCCTCTTAATAAAATTTGTGAGCCTGAAAAAGGTGGTACCAGACTCCTTTTGATTTTCAGCTACCATAGACTAACATGGCTGCATTCGTACAATGTCTGCCATGAAAATACATAGAAGATGATGCATAAACCTGTAATTAAAAACTTTGTGTACCACTTCCCCAGGCATAGACCTATGGAATAAACATATAGTTACAGTTCAGGTTTTGACTAGCGGTCATTCTTCAGGAGTTTAAATAAGGTATGAGTTTGTTTGGAGAAAAATCTAGCAATACAGGAGGGAAATAATTGGTTGAATGTTTGTGCGTGAATATTTCAGCATTAAATTAATAATTAGGGGGTTGAAATGGCACAACAAACTTTCATGCACACTTTCTTTCATGCACACATTTTTCTATGTTCGCATCTATTTAACTGTAAGTGCCATTTAAAGCAATACTAGATTGCTTCCCTTCCCTTTCTTACTAAATACATTATGTCATCCATAAGAGAATCATATAGTCCATTTAATGAGCAAGGTGGTCAGTTAGAATGACAAAGCCTATGCAAATAAGGTAGTATTACCCTTACAGTGAAGAACAATTTTGCCCTGAGCCTGTCTAAAACTAAACAAAGGCTAGACTATTTTGTAAATCATAAATCTTTCACAAGTATTTCAACCAAAGGTGACAGGGTAACTAATGTCAGAAGGTGAGAAAAATGAGGGTACTACATTGGGAAAAGAAGGTGGAAGAATAGCTTAGGGGCAAACTATTTCATGTTTTAAAATTTCAGGCCTTAAAGACAAGGCTTGATAGATGATAAAGATAGATAAAAGAGAATATGGGTATCTGCCAGGGGTCAAGTGACATTGTGTGTACTGTGACAGCATCATGCAAATGACATGAATTACACAGTTCAAACCATTTGTACCATTTGCCCGATGGTATCATGATATGCATTATACTTTACTCAATGCCTATGAAAAACAGTGTAAGGGAGAGTGTCTGTAAGAATAAAACCAAAATATAGGGGAAAACTGCACAGGTTAAGAAATGAGGAAAAGGCTTGTTTCTCTTTGTCAGAATGTGCCTTGACTCATTTACTTGCTATAGTTACACACACTCACTTCATCCTGACTATATGGCCAACACCTCAACATATTTACCTCTATTCATATATTTTAATCCATACCATTTAGCACCTATTCATTACTGATCCTTTCTCTTCTTCATTTGCAAGACTCATTTCTTAAGTACCCCATTCCTGCTGCATTCCATTTTCATATTACTTCTAACAGACTAACGTTCTCTTCCGTATAACCAAGCGTGCTCTTCTATACAGTCATTTTTATTTGCTTGACAAAATTCATTGCCTGTAACAGATCACATTCTATTCACTGTCTACCAAATTTTGCATGTATTAATTCACACTTCTTTTTTATTTAAACACATGCTGCATGTATGGTAATTTTTTTTTAAAAAAAATGCTTTTTTGGATGTGGCAAATTATAGAACCCAATAAATTATGCATTGGTTTCTCCATCCCTTTTTCCCATCTTTTATAAATATTCTTCCAAGGTACACAAATCACCTACTTATGGTATTTTTCATCATTGATGTTTAATTATTCACTCACCTTTCCCTACCAAGCATAATTACTTTGATCTTTGAAGTTTAACTTTCAGATCCATACTCCTCATGGCATCATAGATTCTAGCATTCGCTGCAAATACTTTGGATTCTTAGTTGACAACACAGCATTTTTTTTCTATACAAAAGAACATACCCCACCTGCTTCCCCTCCCTTTCTGCTTCCCAAATTCACAGAAAACCCAAACAACACATTATATTCATATTGTAACATTTCTCTAGTTATTCCATCTACACCTGCAGTGTTAACATTTTCCAACATTCTCACAGTATTTTCATTAACTTATTTGTTGTAACCCTGGGTTCTTTCAATTAAACAATCTCATCTCTCAGGACCCCAAAAGTGCACCTCCTCTGTAGCAGTGCATACCCTTTTGAATGAGGTTCCTCCTAAGATCTGGTTGGCCCCCACTCTGCTGTGATTTAGAAAAGCCAGCTTCACCCAGGCCTTTGCCAAGGGAGAGTGACACCCCTCACTTCATTGTGCTTGCCATCTCATTTACTTGCTACTTGACTCATTTACTTGCTATAGTTACACACACTCACTTCATCCTGACTATGTTTTATGTTTTATTGATGTTTTATTGATTTGATTTTAATTATTTTTTATTGCTGTGAGCCACCCTGAGTCATTGAGAGTTGGGCAGCATATAAGCTTAATATATTATCATCATTATCATTATCATTATTATACAAATCTCTAACAGATTTCTTCCAGCCTTCTTTTCCTTTAGTTTCATTGCAAACCATTCCATCACTTTTATTCTTTATCCCCATTTCTTATAGAGTTCACTTGTTTAGCTGCCTTTACCCATTTCCAAAACTGCTCTGGATTTCCTCCTCCTCTTTTAATCTGAAATGTTCCTTGCTTTCTTTAACTATTTTTTTTTCACTCTACATTCTATTACTTTTATTCTCTTAAATGCATTTTTTCTTATCCACAGCGTATTTCATTTCATAATTTCAGATAAAAGCATCATTTTTTTATTCTTCCCATTAGTGTAAAGGCACACATGCTATCAGATGTATTCCTTTGCCATATGTATGCATGAATAAACTTATGCTTAAACTGTGTATTCAAAACTGCTTTTCCTAAGCAGATACTAACACACACACATACACACAGAGAGAGAGAGAGTTCTCATTCATTCTTGAGTCATACCATCATATTTTTTTCACATTCTATTCATGTCACTTAAAAAATGAAGTTTTTCTATAGATTTCTATAGATTCCATTCATTCATTCGTTCATTCGTTCATTCATTCAATGTGTGTGTGTTTTCCTCCAAAACCCATCCTTCTTTCATCATCACCGTGCATTGCACTATAACCTGCAGTTCTCATTAAGTTATAAAATCCTACATCCATATATATCCTCAGTAACATAGATCACACTAGTTCATATTCTCTGACATACATTTAGATTTTTCATTCATAATTAATCCTATACTTTCACTAACATAAATGGAATAATCAACTCAATCCAACATAATCCTTTCCCTTCTCTTAGTTTTAAGGGATTTCCCTTCTCTTCCGCCCCTCCCCTTTTTACCTATTTTTCCACTTTTTTCAATATTAATTCATTCTGTTTACAATATACTTCTCACATGTTGTGTTGCAAATTGCCGTAGCTATTTTGGTAGCCCATTTATATTATTATTCTATTAAAACATTATACACATTACTAATAAAGCAGAATTCAGAGTTGAACAAACAATACAAATATTCATGTTCTGATATCTTAGAAAGTAAAGACACCAGAAAATGATAATCCCAGAAAATTGCTTTTTCTGATCATGTTGCCATCTGAAATTAGTCAAAGAAAAGAAACACTTAACAGCTTTCTTAATTCCCACATGTTATTGTGGCTGCTATGGAAACTGCTCTTCTGATTTAAAATGCTTTAAGTGCATTTAGAACTCATTAAAGCATGTCACAGTGACGGCTCTTTTGACTGAAGTCTTTCCTTTAATCTATTATATGTAGATTAAACATATGATAGCAACGAGAATTTACATGTTTCAGTCCTAATTCAGAGCACAACCTTGCCCTTTACTACTGTGAACTTTAATAAAAAATATAGGTCAAAGATGGAAGTTGTTCTTGAAATAGAAAAACAATGATTGTTCATCAGTATATGAAGCCTAAGATTAAGCAACATTTAAAAAAGCCTATTTTTGACAAGTAATAAACTTTTGTTCAGGTGGCAGGGAAGGAATTTAAGTTAATGTAAATTTTATTTTTAACATTAAAATATATTATTTTTGAATACCTAATGTTGGGAAACCAGATTGTGCTTATGAGTATAAACAAAGATATGTATTTTGGAACAAGTGAAAATTACTGTTGATCATCTCATGTTTAAACCATAGAGGTTGACATTGAAACTGGATACTGTGACACAATATGAGCTTAATTTTATGCCAGAAGGAATATAGGCACAAGATCATCACATAATTTTTGCTCAGGCAGTTTGTATTTAATGTAATATCCAATAAAATATAAGGACCCTCAAGGCCTTGTCAGAAAACCTAGACTACAGCTATGGCAGACTAAGAAGGCCGATAGAAAACTCTTTTTTTAGTGTGGATCCTTGACAAACCACCGACACATGGATCAAGACCTCTTCAAACCTTGTTATATCTGAACATTTGGAATACAGCACATTTATAATGAGGCAGGTTGTCATATGGACAGGAGACCCTGAAGTGACAGAAACAAATTAAGTCTTAAGGAAAAAGGAAGTGGGAAAGTAGAATCAAATTTTGTCCCAAGGAGAAAAGAATCTTAATGAATGGAACAGAGCAAGAATCAAGTCAGGTAGTATACAAAGGTAATAATAGAACAATATTATGTATGGAGAGCTACCAGCATGGTCCTTGCCTTCCATTCAGGCAAGATGTAGATTATAATCTCAAAGCTTGTTTATAGGTAGGCAGAATCAACCAATGGCACCATGAAGAAGCGGTGTAGAATAACAGAAAGAAGATAAAATACTTTTGAAAAATAATATGGAGTAGATATTCTACAACAGCACAGGCAGTACAGAGTACTCTTGATACATTGTAAAGTTTATGAGGAAAATAATATTGAAGAAATAAAACAAATAGAAGTGGTTCTAATAGATTTATCTTAACAATCCGTAAAGTGATTTTTATATTTTCAGAAAACTTCTCCAATGGCCCAATAATACAGGGTTTTGTTTTGTTTTGTTTTGTGCCTTTGAGCCAGCTTTTGACTCCTGGTGACTGCCTAGTCTAGTCCCTGCAGTTTTCTTGGCAAGATTTCAGAACTGGTTTTCCATTGCTTCCTTCCTAGGGCTGACACACAATGACTGGCCCAAGGTTATCCAACTGGCTTTGTGTCTAAGGCAGGACTAAAACTCACAGCTTCCCACTGTCAGGTTCAGCCCAAGAAACTTAGCGGGACAATTCAGGAACAGTTCAGTTAATTTATTAGCTTACACCTACTAGACAGAATCTCTCCAGACTAACTCTAACCCCCAACAACAGCAACTAAACACTCTGAATTCCTTAGGGCGGTGCCAGTCTCCTTCTCTTCACTTTCACATGCTCTGGTTGAGGGCTGAGGAGATGCTTGGGATTTCTCTCCCCCTCCCTATGACCTTGGACCTCCTCGCTCATATCTTCCATCACACCTGCTTTCTAGTCTGGTGCCTTAAACCACTACATCAAACTGACTCTTAATAAAACAGATACATGAATACAAATCACAGAACAGACAATTGGTGGATTTTAAAGGTAATATGAGTCAGATTGTGATGGTGACTGTAACTTCAGAGTACCATTTGAGATGAAAGTATTAAGGACACAGAAAGACAAAATAGGATTTTAAAAAGGGGAGGGGGTGTGCCTTTTACTTTCTCTCTTGTTATTTATACACTTTCACTTTGGGATTACAATATTAGAATGGCAACTACCAGAAAAGGGGGAAAAACAGAAGAAGAGAGGAGAGGATAATTGGAGCAACCCACAGATAGAGGTTTTTACACCAGAATTGCTTCAGAAAAACACTGGAGGAATAAGGCAAAAAGTTGTCTGAATCACTAATACTAAATGACAGCTTTTGAAAAGAGGATGGATGAAAGACTTGTAAAGAAAGAGAAAATGAAAGGAGTTAAGAAGATGGAAAACTGTAAAATAAATGACTGGAGATGTAAAACAAATTAATGACAGTGGAAATTTTGGAAAGTAAGACAGAGGTTATAAATAGACGGAAAAAGTTTTAGATAATGTGGCTTTATTGAAGTGGAGAGAGAAGGAATTTTGCTTGAGATAAAGAGCAATTCCAGAGGATTCTGGTGAAGATATTAGAGAAGACAGAACTTCTGAGAAAAGTATTAAAATTACACAAGTAAACTACCATATATATTTTTTAATTTGATAGACAGTTTAGAGATTTTTGATGCATGGAGACATAAAAATGTCAATTCAAGAGAGTATACCTATTTTTCTGAAAGACATATCCTTTTTGAAATAGATAAGATTTGAATTTCAAAGAATTTGACTACTAAGATTCATAAAGTAGAGATATTACCAAAGATTTTTCAGATCATAATCCAGTGAGTTTGTTTTTTAAATGGAAACCCAGTTCTTTCATATAGAGGATAAATTAAATGCTGTACAGAAATAAGCAATAGGGGAGAGCTGTAAAAAGAAATTAAAAGAGATTGTTTTTTTTTTTTTAATCATCTTAATAAAGGTACAGATGTAAGAATGGTTTGGGATGCAAGCAAAGCTTTCAAGGGAGGTTACTTTATACGATATAACAGTGAAGTCAAAAAGAAGAAGCAAGAGAAAACACAAGCTATTTTGGATAAGATAAAAAGAAAAGAAGAAGGATTAAAGAAGTTTCCAGAGAAGATAAATAATTCTCAACAAATTAAGCTTCTATAGTGACAATTAACACTAAGAGAAATAGAAATAAAAATGAATTATGCAAAACACAAAAAAATGAGTGCAAAAAACAGGGAAGTAGTTGGCATACAAATTATGAAAAGAAAAAGAAAAGAACATTATATTAAAATTACAAGTGGGAGATACTGTAATAACAGATTATGTGGCTATGCAAAAAGTATTTCATCAATATTATTTCAATTTATATAAAAGGCAAGAAATTTCCATGGAGAAAATAGATCAATATTTAAAGAAATAAAATTAACCAAAGATTACAGAGAAACAGAAACAGATTATGAGTGGAACAGAACAATAAAGGAAGTTTGCAAAGTTATAAAAAAGATTAAAACAGGAAAGGTGCCTGGACCAGATAAGTTACCGGCTTCTTACTATAAATGCTTTGAGGATGAACTTTTACAACCTTTACAAAATACAAGAAGTTCTATTTTACAGAAGGGAAGGGGAGAGAGCTGGAAAGCAGCTAATATGGCATCAATATCTAAGGAGGAGCAAGATGTTATTTTAACAAGAAACTATCAGCCAATATCATTATGGAATAATGACTATAAGTTGTTTGCAATGATTTGGCTGAGAGGTTGAAAATAATTTTGCAAGAATTTATTCATGAAGATCAGTGTGGGTTTTTACCTAAAACACAGTTAAAGGATAACA
Organism: Liasis olivaceus; assembly: GCA_030867105.1. Classification (NCBI taxonomy): domain Eukaryota; kingdom Metazoa; phylum Chordata; class Lepidosauria; order Squamata; family Pythonidae; genus Liasis; species Liasis olivaceus. The sequence continues at coordinate 41,287,069 of CM061352.1, forward strand.
TAAGAAATGTGTTGGACATTTTGGAATACTTGAAGCAACATAATTAAAAACAAACTGCATTGATTTTCTTAGACGCAGAGAAGGCCTTTGACAATTTGAACTGGTCCTTCCTGTTTAAAGTTTTGGAAGACAGGAATTTTGGAGAGAATTTTATTAAATGGGTCAAATTGAGTTACACTTTACAGAAAGCACAAATAATTGTCAATGGAGATCTAACAAAATCCTGTGAGATACAAAAAGGGGCAAGACAGGGATACCCACTGTCTCCTGTCTTGTTTACTTTAGTTCTTGAAATATTGAATAGAGATATAAGACAAGAGAATTGTGGGAGTAAAGTTTTTTTAAAAAAACTTATAAGTTAAGGGCATTTGCTGATGACCTGGGGTTGGTTTTGGAGGATCCCCTAAAGGGAATAGAAGCATTAATGGAAAAATTAAAAGAATTTGGTACCCTAGCAGGTTTTAAGATTAATAACAAGAAAACAAAGATGTTAACAAAAAACATGAAAATAGAGGATCAGAACTGATGAAGAAAAAGGGTTTTAAGACTGATAAAAAAGTAAAATATCTGGGTATTACCATGATAAATATGAACTGTATGTTATTTCAAAATAATTACATTAAGACATGGAATGAAGTTAAAAATATATATGTTAAGGTGGGAGAAATTACAATTGTCATTGTTTTGACAGGATTTATGGATAAAAAAATGAATGTTTTTGTTTCCAACAATACCAGTTTTCACAACTGATACATCATTTAAACAGTGGCAAAAGGATATATCTAAGGTTGTATTGCAAGAGAAAAAAAGACATGAGTTAAACATAAGGTGTTCCAAGATGATAAAGAAAGAGGTTTACCTGATTTTGCAGCTTGCTATTTGGTTTCGATGAAAGAGTGGGTGTTGCTGAGAAATTTTAGCTACAAGAACGTTACCTGAGATTTGGGTGGTATGGATATTTATGGTATGATAGTTAATGTAGATTTTAAAAATCACTATGTTAGATGTGCGATATTGAGAATATAGAATAGATACAAATCTAGGTTGTGCCCAAAAATACTTTTGTGGCTGTCAGCACAAGAAGCATTTTATAGAACAGAAACAATAGGCAAACACAAATGGTTATCATACCATGAGATACTAGAATTCTGTCAAAGGGAATACAAAATAAAATCAAGAGAACTGATTGTGGAGGGACATAGTTGTCATGGTTTTCCTATTTATAGTTATCAAGCATATTCAAACTAGACAAAAGATTTTATGGTATTGAATATTGTTAAGACTGAATCTGAAATGGAATTGTGTACAAATGATGAACATGTAATTGCTAAAATGTATAAACTTTTATTGAAATTTGAAATGGAAAAAGAACAAGTGAAACAATGTATGATAAAGTGGGCTAAAAAATTTGGTTATAATATACTGATGGAACAATGGGATAATATGTGGTTGAAAGGACTAAAATTTACATTGTATTATAATCTTAAAAATAATTTTTATAAAATGATATACGTGGGTATATGACACCAGAAAAATTTTATAAAATATATAAAGGTAGTTCAAATCTATGCTGGAAAGGTGAATGACAAGAAGGGTCATTTTATCATGCTTGGTGGACATACAAAAATGCTAGAAGATTTTAGGTTCAAATACATACAAGATTAATATACAACTGAAACTAGACCTTTTCCTTTTGGGACTTATGCATAAACAGTTGGAAAAAAAAATCATGGAACTTTGTTTTATATATGATAACCACAGTGATATTATTGTATGCACAAAGATAGAAACATTTGGCAATATCTACAATGGACAAATGGTTGGTGAAAATTATAGAACTTGCTGAGTTAGCCAAAATGACCTGTTTGATTAGAGGAAAGACAATATCTCCGTTTATTGCTGACTGGAAATCCCTTATGGATTCTTCCTCCAGAGATCAGGATAGCCCCAATCCTTCTCCTTTTTGTAAGTCCTTAAAGACCTGGCTCTGGGCCTGGGCCTGGGGCCCCGAGAGTGTGCAGGGACCTATTTCATGGTTAATTGTCATTATGATGGGTGCTTTATTCTCAACTGTTATGTATTTTAATTTTTGTATTATTTTAATTGTTTTTACATTTTATATTTGGTTCCCTGTCCAGAGTCATTTGGTGAGATGGATAGCCATACTAACTAATTAATTAATTAATCAAGCTTTTTTTGTTTTTAGGTCTTATATTATAAACCTATTATAATATGAACAAACTTTTCTTCACCATTAAAAAAAAATGAAATCAGATTCATACAAGATTTAAACAAGAAACAATGTGAATAGAAAGCTGTAAATGTCATCTTAAAATCCTGAGCTTCTATAGGTTAATGAGCAAAGGATGTTTGGCCTATTCTTCTCATACTCCAGTTATGTTCTCTAGAATTTTATGATTCATATGTCCAAACCCAGGATGCTAAAGGAGTTTTAATTTTTAAATTTAATTACTTTTAAATTTAATTACCATAGATTTGTAATGCTACTGTTAATAACCATTTACATGTGTTACTCAGGACTGATTCTGAATCTATCCACTGAAGACACACGCCTAGCACACAGCCCAACATTTTACACAGGTTGTATAACGGGACCTCAAGGATTCCTTAGATAAAAATGGATATAAAAGTGGAAATTTAAAAACCATTGACTTAAATAGCGGACACTCTCAAAACTTAACAATAAGCTACTTTACATAGGACAGTGGTGTGATTACACAATCCAGAAGTAGAAAACAAACTTTTTTTGGATTTAGTATTAAGATCCTATTGCCGAAGGAGTCAAAAGATTCATAAAATTTATCATCGTAAGGACATAGGGGAAAGATTAAAAGAGAAATGTGCTTGCTGCATCAAAGTAAAGCAACAGAAAAGCAAAACAAGGCAAAGCAGAACAGGCCATGCTGATTGTTGCAAAGAGCTGACAGGGAACATGTCAGCAAAAAAAGCCCAACAAGAGCCCTACTCCTTATAGCCTAGCAAATTAAAGTCAAGAAACTAAAACTTGAGTTAACTAGAGTATCACCGATTTAGAATCTCACAGCACATTTTAAAATGACTCCCTAAGAAAAAGATGTTGGATTTATTGGCAGCATTATAATGCTATTTGAGAAACTGTTGTGTATTATTATTTCTCGTGCAAAAGCAAAGTGCGCACTATGAGAAAATAAAAGGATATCGCAAATGATCTTACCCAATCAAGCCATGAGTATATCTAGTAATACTGCAGTGTTAGCAAAAGTCTATTTGCTAAAGCTATATAGGAGCCCAATGGATTGCTGGATGATTTGCAGGTGGCTTGACTTCCTTCTAATTTTTGGATGGCAGCAATTGACAGGCTTCCTGTTCCAAAATGGGAAGAATAACTAACATGTAATAACCCAAAAATTATTTTGTACTTATATATGCTAGTCATCTCAGTGTATGGTGTAGTGTTCCAGTAAATAAGAGCAGCTGGTTCTGTGCTCCTATTCAGGTACTGTTTGGTAGCTGGCTGTTATTCCTAAATCTCAATTGAAAAACAAATGAGGTTTCCTAATCCTGAAGGTTGTGTAAGTCTAATACAAGAAAAACAAATTGGATCTGTCATTATCAACTCATAAACGCAGTGCTCTCATATACAGTTATTCTGCCCTTTATTATCAAAATCATCTTCTCTTAAAGCTTATTTTGCAGTTGTGCAGCAAATTACTCAACACATAAAGTTTATGCTTTGTTTATGTTTATTCATAAATATTCTTTCTTAAATTCTTGTGGGTGGTTGAGAAGTAGGAGTTGATTCTGAGCTGCATAACTTTAATTATAGTTCTGAAATCCCAGTGAGAGATTTCAAGGCTTTCTTCTCAGAATTTTTTAAATGTATAATGAACACAGATGAAAAGATAACGGTTGTTTCTCCATTAATGTGTTCATCCTTATTATCTGAAAAAAAGCCTACAAACACAACCAAATGAACACAGGGGTTTTTCCTACACATTCCAGGGCTCTGAATAAACAGAGTTCTCAAAAGAGTGATTGGCACACACCAATGTCAGAGTCTTTGAAAAAAAATATAATACACACATCACATTAGAGGGAAAAGCCTACTGTTGGTATGTTCCTATATGCCTATCAACTCTATTTGAATTTACTGTATAGCTTCAGAAATTGGTTAGTGTCTCACTCTATTTTTTTTTTAAGTTTGATTTGTTTTATGATCCATTTTTTGTTTTCTTGGCTATCCAAAGCATTCTCAGGAATCTTTTCCAATACCAAAGTTCAAAAACATCAATATTTTTTCTGTCCTGCTGTCAGGCCTAGCCCAAAGAACTCCAGGAGACCATGTAAATTCAGTCCAGCAATGTTTATTAGCTACAATGTCTAGCAAGAATCTTCTCAGGCTGAAACCCCAGCTCCCAAGTAATGCCAGTCACAACACTGTGAATTCCTCAGGGAGGTGCCAGCCTCATCCTCTTATCTCTCCCTCACTCCTCAGGAGATGAAAGAACATGTTTTCCTCCCTGAGTCTAGCCTTCATAATTCCATTCCATCACATCTGCTTCTTTAAAGTCCAACTTTCACTTCCACAGAGTTGAGAAACACTGCCAGCACAACTGATTTTTTTTTTTTTTTTTTTAGGTATAGATACTTCATAGTCTCTAAATATCTTGTCAAGGCCTTCATTGATATCCCACGAAGTATTAGTCTGCAGCACTTTTTTGACTCCTGGTTCCTTTACTGTTGATAGTCAATCTTAGAGGGCAGAAGCTATCCATTATTTCAATATTTTCATTGTCAGTTTTAAGGCTGGTTATTGTGCTGGTTGTAGTTAGTTGGGTCTTCTTTATATTTCATCTCAGTCCCATTTTTTTCACTGTGCTTCTTGTCTTTCATTATTAGAGCTTGTAGAACATTTGTATTTTCAGCTCTAAGAGCAGTGTCATCAGCATAGGGCAGATTATTGATGTTTCTTCCTCCAATTTCACCATCTAGCACTGAATGATTAGTTCTTGTGCTGTCTAACATAAGCTCAGAAATTTTCTGTAGCACCACAGTTCAATGGCAATGACATATAAGCCACATGCCCATTTGTAGAAGCGTATGTTTAATGAAGATTCTTTCTAATGAAAAAGTATTTACATTTTTTCAGGGATCCTAATAAAGATTAAGTCCTACCTATTTTTATTAAAATTGGCATATAGGAACAAAGGAAACGGCCTTTTAGTGAACACTTTGTTGCATCTATCTCCAATTGCTTTGATCCCTCACTAGGGTACTATTTCATCAGTTTAAACCACATATAAAAGCAGGGCTGGAGAACTTGACTCTGTTGTTATTATTCAGGTCTTATCAGCCACAGCCAACATTGCCAATTGCCAGGGATGATGCGGTTTGAAATCCAAGAGAGACTTTTCCAGGTCAAGAAGACTCCTACAGAAGTATTTTGTTTGTAGTGTTGCCTGGCTGGATAATTGTGGTAGTTACATGTAGCCCAGTAATAACATATCCTTCTTTTCTGCTCTTCACACACACTCTTTCTATCTGTTTGAGTCTGATATTGGTCTGAACATGGAAGCTTTAGTTTATATGGCCAAATGAGAACACGAGAGCTGAGTTTCTCTATAGATTACAATGTGAAATTAGTAATCATTTATTGAAAATACTGACCCAGTGACCTTAGTAACTGACTGAATCGTATGTGCTTTTGCCCTTAGAATTCCAGAAGAAATACTGGAAGTCTTTAAGCATGTTTATTTTAGAGAAAAGCAGCAGATGCTGGGGAATTTGCAGAAGAGATGTCTTCCAATTCTCTGCTCCTGTGCAGATGCTTTTTCTCATTTGTGATTCCAGACCTGTTGCTGTGATGGAGACAAAGCCTGAAACCCATGCTAAGGGAAAAGCAGCATTGGTGGTGATGTATGGCTAAAATAGTCAAGTTGTAATGCTTAACAACATCAGTTAGACTGCACTTAATGGAAAGCAAATTTGACAACCACTGGCTAGAGTATTTAAAACAATGCAATTCTATTTTTTCAAAGAAACTGTAACATTATTTATATCGGTTTTAAAGTTATAGCATCAATTCTGCTGTGAAATGTTGTTTGTATCTTCAGTGAAAGAAGATGCAGTAAGATCTGTATTTGAACAAGACTGGCAAATGTGAATTTTGCCAGAATTGTACCTTTCAAATCTAATTTTATGGACTGTCTCCACAAAAACATTGCTAATTTCTGACAGCCAGGAATCATATTATGTAGTATAATGCATTCATTCTGAATTCATGGGATGCCAAGAAAAAGCTATTTAGCTTTGCCATGTTTGATGATGCAGCTGTTTCCGAAGTATAGTTCAATTTTAGCAGTCTACTTTGGATATATTGATTGACAGCCAGAGAGTTGAGTAATAAATACTATTATGATAACTATTTTAAAGGACCTATTAAACTTGTTAACAATGGAAAGATCTGGGGGTTAGGGGAGAATGAGAAGCTATATGTGTAAAATGTTTCTAATAAAAATGACAGTATTTGGCAGAAAAATACTTAAGAACATATTGGAAAATGCTACCAAAATGAGCTTGCCATGCCATGGATGCCTTTTCCATGTTTGTGACAGGAAACCAAGACAGTCAAGCACAGGTACAAGGCCATATGCAGCTAAGGTAGAGGTGAGATATCCAGTTCAGGAGGTTGTAAATGCCTCTTTGAGGAAGTGTCGTCTTTGAATCGCTCTGGTGATCTTCCAGGAAGCTGTTAAAACACGACTGTTCCAACAAGCCTTTGGAAATTCACACCTGCATTTGGCTCTTCATATTATTACCAGTGTGCAATTTTAATTTCTAAATTATTTACTTTACCGTTTCCTGAATGGCGAAGACATGCACAATACTCCAGTGAAGAAATAATGGAAATCAATCAATCAATCAATTTTAAAATTACCTTCTAAACCATATTCCAGACAGATGTTATGAAACATATACAGCACAGGCAATGTTCTTTATCGATAAACCACAGATGTGATATAAACAACATTCATAATACTTAAATAAACTCCACACAATAAACCAATGAATAATTAACACAATTTATAGATTATTTTAGTTCCTCATATGGTTAGAATAGACCCTTCAGTTCAATTTTTCTTCATGTTCAAAAATGCACTGTTGTCACATGGCATGAGGTTTATAATACTATTTTCAAAAAATTCAAACAATATGTTTATAACATCAGCATGGGTTCTTTTGTTTCACTGGTTACCTGAACAGGCATCCGTAACTTATATTTTTATAAAAGTGTGCTTCTTCCGGATAGGAAAAAATGAATTGCCTCATTTGCGGATTTCGATTCTATCACTGAGAAATGTCTACGCTGTATCACTAGGTGCCACTATAGTCCAATATCTGATGAAATCAGGCCTAACTTTTTAATACAGTATCCAGAACAGCTTGTCCTGCCATTATTTTCTGTGGTTGAGTATAGTAAAATATTACGTATCCAAAGGTAAAAATAAGCCAACAAGCATAAGTAGCTGGTTTAAAGCTGAAAACTTTCTAGATAGAAAACCATCACACGAGGAGGAAAGAAAAAAAACAATCATTATGTTATGCAGAGTTCTGTACGAGTGATCATAGATCCACATGAAACACACAAGATGAAAATAAGCAATTTTCTTTTTATGTGGTAAACAGGAAAAAAATGAACAAATGTATCAGATGCTACAGGGGAAACTATTTGTCCATTGTGCAGAAATAGGCAATGAATACTAAGCTGAGTTCTTCCAAACCCTTGAGCAAAGAGGACAAACATTGAGTCGTTTTGAATGCTTGGCATGATGGCTTTGAAGGCATCCCATGCCATCTAAGCATATGTAGTAATTTTTGCAAAGATTGCCACAGGGTGAAGTGGGACGGAATGGGGTGTGTCAGAATGATGAAGGTACTGTCACACCCTGGCAATGCAAGTGCCACCCATAATGAATGTGTGTCACGGTGTGCATGCAGGTCCCAAAGGAATGCAGCTTTCATCATGCCACACACATACACCTAATACCGATTAGGGGTAAGATATCAAATACTATACATGGTGTGACTAGATGATGTGAAAAGCAACACTGTATATTTGCTAATCCACTCTGACTAGTAAATTAGGAATACTAATATTCAGGTTAATCATTTAACACTCCTGGAAGTGCCTAGTTACCCTCATAACCTTCAGAGAGGTATTGCAGCTGGTTGCAAAGCAATTAACTGATTCAAACTAAATATTGTGATTGTTGAACTTGTTGAGTTATTTTATCATGAATATTTAAGATGGGAAAAATAAGAATTGTTTTGATTAGGACTATTAGCAAAGATTTCATGGATTAGATACTGGGATAGCTGGCTGGCCGGTGCTAGAAATATTTAAAAACTTAGAAGAAGGAATTGCTTTTGTTTTTAAAATTTATTGCACAAATAGATAAAAATAAATGAAAACTAAAAACTAAAAAAGGGATCTTTTCCCTCTGTTTGGAAAGTAGTTGCAATGTCACTATGGAAATGTTTGCAATTAGAGTTATAGAAATAGTTTTTGTTATTTGTAATGTTGTCATTTTAATGAATTAAAATCCCAATTCTCATATTGCTAAAATAAATTGTTAGGTACAGTTTGGAAGTATTTACTGTTTTGTTGTTGTTGTTTTTAGAAGAATTATTTTTAAAGCAAATCTCTTGGTAATTTTTCATGTTTAATGTCTATCTTGTTTGACCCAGGAATGTGTCTGGGTTCATATAGCATGTGAAGGTAGTAGACAGGATACCCATAAGAGCTTCTTATGAATTAATGTCTCAGACAAGAGATACAAACACTCTCCATTTTACAACATGGCTTAGAAGAGATGAAATGAGAAGCTTTCCTTTTCCTCCTTTCCTTTAATTGGTCAGCCTAGAGAAGGTAGTGTTTTAGTTTGGGGCTGGGCTTTTTTTCTGCAGAGGCTAGCAACAGCTTACTTATATTAACATTTATACTATTTACAGCCTCCCTTTCTAACAACCTTCTCAAAATATCTTAGGGCTAAGCTTCATCTAACTGGACTTAGCAGATAAGCATTGTTTTGATGAGGACAACAAAGCTTGTTTATTTGTTTCATTCATGGGCTTATTCCTGAGGGTGTTTGTTCTGGATCCCAGTGCAGAGCCTGTATACTCTTTCCAGATGACTCAAGCCCTCCATCTCCTGAACCTCTTCCACGTCTTGCAGGAGGACACTTCATGATGAGAAAACAACACAGATGTGGTTTGGAGAAATCATGCTGTTACTCCTTGTAAAAAGGATTTACGTGTCCTTATAATTAAGTGAGGGATGGAGGGATGGCTGGGACTAAGCAGTCTCCTGTGCTAGGTGGATTTCAGAGAGAGGGGACAGGATGATATTGACTGTGTGTGTACGCTGAGGTGAAATATTGTACTTTCATTGCTAGCAAGGGGTGGGGGAAGAGCAGAAGGTGGAATCAGTTGCTGCCTCATATAAGTAACCCCCCTGGCCTCAGATAATTTGCTATGGGAGGGTGGTTTCGAATTAACTCCTTAAACATGATTAGGGATGAACCATTTATAGACTGTTCCTTTTCATCTGGATAAGGACTAGAGTGGGCAATCACAGAGGGAAGAGCTCAGCCTCCTAGATTTAAAATGATTCTGTGGTGAGAAGACTCTGAAAAGCTGGCAGCTGAGGAAGCTCAGAAGCCATATAGTGAGGCAGTGCTCTTCTAGATGCAGAAGAGATGAAGACAATAGATACACAGTTTCTGTTTTTGGTTAAGAGAGATGGGCTAATAAAAGAAAAAAAAATGTTCCATGCAAAAGCCTACTGAGAACTTATTTAGCAATGAAAACTATGTAAATATAAGGAACCACAAATAAGATACTTTGTGGGAAAATGCTATGAAGAATATCTATATATCTATAGATATAGATATAGATATATATACATAAAAGCACTGTACAATTAAACTCTTCAATTTTCTATTTAAAAAGGAACACTTATTCTCTTATTTCAATAATTCTGTAACAAATATCAAGAGTATTTAGGAGTCATCTCTTAACAAGTCATTCCCCCACAATTCCACCATACAAGACAGCTGTGATTTGTCTTGATCAGGCAGTGCATGCTATGGGCCAAATAATGTCATTAAAAATATTGTCAGAAACTTCTATGAATGCTCAGAACAAACTTCTGCACATTGGAATTGCAAAAGCCACAGGAGAAGGAGAAGGAGAAGGAGAAGGAGAAGGAGAAGGAGAAGGAGAAGGAGAAGGAGAAGGAGAAGGAGAAGGAGAAGGAGAAGGAGAAGGAGAAAGGCGGCTTTGTTATTAGAGGAAGGTATTGGTTATGAACCAGTTTCCATTGGGATGCTTTGCATAAAACTTCACTGAGGCAAAGCATCCTTCAAAGCTCTGCACAGCCCTATTGTTATCCATTTCATGCCAGGGACATAAGAACCACATTTAGGTCTACTATATTTAGGCTGCAAAAATCTGGATAATCACCAGATGGCAGTAATGATTTACAGTTTTCTGTATATATTTTCTGCCATCTAGTGTTGATTTGGATTCTAGAACCCATATTTGGTAGCCCTAAACAAACTTCTTTAAAAACGGCAGAGAACATATTTTGGAAGTAGTAATTAAAGGTGTTATAGTCAATGCTTCACTACCTAATTGTGAGTTATATATGATCATTTCATTCAATAAAATGGCAGACAGCTCTGTTGTCACAAATCTTGTTGTTTCAACACACAAAATCCTTCCATGCATCTTTGCCCCCTTTTTATGGGCTCCCTTATGTGACTAAATTAAAAAAAAAAACCTACTGTTTTCTCCATCCTTATTTTGAATAATCACATTTCAGTGGTTTTTCACATTTCTTAGTTTCCACAGCACCAGAAGAGCAAACTAAACTCTGAGGAATTATTTCTGTTACCCTTTCAAATGAAGTGTTGGAAAAAAAATTAGCATCTGCACTTTATTGTCATGTTCACAATCGGAATCATTTTGATATGGCTGTAGCTGGGCTTTTTAAAAAGCAAAACTGAGCTGTGACTATAAAGAAATACATTCATTTTTAAATTAATCCTCAAGAGTCTAAGAGCCAGAACAAATAATAACAGACGCTCATTTTAGTTTGGATACATTTCTAAATTCACTCCACAATATACTAAAAACCTGTACTAAAGCAGCAATATTAAAGAAGCTTATTATTTCAACAGTTTCTTACAGACAGATTCTCCATTAGAAGAGAAGGAAAAGCAGTCCTTAATGTCACTAAATATCTCAGATTGATCTTTTTTCTGGAGGAGAAGGAGAAGGAGAAGGAGAAGGAGAAGGAGAAGGAGAAGAGGGGCAATAAGAATAAAAACTCTGGTGAGCTAAATCCCAAGAAACTGGAGCAGTTCATTTTTAAGTTTTGGGCAGAACTTGGAACCTGAAACAGGACCATAATTGCTAAATTCACATTGCTGATTCTGGGTTGTACACCAAAGTTCAGAGACACCAAGTGCCAGTCTGTTTGATATTCTGATAGCCAGCAATTCATTTCTCTCATTCCAGAGTGCCACTAAGACCTGGCTCTTCTGGAAGATCTTTGGGGAAGATGTGATTATTTAACTGACCTCTGAATCAATACTTCTAGTGTGTGTTTGGATTGTAATTATTAGCTTGATCTGTTATTTTTTACCATTTGGTGTTATGTTGGCCCTATTTTTCAATGGGTTTACTGAATGGTGGAATATATGCTGCTCAGAGTCATACTGACTGGCCATAGTGTAGTAGCAGTAGTAATAGTATCAGTAATAATAATGATATGGGTGGTAGTCTACTCAGGAGACATAGAATCACAGAGATGGAAATGACCATAGGTGGTCATCTAGTCCAACCCAATGCTTAGTGCAGATCCACTGGGGCATCTCTGACAGACGACCACCCAGCCTGGGTTTAAAGACTTCCAGTGAAGGAGACTCACCTGATCCATTTGTTGGTGGCTTGTACAGTAAGAAAGTTCTTCCTGACATCTAGCATGAGCCTCTTTATTGCAGTTTTAAACAACTGTCTCATTCCTACTTTTTGAAGCAACAGAAAATAAGTCCGCTGCATCTTCTATGTGATACCCTTCAGATTCTTGAAAACTGTTATTATATCTCCCCCATAGGCTAAACATTCCTAGGCCCTTGAACTGTTCCTCACAGAGCTAGTTATCCAGACTCTCTGCCATCTTGCTGGACATCCTATAAACATGCTCCAATTTCTCACTGTACTTTTTGAACAGTAGTGCCCAGATTGGGTACAGTACTCCAAATGTGGTCTGACCATGGCAGAGCAGAATAGAACAATTATTTCCCTTGAGATGGAATTGCCTGTAGCTCACAAGAAGGTTGATGCTGCTCATTAAATCAGTCATTAATTATAATCTGTGATTGGGAGAGATCAAAAGCTTCCAGGATAAAGGCCTTTGACTGGGTTCATTAAAATCCTGGAAAACATTTGGAATGGTCTACCTGTAAGTATTATTTACTTTCATCTTTGTTTTGGTTACTTATCTAAATTGACCTTCCAGAAACTGTGACAAATTTTTGAAGTTTGTCTGTTTTCACCTTTATGCAAATACTTTACTTGTAGCCTTGGCTACATTTTCACATTCAAACTTTGCCTGAGTAGCTTGTGTTTGTAACTTGACTGTGACATTTAATGTTCTGATGGTTTATTAAATAGAAGTTAGCTATACTTACCTTGATTGTCTGAAAGCTTGAAGATCTTTTCTTATAAATGTCAACTAGCTGTCCTCTAGCCCAGGGTTCCTCAACCTTGGCAACTTTAAGATGGGTGGACTTAAACTTGTAGAATTCCCCAGCCAGCAAGGCTGACTGTCCACCCCTCTTAGAGTTGCTAAGGTTGAGGAACCCTGGGCTAGCCATACCAGACTGCAGATGCAGTCTGACCAGATGCAGACCAGATGCAAATATCCATATAGCCATTCCATGGCAACAAAAAGTTGGACTTTTGCATTTTCCCCGTGGCTATAGCTGAAGCATGCACCTATTTTACATAATGTTGTTCTTAATTAAAGTTTTCAATTATTGGTAGAGGATAATTTCAATGGATTCTGACAGTTTACCCAGAATGGGCCTACAGGAATAGATCAGTATTCACATACCACCACATGGGCAAACCAATCAAGTTGTTTTATAATGTGGTTTATAAATTGTATACTATTTTTTCCCCCCAGTGTTGACTCCTGGCAACTGCCTGGACAAGTCCTTGCAGTTTCTTGGCAAGGTTCTTCAGAAGTGCTTTGCCATTGTCTCCTTCCTAGGGCTGAGGGAGTATGTCTGGCCCAAGGTCACCCAGCTGGCTTTATGCCTAAGGCAGGACTAGAACTCATGATCTCCTGGTTTCTAGCCTCATGCCTACACCAAACTACACCAAACTGGCTCTCCATTAATACCTAACCTCAGTTAAACATCAGGCCAAGAATATTTTTAAACAGAGGATCTTGAATCTGGGGGCCCAAACCTATATTGAATCTGTTGCAAATACTTGATCTTTAAAAATGGTTGGCTGAAAATGGAAAGCTATTCCAAATTAGAAGAATTAGATTCAATGTGAAATATGGAAGGTTTCATCAGATGTCACACTATGAGAGAAAACTGCCAACTATAAGCTCCAGTAAGAGGACAGTACTTAAAGCCACCATTAGACAGAACAACTTTTGCTTTGAACTTTGGATAGCAGCAACAGACTTTATTGTCTTAGTGAATAAACTTGCTTGTTACTAGCAGAATTGCCAAGTTCATAGTCAAGGCCATTCAATTGAGAATTCATTTTACAGAACAGATTGGGATAATATGCAAAAGGATAATGAATGTATTTGTACTTCATTTTATATCTTTCTGTATTTAAATTTATTTTACATGTTTGTATATTGGTATCATCCTACATTTTGATAAGGTCAATTGACTAATTAATAAAATTGAATGAATGAATGACTTGTATCTTTATGCAGCCATCTTGTGGCTGTCTGGATTTTAGCAGTCCAGATATAGTTAGGTAAATCTAGAGTATGAAATATATTAGGTAACTCTTTGGTAACGAGTTGGCAGAAGTCAAGTTTGCAGCCATTGGCCCTTTAATCTCTAATTAATCACCATAGAGTCTAGGAACATAGAATAGAGGGAGACACTCCATATTCTAAAATATGCATGGTTCCAAACCCTTGTTTTTGTTTTGAATCATATTGTTCAGTTTTCCAGAGAAAGATCAATTACTGACAGCCAGACTGCATGTTACAATCAGATCTTTCCTCTGGCTCCAATCTATGTGCATTTTAACCCTGTTTTACTATTATTTTAATTCCATCCTGAACTTTGCTTTTTAGATTACAGTATGGCTTACACTATAAATAGTGAGAACCATAACTAATTTCTCTTATGGTTTGCTCTAAAGTTCAAGTGACTATCTGCCAAAGACAAGAATTTAAAAGAACAAAAAACATACATCCCAAGCCACTTGAGGTGAAAGTGATAAAGCATAATTTATCCACAAGTTGAGGAAAACATCTGAGCTAACATATAATAGACATCATAGTGTAAACAAGCTCAGGCAATTGACCTAAATGAGAGAACTGTAAAATTCCAATACAGTGAAAAATAAAACTGCCCTAGGGCCCCAAAAATGCAGGCAATTCAAAATGCAAGTTAAAAAGATGAGAACATATTTTCATGTAGACAAATGTTCGTTCTCAGAAAAAGCAATCAATATCCATGTGGACTTCAAAACTGTACAGATTTTAAAATGCTAACCTTAAAAAGTTATGAGTTCATGCAGATGCAAATCCTGGGTACAAAAGAATGTCATGATCTTCTTCATTAATATCATATTGGACCTCAGTTACTGGCTTCAAGTGTGTAGATTTGCATAACTTTGTCATTAGCTCATGAACTGCAGGAACTTTCATCCACAAGGAGAAGTGCAATCTTGTCCAGTTGAATCCTGCTCATACTGTCAACAAGTTTTGTTGACCGCACTATGTGGGTGAGTTTATCAAATGATATCCTTGGTTGTTCTTACAAATGGGAACAGGGTGCTGTTTTTCCCCTTTCCATAGTAGTTTTCTCATTTTTTTTCCTATTCTATATAAATCCATATTTTATATTGTATAATTGCATGTATAACAATTGCCAAGATCAAGGGAACTTTGCTGAACTACTGATTGAGGCATCTGGGATCAATCACATAGTCCTAACTGCCTCACCTTCAAAACCTGACATTTCTCCAGTCTTGACAATCTCTTCTTGAAAGTGTCTCTCTTGGTATATTATGAGGACAACTCTACCTGCAGAATTATCCAGTGTTTCCCATATGAAAAAATAAGGCATTGTATAAGGAATGTAGGCGAAAAAGCTAAAGTCAGAAACTTAAATATGCTATTGAAAATCTTACTGCTTCAAAATTAACCTAATTGGGTTCTAGAATAGAATTCATTCAGATTGAAATAAATGACAGATAAAGCTGCATCAAAGTATTAAGATAGGGCTCTATATAGAACACTTAAAATTAGTGAAGCAAAGGTAAGCTATCAAGTACAAAGCTTCACCTTCCTCCCCAAATAACTGTGATTACCTTCAGGCCTTCCCAAATAGTTTTCTATCACTTTTCACTAACTGATCGCTCTGATTTATCTCAGTTCCTATACTGAGGATGCTTTTTCCTGACTCCTCACTTTACAGGTGTTGATGATGGATAAAGTAATATTCTAGAAAACTATCAAAAAATTCCTAGAAAACAAATTTCAAACATCCCCCTCTCTTAGTATTTTTGTGCATCTCCAATATGTACCTAGCAAAATAAAAACAACTTTAATTTTCAGGAAGAAATTTCAATGGGAATTTGCAAACTAGTGGCTTAGAAATACTTAAGGAAATTTCCCCCAAAGACTTAAAGCATCTTCATAGCATCACCCAGTCATCACTGAACTGATATAAAGCCTATCCTTGTAAACTATTATTTTGGCACAGTGATGTTTGGATAACTCTCAAAAACATAGAAGTCCTTCCCCTAAGTGAAATTCTTCTCAGTACTTCCCTTTCCTACAAAATAAGTATGGAAAAAAAATCTCATGAAAATAGGGTCTGGCACTAAATTTCTGGCAATTACATTCAATAACACTTATGCCAGAGATCATAAATTGCCAAAAATTAGCTGAATTAATTTGATATCAACCCACTGCAAGTTAGAGACACAATAAATACATTCCTTTTATAATTTTTTCTTCTTCTGGCTTATTTTTTTTTCTACCATGCACCTATAAATTACCTGCTTTTATAGTAATATTTATAATGAGGTGATTCCCTAAATCTTGCTGCCAAATTGATATTGAAAATACAAGATTCCCTCAGATTAAATAAAAAGAAACAGTATTGCTTGTCTCAGCTTCTTCAAGAGCCTGGATGCATACAGGGTTCCTATGCTTTGCACATTTGAAACAGTGATTTATACATGAGATAGGGAGGTACACCTTCAGCTTCTTATTTTTCCTGCATAAAATGCAGTAAATTGGGGGAGAGGGGAGCCTATTTATTGAAACCCTCCATGTTCAAGAACATGTTGGCAGAATTACTTCTGCTTTCTTGTGCAAAATCAAGAAAAGGAAACTGGAGATTGACTGAAAGAGCTTGGTTTTCCTTTACAGAATGTCACAGCTGAACTCTTCTGCCCTTTCTTTATGGAGCACCATGGTATTCCATTAAAACCATTCCGATTTGCTCGGCCTTTCACTTGCTGCAATATGATTGGCCATTCTTTTCCATAGTCCATCTTGAAACTGCCAATAGGTTCTTTATTCCATCACTTAGCAAGGGACCTGGGAAAAAGTGACCGACTGACTCCTTCAGATGAGACAGAGAAAAGGAAATAGATGCATTCCAACATGCTAGAAGGAAAGGGAGTGGGACCACATGGAAGAAATATGCTGGGACTTTATAGCTTAACTGTTTTTTTTTTTAAAATTTTGTTATTATTAGTAGCAGCAGTAGTAATAGTAATATTAAATTTCCTTTTTTTAAGGTACAAAGTAAGAATTAATTATACCAGCAGCACTGCCAACATTTGACAGAATCTTAAATAAAAGCAGACATCAAAGCAAAAAAACCAAAATAACAATAGTGATATTCAAAAGCCTCAAGTGCTTTGCTATTTAAAATAAACCATTTGTAATCATCTGCCTTCTATGCATTTATTTGTGCAGGGTACATCGATGGTGTTAAATCTATTGTTACAAACAAAAGCAAACTGAAGCAGTATATTTTACTAATATACATCTACAGGACAATTTTCTATTATTCTGTGTAATAGAACCAAACAGCTATTTGCCTTGTAAATCATTATCTTCGGATAAGGAATAAATATCAAAGCTAGGGGTATGGGTAAGAATGTTAATGGGAGAATGTTTAAAATTATAGTCATAAGGAAAAGCAAAAAGCAAATATTTGTAATAGAAATGATCCATAGAAAAATCATTAGGGAAGGATATTTGTTTGGGAAACAATTAATGGTAACTCTTGGCTATTTTGCCATAGCTATTGATTAGCTAATTTTTAATTGTCTGGATGAAGAATTATACTGCATCTATATATATAGCACAGTGAGAGCTATTAAAATACTGACAGCTTAAAAATCAAAAGATCTTTATGCTACAAAGATGTATTATTTTTTTCTAAAGTAATAAAAAGCAAGGCACTTCTGAAAAGTTAATGATCATTCAAACGTCTTCTATTAAATAAAATAAGCTATAGACACTTTTTTTTTTCATTTTTAAGACTTACATAATGTATGGATATAGATTCTTACAGTTTTAAAATTTGCTTATGTTTTATTTGAATGGTTTCAGAGCCACTTGTATTTTCTTGACTTTTCCTCTATGAACAACCAGGGGTTAACATAGTGCCACTTTGTGAAAGGAGAATTGGACTGTGATCATAAATGCATGTAGCAAAGGTGAACATGCAGTACAGACATGGTACTATTCTTAGAATATTTTGATCTAATAAGAACCAATTAGAAATTTTATAGTTCATCACACAGGTCACTGCAGAATTCCCTACAGTGTACACTTCAATAAATTGTGCAAACTAGTCCAGTGGCCAGATCATGGTTAGTGAATGTACTTACCATCCTCAGTTGGTACATAGATATTCAGATAGAGGCAGTCTTCATTTTGATCTTGCACATAGGTCATCACAGTATCCAAGTTGGCAGTAAACCAAACAGGTAGCATATCATTAAGCAGTGACCTCTCATCCAGATACTGTGGGCAAACAGCAGCAAATTGTGTGGCATTCCGTATACCAGTCCATGAAGAAGGAGGTTCTGGAGGTTGGAAACGTCTCTCTCCAGTTGGAGGAGAAGCATAAGGGACTCCCAAATATTGTTCCACAGGACCAAGGATTTCATTGGGCAAGGGTGTTCTTACACCACGGATTTTGCCATAATTTGTGGTTACAACTGGGTATTGTGCTTGTCCCTCAATAAGCGTAAACCGTATTGCTAGAGCAGTTATCCAGAGGAGGAAATTAGAATTCAGCATGACACAAACAGGAGTAAAAATCAAAGGCAGCCATAAGAGTCCCACTGGCTTTGACATGGTTTTACATCAGCATTAGCAGGTCTCGAGGACTTTCACACCCAGATAAAAAACAAATTTTGCAGAAAGGCAGAAACAACTGTAAAAATCAGAAAAGTGTATGGTTGGGAGGAAGAGAGTAATTTACCAAGGAAAATATAAAGTATTCTTGATCAAGCAGGGAAAACCCAATATAAATGTGGTATGTGTCTCAGCAGATTGAACATAAACAGATCCCAGGAATACAAACAGCAACGGACTTCTTGAAGCTACAGCCCATCCCTTGATTCTTCTCTTTTAATGCTGATGTCACTTATCCAAGAAGACGAGACACCCAGATACTTAGAGCCTACTGTGCAAAATTAATATAGGGATCCATTTGAGTTAATTCCATCATGATGGAGAAGCCTGCCAGGGAGGAAAAAAGAGAGAGAGAGAGAGATAATTATATTTTGCTAATAAGAGGGGTTTTTTTTAATTACAGTTGTATAATTTTGCCACAATTCTATCATCTCTATCCATTTCTGTAAAGTCAGCATCACAATCCAAGAACAGCCCATTTATGGATATTGGAATACTCTATGCCTCTCCATGGGTCATTAGCAGCCATGCTTTGGTAACAATGTTAAACAGAAGCTGCCATGTCAATTGTATATTTCATTTTCCAGCATACTGAAAATTGGAGGAAGAAATGCCATGTACAACACCTTGAGCTCCTGGAGGAAAGGTGCAATATAAATCTAATAATTAAATACAACATAATTAAAAAACTATTTAACTTGAAGAAAAGTTGGCACGAAATTGAACAAAACCCCAGGTATTTACACTAGAATTTATATCATGTTATCTGAGGCACTTTTAACTTGCAGCAAACCTGTGAGGTAGGCTGTTTACTGTTTCATAGTTGAGAAAGAGTTTGTATATAAACTATACTCATTGAGCTTTCATAAAAAATCCTGAACATCTTTAGCATGTTTATGTACAACAGTGTACCTTCACAAGCACTGAAATGTTTTTTGTTTTTTTTTTAATATTTGAACATTTGAAAATGCTGAGTTTGTTTGTCTTCTGCTCTGGAAAATCAAACACACATTTGAACAGCTTTCAGAAATATTGGGGGTGAGTCTTGCTTGTAATTATATCAGGAAGAAGAGTTTTCATTTTTGTAAAATGCATTGCTTTACATTAACAGGAACATAGGAAACTCTCTTATACTAACTATGCCGTATAGTTCAGTATGATAATCAAGACAAATACCTATATTGTAGTCTAGTAACTTGGATTCCTGTTTGTTCCATATACAGAGGATGGGAGTTGCAGTCCAAAACATCTCAAGAATTACCTATGCCAGCTATGCATCTAATGAAGTGAGCCACAGTTCGTGACAGCTTTTGCTTTTAAATAAAATCTTTTACTCAGAAAGGGGGCTGTCAGACTTCTCCTCATTTTTTGCCACCTTAAACTAATGTGGCTCTCTTCCTACAAAATCTATAAAAGGTTAGCTTGCCCTCTAGCAGTACTTTTCTGGAATTCAGGTAAAGAGTCTTTGCAGCCCAGTCTGAGAATCCAAGGACAGAACAGAATACCTTTGTACGCTTAACATCCTCTCTGCCAATGGTTATTCTATTACTTCTGGTCATTTCTATTGCTTTTATTGATCCAATGCACATTTTTTTACATTGCCCATCCCTGAGCTTTTGGATATCTAAAAGTAATTTGGAGCCTAATGTTTACCTGTAAGCAAAAGACTGATCTTTTTAATTATATTCTAGTTGCAACAAAAGTAAGATGTGTCCATTGAAGTAATTTTCCACATCAGGACCTAAACATGCAGCAAAATGAAATTGCCAGAGGGCCTTGAAGAAATAAACACTAAATGTTCTCATGCTAGATCTTCCCAGTTTGTCCTGAGGCTGTATTCTATTTTTAACATGGGTCTTTTTGTAAACCATTAGCCAGTTATGTCACAATATCAAGTAGTTTCCACAGAATCCTGATTGGTAGGAAGTAAGCAGAAACAAAATTGCCTTTTTATTAAGGTTGAACAGGGAAAGAATAAACAAAAAATATATGTGAATTTTCACTCATGGAAATATTATTGTTTCTTCCAAACAAAATAAAAATAGAGTTATTCATACCAAACCACAGTCCCAATTCTGGTTTCCATCAACCATTTTAAGGGTAGCACTCTCAGGGCTCTGTATGCTTCAAAAATGTCTCAGAAGTTAATAAAAGCAATACACATTTAATGTGGTTTAAAAGCAGCTGCATTTTTGGTCAGCTTCACATGGAAGCCTGAAAAAGGAGGTGTCAGAGACAGGTTGTGCATGTATTCCCATGAGGACCGAACCATTTGTTCCAAATTGTTTTTGAAATACAAAAAGCCCCACTAATTAGTAAGTGGGAATTTGTTTCTGTGAAACATATTTTGATATCTGTAACATGCATGACTTTCTAAAGTAAAGATGAGAAAGGGAGCAATTTAATATTGACTCTAGTTCCACCTACTACTAGTATGTCATTCTCAACAACAAATTATGCCTGAAGGAAGATGTTCCTTCCCGGGGGGGGGGGGGGGGGGTTAAAGGTCCACTACTATTTGTTTTTTTAAACTCCCAATACTTTTTAAAAACAGCACATTTAGAACATAAGAAGCATGACCACAAAAAGGAAATTTATAATTAATGAAAGGACACCTGAGGAAACCTCACTTTTGTCAATCATCATCTACAGCTGATAGGTTCTTTCCATCTTCATAATAGAACACAGGCTTCTGATCTGGATTGTGATCACTATATATTTATTTTCTTTATTTTCTTTGTCACATTTATATAGCTGCCCATCTCACACAAAGTGACTCTGGGCAGCTCCCCACAATGGGGAGGGTAAACCTTTCCATTCCTCACCTCCAGGGTAAGTTCAAAACAGAGAGAGAGGAAGAACTTGACAGACAGAATTATGAAAACTAATGAATAGCGATAAATGTTAAACCTTAGCTATTGTTTGGTTGTAATCTAGCATCTTCAACAGTGCTAGAGACACAGCAAAGCTTATGAAAGAAGAAAACATATTCTTTGCCCTAACACCAGAAAATGTTTGATGGTGTTAGCTAAGATTAAGAGCTGCATGCACAGTGCTTCATCCAGTGTGGCTTTCACAACTGGATAAGTGTAGAGGTTAATCCTATGGGGAAGTAATACACTTTCAATAAGACAGTGGTTTTGAGGTGCTTCTTCCCACCTCCCTTCATTGGCTTATAGTACTGGAGGAAGAGAAGGAGGAAAAAGAAAAAAATAATGGTTGCTGTTGTGGTTGTTTATTCAGATGCCCTATAATGGCTGAGAACATTTTCAATGTGTTTCAGACAGAGCCTTACAATTCTTTTTGGAAATACCTGAAAACCCTGGCAGATGGGAAACAAGTAGTTTGTCACTGAACTACCATTCTTTCTGTGATGTGATCATTCAGCTACAGCTTCTAATAGAGCATTCAGGATTCAGATTTATTGCCATTGGTTGACTTTGAGGACAAGGTCTCTGAGTCATCTCTAACAATCTGTGAATATATCAAGCTTTTGTAGCTATACTGCGACATTTATTTACTTTACAGTGTGGTAACAAAACATATTAAAGCTACTTCAAAATGTTTTACAGTCAGGCTATAAAATGTGAAATGATAATAACATTGATTGCATGTTCTAAGTCATTTGCAGAGAATAATTTTCTGTAAATGGCATGGTATGGTATGGTATGTGGGAATGACCTTGGGAGATAGGAGGAAGAGCTGAAGACTAGACATCATCATACAAAAGGTATCTCAGCCCACAGAAGTAAAAAGAGTGTAGAAAGCATCTCAGAAGGGACCCTCCCTAGTTTTCTGGAAAGTAAAAGTAACGGAGGGCAGAAATGCTTTTAGACTTGCAAGTTTCTGTTTCTGTAACCTTACAATAAAGGTAGTGTTCATACTCCTGGTTTGTGCTTTTGTCTGGACTACCTCAAAGGGCTGACATGGATAAATTCCTGTCCTTTATGTCCTTTTACCCTTGTGTTGTGATGTCATAAGGCACCATTTGTCATTCTGGCATCATTGTAGTTAGGAACTGATGCCAGTCTTAGGATAAGCAACTTACCCTGCCCTCAGTTATTGCTGAAAAAATTCCACAAAGAGCTAGTTCATTTTGCTTGAGCAAGATGTTATTTTCTTTCAGACCTTATTTTAGGTAGCCTTTATTACCCCAGCAGGTTTTGTGGTTTCTTAGGAAGAACAGAAAGAAATATCTCAGGCTTCCCCATTGAATGGAAGACTTCAACAACTGTTTTTTGGTGTTATTCAAGAAAAGCAACAGAGTTGCATCATCCATTCTCATGGGAGCTTTCAGATCCAATTAACTTCTATCTAATTGTGGCTTGTAAGATATAAAGTTGTAGTGAATTTTGTTCTCCCTGAAACACCTGCCTCAATCGTTAATACTTTAAGGAATGCCACAAGTTCTGTGTCATCCCCAATGTTTTTTTGTGCCTATATCCAACCTCTGAATAAAATCATCAGAGGTTTGCCTGCTGTCAATATGAGGTGCTACTCAGCTCTTTTATTTTTATGTACTAACTTCAGGAAGGCTGTTGAACACTTGATCCAGTAATTAAAAGTGGTTTATGAGAATCATAAAGTAGAATAAACCAATACTCTGGGGATGGAAGCTCATGATAAATTTAGGACAAACTTTACTCTACCTAATGGCCAAATATGTAACTATGGAAGCTCAGATGTTCCGAATGTTTTGGCCATTTGTAACTTTTTATGGACATAGTAGACTTCTATCCAGCTATTTATATGCTTATTACAACTAAGATGGTTTTCTGTAATATGATTTGTGCAGGGCTGTTTTGAAAATTGATTTGAAAGGTGATTTCACTTAGATGAATTCACTAAGTACAAAATATGACTGTTTGAAAAGTTTTTAATATTCCTTAGTTGGATCTCACTGGTTTGAGTTCTTCTGGTGGGCCATACGTTTCCATGCCTAATGCACACTGCTAAGACTAGCCTGCAGTTAGAGCAACTTACATTTCTAAGTGTATGTGTGTGTGTGTGTGTGTGTGTGTCTGTGTCTGTGTGTATTAGTAGACAAGGACCAGAAGACAGCAGTGCTGATAGATGTAGCAGTGCCAAGTGACAGCAACATCAGGAAGGCATATGAGAAGCTGGAGAAGTACCAGGGCCTGAAGGAAGAACTAGAGAGGCTGTAGAAAGTAAAGGCCAAGGTGGTCCCAGGGGTGGTAGGAGCTGGGAGAGTGACCCCAAGATATCCCAGGAACAACATGAGAGCTGTCTGATATAAGGGTGATATATACACGCATACATACATACATACATGCTCATTCATTCATTCATTCATTCATTCATTCTGGGTTTTTACCTGGCTGCTGATGTGAGACTGTATACCAGCTGGAAAGAGGGCAAGTGGGGTCAGGTGAGTGTAAAAGCCAGTACTGGATGAAACTCAGAGCATCCAGGAGTACATCAGTAAGATGGCACCCAAAGATGAGCTGCTGAGAGAATGCCTGAGGCAGCAGCAGACATGGGAAGAAGTTCAAGTGGAGGAAGTACCATGGCAAGACAAGCCCCTGCATGGGATGTACCATCGAAAGATAGCTGAGGTGGCTGTCATTGGGAAATCCTACCAGGGGCTGGAAAGGGCTGGACTAAAAGACAGCACTGAAGCACTGATCATAGCAGCAAAAGAACAGGCACTAAGCACCAGATCCATAGAAGCAGGGCTCTGCCACACTAGACAGGACCCAAGGTGCAGACTGTGCAGAGAGGCCATAGAGACAGTCCAACACATAGTAGCAGGTCGTAAGATACAGACAGGAACAGCATACACTGAATGGCACAACCAAGTAGCTGGCATTGTGTACAGGAACATCTGCAGAGTGTATGGGCTAGACCCCCCCCAAAATCCAGATAGGAGATTCCACAAAAGGTTGTGGAGAATAACAGGCTAAGATCCTGTGGGACTTCCAGATCCAGACAGACAGGCAGGTACTGGCCAATCAACCAGATATCATGGTAGTAGACAAGGACCAGAAGACAGTGGTGATGATAGATGTAGTGGTGCCAAGTGACAGCAACATCAGGAAGAAGGAGTATGAAAAGCTGGAGAAGTACCAGGGCCTGAAGGAGAAACTAGAAAGGATGCAGAAAGTAAAGGCCCAAGTGTCCCAGTGGTGGTAGGAGCACTTGGGGCTGTGACTTCTGAGCTGGCAGAGTGACACCAACATATTCCAGGAACAATATCAGAGCTCTCTGTACAGAAGAGTGCAGTGCTAGGAACAGCCAAGATACTGTGCAGAACCCTCAAGCTCCCAGGCCTCTGACAGAGGACCTGAGATTGAGGAAGAAACATACCACCCATAGGGATGAGGGTGAATTTACACACACACACACACACATACATATATGAATGAATGAATGAATGAATGAATGAAGAATGAAACATGCAACTTTGCATTTATTTATTAAAATATTAAGATAAAAGGTGATGAATTCCTTTTATCCAAGCATAAACTTACACATGGCTGTCACAACCTTCACATCACCATGTTGGAAGGACTGTTATATTTCAAGTTAATATAGGATTTACTATACAAGTGGGTTACATTTACTGCATGCAAACTTCTCTGTCCTTCCAAAACCCTACAGAAGTAGTATGAACATGCAAAACATTACCTCATTCATTTTAATTCAGAGATAGTATGTTACGATTACACCCAAAATTGTGAGCTCACATAGAAGCCCACAGTTAAGAGGACTTACAGAAGAAGACAGTCATGTCTCCTTTAGACAATATCCCTAAACAGACTTCTGGCAGTTGCTATTAATCACCTGTCTTGCTATAATTTTCAAGAATCTATTGATACCATACAGTATGAATAAGGATAGTTAGTTAAACAGATGGAGAGGGTTCCACTAAAGTGTTTCTTAAATCCCTATTCAAACGGGGGTGGGGGTGGGGGGGAGGGGGAGGGAAAAGCATTGTCTTTTCAGTGGCAGAAGATCCAATCTTTTATCCTTGTCAATCTAGATCAAATGCACTAGAAATATACAGGTGCAAAATGAAATCCAGTACTGCAATATAATAATAATAATAATAATAATAATAATAATAATAATAATAATAATAATAATAGAAAAAAACAAAAAAACAAAAACTCAGTGGCAGAAATACCATCAAGGCAATTAACACCTAGGCAGTGCCAGTCACTATATACAAAGCTGGAATAGTGGACTGGACTCAAGCTAAACTAGAAGCCCTGGATAGGAAGACCAGAAAAATCATGACAAAGAATCATGCCTTCATCCACGCAGCGACGTTGACAGACTCCACTTACCAAGGAACATAGATGAGTATGGAATGTTACAGTACACCAGACAGCCGAAGAAGAAAAAGGGGCATTGGAAGAATATCTGAAGGACAATGAAGAAGACAAACTGAAGCTAATATACCATGAAGGCTTACTGAATACCAAAGAAACCAAACTGGCCTATAAGAAAGACCAAATGAAGAATAGAAAACAGACATGGCAAGGCAAAATATTATATGGCCAATGCACCAAAAAAAAAATTAGCAGGCAAAGCAGATAACAAGAAGACTTGGCAATGGCTAAGAGCAGAAACGTTGAATAAAGAGACAGAGGGGCTAATTCTAGCTGCACAAGACCAAGCCTTAAGAACAAATGTATATAAAACCAGAACTGAGAAGACAGCAACAGACAGCAAATGTCGCCTCTGCAAAGAAGCTGAAGAAACAGTGGATCACCTAGTCGGATGCATCAAGATCACATAGACTGACTACAAACAATGGCATGACAAAGTAGCAAGAATGGTGCTTTGGAATATCTGCAAGAAATACCATCTGCCTGCAAGCAAGAACTGATGGGGTCACAAAATAGACAATGTAATAGAAAATGAAAACACTAAGGTGATCTGGGACTTTAGAATTCAAACAGACAAGCAACTGCCACACAACACCCCAGAGTTAACAACTGTTGATAAGAAAGACAAAAAAGCCTGGATAGCGAACATTGCAATATCTGGAGACAGCAGAATAGAAGTGAAAGAACTGGAGAAAATCACAAAATACAAAGACCTGCAAATAGAAATAGAATGACTGTGGCAAAAGGAAGCAAAGATAGTACTAATAGTTATAGGTGCCTTTTGTGTAATCCCAAAATATCTGGAGAACCACTTGAAGACCATCAGCATTGACAAAAACACCATCAGTCAATTGCAAAAGGCAGCTTTAGTATCCTGCGATGATACCTTTAACACCATCAAAAAACAGCATATGGCTATCACAGGTCCTTGGGAAGGACTCGATACGTGGATAAAAATGCCAAATCCAGTCTAAACATCTGGCTGACTGTGCAACCAACCAAAATAATAATAATAATAATAGCAGCAGCAGCAGCAGCAGCAGGATAAAAGATCAGCTCCTAATTGAAAAGATGATTTTGGAAAACTGCAAGAAAAGGAAAACCAATTTGACTGTAGCTTGGATTGATTACAAGTAGGCATTCGACTCCCTGTCACATGACTGGATAATCAAGTGCCTAGAAATAACAGGAGTCAGTAGAAACATCAGAACCAGACTTAACAATTGTTGATAAGACAGACCAAAAAGTTGGGATAGTGGACATTGCAATACCTGGAGACAGCAAAAGAGAAGAGAAAGAACTGGAAAAAAAATTACAAAATACAAAGGCCTGCAAATAGAAGGACTGTGGCAAAAGAAAGCAGTAGTACCAATAGTAATAGGCACCTTGGGTGCAATCTCAAAACATCTGGTGCACCACTGAACACCATCGACATTGACAAAATCACCATCGTTCAATTGCAAAAGGCAGCTTTACTTGGAACAGTTTACATCCTGCCACAACACCTTTAGCACCAGAAAACAACATCTGCCTATCTGAGATCCTTGGGAATGACTCAATCGGTGGATAAAATGCCAAATCCAGTCTAAACATCTGGCTGACTGTGCGACCAACAATAATGTCATAATAATAGTAGGGTTTTTTCCTTGTGATATATTTAGCACAAAATAGCAAAAAGAAAATACAGTATAAATGCTGTTGAATTAGATAAGTAGAGATCTTAAATCCTTATTCCCTTGCAGGAAAGGAATACAGATAATGAAGGAAAGAAACAGAATATTTTATTATTCATGGCAAGTCCCTAGTAAGAAAACTTGCTGTCTCAGTGCTTTTCTGTAATAACAGAGCAAAACCTGTTAAAATGATTTGCTTGACAGCCCTTATCATCCAGCCAAACACATAAAATTTAAAAATGTCATCCAGTGCTTAATTACATTTTTGTACATCAGTGAACTTTCAAAAAATTTAACTCAATTCAGCATCTCTGTTCCAGAAGAAGAGAGAATCAAGAAACAAAAATACTTTTAGTAGAATATATATTGTTTCTTCCCCACCCCCCACCCCACACAGACAGACACACATTACTATTTGCTGAAAGTTTTCAACTATTATAAGACATTATAAGGCAATTTCCTAAAACTGGTATTAGGCAGACATTCTAATGCTACTATTCTGAACACATTTACTAAGGGAATTAGTATGGAGCACTATCAAATGCATTGGTACTGATTGGTATTGATACTATACATTCTCAGCCCTCTCCCCCAAACTCCAAATCATAAACAATTTGAGTTAAGCCAAGCTACCTAACAGCCCTTGGACAGAATTAACAATAATACAAAACATATGAGAATTGCCAATAAAAGAAAGTGATTCTATTATGTAAGTCTGGGAAGTATTCAAACTTAAAATAAGAATGGTATTTCTAAAATACCCTTTTTTCTCCATCTTTCAACATTGTTACCCTTTATTTACACAATAAATATACTGTATTTTCATTGCTGGAAACAAGCCCAGTTTTATATCATAAGACATGCAATGCAATTCTGAAAATTTATCCACTAATTGAAAAACCCACAGACATTTCCAAACTTCGCAAGGATTGCAAATTGCGTTTTCTTTGAAGAAAAAAAAAATCTTATAGAAGATGAAAAGATGTAACCCTAAACACATTAGCCTTTCCTGACCGTCAATGTATCTATTACCTACCATCACTGCTATTATTACATACTATACTGCATCCAGGTTTGATCGGTGCATTAAATTCAATACATCAACAGCTCGAAAAATATTTCAACAAGGAGATACATTGTAAAGGCTGTCAATAACAAACATATGGGACAATGAACTTTTATTTAATATTGTTAAAACACACAAATAATCCAACAATATGCTTCTTTTCAGATCGCTGATTTTATATATTATTATATATATTAAAGTATATTTTTTTAATTTTTTAAAAATAATTTTATAGAATCATCACCATAATAGTTTTATAATAAATTGTGTTAAATAGATTATGTGTTATATAAGTTATATAATGAATTGTAATATTTATAATAATTTTATATTATTATATATATTAAACAAGGTGTAAAGGCTCACAGATACGGGCATGTGTAAAACCATCCATCACTGAGGTTTCCATGCTGACAGCTGTTCAAATGGGAATAAGAGGACATGTTTTACTGTAGCTTTAAGGAGATTGCTCTGTTGTGTGCACATGAACTGCCAACTCTGAGCAAGTCTCAAGGAAATCCACACCATTGCAATCAATAACTTAGCAATGTTTGAAGTTATTCCTGTACTTGTACTATTTTCTGTATATTTGTATGGTTATTGTTTTTCTGGACAAAGTAGTAAAAGAAAGCAATTTTTGTCTGAACATAACTAGCAGTTTATATTAGCAGTTTATATTTTTCTTACTGGATTCATGAAGAAAGAACAAAAAAATGCCCCCCCCTTTTTTTTTGACCCCATTCCCTCTGGTTGGGGCTTTGTAACAGGTTTTGGATTGGGTTATCGGTGAAGACATCCTGCTAGGAGATCAGCTCCTCACTCAGGACCAGCTTTGGGGTTAAAACTGGACCTACATGTAGACCACACCAAAAATATCATTTGCTACCATGATTAAATTACAATGTAACTTTTGTGAACATTATTTCTGAAAAGCCTCAACATATTTCACCTTGTTCACCTAATATTATTTGACTTTCAGTAATGGAAGCTATAGCCACTAGTCAGAAAATACATACATACATACATACATACATACATACATACATACAGGGAGGGAGGGAGGGAGGGAGGGAGGGAAAGAGAAGAGAAGAGAAGAGAAGAGAAGAGAAGAGAAGAGAAGAGAAGAGAAGAGAAGAGAAGAGAAGAGAAGAGAAGAGAAGAGAAGAGAAGAGAAGAGTTCTTTCCTGTGACCTTTAAATAATCTCTGAGGATGGTCATTTTTCACTTTCCCTACTGCTTCCTACCTCTGTCAGCCCCTGGCATTATTTTTGAAAGTATTACTCTATATTTTATTTTCCCCGAAGCAGAGTCATACTTTCACTTCACAGGGTTATCAGTTCATTTTCACCTCTGAAACTGCAGTCTTTGTTCAAATACAGCTTTCAGTTCTGCAGAAAAAAATGGAGTAACTGTGCCTTTGTCTTACCATCATGAACATGTATCCATTGTTATTTTTAAGGAGACCTGTAAATCCCATAACCATTCTTATGGAGAAACTGGAATTATAAAATGATCCTTTCTGACCACATACATGAAAAGTAATGTTCACATGTAGAGAAACTAAATACGAACAGAGTATGTGCTCTAGGTCAATTATGGCCTTCCTTTATATATCCATAACAACTGATTATTTCCTCTTTCTCTTTTTAGATATGGTCAGCTAAATCTGATAGTGACAGATTTCTATGTTCTCGCAAAAAGGTATATAACCACATGTGCAAGTTTGCTTGTAAACTTGAGAATATATCATATTTTTGATGAGTTATGTTAAGCCCTTTTGGGCAACTGACAGCCTTGGAACCAAAACATGCTGCCGTGGTGTTAAGACTCCTTTCTATCACCACTGCACTACATTGGGCACTCAGATGAAAGCTTAATTCAGTTGTATGTTGCCATTATTCTTTCAGATACTAGAGACAACATGAGATTTCCTGGCGTGCTGAACATCTAAGTAGCCTTTAATTTTGTCCCTTGTAAAAAAGCTTGAGAACGAAGTCAATATGCAGACATAACATATTGACCATGGTTCATGAATGAAAATAATTTGCCTACTTACAATTGTCATGTAGCAGGACAAAGAATCCCTAGCATTTAATGACAGAAACATGAGGAATAGGTGGAATCAGGACTATTCCTTGACTCTGGAAAGGCTCTGGTGTACTCAAATGTTGAGGGACAGGTTTCAAATTCATCCAATGATCCAGAAGGCCATGGTGACCAACATTTTCATCCTCATATCCACATACTTCCAAGGAAATAAAAAACTACAGCAAACAGGACTGGTTCTTTGGAAAACAACAAGAAAGAGCTCAGAACCTCAGATACATAATATACTACAGGAAAGATTATCATGGCCATACTATAAAATTCAGATAATTGCATTAAGAGCATTTTCCAAGGTTAAACTGATGTCCACCAGTTTATCTGCTTCCATGGGCAATACTTATTCTGCCACAGAAAATGCAAATGATGCTGTCTTTATTTACAGGGTACAGGTGTCATTTTATTTCCCTGACTTTGTTTTCTTCTTCTACAACCAATTCACCAATTGATGGGGGGGGGGGGGGGGGGGGGAATCCACTGTTCACTGTCCAAAAGCAAGGTTTGACAGATAATAGACCAAAAAGTTTATCATTTGGTCATGTCAAAAGTCAGCTTTTGGACAGGATTTAAAAAAGTGACAGGCACACTCCCTTTGAATGCAGCTGCATAAAATCCTAGCCCCAAACATCAGGCTCCTTTTGGACATGGGTTTAGCCTTATTCAAGAACAGCTCTAAACACATGTTCAAAAGCAACCCAAACAACTAACTGGTACAGGAAGAGCTGCACTATGAAGCAATAGAAATGTGGTTATTCTTCTCCAACTTTAGCATGAAGCCCTTCTTCCACACCACTGGTTAACAGGTGTTCAAGTTAATCCAGGCCCCTGAAGTAGGAATCAGTTTAGAGACATGGCAGGCACACAAGGAAACCCTAGTTTGAAACACATGAATCTTTCACTGCCCCAAACAGAATGGCCCTGGAAATAGTGCCTAGGGGCTGAAAGAAAGAAGCATGTCTGCGCTTGTCTGAAGTGGCTCAGAGGTACCAAACTAATCTCATTCTCTGTGGCTACTTGACTGCAACATCAACCAAATGGTTAGGGAAGTCAGTCAGGCTGACATGACTTGACATCTGCTTAAAGGAATATTGATTGATTATGTGCCATCAAGTCATTTTCAACTCCTAGCGACCATATAGATAGATTTTTCTCCATGATTAAGGAAAGGAATAAGCATTACTTAAAAACCATGACAGCTAAGGATGGTTTTGAGATTGGGGATGGGGTGGAGGCAATGTGTTAGGTACCTGGCCGAAAAAAATTAGGTTTCTGGACCATGTTTATACCATGGTTAGTGTAGCTGGGGACAGGTGCTAAATCAGGGCTGTGGTAATTAATCTATCTTTTGGCTATTGGCTCTGAATCCAAAATCTTAACCTTATTATTATAACACCTAACAAGGATCCAAAGTCTGTATGCTGGGCCTGCTTTGATAAGCCATCTATACTTTTTTTCCTGAGCTGTGATTGATTTGGGTAAAATAAGACTCAATGGAGTTTAACAGTTAAGTTTCCACTGTCCCCAGTCCTATAAATATTTCATTTCTTTTATGTTTAAATGTCAGTAAGTATTGATTAAAAATACATACACAAATAAATCCAGGACTTCTTTTCAACCACAGTCACATGCCCAGATTTTCACCTCTAACATTTTGGATAAAACATATTTGTTTTGTCAGGCATATTCTTATTGTACAAAGTGTTATTCTTAACCTTTCATTTAGTTAAGCAGAATTCAGTTAAAATGATCAATAGCTGTTAAATGGAATAAATGAAGGTTTAAGGATGTATGGAATAAAATCAGTTTGGTGTGATGTTGTAAACCACCAAACCAAACATACTAGGTATTCATTAGAAGTGACAATGACATCAAGATGATACTGTGTGCATTACAACACCATCATGCAAATGCCACCAAGTACATATTTTTGACATTTTGTGTCATGACATAAAATGATGCAAATACGTAAATGGTATCATTTTTGCAATGATTATCATGATACATGTGACCCTACTGTTGGCTTCCCTGTCTAAAGATGCCCATCAACATAGTTCATTACTCAGCTACAGCAACATCCCAATGGTTAACTATAACTCCTGCATTTTGGGCTGCCTGACACTGCACAAGGGCATAATAACCGTCTGCAAATCTGGCAAATAAAAAAAACTGCAGCTCTAAATGAAGACCATTTAAGTCAGGATAAAATAAAATAAAAATTCTACATCATTCTTCTATATTATTTAGTTCTTTTGTCTCTTAGTCTAGTCTCCAGGATTCTTTTATATTTTTCCAATAACAGAAATACTGTAGGCACTTAAAAAAATAGAATCAATGTCCTTGTGTCCAATTTCCTGCAGCAATTGGTTGATTTTAAGCACTGGATAAATATAGCACTAATATTAATTTTCAAAGCCAATTGGAACAAAGTGTATGACTCACTGGAACCTGAAGGATTCAATAAGGTTTTAATACAAAGATGGTGATAGTACATACAAAGTCATTTTATTTCCAGACTTCTTAATTTTGTATGTTTAGGGAAAAGTTAGGCTTATTCAGGGAAACTGTTTTACAGAGGTTCATAAAGTTTAATATGGGAGGTTTGTACTTATATCATTACTTTGGAACTGCATTTTCTATTATTAGTTTGCATATACTATATATCTGTCCTACTTATTCCAAGTGCTCGCAACTGTCTCATTTTAGATTTACTACCATCTTGTTAGATTGTTGAGCCAGAAATAGTAAATAGACCATGGTTATCTAATAAACAATGGACATTTGAACCCAGATCACCCCATTCCAAATATATCCACCATATCATATTCCTATGGATATGAATAACTCAGGGATGAGTATAACCCCAAATCAGCTAAGTAAGAAAACTTTCTGCCTGAGTAAGATAGTACACAAGACTTTCAACCATCACTCAGTAGAATACAAATGAGCTACAGGAAAAAAATATAACCCCAAGGATAACTGCAATAACATTTTGTTGTTCTAATTGCTTTTATTTGAACTACTGTCCTCTAAAAGGCAAGGCAATCCTCTTTTGTGACACAATCAAAACAAATTCATGTCAGATAATGTAAATACAGTATACTTGATAACAATAAGCAAGCATCCAGTAGATTTAATCAGTCTGTAAAAGTACACTTAGTAAATAACAATAAAATTTGAAAGACTTGAGTCCAGGTCTACATCTTTTTTGGCAGAACCATGCCTTATTTTTTCTTCTTCAATAAAGGCAAAAAGCTATTAAAAGCAACTTCCAAAGTAGGTCCAAAGTAACGTAGTAGGGGAGCAATTCAGGCATGAGCTTGAAGACCAATCCTACACTGCCTGCAATCAGTTTAAAGCACAAATAACAACATCAAGGATATGAAGTTTCCTTTGATTTTGGGAGTAACAAGGATTTGCTACGACAGCATCCAAGTGTCTTTCTCAGCTCTGGCAGCAATAGGCAATCTGTGTTATCAGCTAGCAGAAAGGTACCTGTGTTCGGGTGGAGCCAGTTGCCTGTGCTAAAGCATACGTTTGAGACCAAGCTTGATGTATGCCATCATGCAAATGACTGGCTGCAGATGATTCATCTCACACTCCCTCAACAGTGCACACTCTCTCAACAGTGGATTGTGAAGGAGAGATGAATGTTAGAACAGCTCAGGTCAGTCTACATCTAATCCGATATATCATCTATCAAGCTCTCTCAACCAACTATAGCCCAACTAACCTGCTCTTCAAGTAGTTGCTGCATCAGCAAGTGGCCAATGCATAGCATGATAAGGTGCTGAATTTGGTGTGCCCATGCTTCCCCAGGATTGGAAACTCATGGCTGACACAATCTCTAAACTTGAATCATTCTTCTTCATGACAAACCTCTTAAATGTAGAGACAGATAAACTAATCCAGATTTTCGAAGGAAAAAGAAGCTGGAATCGTGGATGGCAGAACTTTGGGAGCCTAACTTAACCTAGAATTGTGTAGCCTGTGAAGGAGATTATTATTTATGGTGACAATCTCTTGCAATGAAGAATGTTCTTAATTGTGGAAATGGTCCAAGTAAAAGAAAAGACCATAAGCTGCACCCATGTCTAGGTTCTGTAATGGGCATTCGACCATCAGTAATATCAGCTATTCCCAGGATTCCAGTTTTGGCAAGGAATTCTGTTCAGACAACTCCAGGGACTCCACAGTTCAACCTTGAGCTACATATATTCTCTTCTAAGGAATTCTGTAGTGGGCCTCATCTTGGAATAATGTGTTGATAAATTGACAGGGACAAAAATAAAAGCTGTTTGTTGGCTCAGAGTTTAGTGCTCCATTTTGCACTTCAGAGTGAAGCAACAAAACAGACTTATGTCAGTTTAGGGCAATCAACACCAGGCTTGGGCTACACTTTGCAGTGGTGGTCTGGTGGTATATTATTTACCACCAGCCATTTACTGAGTAATAGGTTATTCATCAGCACAAATAACATGGTGATGGCCTAACATTTATGCCAGGATGCTGATTTGGTGAAACAACTTTTCACTAACTCATCTGCAAATGTCATACTGGGATGCGTCCTTGGTATATAATCTGAAGAATGCTCTAAAGTCACTCAAATGGCTTACCTGGCTGTCTCGTCTAGTCCCTAAGTAGCATCAAATGAAGTTCACTTTGGAAGAGTTTCCACATGGCTCACCTAGCTCAATCGTAGTCCCTAAGCTGCACCTGAATGAGTCTCACACTAGGTAAGATTCAAGCTGAGTTGAGCCAGCCCTTGTATGGCTTGAGTTGCAATGGAATTGTCCTCCCTGTCACTTTCCCACAATTTCCCAATTTTGCCCCCCACACCTTCACACATAGCTATGATATTGTTATTGGTCCCCGGTCACTAACTCAGCTGGATCAAACAATGTTCAGTAGCTCTGAGCCATGTCCAGGCACACGATACATGGAACATGCAGTATGAACTCAGTGCAGAAAACTACAGCCCTGACAAAAGAGAATTGTTCCCCACGCATCATGCCATTGTCTGATGGTTTGAAGCTGAGCTACTATTTTCAAAAAGATTCTCTGTTAAGTCAAATTCCATGTGGGTGGATTTCTGCCTACAAAAGAAGGTATGTATTGGAGGTAAAATGCTAATAAATCTTATTTACTTATTAATTGCATTTACATCCTGCCATAATAATAATAAAAAAGATTCTCTGCGGTTTACTACATAGACATTAAAAAGACAGAATCAAAACATCCATGGTGTACCTGATACAAAACACCTAAGAATCACTATTTCATAAAATACACATGCTATTTTGCTGCACATTAACAAGAGTTAATACTATGATGATGAATGTAAAAATGTAAGAGTTGGCTCTTAGGATTTTTTGACTTTGAGTACATTTTTTTAAATTAGCCAAATCCCATTTCTTGGTGTGCTGAGATTTTGGTATTTATTAAAAACCACATTAATTTTTGCCCTGTTGTTCGTGAGGACTTCAGATTTTAAAATTAAAAAATGCAAAAACTCTAGGTTTGGTTGGTTAGAAATGGTTTGTAACCTTTGGTATATGGATGTGTGGATGTACGCACGTGCACCCTGTTAATATTCTTTTGCTCTGTTAACAAAGGTCCTCATGCATTTTCCCAAAAAGACATTTAAGTTGATTTGAACTGTTTGCTGAAATTCTTATGCCCCTTTGGTTCTTCAAGTATAAAGAGGCAACTTCCTTTTCTGAGCAAGGCAACTTTATGACATATTATTGCTCTTTTTTGTTCTGCGCTGCTGAATATTTTAGGGTGCAAATGCAAGCAATCTGGCAGGAAAGCTTTGTGTCTTTTGCTAGTGGGGCTACTCTCTTAGATAGCAGCCCTTTATAGCCTTCTTTCTTTTGGTAATATTTTCATCCCACCAAGCAGAAATCTACAATCATTTGTATTTGGCAGCCAGCCACACACATGCACAGATACTGGGGTCAAGGCAGACCATATCACTGACAGGGTTAGGCAACAGGGTTATGGGGGGGGGGGGAGTGTCAGTGGGTGCTAGGATTCTGCTTTTATCAGGCTGACTTGCCCAGAAGTGGCACTTTGCTTGAAAGAATGAAGGTGTCAGCCTTGTGAGGTATTCCAGACAAGAAGCACACCCAGGAGCACTAGCTGTATTTTTATTGTAAGGTTACATTAACAGAATCTTGCAAGTCTGAAATACATATCTTCCCTTGCCTTTACAGCCCAAGAAACTAGGAATGGTCCCTTCTGAGATGTTTGCCATGCCCCCATCGCTTCTGTGGGATAAGCTGCCTCTTATCTGACCTTTGTCTAGTCTGCAGCTCTTCCTCCTATCTCCCAAGGTCATTCTGACATACCATTACAGAGGATCAATGTGCTCTTTTCACAAGAACATAGATGCTAATCCAGTGGTTCTTAAACGGGATAATTTGGGCATATCCTGGGGGTAGTGGATCTATTTGTAATTGCTTGTTTGTGAGTCAAGGATCCAGTTTGAGATTGCTGCTGCAGAGATACTTGTTTAAAATAACAGAGACTGGTTTTTTGGGGGAGGGAAGGAGGAAGTAATGACATTATTTGAGACTGGGAAAACGGCTAATGAATCAAACAGTTTAGAAACCACTGGACTAATCTCTCTTACCATTACTTTTATGGCAAAATAAATATACCTGAGTGGTAATGCAAGAATACCTTGGTGCTAGTCTAAGAAGAAAGAAATTGCTTACATATAGGACCTGTAATGGAAATTTTCAAAAACAGATTTAAAAAAAAAAATTCTTTGAATGATTTTTTTTTTTCCTGCAAGAAGGCTGGCTGGTAGTAGTCAGCATGAACAGCCACTGTATCCTTGTGGCCTATAAAAAGAAGCAAGAGAACAAGCTTGTTCTGGGTCCCCATTGCTTCCAGTGGCTAGAATTAGAAATGTTTTGAATTTTGTTCCAACAACAACAATAGGAACACTTTCTTATTGTTTAGTCAGAACAAAAACAACTTAAGAGTGGGAACTATTTTGTTCTCAGCTGCAAACCAAAGCACATTTTCCATTACATGCACTGTTCCATTATTTGAAATCTTTCCCAAGTGTATACTTTATTAATTTAGTTGTTAATGACAATATATTTTAGTGTTTTATTCCATAATATCCAAGTTGGCCTGAGAGCCTATGCTGAAGAGCAACATATAAATTGTATTTCAATAACAACAAACACAATTAAAAAGCATGATTGTGGTTATAATTTCCATCTTACCTTGCTCCAATTTTTATGATAATGGCTTGGGAAATTAAGCAAAATAGATAAAGGAGAAGTCTTTAAACATACTGAATATAGATGCTCAGAATAACCAAGAACATAAAATATATTCAATCCATAATGGAAACAATGAATTTTTGGTGTCAAAATATGAAGTATAATCTTGTTTTTTTTTTTAAATGTGTGCACAACAGATTTCCTTCTGGCAAGAATATTCTGAAATTTATTCTACTGAAAAGGAAAATATCTACTTTGCTAATTCACTAAACAGCTGTATCATTTTCTTCTAGGGCACCAATTAGCATAATTGAGGTGGATTACTTACATCTGGCATGGAAATAGACTGATACAGTTATGTTTCATCAGTTAAAATCCTTTTATTTCACCACTTCATTCTAGCAGCACCCAAGTTTGGAAATCAAAGAACAATTTGTCAAACATGATGTAACAAATCGATGTTTCTGAACTTCCTAAGTATATTGAAGTTTTACATTATTCTCATTATTTCCCTCAACCAATGCTATTTTCAGAAAAGAAAACCTTACTATTATGAACATACAATGCTACTTACAAGTAATATATCTCTCATTTTCTTCATATAATAGGAGTGCACAGAGACCATCCAATTCAATTTAGGTCCAAGTCCCAGAAAAGTGGTAATCTGATCTGGGTCACTCCAGAGCTAATTCAGTACAGATCAATCCATGAAAAAAAATTCCATTCCCCATTTACTAGTATGGGACAGACCCAAATGTCTTAACTTTCTGATTCTTCAGTACAATAAGTTGAAATTTTCAGATAAACTACACATTCATGAATTGATAAAGAGGACAACTTTTACAGAAATTTGTATAACAATTTCAGAGACACTATTTTGAAATGTTTGCTTTCATAGTATATTCCACACATGTAACTTTATTGTTTAGGGTCTAAATATGTGACATTTTAACAATAAAAATCCTCACAGTAGGAAACAAATTTCATACAGATATGTTAGTGAGACATTGTGCAAGCAAAATAAGTGATCATAAAAGAATTGAGTGTCACTTTCTGAATGTGGTACAGCTGACAGGAGTATAAAGGTTCATTTGTGGCACTTTTCCAAATAAAATAAATCACTTATTTTTACACAATTTCTCATTTAAGAGATCTGACAACAATAATGGGCAGTTAATTGATATATTTTCATCTTCGACTTCCAGGTCTCTGGAGAAATAAATGAGAATGGAGCTTCATGGAAGCACAGAAATGGAAAAGATTGGATACTTATTGGCAGTGAATGAAAATTAGGTGCTATTTAGGGTTTGCTTAAAGTTGTTCCTTAAAGTTAAAGTGCCATTGTGCTTAGCTTAATCACTTTTCCAATCAGTTCTGTTGACCAGCTGGCCTTGTCCTAACTTCTCCTCAGTTACAATGGACAGAAAATTCACATCTAAACTTAATATCTTGTTTCTTGTCAAGATCCTGGAGATCCTATGATGGTACAAAGATGATCCTTTAGTTACCAGTGAAAAGGTACCGTTCTTTGAAGTTCACTGCAACTAGCTGACAAATCCATCTTCAGAACGCTTGAATGAATGCTGTTGAAGCTTTCTTTGCCATGTAGATGGTGTCAGCACATTACTTGTATGATTTCAGCTGGCTATCTGACTCTATCTGACTCTCTGCTCACTAGGCAGAGAGAAATGTGGAAGAGGGGAAGGGAGGGGAAGGGAGTTAAAAGGTTTGACTCTTTCTGTACCTTCATGTGGCTGTGCTGGAAGAGAAATCCTGCCAGTATTCTGCAAATTGCACCATCTTAAAAGAAAATTTCTACTCCAATGAGTATTACCACATGACAAATAGGACACTGAATTTAAATGAAAAAGAGCTTGACTAACAGTACCTTGAGAATGAGGTAAAATATGAACGTGCATACCAACACTTATACTTTTGTAACTTTTTGTAAACTTGTATTAAAAGTCAGTGACATTCATACTAATATGTATTGGTAATTCACATGAAAATATAAACAATCCTAATAATGTAAATTATCTTCGATAGCCATTCATTTGCAACATCAGGAAGTATAAGTTCTTCTAAGCTTCAACGTTCAGTTCATTACTGTAATTTGTTCTGTGGGAATGGAAATATATATATATATATATATATATATTCACAATCACTCATGCTTTTTTAAAAAAGAGTTCATGATTGAAGGCCTGGTCTCATTGACCAACATCTAAGCAGAAACGGCAGTACCTTACTTTCCTTATTTGAGCTCAAGGTCAAGGTCAGGCCTGTTAATATTTGGATGGAAGATTTCCAAGGAATACTATGGCTGTAGACTGAACAGGAAAGCTGGAAAAAAAGTTCAAAAAAGACAGTAGCAAACAACATCCAAGTGCTGCCAAGAAAATTACATGGATGTGTCTGTGAAGTTTCCAGGACTCAATATATACTTGAAGAGACTTTGCCTTTTCCCTCTTTTTTAAAATATATAATTGATCTTGCAACAGTCTTTCCACTGTTGCAATAATTTCCATAATTTCTTGTTCACGCCCCTAAGCCATTACATCTTTTAAAGGAAACACTGTTAGTAGCAGTAAAAACTGCTATATTTCAGGAAAGATAATTCCCATCTGTGTCTTCTGCCTACAGAGTTATCAAAATTAAAAGCTATATTCACAACTGCATCTAAGTGCTAATTCTAACATTCTTATAGCTATTCT
Source organism: Liasis olivaceus (assembly GCA_030867105.1). Lineage (NCBI taxonomy): Eukaryota > Metazoa > Chordata > Lepidosauria > Squamata > Pythonidae > Liasis > Liasis olivaceus. The sequence goes on from CM061352.1 coordinate 41,327,948, forward strand.
TTTAGTTTCATTCAACTTAAATAGGAATACTTCATTTGTCTTTCCTCTGTGAAAAGTCTAAAAAAGGGTACAATATAATGAATCAATAAAAACATAACTATAAAGGAAAGGATTCGGAAGAGTTAGTGGAAAAATAGGGAAAAATAATTTTTGGACAACTTTAATGTTTACATAAAAACAACCCAAAACTTTAAAAAGGCTGAGATGATTCTACTGCTGATTTCCAGTATTTCAGCCTACAACTGAAATAAAATCACTCTGTAATATTATTGTTATTTCGAGGATAGTTTTTGGCAGATTGTATTCAGATTGTTGCTATCTTAAAATAGAAATTGAAATGAAAGAGAATCTATATATTTAAATGCCTAAAGTTAATTAAAACATTATCAACATATTGTACATGTAAATCTGGTATAATTAAAATGGCAATAATAGAAAACGTATCAAATCTTTTCAAAAAATATTTGGAAGTATCCCTTCCCATATCAGGGTGCTGACAATTTATCCTCCACACTGGACCCAAAAAAAACTAAAGTGTAAAGAAAAGGCCATATCTACTTTGTTACTTTGTCTGTATTTTATATGAAATGAATATTATAAAATTTTGCTGCTTGGCATATCATTATAAAAGTATTGCAGTTTTAGAAGCTTTCAGATTCTATTGATGAAGGCTGCATGATACCATTTTATATGCAACATATTTACCACAACTAAAGGTAAAAATTATAAATAAAGAACACCACTATTTCAAAATGTACTGTAGGTCACACAATTTCTTTTTATTTGTTTACTATAAAATGCACGGACCGTTAAAGTTAGTGGACACGGTCCTTAGGTTTATTCTCCTTTCTTTCCTGACATTCTTCCAACCCCTAGGAGTATTTAGACACAGTTATAGTTTATGGTTCCAAGTATAGCAAAAGGAAGAAACCTCTTTTATTCCAGTCCCTACTTAATGATAACATGGCTAATCTCCATTAGTCACAGCTCTTTGTTGTGTCCATTCAAGGAGGATTGCATCAGCATTCCACTATCTGAAATATAGTCACTTACCTTTGTCTTCCACAAGACAAATCCCCATCCATTTTTGCATGAAAATGGAATTACTCACATTCTTCAAAGATTAGTATGAGGTAATTTCACTGGACCCAATGCAGAGGAATGTTTAGCATCACTAATCCTGCTGATATCAATGAATGTTTAAGAACACTGCTGTTTACAAAAAATGAAATGACAGTGAGCACTAGACTTAGCCAGTCATAGTTTCCAGGAAGGCATGAATATGTTCTAGTAGATTATCTGTGAGCATTATATGACCCTGCCTTCCCGCCATTTTCCTTTTGGCTATGCAATCTTTTTACTTCCAACCATTATAACTTGCAGGTGGTGGACAAGTTTTTGTTGGTTGGAGCCAGATGCATTTCAGAATATCTAATAGCAACAGACTATTTTGGCCTACAGCTACAGCCAAGACCAACTTGGACGACACTGTAGCTCACATCAGCATTTCCTACGGCAAAATTGTTTGGACCATGCAGAATTTTATATTCATCATCAACAACAACATGCAACTGGCCTGGGGGAAAGAGAAGAATGTGAAATGCGTTTGTGGTGGGCTTAAAAATCTTTTGGGCAGAACTCAATGCCACATAGATCAGGAAACCAAAGACAGTGTTTAAATCTGCCTCTTCTCTCATATGTACAAACCATACATATAAGAACATCATCAGTTACTATCCTTTTCATCCTACCAGGATCACCAGCTTCTGCAAGACAGAACATGGAATCACTTCCAACTAGCATACAAAGTGGTAACCAGAAAGAACCACTTTCAACTAGAGTGGGCCCTGATTACTCCCAAAGAACTCAGGCATTACTAAAAGAACAGCCTACTGAAAGCAGATTAGAGATTCCAACTCCCATCATCCAGTCCTCATCCTTCACAGGACTACATCTACAAAAATCACTGTAAGCAGAGAACCTTTTCTGGGATGGGGCAGTCAGAAGAAGTTCTACAGAAATAGCAGACTGCATAATATTTGAAGCTCCACCAGCTATAAGGTTTCACTATAATCACAACCCATTATTTTTAAAAATAGAAAGAAATAGAAATAGCAAAGAAATCCAAGCTGCACATTTATTTTCACTATCTTATGCATGATTATGCACAGTCACTCCATGTACACTAAAGTATCTTATATTCCCACAAATTCCTGAGGGGAAAAGCCTGCCATGTAAACCACGCATATTATTACTATACATACAAACATGTTTCTTCAGGTTTCAGCCACCAACCTCATCCCCATCTCTGCAGCATTGCAGAAATCCCCTTCAAGTCCGGGTATCTAAACTTGCATCAGCCTCAGACAACATGGCCAATGCCAATCAATGTCTCATCCCAACCTACCTCACAGGGATGATGTGGGAAAACTGAATCTTGTACTGTGCTTAGAAGTAAGTGCAAACTAGGTAAAAATACTAAATACTAACACCATAATCTAAATCAGAGAGCCAGTTTGATGCTGGCCTAGAAATCAGGAGACTGTGAGTTCTAGCCCTGCCTTAGTCATGAAAGCCAGCTGGATGACTTTGGGCCAGTCACTCTCTCTCAACACAACCCACTTCACAGGAAATAGAAAATGAAGAAGCTAAAGTGCTCTGGGATTTTAGAATTCAAATAGACAAGCATCTGCCAACAACACCTGGAGAAAATCACAAAATACAAAGACCTGCAAATAGAAATAAAACAACTGTGGTGAAAGAAAGCAAAGATAGTACCAATATTAATTGGCACCTTGGGTGCCATCCCAAAACATCTGGAGGACCACTTGAAGACTATCAGCATTGAGTAAATCACACTCTGTCAATTGCAAAAGGCAGCTTTAGTTGGAACAGCTTGCATCCTGCGATAATACCTTTAACACCATCAAACAACATCTGCCTACCCAGGTCCTTGGGAATGACTCGATAGGTGGATAAAAATGCCAGATCCAGTCTAAACATCTGGCTGACTGTGCAACCATCAATAATAATAATATCGTTCAGGGTTTTCCAAGTTAAATGATGGTAAGAGCTGCTTTAGGATAACATTTCTCTAAAAGTTAAACCCAGAGAGACTTTTGGAGAGGAAATTTTAAATGGTGGACACCAAGACTGAGACATGCAAGCAGAATAAACAAACAATGGCCCAAAATGTTTTTGAAAACCTAACAGAACAGTTATAGGAAAGAGGTGTTAGACAACTTTAGTGTATGAGTAATTCTGATTTATTCCAGGGAAGCAATTTCCTCTTCATCAATTCTAAAATTGTTTGATTTACCTTTTAGCACTGCTCATTTCATTTTTATTTTCTACAGTCAGTTCCTGATCATTTTTAAATGTGCATATATTTAACTGCACTAACATGTTGTTTATCCTTATCTCTGGGGAAAGTCCAGCTAGTTATTAAAGCCATGAAAAGTGTTTCATTCTGGACAGAAAGAAGCTGAAAGGCATTAAAAAGGTCAGGAAACATATTTTGCAAAAAGAGGTTTATATATAATTGACCACAGCAGAGATGTGAACGAAAGTTTTCACAGATTTAAATAGAAATGAAATGGCACATGTTGCCAAAACAGACTCCGTTATACTATAGGTGGGCAATAGGTAATGGGATCTTTTGTAGTTTTCTATTAACTATTCAAAAGTGAGTAATTTGGGAAATCTGTGTTTAAGGAATGCATATCATGGAATGCTTTTAAAGTTGTGTTATTTTAAAATACTTATTATAGCATTACAGGCAGTCCCCAGTTTAAGAACTAGTTCCATTTCCAAGGTCTATCCTTAAGTCAAATTTGTATGTAAACTGGAACAGTATTATTGTATAATATTGTATAAGTAGTATTGTGTAATTAACTCAAAGCATTGTGCATTTAACTTGAATCATTGTGTATTTAAATCAAATTTTACTACAATAGGCTCATTCTTAACTAAGGGTCATCCATAAACTGGGCATTCTTAACCGGGGGACTACCTGTAATGCATAATAAATGTTAGAACAAATTACATATGTAAGAAATTTGTGAAAGACAATAAATGATACACCAAAGGTTCTTAGTCACTTTTCTAGGAAGGCACTTTTTTTCTGGGAATGCAAAAGCATTGAATGAGGGGAGCATGTGAGATGCTGGAGGAGATGGAAAGAACACATTGAGTAGAGATCAGTTAAAAGAGTTCTTCCCTACAAATGACCAGACTACATTGGACAGCTCCCTTGCCATACAAATATATAGGAAGGAAGGAAGGAAGGAAGGAAGGAAGGAAGGAAGGAAGGAAGGAAGGAAGGAAGGAAGGAAGGAAGGAAGGAAGGAAGGAAGGAAGGATAAAATGTAGGATAACAAACTAATACAAAGTGTGAGATAAAGCATTTCCCCAATAACTAAATAAGAGAAATAATAATGATCAAATCATTATTTAGCAAACAGTTGAAGCCAATAACAAAACGATTATATAGTAGAATAGTCCAAGTCAAAGAATTGTATGAACCTATTAACAATACATATTTAAAAAATCAGCAATGTATAATCTCAAAGTCAAGTATGGATAGATGCTATGGCGGTATGCATATCTAAGCTTTCTACATGAACTATATATCAAAATTAAAATCTCATAAATATCTCTGGCTTACTTGTGTGTAAAATCACAAATATTGAGGTAAGAACTGAGCAACAGAAAGGAAATCATTAGTACACCATCTGTCTGGGCAGAGCATCTTTTGCTCCTGTTAACAAGATCTCATAGTTCCAGGTTATTTGATTAAAAAAAGAAAAAGAAAAAAAAGAAAGAAATATTTCTGTCTTCAATAGTAGGGTAATATACATGTTTATTAATTTATATTTGATACATAAGATGAAAATAAAAACACTTATGCCAGACAATATTTAATTAAATATAGCTGAACTTTAAATAAAGTTAACTATGAAAGCATCCATAAAGGTTAAAAATAAATAAATAAATAACCTAGCTAATGCAGTTGGAAGTATTTAAGAAAAAGAAAGAAAGAAGGGAGAAGAGAGAACAGAAGAAAACCTTAGACAAGAATGTCTATATGTAGTTTGCTTTAGTTATCAGATATTTTGCTGAATAGAGCAGTTCACAGATATACAATAGAAATGCCCAAAACCTCTTTTGAAAAATAGATTGTGTCCAAGAGTCCTTCTATGGCTTACTTAGAGAAAAGCCAAGTACGGCGTCTACAAATCATTGACACCTGTAAAAAATTAAACTCAAACACCACAGTGGGCCTACAAATTCACACACCCCCTTCCATCTATATATGAAACATTTTCTTGGACATGGGGAGTCAAAGATAGGTGACCTGCTGAGAAAGCCTGCTGAGAAAGGGCCTACTATAATGAGATCTGGCAAAATGGGCTTAGATCAGATTTATATTCTGTGAAGGTCTCAGACACATCATTGTTATGGGTGACTTTGGGCCAGTCACTTGCTCAGCCCAACCTTATTTGTGGTAATAAAAGACACAACACAAAATATAAAAATATAAGAAACTCTTCAAAATTCCTTAAATCAAGTCTGAACTCAAAAGTGGTACATCATTAGAAGAATGCTGCCTGAGCCAGTAATTGCTATTCAGAATATTTTGGGATAGAGCTGATTCAGTACTTCATACTTCAATTCAGCTTTTGGACCATGAGCAGACAGTGTCTTGATTACCCTCTTTGATGATTTTTGCCAAGAGAGATGCAAAGAAGGTGTCATTCTGTGGATTCTCCTGGAGTCTTCAGCAGTATTTGTAATAGTCTGACTCTGATATTTTCTGGACAGTTGGAATTTGGAGCGCTATTTTTAGTGGTATCTTTCAACTTTGGTGGGCCTTTTCCAAAGAAGCTTTTCGCTCTATTCCTTGAAAACCCTCAGGGCTCAATTTTACTGTGTTTATCAGTTTTAATCCATTCTACTTAAAATCTACTTCAATAAATTGGAGTATATCATCCAGGAATATAGGCTGAGCTAATATCAAAAAGCAGGTGACACTAAGCTTTATCTCTTCCTTTCCTCTCACCCATTTCCTTAATTAGTCTTTCCCACGGAAATGGATGAGATGATGTCTCATCTGTTACTGGAGGGCTGATTTTCCCAGTTGTAATGCGTCCAACCTGATCTGGAGATATTTCCACTCCCCTTGAAACAACAGGGATAGAGTTTGGGAGTGCTTCTGAGAATATTCCAGTCGATCATACTGGACGCTCATTATCATGAACTGATATTTTTGTATTTTTGTATTTTCTGTTTGTTTGTTTGGCTGATATAACACCTGATAATTTTTTTCAGCTGTACACAAGGAGCCTACCTTTTATGAGGCTTCAGAAACCTCCCTTATGCAAAACATAAGCCAACTCCAGCATTTTATCAGCTGCATTCAGGCTATCAGTTCAGACAAAATTTAATTCTTGGTACCAAACAGGAAAACCATGAACAACTTGGGAGCACATTTTCCAAAAGGATACTCCTTACTATAGAATTATTTATATCTTTTACCTTTAGAGATCCTCATCCAACATTAAAATAAGCTATACATGTAGTGATCCTCTTCTTCCTGTTAGGTATATCTGGAGTCCCCACTAATGTTTCTTTAGCACTTGGCTAAGACATTCTTTTCTCCCAGGAATTTTTATAATTTGCATATCACTGAACTTTTTTAAAAAAGTTCCCACATTACACTGACATAGTGAGTTTTATACAAAGACTAATAATCAATAATTTTTTATCTGTGCTATTAATTGATTATCATTAGTGATTTTATTGGTTTTATTCTTTTAAACACCTTTGTAGGTCACTCTTTGATTAATATTGGAGATTGAAAATAACAATTAAATAAACATATACCACTCTCATTTTAGTGTCCTACTCTAGTTAACTCTTCCAATTTAAGAGGATGCTTTAAATGTTAAACTTTGATTTAATTAAGTTTTGAGTTAATATTATCTCAATTTCTTGCACATTTCGCTTTGAAGGTGGTATTTCATTTAACAATGCTAAAAACTTACACTGCTTTATATTAATTATCTATATTCAAATTGTATGTGGGAAGAAATCGAGTGGAATTATATTACCTTCATAATTTCAAATTAAGTAGAGTGCAGGAAGGTATCTAGGGAAGTTATAACATTTAGCAAAGTTAGCTTGTCCTATTCATAACAGATTCATCAACTGCATGTTGCTTAAATGTATGTTAACTTCACATCTCTTAAACAAATGTAATCATACAAATTCTTTAATATTATGCCAATATAATTACTTAATGAAAAATTTTAATATCCATATTAGTTGGATATTACAGTCATCCAAAAGCCTGGCTCATAGACAATTATATAAATTACATTAAACAGTAAAATTGGTTGTCATTTTCTCCTAAACATATATGACTTTTGAACAGTCCTAAGTACAGTAACATTTTCTATGAAAAATAAAATCAGTAAAACATTGTGATTGGCCTATGGATCATGACTTTTGGTACACATACACATACTGCTTGTAATCAAAATGATCTATCTGAGTAATCACTTTCCACTGTTTTGTACAAAGCTAAATTATATGCTGGGATATTTTCACTGTCTAATGCTGAATACAAACATCAGTTAATTATCTCTATTTAAACGTGGTTTATACTTCATTTACGTATAAACTAAAGCAGCAAAGCTAAGAGAATTCACACAGTCATGTTTTAATATACCAAGAATCAGAATCTCTCAGAAGTCCAATTCAGCGCAAGTCTCTAAATCATCAGTTCACTGCACAGAGAAAATATACAGATTTTTAAAAGAATGAGACATATAATTAATACATATTATTATATCTTCCATTCCAAATAGCATGGCAAAATACATAATCGGAGTTTGTCATTTCCTGTAAGCAAAAGGATTTCAGTTCCCATAGAGAGTTTTTATGGGTAATGAGGCGCCATTAGTTTTGCAGTCTCAAAATTATCAACAAAACCTACTATTATACAAGTTCAGTTTGTGCAGGAACATTCACCTTCTTATCTAAGTGCTGTTATAATTGGCATTTTATCGGAGTTTGAAATGGATTGTTCCAACTTTGCGGGAAGTATTCTGATGTCATTTCAACATTCTAGAGAAGTGCTCTGATATTGAAACAATCCTGTTTTTGAATATAAATCAAGCCCTTTGATCCCAAAATTAAGCTATTCTGCAGAGCACTTCTGTATTTGTCAAAGCTAAAAACATTTTGAATTGCATATGGGATTGGTTGAGTTGTGTATTGTTTTTGTATGGCCTCTCAATTAATTATAAGATTTACTATAGAAAGGAAGAAACTTGGGGTCATTGTAAATATTATTCAGGGCATGGGATAATATGTCAATGTAAGATGTCAACTTCATTTGAAGGGAAAATGATTGAAACATCTGTGTCCTTTCTCCTTCCAATCTGCTTTCAGTTCAGAAAAGCTTGGATAAATTACCTGTGGTCCTTTTTGATCTATAGATGCTGATGTTGAATATCATGCTGATAATTGGGAAGAAATGTATTATTTTTGACCTGCTTGTGATCCATACAGCTTCAGAACTACTGTTATCTCATAAACAAGATCCATCAAGTACTTCTTGCATGTTTCCCACAGGTCTACCATTTCTAATGCATAGCAAAAGACAGGGTTTAATACAGAATCAATATTTGACCATAGTAGCATTTTGATTTTCAGGCTTATGTGTACAAGTAACAGTAAAAAAAAAATATATATATATATATCCAATTGCAATCTGCAACTTAAGCAGTTGATAGCAATAATGAAGCAATAGTGAATAATACGGAACTCAAAATACCAATTAGATGGGACTAGTTCCAGGTCTGCAATGCAAACCCTAACCATAATTTTGCTGGTTTATGTTACTCCTGGATATTTCACAAATACATGTACATAAACTCCTCTTTCATTGTGTACCCCATAAATAGTTTATCTGAGCTATTTTAATACGTAGGTTATGTGTACTATGTTTACTCATTTCTGTTTTTAGTACTTTATATATCTTATTTGAATAAATAGTGCCTAAATTTCTCTATTCAGTAGATGTAATTGCCACAAATGCATATTTTAATCCAGTAATGAATCTTCATTACACATTCTTAGATCCACACAAAATGAACACAACATTTTAGATTCTCTGTAAAATTGTGAATAGAAAAACACAACTATCCTACTCTCTTCCTTTGAGATAAAATTAACTAAAGTATCCCAAGACATTTATTGATGTTTATTGAAATGAACATGCTGCCATGACTATATCAATTGGTTTGCTACTGAATAACTTCAGGTCTAGCCTAGAGAGCAGATTCCATTTGCATCTATAAATCTTTTTTTTATTATTATTTAGCCATTTGGCATATAAAACAACGTGTTAACAGATGGAAGAATTTGATCTCTCAACCCTCATTGCTCCTGTCAATGTGATAGCAGAGCATATACATTATGGCAATTTCCAATAGACCCCATCTCGACTGTATCAGTGTGTTTCCCTACTACTTCTCATTAGGCATAATACTTAACACAGCAAGCTTGGAATGACTGTTTGCAGCATCGTGTGGTGCCTCAGCTACTTTGGGGTATTCACAAAAGCACCAAAATGATATGGTGTTCAAATATAGCTGCACTTTATAAGGACAAGACATGCAGACCCTGAAACCTAACTGTCATGTAACTCATGGTTTTATTCATTATATATGTTTAGTACATTTTCTCTCATCTAATTCCCAAGAACCCATCCCATTAAGCTAGGCTTAACAATTCCTTGTGTTGAAGACTAGCTGTTCCGTAACACAACAGAAAAGCTTTTTTGTATGACTATCCTGTAAACTTTCACTCTATCAGCTGAGTGAAATTAGTTTGTTAAACTGAGCAAACTAAATGTATTTTGTGCTTGAGACAGCATTTTTTTAAAAAAAGGTTTTGATTTTGGTCATTGTTTTTAATTAATCAATTGCATTTGAAACATTTATGGTTATGGGGAAATACCTGAAGCAACGAGCATGAAACTGAGCAAACTCAGGGAGGCAGTGATGGACAGGAAGGCCTGGAGCAATATGGTTCATGGGGTCACGAAGAGTTGGACACGACTTAACGTCTGAACAACAACAAAAGATAACTGAGTCTATTTATAGTTTTTATACCATTTTTTTTATATAGATGCATGTTAGAACTTAGGTACCCATGGGGTGGACTGGGCTGGGGGGCACACATTTCTCTGACACACACATCAGTCCTTTCATATGCTTACCATTCCTTGCTTCAAAGTACATAATGAAGAAATCCTGAAATTTCAAAGATGTATTCAGGGCCTGGATGAAAAGTTCAGAGAACTCTAAATATACTGCCTTGAATTACATTATGAAAGAAGAAATATAGTACTTATGAATTTTTGATTATACCTACATATCGGCACCTCAAGACACATAAGCTTTTAAAAGTTCGTGTAGGATCAGAATGCTTAAGCCTCTTCAGACTGACTACTGCATACTGAGCTTGTGTTCTTCAGAGTGCTGAAAAAGAAAAAAGCATTTTCGTCCTTCTGGTTTTGTCATTATAACCTTTTAAAACAATAATTGCTGCCTCAACCCATGCTGCCATGATTCGGTGAACAGACCTAATGGTACCTTTAAAAACACCGCTCAGTCCCACAGACCTTGCTTCATAATAAATTTCGTTCAGGATCCAAAGAATTTTCTATTATTCCAGCTATTCATTTCTGCTTGCTGCCTAAATTCATCAAATATAACTTCTTTGCTCTGCAGCCAAATGAATAAAACCAGAGCAATATTTATTATTAATTAATTTTATCTGTATCAGCATTGAAATGGCACGGGACCAGGTGATTTGCAGGATGCCTTTCCCTAAGGACATCTGTCCATCCTACCAGAGCAGATAGGATGGGCAGTCCTAGTCCCTTCCCTTAAATGCTGCCATCTTATGGGACCTAGGAAGAGTGCCTTTTCTGTGGCAGGCCATGCCTTATGGAACACCGTTTCCCTTGAAATTTGGCAGGCCCCCATTCTTTTAACCTGCCAAAAAGCAATTAAGACCTGGCTTTTCCCCCAAGCACTAGGATAGGGCGAGCTAAGTTTAGTTATGGTGCCAGATGTTTTGGTTTTAATATTTTTATTGTACATAGATGTGACGTTATCCCTTGGTTGTGAGCTGCCCAGAATTTGGTACAAGATGGGCAGCTATATAGATGTTTTAAGTAAATAAATAAATAGATTAATTTTAAAACAGATAATCAGGATGAGGATGATTTTCATAAGCAGGGTTCCATGTTCTTTACCCAAGGGAAAATATAATGATGCAGATGTTTATATCTACTTTAAAACCCCCAATAGATTAATATGATTAAATGCAAACCTAAAATTACTTGACATTTCATGTCATATATTTTAGTACAATGCCATAGGTATTTAAAGTAAAGCATTATTTCTTGAATAAACCTAGCATCTACTGGAGCTGAGAAAAAACTCACAAACCCTGCTTAAAGCAGATGTTTTCCTCTTGCACATGCTTGCTGGCAATTCTTTAAATTGTAAATCCAACTCTGCTGGAGTATACCAGATTGGCAAAGGCTAGTATAGTCAGCACTGAATGAGATGAATCAATAGAATTGATATAAAGCAACTTCCTATATCCTTTGAGAGGAAGTTAGGTAGCCTGGTACTCATAGTCATCAATGTACCTATGGACTACTTTTCTTGGCACTCACCTAGATCCCCAACTGTTCCAAAAGCACTGTTATAAAATGTAATACAATCTGATCAGAAAGACCAAACAAACAAACAAACAAAAACATAATACACTCAAATGTTAGCTCACTTTAAGTTGCCTAATATAAGTAACCTAATTTTGTGACATAATTCTTTGACAGGAAGCATAATGGCATGTCTCTATTCAAAGACATTCAATATGGCTAAGATTTGTTTTTTCATCTTGATACAATATTTTTTCTGATAGATCATCTTTGCTTATGACTTACTGTTTGGGAAGTGTAAAAAGCCTGTCATGCATTCTATGTGGGGTTAATTAAGCCCACAGTCTGGTCATTAAAAGGTTTCAATGATAGCAGCTTTATGTCATTCATCTATTCACAAGGTGACCAGAATGATGTAAGCAAGAGGAAAAGGGTCTCTGCGTAACTACAATTATCCTTAATTACCATTGATATTGCTTATGAGAAGTCCAATAGTGAGATCTATAATATTAAACACATGGTTTTATTCCAATATTAGTATCATCAGAATACATAGCTTCCTATGCCAGGAAAGGCTTGTTTGTTCCAAACTATTAACAACAATGCAGATAAGAAATTCAAAACAGATGATGATAGGAACAACAATGGGGGTTCAAAAAAGTCAAGATAGCAGGCACAACTATGTGATTCCAATTCCACTTTTTTTTACTTGTGTGTGACATGCATAACAAATGTTAAAAAGAGGAGGGCTTTGATTACACAGTTGCTCACATAATCTTCAGATTTTTGCCCCCACACCTTTCCACGGAAATCTCTGGAAGATGGTTAAATATAAAAACAATACTAAATATATATCACATAATTTATTTTAAAACATATTTTAAATGGCAATCCAAAATAGCCTGGAGTTTGATTACTCAGAACAATATATTGAGGCACAATATATATACATATAGAAGTATAGTACCGAGAAATTCCACTTTGTTTGCCATATTACTGCTGCGATTAGGTTTTCACAGTTATTGTACCCCTGTTATGATCTTAAGTGCTACTGACATGTTCACAGCCAGAGGTCTATACATCTCAAAGAAAAGGAAAGACAGGAGTAGATAGAAATGGTCCTCATCTACTGTATTATCTACTGTAGGTGCTTCACAGTAAATCAGAAATTTTACTGTTTTTTAAGCTTCAGTTGCTTAAAAATAGGACCAAAATAATCTCATCTATTGTGTACTACTAGCTATCGTGTACTACTGAAAGAAGAAAGCTGAGAGGTGAAATAATTTGGATATTTATTCATTTGATTTTAGGGCAGATTGTCATGGAGAAAATCTATCTACGAGGTTGCTAAGAATCAAAACTAACCTGATGGCACATAATCAATCGATCAATTTATTTGATGAAATAGATATAAAGCTCTATTCAGTTCTTATACATCAAATTTGGGGGCACAGAATTTTTTTAAAGTTTAAGTTGCACCTTTATATACTTTAGAGCTATGGATTTTAGAGTGCTATTTAAAAAACTAAAATTCTCAGAAGCCTGAGGTTTGCCCATCCTGATAAAGAATGCATTTTTATATTGTACCTGACTCTTCCCAATATCTCAAGTAATTAGTTCATATTTAATCTATGTTCTTCTAATTTGGTTTTTAAACAAATCCTCTATCAGCTTTTCCTAAATACGTTCTTCTCAGCTTCTTGCTACTGTAGAGTTTTGACTTTGCCTTGCCCTACATCTGTCAACCATATCATTCTTGCTTTTACTGTCTGGCATAATCTGATTCCTTGACGGATTCCTTCTGGATGATGAATTCTGACATTAAGCCTGATTCATTCATCAGCTTCATTATTATCTAATTTATATCAACTAAATCTATCTCATAGTCCTCATCCTGAAAAGGGGCGTATATTGTATTATGACAAATGAATTAGGATTGAATCATGGAACAATTACAAAAACAATCTAAACCTGGCATTGCATCAACCAATGGTAGGGTAAATAAATGCCCCAGAAATTCCTATCCTCTCATGTATGTCACTGCTTTGTGTTCCTGGCTGCCCTCCCCCATTATTTTTAAATCTGCCAGTGCCAAAATTTGCTGCCACCTGATTTGGCCAAGTTCTATTCTGTGTGGGATCAACAATCCCAAGTCTCAGAGGAAATATTTCCCTGGTTTGTCTTAGTGTGTCTTCTGGTAGAAGTACCCAGGATGACTTTTCCAGTTATATTTGGTAATGTTTTCCCTTATGGAAATATTATTCCAAGATTAAAATATAAAGTCTGCTTTGGATGAGATATAAAATCATACCTATTGAAGAATAATACATTAATATATGACTTAAGCATATAATTATAATAATATACATTTCCCCCATTTTTATCATTTCAGTACATTAAAAATACTCTATTTTCCATTTGCTATCAGTTGCACTTCAGTGTGCCTCTCTCGTGCTATTATCAAACCCTATCAAAAACTCCCATTCCATTTCTAACTTTTTTTTTTTTAAAGTCATTTTAATAATGAGTGCATTTTTCTCATCCTTCAGCCTAGTCATTTAATCAGCTCATTGTGAGATTTTCTATAATGTGCTTCTAATGAGAGCTCTATTAATTTCCAAAGCTTGGCTCTCTTAAAAGTTTCAACACCTCTGTCAAGTAGAAGAGTGTTCCGAAAATGAAATGTGAAAGAGGAAGGTAGAAAATTCAACCACATTACTTAAATGAAGCTGCCTTAATGTGAATATATTAAAAGCAAAAGTGGAACAGATGTACATTAAAGTAAAAGCTCATAGATGATCTCAGATTTGAAGAGTTTTTATAGAAACAATGTATGATTCTTCTAAAGTTATCTTCATACTCAATAAGAATAAATGGATAAGGAGTTGGCCAGGACTTCAAGTTAGGAAAAGAGGATTTTGCTTCTAATTCACAGTTCCCAACTGTATGCAAATATGCATTTTATTCTTCAAAAATCATGTGTGTTCTTTCCATTCCTGCAAGTTTCCTTAATTTATCTACTTATTAAATATAGTGATTTCCTTGCAAATGCCAGCATTCCACTCTTTATTTTTATCATTTTATGAACGATCCCACTTTGTCCTGACATTTTCTTTCCACACCCTCTAATGGAATCCAGCTTCTTCATATGCTACACCATCATTTTCTAAATTCAGTATCTTTTAATCCTATCCATTTTCTTTCCAATCTGTATTTTAACCACTAGAAATACCAACTTATCTTCCCCCCACCCCCACCCCCCATTTCTGGCTGGCAAATTTTCAAGAACAGTTTTAACATATTAACATATTCGGATCACAGCTGCAAATATGTCAAGCATATTTGCTTCAGTATTACTTTTCACCTATTTGCTACTTTGTTGCACATTCATCTGTTTGTTATGATCCTTCTGGAATATTTGAATCTATTTTTTATTCCACCTTTTTAAAAGTTAAATAAAATATGCCTTCCTAACGGAGATCCTTGAAGAACTTCATTACAATCTCCCAACATTATTAAAAAGTTCAATTTACTTCTTTCATCTATATATTTTCCTTTAACCATTAATTTGAGAACTTGGCCTCTGGAGTGCTAAATGTGGTCAGAAATATTGTCAAACATTTTTTGGAAGGTCATCTTTATTTTCTTTGCCACAGTAACTTATGTCTCTGTGTGTATTTTTGATAGCCTCAAATAATTCTAGGGGACTAGTTAGAAGTATGTCTTCTTTAAGTTCCTTTCATGCCTTGTAAACCACAGTGTCAGACAGCTAATGATCCACTTCTGGAAACATCCAAAGCAGAATGCTCAAGGAAGCAGAAGACTGATAGCATAGTCATTTTCTAGGGAACTTTTAGTGATAAAGGCAACATGTGGAATATTATAAAATATATTTGGACAGATGGGCAGCATCCTAAATCATCAATGCTTTCACTAATTCAATTGACACTCTTTGGCCTTTGCTTTCTCACTGCATCCTCTATATCTCCTTTGCAGAATTCTCATATTTGGCCTACTGCTCTTCCACTCCAGAAATTCAGAATGGTTGTTTTATTTCTTATTCATTTTATTAAATTTATAAGTCTGCCCAACTCTATTTCAGAATCTTGAAATTAAAAATTAAATTACAAGAAAACTTAATTAAAAATTTAAAAAATGAAAGGGTACGTGAACTTGCCCAGTTACCAAAAAACAGCCCTGATTTCAAAGGGACAGTTGTTATTGCTTTTGTTTATTGGCCTATATGTATTATTTTTGTTTTGCTTTTTAAAAAAAAAATCTATGCCATTTATTCACAATTGTATATGTTTAATTAAACAAAGCATTGGAGTTAAGGATGATTTATCCAGGAAACTGCATGGATTTAGGTATGTCATCACTTTTACTATTATATCTGCTTCAACTAGGCTAAGTTATGCAGTAGGATTTTAAAAGCTGTGGATATTAAGGATTCTTGCTCAATAATTTCCAAAATGTAAATTGCAGCTTCATGTTTAATCATGAATGCTTTCTTTTAAACTGTTTCTCCCAGCTGTCATCTTCACCTCTCTGCCTCCATTTCGCTTCTTTTTCTTCTTCATCTTCAGATATATTGAGTCGTCTTTCCTTATCTATTATTTCCAGGAGAACTGCCAATGAAATCTCATTTCCATCAGACAACAAGCATTTTCCTGTTGCAATTCAGGTCAGGGGACTACTAAAGCAAACAGAATGAGGCCCATTAAAAGGCTGGAGAGAGGAATGCAGAGCCCTCTCAGATTCAGGGATCAAATGGCTCATAATATCAATGCTTTACAGACAGAGCTTGAGTACACCTGAGTTGCATGGTGATGGAAGAAAGCTTTAGCCTGAATTTAAAGTCCCATTATGGCTTTGACTGGCTTGATTCTCAACCCTGTGTTTAAGGTCCAGGTTTCTAATATTTCTTTCTGTTATTGTTCTTTTCAATGTATTTAGTTACAGTGAAGCAGACAGGAGAAATGCACCTGGGTTGCATTAAAGCCAGCTTGTTTGCTTGCTCTTTCTTTCTTTCTCTTTCTTTCTTTCTTTCTTTCTTTCTTTCTTTCTTTCTTTCTTTCTTTCTTTCTTTCTAGCAGATTATACAATGGCACAAAGACAAAGATACTGTCCCACACAGGTGGATGTATTCCACACAATGAACAATTCAACTCATCAAAAGCATGCTTCTCTTTTGATGTGGTGACTCTGTTGAGAACCCATCAAAACCAGCTCTGTTTCTATAGCAAAAGATAATATTAACAAAAATAAATAAATAAATCCTATCCTGAGGAGAATTCAAGCAACTCTTCCTTCTGATCCACAGCTGAACTTGAACTAAGTACATTTTAAGATTCCTTTTTTGAGAAACCCTTCATCATGAAGCTAATCAATAAAAGCATACTAAATAGCCATATTGATCTTTTAAACTGTATGCTAAAACCCAATCATGAACAGCCAGTTCATTTCACATAATAAAATGTGAGGTCACAGTTATGCAGAAATAATGATCTTAATTTTATCTACCCTATTTGATACTCATTTTTAATTTACAGTATTTCAGTTTTATATTATTATTCTTAACAAGGCACTTAACATATACAGCTCATTTTAGAACTAAAATAATCTGATCAAATTCAGTACATGGATTTAGTGGTAGCTATTTATAATGAAATGAACTGCCAACTTTCCTTTTAGAGGTACACTGTATGCTTGAACCATATTATATGTTAACTACATTACAGAATAATATAAATATCTTCTGGAGAGAAGTAGCATGACACAATAGCACTTGATACAATCATGATCCAATAAATACATTTTAAAAACCAAGCAAACATTTTTTTACTGAATTATGTTATCAGGCATAAGATCCTCCATAGGTTCTTGTAATTTGGGTTGTATTGCCAAATTATTCATACTAATACAATTACTGCTACATAAAGTATGCAACTCTTGTATAAGAATCTCACATAATTCTAACTAAAAATGTACAATTTTCTTTCAGAATAACCAGTATGGTGTATCTTTGCTATGGAAAACACACACACACACACACGGGAAAAAACATAACTGGATAGACAAAATATTACAGTGTTTTAATACTGAATTATGCAATCCACCATATTCTGCTCCACTAATAGCAAGAGAGTTGTTTGTGCCCATTTCATGCAAGAAATATATTTCTGCCTTCTATTAATCTGAGTTTCAATTTTTTAGTAAACTGATTCCTGAAAATTATAGGAAAGAAGCAATTTTCATATGACATTGCAGCCGTCCCCATGCCATTCTGTCTTATCCTTTAAAGCCTTACTATCTCTATCTTGCCACATATGCCCCACCTAAATGTACAAGTTCGAAAGATTTCCTCTTATTTCAGAAACATCCTTCCTTTTTCTCTCACTCATATTTACAGCAAGGATATCATCTTTAACTTCTTTCTGACAATGTTTTATCAATCTATTTACCTACAAAAGCACAAGATGTTGGTTTACTGCAATCCTCTCAATAACACAGAATGAAACATGAATCTGATCAAAAACAGCCCGTGTAATGGATTCAATAGATACATCAATCTTTGCTTCTCATTACATGATCTACCGACTTCTACAGTTTTGATCTGCTGATGTACACTGTCTAGTATAACAAGGCACGGGCTCTCTTTTCTTCATTCTGTTGCATATCTTTTGACATAATTGTTATATCTTGTTCCAAGCAAGCCAAATCCTACACTTCCTGCAATTCTCATACATGAACTTTGAAATCTCAGAAGGCCTTCTATTTCCCAAGAAGACATAACTGATGGGTAGGAAAGCAGGCCTAGATGAATATACCACAATTTGTAAAACAATCCTGCTTTTGTCATTTGCAAAACAGACATACAATGGGTCTTTTAATATACAAGAAGAAATAGAGGGGGGAAAAACATTCAAGCAATTGACCAAACCTCCCCCAAAAATAAATAAAATGCACATCATTAAGAAGTGTCCACACTACCACCTTGTGGAATGTTCTTGCAAGAACAGCACCTGCTTTTTTCTATCACCTCCCCCCACCCCAAAGTAGAAAAGTTTCTACTATATATACTATTTTCCTATTTTTCTAGATAGTATTTTTTTATTTTCCTATATATGAAAATAATGTATAGGAAATACACACACACACACACATACATATACATAGTAATAGACATAGAATGAATGAATGAATGAATGAATGAATGAATGTATATGTGTGTGTATGTGTGTATATAATATGTATAAGAAAAAAATGTCCATAGTACCTGAGGAGACAAAGAGTATGTATGAAAGTAGACTTTCAGAATCTTATACATGCCAACAAGACAGACAATTAATGTGGCCTTTTCCTGAAATACCTAACTGCCCTAACCCTAAATAACTTACAATTAACCAGACACTGAACATAACCACTTTCCAATGAATTTCTCCCAGCACTCAAAAAATCTTTCTAGCAAAATGAAATCTAGGAAAGCACATCTCCAGCAACTGAACAGCAGCTCAAGATTAGAATGGAAGAACAAGAATTCAGTTTCTTTTCACTTCACATCTGCTTAATACTACTTAACATCCTACTTAAAGCCTAAAGTAGATATTCTTACCTTTCAAACATCTTCTAGCTAGCTCAGGTTAAAATCCAGGCAAAGCCAATCAAGCAGGGCCACTAACTGTTGTGATCGAAAGGCACCTTTGGACTGGGGAGTGGGGTTCTATTTACTTTATCCTTGGGCCACAGCTTCAGCTTTGACAGCTGTGTTTACCTGAGCAATGGTTGCAAAATGTGGTTAAGCAATTGGGAAAGTAGCTTACCAGGGGGTGGGAGGCTGGGGGGCATTTCAAAAGTGGAGACCCTGAAACTGGGCATTTGAGCATTGGCAGTGGGTAAAGAATATTCCATACTGACACACCGCTACCCATCACTGGAGAAGCTAGAGAGTTTGATCTGACAAGTTGGCCCTGGCATAAAGAGATGTGTGGGGCAAGACAGCTGCATCTGCTCCATCTTCCCAGAGCATCTGAGTGCCAAAGAGTAGCAGCCTGTACTGGAGACCTGGCAGCATCTGGAACTTTCAAGCGCCTGCAGTGATCTGGGGGTTGGGAGAGGAGATGAAACCATCTCTCTCTCCCCCCCCCCCCCATTAGGATCACCCTATCCTTAAACATCCTGGAAGGCCTCAGGAGCTGGAAAGGGGGCTGAGGGCAAGATGGCAATTTTGCAAAGGATGTGAGAGGGAGGAGACTAACATGTTAGGCTGCCGATCTTATGACCCCCTTCACGGGTGGCTGCGGAAGGGACAGTTCATCATTCACAACGCCCTGCAGACCAAAAGGGAGGGGGTGCACAGGAAAATTAAGGCAGCTGCAGTGCAGAGAAGGAAGAGGTGGATGAAAAGGGGAGAAGCAGCTCTGAGGTTGGGCATAAAAGGCAGGTTGTTCGACCACTTGAGTCTTAGTTCTAGGTTTGCTAACTTTCCACTGGAGAGTCAAGACTTAGCAGCGTGGATCAACCATTCCAGCCCAAAGTGGAGTTTTCTTCCTCCCCCTCCCCACCACGGGAAGGTGCAGAGAATTCAGAGAGATCCACTCTTGTGCATACAGCAGATCCAGCAATCCTATTGTCCCCCCCTCGACCCCCGCAAAGGCGCCCCAGCCTCCCCTCCCCCTCCCTTTTTGAAAGCTATTTCCGTTGTTCTTCCCATTTAATTCGGCTTCTCGCTTCAGATAAACAAGTAATAAATAAGGAGGGAACCCACCCCGAATGCCAGTAAATCACGTGTGTTTTCTCATCTATTAAAAAGAAAAAAGAAAAAAATATATAGAACACCACGCAGCCCCCGGAGATGAGGAAGCAGAAGGAGGAGGAGGACCCGCTTAATGGTTCCAGAGAGCCCCTAATCCCTCCCCATTCTAGCGGGGGAGGGCTAAAGCAACGCTCCGGCCGCCTGTTTTGCATTTCTCCCAACCTCCATCCCCGCTCGGTTCCCAAGAACAGCCCCCGAGGTCCAGCTTCCCTGCGTAATCTCCGTGAAGCGGCGGCACTCCCCCCCCCCCTGCCCCCCGTACTGCAGATATCACCCCCCTCCCCGCTGCACAGGCTTTATTCCTCTGAGCGGCAGAACTACTTTGTAAACATCTCACACAGAGCCCCACAGCTCCGCGAAAGAGCTGACTGCAGCAAAGTGGTCCCCATCTTCGAAATAATGGTCCAGGATGCGTGGATGCCTAAGTGGGTGACTGTGAGCGCGTGCGAGTGCGTGTGAGGAGAGGGCGGCGGGGGGAGACGAAATCTTCTGTAATGGTGGTGGTGGGAAGAGGAGGGCGAGAGGAGAAGCAGCAAAGAAAACAGAAAGAAGTCTTTGCCTTTTTTCCCCCAGTACAAAGGTGGCAAAGCGGCGGGAAACGGGGGGTGGGGGGGGGGCGCAAAAATGACTGCAGCAAAGCAGTACCTCTATGGAGTATCAGCTGCAAACCGAAAACAAGAAGGGGGGAGAGGAAGGAAAGACTTCTAGATGCACCTACCTTTACCGAAAGAACTGCTGCTGTAGATGGAACAGGACCTTCCAGCGGATTTCTTCCCGTCGAATTTGGTTGGAATCTCACACCGCTGGACTGAGCGGAGTTCGGCGTCTCTCCCCCCCACCCATCCCCTTTTCGTGTCCGTGAAATCCAACCGAAGGATCGTTCTTGTCCGAAGGAATGCAACAGCCCCTCGGAAGCGGGGGGGGGGGGGGCGGCGATCAAACAAACAAACAAACAACACGCACACACACTCACGCACCCACGCACCCCCCAAAACCTGGCCGCAACACTCGGCTCGAAGGAACCCGCTGTTCCTCGCCGCCAATGACCTACATTCAAGAGCGAGGATTCATGACAAGCCGCGCGGGAAGAAGGCGAGTTGGCCTCTGAGTAAGAGCTCGGATCGCCGATGCGGGGAGACAGCGGCGGGGAGGAGGGAGGGAGAGCGCGAGAGAGACTGCTCGGCTAGGAGAAGCGAGATTGAACAAGGAGAGGGGTCCAGGCTGTACCAGTCTCTCTCCTTCTGCTATTGGACCAATCTGAATGAAATTTACAAAGCCAGCAGCCAATAGATCTCCTCAGTCTGCCTCATCGCTACAGAAACCAGATCGACATCTACAAGCCAAGGCAAAGAGCCTCTCATCCTGAACGCAAACCAGCTGGAAGAGAATTAGCGGGTGTCTGGAGGGCTGAACAGGTGGGCATTTGTACACATGTGGAAAGAGAGAGGTAGAGGAAAAAGCAGCCCGCCTGTTAGCGGCCTGCCTCTTCGAGTGGAACATCTCTTGCTTGATTCGCGCACACACCCTCAACCCGTTAGGACCACTTCTAAAACCTTCTGTTCCACAGCAGCAAGGAAGACCTGCTACTGACTAATAAACTTGCTCAGATAGTAAGCCATTCTTGAACTGGATGGTAGAATTTAAAAAGGCCAGGCTGTTCTATGAGCAGCATCTTCCGTGTTTCAAGCAGGCATGGTTGGAATCACTGGAGGCTGATCATGGGACCTTAAGCATGCAAAACATGTGCTTTGTCATTGAGCTGTGTCCCCACCCATTATTTTGACAGTATGCCTTACTTTTCTCTCTGCCACACATCTACACCTCACAAATGATAATGTACAGAGGTGGCTTCCATAAGCAAGAAGTGGTGGGTTTCCATGTGCTTGCTCCTCTGCATATGGACCAAAGTTTCATTCTGAAAAGCTTGCGCAAGAACTAGAAAACCTGGTTTCTTTGAAACTAGGACCGCTGCTGGGATAAATTACAAACATTAACAATTAAATAAAGGCGGTATAAGCTAGAAATCAATAAACCTTATTTGTCCCATTGTTTGCACCAACACAACTACAACATGGCTTATAGTGATCCTACATGGAATTTATTTCTTGCTGTGGCAAGGGAAAAACTGCCAGTATAATGTGTTCTACTGATTATCATTACTTGCCTCTGTGTTTTGCTGCCAGCTGGAGTTTTGCAGTACAGAAAAGAGCAGGATAAGGATGCTTAAATCATGGCTTGTGTCATGGGGATAATCAGTAAAATTGGGGTTGCCAAGCTGCCGTAGTAACATTGTGTGTGTGTGTATGTATTTACAGATGTTTAGGTCTGTTCTGAAACCAAATCTTCTACAAACACTTCACACCATTGGAGCTTCTATATCACTTTAAAAGTACCTAAAATGGATCGGGTAATATGCTGTGACTCAGGTAATATGCATCAGGTTATTCCACATTGTTCGAGAGATCTGTCATGAGTGTGGTTGTTAAGTGGAACATCACAGATAATTATCTTGGTGCAAGCCTTTGGATGTTACCTTGGTAGTTTGGAAAGAGTCGGAATAGCAGTCCTCAAGCATGCTGGGGCTGCTCAGTACAGATCACCATAACTATTGAACCCTATGAAAATAGGACCTTTCTGACCCTAGCATAGAGATCAACAGTAGGTGATCCATGTGAGGAATCAGTGAAACAGAAAACTGCAATAAATTTAGGAATCCCCATGACATATGACCCATATGGGAAGAAAAAGGATAAAGTGTAGAGTTTACATTTTTTATATTAATTTGCATGTACTTATCTATCTCATATTGCAAAGCTACATAAAAATTATGTATGCCAAATCATATCAAATACAAAAATAGTAAACTCATTTTAAAGTGTTGAAACAGCACAAAAGCATTAGAATAATATTTTTAAAAGAATATTTCTATGCAGGCCCACACTTTCTTCCTGAGAACTTGAAAGCAGATTCAGTACAGTAGATGAAAGTTGAATTCTCTGACTGAATGATCTATTACACATTTATATTACTGATTTTTTTTCCCTACAACATTCTGGATGATCAATATTTGAGAAACCTTTAGACACTACATTTTTTTATTTGCAAACAAAAATAGGCTACTTTTGAGGACAGAGCCTCAGAGGTTATTCATAATAGGTCTATCATGACTATTTTACAATGGCTTTTTTATCATTTATAAATAATTTTATAAATTCCATAATTTATAAATAATTTCCTCCATCCTGAAATTGACATCATTTAGAAATAATCCAGAAATTTCATCTATTAAATTTTACTGAAATCACTAGAGATATCTAAAGTGATATAAAAAAGAGAATAAAGTCAGTTTTTTTTAAAACCAACTTAACTTTAAATAGATGTGGGACAAGCAATTTCATTGGTACGTGTGCTTCCACGATCCCAATCTTTCCTCAGTCTCATGTGTCCTCAGCTTACACCAGCCTATCAGTAAAACAGCCTTAAATCATCATGGAATGTACCAATGTAAATGGTACAAAAGGTTTTTTTTTTCCCTTTCCCCTGTAAAACTGACTCTTTCCCATCATAGCTTCTAGGTATGTAACTTCTGCAATATAAAGTTCTTTTATCTTGGAGGTGATTACCTGTCATAGGTGTGATCAGAGGTATATTTGGATTGCAGTGGCATAAAACACTTGTAATTGATTAGTTAATTAAATAATTAATTTGGGATATGTGGACCTGCCCTGTTTTCTCCAACCAGTCTTATGGCAGTTATTTCTTTCCCATCATTTGTCTCTGCATGAGCACATTGATTCTTTTCATGACCATCACCTGTCCCACACCCGTTTTTGACAGCACTCTCTCTGCAGTTTTCCAACATGCCCCTTGGTGTGCACTCAATAAAACCAAAATCAAATGTGGACATTATCTGAGGTGTGTTACAGTGCCATCCCTCCAGGAGGCACTTACAAGACTACAGTTCCAGCAAATGGCATCAGCGACTAGAGGGCCGATTTCACAATATCCCATATAATATGAGATTCTGCCCTTGTTCCAAGGAAAGTATAGAAGATTTTACCCATTATTTACTGTACTGCCCTATTTCTGCTTCAGCATGTAGAAAATTTCTGGAGCCCCTTTTGATAAGAAAACCATTTTGGCCTGATTCATTTAAAATTGAGTATCTAATGAATTTAGACAAGGAGACATTGCTATGGAAATTAGCAAGCTTTGCACGGGCTGCTGCTAAACCGAGAGAATAGTTTATCAAATGTTCCTAATGTTTTCTAATATTTTATCAGTTGTAATAACACTGTTTTAATCTTTTTTGCTGATTTTTGTATATTTTAATGTATTTTATTAATGTATGGCCACTTTTGTGCAGGTTTTATCTTATTTGTTACAATCTGTGGTCAAAACAATAAATAAATTGAACTGAAAATTTTCCAGCAAGGCAGAAGAGACAGCAAAAGCTGTAGCTACGGTTAATTATATTCATATTTGTTAGCCAGCGAAACTATAATTTAAATGGACCTAATGGTAACCATGTAAACAAATAAAATGTTATGCCCTAATGGTATTCTGAAATATATATTTAGTTATTGGATGCAGCCACCCTCTTTTTCCTTAATTAATTAATGAATTAATTAAAACATTTATATGGCCACCCACGTCAACGAAGCTGACACTGGGAGGCTTACAAAAAACAACACCCAACAAAAATGATAGCTGCAATATGTACACCAACAAACAACAACAGAACAATAAAAGGGTGGTGCAAACAACAGTAGTACCAGCAACCAATCAGGACTCCAGTACATCACAATCAAAGACCCGGGGAAAGAGCCTGATCCTGACAGTCTTTTTAAAGGCCAGCAGAGTCTAGGGGTAACTCTATGTCAGGAGGAAGGTTGTTCCGTAAAATAGGGGCCGCCACCAAGAAGACCTGCCTCCTGGGTCCCACAAGATGGTATTGTTTCAATAAAAGGACCCAGAATGGTTCCTCCCTATCCAAGTATGTGGGGTGGGCAGGTACCTTGGGAAGACAGTGCCTCAAGTAACCAAATACAATGACCGTAAAATAAAGAGGGATATAGGGATATTGCTGATTATTTATCAGTTTGTCAGTTTCCCCATATTTGTCAATTTCAAATACATATAGTTCAATTTCAAATCACTTCTCCCTCTTCTCAGTTCAGTAAGAGATCAAGTTGCACAGCAGCTGATCAGTTTTAGTTATTTTGCTGTACAGCATCTAGTTAGTTGTAGGTTCCTTGGTGTTCCTCTTCTATGGGATATTTTCCCCATATCTTTCTTTATTTCACATTATTTTAACTTTCGAGATGGGATGTGAGGGGAAGGGAAGTTAAATCAATCTAGAAAAGCCCAAGCAAAGTCCCAAAGTCAGATTCACCCCATTCATGCATTCACCTGATTGGTGAATGTTTTTCTTACTGTCTGGTGATATCCTGAAAGGGGACCAACAGCAAAGCCAGAGGAAATCGCCTTGTCTATAATATTTGGCAGTGACTTGGAACAGACACAATAGAGGCAGAACATGGATTGAATGATGGATGATGAAATGAAGTAAATTTTGCACTGACTCAAGGTTGGGTGGATAACACTTCAATTCAATAGTAGGGAAAGCTCCAAAAATGAAAATTATGTTAAAAGAACCTAAATTATGTTAAAAGTGTTAGTCACCTAGTGACTAATTTTGCATATTGCTTGGTACTTTCTTGTTTATGCTATCAACACACCTTTCATTAACTCTAAGCTTTGCAGACAGCCTAGAAGTTATAGCTTTTCCTCAGTTTTGATTGTTCTCTGTGTCATGGGCCCACAGCCATATGTCCTTGAACTTTCTGTAATGATGCTACTAAAACCCCAGCAATGAGTGAAACTTACTCATGTTGTGGTTGTTTCTCCTTGTCCATTAGGAATAGATTGATCAGTTTTGTGTGGGGAGAATAATACTGTATCAGATATCAAATACATGATTTATGTGAGAAGAGGGCCATTAGTCTTACAAGCTTATTCATGTTGCAGCTGGGAAAACTTAGAACAAAGGAACCTGTTGTAATAAATATTGTAGAGAAAGAAAATTAAAATAAAAAAGCAAACTTGGAGTAAAGAAACTCTCAATATGCTTGATATCAAAAATTCACTACTAATTTTTGAAATCTGTGCTATTCATTCATTCATTCATTCATTCATTCATTCATTCATTCATTCAATCAATTTACATGGCCATTCATTTTACATATGTGACTCTGGGAGGCTTACAATAAAATAGATAAAATGCATATAATACAAATAAATAAATAAAACATAAAAACCCACAGCAGCTGGAATTATAAGAAAAAACACAATTAACATAATTAGGAGACAGGCTGTGTCCCACACCTGGAGCCCCAGGCTCAGACAAAAAAAAATTCAAGGTCTTACAAAAGGCCAGGATGGCCAGGGCTAACCTGATCTCCAGAGGGATGTTTTTGTTTCCCTCACCAGCCCTCAGGTCAGGTGGTGAAGTTTTCCATGATACATACAAAATTATTTATTAAATTTGTAGACAGCCCCTATGAAAAATAATGTTCAGGTTATTGCACAGATGCCATGTTTTGGTAGTACTAACTTGGTTTAGAGTTTTGGTCTCTGGGCAAGCTTAACTCACTTGACTCTGTTTCTGGAAGTTCCTGTAAGTGAGGACTGTAGTTTTTCTATAACTAGCTGTGCATGATAGTGCAATATTTGGTTATGACAATATAAGATTAAAATATTAAAATATCCCGTGCAGTAACTGGTTCAGCCATTGCATATGATTATCTAATTGATGTCAGACTTGAAATACAGCAGATAATTCTAGCAAAGCATCCCCTCCATGGTGGTCATTAGAAAGGAATTGGTAGGAAGTTGCTTTTACATATGATGCTTAGACTTGCTTGCAGTTAGGCCAGTGACAACACAAGTGTATTTCCAAGGTTGGAACTGGGACCCATTGTTATTGATCCATGATTAGTGATGCCAGGCTATTTTTAGCTGCACATATGGTGTTATCTATAACTTAATAAACCTGATAATGTATTTTTCTATATTAGAATTTGCTTTGTAGTTTGAACTGTACTTTCTGCTTCTTCCTTGGCTCATAGATAGCAGGGATTGGTGATCATGATTAAAACGGTACTCCTCTGCAAAAAGGCCAATCTTACCCTGTGAACTATGGAGTATTATCTGTTATGTGTATTAGGACATTCTCATATAGATATTTATTTATTTAGAAAATGTATATGGCTGCCCATCTAAAATATATAACTCTGGGCAGCTACAACCAATTAACAAACAAACAAACAAACAAAAACCAATACAAAAAGAACCGCATAATCAAACAAGATTTAAAATCTAATATAAAGAAAAAGCCAAGGTACCATATAACAAATTCATAAACAGACACACATATATTTGGTTCTCCTAACATCCTGGTCCTAACACTGGAGAAAAAAACAGGTCTAAATGGCCTTCTGGAAAGCCAAAGAGTTGAGGTTCTCCTAATCTTAGGGGGAAGCTGTTCCATAGGGCAGGTACCATGAAAGTAAAGGCATGCCTCTTCAGTCCCGCAAGATAACACTGCATAATAGAAGGAACCTGGACCATGCCCACCCTGTCAGTTCTGGTGGAACAGCAGAAACCCTCATAGACAGGCAGTCCTGGTTAACTGAAAAGCAATAAGTGGTGATAGATCTTATAAGTTCAGCCGTATCTCAAGATGCCTGATAAAATAGACAGTAATAGCTTCTGACCTCCATGTTAGCAAATACCAGCTCCAAATCTCTTCCAAGGTTTATCTGCCATTGATGTAATAATCCATGGTTCTGAGAATATTTAGTCAAGCCTGCTATAATGTTTTAAGATTTTGACAGAACACCAGAAACATTATCTTGCACGTTCTCTTCATTAAATGACTCCTAAGTGTCTGTGATGACATTTTTTAAGCCCTCTTGTTCCAACTTGCCTGAAATGACATTTATCACCATGGAGTCCCTGCAACACTTAAGTCTTTTTCTCTCTGCAAAGAATAGGTAAAGTGGATGGCCAACTGCTAGTATAAAATTTAATGTTGTCTATAAAGTGCAGAAGCACTAATGTAGAATATTCGTTGAAGAAATTGATAAGAAATGGGCTTTGAGACAAGCCCATTTTTGTGAGTTTCCACTTCTTGTAAGAGTTGAATTTCTATTATAAGAGTAAGGATTTTGGTGGCTGTCAGAACAATCTGCTATGACCCTTTTGCAAGATGCTGTTTGTCTCAGGCTTAGGGGTGAGACAGTCTCAAGCAATACAGAAGCCAACTGTCATAGGGAAATTTTGGTTTGAAGCAAGTTACAAAATTAAATATTTTCTTTGTGGTCTATTATTTCTGAAAAAGAAGCAATGCTGATTCTAAAATTTAGGTCCTAATTTTCTTTTCCATATCTTTAAACAAACCACTATATACTCTTTTTATTTCTTTTCCCTACTTCTCAATTTATTTCACTTTTAACCTCCCTCTTAGTTACTCTAAGAGCTGTTAATCTATAACAAGACTGATTTTGCCCTGGTTACTCTCCCACGGTCTAAAAGGGGGTGGGGAAAAGTTTCTTCTATTTCTCCTCTCTCACCCTCATCCCAAGCACTCACCTCCCTTGTAGATGGCCTCTGCCACCACTGGACACTGCCAGTTTTGTGCGATTTCTGGTCTTGTCCATGGTTGCTAGCCCAGCGCTTGCCAGATGTCAGCTAAGGTGATGCTTGGCTACTGCATCAGCTGCCACAAGCCCTGTAGCAGTCTCTGTACTAAACAATGCAGCTAGCTGTCTCCTCACTACTTGTCTGCCAACATTGCCTATCTCTGCTAGCCAAACCCTTGGCTCTAAACTTTGGACCACTGTAGCCATTAACTTTCATTAGCTTTATCCTGTTAGGTGAATTCCTCATTGCTTTTCTAATGACATCTGGTCCCCACACTGCCAACTTTTCTCTTTGTAGGATGCTGCTTCCAAGCTCTGCTGACCACAACTGACCTCTCCTTGGGACTTGTCAACCTCTTCAGTGGCCATGGAATGCTCAAGAACAAGATATTCTCCAATGAGTAGCAACCAACAGGAATTATTTGGCCTATTCCACTGGGACCCAACCCTTAACAATGAACGTTAGATAGGTGGAGACTTTGGCCTCTTCTCCTGGTGAACCACTGCCATCATCCAGTCACTTGCCCTGCTGCCCTGCCCTGCTAAAAGACTGGCTGGCTCTCCCTTGAATCCCTAATAGATATGGTGTACGTGTAGGTAAGCCAGCCATGTGAGAGGAAAGAAAGACATTTTCTATCTCCGAGCTGGCCTGTCACACTTTTTCTTAGTGTGGACTAACAAGTTTCTGGATCCATGAACATGGATTATTTGCTTTAGTTCTTCATGTTATTGAATCAATGTTCCACCTATTCTATAACTGTTAATAACAGCATTCACAACATTATAAAATGTTAGCACTGGGGCATAAGTTAAGATTTGTTCTATATTTCTGAAAGTCTCATCCTAATTATATCCCCATTGCAAAATAACAAATATTTGAAGCAGTTCATTTAAAAGGAGCTGTTCTAGTTGTGGTATTAATCTTCCAAGGTATTGCACTTTACCAAAAATTCAGCCATGAATTCAGAGAGTTTAATTCTTAAAATGGCTTCTACCTTTTCTGTATCTGTTCTCAATGTTCATTTTATGCAGTGGCCAAGATATATAAGCCTAGCAGGCATTTGTTTTAGGGTTAAGAAGCTTTTGCTTTTGTTCAGTTTTACACCTAAAGCCTTGGTTGCTAGAATTTTAGATTTTAGTCTCTGGTTATAGTTATCTTCATCCTCAGAAAGATTATAAACCAACATTTCATCAATGAAACAACTTCCAGGGGAATGAGTTGAGACATTTTTTCCCCCTTTGGAACAGATCAAAAGCCCTAGAAATCCCAAAAGCTGATCTTCTAAAGAAAATACCAAATGGTATTATCAAGATAACTAATCTGGCACCATACGAGTTGAACTGGACCTGCCAAAAGCTTCTGCCTACATCCAAGGGCATGAATAATCAAGCAGCTGCAAGTGACAGAAAACGATTATCTGTAGTATCAAGGAGGTACGTCTATCTTCTCATGGCTTTATTCAGCCATATGAAAACTTTCTTCGTATACATATGGAAGCTGTGCCATTTTCCTTGGGTGCTTACATCATTGAGACTCATTGGCTTAGAGATTTGTCATATTTTTTCTGGCACATGCTGCGTGGTTCTGTTTTTTTCCTTTGGGGAATGGTGTAATCATTCGGGCTGTGCAGACTGCATACAGAACAACTCTTTTCTTAAACATTTTTTTTTTTGGAAACATCTTCAAGATTCCTGTTTTCAGGTGATTCTCTCTGGAGAATTCTTTTATACAATGTGGAATATATGCCTCTTGAACCAGAAGACTGTTTATTTAAGGATGCAGTTATACCTCAAGTTCTCTGACCCTGTGGCGTGCTGTAGCTGTAAAGTAACCTTGGCCATGTAAAGTGTTGCTGAGAGGTCTTGCAGGGAATGTAGTTATCTGCTGGAATGAGGCAAGTTCTGAAAGCTTTTGTAAACAGACTCTGTAAACAGTGGCATAAGCTCTCCATCCATTTAAAATATTATTGTTTTGCAAAGGAATTTCCCATGAGTTATGAGAGCATACCAAGGGTTCCAAAAGGAAACGCTCATTGATATTGCAGGTGTTTCAACTTTGCATGCTTCCCAATATGACAGATGGCTGCAAAGTGATCTGTTGCCTTACATTTATGCCATCCAGTGATCCTAGCAGGACATTCTGCCCTCTGTACACTGAATACATGTGCAGTCCTCCAGCTGTGTTGAAGCTGATTGCTTTAATCATTGGGCAAAGTTTATCTAGCTTGGCTCTTTGCCTGCTTTCCCTCTACAGATTTGTTTGACTGGCAGGGACTTTAGCAACTGCCTGCAGTCCCATTAAGGTTGTTTGGTCCAAGGCTTGGAACTTGGTTGGTTTAGAGTTTCTTATCTGTGTCATCCTTGCACCTGAATTTAAAGCAGTTTCCTTCTCTAGCTTTTGAGATAATGCCTTGTCCAATGTGCACCAGTCTGTGCATTGTTACAGTCTCCAAACTCATCTGCTTTATCATTGATTTCTTATAGAAGCTTTAGCAGATTTCCTAGCCTCCTTTGTTCATTTGATGAAATCATGTCCTCTCATAGATCAGGATTTTCTTAACAACACATTCATCATTTTTTTCCTAAAATGAGAAGATGATCAACAACATGATTTGGGGCAGAAGCAAAGATTAATAACTTTAATAAAAATAACTATTAATAAAAAATAACTAACTAATGTATCAGTTAATTGTTATTTTTATGGTCTGATGGCATAAATAGGGGCATGCACAGGGATCCAGTAGACATATAATAAAGGAAAGTTTGCTAGGCCTCCTATCTGCATCACTATAGGCCTCAGAAATGAGTTCTATTTGTACTCAGATATCCAAAGCTGCAAGGTGATTCAGACTTCTGATTCCATGTTTGTTCTTTGTAAAATGGCCTTTCAGTTGAACAATAATAAATTAGTATACTTATAAAATCTAAAAAATATGAAGTGCATATAGTTCTTAGGTTGGTTTTCCCAGTAGAAAACTTCCCAACTATCTCCTCCCTAGATCCTTTCTTATTATATAACACGTTGTCCATTCCTCCTACTTAATGATTAGGAACACATTCCACTATAGATAGTCCCCTACTTATGAACAGGTTACGTTCCAAGAGGCTGTTTGTAAGTCCGTAATCCAAGTAAAAAGTACTGTAAAAGTACTGTAAAAAGTCCACTATAGATAGTCCCCTACTTATGAACAGGTTACGTTCCAAGAGGCTGTTTGTAAATCCAAATCCAAGTAAAAAGTACTGTAAAAGTACTGTAAAAAGTTATACATAAATAAATAAATAAATGAGGAGGAGGCAGGAGGCAAGGCAGCAATGTGGGCAGTGGAGCCCTGTCTTCTGCTGCCAATGAGAGGAGCGATAGCACGCAGACTATGGAGAGCACAGTGGGATGAGCTGGTGGGGTGCAGCACAGTTCATTGCCAGGCAAGGCAGGATGGCGATGGAGCACGCCCTGCCCCACTTGCCCAGGGAGCCACCTCCACCTTTCCTGCTTCACCCAGTAAACTAACACTTTCCAGGAACTCCAACTCCAACGCAAACCTACAACCTCTAGGAAGGTGGGAGAAAGCAGGAAAGGGTTAGTTTGCATCAGTTTGCAGAAACTAACCCTTTTGTGCCTTCTCCCAACTTCTGGGTCCATCTTGTTCATATTGGTGAGAGTTTGTAGCTTGAACGTTCGTAAGTAGGGACTGTCTGTACTTCTACTAGAATATTAAAAGTATATGTTTTCTTTCTCTCTTCCCATGCCAAATGTACATTATATATTTGTGTTCTGAGAAACCATTGAACATTGGTTCCTCCTGTCAAATATATTTTGTTAAAATTTCTGCTTCTGAAGACTGAAACATTCATATATATGAATATATGAATGATTTATATATATATAAATAAATAAATAAAAGATTGGAAGAATATGTATGTAGAAATAGATTGTTCCCAAGATTGACTATAGAGCACATGTTTAATGCCTTTTTATTAAACAGCTACCAGGACTCAGTATTTGTACATAAAAATTGAACTGAAAGTTAAGGGAAAGAAACACAAGGTGAGAAGGTCTTTTACAAAGACACTGAAAAAAATATTCAAATTTGTTTTAGCTCAGGGCATAAGAAGGCCATCTGTAACTGTGAGTGTTGGAAGTGAATATTTGTTCCCTTGCTAACTGAAGATGAAATTGGTATGAATTAATAACATTACTATGAGAATAACATCCTATCACTTTTATCAGAACCTTAAGAAAATATGTTTATTGGCAATTTCACAAAGAGGAAGGAGTTTGTTGAACATTTATCTTCCCAACTACTCTGAGGAACTCACTTTGAGGATATTACTAGACTGGATGTGACTTTATTATAGAGGTTAAAATTTTACTTATGCTGAAAATACCTTTTTTTTAAAAAATGGCTAGTTTTGTTTTGTTATTTATCGAACAAATATAATTCCTTTAAAATGAGCATAGGCAACAAGATTGGATTAAAAACTAGCAATGTCTGCAGGTATCAGAATTAAAATACTCTCGGAACTATTTTACTCAATAACCTTCTCCAAATAAATGCCTTTGTTGTGTCTCATCATTGATACCAGGTAATCCAATCAGGACACAATCACTGTTTTGTTCTCTTCTTTTCTGCTAATCTAGAGTTGCTCTTGTTTTGTTCATATTTTAGTACTTAGCTAATAGAAAAGAAGGACTCTAGAATCTTTTGCTGGTGACTTCAGGTCATAGTGTTCAACAGCAATCACAGTTTCACTTTTCCTTGATATCTCCATGCTTAATAAAGCTTCAGGATAACTAAAAGGATTTCATACTACCATAGGCAGTATGGCTAAGTAGAACAGATAGAACAGTAGCAAGGAACTAGATGAGAAATGATAAAAATTACTTATGGCCTAGAAAAGCTCCTATAAATACAGTCACCATATTGTCTTGGAAAAAATAAAGGACAAACTGGAAAAAGAGGCAAATCTGAAAGAGGTTCGAATGTTTATGTTTATAACTTTGCTTTACAAAGGAAAATTCAAGAGCAAATAATTAAATAATTCTAAAGGACGGCTTTCTGAAAGAAAGGACTGTCCTTTATAATAAAGGATATATGGTCACTATACCTATAGAGCATGTTAGGGATGCACCACAATGGAAGTATGTTCAGGTAACTTATCTTCAATCTGCTTAATAACCACTAAGGATGTAACAGAATACTGATGTGCTCTGCACTGTATAGCGATATTTCCTGATTTACTGCACATATGGAAAAGCAATATATACATGCAAAGATAAATTATAAAAATAAAAATCTCATTTTCCTCTGTAAATGACTGTAACCTAGATTAGCTCAAAGCTTCAGGCCTGCACCAGTCAACAAGTTGGCCCAGCTAAATTATATTCTTATTTAATGTCAATATCGTAAAAAGCACCATTTGTCAATAGACAAACCCATAAAACGTGCTGCTTATGATGACAGAGCTAGAAATGAAAAATGTCTCTCCTGCACCTGCTGCTTTTCTAAGATAACTTACCCAAATATAGCTGAAAAGCAGGAGGCTTAGTTTCAGGCAGGATTATTTATTGATATATTCCAATTTAAATCAACAAGCTCAGTCAATCCTAAGCAAGCAGACTCTGCATAGGCTTGCTAAGTCTCTTTTTTGATTTTGAATTATCATGCTTTGAATCCAAAGCCCCATATTTAAGGATAGAAAAAGCACCACTTTCCCCCCTTTCTGAAATAATATGGAGAAAATATAACCTAGAATAGCCAAGTTATGGGGTTTTTTTTTAAAATCCAGTGCCCAAACATATAACATACTTGACCACAATCTCAATTTGGCTGGGACTGTCCCATTTTTCAAAGCAAAGTCTATTACAAAAATTGTATCTTGATAAATCCTGGAAGTCAGCTATTTTAGCTGCAGCCTAATAGTGACCAGCTTCTGAATTGCTGCACAATCTGATTAAGACCAGACAAATTCCTCTACTTTCCTTCCTGAATCACTAAACCTAAGCAATTATCACAAAATTCTGGTAATTAATATATATCCACAGATTTATATGCGCACACTTTTTCACTGAGTACAGACAGCTGGCTTAGTGATTATACTGTTTCAGTTATAGAA
Source organism: Liasis olivaceus (assembly GCA_030867105.1). Lineage (NCBI taxonomy): Eukaryota > Metazoa > Chordata > Lepidosauria > Squamata > Pythonidae > Liasis > Liasis olivaceus. Next base: position 41,363,331 of record CM061352.1, read on the forward strand.
GCAAGAAACATAACTGCATCTCAAAATGGTATCCTCTAAACCCCAAAAGGGGAGGAGGAGGCTATGAGTGCTTCACAAGTTGCTATGTCTGTCTTTATTTCTTGTCACACATTCCTTAGGAAGTCCTGTGGTGGAGAAAGGGTTAAGATATAAGAGAACCCTCTTGCACCTGAAGCCCCATAAGGAGATAGATAGGGCAGGTGAAGGATATTTTATTTTTTTTTAATCTTTCGAGAGGACCTGATTGTCAGAGAAGCCTTTATTTTCCTCTTTGCTTAAGCCAGATTTTTATTATTTTTTAAACAATTGATGAACCCAGTGACTTCTATGAATATTTACATATTCATTTATTTTCACACATAGCCTCTGCAACAACCAAAGGTTTTGTCAACATGACAAAAGGTGAATTGTGATGTCGTGACCCAAGTATGTCAACCCCTTACATACCTGCCTATAATATCATGACTCAAGTACAAAAGGGGCTGAGTTGTGTCACAAGCATTTGCCCTCCGTGCCTCCCATCGCCACTCTTAGGACTTCTCAATATTCCATGGAAGTCTTCATGAGGTAAAGGAGCATATACCATTGTTCTATCAAGCATACAGTAGAAAGAGTTCAAAATTCCCCCATGTACTGATGTGTTTTTAGTCCAATCTGCACAACAGAATGACAGACAGAGCAGTGAACATAGAACTACCTTTTCAGCACTTTTCACTGCAATGAAACTGTCTATGAATAACATTTTCAATAAAATGGTAGGGAAACTTTCTACATAGTGAAATACCTGAGAAATATGTATATGAACATACAAATCACCTTATTTAATATAATGGAAAAGAGAGCTCAAGTACCATCCAAAAATTCAAGTGCTATCCAAAAGCAATTATCACAAAATTCTGGAAATTAATATCTATCCAGAGATTTATATGCACACACTTTTTCACTGAGTACTGACAGCAATTCTAACTAGATTGATAAGTTGCTCCTAGCATTTATCATCTGTAAAAATTGTCAAATTTTAATGAAGATTTACTTTCTGAATATGCCAATAAACCATGCAGATGCTGAAAATATTGCAAAAGGGCATTTCCTTTCCTATTTTAGAATTCAGTCTAGAGTTTTGTAATAACTGACAAATGGAATAGAATTCTGAAGCTGCTCCAGAAGAAACGAAGTAGTGGGAAAATTTATGGTATTGGCTGTGCATGCCATTTCAAGAAAATAGTCTTTGCCCTATATTTTTCTTCAAAGTATGCCATTTAACATACTTTGCAGCAAAATATTGAGCAAAGGCTATTTCCTTTGATCCATGTAATTTTCTGATGAATATATATTATCTCTTTTAAAAATGGCAAGAGAAAATAACTTCTCAAAGAAGACGTTTCATTTTGTAATGAAAGAGTCAGGAAAGTCCTTAGTTATATTGCAAGTTGATGTTAAACATATCTAATACTCTTGAAAGAGTCCTAAATATTTAGAATAGCCTTAAAGGTTGCTTTGTGGCTCAGAATAGTGATTATAATGACCCATCTATCAAAGAAGCTCAAAATAGAAGGAACAGATAAAATCAGTGGAATAAGAAAACTAAAAATAAGTTTAGGATAAAAATAAGGATTCAGTTTCTAATCTTTATGGTAGGGGAAGAGAGAGGAGGATGGTAAAGTAGCTGTGTCGATCTTGTCCAGAACTTGGTTTTGCTCTATCACAGATGATTAGGAAATTAAGAGAGCCAGTTTGTTTTAGTGGTTAAGGCCCCAAGCTAGAATTAGGAGACTGTGAGATCTAAGTTCTGCCTTAGGCATGAAAGCTGGCTGGGTGACTTTGGGCCAGTCACTCTCTCTCAGCCCCCAACATCAGGCTTAAGTGACAAGCCAGTGGGTCAATTCCTGTTGCAACCAATGGATCAACATTCAGTTGAACCCCCCTCCCCCCCAAAAAAGCAGACCCTGTACATGCAGGAAAAAAATGCTATGAAGAAAAAAGAACAATGAAAAAGAAAAAAACCCAGATGATTAGGAAACAACATTGTTGCACAACATCTTGAGGGATCATCTGACATTACCCACTATGTGCTGAAACAAGGACATTTTATCATAGTAGTAAGTCAAATCATCTTTGAGTCAAAGAAACTGCTCTGAAAGAGAGTATTCTCACTTTTCATATTGAGAGTAATGTGCAGTTGTGTGTGGTTGTGTCCCGGCTTTTATTTTTCTATTGAAAGTTTGATTTTCTTCCATATGCCTGTCCCTCAGAATACAGATTGCAGGCTGAAATAAACGAGACCAAAGTAGAAGACCACTTTTTAGGTTGGAAATGGCTTGTATCTTAATGGCTTGTTATGGACCAGGGCTCAGAAATGCTTTCTGTGAAGTTAGAATAAGTAATTCGTTGTTAGAAGTTCTTCAGAAAGTCAAGAGAAGGACATGTGGCAGCAACTGTATATGTAGAGTATGCAGATATTAAAAAGGCTATAGTAAACATATTTATTTATTTATCATCTTTGTATAGCTGCCATCTCACAAAAAAGTGTCTCTGGATGGCATACAACATTCAATTAAAAAGAAAACCAATAAATACATATAAAACAGTCATCATTAAAACTATAAAAGCTATAAAAAAGCACACAGAAAAAGAAGGTTAACTACAGTGAGGGAGCCATCACAAAATCTCCCCAGTCCCCTGAGACCCCCAGGCCTGATCACATAGCCAGGTCTTGAGGGACATGCAGAATGTAAAGAAGAATGGAGTTAACCTCGCTTCCAGGGGAAGAAGATTCTGCAAGGTGGGTGCCACGGCAGAGAAGGCCTGCCTCCTGGGACCTGCCAAATGTAATTCCCTGACAGATGGGACCTGCAGCTTGCCTTTCTGCCAGACCTGATGGGGCAGGCAGATGTAACTGAGGAGAGGCTGCCCCTCAAGAAATATAGTTATATTGCACAGTCATTAACCACTTATCCAATGCATCAAGTAAATTCTAAATTTCAGAACACAAAATATTTTTTTAGGGTGGGCCAAGCTCAGGTTCAGTGAAAAGAACTATTTCAGCCACAATGCTGGGGAGCAGAGAAGCAAAACGTATTCTGAACCAACACTACAATAATTACATTTCTATTTTTGAGTCTATACTGTTGGGAAATATACACACATGCAAACTCCTCCTTAGCGATTATGGAAAGGTTCTAAGATGGGTTGCCATTTTAGGATCAGCCACTGAGGAAACTTCCTGTGACTTAAAATACTGAATTTCTGCACTGTCTTCCTGGTCAAAACTTATGCTGATACTGAATTTGTAATCCAGTTGCTTTTCCTATGCCAACTGTTTAGCAATATGTCTGATTTATGTGACGGAAGCCTGAAGCCTAGAAACTGCATGAAGTTTCTGCATGCTTAGCCACTAGCCTTTGAAATAAAGCTACTCGTGGACACTTTCTATGGTCAGCTTTCTGACCATGTGCTCATCAAACAAGAGTATATACTCAAGGATGCACACCATAAAGCACATCGAGAATTCAGGACTCCAACATGTATTCAGTACATCCTAATGTTGAGAATTGGTTGGTTTTCATCAAGTAATGGAGGAAAAGTTTAAGTCTTCCACATCTCAAGCCTATGAAGATCATTCCCCACACAAGGAAACCAGTAATTGCTTAGGATAGGTTTTCTTCAGGATTTATAGGTCCCTGTTGTTTGCCCTGCTGCAAAAAAAAAAAAAAAATGTATGGCTTTCTGTGAGATATATAACTGTGTGACTATGTGCAATGAAATGTTGTGATATGTTTGCTTTGTAATGTGGGTTCTCTTTTGTTTTTGAAAACTATTCAACACAGGTATCAATTTATTTTATAGTCAATCTTCTGCTGTGAAACTCAACATGGCATATGTTGGGTTTGTAAGCACACTCCAAGCTTCTCATCCAAGAACTGACCAAACTCAGGCCAGATCAGCTTCAGCAAGTTTGCCGTACATGTGCACATTGCTGCACATTTGGGGGATTTTTTAAAAAAATATTATTAGCTACATATGCTTTAGACAAGCAGGATAAGTATGTCAAACAAAAAAAAATGCAACATTTTGCATGAAGGATTCTGAGCTAAAGTTTTATTTTTCTTGAAATTAAAAATAATTCTATTGCTTTGTTCTTCTTAGAGAGTGCTTTTGTGTAAAAGAGAAACATTTTGTAATGTTAGATTCACCAATAATAGCTCTGCTTATGTTTGGGAAACTTCTCTTTCTTCACATCCATCAAAGTGTCTGCATAATGGGACTTCTGCCATAAATGTGGTAAACAAAATAGTGTCATTCATAATCAGAGTGTTTATCTGTACCTTTGCTTCCTGGTAATGCATAATGTAGACTGAAAGGGATTTCTCTTTATAAGTTTTGCAGTATTTACATTTAAATAGGGATTCATTGTGTGAGTATTGGAAAGACCATGAATGCCAAGCTGATTTTAAATAGGCTTACAGGGGATTATGTTCAGTGGGGGATAGGTGTATTCATGGTCCAATGGGCTAAGTACTGGAGCATCATCAGCTGCCTTAGTTATTCCGATAGCCACAGAAAAAGCACTATTATTTTATCTATCTTTCTATCCATCCATCTATCCTTCCATCTATTGCAAGACTATAGCAAAAACAAGGAACAGAGAGAGACTGTGGCAGCCAACTAACCCAGTTCAGATAAGCACATAAGAGGTTCCTGGAAAGAAATGCAATTTTCTAGGCCAAAGCAAGATAATTATCTCACTTCAGTAGTTACGCCAGATATCCTAGAGTGACATCTTGAACAAAGTACTACCCTTCTCTTCCTTACCACCATAGCAAATCAATCAATCAATCAATCAAAATTTATTTACGGTCCAAAACCAAACACACCAAATCAAATATGGAAGCAATAAACCTGCCAGGACTAGTTTGACTTTTCCTAGTTTAATATACTGGCTTTGGATGGAAAATAATGTGTTCATTAGCAATTATAGCCACTATTTGGTTTTATTTATTTTGTATGAAAAGGTATCTTACATTGACAAGCTGGGTTCACACATCTTATATCTTTGTGTGTGTGTGTGTGTGTGTGCATGTGTGCATGCCTTCAAGTCAGTGTTGACTTCTGGAAACTGCCTGGACAAGTCCCTGCAGACTTCTTGGCAAGATTTCAGAAGTAGTTTGCCATTGGCTCTTTCCTAGGGTTGAGAGAAAGTGACTGGCCCATGGTCACCCAGCTGGCTTCATACCTAAGGCAGGATTAAAACTCACAGTCTTCTGGTTTCTAGCCTGGTGCCTTAACCACTACACAAAACTGGCTGGTTTTTTTATATAACACTTCATATATCATAGAAACTCAGAACGTAAGTGTTGGAAGGAACCTTGGTGAGGTCCTAGTCCAGCCCCTTGCCTAGGGCAGGAATCCACTACTATAGCATTGCTGACAGATGGCTACCCAGTCTCTGTTTAATCACCTCCAGTGACAGTCATTTAATCATCTCCTAGACAATACTTTGTTAAACAGTTCTTGCCATTAGGAATTTTTTCCCTGATGCCCAACTTGTAATTTAAATCATGTTCCTTTTCTGGTCTTTTGGAACAACTTTGAATGATTTGTCCTGTTGTCTACATGACAGCTATTCAGATACCTGAAGACAGAATACTGTTAAAGCAAAGGAGTGTAAAAGTATCCTACCTTCTTCCCCAGATAAAATAGAGAATTTCTGCTCTCTTCCTCTCTAATTTGTTGGAAGCCTGGAGAAGTTGCTGTCAACAATAGGAAGGGGGTGATGGGCATGAAATGGAAGGGGCAATTCCAGGGGAGAAATGGCTGAGGTGGAGTTGGCAAGTTAGTTGAAGGAGGAGAACACATCTGCATCTCCCAAGACCACCAAACACACCTCTGATTATACAACAGGTCATATGACCTCATATCCAAGATAACATCTGACAAAGCATTACAGATTTTCTAAACCTTGAAGATGTAGCAAGATAGTATGATACTTCAAAACCCAGATATATAACAGTGACTTAAGATTGTTTTACTCATAGGCTGGACCACAGTGAGTGAGGGAAATGTCATGGATCAAGGAAGAGGATTGATGGTATTAGGCCATGATTGTGCATGTAGAAGTGTAACTGTAGATAGGGCCAAAGTGAAGAACCTAGAAGTCCTATTAAATTCAGTTGGAGACATGTACTTAATCTTCACTTTTTAAAATCAGTTGGATCTAAAAGTGCTTAAGTCTAATTGACTTATACCCTTGATTTGATGTTTGTGGTTATCAGAAATATATTTATTAGTTAGGGTTGTTATTGTTTTAACTCTACCTTATTTAAAAAGATTGTATTAACATGCTATGCATTTCCATTACAGTATGGGATTCTACAAAACTCCTAATCATATTCATCTTCTCAACCCCAGAGATTGTTACTGTAAATATTTTCTGTCAAACAAACTGCAGGTGCTGCATTTTGCATATGATTTGCAATGTTGTACATCAGTGCATCCAAATTCTGATTTATGCTTTTATTTCAATTAAACATAGGTTAATCTAACATGAGGGAGAGACAGTGAGATGCAGAATTCTTTTGAAATACAAAATGAGTGTGCCTTGATGTTTTAGGTGCATTAAATGATTTAGTGGCACAATATTCATAAGCCATTGTATTATATAGTAGTTTCTTCTCCACCCCTAAACATAATCTGGATGAATCTCTGTCACCAAGTAACATCAGAGTTTTATCACAGAGCTATACTCAGAAATAAACATAGTAGTCAAAGAGTTAAAAATGTATGCTTATTTTGTGTTCGAAAATACTAACTGTAGTAAATTAGTGTTTAATTCCTAGTAGAGGCAACTACTCTTCAGAGTATGCATTTAAGCCTTTTCAGTGTAGTAATCTTTAAGGTACATTCAGGCCCCAGAAAAAAATAAAACAGGAGGCTTAGGTACAGCAATACACTCAGGATGATTGCAGTATGAAATGTGATGTGCTATGTACAGTCTCAGAAGAAGCAGTAATTTTAGTTCTAATTAAGGTTGGTTTGAATAAATTTACATTTCAAAAGGCCAAAATAAAAAAAAATGTTGAAAGTATAAAGGTAGTGATGGTATTGTTTTCTAGCTCTGCATGGAGAAAATCTTATTACTTTTATATCATGATTTTAAAAGGATTAAATGGTTGATGTAGAATGTAAAGAAAATACATTCATTTCCTCATAAACAGAATGCTCTCTACCATAAGCATAACCCATATACGTAAAGAAAAGGGTCAACATTCGCAGGGCAAATTCACACAAAGCAACTTTTTTATATTCCTTTTTTCCTTTTTTTTCTTTTTTTTCTGTAGACTGCTGGACCTTTTCATTGCAGCAGAACTTCCAGCATCTCAAAGTAAGGTCAGGGGTTTTTTTCCCTCCCTTTTTTTTCAGCATTTCAAGTCACCAGAAGAGAACATAGTCAAAGATTACCTTCAAATGTCTTTGAGTGTTTGTAAAACTAGAAGTGTGGAAATTAGCTCTGATTAGATTCAAGCATTCAAATCAATTTAAAAAATCAATCTATTTAATTCAGACATCAGAGTCAATTCAAAGTGAATCAAGGCCAATTAAATTTCAACATTTAAATGCATATACATTTTAATTCAGTGCAAACATGTTTGATTCAATGAATCAGATCAATCTGTTGATTCAATTTGATTCACTACTGTAAGACAGTTTGACATTCCAAATAAATTCAAATCCATCTGAATAAACTCCAAATCTGAAATATTCACACAAGGCTAGTGAAAACATTTGCTGTGTAGAAATTCCTTTATTTTCCTCTTTCTTTAAATACTTAGGCCTGGAGAAGGTGCAGGTGATGGCACATAATCTGGTAAAAGTTAGAATCAAATAAATATATGTTCTGGAGAAGGACGAAATCTCCGTAGTTCAAGATGGATTGCCTTGAAAAGCAACTTCTCAAATATCAAGTATATACGCAGTGCTCGGAACAGCCAAGATAGTGCGCAGAACCCTCAAACTCCCAGACCTCTGGTAGAGGACCCGAGATTGAGGAAGACAGATACCACCCATAGGGGTTAGAGGGGAATTTACACACACACACACACACATACATATATCCTTTCCAGCATCCTCAGTTACTTGCCATTTAACTGGCTAGCGAAGAAGTGGTTGCAGCACACCAGACATAGGAAGAGGGAAGTAAAAATTAAAATGAAAAAGATGCATCTTTTTCATTTTCTCAAATGCCAGAATGAAATGTTCCAGCAATATATGTAGATTTTCCTAAGCCTCCAGCAACAACACTCTTAGTGCTGGACTACATGGAGACTTGTGACTTTCACATTTCCCTAACAGAATACAAGGCAGAAGTGGGATCTGTGCTTCAGACTACCAAGATTGTCTTCGAACCTAATGTTTGCTGATGAAACCACTTTTCATAGGACTAGCCTATGCATTATTAGAAGTTTAAATAATGGCTTAGATTCCCCCACTATGTTCTTCCCTTCTATTTTTCTTCTCTATTTTTCTTACATATGTCACATATCTTTATCTCTCTCTTCTAATGCTTTTTGTTAACACAGATTATATGGGTCTGTTGAGAAGATTGGAGGGCACACAGAGAAGTGGCAAGACAATGGCAATGTGGATTAAAATGGAAGTAGTTGATCAGTCAACAACCAGTCACTTAACAATATTACTAATAGTAAACAAGTCTTTTCTACTGAAAAAAAGGAAGATCAGAACTACATGTATTTGATGAAGTGTATTGTGATGCACAAAAGTTTCTGAGATGATAAATGTTTTAGCCTTTAAAGTACCACTAAATTCTTGGCATTTTTTTTTTCTGCAAAAAGTTAATAGAACAACAATACAGGCAGTCCCAAAATTATGTAGGATAATTATGCAGAACACATTATATTGGTGTGTGATTTCAAGATGCACCCAAAAATGGTAGGTACTGCCCTCTTGTGTAATATCAGAATTACTTATTTCAGGGTGTACAGAATGTGATTTGGGGAGTCCCTGGATATTCCACTTATTTTCCTCCAGTCTAATGGTTCCAAAGTATGGGTGCCCATACAGCATTCAAAAATAATTTATACTAATTTTATCTCTTTACTACAACTATCACTTTGAGAAAAATGCATCCAGCAGAATATGAGAACAAGGTTTTCTACCAGAGGTATGCCATGCTCTGAGTAGATTTAAAACCTGTCTTTCAATGAAGATAGAAATTATTACTTCCAAAATGAGAAACAGCACAGACGTAAAATCGAATAGTACATACTTTACTTTTAACATAGATGTAGATTACGAAAGAAAACAAAACAGATTACTTATTAAGTCCATGCACCTGCAAGTGGAACATAATACTATTTATGATAGCTGTAACAAAAAGACAGATCAAGTTGAATATTTAAAAAGTTTGTTTTCCAAATAAGAACAGAAAGGAGTATGAAAATGGCAAAAAAGAAGAGTCTGTTATACACATGGAATGTTGCAGCCCTGGTGAAATGGTGGACTATGGGGGGATTGTTTTAGAAAGAAAAATGAAGGAAAACTTACACAATTACAATTAACAACTCCAGTCACTTCTGTACTTGGATATAGATAACTATATAAATGCTGTGTGCATAATAAAATAAGCTAACCACCAATTTCCAGACTTTGGTTACAAATGTTAAAAAGGAAACGTATCTCAAGCTATTTGTATAACTTTGAGAACACTATTGCTCCTTCAAGAGATAGATCTGATTAAAGCTGTAATCTAAATTGAGGCTTGGCTGTTATTAAGTTCTCAAAGCTGCCACACTTTGATTTAAAAATACAATTAAAAATGCTGCATAATTGGTGTAAGCTGAAGCTTATCGTGGTACCTTTCCAAAAGCTTTATATTCCTACCTGATCACTGCTGATTCACTAGTTTTGAAATCAAAGATTTCAGTCATAGATTTCAAAACTAGAACTGAGTGTGAGGCATTATGGAAGCATCAAAAAGTAGAAGCATATAATTCATATATTAAGTAATCCCACATCTAGAACTTTATTTTAATACATATATTCCCCTGGGAGGTCAAAGCATTTTCCCTAGAATACAAAGCAACTGGATTTTGCTAGCAAACAAGCTAATTAAAGAAGAGAAGGAGGAGGAGGAGGAGGAGACCAACAGAGTAGACCAGCTACAATACTTCATAAGGATTCACAGAACAGAAAACTTCAGATCAGTCTTTACCTAAACACCACAGATATGTTTTGACAATCTAGACAAGAAATCAGGGCAGTAAGATAAATAGTGCTCAGATGCACGATCACTTATAAGATTTAAGATTACAAGTAATCCCATGGCTTTGAGTACACATTCAGTATAGGAAGGGTGAGCTTTCCACATCAGCCCTTTTCACATAGGCACTGTCTAGAGATATGGACTGCAGCTCTCAGAATTTGTAAGCAAAAATGGATATAATTGAGGGTATTTAGGTTGGAAAAAACTGAATTACACATATTAAAATATTTTACAAATATTAAAAACAAGTTGGAACGTCCCTGTTCCTATTCATTGTTCCAGCCACGATCGCTTTCAGCATATTCTACTTCATAACACTTATCTAAGTGTTCTTTGTTGACTATGTTCTATCCTCTTTCTGGATTCTGATCATTCTACATCTCCCCCTTAATCTTTTTTTATATTTCTATAGACCTTAAATTTCCTCAAGCTTGCTGAGATATTATATCATTTGGAATTTAAGATACATCCCAGAAAGCAAGTCACATCTGTAAAACTCAAATATCTTGAACTACAAAATGGAAGGACAATTGTAAAAGATCAGTAAGATTGTATATTTAAGGAGAAAAAAAGATAGAACCATATAATGTGGAATCCTTGGTGCTCACTGAGCTTGGTTGCTTGCTTGCAGACATTTAACTATCTGACTAGGTAACATCCTCAGTGCTAGTAAGTGTGGGGCTTGCTCAGAGTACTAAGGACTCCACAGTTCAACCCTGAGCTACATATATTCTCTTCTATTGAGAATCATGCAATCTTTAAGAAAATCTCTTGTAGGAACAATTGTTAACAAGAATTCTAGTTGGAAAAGAATTCACACATCCTTGCTACAGCAATATTTAATCATTAATGTTTATAGTACCAAATCATATGTTATAGTTTTCTGATTTTATATTGGAGTTATGCTGTATTATCACCTAGCTTTAAGAGGCAATGGGGGTGATAAATATTCCTGTGCAAGAATGTGCAATTCTTTCCCTCTTAAAGTATAGTAACAGGCAATGATGCAGCAATAGGCAGCCAGCTTGAAAATGTTAGATTTCCAGACAATAAAGATGCTGCTATTCATTGGTTCATTTCTCAAAACACACACACACAGTTTTTTTTTTAAAAAAGAAATAATTGGTAAATGAATAGTCTCTTTTAATAAACACAATTATTATTACAAAGCTACAAGGAGAGGTAAGCAAGCTCATCCTTGTGGGATTTTTTTGTTTTGCTTATAGTCTAGCTGTGAATCCTATGTCCTTACTTTAATTCAGTTTTAATATGCTTGCTTTATTTTAAAGTAATGTTTATTAATGTTGTTCATTATGTTTTAATTGTATGTTAAAGAAAAAAAGGAAAAATTAACTAATGATAAATTTGCTACTCAAAGTAGTTCAAATCAATATATATACAGTACTATGCAAAAGTTTTAGGCAGGTATGAAAAAATGCTGTAAAGTAAGAATGCTTTCAAAAATCTATATTGTAATTGTTCATGTTTATCAATTTACCAAATGCAACGTGAGCGAACAGAAGAAAAACCCAAATCAAATCAATATTTGGTGTGACCACCCTTTGGCTTCAAAACAGCATCAATTCTTCTAGGTACACTTGCACACAGTTTTTGAAGGAACTCAACAGGTAGGTTGTTCCAAACATCTTGGAGAACTAACCACAGTTCTCCTGTGGATGTAGGCTGCCTCAAATCCTTCTGTCTCTTCATGGCATCCCAGACAGACTTGATGATGTTGAGATCAGGGTTTTGTGGGGACCAAACCATCACTTCCATGACTCCTTGTACTTCTTTACACTGAAGATAGTTCTTAATGACATTGGCTGTATGTTTGGGGTCCTTGTCCTGCTGCAGAATCAATTTGGGGCCAATCACATGCCTCCCTGATGGTATGGCATGAGGGATAAGGATCTGCCTGTATTTCTCAGCACTGAGGACACCATTGTTACGGGTGGGAGCAACGCAACATTTATTGATGACGAGACTCTCACTGGGTCATTCAGGGAGAAGCTTTATTTGCCCAAAGGTTCAGTTAGGACTCGCAGGTCCCTGCAAAGAACTGAACCCCGAAAAGGAGTTCAGCAAGCCTTTTTATCATTACAAGAGCTGTTTCTCCCCAATCCCCCCCTCAGGGCCCTCCCCATGCCTTCCGTACTCCAAATTTGGTCAATTGCTGGTAGCTAAACCACAAGTCCTTGTCTTCACCGGTCGTACCTTGTTTTGGGTACATTTCGGCCTTGCTGTCTAGAGCATTGCTATCTGAGGAGGGAGGGAGATAAGAGCACTCAGCATCAGCAGAAAGGAAAGTTACAGAGAGTTACATTTAAAATGTAAAACTTCACAAAATACCAGTTTCATACAAAATATAGGATATAACAAAGACTTCTTCTCATATTTGCTTCCGAGACTTATCACTGCAAAGCTTCTAGCTAAAAAAACACTTCCAGAGAAGAGGTTCACTACTTGGTTACTAGTGAGGACTACATAACCCAAAAATGTAGGATAGGACTACATAACCCAAAAATGTAGGATAAAGATCAGAATGAAGTTACAAATAATTTTCCATTTGTATCCTGCCACCTCACCATTGTTCCTGGCCAAATCTCCAATTCCATTTGCAGAAATGCAACCCCAAATTTGCAAGGAACCTCCACCATGCTTCACTGTTGCCTGCAGACATTCATTATTGTACCGCTCCCCAGCCCTTCAGTGAACAAACTGCCTCCTGCTACAGCCAAATCTTTCAAATTTTGACTCATCAGTCCAGAGCACCTGCTGCCATTTTTCTGCACCCCTGTTCCTATGTTTTCATGCATAGTTGAGTCACTTAGCCTTGTTTCCACATCAGAGGCATGGCTTTTTGGCCACAATTCTTCCATGAAGACCACTTCTGGCCAGACTTCTCCGCACAGGAGATGGGTATACCTGGGTCCCACTGGTTTCCACCAGTTCTGTGCTGATGGCACTGCTGGACATCTTCCAATGTCAAAGGGAATAAGCATGATGTGTCTTTCATCTGCTGCATTAAGTTTCCTTGGCCAACCACTGCATCTCCGGTCCTCAGTGTTGCCCATTTCTTTGTGCTTCTTCAAAAGACCTTGAACAACACATCTTGAAACCCCAGTCTGCTTTGAAATTGTTGCCTGGGAGAGACCTTGCTGATGCAGTCTAACTACCTTATGTCCTGTTGCTGTGCTTAGTCTTGCCATGGTGTATGTCCTGTGACATGAAACTGTCTTCCACAACCTCACCTTAGTAGCAGAGTTTGGCTGTTCCTCACCCAGTTTTAAGCCTCCTTAAACAGCTGTTTCTGTTTCAGTTAATGACTGTGTTTCAGCCTACATATGAAATTGATGATCATTAGCACCTGCTTGGTATAATTGGTTAACCATACACCTGACTCTAATCCTACAAGATCCCTGACTTTGTGTAAGTGTACAAAGTGTGTAAGTGTGCAAGTGTAAGAACTGATGCTGGTTTGAAGCCAAAGGGTAGTCACACCAAATATTGATTTCATTTGGATTTCTCTTCTGTTCGCTCACTTTGCATTTTGTGTGTGTGTATATATATATTAGACTTATCCCCACCCATCTCCCCCCAATGGGGGACTCTGGGTGGTTTACATCAAATTAAAACAAATAAATACATAATTAAAATTTATAAAAAAGAAAAACACATTTACACAAATGGAAGGAAGAGAAAAAATCCAGTTGATAAACATAAATGATTACAATATATATTTTTGAAAGCATTCTTACTTTACAGCATTTTTTCACACCTGCCTAAAACTTTTGCACAGTTCACATAAATATCTGTGAAATGACTTTTGATTTAAGGGTCTCTTCCAAATAGGCAATTGGACTATTAAAATTAAACTAAAAATTGATCATGTTTGCCACCCAATGAAAATAACTCAAAGTCAGAAAAGAAGAGGTAGTATTATCTTCAGGTTGAATTATTTTAATAGCAGTTGTTAACTTTGTGCTCAATCATGCAAAGATAACTGCGTGGTTTGGTAGTCTTTCTCCACAAGGTGACAATTGGCTTGCCTGATATGATGCCATAAATCCAGATATCTTCACAGATACCAGAATAAGGCATAAGCTGTAAGATAAACCCCAGCAAGTAATAATAATGGGAGGTAATCACCAATTAATCATCAATGCATCTTTTTGAATAGTAGAATAGGCCTGTATGGCTGATTTCAGTTTTTGACTGAGAATAGCTCTCGGTTCTGGCAATCTCTTGAGCCAAAACTGCAACAATCCCCAGGTTGGAAGCATGTTTGAATCATTCATATGAAGTTGGTAAAGGACATTTGCATGAAAAGTATATAATGAAAATAAATGTTGCAAATTCAACCCCTAGAAATCTGCTTTCACTTAAATTGTCCATTTAGCTTGAATGGGGGTGATCATTTTCAATTTAGCCATAACAGGAATGGCCCACAGAGTAAACTAATATAGAAATAATTGATCATATTCTACAATCCTATGAACTGTCATATTTGCAATTTTATTTGGGGGAGGCAGTGGCCAATCCACCAGTGCTCAAGCTTCTTCATTCATGCAATGCATAAATTCCTTGTCTCAGCCATGACCTAAATAAGTGATAGTTCAAACTTTCATTTAGCATGTTTTTCCCTTAATTTGCAATAAAGCCAGCTGCCTGGAAACTAGGATCTTCTTCCAACTTGACTGAAAATGACATATATCAAAGTATCCCACTATAGGTATTAAATGTGGTGCTAGTCCACTAGTCATTGGAAGGTAGCAGAAACCCACAGATCAAATGGCATCCAGCAAAATTGAAACAATCAGTGGATGTAACAAAAGCAAACTAATTCCTTTGTTTGAGAGACAGTTAGCATTAGTACTGAGCTTTCCCAAGTTGGTCTAATAAATTTGTGACTTGTAGCATCCGATTTACTTCAAATACTGGTACCTGAAGGGCTGAAGTTGGCAAGGCAGGACCCTGCACTACTCAAGATATATAGAACTCTTGTGTAAATATTAAGCAAGCACATCCCAAATTCAAGGCTGTTAAAAAAAAAAGACCAAAGTCCGTTGCCTCCAAGGATTGGAAGGAAAAGGCTTAAGATTTAAATCTTGAGAGTCTCTCTCTCTCTCTCTCTCTCAAACACACACACACACACACACACATACACAAATGTGTTTGTGATCTGCAGCAGGCAGCTCTTCTTGATATGTAATTCATTTTTTATCTACAGTATAACAACTATCCCAGTCTTCAGGGAAAACAAAGAATATTGTTTAAAATTGTATAAATGAGCTTGAAATAGTATGAAACAGTAAACTTAGAAAGACCTCTTAAATATAAATCAGTGTTGGAATTAAACCCATCTTGATTACATTAATTATAACTCAAATACTCCAAGAATTACTGGATCATCTGATCAAATATTAAATATTTTTGTCAAAATCAGTACTAATTTAAGTTAGGTAGTTGACAAAGGCTCCTAGGAATCTTTGGAATATGCTCATACATCTCATCAGAAAGGGTGCAATTAAGTTGTCTATTCCTGTCTTCTATTTCCTGCCCTATTGAGGGCAAGAAATCTATCTTAATCATGGGATATTCCTGATGAAAATGCCCCATTTTGCCCCTTGATCTTGTTGATCAAGACCCAGACATCAGTGAGATTGAATAGACATTTTAAGGACACACAATCATGCTTTCCAACCAGAACCTTCAATTAGGTCACTTTCTTTTTCTGTCTTCTGCCTCTGGAGACTGATTGTCTTCTTCTGAGTGAGGAATGAATGAATGAATGAATGAATGAATGAATGAATGAAACAGTGCTCAGTTTTAGAGCAGTGCTAAGAAACCCATTCCCATCCTCTAGCTAGCAAACTCCACATAAACTCTTCAGTCTCAATCCTTTCAGCCTCTTGAGGGGATATCCACTTATAAGCATTTTGAACACATCTTCTCAGCTATAGATCCAGCAGAAATAACCATTGTTCCAGAATCCACTTAGCAACTAAGGGTACTCTTTAAAATGTTGTTAGAAAAGCTTCTATATCATCTTCAGCTTCTAAGTTAGCAAGTGGAAATGGCACCCTCATTCCTGGATCAATTCCCCTTCTAGACAGTACAGATATCAGTGATTTAGCCAGTTGGTCATCTAACTAAGCTTGTTGAGTTTGGTGATTGTTAGTATTGTCATAAACTCTTCACTATCCTAAGTAAAAAATATCTAGAACCAGTAAATCCATTGTAGCTCTTGGCTGATTCCCAGAACAGGTTTTGGCACTATTGTTAATGGAAAAGCTGCTGAGAGTGGGCGTACTGGGTATGTGCAACCAGAAAATTCTTGTCCCATAAAGAGGAGAGAGAACAACTTTTCTGTTGCCTATGTTTTCATGCAACTCAGAAGAATTGGTTTAATAAAGGAAATCTGAAAACCCTAGAAAGAGCTCTATTCATGTCTACCACCAAAAGAAGTCAGAAAAGTGAAGGAACAGGTATTTTCAGGCTGAAGGCTAGTTCCTTCAGCAGGAGTCTCAAGGTTGTTGACATTGTGCTCAATTATGCAAAGGGAGCTGTCCAATGTGGAAGTGTGTGTCCTTTGACTGAGCCAAACACTCAACTTGGTCTTCTGAAATAATGAGGTTTCATTACACACACACACACACACACAATACACATATACATACATACTTACATACATACATACACATACACACTTTCCTTATGAATCAGGATAATATCAAGATGTTCCTAGACTGGCTTTACCTGCCCCTGAAAACACTTAAGATCCTTATTGTGAGGAGATGGCACACCCTTAGTGTTACTTTCTCTTTTATGCTCACTCTCATTCTTGTTTCTGAGCCCAGTTACAACTTTAGATTATTTGTTCAGCTTATCCTGCAGCTGCACATACATTCACCATTTTCCTAGTTATTGGCTTACTTCTGTGCTACCAGTGGCACAATGAAAGGGGATAAGAGAGAATACTTGCTATTTATTTTGTCAGGAACTTGTCACCCAAGAACTGATTTGACCTAAATTATATTGAAATGGGGGTGGGGGGAGTGGGGGGGAAATCAAGATATGTTAAAATAAAACCACAATTTCCCCCCATCTATACTCCACTCATATCACATATCAGTCAGCTGTTCATTTGCTGTATGCTCACTTAGACCATAATTATTTCTGTGGAGAAAAATAATACATTAAGCTAGTTTCTTTGACAAATGCCAACTGCCATTTTATTCCTTTGTGAACTTCCAATATTATTTTTTTTAAAAAAACAACAACCCTATTTTCTGCCAGTTTCAATAATTGAAGCAGGGCAGCTTTAAAAAGTAACAACTTTCTACCTCATGACTATTAATAGTTTCCAATAAGTGTCCAAATTCACATTTCAACTGCACAAGCACTTTATTTGGTTTTTACAATTCAGGTTTCCTGATCTAACACTTTTTCTTCCTGGCTTCACAATATAATGAGTTCCAGGCAGAAAGATCATACAGGAAAACGGGTTTTCATAAATTTCCTCAAGTGTTACCAACAGTTTAGCCTTGTTTTTCTCCTTAACCTAGACTGGCCTCTCCAATCTCTCAACTGTAATGTGGCCATATTACTTATGCTAGTGCCTATAGCTGAGCAAAGTCTCTGATAGATGCTTTCTCTGGGCATCCTGTTATAATCAGGAATCTTAACAGCAGTAGAAAACAAGTAGTTAGTTCTTAGAGTTTGACTGATAAGCAAATTTTATTTTCCCCAAAACATGGAAATTATGTTCCTATCTTTCACGGTAAAGATATGAAGAGACTCCCTATTGTTGGAGGAAGTTCCATTCCTGCATTTTTGGAGAATGGGAATTTAACTTGTGCAAAGCAAGCAAAACAATTCTTTGCAACTTTAACTGAAATATAAAGTTTATTACAGGAAATACATGGGATGTATTGGGGGTCATGGTGGTAGCTTAATTCCTAAGTAGTGCCTTCTATCAATCAGATTTGCTTGGGAAGGCAATGGTAATAAGTTCCTGAAACATGCAAGCTCACATCCAAAGAGAAGGCAGACAGGGACTTCCGGGAAGTAATGGCGAATGGAGGATGGCTCCACTGAGAGCAGAGCCAATGACAGTAGTGGAACAAGGAGCCAGCATATGGACCTGCTTCTCAGAGTTCCTCTCTGGACAAGGAGAAGATTTGGGATTGCCCAGATGTAGTCCAGACAGAATCTCCCTGTGGGGAGACTATAAGACAGTGGTATCCAGAAGCTTTAGAGGAATCACCATCTTTGCCTAAGCCACGGTCGGCACCTTCAAATGGACACTGAGTTCGCGTACTTCCTCTCTTAATCGCTTCTGGAAATTGCTTGTTACCTGCTTTTTGGACATTAAGAATCTTCAGAAAGGCAAGTTTCATTACTGGGTGAGTTTCCTTCAGTCCTTGGCGAAACAAGTTTTATGCAAGTCTAAGGATTTAAAAAAATTCTTATTTTGGAATAAACAGTAAAAAGGTTATTAAAATGTTTATTTTGGAAAGGTATAAATGGACTAAGGGGCTGGATGGATTTGAAATAAGATTTTGAAATTAAGAATCCTTCCTGTGGATTGTTTAGAATTCTATTAAAAAAATATGAAGATTTTGAAATTAAGTATAAGAAACCTTCTCATGGGAAAATGTTGCTGATTAGGAAAAAAAAAAAAAAAAGGATGGGATGGGATGGGACTTTGAAGGAACCAGTAGAGGAACCAGAAAAAACTAAAGATTAGAATTAAAGGAGAAGAGACCCACTAAAATGAAATGAACAAAATACTTTGAACTTTGGAAGAATTCAGGGATATATGGGAACAATGCATGCAGAAATTAGTCTTAAGGTTGTCTGCTATTATAAAAATCGATTTAAAAGAGTTTATAGAAGAGGACCAGGGTTTACTGGACAAAGCAAAGACTGAGGCTGAATCTAATTTGAACTTAAAAATGACAGGTTACAAGATTGATATGGAAAAAGATGTTACACTGGATTTAAACATGAGACCGACTGATGTCTTAATAATTAAAATGGATATACAAATAACAAACCAGTAGAGTGGCTTGAATAACTTTCTTATTTTCAATTTACAAAAGAGACATGTTAAAGTTTTGAAGGAGGTTCTGAGGCAGGACAGAAAATGAAAAAAAAAATCAAGGGTTTGATTTCAGTCTTTAAAGGGACTGAAGATCAAGATCATTAAAAGTAAAAGGTGGGAATATAAAGTTGGTTTATTTGATCAAGGTTAAAAAATATATGTTGTTTTGAGTGATTCTTAATGAATTTTTGCTGATTAGGACTGACTGTCAAGGCTTTAAGAATTTGTTTATAGATAAGAGATGAAATATGGAGAGAAGAGATCTTTTGTGGTA
The DNA here is from genome assembly GCA_030867105.1 of Liasis olivaceus. NCBI lineage: Eukaryota > Metazoa > Chordata > Lepidosauria > Squamata > Pythonidae > Liasis > Liasis olivaceus. Next base: position 41,382,993 of record CM061352.1, read on the forward strand.
GTAGCAGAGATGGTGATAAGTTACTGAAATTGTTTGTACTTGTCTTGATGAAGGGGGAAGTCATTTCTTTTTTTTTCTTTTTTCTTTACTGTATTTTTTTTTTCTTTATTTACAGTTGCAAGAAAAAGTATGTGAACCTTTTGGAATTTCATGGTGTTCTGCATTAATTTGTCATAAAATGTGATCTGACCGTCATCTAGGTCAAGAGTATTGACAAATATAATATGCCTAAAATAATAACACAAAAACAATTCTGATCCTTCAGGTCTTTATTGAGAACAACCATAAAAACCTCATAGTGCTAGTGGAAAAGTAAGTGAACCCTTGGAACCAATAACTGGTTGACACCCCCTTGGCAGCAATAACCTCAACCAGGTGCTTCCTGTAGCTGTGGATCAGACCTGCACATCATTCAGGAGGGATTTTAGCCCATTCTTCCTGGCAGAACTGCTTTAACTCTGTCATATTCTTTGGACATCTCATGTGTATGGCTCTCTTCAAGTCATTCCATAGTGTCTCTTTTGGGTTGAGGTCTGGGCTCTGACTTGGCCACTCCAAAAGGCGGATTTTGTTTTTCTGAAGCCATTCTGTTGTGGACTTGCTCCAGTGTTTTGGATCATTGTCCTGTTGCATCACCCAACTTCTACAGAGTTTCAGCTGACATACAGACATTCTCACATTATCCTGAAGAATTTTTTGATACACTTGGGAATTCGTCTTCCCCTCAATGACTGCAAGCTGGCCAGGCCCTGATGCAGCAAAGCAGGTCCAAATCATGATGTTTCCTCCACCATACTTTATGGTTGGGATGATGTTTTCATGATGATATGCAGTGCCCTTTTTACGCCAGATATAGTGCTGCGTGTTCTTTCCAAATAGTTCAATCTTTGTTTCATCGGTCCACAAAACATTTTGCCAATACCGCTGTGGAGTGTCAATGTGCTCTTTCGCAAACTTCAGGCATGCAGCAATGTTCTTTGTAGTAAGCAGCGGCTTCCTTTGTGGTGTCCTGCCATAGACACCCTGCTGGTTCAATGTTTTACGTACTGTAGACTCATGAACACAGATGTTAGCCAGGTCCAATGATGCCTTCAAATCTTTGGCTGTCACTCGGGGTTGTTTCTTTACCTCATTGATGAGTCTTCGTTGTGCTCTTGGGGTGATTTTGACTGGGTGTCCACTTCTTGGTAGAGTAGCCACAGTCCCAAAGTGTCTCCATTTGTAGATCGTTTGCCTAACTGTAGAATGGTGAATTTCTAAGGTCTTTCAAATCACTTTGTAACCCTTTCCAGCTTTATGTAAATCAACAATTCTTGATTGTAGATCCTCTGAAAGCTCTTTTTGGCGAGGCATGGCTCACATAAGCATATTCTTCTTGTGCGGAGCAAACTCAAAAAGTTTGAGTGGTTTTTATCAGTCAAAGTAGCTCTAGTCCACACCTCCAAGGCTTAACAAGACTCCAGGTATGCTAACACCTGACTCCAATTAGCTTTTTTGAGGTTAACTCAAGGGTTCACATACTTTTTCCACTAGCACTATGAGGTTTTTATGGTTGTTCTCAATAAAGACATGAAGGATCAGAATTGTTTTTGTGTTATTATTTTAGGCACATTATATTTGTCAATACTCTTGACTTAGATGATGGTCAGATCACATTTTATGACAAATTAATGCAGAACACCATGAAATTCCAAAAGGTTCACATACTTTTTCTTGCAACTGTATATTTTTTCTCTGCACTTTTATTTTACATTTTAATATTTTCTTTAGTTTGCATAAGTTTTTTTTATCTTTGTATTTTTAGACTTTAATAAAAATTATTAAAACAAAAAACAAAACAAAGAGAAGGCAGGCAGAGCGGTAACAGATGGATTAGAGAGATTCCTAAGTCTATATACGTGCCTGACTGCACCTCATGGTCAGTAGGTTGTATGTTAGTAAATATCAAAATATTTCATGGAAAGGAGTCCTCTAAGTTACTGATGCAAGGTATCTGGAAGACTTTCTTATTCAGCACTAGTTTTTGATGGCTTTCATTTGGATAATCTGCCTAATATCCTGAAGGATAAATAATTCCTAAAATACTCTCTTCTTCTCTCATGTGTTACATTATTCTGAGGCTTTTTAATGGCCTTAATTCTGCTTTGCATTTTTGCAGCCTAGTTTTAAAAATCAAATAGGGCACTTATTTAGAGAAAAAGGTCATTACTAGAATTCTAGTAGCAGTTTGTATGTCTTCAGCTGTCATTACTAAAATATCCTCTACTGAGAAATTAGGAAATGTAGAATGGCTTTTTATGACATCCTCTGCTAAATGTTTCTGGAACTCAGGCTTGGCAAACAGACATCTTTCATCCACTATTCTTAGTTCTGAAACAAATATGCATGGCCTTTTCCAAATGAATATATTTTAAATTTTGCAATACATGTAATAGCTTTGGCATTCCAAACAAAGCTCTGTGCATTTTATTAAACTCTTGGGAGAGGACGGATAATTTTCAGCTCATTCTGTGACTAAGTTCATGTAATGTCACTTTGGGATTTTTTTAAAAAATTACCCATTGTACTGATATATAAATTTAATGAAATTAGGAGCTGAGTCTCTCACTTGATTTATACTGTACACCAATACAGCAATTGCATTCATGTCTGAAGCTTTTTGTAAGTAAATATATATAGCTTGCTTACCCACAGTGCTTATCCGTTATTTAAAATATACATTCTGCTCATTTAAAGCATGTTATTAATGTATTAAATGAGCTGAAATTAAAAACAAACAGACTCACTTGGTCTCTATTATTTGGAGCCTTTGCTAAAGTTAAGATGTTGATGTTCCAATTCGCAACGTGGATTAGTACAACAATAAGTGGTTTCAATCCTGTGATCTTGTCCCAGAGCCGCTACCGCAGACACTGTGACCATATGGAGAGCTCAGAGGTATATCAACATAAGCTCACTTAAACCTCCTCAGGAAATAAATTTCTCCAAAAGGTCAAGATAAATGCTCTTACAGCATATGAATTATCATTTTGCAATGAAATTTTGCACTTGGGAATCCAGATTATCTTTCTGTCTTGGAAAAAAGAAATGTTTACCTTGTATGAAATGTCTGGTTCATTTTTAACAGCAAAGCAAACAGCAGCAGATAAAAGGTATTTTGCCCCTAAAAATCCTAGTCCAGCTCTTATTCCAGATGTGAATTTTGACCTGTCTTGAAAAGGGAAAGCAGATGAGATGAGAAGGTTGCTGTGCTGAACATTGGGCAGAGAAGAGTTAAGCACTCTCTCACACAGTAAATCCTTCTTCACCCTGCGCTCCAAGCAGATATTAGAAATGGTCATAATGATTCACTTCCAACTATCATGTCTTTATTGCATTCTGTAATGTTATATCTGGAATTTTCAGTAGCCGTGCACTTTCCATGGTGAACTGGTACTTTAAATATGTTCATTTGGAAATATTTCCCTTGAAACTGAAAAAAAAATGCAGTATTTAGTATTTAATTTTAATGGTAATATGTATAAATAATAAAGCACCTTATTTAGGACTGCAGGTTAAGAATATTAATTGTCAAGAATTGAATAGAAAAGACAACGTCCCCAAAAACAATAATGGAATCAATTCAGGGTTTAAATCAATAGGAAAGAGTAAATCTATGAAACAGCTAGGAGGTTCTGAAAAAATCATGTACATGATATTCAAGTGAATCTATCACAGGTCTGGATATCACTGATGGGTAAAAAAAAAAAAATCAGGTTAGCACAGGTATCTGATCTAGTTGAGGTTTCCTTGAGACAAATGGACAATGACAGTCATTGACACTGTTAGGTGCTAACTTTACTTTTTCCCCTTTTTCTTTTTGAATGTTATTTTATTCTGTATATGCTGGTCTATGACCATAATAAAGATCTGATTTTGATCTGAAAAAAAAAATACTGATATTTGATTTCTTGGACTTTTCTCTGAAACAACAGAAAGTGCAGGTGTTGTATCTGCAACCCCAACGTTCCTGCTCATGATGCGACGTTGGCATTACATCATTTATTGAAACAGTCTTATGCTGACTGTTTGACTCTGCGTGGTGTGCAAAACAAATAGTTTTTCTTCATTAAGCCAGTGCAGAGACTTGGAGTGTTAAACTACCCAATGTATGGCAATCAGCCTAGACTTGTTCAATCATTAGTAGTTTCTCAGGGAAGATGCCTGAATCTTAGATGGGATGGGGGACATAATATGTACCACTGGATATTCATCAACCAAACAGTGTCTTCAAATGTTTTACTCACCACTGCTAATAGCACTATCTATTTTATTAATGAACTAGGGTTGCATTCGAGTAAGGACAGTATTATCACTATCCCACCCGACCATTATATGGATAAACCAAGGACGGTGAAAAATCAAAACAAGAACACAGATTTATCAGAAGACACCTTGCATGAAAGTATAACTTAAATTGGATTTGTGCATATGGTACCAATTCAGAATACCAACATAAATGGCTGTTGTTTTAAACAAACAGATAGTATTGTTTGTGGGAGAAACAATAGGTGTCTCCTGAAAATATTTAGGAACAGCTTTACAGCATTAATGTGCTAATGATACAGTTTTTCACTAAAAAGAAATTAGGGGTAAGGATTTTTTTCCCCTCACATCTTGAAAAATCAAGATTTTTTTGTAAATGTTCCATATTGATCTGAGATATTTAGATAGCAAAGGTTATTTTTTAATTTACCGTTTTAGCAAAGGCTTCTTTATAATTTAGTTTAATTTAAAATCAGATGAAGATACTGCCAATGGCAAAGCAATATAGAAAACCTCACATTGTTTATTACATCAGCAAACAAAACTATCTTAGGTCTTAATCTGAGCATCCATATTTATCCAATGAAGATTCTATTAAAAGATAGATTCAAAGTTTGACCAGTGCACAGTTCTAGGATTCTAGTTACAAGCAAATGTTGATAGAATGATTGACAACGTTGTAATAACATACAGAAAGAGAAAGTATTAGGTATGCCTATCCATATTTCCACCTCAAGGGATACAGATATAGTAAAACAAGATGACTAATAACCTCATAAAGGTCATTCATTTATTTGGATACTGCCAGCTAACTCACATTCACTCAACTTATCTTTACTTATCAAACATAAAACAAAAAGTATGTAGACTTTCAAATGTAAAGTAATAAAGACAAAAAGCAGCTTCATAGGCTGAAATCTCAATTGCTTTCAGTAACAATACCCAAAATATACAACAGGTAGTCCCCAGGTTAAGAATGTCTGGCAGACCCATAGTTAACAACGGAGTCTATTGTAGCAGAATGAATTAAATGTACAATGGTTCACGTTAAATGCACAATACTACTCATACTCAATACTACTGTTCCAGCTTACATACAAATTTGACTTAAGGACAGACCTTGGGAACAGAATTTGTTCTTAAACTGGGAACTACCTGTATCCAGCACAGATAAATTTAACTTTGAATAAGCACATAAGTTGTATTTAATGAACATCTCATCCCCTAAAATTTTGGATGGGACATCCATAACTCTGACAAAAGTTGTTGCCTGATTGTAGTTTTCAATTCCTTGAAAAGGGAAATTAACAAGTATATGGTAAAATCACTAAAGCTTCTGAAGGCTCAAAGGGGTGCTTTGAAGCCTCATTGAAGTGGTCATCTGAGACTACTCTATTGACAACATCTAGAACCACCAAAACAAAACAAATAACAAAATAGAAGGTATCTGTTGTTTTATTTTACTGATCAAGCAAAAGACACTAAAATCAGGAGAATTCCTGATTCATTCAGGAAAGCTAATTCTAATGTGTCTGCAAGAATTATGCCATATACAGGCAGGCTGAAGTAACTGAGTAATAATACTAGGTCACAGGCATGCATATAAGCCAAAAACGATCATACAATATGCTACATACCTCCCTTCCAAGGTACAAAACAATATCTTATTTGCAAATCTAGGCACTGTGGTGGCTTTCATGTGTGAATGTCTGTCACCACAAATGGTTGTCTGATGATATTAACAACAGTGGAACATTCACAGATCCTGCCTCTTGCACAACTAAGTGCTACTAGTGGTAAATTGAGAATTACAGTTGAGTCAGATGCAATTTCTTCTTTCTGTACCTGTGTTCTCTTCAGCTGCTTCATATGTCATCTTCACATTTCGTCAGGATTCATCTCTTCAGTATAAGAAAGAGGTCTCCTTCTTTTTTTTCATCTTTCGGATTGTCCGCTTACATTGCACTCTATAGTTGGTCCCACGGTGAAGTAACATGTTTTTCTGTGTAGCCTTTTGAAACCTATGTTGTATCTGTGCTATCCATCACTGTGTTCAAGCAGCTGCTGGAAATAGAATCACTTTCTGCGGATGAAAATTAACTAACTAAGCAGATGCTTAGTGAAGAGGGTAAACCTCCTTCCACATGAGCACTGCTTGAATGTTTAATTCCCCAAATAGACGTACCTGTTTATTTGGGATAATTTTCTGCAGCTGTGACTGAGCATGAAATGGAAGCTATTGGCTGTTCACCGGTGCTTTTCATGACATGCCACGTAACTGAACCAGTGCCATACTGTGAAGCATCACAAGTCACTCTCACTGGCTAGTGTGGGTTATAATGTGTGAAGACCATGTCTGAATGAATTTTCATTGCTTCTGTGACTGCTTCTTCACAGTGTTTGCAGTCCCCACTTATAACAGAGTATTGAAGAGGTATATCATGGTAGCTAAATTGGACAAGAATCTGCTGTAATAATTAACAAATCAAAAAGAGATCATCGTTGTGACACATCTTGTAGCCTTGGAGCAGTCACAACTGCATTGATGGTGTTAGTGCAATAGGCAGTACTAGGAATAAATAACTCATGTTTGTTCTACGATGCTTGAAGGCCATAGTCTGCCATCTCTGCAACACTGCCTTGAGTGTTAAAGATACACCTTATCATTTTTTCCAGTGACAATGATATCATATAAATAGCACTGGATGCCCGGACTGCCTTGTGGCATTTAGTTTAAGGCTCATTGGCAAACAGCTAGTGCTGATACTATTCAAAAACAAGTCTTTTACATAGGTACCATCTTTTGTTTCTGTTTATGGGGAGAAAAACCTTGAAATCTTCCTGCCAGTTCTATTTTGCTGAATTGTCCTGGGCAATATCTCTTGCCCAGATTTAAGAATGTTTTTATTAACCAATATCCAGTAAGGTTAGCAAAAATGTTCTCAAATTTGGGTATTGACTAACTGATAGTAGTGGATTATTGGTAATTTTAAAATCATTGCAGGTCATGGAAGTTTCATTCATTCATTCATTCATTCATTCATTCATTCATTCATATATCAAATTTGCCCATCTTGTTGAACAACTCTTTATTCATTTAGTTACTGGAACCACAGGCAAAGCTAATGGCATTTGATCAGCTTTGGAAAGAATTCTCTCAGCTTCCATCTGATCCAGTCCAGTTTCTAGCTTTTTATGTATGTCACATGGAACTGAGCAGAGTTTGTAAAACTACGGTGTGGTAAATTTCTGTAAGTCTGTTTTATCTTGTATATGCATAAGGATGTTGATGTCATCTTTGAGCACAGGGGCAGCCTCATCCAATACCTTTTTGGGTTTATTCTTGGAGGTCTGGGCAATAGGAAATATAATGTGCAGGCTGTTGATGGAATCCAGTGGCATCTTCTTCAAAGAGTCATGACCCAGATGTTGGTCCACCTGTTCTCACATCATTTAAGTCCAGCATATCATAGTGGTTTCTGTATTTTATAGTACAATTATCAGCATTACTCAATAGGAATGATATCCTCTCCAGTATAATTTTTTTATTGCATTTAGAATCTCTGATACGCCTCTCAGATGCATGCTGTGATATATGTAATACAGCAGAACGAGCATCGAATTGCATTGATGTGGTTTTGCCATTCTAGTGTGAACAATACTACTCCAATTTAAATTTAAGTCTTAAATTTACTTTAGAGATTTCCAACCTAGCTATCCTAATTTTATTATCGGATTCTTTATATATGGTATGCACAATTGCACTCTTTATAAAGTAGTGGCTTATTTAACTTTAGCATATGGTATTCTGTTCCCTCAGCAACAGGTTCTGTTTACTTCCTACTTTTACTGAATGTTCCGCAGGCTTCTCCTTTAAATCTGCATTGAGTTGGGGTATGTGTGAACCTCTGCTACACTGGTAGCACAGTTCATTTTGATCTGTTACTGGCTATTTGTATGCCGTTGCAAGCTTATTTATATTTGCTCTTATGCCTGGAGTTCTGTAGTATCTTCTGGTTTCCCTGGAGATAACAATTTCAGATATTCTCTTAAATGTTAATCCTGTCTTGGTTAAGAGTCTTTTTTGAATGCTTCATTTCAGAATTCCATGAAATAGCCAGTGTCTCAATACATTGACAGTTTTCAGCTGCATTTGCTGCAATGCATTTTCCTGTGTTCTTGTTTGCACTTATGAAAGACCCTGCAATCATAATAATAAGGGGTATGCTTTGCACTCTATGTTTCATAAAACAGGCACTTTTTTCAACAACTGTATCATCTTGGCCTCAAAAACTTCTCCAGGTCTCTCTGTGTATAATGCCCAATCAGTTGCTGCATTGGTGCTATCAAACACATTCAAGTTAGCTCTCTGATGTACTTGCCCCCACCCACCCCAGTGATCTAGTAAGGGTTGAAAGGTTTTCCCCCTAGGATCCAATTCTGTCATCCTGCCTGTATCTTTTTATTGATCAAACAAAAGGCACTAAAATCAGGAATAAGTTTTTCTCGTGCTTGCTTTACTGAAAGTTCTAGGAGAACTATCTCCAGTGTATCTTCAAGAATTGCAACATATGCAGGCAGGCCAAGATAACAGAATAACAATACTAGATCACAGGTATGTTTGCTCAACCAATAACAACAATAATAATGCAAGATATGACAATGCCTTTATTTGAAGTACTAAAGAAAAGACATTATTTCAAAGTCAACTGCTCTAGTGATAAGAGATTAGGTGAGTGGGATGCTTCATAGAGGCCTAGTAATCACAAAACTAATAAGTAATTATTTTTGTTTTAATATTAATTAAAGCCAATTATGTTTAATTTTTAACCTGGCTCTACTCCTTTCCTTTCCTGCCCATTTTTTGAGCACCTATGAGTTCTCCTTGCCCCCTTTGCTTGAAAATTATGTTCCTCTGTTTTAGTTTAAGTACCCACTACTCATTTAGCTGTGATAGATTTGATTCCCTGCAATCTAAACTAACAACAATACGCTCCTCCCACCACGCACATGTCTGGGATTCAAAAGCCATCCAATCAGAGGCACACTCTTGAAAGATGTTGATTACAGTCAAAAAGAAATATAGAACATGTCTGGCTGCATAATGCACCTGAAAATCTTTTATATCTACAGACATTTCTTTCCCCTTCATATTAACTCTTTATCATCATTATTGTCATGCTCTGAGTATTCACCCCCCCCATGTAAGTAGGCTATTGATTTTTGAAGTGAAAAGATTGATCCCCCCCCACTCCTTTATTACAAAGCCCAAGGCTTTTAATAAATGAATTGTGGCCTTTCAGTGAACTAATGGAGCTTCCTCAGTTGGAGCCGCTCTTAAGATATCATCTAGATATATTAAACGCCTTATTTCTTAGGCTCTTAAAGTTGACCCTGCAGCTCTTAATAACATTGTGAATGATCCCAGGGCTGTGAAGAGACTGAGCCATCACTCTCTGATGATGCAAGATTGTCCCTTCATGCAGTTTGTGCATTTCTACATCATAGACATTTTAGGGATCCTTTAGAGTCTTTCCCCCATTACTACTACTATTATTATTATAGGTACTAGAATAATAGTTTAGCATAATGATTTAACATGATTTATTCATGTATAACTGAAAATAGCACAGAGACAAGGGACCTGGGCTGCTCTCATTACAGGACTGTTTTCTCAAGAGAGCAAATCTTTTGAGATCCATTTTTTTTCCCAGCAGTTATCTGGACAAACACAAGGGCTGTCTTTTGTTAAAGTGTGGTCTGTACATGGATCATGATCATTTCTGATTATCTAAATATGGACATCAGTGGGCAAACTCATATCTGCCAGATGAATATTACTATGTGCAGTTATTCTGCTCTTAAAAACCAGTTTTGGTGATGGTAATAATGATCTTCCTTTTTTTGTATCTATGCAAATCTTGGTGAATCAATATGTTTACATATGTCCTAAGAGAAGTTTCATTTAATGAAACTATTCATTTAGTTCTTTTCTCCCCAGAGACCTATAGTTTTCAATTTCCTGTGAGGTCTTATTTTTTGTTTTTGTTGTTGTTGTTTGGTAGCAGGGAAGTCCATAGGAATAGGTGAATGTAAAATAGAACATATTGCAGCTATAAACATCTTCCTAAGTGAGCTAAGAGTGACCCTCATCCAAGAACCTGAGAAACACTTTAAAAATGCTATTTTGAAACCCAAATGTCTGGTTTCTAAAAAATTTAAATATATTTAATTTAATTTTTAAGATGTATTTAATTTAGATGATTCTGGGCAGCTTACACTCAAAAAGCAAGAAAATCAGGATTGGGAAAGAGATCATAGATATCCAGCAGAGAACAGAATCTAAACACAACACAAAAAACAACATATTAGGACTTAGCAGCCATCCTACCCTAAGTCCTGGGAGAACAACCATCTTATCAGGATGGCAACCATACAGATCTCTGGGAATACTGTTTCAAAGGATAGGCACCAAGGCAGAGAAATCAACTTTCTAGGTCCAAATACATGACATTGTTTAACTGAGTAGACCTGGAATGTGCCCACTCTGCCTGATCTTACCAAATAGATGGAAGGTAAGTACTCCCTCAAATAACCAGGCCTATGCTATAAAGGCTTTTATAAGTAATAACTAGCACCTTGAATTGCACCCAGAAGTCCACTGTCAACCAGGGAAGTTGTGGACCAGCTGTTACATTACTATATTGTGGCATACCCATCACTGCCCATGCCACTGCAGTTTGGACCAGTTGTAGGCTTTGGGTGATCTTCAAGGGGAACCCACTAGAATATATTACAGTAGTCCAATCATGAGGTGACTAGGTCATGAGTGACCATCTGAAGGGCTTCATACTAGGCTGCACTCATTCCCAAACCAATCATTATAAACCGATTTAGGCATACTTCAGAATTCATGAGAACCTAAAGTCTTGTGCTTCCCATCCATATTAGCCCATTCCAAAACAGTCCCCAAAGTTGTCACTTTCAAGGCAAGGTTGGAAGGGGATTAAACAGCACTCATTGGAGCTTCAGTAAAGTTCCCAACATAATCAAGGAGCCATCTTGATTCTTTGAGGGATTCCGAGATTATATCCATTATTGAATTTCCTGCCGACTTAGTCCACATCTCTGTCATTTTAATGTCTGTTAATCTCTGTCAGTTTGGGCAGTAAAAGATATTCCTTGTTAACAGTATTGGCAAATATAAAGGAGACTTACTGTACTGAAGAATGGATAATTTAAATATAATTAATATAATGAAGGCCAAAAAAAAAAAGATTTCTTAAATTCCATACTTATGTGTAATCCTTTTCAGTTTTGGACAACAGTGAGCAGAGACTACAATCCATGACAATTATATGCCAGCTGTAAACCATGACTTGGCTTAAAATAGAGTCTGCCAACAGCAAAATCAGTGAAGGTAACCAAATGTTCTTTGTTACACTGGCAGATGTAGATGCCTGACTAAGTTCATAATTTGAATTCTCTGACTTAACAAATGGAAAGATTATAGTTGATTGATGCACAGAGTTTCTTGCACATTTGCAGCATTCTAACTACAGGCAAAATTAGGGTTAGAATGATGTACATACTGGGCATGCTTCCATTACATACTTAATCAGGTCAATTAAAGAATAAAAAATCTAATATATCTAATCTATGCCTGATCATTTCTCAGTTAAATGAGGATCAGAATCCCTTGGAGTGCCCATAGGAGTGAGTAATTTAATTGCTGGGTATTTCACCGGCTTCAAACAGATTTGGAAAAGAGAGTTAACCTGAGGATACCCCTTCCAGCCTCTAGCACAGAGAAAAGAACCTGGAGAATGCACAGAAGTGTGACTGCTCCAGCTCCTCTATTTGTCTCCACTTTGTTACCCTCCCAGGGAACTCACAAAGGGGATGAAATAAGACACAAAGACACAAAGGGAGTCTTTTCTTCATTCCATCTGCAATCACTTGGGGCCAGTTTGGGCACCTGCTTTAAAGTCTTTGGCTCTCTGGCAACAGATCTCTACATAAGTACCTGATCATCCACTACTGTGCACAATGGATCATGTCAGGCAGACACGACCACTGTGCTTTCTTACTATGTTGATTAACTAACTATCATGGAAACAGGTATTTTCAGTAAAATAAAATAAAAACAATAAACCCTAGTTCCATCCAGGTGCTCTAATTGTTGGAACCTCAGTAAGAGAATGTTGAAGAGCACTGAAATACGTATTCCAACAGATTCCATGCCGATCTGCACAAGTTTGATTATTGTGATTTAACTAGTGAGTCAGTGGACTGGAGAAAATTGGTTGCCAGACAAATAGTTCATGGGATGGCAAATGAAATCCACAAACAGCAGGGAGCTTTGCAATTTTACACATTAATAGCAATAAACTCCAGTGTATTGCCAGTCAAAAAGCAATTACTGTCAGATGGATGTACCTGCATAATACACATGTTTACAATTTTTTTTCTATCAAACATCAGATTATCTTGATATACCTTATGCAAAAGTGACTCCAACCTTTGAGCTCTCACACCTAAATAAAATAATGAAACCATCTGGAGCAGTCTCCTGTCAAAAACAAAAACAAGGGGAAAAGAAACCTTTCTACCTTTCTTCTAAGCATGGATATTTTTTTTTCAGCTATTAAAAGGAAAATTGTCTTTCCTTTACACCAAAGCAAAACTTTAGCCTGTTTTTTCCTAAGAAATTAAATGCACTGTAAGAAATTCATATTAAATGGATGAAATGCACAAGTGTGACTCATTCTTGTCATGTACAAATGCAGATTGTTTACAAGTGCAGATCAAGTCAATCATAGTATGTATTTAGCATATGCATATTTTCCTTGGGTAAGCATGATTTATTCATATTTTTATACATATTGTTCTTTCAACTGTTCATTTGTTTATCTTTCTTACAATAAAAATCCCTGTTTCTTTCTAGATAATCTGATATGTCACACAGGGAATAGACTCAAGATGTGTTTTGATCATTTCCATTTTCTTGCCAAATAACCAAAAAGCAAATGTTAATATTCATATTCTTCATCATAATTTTTTTCTTTTGGGGAAGAAGCATTGTTATTAGCAATCATATGCTAAAAACATTCTTTGGGATAACTGAATTAGATATTTTGAGCAATGGAATTGCTGCCATGGACATCTCTTGCTCACAGTAACTGACAGCAGAGGACACATGGAAATGCTCAGTTTAGTGACATCATCTCATTGTAAGAAAGTATTTTTTTAAAAAAAATAGCAATGGCCTCTCCCTATTTTTTTTTTTTTTTTTAAGATCCCTTGGTTTTAAAGAACAAGAATTGTGACTTGAGGAATTTGGAACCATTTCCTTACCTGGCTAGCATTATTTCTGGACAGCTGCAACTTTGGATAATAATTCATTCCAGGCCTATAGCTTTTTGTTCTGTCAAATAATACTTTCTTTTACAATTGTCTTTCTGGAGATTAGATTGCTGAGAGGGGTAGAGGAAAAGAGAGTGAAAGAGAGAAAGAAATAAGGGTCCAGATAGTAGTAGAGTTGTTGTATTTATCTTCTAAGCAATATGCCAATTTTCTCATACCCGGCTATACTTTTCCAATTCCTTATAATGACATATCTGTGAAAGAGAGCTGTGATGCTGGGTCATGATCAATAGTTTATGAACTATCAAAATAAAAGATAACAGCTTCTGATTATCTGACAAAACAAACCTCACAGTTGGTATACAAACATACCAAATGGGGGGCCATCATCATAAAAGAGAAATTACTTGCTTCTATCAGTCCTCCAAAGGTGAAAGTTTTCATCTCAGAAGCTTCAGTGAAGAGCTGACCCCTATGGCCTGCACACTTGTTGCATGCTTATTCCAACAAAGAGCAGCACAATTTAGCACAAACACCTGCTGCTTATCTCTTAACTAATGATCTTCAGTAACTCTCCTTATGAACATCTGATTCATCATATACAGTAAGAACCCTGAAATCCACCTGTGCGGATAAGCATTCTGACTTACCTTCTGGAGCTGCAAAGTAGTTAAATATCATAGTATCGATTTAGTTAAGACACAAAACCAATTCAATCTGTATGCAGTTATCCATAAGGTTGGTTATCTATCTGTAATCTTTTTATACAGCACATTGTGGAAAAACATATCCAGATGATGTACAACGCTTAAATCCAAGTAATTTTTACTATGTCTTATCATAGATTAACATGATGATGCCCTGCCCGTCCAGTTATATAACCAGTGGCCATACAGTAAGTAATACATTAACATCGTTAGGGAACTCACATGGTGAGATGTACAGAAACACTGTTAGCACACATCTGAATTATTGCAGTGTTAATTTATATTTTATTTCTGTGGGGGCAGATTCCAGAATGTGTATGCATGCAAACTTGCTCTTCTGGGTTTATACCTGATGAATGTCTGCAGCACTACTGCACTTAGATCTATAAGCCTTATAAATAGCACAATAAAGGCTAGAACCCTAAATCTAGTCCAGAAGTAACTTATCTGCCCATGGAATTCTTTCCGTTCTTTCTGCAATACAGTTGAAGAACCATTCCAGAGCAGCCGCAGAAACTGAGTGAACAGCTAAGTAGATCTTTGATTAAAACAAAAATGCTTCCTTTCCTCCTAGCATGGGGGACAAAAACAGTTATCCAAATGGCAAGTTCATGACTGGATAGTTTTGAATCAATTGCCAGAGATCACAGACCTAGGCTTGTGCTATTAAGCCACAGTTTTGTACTATAGCAGTTTGTAGGAATAGCACAAAAAGGAAAGAAAATGGTAATTTTTTTGTACAGAGATAATTCTTCTCAGAAATCCATTAAATATGCAGTATATTAGGATCAGTCAATGAAGTATAGTGCACCCAAAGGATTAGGAAATTAATGGAAAATACCATGCTGTAAGAATTCTCTAAATCTCAGGGCTCCTATGGAAATTTGGATCAAAAATAGATCCTATTCCCTTAGTTACTCATGCACTAGTAGCATTCTGTAACTTGAGATTACCTTATCAATTTATTATAAACATAAATTTGTCTATACATGGAGGAAAGTGAGCAACCCTGAAGCACCATATAATGCACAGATTTACTCTGAACTTTTTACAGGAGACTGCAGGAAAATTAAACAAAAAAATAGCAGGCTGTAGGTACTCACTGTGTTCTGGCTCTTTGCAAAGAGATTTTATTTCTCAAGCACTTCTTGGGCTATATAAACTTGGAATTTCACATGTGCTGAAATTTCAGATAGGGTGAAATGTCAGGAAAAAATATCATTGTAAATAAAAATAAAATATAAATATAACTAAAGACATTCCGTGTTATTCTGAATTACTGAGTCATTTTCAGTCAATGAACAGAAAATACAATTCCTTTGAACACATTCTATATTTAAAGAAATAATGCCAACCCTCCTATCCCTGGAAGTTTTTCTTCAGAATTTTAAATGCATTAAAAAAAAATGGATAGAAAAATACTGACATGGAACCTGCTTCCAAAAGGGAGTAGATAAACAGAGCAGATTTACTTTGGTTGGGCCATCCTTACACTCAACTATAAAGAACCCATACTTGCTTTACAACTTTACAGTTTAAAAGGCACAACATTAAAGAAATGTTCTTACTGGATTAATGAATACAACATCAACAACCATGGTAGAGAACTGAGATACAAATGCTAGCTACTTTTTTATACTTTTCTCTCCAGTTAAGGGGATACTGAGATACTGTCTTCTATTCTACCCATGATAAGACATTCCAAAAGTGCATAAGAAGAAATGGCATGGGGGAAAAATTTTATGAGGAGGAGAAAAAGAGGGAAACATGACTGGTTCCATCATAGTTTCCGCATAACTTCATCTGTTATGAGTGTAACCCAGATAATCAAAGATCATGGCCGATGTTTAAACCATTTCCACTAAATAACTATTTAAGCTATTCAGTTCAAATAATAACCCTACAAAAGGGATAAGGGATTGATAATAGTTTTGCTGGAGTTGTTTCTTCTGAAAGTACGTATCCTATTAGCACAACTTAACCCTACCTAACTTGTGTGATGATTTTTATATGCGCATGTCATGAGGGATGAGAAATCAGTAATTATTTCTTTCTTCCTTTCTCCAGTAGAATTTGGGACAGTTATTATTACAACAGTACAACACAATAATATTTCCCAAACTAATAGGACTCAATCTGCATGTTTCTAGAATCAGCCATCTGTGTCTGTAACCCAATGCAGCTACGTTTTTCTCTATCCTGTTTCCCCTTTCTGATTTTAATATGGCCTAATTCTTGAAATTCAAAAGCTCACACTATTTGTAAACCTTTACAGTTGAGTTAATAAATGTATTGCCTCAACATAGATGTTTGAATGTTGTTACTGTAATGCAATGTTATTGACAATTAAAGACCAAATGATTTCCGAACATTTTGTGTTAGGAATGTTCACCACAGTGTACTGTTGCTGAGAAAATTCATCCCTTATCCTATAAGTTACAGTGTCAGGCCTAGCCCAAGAAACTCCAGGAGACCATGTAAATTCAGTCCAGCAATGTTTATTAGCTACAACCTCTAGCAAGAATCTTCCCAGACTGAAACTCCAGCTCCCAAGTAATGCCAGTCACAACACTGTGAATTCTTCAGGGAGGTGCCAGCCTCATCCTCTTATCTCTCCCTCACTCCTCAGGAGATGAAAGAACATGTTTTCCTCCCTGAGTCTGGCCTTCATAATTCCATTCCATCACAACTGTGAGGATACAGCCATAGATTTATCTTCCTAACCATGATGAACCTGACAAAATATGCATCATGATGCACAACATAAACTCGGCCCTGTTGTACTGGTGTTGCAATGTTGTGACACATATTTAGTTATTTGCCATCTTTTGCCCTCCTGTGGACACCTATAGATATAGCTGTATTGCCTTAGAATACATAATGGAATTGTCCCTTATCATCATCCTGTGAATTCTAGCTCAGTTCTAACCCATCTACTGATGAGATCAAGAAAGTGATATCACACATGAATTCAAATAAAGCAGCAAGGCAGAATGGCATTGCGAAGAGAGGACTCTTTGGAAAAGACCCTCATGCTGGGAAAGATGGAAGGCAAAAGGAGAAGAGGACGGCAGAGGATGAGATGGCTAGATAGCATCACTGAAGCAATGAGCATGAAATTGAGCAAACTCAGGGAGGCAGGGAAAGATAGGAAGGCCTGGCGCAATATGGTTCATGGGGTCACGAAGAGTCGGACACAACTTAACGACTGAACAACAACAACAAAGAATGGCATTCCTGCTGAGACTTACAAAGCACTAGATCCAAATGCCTTACAGGCATTCCAAAACATCTTGGAAGACATTTGGTCCAAAGAGGAGATGACTGATAACTTCCATGGTGCCCTCATCATGGCTTTCTATAAAAATAAGGGAAGCAAATCAGACCACAGAAACTACAAGGGTATCTCACTGCTGTCAATTGCAGGCAAGATCTTTGCCCGCATTCTCCTGAACAGACTTCTCAAAGTCTCAGAAAGGAACCTCCCGGAGGAGCAGTGTGGTTTTTGGCCAGAACAGAGTACAGCAGACATGATATTTGCCATGAGGCAAGTCCAGGAAAAGTTCATTGAGAAGAACAAACCTCTTTACTCTCTCTCCATTGACTTGACAAAGGCATTTGACACTGTAAACAGGGAGAGTCAACCTGAGACATTTTGGATGCCCAAGGAAATTCATGAAGCTGATTCAACTGCTCCAAGATGGAATGTCATGACAAGTCCTTTACAATGGTGATACATCAGCTAGACATCATCAGAATGGTCACCAACATATGCCTAACCAGTTGCTGGTATACTGGAGTCTGGGAAAAGACCTTGAGGTTGTCCACACAAGTGCTACAAAGACACTGTGAAAGAAACCCTATGCCACTGTGACATCCAGCCACGGGAACTAGAAGCCGCAGCTGCTGACAGAAACTGCTGGTGAGCCCTGTGCTATGAAACCTCCACCAGCTTTGAAGACAGGCACCACCAAAAACTGATAGAAAACCATGAGGGGCATCACTGAAGAACACCCACAATTACTACAAAAATGGATTTCCAGTGCCCCATTGTGCTAGACTCTGTGCTTCCAGATTGGGACTGCAGAGCCACCTCTGTGTTCACAGATGAACTGCACAACAGTGTGTCTTCCACACTAATGCCTTCAAAGAGGCTGATCATAGTTTAAAAAGCTTATCTGATACAAAAGTAGCAATGAGTATATTAACAGCAGTTCAACAGTTCAGTAATATTATAGAATATTATATCAATACTCTTGTGGCAACATCTATCATCCCATTGATTTCCAGTGTTGATTAGACTAGGACTAGGCAGGTGTCCTAGTCCTCCTTCACCACTTCACATGGATCCCTTCTGAAGCTGCATGATCAATGGAAGAAAATAACAATCCTAGAAAGGAGTGTACCATTCTTTAGTTAAGAGTATACAATAACATTGTAGGTATTGCACTAATTTTCAGTGTATATCTGGACTGAATGCAAAGATTCAGTTTTGACTTTAAAGATCTGTAGAACTAGGACCACATCCCTTAATGGATCAACTATCAATCATCTTTGGCTACCTTCTCAAGTGGACAATCAGTTCTGTTGGGTTACAAGAGAGGTACAGTGTTTTTAGCAGAGGACCTCACAATTCCGACATTCAATTTCCACCTGAAGTTTACAGATTCCTGTCAGGCTTAGCCCATGAAACTCCAGGAGACAGTACAGATTCTATCCAGCAAGGTTTATTGGCTTCATTCCCATTACAGAAATCTTCTCAGAGTGAAAGCAATTCCCAGAGTCACCCCACAAACATCCTGCATTCCTCAGGGAGGTGCCAGTCTCATTCTCTTATCTCTTCCTCTTTGTTCTGGGGATAAGAGTACGTGCTTAACCCCTTTCGCTCTAGTTCTCATAATTCCATCATTACAAGTGTATTTGTTTGAAATCAATCTTCTTTAAAACTAGTTTATGCTCCTGTTGATCTTATGCTCAGTTATTTTAACCATTTAATGATACTGTGTTCACTGAAAATTTTGAAACTCTTTTTGCTGTTTTACTGCCATTTTCTTTCTATTGATTCCAAATGTTAGGCTTTCGGTGTTTTAGGTGTTCTTGTGGTAAATGTTTTAAAATTACAGTTTTATAATTTAAGTATATGTGGTAAAAGTCACATATACTTTGGATGGGTTTGTACTTGAAAGGTAATAACACTAATCTAAGTATACTTTGCATATCTAGGATTGTGAGTATATATATGTTTGTATACACAAACTTCAGAACCTCTAAAATAAAATAGTTCCCCCCCCCCCAGGTTAGCCCCTCCAGTCTAATATTTTGCTGATGTACAAGAAATGTATTGCATTTCTCAGTAAGATCCTTCCTTCTGGGGAAAAATAGCATTCACCAATATCGTGAGAAATCCCCAAGGTTGATTCCAGTAAAGTATTACCTTTTCTAATAAAAACAATTATTCAAATTACAAAACATAATCTAGCACAACTCAAACCTTTTCTTCAATCTGTTAAAGAGCAATGTGTGAATGTTAAAAACTATAACTGGATATTTTTTCAGTGTTGTTGAAAGAAGAAACAAAATCAGATATCGAGAGTTGTCCACTATGAATGTGTTGGAAAACAGTAATAAACAACACAACTATATGAGTATTCAGAGTAATATTCATTACTCCATTACTCATTTTAATTATTTCAGAGTAATTCAAAGGGAAATACTTGCAGGTATGTGTGGTGTTGTGGTTTAGGTACTGGATGAGAATGAGGGAGACCCATGGAAATACATTGAGTAATTTGGACTAGCCATTATCTGTCAGACCAACCTACCTCATTGGGTTGTTGTGGGAATTCTAGTACGTTGCCTGAAGATCATGAACTGAGAACATAAATAGAACAGATAAATAAGAATAAATAAAATGTACATAAGATTGCTGCCTAATTTAATATAATTTAATGCTAAGTTTAGCATTTCTAAATTCTTTTTATTTCAGTGGCAGAGTACACCTTTGCAGTGGGAATTCAATGTATTTAGCTCTGGTTGCATTGCAGTATAATTTTGAGGATTAGGGGATTAATTAAGATTCTGAAAATGGAAGTCACGCTTGCTCATTTTTTAATCAGTTGTATTTCATCTGTGTGACCAAAATAAGGAATTAAAGTAAATATATTAAAATAAATACTACTCTAAATTTCTTGAAATAATATATTTCTTGTCAGGGTGATATATCTGTACTTGAATATTTTGTCTAGATCCATCCATTCTTCCAAGTAGTGAACACTTCTGTATTTCATGATTACAGGTTTCCTTGTGATTTTTATGAGCCTAGAAATATAAAGCCTGTTACCCATTCAGCTTTTCCATATTGCTGTATCAGGTTGGCTTTGGTTGGGTTCCTTAAGTCTTTTGCACTCATCAAAGTGCATCTATCTATCTATCTATCTATCTATCTATCTATCTATCTATCCATCCATCCATCCATCCATCCATCCATTCATATGTGGAGAATGAGAGAGAGAGAGAGAGAGAGAGACTGACTGACTGACTGACTTTTGGAGGTCGAAGTTGTCCTGCAATAAAAACAACATAAATCCAAGGGTTTCTAAGGATGGCTGGATTTGATTAAAAATGTTAACTTCTTTGGTTTGAATTGAATTACAGATCCGTAATTACACATAGCATGGCAACTGACCTTGTAAACTGGTACATTGGCACTCATAATCTGGTACCAACCATTCAACTCATACACACTTGACTTTGTTATCTAATAGCAAATTACAGAGCATCATAAAGTGCTGTACTGGTTAAACTGTATCTCTGTTTTTCTTTGTAACAATTTCTGAGCTGCATCCAGAGATACTTGCTTATAACAAAGTTTTATTTTGATTTTTTCCTTGATTCCTTATTCCTTGATTCAACAAAGGCTTATTTGAGTTTTGATAGTAGTGTCTGTGACAGATCTTTCCTATGTTTTCCTTTCCTTATTTCCTCAAGTATTTTATTCCAGATTTATGAATGACTTAATATAACTTTATGATCACTGTACTAAACATGTTACCTGCACACATCACATGTCCACATTCAAACTAATAATCAAGCTCCAGACATTTATTTTGCAATTCAGTGATCAATGTATCAGTTTCATGTTTTCCTAATATCGATCTTATGCACACACTTGAACTTCTTAATGAGAATACACATACAATATATGGCCACCCACTGTACAGTAACAAATCTGGACTGTTGTTATATTGTTGTTTAGACAATATATGTGATTTTGAGCACACGTGGTTTCTAGATTTTGAATAGTTTTAAATTGCAGTGAAAGCATTAGCAAATTGTTATTAATGAGATTATTGAATCCAACTCTGTTCCTGAAAAATAAGAATTTTAAATTTATACATTGTGTGTGCATTTATTGTAACATGTACAACTTCATCAAACCATGTTTATATAAGTCTTTGTATCAGTCAAAAGCATTAATATATATATATATATTAAAATGTATTGCATAACATAAACATGCCTTAGGCAGTTTGTATTGCTCACAAGTCTTGGAATATGTTCTGTGGTCTATATCTTGAATAAGGAAGGTCTTTCTAATGTTAAAGCTTGAAAGAGGAAGAGGAAGAGGAAGAGGAAGAGGAAGAGGAAGAGGAAGAGGAAGAGGAAGAGGAAGAAGAAGAAGAAGAAGAAGAAGAAGAAGAAGAAGAAGAAGAAGAAGAAGAAGAAGAAGAAGAAGAAGAAGATCTAGATCTCTCAAAGGAGATCTATCATATACCCATAAAATATAAAACATCCCAGCATTAGCCACACACACACACATGCACACACACATATACATTAAGGCCACCCAACTCTATGATGACTCTGGGTGATGTACAATATTAAAAACAGATTGAACTAAACATGTAATGATAATGACAAAAATTCCAGCAAGAGCAAACACCTTGTCTGACATAACAGCATTCTACAAGGGGCCCAAACCCCGGCCTAGCTGAAAGCCTGTGGGAAATGTAAGGTTTTAACAGCTCATTTAAAGGAGGTCAGGGTAGGGGCAATACAGTTCTCTGAGAAGATGCTATTCCAGAGGGCATGTGCTGTGACAGAGACAGCCTGCTTTCTGAATCCCATCAGATGACACTGTTTAATTGACAGGACCTAAAGCATATCAACTCTGTTGGATTAAACAGGAGAACCAAACACTGCAGGAAACAAATGAGTATTTCAGATAATCAGGTCCTATGCCATGAAAGTATTTATAGATGACAACCAGCATCTTGAATTTTCCCCAGAAGTCAGTGCATTTCACAAAGCAAAGGTATTACATGAGCATTTGTGGTATGCCCATAATTACCCATACTGCTGAATTCTGGACCAATTGCAACTTCCAAGTAGTCTTCAAGAGCAAACAAAAATCCTGTGCAGAACATAATAGCTTATCAAGGTAGGATTGACAATTCAGCTGAAACCAATTCTGAAGAATTGTCCTGATCCTTCCATCCAATAATGTTTTTGTGTGATCCACTTGTACATAAGTATGCATGTATGTATGTATTTTTATTTTATTAAATTTATATGCCACTCCTCTCCCCCATAGGGTGACTCTGGGTGGCTTACAATTAAAATCTGAAACAATAGAAACAATGAAAATATAAATATCCTTATTAAAATAACTAATAACAATTCTATATAAAAAGCTTATAGACAATTCAGGATGATGGGGAGAACAGTATCACTCATCCCACCAGCCAATTCCAACAATGTGAGCCCCCATCAGGGCCCCAGGCCATCTGTCATAGTCATGTTTTCACACTTTTTCAGAAGGCGAGGAGAGTGGGGCAGCCCACACCTCAGATGGTACGCTGTTCCACAAGTGGATGGGGCCTGGCAGAAAAGGCCCTCTTTCTAGACCCCGCCAGCTGAAATTCTTTGACTGGTGGGGTCTGCAACTTGCCCCTTCTGCCAGACCAAGTGCTGCAGGCAGAGATAATGAGGGTGAGATGGCTCCTTAGATAACCTGGTCCTGTGCCATGAAGAGCCTTAAAGGTAATAACCAACACCTCAAATTGGACCCAGAAGCAAACCGGCAACCAATGCAGCTCGTGTAACAGAGGTGTTATATGTGCCACCCCAGGGGTGTTCAAAACTGTCCATGCCACTGCATTTTGCGGCAGCTGTATTCTTCAAGGGTAGCCCCACGTAAAGCGCATTGCAGTAATCCAAATGAGAGGTGACCAGGACATAAGTGACCACATGAAGGGCCTCCTGATCCAAGAAGGGGTGTAATTGACACACAACATGAAGTTGTGCAGAGGCCCTCCTAGTCATGACTGCCACCTGCTCTTCGAACAGGAGTTGTGAGTCTAGGAGGACCCCCAGATTATGCATATCCCTCTCTGTCTCTCTCTGTCTCTCTCTGTGTGTGTGTGTGTGTGTGTGTGTGTGTGTGTGTGTTTGTACTACTTAAAAACCATAGTCCAGGCATATTAACTGAACTATCTATTAATTAAAATTTATAGCCTCTAAAATAAGGTGCCTCATTTAGAAAATTGATTCCCCACCTATATATACCAGCTATTTTCTCTCACACCCATAAACTAGTGTCCCACTTATCCCTTTTCTCTAGCAGAAAGAACATGAAAAAGCAAAAGGATTAAAAAAAAAAAAAGACAAACAGGATGCAGTTTGGGTGACAGGAAGAAATAGCTCTGTTGGAGGGGAAGGTAAGAGAAAGGATGGGACAAAACTGAAAGGAGCAGAAATATTGGGAAGAAGCAATTTGACAGAAAGGAGAAGGAAAATAGAAAAGAAACCCTACTCAGGAATTAAAAAGTGATTAGTTTCAGTAGGCAAGCAGCTCTTCCAAAGCAACAGCTAACATGCAAGTTATTATATAAAGGCACCCAGGCTTTTCAACAACTATGTCACAGCAGTTGTTTATCTCTCTGGCCCATTTCGCTGCCTTCAACAACTCCTTCTATAGGCTTTCAACAACATCAGCAAAGAAAAACAAACCTTCAGTTCACAGGTAATTATTTGGGGGGGAAAGCCTGATCTTCCTATGGGATAAATACAGTACTATTTTTGGCTATGAGAAAGTTCCTCACAGCTCTCTACTCAGTGCTTAGTACTGTAGAGAAGATTAATCCCCATATCCTCAATCAACAGTTGAAGTGTTGTCTTCTATTAAGCAGCCAAGAGATTATTCTATTTTTTAAAAATGATAGAATACAAAATATATTCATTTAAATGCCAGTCCCTGGTATATTATTCACTTCACTTGAGTTTATATCAGTTAATAGTTAAATGGAGTGCATGCTTCCTGCTGATCCAGAATTACGATAACAATAAGAACCCCAGGGCAATGTTCATATTTCCTCTTTTACAGTATTTGAAGGTACCTCACCACCTTGCAGATGTAATTCTGTTTTTCTTTTATACAATCTATGTTTTTTTTTATTCTATTACTCACATTACTGCCATAAAAAGAGTTATGTATAAGGATGTTGATTAGATTGCTCATCCATCAAGTGCTTCCTGACAATTAGAAAAGGCATGTCACATTTGAATCCAAAATCTGGACATACTTTAGTCCACAAACAATCAAATTTGTTTATCAAGGATGCTTAAGAAGTCACCCTGGAAGGAGAGGGCATTACATTTCATAACGAAAATAGCAAACTTTCTGTAAAATAAGATGCTATTTACTTAGAAGCTATCCATTTATTACTTTTTGTTATTGTTAAAATAAATAAGAGCTGATAACTAGAGAACTGTGAAGAGAAAGGGACATTGTAATAACTTTAGGTCTGCAATACACTGTTCTCTATGCCACAACATTCTTTATGTTGACTTGATACTGTGTTTCTATTACTTTGCTTTTTATGCTATGTTTATTTGATTCTGCACAGCCTATAGAATTCCTGTTAGTGATGGTATAAAATATGGGAAAATGATGGTAAAAAGTGTGAAAATGATTCATTCTTTTCTTGTATTTTATAACACATGCAGTCATTAAAATCTGCATATTGATCCATTGGATTAAAAAAAAAAAACCTACCTAGAATAGTAGGAATATGATGTCAAGAAATTGCAAATCAAATAGGAGAAGAAAGACAGTATACATTGGCAAGTTTTAATTTTTACAAGTTAAAAATTGGAAGTTGGAATCATATATTTATTAAGATGTGTGGTAGGTAAAATTGTATAAATTTGAAAAAAAGCCCTGTCTATCATGAAGTCTGTCCCAGTCAACCCCAACAGCCCAGGGGATACAGCAGTTATTGTATTTGCTGTCCTTACCTTCCTTGATTAATTATTATCATTATCATAACAATCATTTTTTATTAAGTGCCTAATCAAGGCATGGTACAAATCAGAACAACACAGCGATTACAAAATTCCATCCAATAAAAATAATTCACAACTTAGCAAACTAGTAAACCAATATTAACACTAAAACAAACCTACATGATGCTGATCTTGAGATAAAGACACTTCACAGCATCTAAATATCTTTCACGGGGCCTTCATTGCTCTCCTACCAAGAACTAATATGCAGTGTATTTCTTAACTGCTTTTTGCTTTTCTGTGTTTGATAATGATGATACTAGTTAGAATCAACCCATCACTGCTGTAATTGAATCCATCAGCTTTACTACTAGTCATCCTCTTTTTTTCTTTCCTTTCACCTTCCCCAGCATTATAGACTTCTCAAGACAGCTAAGTCTTCACATGTGTCAAAAACGAGTCTGGTCAATTGTGCCTCAAGTTGGGTTGGCTATCCACAATTTTAGTACCTTCAGTGTCAATTCTAAGGCTGGTTGCTATGCCTATTGTCATTAGTTTAGTCTTTATATTTGAGTTATTTATATTTAGTCCCATTTTTTGCTGTGCTCCTTGATTCTCATTACTATAGTTTGTAGATCATTTGTATTTTCAGCTATCAGAGTAATGTCATCAGCATAGCGCAGGTTATTAATGTTTATTCGTCCAATTTTAAAGCCATGCTCATCTTTTTCTAATCCAATTTATCTTGATATCTATTCAGCGTCTAGGTTGAATAAATAAGGCGATAATATACAGCATTATCTCACTCCTTCGCTAATGAGGATCCAGTCTGCCATGTTCTGTTCATACTATAGGTTCCTGACTGTGTATAGGTTTCACTTGAAGACAATGAGATGTTCTGAGATTCCTATTTTTATAAGGATGTTTCACTGTTTGACACAACAAAGGCCTTTCTATAATCAATGAAGCACATGTTGACTTCTTTTTGGTATTCTTTGACTGTCTCAGTTATCCAGTATGCATCAGCAACAAACACTATGCTACAGCTTAAATAATTAATATCTCTCAACATAAAAAGTTGGGATTTCTATCATCATATCTAAAAACTAGCCTGACAAATTGGATGCATGGCTTTAAACATTCATTTCCATTTCATGTCTACACTGAAATGGATTTTCAATCATAACATTTTTTAAACAATTATATTTATTCACCTAATCTGGAAAGCTGATAATTCTCTCCACCCCACCATTCATTTTGTTATGAAGTGTTCAAGTTTGGTCTTACAATGTAAAGACCTTTTCATAGGTGTAACATGTTTCAATTCCATCTCCATGTAAACCCAAATTTGGTATGTCAGAAACTGGGGAATAGTCTTCTTCATGGCTGCAAACCAACAGAGCAATTCAGCTATGCCTGGGTACCCGAGAGAGGCAATAAATAAGCCAGTGATTTCAAGATATTTACAAATAAATGGAGATATGTCTGCTTCAAGTAAAGTTGCAAAATGAAAAAAAGGGGGGGCACCTCTGCCTGCCTCTTAACAAGGTGGGAGCATCTCACCTTGTGAGCATCTCAGACACTTGTGAGCATCTCCCACCAAGAATGTATGTCCTGCAGCACATAGAAAAGCATATATAGTGGAAAAGAGCTATTAGAGAAGAGGTTGTAATGTATGAGGTTATCAAACTGGCAAGTTGGAGATGGTTGGAAAGAAAAACTGGCAGGGGAAAAATAAAGATTGTAAGTCACAAAGCTGATTGAAAGCATATCAACACTCAGAAGATGTTCCAAGGAAAAGAGGATGAAAAGAGATAGCTATTGGAACTGCTTGTATGTGTAAGCAACAGGAAATGGAGAATCTGAATTTAGCAATGCTGCAGGCCCAAACCTTCAGAAGTTCCAGGCAAAGCTGACTGAGAGAAGAAGACTGGAAGGAAAGGGTAGTCTTTGGTTTTCCAGACCTTTGATGATGACTGCTAAGGCCAGGAAAGGAGGAGCCAGAAAGTAGCTTTGTGGAATCCCAAGGCTGGGAGAAGAGGTTCCTGCATTCAGTCAAAAGAGAATTCCCACAGCAATTGTTGGGAGAAGAGTATAGGCTGAGAGACAGGAGTGATATTGCATCAGCAGGAGAAGACAAGTGATTACTGTGTCTATTGAGAGCCACTAACCTCAAACCCAAATGCATGAAAGAAGAAGCTGACAGAAACACAAGTGACTCAGGGGAAAGAGGAAAGGGGGCGACAGAATAAGATAGTGAAAGAAATGCAAGTGTAAGATATAATCTGTAAAGCAATTAAAAAGTCAACAAAGTGTTAACAGAGATAAATAATCAAGGAACAGTGGAGGAGTGAGAACTGGAGAGATGATGTGAAGAACAGTGTTCAGACAGAGAAGTCAGTATATTTTGTATAGAATGATATAATAAATAAAAAGCTTGATCTTGTGCCAGGTTACTATTCTTCCTTATAAAAGAACCTATCACAGTCCCATTTTTAGTACCTTGCAAAGATGCAAAACAAAATGTAGACCTGCATTAAAAAGATCACTGTTCATTGTTCAGAGTATTTATTGAAAATCTTGTGGAGCTGTTCCTATCTTAGAAACTTTAGATCTGAGAAGGTCCTTCTGAGCCAGGAGATACATGGCATAAAAAGATCTTTGCTTGCCTAGAACAATATGTTCAAGTTCCTGAGTTCTTCACCTTTACAGAATCCCTGGCACATAAGAAGGGGTGATTCATAGGAACAGATGAAACCATCAACAGATCTTATCTCACGGGATCAGAGAAAACGACTCTTCCATAGTTGCAGTTAATGATAAGTGATTCAGCAAAAATCCAGACTCTTTTATTGTCCATGATAGTCAGGCAATATTCTGGTCCAGTGAGTTTTTCTATAGGGAAAAAAAAAAAGAATCATTTATTTTTACAGTGTGTATGAACATATGGCACCATTGTATCCACCTTCTTGTAATTTATGTAGGAGTTAATATAAATTACATGAGAACCTTTTTTCAAAAATGAATTTATGCTGCTACCTTTCTTTAACATGTAAATTTCCCCAGTGCAGGTTTTCTAACTGAAATTTAAATATTCTGTAAAAATATATGTGTGATTTTCAAGACTAAGCCTACCTTTTACTGGATCTTTATTCAGGAAGACAAACCCTAGTGGACTTGGAGAACATCCTTTGTGCAACTCTGAAATCCATTGAGAGCGGAGGACCTAGATTTGCTCCCAAAGATTTGTGGCATTTACCCTTGTACAGTGATTCATGCCCTCCTTACCAACCGCTTAGATGACTGCAACACTCTCTGTAAGGGGTTGCCTTTGAAGATCACTTGGAAGCTACAGTTGATTCATATCAAACATATAAACATATAAAGTATGGGTGTTTGCTGATGACCTGGTGATAATTTCAGAAGACTCTCTGGAAGAAATAGAAATATTAATGGAACAACTAAATGATTTTGGACTGTTCGATGGTTTTAAAATTAATAAACAAAAGATGAAGATGTTAACAAATAATATGAAAATGGAAAAACAAATGGAATTGATGGAAAAAACTGGTTTTAAGATTGAGAAAAAAGTGAAATATTTGGATATCACTATGACTAACATGAATTGTAGGTTATGCCAGAATAATTATGTTAAGACATGGAATGAAATTAAGAAGGACATGTTAAGATGGGAGAAATTACAATTGACATTGTTGGGGAGAATTTCTGTGATAAAAATGAATGTTTTGCCAGGAATTATGCTTGTTTCAAACACTACCTATTATAACAACTGATGTACCATTTAAACAATGGCAGAAAGATATATCTAAGTTTATATGGCAAGGGAAAAAGTGTTAAGTATAAAATACTTCAAGATACAAAGGAATGAAGAGGATTGGAACTACCTGATTTGAAATTGTATTTTGCAGTCTGCTGCTTGATTTGGATGAAAGAATGGGTTTTGCTGAGAAATAAAAGAATTTTAGAATTAGAAGCCCATGATCTGAGGTTTGGGTGGCATGGTTTTCTATGGTATAATAAAGTTAAGGTTAATGTAGATTTTAAGAATCATTATATTAGAAGTGTCATATTGAGAATATCGAGCAGATATAAACCCTTACCTGAAAATGCCTTTATGGGTCTCAGCACAAGAAGCATTTTACAGGAAAGAAGCAGCAGGTAAAGAGAAATGGTTAACTTATCAAGAACAGTTAGAACAGGGACATGGAGAATATAAGATGAAATCAAAAGAGCAATTGGCTGCAGAGGGATTTAGCTTTCAGTGGTATTCATATGCACAGTTAAGGGGAAGATTTAAGGTAGATAATAGGACATTTAGAATTGAGCAGCAGAAGACAAAATTTGAACTATGTACAAATGATGGACATGTAATTGCTAAAATGTATAAACCTTTACTGATATTTGAAATGGAAGGAGAATAAGTGAAAGACCATATGATAAAATGAGCTAAGAACTTTGAACACAATATACTGATGTAACAGTGGGAAAATACGTGGTTGAAAGGACTAAAATTTACATCATGTTATAACCTAAAAGAGAATTTTTATAAAATGATGTACCGTTGGTATATGACTCTAGAAAAAAACTGACCAGAATGTATAAAGGTACTTCAAATTTATGTTGTAAATGTGGACAACATGAAGGGTCATTTTGTCATGTCTGGTGGACTTGTAAAAAATTTGGGGGTTCAAATACATATAAAAATACATTATATAATATTTATATTAATATATAATATACATTATAATGATACTTGGAGAACCTCAGGGGTTCCTCATTTGTCCTCAGTCACACTACATATCTACATCGAGCAGGCACTGACTATCCCTCTGCCAGTACCTCTACCTGCTGAAGTCTCACAAAGGCCTGACTCATTCCTCTTTGAGAATGAAGGTTTCTGCAAAGATAATAGAACTCTAGGCAGGACCAGATCTCTGTCTGTCACCACTGAGCTGCTAAAAGTTCCAGATTTGAATCAGAAGAGGAAGATGGCCCAGGAGATGCATGTCCTTCCAATCACTATGTTTTCATTAAAGGGGCACCAATGGATGCAGTCATTCCCAGGCTCATACTCCAGACTGTGCAGGATGAAGAAGAGGGCCAAGTAATTTGGATTCAGGGGGACCCATTTTATATAAGGAAGATGAGGAGAAAGATGAAGACAAAAGCCATAACATGGCACAGACCAAGAAAGTCAAAAGGAAAGACACCTTGGCATAAAACTGGGAAATATGGCTCCCCAACAAGCAGTTCACTCAATATCATTGGCTCCGAGCTTTGTTTAAAAAACAAAAAACAAGAAGCATTGCCAATATAGTGGAGGAAGAGGGATTAGTGGTATTTGTCATTTCCATTCTCACAAGTTGAATTTTATTTTTTATTATAATTTTTTTTTATAAATGCTTTAATGCCATTTCATTCATTTCAACTCTAAGCAGCTCCAAAGTTCTACCGTTTAAAGATATTAGCTGTAGATTAAAGCTGCACTAGTAATGAATTTACTTCTTTTCTTGCCATCTACAATACGATGGAAGAAAATTAGTGAAGGTATTGCATTAAACATCTATTCCATGAAATGGTATACTTAAGTCTGATAAAAAAAATAGAATTCATTAAAGAGATATCTCTATGTCAGATTTTAAAACTAACACAATGCCATAATAAAATTAGACAGTATACTGTGGTAATAGTAGGCACTGTGCTTTGTCAAAGCTGATGTTCTCCAAAGAAAAATACCTCCATTCTAACAACAATAATATTTCACAGATTTAATTTCTAAATCTGCTAAATCTTCATTTTTCCTTACCATTTAGTGCTTTATCCTGAGATATTTATTTAATGTGGGAGAAAAAGTATTCCTCGTTATATTCTTTCAGTGCTTCTCACCAGAGGAAACATTATATTTCAACCATTTACTAAGGCTACTTTGTAAAAAACTTTCAATGTTTTTTTATGGGAAATATATAACATGGCACTTGAGAGATTGTTCATAGGGCAGTTGCTATGCCAATGTTTGTTTGTTTGTATTTTGTGGTGTTTGCCCGAGAGATAATGTGGCATTCATAAATTATGGCATGTAAGAAGAAGGGAAGAAAAAAGCTAAGAGCTAACAGGGATTTACCATCTAAGAAATTAATCACTTGGGAAAGTAAAAAGAGCTTGAGTTGGATTGATGATATGGCTAAATGGATGGAGAGCTGTCATGGAAACGATATTATGCTGGGAAAGTGACAGTGACTGTTGTAGACTGGAATGGCAATACAATGGCCTTGGGATCAGATGAACCAAAAGGCTGGAACTTTGGGGGATAGTGGGTGTCTCACCTGTGGTTAGGAGGGCTCATGGGAGGCCACCACTGAAAATGCTAGTTGAAATCTGCCTGAACTCATTTAGGAGAAGATGATGTGTAGAGCTAGTGGTCGTTGTGTCACCTGCTACACAAAATAGATGGAGAAGGAAAAAAGTAAGAGAAAGAAATCAAAGAAATAGAAAATGAGAAAAAGATGTAAGATATAAAAGGAAGCTAGGAGGAGCTAAGAGGCATATCAGAATGAACTGAAGCAGAACTGAGTGTCTCATACTGGAGCTAGCCTGGCTACCCTGACTTTGAATACTGACACATGTGCGGGTAGTGTAATGGAAAAGCAAATAGAGCAATGAATGAAAGAAGAAAATAAGTATTTGCACTCTGAGTGAGAGTGGGAGAACTGAGGAGGAGGGACCACTCTATAAATTAGGAGAACAGAGAGGGGAGTTCTGCCCCTCCAACCCCAGTTGGGTAAGAGCCAAGTGGGTACTGGTGGGGGCTGGACAAATGAGAGGGTGAGAGCTGGTTATTCTGTTGTTAAGAATGGTGGGAAATTAATTGTATGGTTGATTAAGATTTGTCAAACAGCCATATTTGAATCTTGGTTAGATGCTTTCCAGCATTGGGGGTTTGGGCTAGGAGTCAAGGGGGGTAGAAAAGGAAGAGAGAATAGCAGTAGTGACAGTCAGGAGCAAGTATTGTAGGATATGGAGGAGAGAGATTCCCAGAGAATGGACATAAGTACCTATCAGGGGATAGGCGTGGAGATACAGCAGCGCAATGAAGCGATACGCACAGTAGTAAATAACAAGCCAAACACAGCGTGCAGTCCAATAGACTTGTATTTACAATGAGCAAAAAACATAAACAGTATAGGCAATGGTCAATAAACAGTCCGAGGTCAGTAACTTACATTTCAGTCCAGTACAGCAGTATTTCCTCTCCACACATTCCCCCCAAAACTTTACTTGGGAATACTGCATACTAATATACAACAGTTCTCCAATGAGAGAGTCCCGGCTCCACCCTTCCACACCTGAAATGTGTTATTCTCCTTAAAGGAAAAACATACCTGTGGTGGATACCTTAATAGTACCATATCGACTCAATTTATGTGTCAAGTGCCCAACACCCTGGGCAAACCAGGCTCAGGCTGATAGTCTTGAATGCCAGGTTTCTCTGCAATAAACCTAACCTTGTCCATGATCACAGAGGAGAATGCAGACCTAATGTGCATTACCAAGATTTAGCATGACAAGGAAGGGGTCTCCCCACTGAAATCTGTCCAGCTATGTTTGTGAACTGCTTCAGGCCTCAAGCTGGAGAGGAGAAGGTGGAATGGCAAGTGGCAATCATTTACCAGGAGATCTGGATGTTGCAAAGGGCCCAGTTCTGCAGACAGTCAAATTTGAAGCCCTGTTTGTAAAGTTGGGGCACCGATTCAACCTGATGCTGCTGCTATTGTACTATTCTTCTAGCTCCGTAGAAACATCCATTCCTGATATGGATGGTTTGGGGTGATTATGGACTCATTCAGTCTTATTGGTTTGGGATGATTATGGATTCACTCAGAATGTGAATGCATAGCACTGTGATGTGATTTTAACCTCTATTCCCTGAGATCAGAGTCAATGTCAGCTTGGAAATTCATGGCCATCATGACAACCCTTGGACTTGTGCCAGGTCATAGCTGGTCACACATTCGATTTGTCCTATATTCAGAGCAGATGAGACACAATCTGGTAAGAAAGAACTTTTCTCAGTCCCTTGCCATCCCACCATTTTATGATGATGGGATTAACTAAAACCACCAACCTCTGCAGGGAGGAGGGACCAATTAAAATGGCTCATTCCAGGCACCTGATGGATTTAGATAGTTTCCTCCCCAGAGATCTGAAGGGCAATTGTGTTGAATGCCTTATTAGCCTCTGGAATAGGGAAGCGATCAGGTCACTAAACAAGATTGTTCCTAAACTGCTCTCATTGCTTACTTATTCCAGATAGCTGTTTAGTTTTCTGAGGATCTTTGGGAGATGAAAAAAGAAAAAAGATGCCTGGAGCAATGCCAGCAGAAAACAAGAAGTAAGTATAACAGGCACAAGTATAAGCTCAAATGTGAGCCCTCTCTGTGACAATAAGAAAGGAAAGCAGAATTGCTTTTTTGACCTTATTGCATCTCCAGAATTTCACCCAGCTGTACTATTTAGTTTGTCCCAAACCCTTCAGAAAGCCAGGACTAAAATTCCATTTAGCATAAGCTGTAATTGTTTGGTTTTGTAAATAAAATAGCTCATATTAGCTCCATGTTGGAAGTCAGGTGGATGGAATCCAGCAAGATGATAGAAGTAATGTCTTGCAATGTTACCTGGGAGGTTTTTGAGTCTGTAGATCTGGAGGAAGTAGACAGGGTTCTTTGTGGTGTCATCTCTGCCATGTGTGGACTGGGTCTCTTGTTCCATTGGCTAATCAAGACAGCTAGAAAGGAAAGTGGAAGTTGGATACAGGAGATACCAACATCTCTGAAGGAGGACAAAGATCTACCTTGATCTTTCCTTGAAAGAGGCATTGGTCCACCTTCTTCTCAAGAGGTGAGCCTTAGATGCATTGTTGATGGACAACTATCATCTCATCTCCAAACTTCCCTTTTTGGAGAAGGATGTTTAAAGAGCTCTGAAGGATTATATGGACCCATGGCAGTCTGTATTTAGGGCTGAGTGCAGGATGAAAACTGCATTAGTTGCTCTCATGAATATATTTTGGCAGAAATTGAATAGGGGAAGGCTACTGTTCTTGCCCTTCTGGACCTTTCAGTGAACTTCAGAACTGTCAACCACAGTATCTTTCTGCATTGCCTATGACAGTTGGGTGTCAAAAGCAGCATTTTATTATGGTTGCTTTCCTTGATCAGTGGCCTTACGCAGTCAGTGGTGCTTGGGGGAAAGTCGGGCACTTCACTATGGGGTCTTGAAGGCTCTATCTTTTCTCCAATTCTATTTATCATATATATGAAGCTACTGAAAGAGGTCATCCCCTGCTTTGGAATAAAGCATCCTTAATTTGCAGATGATATCCTATTATATATCTCTAACCTGGACTAATTGTGGGGGTGAGCTAGAACTGGTTGTCAGGGACTAGATTAGGAGAAACAGCCTCTGAGTGAAGTGTTTCTTTTTCCCACATAAGCAGCAGGCAGGCAGGCAGGCAGGCAGGCAGGCAGGCAGGCAGGCAGGCAGGCAGACAGACAGACAGACAGACAGACAGACAGACAGACAGACAGACAGATAGATAGATAGATAGATAGATAGATAGATAGATAGATAGACAGACAGACAGACAGATAGATATAATGACCAGGCATCTCCCTTTCACACAATATAGAGAACCGGAAGAGAATGCATGCAAAAGGTCTCAAGTTCAATTCCTTGCTGCTAATTACCAAACCAAAATAATGTAGTCAAACAATTCTTGGTTTATCACTTCAGTTTGCAGATGGATGATTTTTTCATTCTTTAAAAAATCCTTTCTCCAGCCCATTTTCTGAATTGCAAAGCTATCCATGGGCATAACAGGTAGATATTCCAGCCTTGCTGTGAAAGAGCAGCATCTCTGTCCCATCCAAATTCCTCTGGACAAATGTTAAATGATTGATAGAATGGTCTCTCTAAAGGAATGTATATTCTAAGCACGATTCATTTGTATGTAAGGACTTTCCAAAGACCCATTGATATTAATGGGCAAGTACTGTATTTACCTGAAAAGAAATCATTTCTAAATTTAAGGTACTCCAGAATGAAAGATTATTGGGGGGGGGGGGGGGAGAGGGAAACAGGACAGGGAAGGATCTAAACTTCCTTTCAGACAAAGACATGAGTTTCCCAGAATGCTGAAATTAGCTATTTATTTTTTTTACTCCAGTTGCCCATTCTCATTGTGCCCCAAAACTAATATAGTTTTGGTAGTGGCCATCTATATGGTTTCATTCTACTTATAAAATTAAATGCTTCAAAAACAAAATAAATGTTGCTTTTCCTCTGCCTCCAATCTGCAGGATTTTGGGCTTCTCATGCTTGCTCCCAGTATCCAACCCATCAATTTTAGTTAGAGTCCTTGAACAGTTCAGAGTAAAGAATAATAGTACTGGTGGGCCTTGTTATTTGCAGGGGTTACTTTCCAGCATTTAACCACAGATAATTAAATCACGGATAACGAGACACCAACGAGACTGTGGCAGGATCAAAATAAGGAAGCTGTTGAGTACTTACTCTCTTTCTCCTCTTCAAAGCTGTGGAAAGCATTTGGTGTCACTTTCTAAAGATAACCCAGAAGTGATTGCAGCCAAGTTCTGCTTGACTACATCCATAACACTAGGGCTAATTGATTCCATTGTCAATTATTTTGCATGTCTATTACCAACTCAGTTATCTCCTATCCTATATCTGTGCATCTGATTACTTTTTCCCCAAGTGAAGAACTTTGTTCTTGTCTCTGCTAAATTCCATTCTGTTCTTTTCAGCCCATACCTCAAAACAAATGATTTTGAATTTATATTAATTATTTCATTTATTATTATTTACTTATTAAGCAAATTTGTATAGCTGCCCATCTCACTGAAGCAATTCTGGGTGTACAACAATTAAATAAAAATAAATAAAAAGACAGATATAAAAAGAACAAAAAATATTTAAAAAACATATTAATAAATACCATTAAAAAAAAACAAAAAAAAACCCCACCTACTTTTGTATCGTATGCAAATTTGGTGAACATTCTCTCCACCTCATCTTCCAAATCGTTAATGAAATATTAAAAATCTTGGATTATTCTTGTGGCACTTCACTTGATACCTGTTTCCAATCTGATATGGAAATGACCACACTCTTTGTGTATGATTATAGACCCAGATTTCTATCCACTTAATCAACATTCCATCCAGCTCCCTCTTAAGTAGCTTGCTAATCGATATCTATTAACATGGCAACTCAAACCAATTCTTCTATTATTAGAAGAATGAAATATGAGTAGCATTGATTCCCGTATTATATGAAATTGCTTCTCATTCTCAAATCTTCCATTAATTTGTTTATAGTAGCACCTAATATGAAACAAACTCTTAGAGAATAGAGAAAGGATATGTTCTAGTCAACTCTATTGTTATTTAGATAAGCATACTTTGTGGTGCTTTGTTTTCTAAATCTTTGCTAAATGACTTTTACCCTGAGAAGCAGAAGAAACTAAATTATTTTCATTTAATTACTGTGTATCACTGTATTTATGGAAAAAATAGTGGAAGAAAGCTATCATGTTTCTAATTTGCAATATATATTCACAGGAAATGGCAAAGATTTCCTAAAGAAAATATATTGTATTTCTGTGACTGAAATACAAAGAACTCCTATTATAATCCTTTAGCGAAAAGGTGCTGGGGACCAAGATGATCCAATACAATCTAGAGATCAATCCTGACTTTAAATGCCACTGATTCTGCTTCATTCTGCCATTGATTGGTTTCAAGGACTGTGACCATTCATTAGGAGCAGTTATAAGTAACATCACATGTAATTATTTGAAACCTCACTACCATTTTTTTTTTAATGTTAATCTATTTCAGGGTTAATTTTATTTTCTTGGTTTTCTCTGTATGGAACTGAGGAGAAATTGGTTTATACAAATAAATTTAACATGCATTTTCAAAACTATGTGTCTTCAGGGGTCTAACACCTTTTAATAAAGTTTATTCAGTAAAGCCATGTTCAAAACATGTTCATGTTATTGGTATCAAATTCCACTGTATGAAAGTTGAAGCAGAAGATTTGGGATAAATTTTCAGGCAGGCAAAATTCACAAAATTTGCACATACTTTACTGATGTTTTATCAAGGATGGAGAAGACTTAGAAGATCTGATCAGAAGTAGTAACACTGCTGGAGCTTTTTTCCATTACATTTGTCTCCTCAGAGCTTACCTTGAAACTACATCCATGATATTACATGAAAGTACATCTAAAATAAAGACCAAGCATAAATCAAGTAAAAATTGGTTTAAAATTAGTGTAGAATGACCCGACACATTTGATCAAGCATTTTTGCAGTAGTCTTAAATCAGTAGAATTTCACTATTCCATCTTCCTTTTGCCATTAATCATCAAAGAGACAATAAAAATAGTTTAACCTCCAACTCATATGGGAAGTAAGAATGAAAGGGGGAAAAAGAACATAGTCAGAACACAATTAATGCTTGAATGCCTGAAATTAATATATTTGAGACTGGTGAATAATTTTTATAGGACAGGAGACCAAGAAACAGTCTAAAAGTCACACTATGGCTTCCTTCAGAGCTGTTGCAAAAATACCTTTTTTCAATAAATTAGCTGACTGGGAATTTTAACAGTTCAGGCCAACAGATCTGAGACACACAAGACTGAAAAATCTAACCAAATTCTGTCAATTTCCAAACTAGGAAAAGCAATGGAAGCATTAAAAGATCTTGTTGCCCCAGCTAGAATTCAATGGAAACCAAATCATTTTTAGTAAGCATCAGTTTGTAACCCCACTGATATGACAAAAGTATTTATAAATTAAAGATATAGAAAATAGCAATCATAATAATTCAATAAAATAATAGAATGTTGTTCATATACTGCTACTTTTTTCTT
Organism: Liasis olivaceus; assembly: GCA_030867105.1. Taxonomy (NCBI): domain Eukaryota; kingdom Metazoa; phylum Chordata; class Lepidosauria; order Squamata; family Pythonidae; genus Liasis; species Liasis olivaceus. The sequence goes on from CM061352.1 coordinate 41,421,636, forward strand.
TTAATTACACAAGTCAATCCATAACTCTAAGACTATGGAATTAACATAAATTAATTTTATGTTAATTTATACATTTATGTTGGCATTTACTGTAAGATGACATTTATTTTTTACCATGAATAGTTTACTAAACAGTTAGCACCAGACACCAACCAGTAAATAAAATGATCACAACTATGCCTACTCCTACTTGATATTTTAAATATTTTTATTGGCTTATAAATGATTTATTGAATGTTCTTAACAGAATTTATAGTAAATCCTTCTAGCTTTTAAAACAAGGCAAATATGTTTGAATACATTTTGGTGTACTGTGTATGTTTTATTATTAACTGTAAACAGGTTAAGTAATAGCTAATGATCAGATAGAAATATTCCTGTGCTTTGCTACTAAGCAAGTCTGCAAAGTAAAAATTGCTTTCACTGAAAGGTAAATTGCACGAAAGGTTTTGCAGTGCAAACATTTATTAATGGGAGGTGGGGGGACTGACACACTGGCTTTTTAAAAGATGTGATAGTCAGTAGGATTCAGAAGAAATACACACACAACAAAGATTTTAAAAAAAAGATTTCAATCTACTAATAAATAAAATTCAAATAGATAGACATCTCCATCTGTTTGTGATTTGAAAATACAAACAGAAGTTACTATTTCCTCTAAGGGGAAGGTAACTGCTTGACCGGTTGAGAATACATAACAATTTTAATTCTTCATTCTAGAATTCCTTTTATTTATATATATTTACTTTTCCTGTAGTAATTTGAAATGGCATACTCTTGCTTTGCTTCTTTCTGCAAATCCATCATCATATCACCAATCACCCCTCATTAGAGCATGGGTTCTTATATACTGTAAGTGTCTGTATGAGATGAAAAGATTTATTACATATGCACAGTAGATGCATACAAGATTGTAATATAGGGTTGTGCGTAAAAGTACTTGAAATTCTGGATCTCGGTTGTTTGGATCTGTTGGCAACTGGAGTGGGAAGGGCAAAAAATGAACCCATCTGTTTCTTACATTTGATTTTATTTGGCTAGTTACCAACACATAAACACATACAACTTTTGAGTAGAGTTATAAAATCCAAAAATGTTGAAGCAACAAGAAAAACTGTTTTGATTTGTTTTGTTTGTGGGTATTTGAGGTAGGAACAGAAACTTGGAGAAAAATTGAAATATACTGTAGGAAATGCTTAACATTTAATAACCTTTGCAGCTATAGAATCATGTTCTTATTTTATAACATGTAATGGACAATTCGGCTTACTTATTAAAACAGTATGTGTGGTGGGTAAAACTGAACATTGTAGCTTAGTCAGACAAATGTATATTATTGACTATAATTCTGAATGTGCATAATTGTTGATACACATAGACCTACTGATGATCCTTCACCCTGTGCTACTGGATTACCTCTCTCAGAATCTTCATGTAGATGTTGAACCATAGAAGAAAGAGGACCAAGTCCTGTGGGAGTCCATAACAGAGAGGCTGAGTTTCCCCACCCACCACCACTGTGTTCTGTTCAGGTCCAAACACACACACACAGTTGTAGATGAGAATAGCAATTTACATGAGGCTGAGCAGATAATGGCAGACAAGGGAAGGAATGTATATCAAACCAACGTCTCTGGGAAAGAAAGCTAGCCTGGGTAGTTTCGCTTTCAGCAGGAACATGTAGAAAAGTAGTCAAATTCAGTCCAATGTTCAGAAAGTCAAGTCAGCCAGCCCAAAGGTCAGGGTTTCAGTAATCATGAGCAGAATTACATACTAGAGCGGGAGATCAGACATTTGCTTCCAATGGAGAAACATGGAACTAGACTACTGCAATGTACTCTACATGGGGTTGCCCTCGAAGAATATCTAGAAACTTCAGCTGGTGCAAAATGCAGAGGCACAAGCAGTTATGTGTGTTTCTACACCTCTGTTTTGCAAGTTGCATTTGTTACCAGTTTGTTTCCCGGTCCAATTCAAGGTGCTGGTGTCGAACTTTAAAACCTTTCATGGCATGGGCCTGGGCTATCTCTTCCCGATTTCATCTGCCTGTCCTACCATATCCAGCAGATAGGGCATGCTACCGGTTTCATTGCCTAGAGAGCTACATTAGGCAGGCCCCAGGCAACAGGCCTTTTCTGCTGTGGCACCTGTACGATGGAATCTTCTCCCCCTTGAGGTGAGGTTGGCCTCATTATTGTTGACCTTCCAGAGATCCCTTAAGACTTAAGGATATGCCAGCAGGCCTGGAGACGCCAGGGGATGGGGTGGCTCCCTTATTTTTAACATCCCTTTATTCTCTGTTCTACTTTGATTTTTATATTTTTAATGTATTTATTGACTGTTTTTAGCTTTGCTGTATGCTGCTCAGAGTCACCTGTGGTGTGATGGGCGGCTATATAAATTGCAACAACAACAACAATAAGTAGTAGTAGTAGTAGTAGTAGTAAGGGCTGTCTCTTAAATCAGACTGCAGCTAGCTAACTTTAATTAAGATACTTTCTCCTTTGCTTGGCAAGGAGCCTTATTGAGTGTCTTTGTTCTGCTCTCTGCTCTATTTGCTGAGTCCAAGGGCTTGGGGGCAGAGCCTCACTATCTGACTGCTCCAGCTTTTCTGATGGTGCCCGTGTTTGATCAGCATCAGGTGATTCCTGGCTTGGTGTCTCCTGAGGCTGACACTCGACAGGTTCAGCTGGAGCAGCTTCTTTAGAGACAGAGTTTGAGTCTGAGTCTGGACCATGACACGCTAACTGGAACTAGCCACTATGGAAGTTAAACTAAGTATCACATAATAAGTTTACATGAGAAAACTTTCCTTCTTGGGTAGGGTTGGGTTGATCAAAGATAGAATACAAAGTCATCTTGAATGCAAATGGATGATCACGTGAGTGGAAGGAGGTAGGGGATTTTTGTGCAGTGCCTTTCTTCCAAAAACCCAATATTTGCACAGGATGGCTAGGAAGCCTCCAGAGCAATGTAGAAAATGGCACTGAATGTGGCAGAGCCAAAAAGGAATCAGAACTGCCTTTTTTTGGAGTTGAATGCTCTGCTGGATACTGAATCCTTGCATCTACTGAGGGAACTCTTAAGTACACAGAAGCAATACTCTGGATTCAGAGGTTTATGATTTTTATTCAGGATAATTATAAACAAGTTCATTTTTCCCCCTTGTATTACTTCCTAGAAAGAAATCAACATGACTGTTGGCTTAAAGAAGTGGGGAGCAAGTGAGGTCCCAGGATTGCCTGCAACTCATGAATCTATTTATGGCATCAAGGGTCTATTCTATAAGTGAACGTTGGTTTCCTATCTTTCTGAAACATGAAGCACATGCATTATGACTGCACTAGTTCAGCTTTTCCTCTGATCTCCACCCCACCCCACCCCACCCCACCCCATTCTTGGTGACCTGCAGTAATAACAAAGGAAAATAACACAACCTCCTATTTAAAAAATCACAACACAATGCATGGTTTTAGACCCCAAAAGCCTTATGGAAAACCTTTCTTTTCAATTAGGGATAAACAAACCTTTAATGGGAGGCCATTCCAGAAGGTCAGCCCCATTACAGAAAAATCACAGCTTCTGCCTGCTTAACCTCCCCAAAATAGGGCACAACCAGCTGATTCTTCTAGCATGGAGTGCAGTCCCCAGCCATGAAAAGTGGATTCCAACTTAAGATAATATTAAGAAAATAATATATTACCCACTATGACCTCAGTACCAAAAGTCCATCATTATCAGCACATGTCAAGACACCCTTTTGTGTTGTAAAATAAGATTGCAGATTATCAGTTGATTTCTGATGTTGACAACCCAAAAGCATAACAGTTGACTATGGAATTAGGACAAATGTTGTCTCAAAACATTGCTGAATTTTTATGTTTATGTTCACAACTTTAAAATAATTTGTTATTTACTAAACAGATGGAAAATATTCACTGCTGTATATCTCAAATTTTGGAGCTCTTCTAATTTCTCAAAGAGAAAAATAAAGCCCAAGATAAGGCAGTCACAATCTTTCCATACAGACAAGTCTACAAAGAAACAACTGTGTAATGCAGTACAAGCCATTTGGTTTTGCAAAGTTTCAATGTATCATCTAATGGGGTTAATTTGAGAAATTTAACCAGTGGCAGAGGTTTCTGCGGGACACAATGCTTTTGTCAAAATGATAAAAGCAATATTGTGTAGTTGCAGAGCAAGCTTTGCCCCTTTGTATGTGTGTCACAAAGCACATTCAAAAGGAGCAGAACTCGCATTATGTTAGTGTGATGATGCTTTCAACTTTTGAAAGTATCCCTTGCTTAGATCCTTCAGACAAAGGATTAAAATATCAGTTCCAGAATGGAACTGTCTTGTTCTTAATGACCTGCTTAGCTTGTTCTGGACCCACCAGTTGGATGAATCCATGTGCTATATATATGTAGTACTATGTAGGAAGCAATTAATGCACTTATCAATAATCAACTGCATAATATTTGGCCTGAACTTAGCAGTATTTATTTCTGTGTGTCAAATTGTGACTTTGCTTTTATTTTGTACTTGAAGAATGAGAGGTACCAGTACCTCTTTAACTTTTGGGCTTAATTTGGTTAGTTTTAGTTGGCATCAACAATCAGAGGATATGTATTGATGGATACAAGCATTATATTCTCATTCAATTTGGAAATAAAGTAAGCCAAACACTGAATATTTGGCCAGCAATAGTGATAGATGTTGCTTCCCTCCAGAGTTTAGCACAAGTCAGTCTCATAGAGTATATTAAAATGAATCACGGAAGGGCCCATTGTCCAGCACTATATCGTCAGTCATTTTATATTTTCTATGTGGTTTTCTTGCTAAAATACAGGAATGGTTTACATTGCATTCTTCCAGGCAGTATGAAATTTGCCTTTGCATTGTGACTAAAGTGTTTATCCACCTCCAGCATCTTCCTATATTGCTGCTGCCCAATATAAGGTGCCCGCTTGCTTTAGCTGGGCAGCTGGGATGACCTTCCCACCTTGGGTAACTCTGTTGGAATGATATATTCTTAGTGTACATTCCTGGCATTCTTTGCTCATCCATCCCAGGAACAACCTCCCCCCACCCCCAACACTATGAGGCAGTACAGCAGGCCTTTGGTGTGTGAAGGGGGGTGCCTTCCCCATGGTATCTGAGAAAGTGACTTAAAATAAAAGCAACCAAAAATTATTTCAGTTTAGAATGACTTCGAGTAGCCCCCAGGGGCCTATAAATGACACTGAACTTGTCTTCTTCATTGAAATAAACTGCTGAGAAGTCAGTAGTAGTGATGTGTGCATATTAAAGAGCTTGTAAGCTTAAAGACAGATGGAAAGGAAATAAGTCACTTTCAGGGGTATGGTTTTAATGTTTAAATTTATGGATATAAAGTGATCATTGGAAAACAGGCATTCAAGTATCTTCCTAAATAGCTAAATAAGCATTAAGCACTACCTACTTAATGCTCTTTCACCAAAGAGAGAGCTTTCCCCAGGCTATGGTTGTGGGTGCTTAACATCTACTTATGTTGGATAAGTATTTATAATTTATTGATTTTAACATCACATCTTGAGTGATACAACTGCCACTTCTATCCAAATTGGTCAGTAAGGAACATATAAATCAATGCTTGTTATTAAATTGCAGAATTAATTAAATTAGTTATAGCATATGGCACACTGGAATTTTGGTTGCATAGTGATGCTACACCATTACAAAATCAGTCCAGTGAAGAAGTACCTTTATTTATGGATTTATTTAAAATAATTGTATGGCCACCCACCTTAAAACCAGGATTCTGAGCAGCTCACAACCATAAGATGAATACAATATCATAAATACATACATACATACAAAGAAAAATGAAAAGAGAAACAGAAAAACCTGTTGCCGCAACCAAACTCCCTTGATGCAACCTACAACACTCTTTTCTAACTCCAACTCAACTTATGCTCAAACGTCCAAGTAATATTTGGGATGTTCTTATTTACCTGTGTGCTTTCCACAATTCTTGCTCTGGGCATTGTGAGTTTTGCTGGGCCTGTACTCTGCTGTACTTGACCTACTATTCAATTTGTTGAATCCTTTTTCCCCCCCCATGCAAATTGTATTTAATGTGTTATATTATTATATTATATTATATTATATTATATTATATTATATTATATTATAATATATTATAATATATTATAATATTTTTATTATAGTCTTACATTGTTTCTTTCTAGATTAATAATTTTTATATGATGCTCAGTGGTGAGTGCTTACACTTATTCATAATAGAAACATTTTGGTAAAATATTCTTGTGTATGTTGTAATTGTCTTTAGAAATTGCTCAGAAATTATTTACTAGGAAACCATTATATGTGATATTCGAGAAAAGGAAAAAATAATCCTTTGGCACTTTGGAATTCACAAGTTGTGTTAAATGTATTTAATGAAAAGGAATTATTTAAGATTCATTTCAACTAAAATTTAACCATCACATTTATAAATCTGAATATGGATTTCTCTCATCACATTATGTTGCCTGGATAATTAATATGCAAGTCTAATGCTAGAGTGCTAGTTCAAATAAGTGCCTAAAACAGGGTTGCACTATGTAAAGAAATATAGTTTAATGTATTGTGATTTGAAATCACACTGTGCTTAATAGACCTTAATGTTTGTGATTGCAGCTTTAGTATTATTGTGAACAATTTCTAGTACAGGAAGTCTTTCAGTAACCAGTATTTCTGGCTTTTCCAGTGGTATTATTTATATAGCTTCTATTAAAAAGTCAGACTAAGGATTCTGTAAAAATAAGACAAATAGGTTATTAGACTATAATTCTAATTACTCAGGAGGGCAGTGGTATTGTATGTGCTTCAGAACTGAGCTAATGCACTGCTTTGATGATTATGGAAGGACCTGCACTTTGCTCTGGGCTGTGTTGACCCTATTTCCACTAAATCAATTTTATGAAATGCCTTCCTGCACAACCAACAACTAAAACTGTATTGATGTTGTCATTGCAGCTTGGGGACAGGGAAATCTATTTTCACCAAGGAATAGGGTTCTTGTTTTGCATTTGCAGATAATTTGAGTTCCCCAAAGCAATATGATAATATCAAAGGAAGAGGTTTAATTATGTTCATTTGCACTCTCTCTGCAGTTAGACTCACTTTAATTTTTGTATAGGCAAAGACACCACAGCCTGTTCACTTAACAACATTATGTGAAGAGGTCTGTGTTGATGCTTTTCAGAACAACATGGAATATACTGATTAAATTAGTTTCTTGTTTCAACCCAGAGATCTTACATCATCCTCATCTAGAACTTTGTATCGGTGATATAGTTCCCATACTTGTGAATGCTATGACACTGCTTTCCACACTAGCCTATGCCTGCTAGAAGTTTTGTTTCTTGACTATGCCTCTGATGCTCTACTGATTTGCACACCAAACTATTGGATCTAGGTTTTATACTTGTTCGACTACTTTCATGATGCAAAAGGGAAAAAAATTACTTTGGACAGAAGGCTACTGTTTTGAGGATGATTGTGGTACATAAGATATCATCAAGTTCTGGTCCTAATCCACAGCCTGATAGCTTTCTATATCATAAATTGCACGCAACCAATTCAATAGAATCAATATGAGAACTCAGTGTAAATGAATATCCATGTCACATACTTGCTGAATCAAGGACTGATTGTGTGATCTACCAGATAATTGTTCCTGATTGGAGCTTTTGGGAAGTACAGAAAGGAGAGGGGAAAGTCCTGGAATGACATCCATTGTCCTTTTCTTACTTTCTCCTAATGTGTCTGATAGCTTAACAGTGGAAATCCCATTGTCCCCATGACAAGAATGTGTCACTTTTGTGACACTGGTAGAAAAGAACAACAGTAAACAATTCAAGTCTTCCAGGTATTGATCATAAAAACCAACTTCTTTATTGAATGCTGATTATAAAATATTTGCCACAATATTAACACATGAGGAATTGCATTTACAAAATCATACATACTGATCAAAGAGGTTACATTCCAAAGAAGATGATGAAAGACAACAGAGGTTCATAATAAATGCATTAGAATACATTAATAACTAGAAAAGAAGGTGGTAGTAATATCTTAGATGGATAGAAATAGTATCACAGACTCAGGGAGGAGAGTACCAAGAACTGCTGCTGCCAAGATACAGTCCTAAAAAAAGTAGCTGTGAATTCCAACAATGTAAGCACGAGCCCAATTTTGATACCTTTAAAAAATAATTAGATTCATAAAGCATAAGGCTATTAGTGACTGTTTATCATGAAGTCTACATACTACTTTCAGGATCAGAACTAATATGTGGACTAGTAGGAAGCATGAGTGGAAGGATGTGTTAAGCTTGTGTCATGTTATTTAATGGTTATTTAATCATCCACAGCAGAAAATAAAACTTGATAGCCAGGAAACATGGTAATAATGTACTTGTTGGCCTGAAGTTTCAAGCTGTTACTTAGATATATAAAAATCTTTCTGAAAAAGTGGTGCAGCAAATCCTGAAGATATCATAGCAATACTGGCCCCTTTGAGACACGTCTGCCAAAATTTCACTGCCAAGATTTCATCAGGCACATCTCAGCCCAAGGCACTTGTTTTAAGCCCTGAAGTTGCTGACATCTATAATAAAAGCAATGAGTAACATTGAGCAATTCTTTCATCAATAGCAGACACACCTTTTGCCGTGAAAACATATAAAGTCATTTGTACTTTGAGGGTGGAGCCAATACAGCAGCCCAGCAATGCATGTTTTTCCATGCTCCTGCCCTTTTCAATGTTATATTATTTTTAAAAAGTATATTTTAGGTACTTTTCTTTTAGTTAGTTTTAGTTAAATAAGTATGTTAGGTTACTATTGATTCTAACAAGATTTTTACTGGACTTACTAGACTATTTTAAATATACTTACAACTTTTTGTGGTGCGGCGGCACAAAGGGCATTTGCACTTCATTATTTATCATTATTTATCATTTTTTAGAAGAGGACGGCAGAGGATGAGATGGTTAGATAGCATCACTGAAGCAATGAGCATGAAACTGAGCAAACTCAGGGAGGCAGTGAAGGACAGGAAGGCCTGGCGCGATATGGTTCATGGGGTCACGAAGAGTCGGACACGACTTAATGACTGAACAACAACAACAACAATTTATCATTGTCAGTTAAGTGTGACTTTTGTCCATAAGGAGAAGAAAGCAAGTTCCACAATAGCAGTAGCTCTCTAGAAATTACCCAAGTTTTGAATTCCTGAAGGGAGCTTATTAGTATCCAGTGTTTCTACAAAAAACTGTTTCTTATTCATTAATACTTCTATGAATAATGGGTACCATCTGCTATCAAAAATGTACTTGTTTCACTGGGTCATGGAAAAGATTAGTTATGGTTTACCCATCACTTTGTAAATGTAAAGACCTTATGTATGAGAAGGGTTACTTTTGCAGATCCAACAGAAAGTTGACTTGAGAGGAAAAAGGATTTGTTCATTTCCTAGAGGAACATGTCCAAATTAGGGAAGTCCATAGCAAGGAAAAACAACAACCGCAGAATTAAAACAAATGTTGCCGAAGAACAAAAATAATCCCAATCTTCTACTTCAAGTGATTCTAAAGCACTATCAGTGTTGGTATAGCATTACCAGCGAGGAAGATATGCCAGCAATACATGAATCGAGACAGACAGTTTCTATTAAGGGTTGTAGTGAAATTTCATTAGATTCAAAGTTCAATAAGAACATGAAACTCTAACAAAACAGAATGCTAATCAACTGCTTTCTACCACATGTACATTCTTTGGGTTGATGGAGATGACTATTCTAATCTACTACACAGCTAGATGTATGGCGAAGTTATCTGTTACACTTGGCAAGATGAAACTCAATTATCCTAGGGTAAGAACAGGTGTTTGAGGAATGTTTGTGTACCAGTGCAAGTGAAACAAGACTCATGGCTGTTTAACATCCAAGCATGCAATGCCATTTCAGCATCTTCTAGCATTACTGTGCAGCCAAGATGTAAAACACCTCTGCAAATATATATTTTAAAATACATTTTAAAATCTTATGCACTGTTGCTTTCTTAAAAAAAAAAAAAAATCAAAGTATTACTTAGTTCATAGCTGGGAGACAGGAGGATCTTTCTAACAGAAATTTCAAAGCAAGACCTCAGTAGTTGACTTTTTTGACTGACAACATTCTTGTAGGCCAATTGAGAACAGTTTACTGAATATTTGTAAATATGGGGGGGGGGGGGGGGGAGCCATGCAACAGAGAAAGAAAGAGCAGCAATGATAAAAGAGCAAGATTTTTTTTTTTTATTGGAGGCCCTGGGTGAAGTATGGAATCTATACCTTAAATTAATTAGTAGAATGATATCATTAAAAATATTTCAGGAGTTCCAATTTAAATATTAGCTTACATTCTTGTCAGTTAACACCATTTGATGTTTTGATATGGGTAGGTAGTCCTAAGAGTTTACGAATCTTATCTAAACAATCTTTACAAATAAAAGTCTAAAACAACTATTTAAACATTGTTGTGAGAACATATGAAATTAGATACTTAAGGACATATGTGAGCAGGGAATTAGGAATTGAAATGCCCAGTATATAAACATTAGTGTAAGACCATTTGGCTCGTCAAAATGCAAGAGTGATTCATAAGATGTGACAAAGTGCTATATTATTTTCCTTTTGGACTTGGTATTTTACTGATTAATTTTGTTTTGAAGACTCATTGGTGTTTGCAAGTCCTCATCTTCTTTTGAATTATACAGCAAAGCCTTGGAAAGTAAAAAAAAAAAAGAGAGAGAGAGACTGCAAAAATGAATGTTTCATCTTTTTGTGATTAAAAACAATAGATATTGCAAGGCTTGAAGGATACCTATTCTCCATCAGTTATACAAGGGCCTAAACAACTTACTTTTCTTTTTATATCTGAACAAATATTTAAAATCTAGGCATCCTGATTGACATTCTTCTTAGATTTCTGGATTATATATGATAGTATTTATATTCCTATTTCCCTTTCTTTATTGACTTAAATGTTTATAATTCAGTAGCATAACATATATATGAGAAACTGAAATATATGCTATTGTGGCTTCTTGATTCTCTTTTTTTCTCATGACAAATAAATATGGTAGGCATGTGGCTGGTTCAAAAGGTGCTCCATGTATGTATGCAATGAAAGTCACTTCATTTTGCTGGAAAAAAATCCCCCAACAAAAGCAAAGTTGTGGTGAGTGCACTATCAGGATTTTCTCATGGGAAGAAGGTCATCCTGTTCCCTATACAAAAACAGGTGTCGAGATTATTCTATGAAGCTAATGTAAACAAAGAATCTTGTGATTCTGTTATGCTTTTTACTGCCACCTACTGTAATGTGTATGTTAGTTATTCAGTGGGGGTGTACATGCTGGCAATATGACGGGAGGGTGACATGCCCAGCCTGTTGAGTCAGTTTTGTCTTGTAAAGTTAATCATGTAGGTTTTATAGGTTATGTAGTCTTAACTGGTAACCAAGTAGTGTACCTATTCTCTGAGAGTGTTTTTTTAGCTAGAGACTTTGTTGTGGTTAAGTCTTGGAAGCTAAGGTGAGAAGAAGTCTTTGTTATATCATATATTTTATATGCAACTTGTATTTTATGAAGTTTTGCATTTCTTATCAATAAAGACCAGTTAGTTTATATTTTCTGACTGGATTTTCTTTGGAGAAGCAAACTATGGATATTGCATTTTGCAAGCTCTCATGCTGATGTGTAATTTTCCTGAGAGCAGGATTTTTGGGACCTTTGCTGCGCTCTGCACAACATGCACACCCATCCCAGATGCAATCAAGAACAATTGATTAAACAGCTGTATGAGCCTGGAAAAAGATACAGCTGCTTTAGCAAGTCAGAAACATATTTTGAAGGATTTGCACCATCAATATTGCCATCTTCAACAAGGCTGCAGAATGGAAGGAAACATAAAAGTCATGCTGGGCTTCTTTTAGAAATTGTGCATTAACAGAAGAACATCTATAAGCCACATGACATAAACTGCTGATGGAAATCAAAGCATGACTTACAGAAAGTATCTTGTGGGAGAAAGTGACAGAGGATCCAGAACTGAAGGACATCTAATCCTAAAAGCTAAAACAGATAACGAGAGGAATAGAGGAACCTTGGAGAGGTCTCTCCAAGATGGTGGCAGGGAGAGTACGCCTAGTGCCTAGCTCCCAGCCATAACCTCCTTTTAGCCTTACCATAACCAATATGGGGTTGAGGAGAGCTGGAGGTGCGGGATATTTGTATGAATGGGGGGTGAATGAGAAGAACCCCTGGTGTTACCTCCGTCCGAGGCGGGCCGTGGCCGTGGGGAGACAAGTTGCGGCGGCGGTGGCTGGAGCAAGGATGGAGAGGAGAGGACATGGGCAGGTGCAGCAGCGGGTGGTACTCGGACCCAGAGGGCCGACGGAGGGGGCGATGGGATAGCGTTGGTGGTGGCTGCCGTGGCGACACTGGCTGAGTCGAGAACGACACCCGGGCTCAAGGGGAGCGACACCGGAGTCGAGAGCGGGCCCTGCGGGGCCGGGAGTGCCAGCAGGGCTGCAGCCCAGGCCTGGTGCTACTGGTTTTGGCAGTGGGAGCGCCAGTGGTGAGAGCGCCGGTGCTGACGGTGGGACAGCGGTGATGAGGCTGAAGTGGAGGCCAGAGTCCGACGGCCCACGGTGACATTGAGACCTTGGGGGTTGAGAGATGAGCCCCTATGTGGCAAGGGGTGCCCCCCCCCAGAGAAGACACTGGGGGACTCGAGCAGGTGGGTGTGTGAGAGTGGACAGTGTGGTTGGGGGAGGTGAATGTGCTGCTCTCTGCCTGGGTGGGAAACGGGCAGAGGGTAGGAGTGAGTGGGGCCCTTCTCTCCCCGGCCAGTGAGAGAAGTCAGTGGAGAGAGGGAGAGTGTTTGGTAGGGAATTGGGGGTGTTGAGCCCCTGCTGGCGCTGAGAGCAGCTAGCTGAAGTGCCACAGGGGCTCGCTGCCCCACTCCTTTTTTGTCTCCACTCCCTTGTGTGGTGGGTGGTATGGCGGCCCCCTTAAGTTGGAGGCCTGGAGTGGGGGAGGAGGACCTCGTGTGGTTTAGGGAGGGCATTCAGGTGGTGATGGGCACGGGGCGGTATGGCGGGAGCCAGAGGGCAGGCCGTTTCAGGGGAAGATGCTCCCAATGTGTTATACCAGTGGCGTGTTCTGACCCTCAGAGCTAAAGCCCAGACCCTGGTCAGCAGGCCAGAGGTCTGGGCTTTTAGCTGTTGCTGCTGAATGCCAGGTCAGTCAATAATAAGGCCCCCCTTATTCACGACCTTATTGGGGAGGAGCAGGCTGACCTGGCGTGTATCACCAAGACCTGGCTGGCACCAGAGGGGGGAGTAGCCCTCTCGGAATTGTGTCCAGCTGGGTTTAGGGTTTGGCACCAGCCGAGACCCCAGGGCAGGGGAGGGGGAGTGGCAGTGGTTATCAGGGAATCCCTATTGGCCTTCAGGGGCCCTGCTCCACAAGTGGCTGGATGTGAGACCCTGTTTCTGAGGTTGGGCACACGGGATCAGTTGGGAGTGCTGCTAATGTACCAGCCTCCCTGCTGCATAGCAGCCTCCCTGCTGGAGCTGCTGGAGGCCATCTTGGGGTTGGCAGTGGAGTTCCCCAGACTTATGGTTCTGGGGGACTTTAATCTGCCGTCCCTGGGGTTGGCCTCGGAGGCGGCTCGGGGGTTCATGGCTACCATGGCAGCCATGGGCCTATCCCAGGTCATCGGTGGCCCGACCCGGGATAGTGGTCACACCCCAGACATGGTTCTCTTGTCGGCGCAGTGGCAGCGTGATCTGGTGGGGGACTTTATATTATCCCCCCATCATGATCAGATCACTCCCTGGTGGTGGTGGGATTCTCCTATGCTGCCCCCCTCCGCAGGGAGGTGGGACCTATTCTAATGGTCTGCCCCCGGCGACTGATGGACCCGCATGGGTTCCAAAGGGAGCTGGGGGTTGTTCCTGAGGCCTTGCTGCATGGCCCAGCAGAGGCTCTGGCCACAGCCTGGAATAAGGAGGCAGCTGGGGCCTTGGACAGGATCGCGCCTGTGCATCCTCTCTTGGCCCATCACCCCCGGTGCTCCCCATGGTTCATGGAGGAGTTGAGGGAGCTGAAAAGGGCTAAGAGATGTCTAGAGCACTGCTGGCAGAAAACTGGGGACGAATCAGACTGAACACGGGTTAGAGCTGCTATTAAGGCCTACCTAGTGGTGGTAAGGGTGGCAAAATGTCAACATTTCTCTGCTCTTATTGCATCCTCAGAGTGTCGCCCTGCAGCCCTGTTTAGGGTCACTCCGGCCCTCCTGGGAAAAGGGGTGGCAGAGGACTACTTGCAGGGTTGTGCAGAGGAATTTGCTGAACACGATAAAATCGCTCAGATCCGTTCTCAGTTGGAAGCCAAGCATGGAGCAGGTCCAGGGGAGTTGCCCAGGGAGCGTTCTTGCCCAGTTATCTGGGAACGGTTTGATCCTGTTGCCCCTGAGGAAGTGAACAGGGTCCTCGGGGCTGTCAGTGCGACCACCTATGGTTTAGATCCTTGTCCCTCCTGGTTAGTTAAGGCTACCAAGGAGGTGACCTTAGGGTGGGTTCTGGCGGTGGTTAATTCATCCTTGCAGGAAGGAGTGTTTCCAAAGCCTTTCAAAGAGGCTTTGGTCCGCCCACTCCTCAAGAAGCCGTTGCTAGACCCCACCCTTCTGGACAATTTTAATCCAGTCTCCCACCTCCCCTTCTTAGGGAAGGTGGTGGAAAAGGTGGTTGCACAGCAGCTTCAGAGGATCCTGGAGGAAACAGATTATCTGGACCCCTATCAGTCAGGATTCAGGCCCAGTCATGGGACAGAAACAGCATTGGTCACACTTTTAGATGATCTCTGGCGAGAGTGGGATGGGGGGGAGTGCATCCATCCTTGCTCTTCTTGACCTCTTGGTGGCTTTCGATACCATCGACCATGGTATCCTTTTGGGTCGGCTGCAGGAGTTGGGGCTGCATGGCACAATGTTGTGCTGGTTCAGCTCCTTTCTCCAAGGCCGAACCCAATCGGTGTTGATAGGGAGCGAGAGGTCCAGCTCCCAGCCCCTACTTTGTGGCATGCCGCAGGGGTCAGTGCTTTCACCACTCCTGTTTAACATCTACATGAAACCGCTGGGTGAGATCATCCGGCACCATGGGGTGAGGTATCATCAGTATGTTGATGATACCCAATTATACATCTCCATCCCAGGTGCCTTAAGTGATGCTGTGACTGCCCTCTCACGGTGCCTGGAGGCTGTGGGGGCCTGGATGGGGGACAACAGGCTTCAGCTGAACCCTGGTAAGATGGAGTGGCTATGGATACGGGGAGCCTCAAGATCTAGGAGCTTGTCATCTTTGGTTCTTGATGGGGTTGCACTACCCCAGACAGACCTGGTGCGTAATCTGGGGGTTCTCCTGGACTCACGACTCCTGCTCAAAGAGCAGGTGCCAGTCGTGGCTAGGAGGGCCTTTGCACGACTTCGTGTTGTGCGGCAGTTACGCCCCTTCCTGGATCGGGAGGACCTCCGCATGGTCACTCATGCCCTGATCACCTCTGGGTTGGACTACTGTAATGCGCTCTACATGGGGCTACCCTTGAAGAGTATCCAGAAGCTACAGCTGGTGCAGAATGCGGCGGCACGGGCAGTTCTCAATGCCCCTAGGAGGGCACATATAACACCACTGTTGCGTGAGCTGCATTGGTTACCAGTTTGTTTCCGGGTCCAATTCAAGGTGTTGGTCATCACCTTTAAACCCTTCATGGCACAGGACCAGGTTATCTGAGGAACCGCCTCGCCCCAGTCATTTCAGCCTGTCCCACTCGGTCCAGCAGAAGGGGCAGGTTGCAGACCCCACCAGTCAAGGAATTTTGATTGGTGGCGTCTAGGCAGAAAGCCTTTTCTGCTACAGCACCCACCCTATGGAACATCCTGCCTCTTGAGGTCCGGTTTGCCCCCTCCCTCATGGCCTTCAGGAAAGGGATTAAATCCTGGCTCTGCCAGAAGGCCTGGGGGCCGGAGGGGGTCCCACACCTGTGGAGATGGCTGGTGGGGTGATGGGTTTGTCCCTCCCCCCAGCATCTTGCAGGTTTTTAGAACTAAAAAATTATAGGGGGTTTTTAGGATATTTTTAATATATGTTTTTTAATTATTTATAGATTTTACCCATGGTTGGAGGGACTTGTGTTTTTTTTTTTCCTTTTTTATTATTGTGAGCCGCCCAGAGTCACTCGTTGGGGGAGATGGGTGGCATACAAGTTTGATAATAAATAATAAAAAATAAATAATGAATGCATTCAAAGGTTAGCCCTCTGGAGAATAATCATTAATTACTGGACATGTTTAATTAATCAAAATATCCTCTGGCAAATACAATTTCCTTAAGTTTCATAACTACAAAGCCATATATTTTGGTGTTGTTTATGAATAACTAAAAAAAAAAGCAGAATTTCAAAAAAATGGAACAAAGATGCCAGTCTGTGCCCTTTTCATGAAAATGAACATGCCATTGTCATTAACACACACACACACACACACACACACACAATACACTGTTCCCAGTCATAATTCTCAAATAACATAAATGAATTTGTAGTAAAATTTGCTTAAACTATCATCAGCGATAATAGAAAAAAGTCCATTTTCACTGATGTTTTCTAAAATAATGGGTCCTAACACTGAAATATAAACAAGACATTTATATCTGAATAAGCTTAACATCAACAATGACAATTTATAATGTATTTTCTCAAGACATAGAGGATCTGCCTATATATGTGTGTTTGTGTGTGTGGGTGTGTGTGTGTATACACACACACACACACACACACATACACCCATACATACACATACATATATAGACATACGTACACCTGCTCCCATTTTATTTAATTCATATGGAGTTAGTCTGGTATCAGAATTATATTTGAATTGCATAATAAAATAAGGTGTAGTTTTCTAACATTACTATGTGTTTAAGAAATTAATAGAGTAAAAAATTGATGATTTTATCTAGAAGCCTGTAAGAAAATAAGTAATGCTGCTGTTTATTAATACACTCTTCTCCAATGGGGTGCCCTCCAAATGTCTGATAATATTTACCATTACCATTTGTGGATACACTTGAATTAAAAAATACAGTGATTCCTCCCCAAATACAACTTTAATATAATCCTGTAATCTGTTGCAGAGTTTTATTACTGGTATGACATATTAGCAAACAAAGAGAAACCAGCTGAAATTAAATCAGTATGTGTTTCTCTGACAGACTGTTCTAATTGAAATTTTATTAAATTGTTAATTGTGTTAGCATACCATAATACATTTCACTGCTGTATGCCATATGTGTTGCTGGATTTTTGAAAATAAATAGCCTTAAGTAGGTTATTATTTAAATTCAGGAATCACAAATCAACATCACTTAGAGAGTAGGACAGTCTAGAGAAAGAGGGTGACCAAACACTGAAGGAAAAGACATTTGAAATGATATCTAAACATGCATAAACAAAAGTAATTCCCAACTTTCATGTTGACAGATGAAACATTAACCGAGGAGAATGGTAATCTATAGCTGAGATATTCAAAATAAAATAATCTAAAATTTCAGTTTATGACTTGGAAATCAAGAAAGCTCAAGCATCTTTTCATTTAGCAAAGATCTAAAATTTCATATTTATCACGGTGGGCTCAGCCAGAAAGATGATAACCCAAATCAGTTCCCTGAGCAGACCATTTCACTTTGTCACTTGCATGTATGTACTCCATGCTTACTGCATTTCTTTGTAGGAATATAAGAGAAACTGTGAGAAACCCAATGCTCTAAAATCCTGGTTAATCACATCTGATGTCAGCCAACTGAGGTAGTCCAGACCAGGAAACCAAAACCAAGAATACTGATACTACCTTTATTGTAAGGCTACAGTAACAGAATCTTGCAAGTCTGAAAGGCTTCTCCCTTCCCCTGCCCTTACTTTCTAGAGAACTAAGGAGGGTCCCTTCTGAGATACTTTCTCCATCCCCATTCCTGCTTTGGACTCAGATTTTTCTTATCAGACCATTATCAAGGCTACGGTTTTTCCTCCTGTCTTTCAAGGTTATTCTCACAGCCCATTACATCCGGGGACTGATGTAGTGTACATGTATAAAGAGAAAGTCGGAAAGTTTTCTGATCTTATGAATTGTATAAACTGGTTATATTTATTCAATCAGCATGAATGAAGGACTCAAGTTTTCTCAGAGAGAAATAGCAATACATTTATTGCTGAAATAGTTATATATTTCAGCCATATGGTCAAGCAGGTGAGAAAATAATGCCGTATCATTTGTCTCTTTCCATTTATATAAAATAAACACAGGAGTTCTAGTCTTTGTATGAAATTATTTAACTTGAAATGGGAGGGAGAGAGGGAGAGAGGGGGGGAAGGAAGGCAGGAAGGCAGGAAGGCAGGAAGGCAGGAAGGCAGGAAGGCAGGAAGGAAGGAAGGAAGGAAGGAAATTCCCTTCATCTTCCTTTCCAAGGACAATGAACCATATTAGACAGAACATAATAGATATTTATATACATAATCCAAAGTCAGAACAGAGTCAAGAAGCAGGATTAGATGGGGTTTGCAGAAATTGGTTTCCTCCTTCCCTCCTCCCTTTATTATGTAGACCAACAGGATGTCCCCTTTACTGGCAGTTTTCATGATTCAGAAGCCATCTCATATGTAACCTGAAACAACCTAACAGAAGCTATTTCTTTCATTTAAAATATGCAATGTTATCACTGGCATTGTTATATCACCAGGAAATTTAGCAGTGCTTCTGCAGCCCGTGCATAATCTATTGTCTAGGGAGAAACATTTTGCACTGCTCTCTGCTCCCACCTCCTGTGCCTGTGTTCAGTATCAGTACTCATATGCAGCCAGAACTTTACTGCATCCAGTCTTCTCTGGCCTTTAATACTGAGATTTCTATGATATTTGTGGAACTTCCAAAGTCATTTTTTAAAATAACTAATCTGCTGTCACTAGCTCTCTTAATATCCTGCCATCAAGCAGGGCTTCTGTAGTGCATTTTCAGAATGATATCATGGCATTTGTAGTCGCTTGGAAGAATTTTTTGAAGTAGATGGCCATGGAGACACTGCATGCAGGGGCAATGGTTGACTTTAGTTTTTAGAATACAAGCTATCTTCCATCATTGCTACCTGTCCTCCCGCCCCCCTTGGACACAGCCCATCAGAACATATATACATATATGTACGCAGGTAATGCGTATTTACACTGGTGTTGGACATAGATATATCCTATCTATGTCCAACAAAACTGTGGCCATATTTCAGAGTAACTTATTAACTTATTTTCTAATAAGTAACTTATTTTCCGGCCCTCTGGACTCAGACCCAGGCCCTGGACAGCAGACCTGCAGAAACCCTGGCTTTTGGCTACTGCTTCTTAATGCCAGGTCAATCAATAACAAGCCCCCCCCCCCTTATATGTGAGTTGATCACTAAGGAGCAGGCCAACCTGGCATGTATCATCGAGGCCTGGCTGGACCTTGAAAGGGGTGCCCCTTTTGGAAATGTGCCTGGCCGGGTTTATGGTTTGGCACCAGCCGAGACCCCAAAATCCAGGGTAGAGGAGGAAGGGTAGCAGTTGTCATCAGAGAATTTCTGTTGGCCTTCAGGGGTGCTGCTCCACAAGTGGCAGGTTGTGAGACCCTGTTTCTGAAGTTGGATTCACAAACACAGTTGGGATTGTTGTTACTGTACTAGCCTCCCTGCTGCATAGCAATTTCCCTGTCTGAGATGCTGGAGGCTATTGCAGGGCTGGCGGTGGAGTTCCCCAGACTGATGGTCCTGGGGGACTTCAATCTGCTGTCCCTAGGGCATGCCTCAGAGGCAGATCAGGAGTTCATGGCTATCATGACAGCCATGGACCTATCCCAGTTTATCCGTGACCTGATTCAGGACTGCAGTCTCACACTGGACTTGGTTTTCTTGTCACAGCAGTGGCAATGTGATCTGAAGGAGGAATTACATCTGTTCCCCCTTGTCATGGTCAGATCATATCCTGGTGGCCTTGAGATTCTCCTATGCTACCCCTGTCCGCAGGGATCCCTGGTGACTGATGGACCCAACTGGATTCCAAAGGGAGCTGTGGGTTAGGTTATCCATTCTGTTCTCTAATTGTTGATTTAATTGATCATGTGTGCTGTTTTGTTTGGCAAATCATAAATATAATAAATGTATACATAACTTTAAAGGCAGAACATTATTATAGAAGACTGATGGAAGACTTAACTGTACATTGTTCCTTTCTAGATTCTTTCAACTTCTGTTCAGGATAACCTGTCCAGTCATTTTATTTGCGGATGAAAATGTTTTCACACAGGGCTGGAACTAGAAAAAATGCATCATTGGTATCAAGATATGGAGCCATTGTTCAAGATTTATTTAAATTTGTCACAAAGTTACAATCAGATTATTTGCACTTTGGTATGCACTTATTCCTATATGACCTCAAAAATCTTTCATAGTACACATGACTCATCAATTAGGAAGCTATGGGCTTTCCTTCTGAATAACCATCAAGCAATGTAACAAGTGTCCTTTAAATTTATAATTTACAGTTATCTTTATTACAGGTAGTCCTCGCTTAACAATTGTTCATTTAATGATGGTTCAAAGTTATGATGGCCTTGGAAAAAGTGCTTTATGACCTGTCACAAACTGATACATCACCCCCTGCAGTCATGTGATTGCAATTTGCAACCTTTTTATGATGGTTGTTAAGCAAATCACTTGATCATTAAGCAAATTCTGGCAAAACAAGTCCATTGGGGAAGCTGGGTTCACTTAATGACCATGTGATTCATTTAATGACCATTGTAAAAATGGTCATAAAATCTTATGGTCCCTATTGTGAGGACTACCTGTATTTTTCATGGCTATTTAAAATGGGATTATTTCAAATGAAAGTTTAGTATTTGTCTTCTCATTTTTTTCCTTTTTATTCTTGCTTTCCAAATCAAATTTGTCCTTGTTACCTTTTAGGTCTGTTTATATTAATAGTATTATTTTTCTTTACTGCTGTTTTGCGCTGAAGGGCTGCTTACCTGGCCTTCCAATACATTAGTAAAGATGCTAAATGGAATTGAGACTAACTTGAACTTCTGCAGTACCACAATTCATTTCCTTCAAATGTAAAGGTTAGCATATAATAGAAGAGAACTTCAAGTATCCAGAATATTCTGGAACAATTATGTACCCAATAAGAAGTGCTGGTCAATGATATTTCACAATAAATAAATAAATAAATAAATAAATAAATAAATAAACAAACAAACAAATAAATAAATAAATAAATAAATAAATCTTAAATGCTACTGGTCATGTTCTGCACATTAAACACTATAATCGTTGTCATATTAAAAAGCAATAGAATTTTCAGGGACTATAAGATTTTCATTTTCCTGTATGCTGAAAGCACCTGGTTGTATAAGATTACTTCTACCATACAGATCATCTAGTTGCCCCCCAGCATTAATATTCTGAGCTGTCACAGACTACTTTTTTCACTCCTCCAAAACAACCTTCCTGTTAATTATTAAATATAGGCAATATATTCATTCCTTAAGACAGCCTACAGATACACAGGAACTAATTTTCTATGGACCAAGGACCAAATGTCACATACTTGAGGGCACAGACAGTTAGATGGATTTTCCCAATGACATTACAGAAAAGCCCTATACAGTCTCTCTCTTCCAGATTGTATCCTTCATATGCAAGATACCTTGAGACCTCTATGGATCTAACAATCCGCTTAGGGAAAAAGAATACTGTGTTTGGAGATATTTTGTTTATAGAAATGGGTAGAGAGTTTTTATTAAATTTCTCTTTGAATAGGACTATGGGGTAATATAACTAATATGAATAATGGGAAACTGAGGACAGAATTAATGAAATACTCTTAAACCACAGTTAAGCTAGATCCTGAGTTTTGCAGGCTCATTTCCCAAATGGGAAATCTTTCAGAGCCGTTGTAACTTATTTCAAATAAGCCTGCTACAAAATTTTCCTCCAGTGGGTGTGTGTTTATGTGTGTGACTAAGGGGCTATTTCATTCCCTTTTAAGGGATCCAGTAACATATATATAAATATTAAATGTCTAGGTATGACAGAGCCTATATAAGCTGCATTAATTTATGTATTTCAGAAACAATATATAGACAGATGAATACAGATATAGGAATAAATTTTAGCAATACTAATATTTTGAAAACAATACCATGAATTTCTTGTGTCCTACAACTTAGTTGCTTGCTCAGAGCTAGCACATTGTACATAACAGATTGAACAGGCTTTTTAATAGTGCAATATATTTCAGAAGCACAGTATATGCTTAAACAAACCCGTTCACCCCCTTTCTTTGGGAAAATGCTTGCAGCCCAGCTGCCTCTACAAAGTGGCATGTAGCAGCTTTTCCCATGCTCTCTTTCTAGCTGCTTGATCCCTTCATGTGTCAGATTCCCAATCTTCTTTTCAACTTTTATGAACTTCTATACATGATCCTTCCTGCAGCTGATTCACTGGGAAATTTCCTCATGTATCAAACCACCATCCCCTCTTTCTCCTTGTTGGTTGAGATACCAACTGACCCTTCCAATTTTTGTGCCAGCTGACCCTTTCTCCTTGTTAGTGGGGAAGAAGAATGCCAACTGGGCAAAATCTTGCTTATTTATAAATGGTCTTTCTGCCACTCCTGACTTTTGTACACTTTTGTCTCTCAAAATTTTATCCTTAGGCTATCTCTTTCTATGTATTTATGTATAGGGTTTGTTTTATAGTGGATTTTTATGGATTGAGTAATTTAATTATTTATGGGGTATTTTAATTGTTTATGGGCTATTGATTTTTAATTGTGAGCTGCCCAGTCACCCGTTGGGGGAGATGGACTGCATACAAATTTAATAATAAATAAAAAATAAATAAATAAAATGTCAGCCTTTTCTTCTTGCCTTTCTTTTGCCTAACCATTGCTTCCCAGGTTAAACTTCATTGGATGCTCCCTTTTCAACCCCTTTCCCCAGTACAATTGCCTTGGTAAATCAGTTAAAGGTAACATATCCTTTGCCCAAGATTATACTTTTATACCATTCCCTATAAGCTTCCTCTAGTTCATGCAGTTCAGGTCTTGACACTCCTTCCCCCCTCCCCCACACACATGGGTTTTAATAAATCCATTATTGAAAGGAATTCTACTGCCAAAATCCCATAGCTACCTACGTGTAGAATGTCTGAGGGGTTACATTTCTACTGTGCTGTTGGAAGTAGAAGCCTAACAATTTAGTTGACTATTTATAGCCTTAACTTTGGAATTGCCTTTATTTTTCCAAAGTATAAGGAAAGTATATCACATTGACAACAAAGGTACCTAGACAGAGGTATGATTTTTCCAACCATAACATTTGGAAAATCTGGATCATCTGAAGACTGAACAAAGAAACATTGATGAATGGAATTATGCTGTTGGAAGAATGGTTGAGAATATTTTAAATCACAAAAAAATAAATCAGGCAATACTAAACCAAGTAAAACCAGACTGCTCTCTGGAAGTGCTTATCATGAAGCTAAAGCTTAAATGTTGTAGACACAAAATGTGAAAGCAAGAGTCATTGAAGACCCTGATGCTTGGAAAAATCGAAGGCCATCAAAAACAGACTGGTACAAGACAAGATGGCTAGATACTAGTATGGGACAACAGTATGCATACAAATGAGGGTGTTTGTGTATTCAAGCGCAGATGCATACGTGCAACTTCAACTTATCATCCAGTACTGCTTGCAATAGGCTAAATATTTTCTCAATTTTGCTTTCCAGTATAGTGCACTTTGGATTCTTTTCCTTTTTACAAGATTTACAATAATTCCATTAATGCAAGAAATATAGCAAACAAACCACGTTTTCCTCATTAATAAGAGACAAGGTAT
Source organism: Liasis olivaceus (assembly GCA_030867105.1). Taxonomy (NCBI): domain Eukaryota; kingdom Metazoa; phylum Chordata; class Lepidosauria; order Squamata; family Pythonidae; genus Liasis; species Liasis olivaceus. The sequence continues at coordinate 41,445,712 of CM061352.1, forward strand.
TCTGAGAAGACATGTGTATTGGCAGAATGCTGTGGCCCCACAAGTCTAGAAGCTTTGTTCCTGAGCAAATTTGTATTCTCTGTGGTTGGGAAGTAAAAGTCCATCTATTTACTTGCGTATTTATACCCTTGAGTTAAAGATTGTCCTTTTCCAAAAAGTTGAAAACAAACAGAAGGCTAGACACTAAACTAAGTGGGAGCATTTCACACCAAATTTACTCCTAAATATGATGCCTACCAAGTTGTGTTTTGTGACCAATGTCTGTGAGGGTTTTATTACCATTTAGAGACTTTTTACCCCCCAAATTGTAAGTGGTTCTGCAGTAATTTAATAATAATTGATCCTCAACTTTAAAAAAAGAAACAAAAATAAGACACTAAACTAAGTGGGTAGAAAATAAACAAATATGGGGCAGATACTCTTTACTCCATAGCTGGTCCCAGTGCATCTTGAGGGTAGACATCTTCATCAGGGGAATAGTTCTGTAAGCACCATACTGAAAGCACATTCAGAATGCTGAGGTCACGTACCCTAGAAGCCTTGTTACTGGGCAAATGTGTATCCTGTGCTGATGAGAGATAAAAGCCCATAAATTTACTTGGTTATTTATATCCTTTATTATGGAATTACCTTTCTTCTCCAAAGGTATGGGGGTATCTTTTCTGCATGATGGCATTCTTTCCATAGAAATAATTTCACATCACAGAGCGTATTCAAAGTTAATGGTGTTCACCCAGATCAACCTTCAATCAGTTTGAAATCATAATCACCAAAACCAAGGGAAGGTCTTGGTCAAAATATCTAGGGAAACAGAGTCAATAAACCACAACAGTGAGTCAAGGAAACCTTTTAATCTCTGCTATGAAAATTCTGAACTGATTATTGATAGGATCATGAACTCACATGAGCGTCTGTGTAAATGGAGTTCACTTAATATATTCAGCTGAGATGAAGTGAAGAAAGACAAGCAAACAAATGCTTTGTTCCAAGGCTGTGTAACAACATTGACAGAATCTTCCAGCCTTTCTCCCATGGGAAAGCTTTTTTGTGAAAAGGAACCCAGTACGGTCATCTTTACATTTAATTTAACCACAATAATAAAAGGATAATTGCCAACCTGACCACAAGAAAACATGCACAATTAATATTCTTTTGAGACAAATAACAAGGAAAAAGCAAGTTAATTATCATTTTGTGGCCATTTCAGTTAAACTATACTCCCAAGTGAAGAGTGTTTTTATAGGTTTAATCATGCAATCATAAATAATCAGCCATATTTTTTGTTGTTCTCAATTGTTTCATTGTTATACATAAGAATGGGACAAACAACACAAATCCTTTTGAATATAAAGTAGGATTTTCAGAAGCACAGTAGGTAGTGGCACCAAGCTTGGCTGATCTTGAAAAATTAAGCAGGTTAATATATTAAAGGCAGATGACCCAAAAATCCTATTGCTATAGAAAGTAGAAGGGGGGAGGGAATCTGAAATAAGATAGTGGCAAACTATCTTATTTCTGTACTGCTGCAAAAAAAAAAAAAAAAACAAAAACCTGCACAGGTGTCTCCATGTAGTCACCAGAAGTATTCTGCTACGGCACTCCTCCCCTGTCATTCCCTGTTTAGGCTACTGCCATGTGCTCTATATGGCCCTGCCTTTGAAGACCACTCAGAGGCTGCAGTTTCTTGAGAACCCAGTGGCCAGCATGCTAACTGGCATTTACTACTTGGACCACATTACCCCAATGTTGCAGGCTTATAGTGGTTACCAGTGTACTTCTGGGTCCAGTTTAAAGTACTGGTGCTAACCTATAAAGCCCTACATTGGTTGGTACCAAATTATCCTTAAGATCACATTCTCCCATTAGAAATGTCCCAGCTAATTCAATCTACACAGCAAAAGCTACTAATGGTTCCCCATTTCGGGAGGTCAGGGGGACCAAGGCTTGGCAGTGCTACTTTTCAGTGTCTGCACTGGCCCTTTGGAATGGCTTTGCCATTGGACTCCTATCTGGCTCCCACCCTGACTTTTCGAAGCAGCTCAAAACAGCTCTTTCAGAGGGGATTCCTGCCATGATTCCATCCTGATTGGGTAATCGTTTAGCTTTCTTATTTAATTTTAATCTCTGCTTTTGTTTTAATTGGCTTGTTGACCTTAACCATCAAGAGTCTTTCAGAATTGCTGGGATCAATCAATCAATCAAGTTACTTTACAAAACCCTTTTCAACCATGTATGTGTGGAAGTGTTGCTGGGGAGACGTATGTTTTAATTATTCTCATGTGTAGGAGAATTCCTGCATAGAATTATTGAGAAAACCAAAAGTAGCTCCAGGACTCTGTTGACAGTGGTGGTAAGTTGAAACAATTTATTGGTGATAGTGATATTTAAAAGGCTGAAAATAATTGAAACCCATGTAAAGTGGGCTTTTTTTTTTTTTTCCCCTGTTTTGCTTTGGTTTTGCAGGAAGATGGGCTGCTTTTTTCCATTGGAGGAACTTTTGCTACCTTCCAGCTCCTGAGTTTCAGGTCCTGTAAGAGAAAGCTTAATGGCATTCATAGCTCCCTCTTAGAGGCTGAAAAAACAAAAATAAAAACCAAGCAACTGTGAATTGACAGAAGTTTCCCTCTTTGCTGTAAGAAAGCACTAGGTTACTGGGCTGTCTATTCCTTTTCAGTAGGAGATAAAGGGAAGCTGATGCATTATCTACAGCAGCTTGAGGAGACACTGTGTTTATGCTTCTTGTTGTCAGTGATTCAGTCATCTGGGGTTTGCAAATTACAGGTAGTTCTCATTTAGTGACTGCCTCATTTAACAACTGTTTGCAGTTACGATGGTGATGAAAAAGTAACTTTGTGACCAATCCTCACATTTATTACCTTTGCAGGTCTGTAAAAAAAAGGAAAGCTCAAGTAAGATCATAAGCACAGTTGCAGTATCACTTAGTGACCACTTCACTTAATGATCGAGTTGCCAGTCCCAACTGTGGTTGCTGAATGAGGACTACCTGTATACCTGTGCATTCAGAAGTAAAAAGTACTTAGCACTGGACTAAAATCACACCAAGAAACAATGAGTATTTAAGGTGCTACATTTTCCAATCAGTCATTAAATCACCTCGGCAATAAATTCAGACAAATACCTTACTAACAAAAGCCTACATTTTGTGGTTTATTCTTGATGATTAAGGCTCCAGAAAATATAGTGAAAATGATATTTATTATTTAGCTTACATAATGTTCATATATACATATGTCTGATCTGAAAATAAAAGACTGTCAAAATCTGTGGAAAGAAACATGGATAAAAGTGAAAAAAGAAAAAAGAAAAGAAAAAGTAAATAGATGCAATATGCTGGTTAACTGTACACAAAGCATGACAATACGATCCTACACATTTCTACTCAGAAAGTAAATGCAACCTATTCCCACGTAAGTATTACAGGAGTGTAGCCTTAGTTAAATACCTTCATAAATAAATTTAATAATTTTTTAGTTTCCTTTTCTACTGAAGTATTGACAGGGACTAATAGAAATAATTTAGAGCCAGTTTCTAGCACTAGGCTAGAAACCTGGAGACTGTGAGTTCTAGTCCTACCTTGGGCACAAAGCCAGATGGGGGACCTTGGGCCAGTCTCTCTCTCTTAGCCCTAGGAAGGCTCAGGTGATAAAGATTTCTACAAAATAGGAACCATCAAATGGAAGTTTCATTTCTGTGTGGATATTAGTCTTGCTTTAGAGGAGATGCTGACAGATGCAGAGATAACCCTGTGTCTAACAACACTTAAAGTACTTTCGTTCAAAATTATTTAGAAGCTTTAACATGAGATAATAACCAGCATTTCTATAACATTTAGTCAGGAACGTGGGTGTGGTGAGGCATGAAATGGGGGCAGTGATAAGGTTTTTGCATTTACTTCAGTTGGCACAATCTCAACATCCATATTACTTGTAGATCAACTGCTCTACAATAACAACTCTCGATTCAGTGATGTATCTGTGTATATAGTTTCATAGAACAGTAAGACAGCTTTCTTCTATGACTTGGTAGTCCTTAGGAACCAAGAACTATATTCTAAAGAAGAGTCATACTGTTCTCTTCTTGTTGCAAAAAGAAGACAAAGTCTTATGGTAACTTAAAAAGTTATGGACATACAGTGGCGGAAGTTTTTAGGGAGAAGCCTGTTGAGCATAGTTTAAGTTGGCAACCATAAATATTCTGCATATAGAGAAAATATGTCTGTGCATAGATCACCTGTGACACTAAACAGTAAAAAATGTGAAGTTTTCTATAATATGGAGTCTGCAAATAAATATAAAACCTGATTATATGAGTATTCAAGCCATTGTGTAGCTAACAATGATAAATAGGCATAGTGAGATTAAAAGAAAACGAAGTGATGGTGGTTATGGAGATGGTGGTGGTGGTGGTGGTGCCGGAGGAGGAGGTGGAGGAGGAGGAGAAATTCCCACACACTTGGAGAATCCCAAACTGGGGAAGGCTGATCTAAAGCCTATACACACCCTCCCAATTTTTGCCCAGAGTTTAGGTTTTACTTTGAATAAAATCAAGTGGAAAAAACTTTTACAGAAAAGCAATAATAGATTCAGTTGCAGAATATCCAGGGAGAGCATCTTACTCAACTTTGAGATTGCCCAGAAACTCTCTTATATGATCAGCCCACTGATATAGAAGGTGGCTCTTTTTTCAGCATTGACATTTTGCCCCAGAAGAGAGAGCAGCACTGCTTTTGTGGTGAATGCACTCCTCCATGTGAATCATGAAGGTATGACTGATGTACCTTGCCCATTAGCCTTGTTTTAAAGAAAGCAGTTCTGTGCATGTGCAAAAGCCACTTTGGCTAGTAAGGTGAAGCATCATGACCACTCTGCTCTATTTGCTAGTGCATTTCACTTCAAAGTTTTGCTTCAAATACTTCCTCAAAACTTCATCAAATTGAAATACCACTTTGAAGCTCCATGACTCTTACCCTTTACCATCATATGTCTTTTCTTACACTTGAGAAGGCAGGATTAGTTTTGCTGCTAAAAGCTGGAAAGTCAGATGGTAACCAAAGATATTGTAGCTGGTAGAAAGTAAGCCAAAGATACTGAAGCTGGTAGGAAAATCGTAAGCAAAAGAATAACAGGGAAAATTGAATGGGAAAACTGAACAAGAAACCACAAGATGGTGGTTTCTAATGCAACCATAGATCAACTGAGTCATTTAAATACTGATATTGATCTGCCATTCAGTGGTGAAGTCAACAGAGCACATGATCCCATATTTGTGCATCATTTTAGGGGTTCTCCTTCACAATCAAATCATCCTTCTTTATAATTATATCTCTTTCTGGACCTAAATCAATACTGATAAAAAATAAAAGCCCCTGTACCTATCTTTCTACAATTTGATTGTTTTCTCAAATTGTTTTGAGAATTGTTTTCACCATTATCTCATTGCTTATTGTTTTTAATAAATAGCACATCTTTAAAAAAAAATCCTAAAATTTCGTTTGAACAAAATCATTGCACCTACAGTATCTATGAAACCTGACAAGATTTATCATCACAGAAGGAGCTAGTCATTTAATTCTATTGAGGAGAACATTGTCTTTCTTTTAAATTAAAACTCAAAATATCTGTACAACTATTTGAAAACTGTCAGTTTACAAATCTGTATCAAGATAAACTTTAACTTTAAAAAAATCTATCCTACTCTGTAGGAAGGAAGGAAGGAAGGAAGGAAGGAAGGAAGGACGGACCTTACAGCCTTTTAAAAAAATCTCATGATACAGTGAGAGGCACTGTACAGTGTGATTTTGAATGTTATTTTAAATTCATCTCAGATAGAATCAGGTATGTTCACAACTAGGCTTTATATAAAAACTTTTTTAAACAGTTTAGACTGAACCTGTCTGGGCATTGGTTTAAGGAATAGAAAACATTGCCACCTTACTAGCAAAGATTATGTTCTTTTTTAATTCATTAAGTCCATCATGTAACATCTTGATAAATGAAAGTGATAAAAACACTTCTTCCTAAACATCTTTAACTCCTCCAAATAAGTAAGGTTCTTTCATGAACACATAAATGAAAATTAAAATGGATGATATACACACTCTTTATAATCAGAAAACGTAGAAGGAAACCCACCCAATAACATTTGTATCTTATCACAGGTTTGCTTTAAAATATAAAAATGTGAATTCATAGTGAATTTCCAGCTGGTTAAGAAGGAAGATAATAGAGAGATAGAGAGATGTGGGTTTGGTGGGCAGAGGCTTTGTGATTTAGAGAGAAGGAGGAAGGGATGGATGGATGGATGGATGGATGGATGGATGGATGGATGGATCTCAATGTCTCTATCAATCCCACATCCATTCCTTTATGTTACTGAGCTCCTGATAGAAATTATTCCAGCAATAAACTAAGAAATTCATCAATATATTTTGAAAGACAAATTTTGTAACTTTAAGCAGGAAATGTATACTGTTTCTCCAGGTTTGGCTAATATAAAATTACAGTCAACTGGATTTGTTTGCATCTATACTTTGTCATCATGTGTCTGATCAAAACAGCCCAGAATTATGTAACATAGGACAATATACAACTGCTAGACATACTATGTTATTTAAGATATAGGGAATATAAATTGTGATGTTATGCATATTTTCCACTGAACATAGCTTGATTTATTAGCAGATAAATACATGCATAATTTACAAATATATAGAAGTGAAAAAGAAATTCATACTACAACATAATGTACGTACTGTAGCCTGAACAACTGAGACTCTTAACCAATGACTATTTCAAAACATACTGTTTGAACAGTTCAATAAAGATACTGCAGATTTTTTCCCCCCTTAATCTTTACTCATCAGGAATATGAACTGGCTAGTTGGGTAAATGACTGGAACTAAGATTCTGAATTTCCTTATGTTCACTGTGAGACACACCAATAACATATGTACATTTGTTTTGTTAAAACATCTGTACAAGTTATGTAATTATTTTAGCCTGCTGAATTGGGCCTGTGACTTACCAGCGTAGTTACTGAAACTCTCTGCTTGGATGCTTGATTCCAGCCTGAAAGAATATTGTGCTAAAGATTAAAACTCCTTCAAGTCAAGCTTGATTCTATGTAGCTGTTTGGCAACAATATGAAATCTACCTAGTCAACATTAATAAATCTGATAGGGTTATGAGGAAGCTAAGGGAAATGAAATCAACTCAAAGGTCCTATCAGAATGTAGAAGAATTAAAATTTGACTAAAAGTTCAAGTGAACCTTCTGTAATGAGAAATTCATTTGTCTACATCTTGATAGGACCGTCACTCAAAATGAAAGCGACAGTCTTCTCTTTAACAAATGAGCCAGGAATCAATTAAAGATCTAAAACACTCACAAATTTAACAAAGTTTTATACCATTTAATTGCTTATGCTGCTTCTTTGTAATCACTTTGTAGCATAGTTTCTCTTCTTTCAAATGTCGGAGCCTTCTACATTCCCCTGGGAAATCTAAAACCAAATTAATGTTTCAATTATATATACAAACATCTGTGTCAGTAATATTTAAATTACATAGCTATGAAAGACTGAGTATTTATTGTTCATGGCTGGTTTCTTTTCAGAAGCGAACTCTGACATATTTTTACTCCCAATTCAGGTATCTTTGCATACGACCCATAAAAACATACTTTGCATATTAAAATCCATGTTAATAAGTTAAAATGGATAGAATGAGATGTTGTAATGCTACCACATGCTGAGAATCTTATTACTATCAAGCTAGCATCTCCTAATATACAATATCCCTAATTTTGACAAAAAAATGTCAAAGATCCCAAAGAAGTTATTAATACCTTAGTCCTGTCATATATTGATTTTCCGGCATTCATTCTTTGCATGGAAAGGGCACAATGAATGTGTCATTAACCCCACCCATATTATGACCCTTTAATGCAAAGAAACAAGGTTCTGAAATGGGTCACCTGTGGAAGACTTAATTAATTAATTGAAGATTTATAACTACTCAAAAATACTTAAGAATTCTGGACAGTGTATAAAATATAAAGCATAATAGTAAAGCAATATCAAAAACATCATTACTATTATTAACTTTATAATATTAAAGAAGTAAAAAACAAATATTATGACATCACAGTCTGTATTGAACAAAGGAAGGAGGGAAGGAAAGCAGGCAGGCAGGCAGGCAGTTATGCACTATATTTTTTTGATGGCCTACCCTCACCTTGTGGGGCAAACTGGTCCAAAGAAGGAGACCCCCATGTGAGGAGACACTCACTTTCATGCCCCTACAGGTGAAACTCGAAAAATTAGAATATTGTGCAAATGTTCATTTATGTCAGTATGGCAACTCAAAAGGTGAAACCAATATATGAGATAGACGCATTACATGCAAAGCAAGATATGTCAAGCCTTACTTTGGTATAATTGTCATGATTATGGCATACAGCTTATGAAAACCCCAAATTCACAATCTCAGAAAATTAGAATATTGCATGACATCAATAACACAAGGATTGGAAATAGAACAATATCGGACCTCTGCAAAGTAGAAGCATGTATATGTACTCAGTACTTGGTTTGGGCCCCTTTTGCAGCAATGACTGCCGCAATGCGGCGTGGCATGGATGCTATCAGCCTGTGGCACTGCTGAGGTGTTCTGGAAGACCAGGATGCTTCAATAGCGGCCTTCAGCTCCGCTGCATTGTTCGGTCTCACGTCCCTCATCTTTCTCCTGGCAATGCCCCATAGATTCTCTATGGGGTTCAGGTCAGGCGAGTTTGCTGGCCAATCAAGCACAGTAGTCCCATGGTCATTGAACCAGGTTTTGGTACTTTTGGCAGTGTGGGCAGGTGCCAAGTCCTGCTGGAAAATGAAGTCAGCATCCCCATAAAGCTCGTCTGCAGAAGGAAGCATGAAGTGCTCCAAAATCTCCTGGTAGATGGCTGCATTGACCATGGACTTAATGAAGCACAGTGGACCAACACCAGCAGATGACAGGGCTCCCCAAATCAACACAGACTGTGGAAACTTCACACTGGACTTCAAGCATCGTGCATTGTGTGCCTCTCCATTCTTCCTCCAGACTCTGGGTCCTTGGTTCCCAAATGAGATGCAAAAGTTGCTCTCATCAGAAAAGAGGACTTTGGACCACTGGGCAACAGACCAGTTTTTTTTTTTTTTCTGTAGCCCAGGTAAGACGCTTCTGACATTGTTGGTTGTTCAGGAGCAGCTTGACAAGAGGAATATGACATTTGAAGCCCATGTCCAGGATCCGTCTGTGTGTGGTGGCTCTTGATGCACTAACTCCAGCCTCAGTCCACTCCTTGTGAAAGTCCCCAAGACTTTTGAATGGCCTTTTCCTGACAATCCTCTCCAGGCTGCGGTCATCCCTGCTGCTTGTGCATCTTTTTCTATCACACTTTTCCCTTCCACATAACCTTCTATTGATGTGCTTTGATACAGCACTTTGGGAACATCCAACTTCTTTTGCAATTACCTTTTGGGGCTTTCCCTCCTTATGGAAGGTGTCAATGATGGTTTTCTGCACAACTGTCAGGTCAGCAGTCTTTCCCATGCTTGTGATTCCTACTGAACCAGCCTGAGAGACCATTGAAAGGCTCAGGAACCCTTTGCAGATGTTATGGATTCATTAGCTGATTAGAGTGGGACACTTTGAGCCTAGAATATTGAACCTTTTCACACGATTCTAATTTTCTGAGATTGTGAATTTGGGGTTTTCATAAGCTGTATGCCATAATCATCACAATTATACCAAAGTAAGGCTTGACATATCTCGCTTTGCATGTAATGCATCTATCTCATATATTGGTTTCACCTTTTGAGTTGCCATGCTGACATAAATGAACATTTGCACGATATTCTAATTTTTCGAGTTTCACCTGTATTCTGCCACATCTAATAGCAGAGGATCTTCAGCATATGTTTTCCAGACATCTGGGATCTCTGAACAGAATCTACCTGGGGAGTACAGTCTGTTCAATACTCAGATGCTGAACCATATAGGGATTTACATGCAATGCCTAGCACTTTAAATTGCACTTGAAAACACAAAAGTAGCTAATGTAGTTCCTATAGCAACTTGACAGTACCAGGGCTGCCCAGGAAGCATGCAAACTGCTGTACTTCGTACTGATGGATGGTCCTCAAGGACAGCCTCATGCAGAGTGAATTACAGCAATCCAATTGTGAAATAACACAGGCATGACTGACCATCCTCAATGCCTGCTGTTCCAGGTAAGGCCACAACCAGTACACAAATCAAAGCTGAGCAAAGGAGCTCATGGCCATGGCTTTCATCTGCTCTTCCAGCAGGAGCTGAGTCCAGGAGGAATCCCAAACAGTCAGTCTGCTCTCTCCAATGGAGCACAGTCCTCTCAAATGTGAAGGTAAAGATTGTCCTGAAATCAAGGGACTTTTGAATTAACAGCCACTCCATTTTGCTTGCATTGAGAATGAGACTGTTTTCTTCCATCCAAGCTACAACAGCCAACAGATCAGGTTTTCTATCACATTTGGACTAGGGTGAAATATTTAACTCGGTATTTCCCAGCTATGTTACAAAACCTCACCCCAAACTGACATGTAAATTCTCCCAGTGGTCTCATGAAAATGTTAAACAGGATTGGATATAGGACCAAGCCCTGTGGCAGCCTATAACAGTGCTCAAGCTTCACACACTTCTCACCAACTATTGGACTCCACTTAGGTAAGAGCAGAACTTTAGTGTAAACTTAGCATCAGTAGTTACTTGCTAATATAATGCTTATGTTCCATTAGGTCAATGCTTTATAATTTGTCTTAATATATGTTTTCTTTTGCTCCTCTTCCTTAAAAATTAAAACTGTTTTCTAATCTTTGTTTGGAATGTAATGAAACAACACTCATTTTCATTCCTCAGGTCCTACCTAAATATTATGCACCTTTTACACAATTACTCTACACATCTGGTGAAAAATATGGGAATCTCCCTTTTACCAGACATATATTTGGTAGACCCATTTATTATCTTGGGAAATGGAAAACACAGATAACTTATTGAACCACTCAGGATCATTGTCCCCAGGGACACAATCACTATAGAAAGCAACAGAATACAGTACAACAATTGCATAGATTCATTGAATCAAAGGTTGAATATAGTTGTCCCTCGAATGCATTTCTCAGTTTCAGCACCATTACACACTATTGATCAAGAAAAATTTCACAACTATAAGCAAAGACATTATCTAAATTAGTAATCAGTTACTAAAAACTATTTTCTAGTTCCTTGATTCCAGAAAGATTATGTTCTGTAGAAAATATAGTGAAGGAAGTAGCAAACAAAAAGTAACACATAAAGGTTACAGAAGTTGTTACACTTATTTACACAATTCTCTCACTTTATACAAGATCTAAAAGTGTCTTGCAAAAAACCCCCATACATATAGTCTTTGTAACAGGAAGGTGTGAGATTCAGATAATTTATCATGTGGATATAGGCCCCTCACCCTGTTGGTATACATAGGACAAAGGACAAGTGTGACAGAAGTACATAGCTTACTCATGTGATCTCACATTTTTCCTCAAGCATTTTTCAGTATTTGCGCTGAAAGCAACTGCAATTTTCTTATGCAGTAGCAGGCCCAATTATTTATTTTAGTTCACTATTGTTTTCATAAAAGTACAAGCCCTCCCTTTTTTAATTTGAAATCATGATCACCCCCATGATATTGAATGTACCTCCAGCCATTTGAATAAGAGAATGCTTTCCTAAAGAAAATATGTAAGAATTACTATACAAAATACAAAACTAATAGCATAAGAGAATCAGTTAGTGCTATTTTAATTTCATATTCATTAGCAATTAATGAATTCCCAGATCTTACTAAAACACATCTATTCACCAGATTGTTAGTCTTGAATCTCCACTGCCTAGTGTACATTTAGTTTTACTCAGAGAAGCCAGACCTCGATTCCTCTCTAATTAAATGGAAACTGTATTTTCTTATTTCTCCCTAAATTGTTTTATACAGGATAATCTCCTAGATATTGTCCTTTTCCTTTTGAGAAATTATTTTTTCAAGTGTGAAATCAAAAAATTTCATGTGTTAGTAATTAAGAAGATTGTCACCTTTCAGGTGAAAAATGGATATTATATTTTTATTTGTATTTTGACAGCTGTTTGACAACTCAGTGACCTGAAAACATATTATAATTGATTTTAATGTTTTTACTAGTTTTATCAATTCTTTACCTGACTTGCTTTTAAAGTTGGTTTCCTTTGCATTTTACTGAAACATCATAGTTTGCAGCTTTTTTAACTACAGTGAGCGTCACTTAGCTTATAAGATGCAGTAATTAATTGATTCCATCATGTGTAGGGAAGGAGGGACGGACAACACACTTTCTATATCATATAATACTGATAATAGCATGTGAAAATGCTATAATTCAAAAGCAACATGTGTGGTTTTGACTGTGTTCTGCTACACACACACACACACACACACACACAGAAAGAGAGAGAAAGAGAGAGAGAGGAGAGTAATGGAAGAGAAGGACAAAGAAAAAAGGAAATGGTAAACGTTTTTGGGCCTCCAGAAAAATACATGAGTTATGGTAGCACCAGGCAGGCATGTGTCTTTTCCAATTTATTGCTTTGTAGTCAGGATCTCAGAACATTATAATTTTTCTTTTGATAACTCATTTATTGTTGGTAAAAAGAAAATATATACATCGATCCCTGATAATCTATATCCAAGTATCCATATATCCAAATATGTTCAATTTGTTATGTTTTTACCATGCATTAAGTAGGTATCAACTTTATATCTCATAGCACATGATGCTGTCTTAATCCAAGTTATCTGCATCACTCTGAAATGTTCAGTTAATTTTTTCCTCAACTTCTCCATAGTATCATGTAATAAAATCTTTTAGGAGAGTCTTAATCTTAACTTGTAATTACCTCAGGTTTTATGTAATAATGCATTCTAAAAGTAAAGAAGGAATAGAAACACTGTAGGCAACTTTGTTCACACAGAAGAATGATAAGATACGTTTATATAATCAAGTTGTTATATACAACACAGTCTGCAAACATTGGGAAATATTTTTGCACCAAAATAATTAGAATAGAAGGAAATGTTTTAAACATTAGACTGTTAATTCAATAATTGTTCTGAGTTGTGGAAACACGTTAAATTTTATTTGTATAAAATATTCCCTGTGTGCCTCAGTAGATGGACGTTCAAGAACCAAGGTACATCACTGAAATGTTCTTTCACAGTCAAAATAGTTTCTATTCTGTCATGAACTATTAGAAGCCAGCAATTTGCCAATGTGGCAAAAATAAAAATTGTAATGACATATCCAGAAAAAGCATTAAAATACATTAGGTTCTGTATTAAACCTAAAAGTATTTATTAAGCATTTTCAATACATTAGCATTTCCTTGGCATTAGGCAAGAAGTATGACTTAAGAATTGTCATTTTATCCTCTTGTTTTTCATCTCAATGGCTCTGATTGTACAATATTTATCCCAGAATCTGGTTAACCCATGATTGCTTCTAATTCTGTTCCATTTCATTTCAGCAAATTGACATAGCACAGAAAGTTATCAACTATAACATCATAAAAAGAGAAACAGAATAGAATGACATTTGTCTCATCAGTTAATAATTGATACCATATTTTTCAGTTGGTAATTTAATGAGATTTTACTGGTATTTTAAATCCAAGGATAATTAGAACTTTGTACAGAGAGAACTAGGACAATAAAACAGGATATGTATAAGCTTTTCCATTTCTTTTTCTCAGATTTAACCAAGCAGAATCATGAAATCTTCATGAAAGATTTCAGCTGAGTTGTCTAATTTCAGAACTAAATAAGAAAATAATTGTCCCTTAAAAATCCACTAAAATCAGAGACTGGATTGATGCTATGAGCAATTCTGCATGGCAAGTTAAGCTGCTTTCTCCTGTGTTACTCCAAATTGTTCATGAAACTGACTTATCTGTTTCCAGTCTGGGGTGCAGTGATTTGGCAATGAGATTGGGATGGTGCTCAATCTGGACTATGGCTGCTAAAGGACATGATTGGTCATTCCCCTGCTTTTTGCCCTTCACATCCATGCTGGGAGGGGAAGACTTTCTAGCTGACCTTTATGCCATGGATAAACCAATGTCTGCCTTTTCCTTTTAGAGTATATTCCCTCCTCACTAGTTTCCATTCTTTTCCTTTGCTTTCCCAGATGTTTGCACACAAATATATCATTATAGCCCTTCTCATTTTCTCTCCTTTGATAATAATGCATCCTTATTGTACCATGATTGCTCCTGTCATGCCTACATTCAGTCCACAGAAACTTTGCAGCAAGGAAGAACTGAGGATTCGGATTCATAGAAGCAAAGAAGTGACATGCATTGTAGCTTTGTTCCAATGTGCTCATGTTGCAACTTAAACATTTAAAAGGGGAACAACAACAGCAGCAACAACAACAACAACAACAACAACAACAACAAAGGAACCATACAATGGGCACGGGATGGGAAAGAAAGGAGAGTATACTTCACCATTCTAGACCAAAACCGAAAGAGTGCCCAGCAGGAGATATAAGGTAGAATGCAGCCCAGCACCATGATATGGCTGCATACGACACTCCAGTTACTGAAGGGAAAGGAACATGCCTGGTGCTGTACACAACTGGATCTGAGAATGTTGCTATGATGGATCAGGGTGGGAAACAATAGTCTTGAAATAGAGCTTCAAATCACAAGCAGGGCAAATGTTTATGATGGCCCGGGAGTGAGTAGAGGAGGACACTGATTGTTCTTACACTCAAGAAATGGTGGGTGGTCTGTACTGTTGACAGACGAATCAGAAAGTATAGATCTAGACTATTTCACAGTCCTAGACAGCAAAAGACATATATCCAGAATTTGAAGGTTCAGCATGAATGAAATGCATTTAATATGTACTTCCTGAAAAATGGGCTGTTGAAATATGCCTGCCTGACAATGTTTCCAGATTAGTAACTAAAATCTGGAAGAACTGTGCGATGGAACTCACCTCTATTAGGATGTTGTTCCCATACTCCTCAGCAAAATGTGATGTACTGTAGACAAGGAATTCTTACACCATAAAATAAAATATTGAGACAGATTCAAATAGGAATAAAAATGATAATCAGTCTAGCGGCAACAGTAAAACACATCATATAATCCCCTGGAATATTAATATAGCTAACTGACACACTGTACTTGTAAAAATCCCCCCCCCAAAAAAAAAATCTTGGTGGCTTCTGTTAGAAACTCAAGTAGATAAACATTACTTTATTTGGTTTGGCATGGATATTCTTATGAATATAGTTATTTAATGATTATCATAATATAATGATATGAAATATGATATATTTTGAGAGAATAAAATGAAAAAGGATAGAAACTTATTCCTAAAGAATTTATCCAGAGCAAAGAAATGGACATTAAATCATGGGAAATCTGACTCTACGAAGTGATTTTGGAGGACTGCACTGGATAGGTCAGTAAAAATGAGAGGAAAAAAGAATCCTTGTTAGAGAATCACAAAAGGAGGTACAGCTGTTTTCATCAAAAGCACCACAAACACTTTCCTCCTGTTAATTGTAGAAACGTTTAGTGGTAAATAAACCATAAAGAAAAGTTTGTTATCCTTTTATGGTACAAAAATGATCAAACGATTGGAACAATTGATGGGAAAAAGTTGTAGTACTTGGGTCTGAGCAGCGAAATTTGCTTTCTTGTTGATGTTGACCAGGAATTTGGATGGCTTAACAAGAATATTGAAACAAGAATATTGAAAACATTCATCACCAACTAAGAGTGGCCACAGCAAAAGTATTCAGATATCATGCTGTACACTATAACAAGTTCCATCATGCTCCTGAAATGTTTGTGAGACTCCCAGGGGCAACTGCTTAGCGTCTCTGGGAACAGAAGATTGGATTAGATTGGCCTGATCAAATACTTCTGTTCTTCAGAGAATTGAGACAGTCTTCACTTCATTTTTACAAGCAATGCTTACTGCTTGAGCACATCAGAATTCTTTGATATATTTAACTGTAAGCTAAGAGTATTAATTTGCATATGTTTTAATGTGAATCTGACATGAATCCCACTCTTCTCATTTGAAATAATTCACATAATGAGAGTTTTATTTTGCTCATCTTTTATGAAATGATTAGATGAGAAGTAAAAAAGATTGAAAGTCATGTTACCTTCGACTAGTTCTGTAAATATGTCATGCTGTTCTGCACAGAATGTAATATTCAGGAAGGGGAAAAATAAGCTTTTAACTTAGAAGAGGGAGAGGAAGAGGAAGAAGAATGAACAGTGAAAACTGTACACTTGCAACTGTGGGTATGCATTGAAGTTACAGGTTTCTGAACAGCTTTATA
The DNA here is from genome assembly GCA_030867105.1 of Liasis olivaceus. Classification (NCBI taxonomy): domain Eukaryota; kingdom Metazoa; phylum Chordata; class Lepidosauria; order Squamata; family Pythonidae; genus Liasis; species Liasis olivaceus. The sequence continues at coordinate 41,462,182 of CM061352.1, forward strand.
TAAGTGACAAAGGAGAGAACATAATACTTTTTTAATGATTTAGCCAGGGAAGAAATTCATATCAATTCTGCTTGGTGCTTTGAACTGGGAGTAAGGTGCAGTTACATTAGAATATGAACCGGCATGCAGATTTACAAAGCCACACAGAAGCCAAACCTTGGATAATGGCTGTATAGGCACGTTCTCCTTAGTCTTCCCAAAATATTAAAGCAAAAGGAAGCATACATGTATCAGGATTTTCTCATGGGAAGAAGGTCATCCCGTTTAGCTATACAACACAAGTGTTGAGATTACAAACTATCTTGTGATGTTGTTATGATTTTCACTGCCACCTACTGTATGTGTGTGTGTTAGTTATTCAGTGGGGGTGTTATACTAGCAATATATGGGAGTGAAATGCCCAGTGTTCAGTGAGAGAGTGTGTTTTTTACTTTGAACAGTTAACCATGTAGGTTTTTATAGGTTATGTAGTCCTAACTAGTAACCAAGTAGTGAACCTCTTCTCTGAAAGTGTTTTTTTAGCTAGAGGCTTTGTAGTGATAAGTCCTGGAAGCTAATATGAGAAGAAGTCTTTGTTGTATTCTATATTTTGTATGCAACTTGTATTTTGTGAAGTTTTGCACTTTTATCAATAAAGACCAGTTAGTTTATATTTTCTGACTGGATTTTCTTTGGAGAACAAAATATGGACATTGCATTTTGCAAGCTCTCATGCTGATGTGTATTTTCCTGAGAGCAGGATTTATGGGACTTTTGCTGCACTCTACGCAACAACATGGTCTAGCTTTGGGACTGTGGGAGACTTTCTTAAGGCAAATATTGTGACATTCCTGAGAGTTCTTAGTAGCCTTTCTCCCCTTCACTCTTAGGCTAACATATGCCTTTTCAATATGCACAGGAGTTCACAAGGGGGAAGGGGACAAATAAGAATACATACATTGTGGTGTTGTGATGCAAACTCCACCCATATATACTTTTTGCAGCAGTCTATAGTAAAGAATATACCATCATTCATATGAATGGTTAAATAAAGAAGACTAGGCCAAAGATTATGAGGGCTGAACAGTGGTAAATGAGGAATGTATTTAGCAATTCTGCAAACAAGTTTAAACAGAAATAAAAAGATACTGACAATATTTTATCAGCTTCCTTTGTTTCTCAGCAATGCTGGATATTTTAACGGGAAGCAGTTCAGTACTGTATAATCTACGCTTGCTTTCTTAGCTCCAGAATGGGTCATTAAAACGTTTTGACAAATCCATTTAATCTACTTGCCAACTTTGGAATACTTTCAACACGGAATGTTTAAAATATTTGCTGAAGTGGGCCTCAGTGCGGCCCTACATCCCAGCATGTGATACTATACTGAAAAAGCATTCCTCACAACATCAGGGTGAAATTCACTTTATTTGCAAAAAGCCTTGACTAATTAGGTTACATAAGGGACGTATGTGAATGGGCAATGAGTTGAGAGGTTTAATGTATTAATTTTCAATTTCTTTCTATGTACAGTTGCAAGAAAAAGTATGTGAACCTTTTGGAATTTCATGGTGTTCTGCATTAATTTGTCATAAAATGTGATCTGACCGTCATCTAGGTCAAGAGTATTGACAAATATAATGTGCCTAAAATAATAACACAAAAACAATTCTGATCCTTCATGTCTTTATTGAACATACTCATTCAACATTCAAAATGCTAGTGGAAAAAGTAAGTGAACCATTGGAACCAATAACTGGTTGACACCCCCTTGGCAGCAATAACCTCAACCAGGTGCTTCCTGTAGCTGTGGATCAGACCTGCACATCATTCAGGATGAATTTTAGCCCATTCTTCCTGGCAGAACTGCTTTAGCTCTGTCATATTCTTTGGACGTCTCATGTGTATGGCTCTCTTCAAATCATTCCATAGCATCTTTATTGGGTTGAGGTCTGGGCTCTGACTTGGCCACTCCAAAAGGCGGATTTTGTTTTTCTGAAGCCATTCTGTTGTGGACTTGCGTCGGTGTTTTGGATCATTGTCCTGTTGCATCACCCAACTTCTACAGAGTTTCAGCTGACATACAGACATTCTCACATTATCCTGAAGAATTTTTTGATACACTTGGAAATTCGTCTTCCCCTCAATGACTGCAAGCTGGCCGGGCCCTGATGCAGCAAAGCAGACCCAAATCATGATGTTTCCTCCACCATACTTTACGGTTGGGATGATGTTTTCATGATGATATGCAATGCCCTTTTTACGCCAGATGTAGTGCTCCGTGTTCTTTCCAAATAGTTCAATCTTTGTTTCATCAGTCCACAAAACATTTTGCCAATACCGCTGTGGAGTGTCAATGTGCTCTTTCGCAAACTTCAGGCATGCAGCAATGTTCTTTGTAGTAAGCAGCGGCTTCCTTTGTGGTGTCCTGCCATAGACACCCTGCTGGTTCAATGTTTTACGTACTGTAGACTCATGAACACAGATGTTAGCCAGGTCCAATGATGCCTTCAAATCTTTGGCTGTCACTCAGAGTTGTTTCTTTACCTCATTGATGAGTCTTCATTGTGCTCTTGGGGTGATTTTGATTGGGTGTCCACTTCTTGGTAGAGTAGCCACAGTCCCAAAGTGTCTCCATTTGTAGATCGTTTGCCTAACTGTAGAATGGTGAATTTCTAAGGTCTTTCAAATCACTTTGTAACCCTTTCCAGCTTTATGTAAATCAACAATTCTTGATCGTAGATCCTCTGAAAGCTCTTTTTGGTGAGGCATGGCTCACATGAGCGTATTCTTCTTGTGCGGAGCAAACTCAAAAAGTTTGAGTGGTTTTTATCAGTCAACGTAGCTCTAGTCCACACCTCCAAGGCTTAACAAGACTCCAGGTATGCTAACACCTGACTCCAATTAGCTTTTTTGAGGTCAACTCAAAGGTTCACATACTTTTTCCACTAGCACTATGAGGTTTTTATGGTTGTTCTCAATAAGGACATGAAGGATCAGAATTGTTTTTGTGTTATTATTTTAGGCACATTATATTTGTCAATACTTTTGACTTAGATGATGGTCAGATCACATTTTATGACAAATTAATGCAGAACACCATGAAATTCCAAAAGGTTCACATACTTTTTCTTGCAACTGTATAGGCCAGTGTTGTCCAAACTTGGCCACTTTAAGATGAGTGGACTTCAACTCCCAGAATTCCCCAGCCAGCATCTTAAAGTGGCCAAGTTTGGACAACACTGGTATAGGCTGTGGGAGAGCAGGCGGCTGAGAAAAATTGCAGGCACCTGTGCTGTCTTCTTTCCCACCTATTTGAGCCTCTTTTCCCCCACCCCATCAGCATGGAAGAGTTGCCAATAAGCTGCAACCTTGAAACCGGTGTAGGAGGAGATGCCTGTTTTTGAGGCTCTGCAGCCACCAGCAAACAGAGTAAACCATCTGAATCAAAGAAGGCATTTTTTCTTCAAAGGGAGTGAATGGGCCAGAAGGGGAAGAAGTATAGTGGCCCAGCAAGAAAAAGTGAAGGTATAAAAGTACAGTGTGGAAAGTTGCAAGTACTCTACATGCTGGCCCGTATCACTGAAGAAAAAAGCAGAAGAAATCCCAGACAGAGAGGAATTAAAGCAGAACAGTGTTTTTAAGAAGAAAACATTGTTACAGAATAGGGTTACTATAGAGTGTAGTATTGTAGTAGTAATGGAAGAGTAATAGAGTATAGTCATTGTAACTTATAATAACAGTAGAATATAGTATAGAGAAAATTGTAATTGTGTAGTAGCAATAGTAACAGAAATAATGTATAGGATAAGATAATAGTAATAATGTATAGGATAAGAGCCTGTTTGGTGTAGTGGTTAAAGCACCAGGCTAGAAGCCAGGAAATGGTGAGTTCTAGTCCTGCCTTAGGCATAAAAGCCAGCTGGGTGACTTTAGGTCAGTCCCATTCTCTTTCAGCTCAGCCTACCTCACAGGGTTGTGGTTGTGGGGAAAATAGGAGGAGGAAGGAGTATTAGGTATGTTCACTGCCTTGAGTTATTTATAAAAATAATAAAGGTGGGATAAAAAAACCTAAGGGGGAAAAAAATGATAGAGGCAATAGAAAGCACTCACACATATAGATCTGTAAATTTCACATTTCACTTTTGTATCTTGATTTTTTTTTTTTTAATAAAACATGCCCCCAACCCTTATAGGGAGTTATTAAAAAAAAAAAAAATCCACCTGTCTAGGGTCCAGTCCTTTTGTGGATCTTTTGAGTCTGGGCCAATCTAATTGGGTAAAAACCTGTGACAAGGCTTATAACATCAAATTTCATTTAGATATGACCTCAGAACATATTGTCAAGAAAGGAACTGTACTCCAATCTGGTTGGAGTCTGTATTTGCTCATATAGACTAGGATACAGAGGCAAACATAAATATATTTGTCTTTACAGGCAAACACAAGTATGTTTGTCTACAACAGGGGCTCTCCACACAGATATTTCTAAACTTTGAACTAATTTCAGGAGATGCTTGCCTATTGCATATAGGAACTACATACTTAGAATTTCCTTTGGGATCTCTGGATCTCTGACTCCATATTTGTTTTGTGGAAGTTGTGTATGTGTATGTGTTTTCCTCCTTCAAAATGTTAAGTTACAGTTGAAACAAAATTATTTTTTTATTACCTACTAAATAAAGATAGTGTTTAGATTATTTTCCATTAAAAACGAAATCTGAATGGCATTAATAAAATGACAAGGAGATAGTCCACTAACTTATTCAAATTTTTGGTGAATTTCAGGTATGTCTCTGATGGTGATATCAGGCAGATTAAACTAGGGGTATTGATTTCCCTTATAAGCTTTTGCATTTACACTACTATGAATAGAGTCCATCCAAGATACTTTTACAGCTTCTGGGCTAGGATTATGTAGAGAGTAAGGAAGATGACCTTGATGAAATGTGCAAGAATCATTACCTAGGCAAAGGGGGCTGAAATATTTTTTTGAGATAACATTTGGAAGTGGTTCAGGCAGACACATCCATAATTCACTGGTACAGGAAGGAGGAAGAGATACAACACAATCAGATGTGCAAGACTCCATCATTATAGCCAACTTCAATAAAAATAGTTTTTGCCTTCCTGTGGAATTGATTTCCTGTTCTGATCTGCCTAGTGAGGCTGACACATAGCAAGCAGAAAGAATGGACATTAGTAGAATTATAGTATAAAAGTATAGCATAGGGATTAAATCTGAAACTTTTGCCCCATAAACCCATATTGCACCATTAGGAAATTCTGTTCTGACAGAACTCAGCAACTGCATTAAAACATCAATTTAGGTCCCAGCCTGACTTTCTGAAAATGCTTAGATTCCTTTAAATCCATTGGAAAAGTCTCACATAACTGAATTATGGGTTATGGCCATAACTATTAACAGAATTACAGTGCATGAAATAAGAGAGTACTGTGACTAATTATATATTGCTGTATTTATCTACTTCAAGCATCTTTGGTGAAATCTTGTTCTGATAAGTAAAATGACAAACGTTTCAGAAGCCAGATTAACATATTTCTATTATAATTTCTATTTGGCAATTTCTTCTATTAATTTTCCCACTGAAATTGGGGAAAAATTACAAGCTTATGAAAGCATGGAGGAAGCTACATAAGTTATTGCTTGAGAAATTAAATTATAGCTATTAAGGAAAGCTAGTGTGATAAGATATTGAATTAGATTGATCCTGGAAAGTTTTTGACTTTGATTTTGTATGCAAAATGTTGGATTAATAATATGACAGATGGTGTGTTACTATGGAGAATTGGCATGTTGTCAGGAATAGCTGGATGAGGACCTTAGAGAGGAAGATTCATGGAGAATTAATTCAAAGGAGCAGCTAGACAGGTTGAAGAAACAGTCCTGTAGTCAGGTATCATATTTTCAACAAAAGCATATTATAATGTGTATAATTGCAATAAAAATATAGTGAATATTATATTTAGTAAATTCATTACTAGTTATGGCAGTAATATTATTATATATTTATTAAGCATATATTGTAGGTATGAGCTGTACCCAGAATGAACATAGTTCCTGCTCAGAACTGCTTCTGATAATCTAGTAGTTCCTTGATTTATGCATAAAACTGCATATTCAAATTATTTATTTGTGAGTGGTATAATATTAATAGCATATGCTTAGTCACCAAAAAAAACCCAAACATGGAATAGATCTAATTATGGAAGATCTTCCATGGTGACTAGAATTGGCCCAAGACAACTTGTTCAGTAAAGTCTAAGGTGGTATTCAACCATTCTATCTACACATATCACCACACTTGAGTGCAAGCAGGCTTTTGTGGTGCTCTCCCTTCTGTTCACTTCCATAACCCCCAGCATCTGCCACCTGAGGTATCTCTTGCACTCTTCTAATTATAGGCTGGCTCTGGGTCTGACCTCTGATTAGCTAAATGCAGACAGGTAATTTGTGAAATAGGTACTGGATGAGCTAGCTAATTATCTCAACTATATAGACCACACATGAGCAAAAAATGTTGAGTGGACAAAAACTAAAAATAAGAAAAAGCACCTAATAGATAAACATATCTAATCCCCCCCACCCACCCCCAGAGGGGCAGGACAGTGTTCAGTCATGTAGCACTGAAACATGGGAAGGTACTTCACATTGGCTATCACAAAAAAATGGGGAAGAACTGGAAGACAGTAGAGCAAGAAAACCAGCAAATAAGATGTGTGTTAGTATTTTTACAGCATGAAGTGATACATCTGTATATTAATAAATGATAAAAACTTAAACGTATATTAAGAAATAATAGGGTTAAATCTAGTTCTGGATGAAAAATAATATTTATATTAATTTTAAGAATAAGGTTTGAGAAACTAGTGAATATAAACAGGACACAAAAACTAGTGAGGATAAGCAGTTATTTTTGCACATATATCACATTAAAAATTTAAAAGGAAAAGAGCTATTCCTCTTTTAAAGTGTTACATAGGTCTTGTATGACTTCTGAACGAAGTGACCTCCATCGGTTTTCTCCTATTGCAAGATCAGTTTTTACACATTAGCTTGCTTAGAAATCATACTGGTTGAATGCAAGCTAAGTTAGCTGCTATTTGTTTCTCTGAATTTAGTGTGATATGAGTTACGGTATACCCATGTAGGGCTAAAGTACAGTAAACTTAATTGGTATCCTGCCATGGGTGAACATGGAAAATGAAATATAGGAATTTTAGCCTTTAGGGAAAAATTGTTAACTATTTGTATATATGTTCCCAGGAGTATCCACAAGGTATGGTAAAAAAATCAAGATAGCGGCTATGACTGTGCAATTGAAGCTTTGCCTGCTTTTTGTGTGGACGCAAATACACTTTGTCCAAGTTCAACATAAAACTAAAATCATGCAAGAGTCACTTTCAGAATGTAATGAAGAGCTAGTTCATGAGTCTTAATTGCCTTTCAGGATCCCATATATTCAAATTCTTGTTTTATTTATATTGCCAGTTCTTAAAGTGTGGTCTGGGCACCCCGGGGGTCCCTGAGAACCTTTAAGGGGTCTCTGAGGTCAAATAAATATTTTAAAATGTGTCCGTTTTAATTTCTAATACAGTAAATATTGATAGATGTTACCCACATAAACCAAAGCTGTTTGGCGTCTTCAATCATTTTTAAGAATGTAAAGGGTCTGAGGCCAAAATGTTTAGAACCACTGATTTATATCTTACATAGCCCAACAAACAACAACAACAAAAATGTATACATTAATGCTATGTTGTAGGATTGCTGGAATTACTCCTGGAAAAGAGGGTGAAGATTACATTCCTTGAGTCTCCCTCCCAAAAGATGTACCAAAAAATAAAAAGATAAAAATAAAACCCACAAGCTAAAGAAAAGGAGAAAACAAGGCCAAAGCATTTCTTTTTATACAACCCAGTTTTGTAATCCAAGGTTTTCCAAATCACCCATAGCTCTCTGTCCCTCTCCCTGTCTCTCACACATAGGCACACACACATATACTCACAAAAATCCACACAGAAAGTTCCTTCATGCCTCCTGTTTTCCCAGGAGCACAAAGCACAAGATGGCATTTAGAGTTACAAACACTGACTACCGAATGCTTAAATCAGTGTTTCTCAACCTCAGCAACAGATGTGTGGACTTCAACTCCCAGAATTCCCCAGCCAGCAGGGGAATTCAACAACATATGGGCTCACTCAACATAACAGACTAGTCCAAAATGACTTTGAATATTTGGGCTTCAGTGAATTGTGAAAATTCAACCATGGTTCTAAGTATGTTGTTTGAATTAAACTATTTTATTACAGTATAATATGATGTATATCATTGACCAATATCAGAGTTATTGGATAATACTGATTCTGTTTTCTTAATCACCTTTTCATGTTTGGTATGTAGCCAAGATAAAGCGGTCTCTAGGGCTAAGAGTTAGTTTTTTGTATCTCTTTTCTGCTGTCTGGGTTTTTTGTAGTCTAGATCTGGTAGCCCTAATGATGTCAAAAAAAAAAAAAAAAAATTCTATTTTAAGAAACACTTGGAATACTAAGACAAGGGCACAGAGCAAAGCAGGGTTTAGTGGGAATTCTGCATTTTGAAATAAAAAGAAGGCTGGGACAATTTAAATACCATGAGATGCCATAGTAAATTAGAAAATGAAGAAAGGGCAGTGTTTTCATGATTGTTTCATGATGACTGCCATTATCTAAGAAGATATGACCTCTAGATGGGAGTAAAGAGACCAGAAACATCTACCTCTAGGGACTGTCCAGGTTTTTGCAGCTTAGAGATGGTAGGCTTAAAGATGAACAACACATATCTCACATGTCCATCCTGTGTATATGTTTTTTTGGAGGTGAGGTGAAAGCTATACTCTAAATATACCAGGCAAAGTGGTTTGGGTTACTCTAGCATAACGTTCATGAATTCCATACTTCAAGAGACTTAGATATGATGGGAAATGTAATCTAACACATCACAGGAGAATAATTTTGGGCAGCGGCTGTGAGGTGAGAAGGGGAAAGGTTTCCACTGCTTATCTATTATTCTTACTTTGAAACAGAAGGAATTGTATAGTTACACATTTGTCTCTTTTAACAATATATAGCCTCGCTGAATTGCTGTATACTTTGGAGAGGAACAGGTTAGGGCTTCCACATACCTCTTTTAAAGTAAAATCCTAAAGCCTTCTCTTTCAATGTTCAATGTTCTAATCCAGAACAGACATATGCTAGAAATCAAATCTTTTTGCAAAGTCCTTCTGCTATAATATAGGGTGCATTAAATTTCTCAAAATAATCTAATTGGGCTCATACCATATTTCTTGGAAGAATATACAGGTGAAACTCGAAAAATTAGAATATCGTGCAAATGTTCATTTATGTCAGTATGGCAACTCAAAAGGTGAAACCAATATATGAGATAGATGCATTACATGCAAAGTGAGATATGTCAAGCCTTACTTTGGTATAATTGTGATGATTATGGCGTACAGCTTATGAAAAGCCCAAATTGACAATCTCAGAAAATTAGAATAGTGTGAAAAGGTTCCATATTCTAGGCTCAAAGTGTCCCCCTCTAATCAGCTAATGAATCCATAACACCTGCAAAGGGTTCCTGAGCCTTTCAATGGTCTCTCAGGCTGGTTCAGTAGGAATCACAAGCATGGGAAAGACTGCTGACCTGACAGTGGTGCAGAAAACCATCATTGACACCCTCCATAAGGAGGGAAAGCCCCAAAAGGGAATTGCAAAAGAAGTTGGATGTTCCCAAAGTGCTGTATCAAAGCACATCAATAGAAGGTTATGTGGAAGGAAAAAGTGTGGTAGAAAAAGGTGCACAAGCAGCAGGGAGGACCGCAACCAGGAGAGGATTGTCAGGAAAAGGCCATTCAAAAGTGTTGGGGACTTTCACAAGGAGTGGACTGAGGCTGGAGTTAGTGCATCAAGAGCCACCACACACAGACGGATCCTGGACATGGGCTCCAAATGTCGTATTCCTCTTGTCAAGCCGCTCCTGAACAACAAACAACGTCAGAAGCGTCTTACCTGGGCTACAGAAAAAAAGAAGTGGTCTGTTGCCCAGTGGTCCAAAGTCCTCTTTTCTGATGAGAGCAACTTTTGCATCTCATTTGGGAACCAAGGACCCAGAGTCTGGAGGAAGAATGGAGAGGCACACAATGCACGATCCTTGAAGTCCAGTGTGAAGTTTCCACAGTCTGTGTTGATTTGGGGAGCCCTGTCATCTGCTGGTGTTGGTCCACTGTGCTTCATGAAGTCCATGGTCAATGCAGCCGTCTACCAGGAGATTTTGGAGCACTTCATGCTTCCTTCTGCAGACGAGCTTTATGGGGATGCTGACTTCATTTTCCAGCAGGACTTGGCACCTGCCCACACTGCCAAAAGTACCAAAAACTGTTTCAATGACCATGGGACTACTGTGCTTGATTGGCCAGCAAACTCACCTGACCTGAACCCCATACAGAATCTATGGGGCATTGCCAAGAGAAAGATGAGGAACATGAGACCGAACAATGCAGCGGAGCTGAAGGCCACTATTGAAGCATCCTGGTCTTCCATAGCACCTCAGCAGTGCCACAGGCTGATAGCATCCATGCCATGCCGCATTGCGGCAGTCATTGCTGCAAAAGGGGCCCAAACCAAGTATTGAGTACATATGCATGCTTATACTTTGCAGAGGTCCGATATTGTTCTATTTCCAATCCTTGTGTTATTGATGTCATGTAATATTCTAATTTTCTGAGATTGTGAATTTGGGTTTTTCATAAGCTGTACGCCATAATCATCACAATTATACCAAAGTAAGGCTTGACATATCTCGCTTTGCATGTAATGCGTCTATCTCATATATTGGTTTCACCTTTTGAGTTGCTATACTGACATAAATGAACGATATTCTAATTTTTCGAGTTTCACCTGTAAATGGTTAAAAGAATAATACATTTTTGTTCTCACTTCCAAGCAAGGATTCATTCCCAGAGAAAAGTGGGAGCTTTCAGACTGCCCAATTTTGACCAAATATAAAATTATTCTCAGCAAATTAATCCACTGCTACACACATATCAAGTCTCATAGAGCTGGGATTTACTCTTACTGGGAAGAAAGCAGGAGAATCTATAATGAAAAGAACTTCCAGGTTTTGGGTTTGGAAGATCACTCCACCTCATATAATAGCAGTTAAATGGCTAAGAATTTTCTGTCATTTTAGATCATTAAAATTCTGTCTGGAGTAGCTCCCTCTGGCTATTGGCAGGGTTGGTCCTGTTCTTAATTTTAAGAAAGATGAAATAACAGCTTTTACAAGATCTATCATCAAACTCCTAGACTAGGTGGACACAGCAACAGGATATGTATTGACATATTCTTGTATGGGTTAGCAATGTTTGAGGAGGCACTGTAGAGGATTAATCAGATCAAGTATTTTAAGCATTCTACTAAACCACCAGGACAACATGTCCTAATTTTAAAAGAGACTATATCTGTGGAGTCCTTGGGGTTCTCTGAGCTTGATTGTTTTCTTGCAAACATTTATGAAAAGTTTGCAGGAAAACAACGAAGCTCAGAGAACCCCAAGGACTCCACAGTTCAACCCTGAGCTACACATATTTGCTTCTGTTAGAAGCAAGAGATATTCCAGACATTCTTAAATATTCTTAGGTATTCCAAGGAATTTAGAAACACAAATCTTATTCTGAAATACAAGTGAAGACTTGTGAGTTTTAGTTAATAGTAACAATAGCACATAGGTCTTACTTTCAGTACTCAAGATCATTTGATCTGTTAGTTGTAAGGATTATTGTGGCAAGAATCCTAGGCAAATTACTTCATTTCTTTCTCCCACTTTCTCCCTCCTCCTATCTCTTTCTTCTATTCAGAAAACATTATAATGGGCCTTTTTAAATAAACATTAATCTTCCATTCACACATAGTATCTTTTTAAGTAAATGAAATGTTGCATGTGTTTGAAATTATGCAAACCAATTATACTAATGGGATCAAAAGACGAGATTTTAAAGATAAAGCAAGACATATGGTGACAGTTTCAGCTTCATTAAATTATCTGTAGCTGAAGAGTCTTCAGATTCCATAGTTAAATTATGTAAAAAATAAAGATGATCTACTCCCATTCTGGCTGCAGTAAAAGAGGATGTTTGCTATATAAAGACCCTAGTCTAGGGTGGGATATTCTGCTGATTCCAGCATACTTGTTCAGCTAATTTGGGATGCCAGACAAATGTGCATTTTATTAGCAAAAATAGTTATAGTAGTTAAATTGTAACTGGCAGGATATCTAAATGGTACTGGCCATATATCCTATGAATAGCCAGTATCACAAAATCCTTATGGCTTATTTTACAATGTATCTAATTCAAGGCACTACGGAGGATTTAGCAATTTTACAACCTCTATTTTACTAAAAGTAAATCTCATTTACTTTTGAGTCTATCTACATTGGTCATGGTTAGAGTTAGGCCAAGCTCAACAGGGTTGAGATTGGAACCAGGAAAAATAATAAAATTAACAACAATCAATAACAACAATAACAGATGGGAACCAGTACCAATAATAAAAGCCAAAAATTAGAATCAAAGGGCAATTCAAATCAAAGCCTGGCGCAAGTACAAAGATAGGACTAAAAGACAACCACACCAAATGTCAGAATTGAAAAACCAAGGATACCAGAACACTGCAGGGTTCAGAAATGAACTCTGAATAATTTTAATCAAGGCTATTTGATTAGGCAAATTAACCAAAATAAAATGGATAAAAGATATATAGCCCAAACCCCACAAAAGTCATCTGTTTCAGTTTAGGTTTATGATTGTTAAATTTTGGAAGCTGTACAAACTATACTTAGACTTTTGGCATTCCAGAAAAGACTGATTTGCTTGACTGATTGTATCCAACTTTATTTTCCTCTCTCTTTAAGTAATAGGCTGGTCAAATTCCTATGACTGAATCCTTTTGTTTCATTTTCCAGAGGCTATGAAAATGCTTCTATGATACAGCCCTTGGAATGGCACTCTGTGTGGGACATTAAACTAATCATCTGTCCCATTTAAGATAATTCAAGCTACAACATCATTCAGAGAACAGTAGGGTTATTAACAGCGTGATGACATAATTGGGTCTTGGTTCAATATCTCTCCAAGAATAGACAAACTGTTACCCATTCAAGCATACTGCTGCTGTATTTCAAAAACTGACTAATAAACTCTCATCTATTTAAGAACTATTCTTGACAGGAGAAAATGTAAAGTTGTCGCTCCTCTCCTATATTTATAGAACTGGCATTCTGCAAAGATCTCTACTTATATCTTTAACCTTGCTTCCAGTAGCATAAGTATGCAGAGTTGGCTGCCAAGGAGTGTTCCCCCTCCCATGTTCTGTCAGTATTTTTAAAATGCAGTTTCTGAAGTGAATCAGTGGCATTATAAATTGAGACTGTTTCTTCACACACATACACATACACATGCACACACACACATTATGTATACTTCTAAATAATTCCCACTGGAACATCAGAATTAGTTAGAATATTTGTTGTTGTTGTTGTTGTTCAGTCGTTAAGTCATGTCCGACTCTTCATGACCCCATGAACCATATTGCGCCAGGCCTTCCTATCTTTCACTGCCTCCATGAGTTTGCTCAATTTCATGCTCACTGCTTCAGTGATGTTATCTAGCCATCTCATCCTCTGCCGTCCTCTTCTCCTTTTGCCTTCTATCTTTCCCAGCATCAGGGTCTTTTCCAAAGAGTCCTCTCTTTGCATTAGGTGACCAAAGTATCTGAGCTTGAGCTTCATTATCAGTCCTTCCAATGAGCAATCAGAGTTGATTTCCTTTAAGGCTGACTGGTTTGACCTCCTAGCAGTCCAGGGGGCTCTTAAGAGTCTTCTCCAGCACCACAGTTCAAAGGCATCAATTCTTCGGCGTTCAGCCTTCTTTATGGTCCAGCTCTCACAGCCATACATTACTACTGGAAAAACCATAGCTTTGACTATGCGGATCTTTGTCGGCAAGGTGACATCTCTGCTTTTTAATATGCTATCTAGGTTTAGCATAGCTTTCCTCCCAAGGAGCAAGCGTCTTTTAATTTCATGGCTGCAGTCTCTGTCTGCAGTGATCTTGGAGCCCAAATAAATGAAGTCTGTTACTGCTTCCATTTCTACCCCTTCTATTTGCCAGGGATTGATGGGTCCAGATGCCATGATCTTAGTTTTTTTAATGTTGAGTTTCAAGCCAGCTTTTGCACTCTCCTCTTTCACCCTCATCAAGAGGCTCTTTAGTTCTTCTTCACTTTCTGCCATTAGGGTGGTATCGTCTGCATATCTGAGGTTATTGATGTTTCTCCCTGCAATCTTAATTCCGGCTTGTGATTCTTCCAGCCTGGCATTTCTCATGATGTACTCTGCATATAGGTTAAATAAGCAGGGTGACAGTATACAGCCTTGTCGTACTCCTTTCCCTATTTTGAACCAATCGGTTGTTCCATGACCGGTTCTAACTGTTGCTTCTTGGCCCGCATACAAATTTCTCAGGAGACAGGTAAGGTGGTCTGGTATCCCCATCTCTTTAAGAATTTGCCACAGTTTGTTGTGATCCACACAATCAAAGGCTTTTGCATAGTCAATGAAGCAGAAGTAGATGCTTTTCTGGAACTCTCGTGCTTTCTCCATGACCAAGAGAATGTTGGCAATTTGATCTCTAGTTCCTTGCCTCTTCGAAACCCAGCTTGTACATCCAGTAGTTCTCGGTTCACGTACTGCTGAAGCCTAGCTTGTAGGATTTTGAGCATAACCTTGCTAGCATGTGAAATGAGTGCAATTGTGCAATAGTTTGAGCATTCTTTGGCATTGCCCTTCTTTGGAATTGGAACGTAAACTGACTGTCTGTCTACCAAATCTAATCCTCTAAATCTATTCATCACCTTCACTGTGTACTCACATGGAATATGATCTAAGTCATACCTGAGTGGTCTAGTGGTTTTCCCTACATTCTTCAATTTAAGCCTAAATTTTGCAGTAAGAAGCTCATGATCTGAGCCACAGTCAGCTCCTGGTCTTGTTTTTGCCTTCTGTATAGAGCTTCTCCATCTTTGGCTGCGACGTATGTAATCAATCTGGTTTCGGTATTGACCATCTGGTGATGTCCATGTGTAGAGTCGTCTCTTGTATTGTTGGAAAAGAGTGTTTGCTATGACTAGCTTGTTCTCTTGACAGAACTCCATTAGCCTTTGCCCTGCTTCATTTTGTACTCCAAGGCCAAACTTGCCTGTTATTCCGATTACTCCTTGACTTCCTACTTTAGCATTCCAATCCCCTATGATGAAAAGGACATCTTTTTTTGGTGCTAGTTCTAGAAGGTGCTGTAGGTCTTCATAGAACCGGTCAACTTCAGCTTCTTTGGCATCAGTGGTTGGGGCATAGATTTGGATTACCGTGATGTTGAATGGTTTTCCTTGGATACGCACTGAGATCATTCTGTCCTTTTTGAGGTTGTACCCCATTACTGCCTTTCCCACTCTCTTATTGAGTATGAGTGCAACTCCATTTCTTCTAAGGGTTTCTTGCCCACAATAGTAGATATAATGGTCACCTGAATTAAATTCACCCATTCCCGTCCATTTCAATTTGCTGATTCCCAAGTTGTCGACGTTCAATCTTGTCATCTCATGTTTGACCACATCCAGCTTGCCTTGGTTCATGGATCTTACATTCCACGTACCTATACAATATTGTTCTTTACAGCATCGGACCTTCTTTTCGCTTCCAGATACATCCACAGCTGAACGTCCTTTTGGCTTTGGCCCAGCCGCTTCACTCTTTCTGGAGCTACTTGGAATTGCCCTCTGCTCTTCCCCAGTAGCATATTGGACACCTTCTGACCTGAGGGGCTCATCTTCCGGCATCATATCTTTTAGCCTTTTAACATTGTCCATGGGGTTTTCTTGGCAAGGATACTGGAGTGGGTTGCCATTTCCTTCTCCAGTGGAGCCCATTTTGTCAGAACTCTCTGTCATGACCTGTCCGTATTGGGTGGCCCTGCATGGTATAGCTCATGGCTTCACTGAGTTACACAAGCCCCTTCGCCACGACAAGGCAGTGATCCATGAAGGGGTAGTTAGAATAACCAAGCATGAAATTATTGTATATAGCTCAGTTCTTTAGGGTCTTTTTGAATAGGCATTAAGAATATTTCTTTTCTCAGGAAATGGATAGTTTTGGCTGCTTGGGAAAAAAAATACAACTTTTGATTTGTTATAGCAACATCTTGAATTATGACTTTAGATCATTCCCAAGCTAAGTAGTAATCTCCTTATCTGTTGACTGCTTTATTGCCTAAAAGGTGAACATTAAAAAAAAAAAAATCTAATGTACTCCTTGGTGGTATCTCTCACTCAATTTATTATGGAACCAAAATTAGAAGCCAGAGAAAGCAAAAGTATCTTCCCCCGTTTGAAGGAGAATAGCTTGCTGAGCTAGAAATAGGCCAAAGGATAGCTATCACTGAATGTTGTCTGTACCCAAAATAGAATTTAAAAACAAATTGAGCTGCACACCACTTTAAAAGGTCTCTGCCCCCAACATATAAACTTTTAGAATTTATCAGACTTCCGATGAGTATATGACAAGCTAAACATCTCTGAAGGAGCGGGATGGTGTTTACAGCGGAGACCAGTGGCCAGATGCTAGATCATGGTTGGTGAAATCTCTCTGGACAAAGGAATGATCATAAGATAGCCCACATGTACTCCAGACAGCTGCTCTTCATGAGTAGACCACAGGAACCAAGGTTTTAGTGGTCACCTTATGCAAGTGGCTGGGAGTTGAGGGATTCCATCTACGCTCACAGTCATAACACAGCCTATGTGGACAAAAAGCTTGACTCAGCCACATTTCTTAATTACCTTTGGAATTATTTTTACTGCTTTTCAAATATTAAGAACCTTTGGAATGGAAGGCTTTTATTGCAATCACTGGGTAAGTTCTTTCTCCTTAGCAAAAAAAAGTTTTAAGTATGAGTTTAAGGATTTAGAAAAAAAAAACTTTTTGGAATAAACAGCAAAACAGTGTTTAGAGTGTTGATTTTGGAACGTTAAAAATGGACTAAGGGTCCAGATGGATTTGAAATAAGTCTTTGAAATTAATTATAAGAATCGTTTCCATTGGAAATAGCTATTGTTTGGATTCCTGTGGGGGGGGACATGAAAAGATGGGAGTTTGAAGATTGGACACAACAGGGAGCTAGAGGAAATTAAAGATTATAATTAAAGGAGAAGAATACTTAAAGTTGACTCGTTAATACAGAATGGAGCAAAATACTTTTAAGAATATTTGTGAACATTGGACTCAGAAGTTAATTTTAAGAATGTCTGTCATTATAGGTAGATGGTGTGTAAATGATGTAAATGATGTTAGAGAAGAGGAACAAGCTCTACCAAACAAAACTGAAATTGATTTCAGTGTGGACTTATCAAAAACCTTTATTACTGATTATGCGTTAGAAAGCACAACAATAAAATATATAGACCTGTAATTATTAATAAAACTTTTTTAAAAACTGCAATAAAATTACATAAAATAAGTTTTTATAATTTTATTGTAGTAACTGTAGTACAAATAGCAGTGGCAATCACCAAAATTTGGCTAAACTTCAATGGTAGCTAGGATGGATAGCACAACATTGGGCAACCTGGAAAGATATATCAGGTTCCTGGTCAGATAGAAGAAGTGACAGGTAGATATTGTGCTCTCTACCAGGACATAATGTGGACTTAAAAATGACAAGCTAGAAGAATTATACCAAAAAAGATGATAACTGGATAACTGGTTGATGTGTTAGTAATTAAAAGGGACATACAAATAGACCAGAACAGTGATTTGGAAAATTTCCTTATACAGGATTTAGAAGAGAGATCTGTTAAAGTTTTGAAGGATGAAGAAAAAAGGAAAATAAATCAAGTTCTAGGACACTATTTGAAGGGATTAAAAACCAAGACTGTTAAAAGTACAGGGAAGGAATATAAAGTTGGTTTATTTGATCAAGGTTAAAATAGATTCTGACTCTGTTTATAGTTAGGAGATGAGGTATGGGAAGAAAAAGCATTTGATGTATTTTAAGGGAAGGTGATAAGTTACTAGATTTGTTTACACAGTACTTGTTTTGATGAAGGGGGAGGTTACTTTATATATTTGTCTTTTTTTCTTTCTTTTTCCTTTTTCTTTCTTTTCTATTTCTTTTTCTATTCTTTTTTCTTTTTTTTCTTTTCTGCACTTCCTAATTTTTCTCTTTACTCTTATATTCTTTTTGTTTGTATTAGTTTTTTTTATCTTTTCAATTGTAATCTTTAATAAAATTATTATAAAAATATTTTTTTAGAATCTATACAAATAAAAATCTTATTGAAAATTTGAAATACAAGGATTTGAATTAGAGTGTTAATGCTTTAAATTAAAAAAGAACAACAACAGAGTTGAAGAGACAGTTATTGGATTAAAGTGACTGATTCATCTCAAACAAGATTCATTTATTTATTTATTTCAATAACTGCCTTATATGGCAGTGTTTGGGGGGGGGGGTTGTTTATATTTTTTCTAGTTGTTATTTGCTCTTTTTTTTAGTTTTTCAGCCTTTTTTTCTTAAAAAGTTTTTAATACAAGTTTTTTATCCAATATGAACATTACTAAGGTTTTTTATGCATATAAACAGTTTTGTAATGATTCTAGGTGGCTCAAAGCAACCAATAAAAGCAACAACAGAAAAACACTTTATATCTTTTCCACCAAGGAGCCAGAACCACCCATACTGTGGACCCCCTGACTCAACCTCATCTTAGCTGAATGGTTGGGGGTACAGCCAGGTCTTCATGGCCTTCCAGAAACTAAAAGAAGAGGGGGTATATCTCAGTTGGGAGGATTTTCCAAAGGGCCGGGGCAGCTACAGAGAAGGTGTGCCTCTGAGGTCCTCCTACATGATAACATTTGAGGAAAGGGACCTAGAGTACCCCCACCTTATCTAACTTAGTGGGACAAGAAGATACCCTCAGGGAAATGCAGTTATCCATAACTGTGGACCCAAAAATGGCCTCTTAAGGAGAGGTGTACCACTCTGTTTCAAAGCAGGCAGGGCCACCCTCTCCAACAATGAGCCATTAGCCATTGATCCCAACCACATTCCAGCTCCTGGGAGGTCTTGATCAGACTTCAGGTGACAAAGCTTACAGCAAGAAAAGATCCTGTCCATTTTCTTAGGACTGACTGTCTCAAATTCCACCCAGATAACCAAGCTCAGTCACTTCCTGCCCAGCTGGAGTCTAACTCCAAATGAAGAAAAGAAGGTAACAGAGCTATTCAGTAAAGCTCATCTTATACCATACCATCCCTCCCTGCAACAAAGTTTCAAATACTGTCTTTCTTTGTCTAGTAATTTTGTGGAATCTGGCTTGAAAAGGTTCTGATCAGCTACTGTCAAGACATTTGTTGTGGAACAATTATCTGAATTAAAGGAATGCTTCTATTCAGTGCTTATTGGCTGCTTTCTTTTTGTTTATATTTTTATAACTGATGGGTTGTTGTTGTTTTTTTTAGTTTTTCAATATTTTTGTCAGCCATTTTTTCTTAAAAAGTTTTTAATGGAAGTTTTTATCCAATATTACAAGATTGTTAGGAATGTTATGAGTATAAACAGTATTATAATTATATCTTTTTTTAAATTATTCTGTTTTAAAGAATTTTAAATACATTTATTATAACCAAAAATTCACTAATACATGAAAAGATTCCTTTTTACATTTGGAAACAGCCAATGGTTAAATATAAAATACTCAAAGATGCAAAGGAACAAGGAGGATTGGGATTACCTGATTTGAAATTGTATTTTTCAGCCTGCTGCTTGATTTGGATGAAAGAGTGGGTTTTGCTGAGAAGTAAGAAAATTTTAAGACTAGAAGAGCATGATTTGAGGTTTGGATAACGTATTTTTTATGGTACAATAAAGTTAAGGTTAATGTAGTTTTTAATAATCATTATATTAGAAGTGCCATATTTAGAATATTGAGCAGATATAAACCCAGTCTGTGCCCGAAAATGCCTTTATGGGTCTCAGCACAAGAAGCATTTTACAGGAAAGAAACAGCAGGTAAAAAGAAATGATTACCTTATCAAGAGTTGTTAAAACGGGAACCTGGAGAATATAAGAAGAAATCAAAAAAGCAATTGGCTGCAGAGGGATTTAGCTTTCAATGGTTTTCATATGCACAGTTAAGAGAAAGATTTAAGGTAGATTTGGAATCAAACAGCAGAAGACAATTTGAAACTGAATTATGTATAAGTGATGAACATGTAATCGCAAAATGTACAAACTTTTCTTGAAATTAGAAATAGAAGAACAAGTGGAAGACTGTATGATAAAAGAATGTTGGATATAGTATATTGAAGGAACAGTGGGAAAATATATGGCTGAAAGGGCTGAAATTTACATTATGTTACAATTTAAAAGAGAACTTTTATAAAATGATGTACTGTTTATAAAATGATGTACTATATGACTCCATAAAATGTATAAAAGTACTTCAAATTTATGTTGGAAATGTGGACAATAAGAAGCTTCATTTTATCATGCCTGGTGAACTTATAAAAAATCCAGAAAATTTTGGTTTAAATACATTGCCTGTCTCCAATTGCTCCCACCCATTCCACCAGAACTAAGAGGGAAAGCATATTTGAGATCCTTTCTAAAGCAATATCATCTTGTTGGACCCAGGAGTCACACTTTCTCTGTTGCAGTGCCTGCCCTGTGGAACAGTGATATGCCATCTCTTTACTAATGCCACACTTCTCTTCTTCTGTAGCCCTAAAGGGGTAGAAACAGTATGCTTCTCAATCTTGCCTGTCTCTTCCATCATCATGTTCCTTTACATATGCTTTGATCTATACCTTCCCTTTGATCTTCTGTAAGCAATAACATGTAGTAAAAACTGCTTCTTTTTGCAAAGGATATATTTTAATTGGCAAGATATTTTCCAACAAGCAATGCACAAAACTTGGTAGTTCTATCAAAAAACTACCAACTATCTCCTCCTTTTCTTTGCTATATGTCTGTTTTCAATATACAGTTAAAGTGTTAGTGTTATGTGTATTTTTCTGCCATCTGTCTACAGTAACAAATGATCTATTATTCTAATTGCTGGCCTTACTGGAACAATTTAATGAAGATGATAATTTGCTGGTCTCTGAATTACACTTATAATCATATATGATTTCTTCCAACTGTGGCTTGACACCTTCTACCAGAGAACCCATCTAAGACTAAGGCCCTTCTCTGGCATCTTTCCTTTAATTCCATATGATTCTCTTCTGAAGGTGCCACCAGCATAATTCCTTATCCAATTAGCTGCAGAATATTTACTTTAGCAGTTAATATTTAGAGAGCTGTGGTAATAGCCTCTAGTTTATGGAAATGTTGTTCCTTTGACTAGTGAGAATACACTGGTTTCTTGGATAGCTCAGAATGGGAGTGTATCAGAATATCAGAATTGTCTTCCGTGGTTTATCTGAAGCTTTCATCAAGTCGCTCACCTAAAGTTGAAAACTTTAATAAACTACTGATGTTCACATCTGGTTATGGAAACCAGTCAGCAGCTGAATCTATTGACTGTGGTATTGTCTAGATGGAAACCCATCTGATTCTTCTTGCTCTCTTTCACCAATCGTTATTTTTGTCTAGTGGGCCCTGAGTTACTTAGAGTTTTCTTTGGGCTTGGGAGTGTCATGCTTTCTTCTCCTTCATTCCTGATTTTCATTTGTGAAAAATCCAGAATGAAATTTGGGTGAATGGGAAACAAGGGGTCATTGTTCTTTTCTTCTCAAGGTACAGTCTAGTTATAATGGTGACGATAATATGAACCTGAATAAGCCACTTGTCTTTGATCTAACCAATGCAAAGTTTAACAATTTGTATCCTGTCTAATACACTTTTATCAGGATTTGCTTTCCAATTCTGCGAATAAGCAAGTGCATCATCTCTCCCAGGTCTTAAACCCCACAAATTTGAATTATGACTTTCCCTCCTGATGGAAGTTCTTATTTCTTTTTATTACAAATTAATCCATTCTCCATATTAAGCACCTCCCCCCCCTCCTCTGATCAAATGTAGTGCTGATTACTCCTTCTCCTCTCTATCAGCTGAAACTACCCATAGAATTACTGCTATAATGTACTTGTCTCCCTTCATGGTCTGTAATTATGATATGTCTTGTTTGTCTGTCAAAATGGCAGAAGACCAAAAGCCAAAATTAAACACTCTAAAATGAAGCCAGAAGAAAATTAAGAAAACAGTAAAACGATATGCCACCCTGAGAACATCCAAGCTGTTCTCGAGTATTACTCCAGGGGGTAGTCCACTTAACTTTAAAAACATTCTAAACTTTATTATAAGCATTCCTTTCCTTTATGATGTTTGTTTTTCTCATTTTCTTAATCACCAAATCTCTTTTGTAGAATTCCACTTGCCTCCTTTAAGTCAGTAATAAAGTTAAACTTACAAAGCCACTGGGTAAACCTGCAATGTCTGTGAAGATCACACAAAAGTAGTTGAGCAAAATAATAACAATGGAAGCAATCCAAGCTGAACACACATTGCCACATTAGAATTAAAAAATATAAAGATGCTTCTATATTACAGAGGTCAAACAATCAGCAGGCAGTTGGCCCAGTAACACATAGAGAGTGAGCTTGATTTCATTCATTTGTGGTTTTGTAAAAGTAGTATTTACTTTTAATACTGATATGATTAGTATTAGATTACAAATTGGCATATTGGTGGTACATTCAGTACAAATGAAATTAGCAATAATGATCTGATAAGATACAGAAATGGCATTGGCTTTGTAATGGAGATAGATATAGATGGGAGGGAGAGAGAGAGAGAGATTTTAACCAAGTTTCACCTAAATAAGTAAATGTGCTTTATTTCTTTTTTTTTTTTTCCTTTTCTGTTCATTAGATAAATATAGTACTTGACTCCCTTTTGCTAAGGTTATTACAAATGGAGATAGTTTTTCATCTGTGAATATGTCCTGTGGCACTCTTAAATGGTGTCCCTTATTTCATCTTTTAAATTAAAGTAAGATGAAATAAATTAAATTTGTTAAAATTGTTGTTTTGCTTATTTCTTAAATTATTTTAAATATCTAGGAATAATTATTCCAAGAAAATAATTTGTATATGTAAAGGTATCAAATTACGTATCTCAGATCCAATATATTTTATTTATTTATTTATTTTAAAATGGTAATAATAAATTGTTGATTTAGTTTTAATGAGGGGTTTCTCCAACAAACATAATGCTTCTGATATTTCACAAAGGCATCAGGGTTCAGATAATAAGGGTTTTAACTTTATATATTGCCATTCAGACTTTCTAGGTAAATTATATTCCTTTTCTAGAACCTCAATAATTTTTAAAGTATCATTATGTAATAGTCGATTGGATGCAATGGTTCGATTATGAGCCCTATCCTCCAGAAGAAATGCATTACCAGACATTTTTAAATAACAGTGTCTCCAAAGTGTTAATTTATCATGACAATAAATAAATGCAATTTAAATTTTCTGCCAAATAAGGCCCAGCTATTGCTAAGGACTTTCAGGGGGGAAAAAGGCACATTCCTACTATAATTAGTGACAAGAATTTGCCAAGACTGCAAGCCAAGCCCACAATGGTACTTATTTAATATTGTTTCCATTCCAATGCATGATTGAGGCTAAAAAAAAGCCCAACAATATGGCTTAAAATCTGGAGATATATATATATATATATATATATATATATATATATATATATATACATACATACATACATACATACATACATACACACACACACACACACACACACACATATGGTCAGTTGTGCTGGGTTCATACTTTTCCTTTCCCTTGATCTTCATCTGAAGATTATTGTGATTTAGCAGGCTGAGCCTTGGACTGGAAAAGAATTCAAAGTGCACTTCTTTTGAACACATGCAGAATACAACTGAATTCTACGGCTGAATCACTGAATTAGGAAGAGACAGAGAGAGCAAGATTATTATACTTGTGTCCAAAAATAGCCCAACAAACAGATTCCAGTCAAGAAAGTAGGGCATGAAGTAAAAAGGAACTGACCCAATGCATCAGAGACACTCCCTCCGTCTTAATACTGCATACTTTCTCTGTGCCCAGGTACAGATGCATAAGCAATATGTAGAATTCCAAAGCAGATATCAGGAATTAAAAAATCATTTCTTTAGAACTTGTAATGGGATGTCTCCAACCGGATGTTTCCCAGAGGACTAGACTGCTGTCTTGCATACCTCTGGGCCATTCTAAATATGGAAGCTTCCTATATTTGGTGAACTGGTGAATTTTATGCTGTGATAACTGTTAACAAATAACATGCCACAAAGCTCCTTGCTGATCTTGTTGCTGCTCAGTAAAGCAAGAGAAAAACTCTGCTTCTGTGGGCACCAAACACACACACACAATATTGTCTGAGCCAAGCCACTCCCTACCTCACCCCAGATACACACAGAGAGTGAGATTGATCAAGAGCGGGGTTTCTCAACCTTGGCAACTTTAAGATGTGTGGACTACAACTCCCAGAATTCCTCAGTCATGCTGGGGAATTGAAGTCAATGCTGGATTTTTTTTTTTTCCCCCACCAACAGGTAGCATTTTTCCTACCCACCAGCAGACTTGGCCTGGCCTAAGGACAGCACCTCTCACCAGCTCCTGACTGAGATAGAAGACAGATTAGCTGTTGGGGAAAAACAACTTATGCTTCCATATTTTTTGCCAACTCAAGGACTGAAGAAAGCACATTACTTCACCCATGAGAAAGAGCCTTGAGATGAGAAATTGCATATATGCAGAGAATGAGCGACTGTAATACTTGTTATATTTGATTGTTATGACTGAAACCTGCTTTCTTATTTGGTATCCAGTTTCTTCTTTCATATGAACCAACAAATAGTCCTGCCTTAGGCATGAAAGCTGGCTGAGTGATTTTGGGCCATTCACCCTTTCTCAGCCCAACTCACCTCACAGGGTGATTGTTGTGGGGAAAATAGCAGGAGGAAGGAGTATTAGGTATGTTCATTGCCTCGAGTTATTTATATATATAAAAAAATAATAATAAAGGCAGGATAAAAAAAATAGAAAAAGGAAGTTGCAGCTCTTGAAATTATCTTGTATCTCTGTTTCCTACAAATGTTGCATTCAGAGCTATCTGTGTGCTAAAGTGTTTTTTTTTTTTTTTTATGTAGACTTCCACGGTATTATATTATAAAGATACATTGATATGCTATAGCAGTTGCACTGTTGGGAGTTCACCATTGGGTGACTTGAAAGAACAGGTCTCTTGGAGAAAATCTATCTATATGGTTGCTAGCAGTCACAACCAACTTGATGGGACATAATCAATCAGTCAATCAATCAATCAATCAATCAATCAATAGCAGTTGCATTTATATATATATACTTTTGTTTTGTGCAGGTAAGAATGAAAAGGGCATACAAGAGAAAACAGCAAGTATCACTTTATACTTTAACAGCATTAAAGTGATGGTTCCAATTCATAAGGAGAAAATCTGTCTGGACGCCCTACAAGCCTTTGAATTCCAAAAAAGGTCAATGTCCTTTCTTACTATAGGGATTAGTGACAAAAGAAGATATGCTGATGAACAGGCCCTGAATTTTTATAATTCAATGACATCTATACCTGTGACAAAGACCACAGCCCTTTGAAATCTATATCATGCTCCCAAGGAGCAGCAAGCCTTTTTCAAAAATTTGTTTATCTATTGCCTTCCAAAGGGGTATGAGACTTTCCACTATCTGTGCTGTCCAAGAAGAAAATTGCTCTTCTTGGTTGCTAATTATGCAAGTGTGTGTGTATGTGTGTGTGTGTGTGTGTGCGCGCACATGAACAAGTGCATCTGGGTAGGAAATTAATTATTCTTTTCCTTTCATACCATTTTGCTGCTGAAAATTTAAGTTTCTGAAGTTATTTGTTCCAAAAGTTATTATATTCTGTAAAGAGCAGAAAGACTGTTTTTAACTAGAAAATGGTATATGGGAAAAATATATATATATCCACACTCCCATTTTGCAGTCTGAAAATAAGGGCATGGCTACTGCTTATAAAGAAATTGGAAAGAATTTTAATTTATATGTGTCAACTCATTTTTGATGTAACAATGCACTTTGACCCTAAAAAAAGAGTTGAATTTATAAACAACAAAATGTGTTCATAAATTAATCATATTCTGCATATATAATGATAATCTGTGAAGGATAAATTGCAACTGTCCTTTTTAAACTGACAGTAGCAATATGAAAACAATTGAAGATTTATGCTTTCTTGAAAAACAGCCATCACTTTGATTATTTAATGTGCCTATTAAAAGGCACTCTTAGGAATTGCCTAAGAACCAAGTGAAAATCTAGCAGTGTCCAGAGTTGTGGGTCAGAATGCACAAGATGGCACATGCAGAGTGACAATCCATGCCCGGCCCTTTTGCATGTGTGTGGTGGATACCTCTTTAAAAATGGATCTCCTAATTTTTTTTATTGTTGTTGGAAAGAGTGTCCTAAAACCATTATACATGCTATTATGTCATAGAGTTGCTAGCCTTGCATTATTACCTATGTTGGAGTACCTTGTTAGAATTATTGACATCCCAATGTTAACATTCAGGTAAGTCACAGTGTCACAGTGTGACTGGGTTCTTTTAGAACTGCAGGTGTATTTTGTTTGGCAAGGATGGCAATTGGCACAGAGAAACCAACACAGCGGAGACTTTTACATTTGTTCACTATATGCAATGAAACTATTCGCAGTAGTATTTACAACAAGTATATACAACACAATTCCAGCTTTTACTCGGGGGGGAGGTCCCTCCTAGGGCTCTGGTCCCTAATACCTATATACAAGGCAGTACCAGTGGGATTGCTGCTACCTTCTCCACAACAGCCCTGGCTAGCAGCCAGGTCAGCTAATTCAGCCCTCATGACAGCACAGCTATATGTACTTCAAGGCTAAAATTGAGCTGCTTCTCCCTTTTTCTCTCTCCATGTGCTGACTCAGGCCAGCCCAACTGCAGCCATAGCAGGCCACCAAAAAACATATGCCACATATCATCACATCAGCAATTTCAATGAAATTAGGTATGTCAAATACTTCAGTTAACACAGATACATGTGCTAAAAGTGCTGAATTGAAGATGAAATAGAAACTACATAACATATTTAAATGAACCTTCTATAACCATGTATGTTTCTGAAATAGAACAAACATGCTTAGTCTTTGTAACAATTCTTTTGCAACCAAGATTAGCTGGGTTATTTGGTAGTACAAAGAAACAAACATTTTCATCTTCACTACATCCTAATTACTCTTCAAATGTAATAGAGTCTGTATGCGTGAGGTATTGACCCAACACTGGTGTGATATCTGAATTTAAGAAATTGTCATTCCAGGTCCATTTCCTTGCAAATGGATGGCAGTTGCCTGCAGGTTGCTCAATAACTAATTTAAGCCCTAACATAATATCTCAAATGCTGTATCAATCACTTCCCATTTAACTTTTGCTTGGCTGAATGAATAGTCCTCCTTTCATCACAGGAAGGTCTGCAATAACTGCATCATTAGTACTGTGGTTCCTAAGCTACAATATTAATGAGTAATAGTAATGTAGAAATGTTATCTGATTATTGAAGCATGCAATACAATGTGTCTTTTTGCATATTTGTATATGTATGTGTGTGTGTGTGTGTGTGTGTTCATATGTGTTTCTCTCTTTGAAAACCAGGGAAATATATAGATAAGTTTCTCTTTTTTCTTTTAATATAATTTTTATTGAAGATTTTTAGATGAATAAAAGACAAATGTGAAAGCATATATAAAGAAAAATCAAGGAACCAGAAAAGATAAAAGAAAACTTGTGAAACACAATACAGATAAAGAAAGAAGGAAAAAAGATAATCAAAGAAGTGACTTCCAATCTTCATTGCAGCAGTTACAAACAAACTTATTACCTCCTCCCTCTCTGAGATTATATTACATTTGTTGTTGTTTAGTCGTTAAGTCGTGTCCGACTCTTCGTGACCCCATGAACCATATTGCGCCAGGCCTTCCTATCTTTCACTGCCTCCCTGAGTTTGCTCAATTTCATGCTCATTGCTTCAGTGATGCTATCTAGCCATCTCATCCTCTGCCGTCCTCTTCTCCTTTTGCCTTCCATCTTTCCCAGCATCAGGGTCTTTTCCAAAGAGTCCTCTCTTCGCATTAAGTGACCAAAGTATCTGAGCTTGAGCTTCATTATCAATCCTTCCAATGAGCAATCAGAGTTGATTTCCTTTAAGATTGACTGGTTTGTAGTTTAAAAAGAATTGAATATTGAGGGGAATTATATTACATAGTTCCCCTCAATATTCAATTCTTTTTAAACTACAAATCCAAAAGTCATCAACTCATTTTTTTTCCATTTTCAGCAAAAGTCCATAAAGAGTTTCCAGTCTTTTATAAATGTACATGGTTTTATCCCTGACCAAACAGATCAATTCAGCCATCTCTGTGAACTTTGCCATCTTCACAGACCATTCCTCCATTAGAAAAGTCTATAGCTGTAGCTCCCAGCATATCAGTCTCTTCCGCAATCTCTTGTTGTATTTTTTTGTGCCAATCCTTCCTTTTGATCCACTTGCATCTCCTCCATTTCCAATATTCTAATAAGTATTTCTTTGAACAAAATTACTTTTGAATTATTTATCCTTAACAATGCTAAAATGTCATTGTAGAACCTGGTCTATTGTCTTCTTCCTGACAAAATGCACAAGTATATCTCTTGGTACATTTCTTCGTCTGCATATCTTATATTAATTCAGTATGCTTTGTCCACTTCTGCAGCCACATTGTCTTAATCCAATTCTATACTAACAACCCTCTCTCTAATATTTTCACCATGTTCCTCTGGAACTACTTTTAGTCTAGAACAAAACTCTTTCTCTCTTAATTCCAGTAGTGCCAAATTATCCAAATCAGTTTCTATTTCTCTATTTATTATTTCTGTCTTATTTTCCAAAATTTCAAATTTTCCTTTAAATTGTTTAATCTCTCCACTCATCTGCATTACATATTCTTTACATTTTTTGTTCAATCTTTTCCTCCATATTTGCAAATCTTTCCTCCATTCTCCCTTCTAGTAAAGCCAGATCTCTTTTAACTGATGCAGTTACTGTGGCAGTTATAGCCTCAGTCACTGTTGTTGTCACTAATACTATTAAACTGTTCCCCATTTCTTCAAACATCTTTTGTAAAATCTCTAGTGTAATTCCTTTTTCTGTTATTTGCTCTATAAATAATCCTCTCCTCCCTTCTGCAATTTTTGCTGCTTTTTTAGTAGTAGCCATTTTTCGTTTTTCATTTGTAATTCAGAAAGAAGAAATAGAAAACTGAGAGGCTTTCTCCCCCTAAATCCTTAACTCTTTAATCCCTTTCAGAACTCCATAGTTCTATACTCATGTGACCTTTCACAGCTTCCATTTCCCCTTATTTCTTTATTTATGGAAATTTTATTTATTTATTAAATGTATATGCTGGCCATCTCCTCCAGAGGGTGACTCTGGGCAGCTCACAATTAAAGTCAAACATCAAAAACAGTAATAAATAAGAAAGAAATCAACCAATCATTCTTTCTTAACAAGTTTAAATAAACTTCTTTCCCTTCATAATACATGGAGGTATGTATTATTAGTTCAAAAGTACTTTAATAAACAATATTCCAAATTCAGTTGTCCCCTTAATCCATTTTAAATTTTCTTAGTTTCTGTTCTTGGCAAACTTTTTGCTTTTAATTTGTTTTAAATCCATGTATATTTCTTTAGTTTTACTTTAATCCTTTGGGTCAGAGGTGTACTAATTGCGTGGTTTAGGTACTGTGCTGGTCTGAAGAACTCTATAACTTTTAACATTTTCCCATTCTAAAAAGTAGAGTGGGCAAACTCAGTGCCTTTAACCAGGTTCCGATTGAGGCTGCGAGCTTGATCCTTCTTCCTTGGCTCCTGGCCCTCTACCTGCAAGTCGCCTGCAGGATCCCTCTGGATTCTGTGAGTTTACCTGCAAGGAGCTGCCTTCTGGAGTATGGGTGGGTGATCTCATAGCTTCTCCTTGTCCAGAGAAAGTCCACAGGTCTGGGTTCACAGAACCGCCATTCAGCATTGTCTCTGCAAACTGAAGACGTGTTAATTTGACATTTCTCTACCTAGAAGTCCTATAAGTAAGTGTTTTTTTTTTCAATTAAAGCTTAGAATTGTCTAATAATAGAAATGTTTTCTATTATACTGAAAAACACCAAAAACGTGGGCTCACAAATTGCATTACCTTTTAGCTGCTTCAGAACTATTGCAAGAATGGATTGCTCCTCAAGACATTTTGGCATTGAAAGCTGGAGTGATTGAATGTATCCATTTTGGTTTCTTGGAAGCCCTATGCTTACAATGTCCTGAAGATGAGATTTGAAACTGTGTGAAGTAGGGAATCATGAATGCTGGCACTAATCCCTATATCAGCCTATCCCACTTTCCATGCCTTCTGCTCTCCCTGTCCTCACTGCAATTACAAGTTTTCACATGTTAATTCCTTACAAATTCCAGGAAAGAAGGAAGGACTAATGCCCTGCAAACTATAGCTGAAATACAGTCTTCAACTGGGATTTGGAAATATACAACAAGCAACCTCATTGGTGTGACATGTGGGATGGTAAAAAAATCTGATATTTTGTACATCATCATTCATGATGTTAAAGAACAAGTGCAACAATGCAAAGTGCCTTAAAAATATTCTTTTTGTCTGATTTTGTAATATTGGATACCTGGGAATTGGCAGCAACAATCACTGGCTTCAGAAGTTTGGGCATGACTAGGCAACCAAAACTCTGCCCTCTCTGAACACTCACTGCACATTACATACAGATGAAAAGTGGCAGGGGTTTGCTTACCTGGTCACACTCCTATATGAAACTAGAGATGGTCACTGTGGATACCTCAAACTGGATATTTTGTTTATTTATGTATCTTTCCAATTACATGGCCACCTATCTCATGTTCATGATTCTGGGTAGCTAACAGTGTTAAAAAGTATAAAACCCTTAAAAAAAAGAGAAAAACAAAAACCACATACATAAAACAGCAGCTGGGGTAAAAACAGACTCATCAGTCACAAATTAATGTAATTAATGCATGGGCTCATCCCAAACTCCTGACTGCCAGGCCTGGTGGCAGAACCAAGTTTTTAAGGCCTTATGAAAGGTCATCAGGATCGGGGCCAATCTGATCTCTAGGGAGATGATGTTCAAAGGCAGTCACCATGACTGAAAAGGCTCCCCTTTGCATCCAAGAATCAGAAATTCGTCTTTTACTAATTTGCTTTCGTCCTTTACTAATTTGCTTTCATTCCTGCTTAAATAATGTGCTGTCTGGGCCACACTTAAAACAAGAACAGTCCTTTACCCTTAATAACTCTGTTCCACTTCAATCTTGCTTGCTCAGTTTGGTTTTAAAAAACAAAATTGGCTAATTTTCCACTTGAAAAATCCCTATATTACTGATCCCAATACACAATCATTTCAAATTGGAGAGAGACACTAACTATAGAAATCTAATTATTCACAGTAATATTTCCAATTGTTTATTCAACTTCTTGATAGGTAGATATTGCTTCTCATACTTTTGGTTTCATCAATATTTGTTTAACCAGTAATGCATCTTCAGAGAGAAGATGACAATAGTTTGTAACTAATAATCATTATTTATTTTGGTACTAATGAGAACACAGTATTCTGCTTCATGCATGCTACAGTAGGAATGATTATGTTAAACTAGCTATTCATTACTTTCAGTCTCCTGGCTTTAGCAACCAGGAGACATTATGGTTTGTTCTTAGAGAAGGGTTATATAATTAAAATAAAGTATAAAATATGTGACAACAACAACAACAATTCAAGGGAGACCTACCCAAGATGGTTTGCTGAGTGAGGCAGAGCAGCACTGGGAAGTTTTAAATTCCCTTTCTCTAAACAGAGCCAGTATGGTGTAATGGTTAAGACATCAAGTTAGAAACCAGGAGACCATGAGTTCTAGCCCTGCCTAGGTACAAAGCCAGCTGGGAGACCTTGGCCAGTCGCTCACGCTCTCTGCCCTAGCAAGGAGACAATGGCAAACCACTCCTGAAAAACCTTGCCAAGAAAACTGCAGGGACTTGTCCAGGCTGTCACCAGAAGTCAAAAAATTGACTCAAAGGTACACACACATACACAGAGACATGCACACACACACACACAGGCACAGATAAAAAACTTTCACATGGGCACAGAGGAAGACAGGCACATACACATACACACACAGAGGCAGCAATCATTCTGATCAGTCCTCATTGGACTGTTTCGAATGGATCCCCACCTTTAAGGATATTTTTCTCTACCATTTTCCTCCCTTGCTAATACCTCCATTGTTTCATGATTTTGTGTTATCTACATAATAGGAGCACACCAAGAACTGAGTTGACTGTTAATATTACTGTTACATTCATTTGTTTGCTCTCCTTTAAATTTGCACCATGTATGAAAGATGATGGATTCAAGAAGAATAAATGAAAAGGAGGAGGACCAAATTCTATTCAGAATTCAAGTGAAGGGGAAATCATTTTATTTTGGTTAGTAGCTAATAGCTTTATTTTTCTCCCTTCTTCAAATAATACTTTGCATGTATTTATAGCAGCACAAAAGTACCCTTCCATTTTTTTCCTTGATCATTTCCCCCTCTTGATCATGGTTGAATAATCATTCAGCTATTCAACATCATTATTTTTCCTGCTTGGGTGATCAAAGATCAAGAAGAGAATAATTTTACAGGGTAAAAATCGCAAATGAGATAGGAAATATCAAGAATATGCAGGTTTCATGCTCCAACTGACTTTTTGTTTGCTTTCTTGCTTGGTGATATTATGAATTAAGGATCCCCTGTCTTCAACAACTTGGAACCTTGAATCCAGTCTCTTAACTTCATGTATGACCATTGGCCAAAAAATTGGCGCCCCCCCCCCCCCATTTTGATTCTCAAAAACCTAGAATGACTGACTTGGGGACATTCACATGGGGTATCTGTAGGGGATGTATGTGCATCATGACATCATATGAAAGAACAAAAAAAGAAGAGTTTGCATCACAATAGTTCAACTCTTGTTTTGTCATTTTGATTAAAGCATCAGATCTTGTGGACGCCTCTGTATACAACAATAGATTATCAAGGACTCATTTCTTTCTGGTCTGCCACTGAGCATAAGGTCCCAGATGACCAATTTACAAGTTAAAAAGAACCACACTTCATAAGCATCTTATGATAAACATATACAGTGGTACCTCAGTTCACGAACGCTTCTGTTCATGAACAATTCACGAACAGCTCCGGTCTCAAAATTTTGCCTCCGTTCGCGAACGCCGGATCGGGTTACGAACAGGATCCGCGGCCATTTTCCCTGCCGTGATACGTGGTCGCGGCTTCCTGTAGGGAGGGGGACTCTCCCTCCGAGCAATAACCGCCTCCCCACCAGCCTTCCTGTCCTCCACGCCAGAAGTCGCGTCGAGCAAGGTTAGCTTTCTCTCTCTTCGTACTGTACTTTGTGTCATATTTTTGCGGTTTAAAAAAAAACAACAACATATGGTTCAGAACGGATTAACCGTAATTACATTGAACCTTATAGGGAAATTTGATTCGGGACACAATCAAAAATCGGTTGGCGACCAAATTCGTAGGGGTCAGAATGGATTAACCGTATTTACATTGAACCTTATGGGAAAATTTGATACGGTTCACGACCAATTCGGTTCGCGACCAGAGTCGCAGAACGAATTAAGTTCGTGAACCGAGGTACCACTGTATTTATTAAAAAATAAATTTACTTCTGCACTGTTAAAAAAGAACAAAAAACAAATCCTGCAGCTATCTTCCAGAACACAAATGGAGAGCCTGAATAATAAACTAACTGAAGGTCTTTGTTGAAATAAAATGCTGTCAGTTAATAGCTTAATGGTCAAATTTAAATAAACTTCAAACTTTCAAGACTGTTGGTATTGTGCCTTCTTGAGAAATACAGAGGAAACCTCTGGTGGGCTGAGGATATGATAGTGTACCCATTCTGGTCCTCCTTGAGCTTTTGAAGGCTTTTGATACCATCAAATATGGCATCCTTCTGGGCCAGCTCAGAGAATTAGGAGTGGAAAGCACTGTGTTGCAGCGGTTCTTCTTTTTCTGGGGCCAGTTCCAGTTGGTGTGAGTAGGGAGAAAAGGCAGAGTCTGAGGACCCTGCTTTGTGGGGGGTCTTGGGGCTTCACCCTCTCTATGCTCCTATTTAACATTTACATGAAGCCACTGGGCAAAGTCATCTGCTGGCATGGAGTATGGTATCATCAGTACACTGATAATATCCAGTTGTACTTCTCTACCATAGGCTGACCAAGCAATGCTGTCAAGCTCCTTTTTGGGTGCCTGGAGGGTATGAGTGTCTGGAAGGGGAGAAACAGCCTTTAGATCAACCTTGGCAAGACTGAGTGGCTGTGGGTTTTTGGAAAATTTGGGATTTTCCATCTTTAACTCTGCATGGAGGTACACTTCTCCAGTCAGAGTTGGTATGCAGTTTGGGGTTCCTCCTGGACTCTTAGCTCCTACTCAAAGAGGAGCTTTTGCACAAGTTCTTCTTGTATACCAGTTGGCCCATTCTGGACTGAGAAGCCTTGGTCATTATGACTCATGTTTTAGTCACAGTCACACACACACACACACACACACACACACACCCATTTAGGTTATTGTAACATACTCTTCATGGGACTATCCTTGAAGAGCACTCAGAAGCTGCAGCTGGACCAGAATGCAGTGGTGTGGGCATTTTTTGGCATTTCTCATTACACACATATAACACCAGTGTTCCAGAAGCTGCACTGTCTAAAAGTAGGCTTACAAGATGCTGGTATGGTTAAGTCCTCTTGCATTGTTTCTACTCGGCCCACCAGATTTAGTAAAGAGGCCATGCTCCAGGTCCCTTCTTATCAAACAATGTCAGGACCTACACTATGGTCCCAATGCAGTTTGCCTTTTGTAATGCACTGAAGACATATTTGGATCAAGAGGTTAGATGAGCTCTACTGTTGATAATGATCTTCTTCTTTTCCTCCTCCTCCTCCTCTTGTTTTATCTTGTGCACCATACCATGGGGAGTGTAGGATGGTGTAGTCCTCACACCATCCAGAGTCACTTGGGTGAGATGGGTAGCCATATAAATCTTATAAATAAATACATACGATAAATAAATAAGTCTTCCTTGAGATCACAGAGTCAAACATATTTATTTATGTGTAGGCAAATGCAGAGAAACACTCTGCTTAGAATGTATTGATATGGGACGAGCCGTTAACCCCTGCTTACCGAGAGTTGAAAACGTAAGTCAACACTGCTTGATGGAACTGAAGGCGCATACGTTCAAAACTGTTTTCAGTTGTGGGAAACCAAATGTTTCTGAGACATTCAGTAGTAGACAAATGGACCATAAAACTGTCCTATTGTTTATTTCCCAGAAACATGTTATACAGAACTGTATGGTCTCCGGAGACAGAGACTCTAGTTAGGTATCATGAATAAAAACTACTGATAAAAGAATTCACTTGTTTGTCAACAGCTTATAATTTACAACCAGTTATTTTTGTACCTCATGAGTCACTGCTGATACAAAATTCTGTTATGAATTAACTGTAAAATACTTCAGTTAAAAGATATAAAATATGAGCTATGTTTAGTACCCATCAATGTCTTAATGTTCTGGTTTTGTCAGGCCTAGCCCAAGAAACTCCAAGAGACAATGCAAAATCAGGTCAGCTATGTTTACTAGCTACAACCTCTAGCAAGAATCTTCCCAGAGTGAAACCCCAGGTCCCAAGTCAGCCAGCCACAACAGTGTGAATTCCTCAGGGAGGTGCCAGTCTCATCCTCTTGTAGTTCCCACGCTCTTGCGGCGAGCTAAGAAAATGCTTATCTCCCTGACCCTGGCCTTCATAATTCCATTCCATCACAGGTTTTCTCCTATGTCAGATCTACATAATTTAGGGCAACTAGGTCATCATAAACATCAGCAGTCCTCTAAAATTACAAACATACCCACAATATGCACACATATACCTTAATCTTTGGTTTATTTTGTTAGAAAATGGCTTGTGCTAATTTAGATGGATGAATATTACTTTACATTCATTTAAAATCTTCTAATGTTTTCTCTTTATAAATGAATAAATGAAATTCAATATTTATCTTTAATTATAACAGAAAGGCATTTTAATTGTCATAATCTGGATGCTTGAGCTGAAAATATATAATTTTACCTCTAGGCTTACTTATTCCAAAAATGCATATTTTATAATAAAAATAATGTGGATGCCATAGAACATACGGCTCATTTAGGAAATCTAACCCTCTGGGTAATGCAACTTTCATTAGAATTCACAGGCAAAACTTACTTACTATATGAGATAAAAAGAAAGACTAAATACCAGAAAAGAGCAGAAAATATGTAATTCAAATGAAATTTTAATGGCTTCTTTGCACCTTAATATGATTATGATTCTTACTATCTGTTGAACAGATACATCCAGAAATACACTATTATTACAGAAAACAAAAACAAAAACAGAACCTTTATTATGCTGCCCTGAACAATAAATTGGATTCTGTAACCCACTTGGAGTTCTTCGATTAACAAACAAGCTGCTTTGTACTTTAAATGCTTAATAGTGACTTTGACAAAGTGTATAGAGGTGTGGTTTTTAATAATGAAATCGAAAGAGCTCTTCAACCCTGGGGGGAAAAAAAGATTTCATGAGTGATGTCTAAAGTAAGAAAAACCCAGTAATTTTAATATTTATGAATGCATTAAAGAATGCTACAATTCTTTAATTCTATTAATGATACTGAAAATCAATGACAGCAGGTTGCCCCATGTTTTTGCCTGAAATTACAGATATCGTTTCTCAGTATTTCAGTAGAATATACCCATAAAATTATGTTATTAAAGAAAAAGACATGATTATATTTTCCCTTAAGGAAAGTACTTTAATCTGTAATTCTTATTCACTGGTAAATTTATGCTGTTGCCCCTTTGCAAATCCAGTGTCTTTCAAAAGCCTAGAAAGATGTTGCTAAATGTCAATAGAGAATCATAGAGCTGAAAGGAGCGGTTAAGCTGGTGAGCAAGTTCAATGAATGGAATTCAATACATGAAAGAAATACAACATGACAGGAATTATAGCCCATAAGTACAATGCTTTGGGAGAAAGGTTGTACGGTTTCTGTGGTAAACAATCAATTTGAATTTCCATTGTATTCAGAATGGAGAGTTCACGCTTATTACTTCTAGAGTAGGGGACGCGGTGGCGCAGCAGCTTAATGATGCTGAAAGTGGCCGGCCAGAAATGGTCGACACTTCAGCGGTTCAAGCCCAGCTCCGCACAGCAGAGCAACATCCTGCTTCCTCCCCAGCTCCTGCCAACCCAGCAGCTCGAAAACTGTGAGAGTCAATGCGAGGGGGGTTAAAAACATACTCTCATCACCAGAACAATGAGGAAGAGATAAGAGAATGAGACTGGCCCCTCCCTAAAGAATGCAAGGGAGGTTGGGAGGGTGACCCTGGAAATTGCTCTCACTCTGAGAAGATTTCTGTAACGGGACTGAAGCCAATAAACCTTGCTGGATTGAATCTGTACTGTCTCCTGGAGTTTCCTGGGCTAATCCTGACAAAAACTTACGTGAGTAGATAAATGGGAACTCCCACCCCGGCGGGAGGAAAAATGCTGGCGGTGCTTGCACGGGAGACGGGACCAAGTTGCCGGTAACACGGAAGCTGCGCACGCCCGAAAAAGGCGCGAAGCAACGGAAACCCCGCCTCCTGCGCTCGCCAGCTGGGCTCTGCTCTAGGAAGGAGGCAGTGGCAAACCACTTCCGAAACACCTTGCCTTGAAAACTGCAGGGACTCGTCCAGGCAGTCGCCGCAGAATTGGTAACGACTGAGTGTGGATTAAAAAAAAAAAACTTCTGGAATTATGGAGGTAAATTTTGAAGTGCAGGAAGGCATTATATTCCTATCTATGCAACAATTGCAACAACAACAACAACAACAGTCCATGATTTTAACACAAGATTTTCAGATGAGGAAAAGGAATTATGTAGCTTAATTAGAAATGTAGCTAATCATTCTTTTTAAGTGTTATATTTAAACTGCCAGAATGAGTAGGAAACATCAAAGAAAGGAAGAACATTTCCACTTTCTATTATGTATTTATTTTCTGACATATCGCTAATCTGTTGCAAACAATAGCAAAACATTCAACCATCATTATCATTGAGGGCATTCACAGACAAGAATAAAGGAGATCTGCCACTTAATTAGTGCCTGGTAAAAGTTTGATAAATCTGTTTGTCAAAAGATGTGCTTAAATACAAGCTAAAACCAAAATTTAACCAAAATTCAGACCAACTTCTAATAGGTTATGTAATACAAATTCAGTTTTGTTTGTTTATTGCTTAGTTGCTGTGTTCAATGAATTTAGGCAAGTTCTTAATTCTTGTTAACTTCCACAGAATAGGTAATCTCTATAGTCATTCCCAAATCATTTTTCCAGCCGCCCATTCAAGCTCCCTCTGATAGCATCATCAGATGTCAGTGGTGTGCTTGTGACAA
The DNA here is from genome assembly GCA_030867105.1 of Liasis olivaceus. Classification (NCBI taxonomy): domain Eukaryota; kingdom Metazoa; phylum Chordata; class Lepidosauria; order Squamata; family Pythonidae; genus Liasis; species Liasis olivaceus. The sequence goes on from CM061352.1 coordinate 41,501,022, forward strand.
TGATTTCTATCCATGTTCTGCCAATTTTATGGTAGAAACTTATGAAAACTGGAGGTAACCCCTGAAATATACTTAACATGATGTTATATCAATATAGCTTTACAGTAATGTAATAGTTATATATTATGAGTGGCCCCACCCATGGAATGATCTAGTCCTGCTCCACCTTACCTTACCCATTATAGGTCTCCAGTCTAGAAAGACCATCCAGCCATCCAACATTTGTATAAACCGGGGTTATGGTGTATTCTGCCAATGGCTTAAGACTTCTAAGAACCACACAATACATAGTTAAATATTTATGTTATTAAATACCATACATACAGTATTGTTAGTGTGACCTCTCCTCCATTATGTAATCAGTTGTTGATTCTTTCATCTACTTCTCAAAATTGCTCATAAATATGGTAAACAGAAGGATAATAGTACTGTGCCTAACTGTATAGTTACTGAATACAGTAAATTATTTCTCCATAGAATTAAAGAGATGGTTTAAGCAGTTTTCTCGTGAGTTTCAGCGTACTGCAGACACAGAAAGATTATGGCAGAATTCCTTTCATAGGGTCACAGAGTTGGAAAGAGCCTTCTAGCATCACCAAGTTTAATAATATGTTCCATGCGGAAAATGAAATTAAAACATCCCAAATTATTTCAGTCCATTTAAACACATCCAGTAAAGGGGTGTCAATCTCGTCTCTGGATGCTTTGTTTTATTGTCAAGCTGCTTTTCCTGTTATTTTTTTTTTCTTAATATAAAGTCAGAATCTGTTTTCATATAATAATTTTATTAATTATAGAAAATTAATTGTAAAATACAAAATATAAAATATAAAAATAACAGGAATACAATGAAAATAAAACTAAAGACACCAAAAAAAATAACAAAACTAACAATCTAATGAAATGAAAAGAGGAAAATAAAATTAAAACAGTGGAAAAAAATATAATTGTTCAACTCTTCTAAAGTACACATTTTAATAATTACATCTTTATAGAGATGACTACCATTCAGTTTTTAAATAGTGAGTTGACTCTTGACCATATGAAATTATATTGTATGGTCTTTCTTCAATTCAAAGTCTGAGATTTGACAGGTTTCATTAAGTCAAACTTTGAAATGTCCTTATACAGACTTTTTGTAACTACCCATGCTAAATTCTGAGCTCTTAAAAAATAGGCAAATTCTAATTTTTGGGATATCGTTCCAGAATATATTCACATTGCTAACCCTTAGCTTCCTCTCAAGAACCTAATTTACCATAGTAGTCGTCTATATCCAACCAGTAATGAACTACCAATTGATATGACCATTTGTACCATTGTATATTCAATTTTATTGCATCTCCAACATATTAAATATGATAGCCAATCTTTTTTATGCATCAGTTGCAGAGTCCTGTAAACTCCCCAGCATAATATTGTGTTGAATTAATCTTGTTTTTAGATCATAATAAACATAGTTTTAATTTCTTAAGACCTGAGACCATTAATTTTATCAAATAGAAAACTCTTTATTCTAGATTTTTTCCAGGTTACTCGGTTTAATTTATATATATATATATATATATATGTATATGTATATGTATATGTATATGTATATGTATATGTATATATATAAATAAGTTTAGCAACACTGAAGTGTAAATTTAAGTTCTGTAAACGTGTTTTTAGTACTTTTTAAAGAATCCTGAATTTCAGAGGTAGCCAAAGAATCTGGACCAAACATGGAACATAACAGATGCTTTACCTATATTGCTATTCATCTACTTTGGTTAAACGATGTTCTTGGATAACCTTTTGAAAGTTTTAAATGATTGTTAATAATTAACTGATTAAGAATAATGATTTAATTTTCCATATGTTTTCCAAAAAAAAAAAATTATCCATCATTTTTAAATAAGGATTATCCCAGAATCAAATTCTCATGAGAATTAAGGTTAAGATTTAATTTAAGTAATAAATAGAATGATCTAACAATGATGGAAAGCCAAATAATATCTATTGTATCTAGACCCAAGTCAGGATTTCAAAGGTGCAAATAATAGCTTTCCAACTGAGCCATAATAGTTCAATTTCATTCCAATACATTACAAAAGTTAACAAATATCTGTTAGGTGACATAATTTATTCTCAATTGAACTCCCATGTTTATACAGGTCCTGGGGAGATGCCTGGAGTACAGTCTTGCCTGGTTATCAGGGAACAGTTTGAACCTGTTGGACCTGAAGAAGTAGACAGGGCCTTATGACTGTGAGCTTAGCCACCTGCTTCTTAGATCCATGCCCTTCCTGGCTGACTAAGTTCTGGTGGTAGTGAATTCATCACTGAGGGAAGGGATTGTTCCTCTGCCTCTTAAAGAGGTGTTGGTGCACCCCCTCCTCGAGAAGCCATCACTGGATCCCACCATACTGGACAACTTTCATCCAGTATCTAGCCTCTTCTTCTTAGGGAAAGTTGACGGAAAGGTGGTTGCGCAACAGCTTCAGAAGATTCTGGATGAAATGGATTATATGGACACCTTCCAGTCAGGATTCAGGTCTGGAAATGAGACAGAAAGGGCATTGGTTCCACTTTTGGATGATTCTGGTGGGAGCAGGAAGAGGATAATGCATCCCTCCTTGCTTTATTTGACCTCTCAGCAACTTTCCATGCCATCGACCATGGTATATTTCTGGACTGGCACTGAGGGCTGGGAGTTGGTGGCACATTATTGCACTGGTTTACTTCTTTCCTTTGAAGCTGGGTCTAGTTGGTGTTGATTGGGAGTGAGGGGCCCGGCTCTGGTCCTATTGTGTGGGATGCTGCAGGGCCCAGTACTTGCTCCACTCCTATTTAACTTCTACGCAAAACTGCTGGGTGAGACCATCCACCACCATGGATGTTCCATGGAGGTACCATCAGTATGCTGGTGATGATACCCAGGTGTACAGTACATCTCCACCCCTGGTGAGCTAAGTGATGCTGTTGATGTCCTTTCTCTCAGTGCCCGGAGGCTGTGGGAATCTGGATGGGGTACAATGGGCTTCAGCTGAATCCTGGCAAGACTGAGTGGCTTTAGATTTTGGGATCTTCTGTATCTGAGTATCTACCATCTTTGGTGCTGGATGGGTTTGCACTACCCCAAATAGACTTGTTGCACAATCAGGTTGGGGGTGTCCTTCTGGACTCATTACTCCTGCTTGAAGAGCAGGTGGTAGTTGTGGCCAGTAGGGCCCTGGCACAGCTTAGTGTTGTATACCAGTTGTGCCCATTCCTGGATCAGAAGGCCTGACTCTTAGTCACTCCTGCCCTAGCCAACTCTTGAATGGATTACTGTAATGCGCTGTACATGGAGCTGCCCTTGAAGAATATCTGGAAGCTTCAACTGGTACAAAATGCAGCCACCCTATATGGCATGATGTCAGATAATTTGAGGGACTGCCTCTTCCCAATTATATCTACCCACCCCATCAAGCCAGGCAGAAGGGGCAGCTTGCAGGTCCCTTGCAGAGATGGGTGGCCATATAAATTTAATAAAGAAGGAAGGCAGGCAGGCAGGCAGGCCGGCCGGCTGGCTGGCCGGCCGGCCTGGCGCGATATGGTTCATGGGGTCACGAAGAGTCGGACAGGACTTAACAACTGAACAACAACAACAAGAAGTAAATAAGTAAGTAAATTATATGCCCAGGAAAATGACACTACCATTTTCATCTGAAAGCCATAGCTTTGAAAAGGAGATGCTTAGAATCTGACCATTCCATAGAATTGCAATTATTGTTCATCAATTTGTTTAAAATCCTTGAATCAGTATAGGAATGACTCTTGCTTGTGAAGCCATACTGATTTTAATCGCATTTATTTTTCTCCACAAATCCATAGTTGTTTTTATTCCCCTCTTAATATCCCCATTTATTCTGCTATACAACCAAATATTTATTATATAAGATTTCATCCTAAGAATTTCCCTAGGTATTTAGTAGAACCTGAACAGAAAACAAAAAAAACCTTTTCTAAATAATTACATGGATACCTTACCATCAATTGGCAAAGTACTAAATTTGTTCTGATTTACTTTATATCCAAAGCGTTTACCACTGCAAAACTATCTCTACAAATTGAATTAAAGCTGTTGGATAATCACACCCCAACCAGAATATGCCTTTCATTATCTTAAAATCCCTCATTCCGTGTCCTGCACATGGGTACAGTAGAGGAGAGATCTTGACTTTCTCTGTGATGTTCTTTCATGCTATTATATTTTCTGTCAAGCAAAAGCTCTCCAGATCCTTCAGTCTTTCTACACTGGAGTTAATTTTCACTCCTCAATCATCCTGATTGCTGTTTTCTGAATCTATTTGTTTTCCTAGACTCCTTTTCAATCTGGACTTGATAGTCATGATGGGCTCTTACCTATGCAAAATTATAATTTTCATGATTGAAAATGATATTTTTGCTAAATCAGCCTAAATTGGCTTTGCCTTTTTTTTTTTTTTTTTTTGCACCCTGTTACATTGCTGACTCATATTCATTTGTAAGCAACTTCTGTTCCAAGATCTTTTCCACCAGTACTGTTATGAAGTCCAACATCGCCACCCTGTACCTGTAGGTTTGATTTCTGCTTCATAAGTGCATAACTTTGCATTTGTCCCTGTTAATATTCATTCTGCTCTTTTCATTTCTCTCACTTAGCAAGATCATTGTGAATTTCATTTCTGTCTTCTAGGTATTATATATTAGGCTTGGAAATCATTTGAAAAAAATGTTTCACAACATGTGTTAACAACAATAACAAAAGTAGCCCCCTTTGAATAGTTCATGCAGCCATGTCTTTTGCACTGCTCACCCAACTGCTTCTAAAGCTTTTCCTAGTTGTCTCCACGTGCTGTACGTATAAAGCACTTTCCTTTGCTGCCAGGCCCAGTGGAAAAATTGTTTTAATGAATGAAAGTAGCTTTAAAGACTCAAAGTGAGCAGCTGGCTCACTTGTTCCAAAGATAGATAGGATAGATTAGATTAGATTAATGATAGAGATAGAAAGATAGAAAGATAGAAAGATAGAAAGATAGAAAGATAGATAGGTAGGTAGGTAGGTAGGTAGGTAGGTAGGTAGGTAGGTAGATAGATAGATAGATAGATAGATAGATAGATAGATAGATAGATAGATAGATAGATTCACAATTCATTGTCCTATCCCAGGATTGAAGGCAGACTCACCTGGGGTTTTCAGACTTGTCACTCCAAAGGTTTCTAATAGCTGAAAAGTATTTAATAAGCTATTTCCGAGTGAGATTTGAAAAGGAAGTATGCAAACAGGTGCTGACAGCAGTTTGAGTGAGATGGCTCTTCCCTCATCTCCCAGTGCTCAAAACTTGCCAAAGACTGCTGTCTTGCGGCCTTCTCGCAAGCAGCAACTGCCTGGAGCACTTGTGGGTAATCTCCCATCCTCTCTTTGTCCTGAGAGATTTGACAAGCCAGTCTACTCACTGGCTCTTTGTTCTCTGCCGTGATTATCGGCTCCGCTTTTCACAGAGATGTCTTCAATTCACCATTTCTTCCTCTAGAAGTCCTACTTTATATATTTATTTTCTTTTTCTTTACTATATTCTTACTTTTCTTTCTTTCCTTCTTTATTTCTATTCTCTACTTTTTTTTCTTTTACATTGCACTTTTTACTCTTTCTTTCTACTCTTCTTTCTTTTAGTTTGTATTAGTTTTACTATTGCAATGATGATCTGTAATACATTTTTAAAAATCATTAATAACAATATTGAAGAATACAGAGCCCAATCTAGCTCTCATGGCATGCGGCTTATGTTTCCAAATTATGGCTTGAGTGTCTCTTGAAGGCAGAGTCCACGAAGTGCCTGTCAAACACTATTTTTACCTGAGGATAGGTGGTTGACATCAAATATTATGTCCTACATTACTCTTTTATGATGTGATTAGGAGAAAAATGCTGGTAGAAGTTATTGATAATTTCATGGAAGGAAATGTGTAAAGGTTTGCTAGTGGCTGTGTTCCATTACATTAGTTTCCAAGTATCTTTTAACATTAAAATAAATCTATGCCTGTAAGACCTCTGGCCATATTGTAGTTTTCACCTTTCATTTAATCACATTACAGTTTTAACTCTGGATAGCCATCTAAGAGTGTTATAATTTTATTTATATTTAATCATTTTTCCTTTGCTGAATGTTTTATGTATTATTTATTACGCTTGTTTCATAAGCTATGGTTGCAACCATGAATATTACCACTACATCTTGGGGAAACCTGCTAAATACCTCGTGCCAATTTGATGTGACGCTGTTGATGAGCATACCTGGAGTATACTTTTTGGGCTGTTTGCATGTTCATGTAATTATCATGCCATTCTGTCACACTTAATTTGATTGTTAATTATGTCAAGTAATACTTTGTCAAAAGTGTTGCTGAAATGTGTCTATTAAGTAACCCCAAATTATTAAGTATGTTATCTCATTAAAAAGTTGAGATAAAGTTTCGTATGCCAAGATTTGTTCTTGACAAATCCAGAATAAGTTTCATTTTTTAAAAAATGAGACGTGTTATGCATGTGTAATAAATAAATAAATAAATGTTGCTTTGTTTTCATGATGAGTACAGACTAATTTCTTAATTATCTGTTCTAGAATCTTGTCTGGTGTCAATGTCAGACAGACTGTTCTATATAGTTCCCTGGATCTTCTCCCCCTCCCCCTCCTCCTCTTCCTTCTTTTTAAATAGTGTAGAGAGTCTCAGATATGACCATGAGAAACTATTCAGAGATTATTACAGGAAAACGTGTCCTATCATGTTTTATTCTCAAAAAACAAACAAAACATTAGGAAGAAATTCAAATTGGCTCCTGGGCTATAAGAGGGAGAGAAGGAAAAACAGGCTTTCAAGATTCTGTTACTATAGCCTATATCAATAAATGTCTGTGCAGGCAAACATTTGCCCTCGTCCAATTAGCTGTCACTTCAACTGGTCACCAGGATTTCTCAAAGATTACATAAAAAAGATTTCACCAGACCATTATAAGTTCGTTTAGTATTCTAATACACAGTTTGTCTGGCTTTAGACGTCTGAACTCATTCAATGTCATCCAATGTCATGGTAGCAATTTTCTGACTGTCCACTGTCCACTGTCCTATTATCCTCTTCCCCACTATTGCCTGGATGAACACATACCTTTGTCTCAGATTAGATTGAGTCAAAATTCAAGTTGATCAGATGTATCTTTTATTTTCTACCTTTTACATCTTTCCAAAAAGTCAAACTACTGTGTATATTCAATCAAGTGACACTCTGCGAAAGTGAATATTGGATTTGGAATAAGCAGGATAGAAAGAATATTGACACTTTTGAACGTTGGTGTTGGAGAAGACTCCTGAGAATACCACGGATAGCCAAGAAAACAAACAAATAGATCATCAGACAAATCAATCCAGAGTTCTTACTTGAAGCATAAATGACAAGACTTAATTATCATATATCAGACAGATTATGCAAAGACCTAGCTCTCTAGAGAAGTCTGTAATAACAGGAAAAGTGGAGAGAAGAAAATAAGAGGATGACCAGCAGCAAGAGGGATTTATTCAATTATGTGGCAATGGGTGTACCAGTAGAAGGATCAGGTTTTCACCAGATCCTCCTGGAGAAAATACATCTATGTGGTCACTAGAAGTTGACACTGACTTGATGGCACATAATCAATAAATCAATAGCAAAGCTTGAATATTTTCTCGCAGCAGTTTTTCCACCTATGCAGCTATGAATGTGCTTTTTGCATGTAAACCAGGAATGGCCAAGGGAACAGGCATAATATTCTGTTACCCCTGATAATCCAATTAGTTTGATAGATCACTATGTAACACTTACATTTTCCCCTTTCATTGCTATGCCTTCCTCTCAGTGGGAAGGAATATAGAATAGTATTACTAGATTAATGCATCACTTTAGAATAAATTTATATCATTACCGTGCAAGTCATAGCAACTAGGTCTCACCTGTTGTTTTATTAGTAGTGACAGCCATAGCTATTGTTTGTTTGTTTGTTTAATGGAGATCAAATTCACTATTCAGCATTTCCTATGGCAAGGATTGCAATTATAGAACAGCTATGAATTTCTTAATTGGGTTATTACTAAAAATACAAGCTGGCAGGTACATCTTTCAAATAATTGCAGAGGAGCTTAAATAGGTCTGTACATTAACTCAACAAGAACCAACTGTTAACATAAAAGAATGCCCACTAACCAACTTTACTTTGATTTTTCAAAATTTAAAGATGAAATTATGATAAAATCCCTGTTCTGAAGAGTTTTAACATCAAAATATTTTACTGATGGAATCTGAATACTTATACAAAATATATTACTGTATGATAGAAACATTCATTCCAGTTGTATAACAATATCAATAGTATAAAGCAACCATTCCTCTGTTCTCAATGCAAAACAGAATAACCACTGTGCTACTTTGTTTAATGGAAAGTCCCTTTTCATTAATAACTCATTTCTATTACAATAAGAGATCTTCCATAGTCCAAAATAATGAAGTTTCTTGATAATTTATTTGCACGTCTTTATTCTGGATTTTCTTTTTGTACCTATATTATTTTCATTTTTTATACACTGTCTTCAAATTTTCTTTTCCTTAAAAGCACATAGAGGGAAAATTGGAAAAAGGAGAAGATGTAAATGGAGGTCCAACCTGATTTCATTCTAAATGGAATAAGAGATAATAATATGGTCATAGAAAACATAATTTTGTGTTCTACAATTAACCTTCCAAGCAGGCCCCTTAAGACATTTTGAAGGGATATGTTCTAAATTGGCTATAAATTCAGTTTCTTGAATGCTATCACACAGTTGATGCCATTTTTCTCAAATAAATGGAAGAAAATATTCAGGAACATTTACTTGCTTGTATTGAAAAAAAGAGTTACCACTGCTGGCTATCAGAAAAGAAATAAGAAGTTCCAAACCTGAATCATCTGATTGATGCAACCATGGCTGGAAAGAATCCTCAGTCTATATAATCTGTGTCGTACATAGGGAGGAATGGACCTTTTTTTTTTAATAGCGTTATATTTCCCAAATGATATTCAAGTCAATTAGTAGTAATACAAATACAATTAATAATACATGTATACCACTATTTTGCTCCTGTTAAGGAATGCAATGCTAACCAAAAATATGTATATACATATACAAGGAAAATGCATAGATGTGTTGTGTGACATAAACTACATGCACAGATGAGGGCAGATTAATAGTGGGAGGCTCCAAATACCCTGGATATTTGAAGAAAACTAGCTCAACCAGGACTGCAGGATACTCAATATTGTTTAGTAGTCCTGATGAATGCTTGTTATTCAGAAAGCAGAAGAGACAAGGAGATAAATCCTAGAACTGATCCAAACCAAAGACTCTGCAGAGGTCTGGATTTGCTTACCATTATGGCAATCCAGGCTACAATCACCACCCTTCTATCACGTAAGCATTATGTAATAGCCTGAATAGTTAATTTATTAGTTGATTGAAACCATTACAGAAAAGTGTTGAAGAAAGTAAAAGCAGTGGAAACCTTGGGGGAAAACAACTACATCATCTTGCAGCTCAAAATACTACTAAGAGAAATGGGAAAATAGTCATACATTCATACCAGGTTTCAAGAGACCCAATTTCAACATTAGAAAAGCAACAGGCAGGATTTCATGGGTAACCCTCTGGTGAAAGAGAATGCAGAAGAGTTGAGAAGTACTAAAAAGCAAAATATAACCATACACAATTCCAATCTGGGGAACAGTATGGAGGATCTTGAGAAACTATTGTGATGTGTAGGGAACTTTCTACTGAATTTAGGATTAAAAAGGCTATCTGAAGGACATCAAGAAGACATACTAAGAAATAGCTGAAAGTCTTTTATAGAATTTTTTGCAGAAAGTCAAAAAATCTAGGACATAGAATGAACTTAGGCTTACAAGGCCTAAGGCTTTTTCTGGTTGTTTTACATTAGTAGAAAAACAAAGAAAAAGAAAGGGGTGGATACATTGGTAGAAGAAACTAATAACAGGTGATGGGAGAAGAGAGAGATGCTTAATCCCTACTTTATTCACTTTTCTCCCCAAAGGACAAATTCTTCACAGTACCTAAATAGAATATTTGACAAAAAAAGGAAGTAGCAACTCAAGGTAAGTAAAAAGAAGATTAGGAAGCACCTTAGTATCTCCATACTCAGCCATACAAGAACCTGTGGATATATATCAAAACCCATTTCTATAATATTTAAGAACACATTGAGGACAAGTATGGTACCAAAGGATTGGAAAATGGCAAATGTTGTTCTTGTTTTCAAAAAAGCTGGAAAAGAGGACCAAGGAAGTACTGAACAGTAAGCATAACAGTGATACCAGGCCAAACTCTGAAACAAATAATTAAGCAATAAATCTGTGGGCCTTTGCTCTAGGAAAAAAAATGTGTTGCTTGTCAAGAGCCAATATGGGTTTATTAAGAACAAGCCAAACATCAAATCTATCTGACCTTCTTTTTGTTCTTTTTAGATTTTTTATCCCATCATTATTAGTTTTATAAATAACTCAAGACAGTGAACATACCTAATACTCCTTCCTCTTCCTCCTATCTTCCCCACAACAACAACCCCATGAGGTGAGCTGGGCTGAGAGTGACAGGCCTAAAGTCACCCAGCTGGGTTTCATGCCTAAGGCAGGTCTACAACTTACAGTCTCCTGGCTTGTAGCCTGCCTTAACCACTAGACCAAACTGGCTCTCTGTTTTTTTTTTTTTAATTTACTTATCTTTTTTTGATAGAGTAACCAGCTCACTTGGTAACAGAAATGCAATGGACATAGTGTATTTTAACTTCAGCGAAGCATTTAGCTTGGTTTCCTATGAGATTTTAGTAGAGAATATGTGAGCTGTAATATGCTACCCTTAGATCTGTAATGAGCTGATTAAACAATCATACCCAATGAATATACATCAAAATTTCATGACAAGCTGGAAGAAGTGGCATACTGTATTCTAGGTCCTGTGCTGTTCAACAGACTTATAAATTACTTGGATAATGAATTATAAAATATAATTATTAAATTTTAAGGCAAAAGAAAAATAGGAGGCACAGCAAATAACTTAGAGGACAGTACCAAGATTCCAGAGGATACTGATAAACTAATGGACAGAAACCAGCAAGACTAATTGCAACATGGGGCAAATGTAAAGCCCTATACTATTTTAGGGCAGAGAAAATAAAATATATCAGCATAGAAGAAGAGAATATGCTGTGCAAGGGTTTTGAGTATCTGGGTGGATTGCATGATGGAGATGAGCTACAGTGTGATGCTGTTGCAAAAGAAGCAAATGCAGTACTGGGTTGCATCAACAGAAGTATAGGGTCAGGACTGTTGGGGTGTGCATCATACACTCCGCATAGTGGTGCTCCGTAAGACAAAATAAACAGTCCACAGCCCCATGTAGAAAACTTGCACACAGATGTTTACTGTACAATATATACAGAATGTACACCACCAACCTGCAAATCTCTAATTACTTCCCAGAACTCCAACACCAGCCACAACTCCTATCACCAGCCACACTATTACCCACGGTGCACTTTGCTATATACAGTGGTTTGTGCTGTGTCATGCTGCCACACCCTACAGGTGTGTGCTCTGGGTGGTTGCAGGGATTGCAAACACAGTCAAGCTGTGCTCTGTCAAGTCCATATTCTCACTGAATCTTTACTCCAGGGTAATACCCTGACAAGGACTGAGAAAAGTCATTGTTCTTCTCTATTCTGTTGTGGACAGACTACAATACAACACTGCCTCCAGTTCTGGGCACCACAAGATAGGAGGAGCATTGACAATTCGAATGTATCCAAAAGAATGCTACCAGTATGTTAAGGGGCCTGGAAGGAAAACCTTATCAGGAACAATTGGAAGAACTGAGCATGCTTGTCAATTTGCAAGAGGTCCATATGGGCAACTGGTCCATAGATTCAGTCGTTCCAAAAGACTAGAAAATAAGCAGTAGGTTTCAGAACCTCATCATGAAAAACATTTCCTACCTATCATAGCTGTTCAGCAATGGAACAGACTGAGAAGTTGATGGATTCTTCTCTGATGGAAATGTTGTAACAGAGCATCTGTCAGAGATGTAGTAGTAGATTCCAGTCTGATGCAGGATTGGAAATATGTTTTCCAGTTCTTATATCTATGATTCTGTGATCCTATTAAATGTGAGTCATGTCCTAAACTGCAGCTTTGCCCCTTGCCTTGGAAAAGTCCCTGCGTGTGCCCATAGAAATAGTTTTTATCCATATAAAAATAAGTAACAGTAATCTTTCCCACAAGGGCTCGCTCAGAATGACTGTTTTACATAAAATGCTTAAAAAGATCCATTCTTTTTTCTGGCAAGTATGGAAAAGTGCCTGGAACATTAAGAGATGAGGATCAGTTCACTCCAGCTTTTTCTTAGACCAGCAATAGAGGTCATTCAGGCAAGTTTAGCTTTTTTGTAAACCCTTTTGATTTGGGTTTTGAGGCACAGTGCTTCAGTGTTTTTCTTTTCCAAAGCTGCCTGCTAGGGGGAAAAATTACATTTCCTGGGAAGTTCCCTTTTCTCTTTCATCTGAAATTTGTCTCTGTTCTCGAGTTTAACATTTGTTCAGAGCTCAAATTCTCGTTACAGCATTTCATGTAGCGGGCATTTGAAAGCAGAACGTGTTAGTCTGTACCACTTACAAATGTCTGATCTGATTAGTATATTATGACAGGAACTGACTGTTCGTTATGCTAATGAATCTACATTAAAACTTTTGTTGGGGGTTGACACTTTTAATTGCAAATAGTGGAGGAACAGATGTGTTTCCTTTATGTAAAACTCGGGGCATTCCTCTATGCGTTTTTTCCAATGTGGTGAACATTCTTACAGAATAACTGTTCTTGTAAATAATTAAAATAAAGTTCAGCATCTCACAGCTATTTGACATGTTTAATTTAAGTTTTTATACATCTTATTGAAATGTATTTAGTTATTTATTTTACCACACTTCAAATATTTTTAGCATGAGGCTCTTCCAGACAGGCGACATTGGATGAGATAAATCCACTCCATCCTTACTAATTAAAGATGTTATTTTGAATCTTCACCCTAATAAGTCTGTTGTTGCCATCATCAGATACTTTGACATCTGATGATGGCAGAAATGCAATTTCTCAGAACGTCTATGTGCCAGTCATTAACTGCCTGCTGATCGGGAAATCTTATTCAGCATTTTAGCATTTTGTGTTCCCGTGAGCAACCTGAGGCCAGAAGCTAAGCACTGATTGTCTGACCATTCTCTAAGATCAGCTACTGGCCAACAGGGTAATTGGTGATTACTTGCTGATTTTTTTGTGAGCAATGTAGACTAATAAATATGACCCCAAATGCCTGCAAATTTCAAAATAGGCTGAACTGATCAGCCTGCATTTTAACATGTAGTTAGAAGAGTTAGTTAGAACAGCTGGTCATATAGAAGAAGCCATAGGATCTAACTAGATTAATGCTCTCTTTAGTATACTTGTTTGATGAAAACTAGTCAACTATTCTCCAATATTTGTGACTTCTTGGGTTTTAAAAGAAGGCAGAAGGATTGTCAAGAATGCTATCCCAATGATTTCCTAAAGGAAATTCCTATATTAATTTCCATGAATATTTATTAGGGAAATTTATTTATAATTTAAATTTATAATAATATTAGGGAAATTTATTTATTTAAGTATTTAATTATAGGAACAATTAGAACTCAAAGCAAACTCCTTAAAAGTAGTTGGAATGGCTGTCAGTGCAACCTACAGAAAAAAATACCCAGTGAGGATTTTTTTATTTTTTATTTTATTTTTTTGTTAAGCATTTTAGAAAGGTCTATTGCAAATAATGGAAACAATACTTACACATGGTTTTTGCAGCATAAATTACCATAAAAGAGTCCAACAATGTCTAAACAGCAATGGACTCACAGCAACCTAGCTGATTACCAAATTATAGGAAAAATATGTTTCTCTGACTGTTGGATTGAGGTGCTTTTCTAGTGTACATGTGTAGTTTCTGCATTTGGAAATCTGCTTGTAAAGTTTAATAAAGCAGCAAAGCAACATAGGTTTAAGGTTGGACCACCATCATAAACAACCCTATATGCAATGTATATGTCCATTGCACACTTTCACATTGACAAAATGCTTGAAAAAGAAAGTACAATATCCAGAGACTACACCGAGACAACCATCTGATATAATTACCATGAGATCTAACTTCTGTGTAATAAAACAATTTAAAAGAGCTGTGAATTTGCTTACTGGGTGGGTAATAGTTTCTTTTCTTTATGTCCAAAATGATAGTCTCTAAACACATACTACTTACTTGACTCACCCCATATTCCTCCCATCAACTAGTTCCTTATAAAGGCAGCAGAGGTAAAAACCATGCCTACTGTTTTATTGGCAACAGAACTTCCTAGCAAATTGAAGGAGGCCATCACATTCAGAACAGCAAGGTATAAAATGCCCCATTATCCCGAGATCAGGGCTAAATTCTAGAATGCAGCAGCTTTGTTCCATATCCCCCAAACTAAATGTCCTTCTCAAACTTGAAATGTTTTGCATACCTCTACTGCTAGCCCTAATTTTGAAAGGATGCCAGGTCAACTAAGTCAAATACTGTCACTTCCAAAATTAGTGAGATTCACCTATCCAGCCTCATGTATTCATTTGCATTAAATGAAAAGCAAATAATTAAATTAACATAGTTCTTATTGCTAACTTTCCATTCAGAATGTAGTGGATGAAAACAGTACTTTTTAAATAGATCAGTGTTAATGTGAAATATATAATTATTCTTTCCTGCAATCCTTTTTTTTAAAATAAACACATTAAAATTCATAATTCTAAATCCAAGATTTAATTATTGAATCTTGCTTAACAGTTAGAAAGGATTTTTTAGAAACAATATTATGGCATATATCTTCATCACCCTATGATCTTTAATAGACGGTTTTGCTCAATATCATGTATTATAATGATACTATACAGAATAAAATTAAGAAGTAAAAATTGTTCTTTAAATACATGTGAGTAACCTTTATCACAGAAGCGGTTCTGCATCTCAACTCAAATTAAGTCTTTATGAGATTAAAGAATTAATTACAGAGTATACAAAGCACTGTCTGAACATGGTGGAAGCTAGGATGGATGAATAAAGTTAGAGAGATGTGGAGAATATAATGAAGCATTAGTGTTAGCGTGAATTAGATTTAGCTATATTTTCTTTTCTTTTATTATGTCATACCTTTAATTCATTTGGCTTACTATTCCCTTTCTGTACTTCATATATCACTGCTTATTCATAAATGGAATTGATAAGAAGTATGTATATACATATTTTCACAAATATGTCTCAGTACTGTAGGGCATAATATAAGTTGAAGTTCTCTAACTTTTTTACAGTGGAAGACTTTTATCCTACTAATATCATATTAATTAACAATTAAATAAAGTTTGCCCCTATCTCCTTAGCTCATCAACTATGTCCCCACCTCAGGATACCACATTTTCTTGTTTCCAGGATCAGAACTGGTACTTTGGATCCTGAATCAAATATAATTTAACGTTGTGTGCAATACATTTGTTCTTGGAATGTTAATATGCATCACAATTGGTTCATCAAGATTATGTTCCAGTTATTCTATGGTTCTTTGTGGTGAATTATAATTTTTCAATGATATCAGAAGTTTTAGCCAGAACTATTGATTATTTAAAATCAGTGTGTAGTCATTTGAACAACAAAAAGTGCAACCGATATGTGTAACACGTTTAGAAACATTTACAACTATATCAACGAGAAATTAAGTCATGATAGTGATAATGTGTTCTCTATTCACGGAGTTCCCTACCTGAACTAAAATGGAAGAGATAAGAATAAGACAATATGCAAATTCTATTTTTGTTTATTGCTTAGCTTTCCACAGAAAATAATATTTTTCCTCCTACCTTGCCTTTAATGGACAGATGGTAAACAATAGTAACGAGGTGCATTATTTCCTGACTAAAGTGGCAAAGCGAGGCTGGTGGATTTCCCAATTTCAATCCAATTTCCTCATTTTCAGTCTTTAAAATCCATTCAGAGATATTCCTTTGCATTTTTGTCTCTGTATCCCACTCTTGTGAAATACCACAGTGGGATACTCTAAACTGTAATATCTTACTGATTTCAGCTTCTGTCTACTATAGGGATTTCCTCAAAAAATTTATGCTGACAAAAGGAGACTGAGTATTGAAAAAAGACAGCTAGAAAACTCTATCCAGATGATTGATGCCCTTCTCTATACGGTGCTCAGTGTCCATGTGTTAGATACGGATATTTCCTCATTGGAAAGGTTGCATGTGATATGGGCTTGCAAGGCAGCATGACTTAGGTGATTCCAGCTCCCATAACAATCTGCTCATTTATCTGAGATGTCTACATATCTCTGAATGCATGGGCATCAGAAATGAAAAGTCACATGACATAAGATATTGAATATCGATTTGTGTTCCTTTCAACCCATCTATTCCTGTCATGTGTCAGGCATTAATGAGTTATGGG
The DNA here is from genome assembly GCA_030867105.1 of Liasis olivaceus. Taxonomy (NCBI): domain Eukaryota; kingdom Metazoa; phylum Chordata; class Lepidosauria; order Squamata; family Pythonidae; genus Liasis; species Liasis olivaceus. Next base: position 41,517,650 of record CM061352.1, read on the forward strand.
ACCTTCAAGCTATATATGATGTGATAAATAAACTCAAATTCTTCATGTGAACAGTTTGTTCTGATCATATGAACATGCATAATATATTAAACAACTTGACACACATACATGCCATTAACTGTCATTTCACCAAGTGTATGATATTCCTAGACCCATCTGGTATATCATTTCATCACACTGGACAGAGATTGGTGAGAAAATAGACATTGGGCACAGAAAATGAAGAGAAACAGCAACAAACATGGGAAAATACATAAATCAATCCATTTCTTAATTAGGCCAAATGCCCACCAGAATGAAATAATTCTGCTAATGGTGCAACCTTATCCGAGTCTTTTATTCAGGTCTCCTGTACCACAGAGTTCTAGAATCTAAGTGTGGCAAAAAGTCCATTGTCCTCTTCTCGGCTTATTTGAATTAATGGGCCAATTCAGTGAATTTTTAATGGAACAATAGAGGAGATGTAAAAATCTTGGTGAGCTCTGTTTACCATTGTGTATGCCCAGGGCAATTGCAGAGTAAAATATGAGCTATAAAGTGCAGGACAGATTTTCATTTAATGTTCAAAATACCTAATTTATATTTCATATATTCTAATCTCATTCCTCCTCTTCCCACTGTCTCATATGGTGAATTCTCAATAGTTTGCTTCTCAACAAGTCCTATCTACTAATCAAATAACAAAGCTACATGTTAACATATTCCATCAAGGTATGATTTTTTTTTTAACCTTCCTGATCTGTCTAACAAGAAGAAACTTTTTGAATGCTTGACAATAATTAGTTTAAAGCTTTTATAACTGATCCCAAATAAATAATGAACAATGATACCTTTCATTGGAAAAATCTTGCAGAGGATTTTCTTTTTCTTGTACAGCTGAAGGTCTACAAAAACAAACAGAACAAATCTTAGCATGACAGTCTAAAGCAGATGTTTTTTTCCTACAGTATAGGAAACACTGTAGTAATGTCAGCACATTAACTTGTCTGCTGAAATGCTTCACAATTTTCCTTTAGGGAACTGACAATATTAATATAGAAACAGAAGTAGTCTGCAGCAATCCCCAACATGTCAGATCTTTCTGCAACACCTTCCAATTACTGAACGATCATTTCTTCTTAGATTTGTCGAAGAAATCAAATCCATACTTTGGTTGTCTATACTTTTAAGTAAGTGGAGATGAAATTATGTCCCTACAGAATTCCTGTTTAGAGTCTGTAACTTTGCAGGAAATTGAAAAGAGCTTTTAAGAAGGACAGATACTAGGAAGACAATATTACATCCATGGGAGATCTTCATTGGATTTTGATTTTTCCATTTCTCATAGTCACCCATTATACTCCCATACTTTGGCAGTCCTTCTAACAAGGAGGGATATGTTTTTGTGAATGAATTATTTGGAATCTTCCAATGTTTTTGCTGGTAGACCCTTGGCATTTGATGTATCCAAATAAAAGAGAATATACCTTTTATTCAAATGTGTACTACAACTTTTTATGGCTTGATTCTTTTTTTAATATCATCAACTTTATATCATCAAATTCAAGGATGTAATATTGACGTTTGTTATGTATGACCATAGTGCAATTATTTTGAAATGTGTATTTCAGAAATCAGTTAAGGTATTCAGAAATTGGTATTTCAATGTTTCCATATTGCATGACAAAATATTTGTAGAGCAAATGCAGGTAGAGACTTTACAATATATTGATTTGAATGTACAAACATCAAGTGCCCCAATTTTTTAATGGGAGGCATATCAAGTCTGCATTCGAGGTTGAATTATTGCTTATGCATTATATAAAAATAAAAGGGAAAATAATTTGAAAGATGAACTGAAACAGTTATGGGCTCAGATGGTTAGATGCTCATCTAATACTCTGTACAGAAAAATATGGAAAAAGAAATATGAACTAAATACTGTAATTTCACAGCAGACAGAATTTCTGCTAATGTGTTTATGACATAGATACTGGGAGAATGGTGAAAGACCTGGCAAGATTTTGGCTAATCTCTTAAAACAAAATAACGGGCAATTATTCCATTATTAGAGGTGAAAGAGATGAAATATATAAAACTTCAATAGATATAAACTGTCAGTTTTTAAAATTCTATTCAGAATTATATAGTAAACCAGACCATGTAATGAATGAGGATATAGAGGCCTTTCTAGATAAAATTAATTTACCTTATTTAGATGAAACCCAAAAACAACTCTTATTTGCTCCACTATCTGAGGCAGAGATTAAGCAAATTTAAAAAATAGCAGGTGATAAAACACCAGGATTCGATGGATTTCCCATAGAGTGGTAGAAAACATTTATAGATCTTCTGGTGCCAAAATTATGTCAATTGTATTATGAGGTGTTTGATAAAGGAATTTTATCACCAGCATTTAATCAGGCTTATATTACAGTTATACCAAAAGCGAGTAAAGATCACATTCAGTGTGCTAATTATTGTTTAGTCTCATTGATTAACATTGATACAAAGATCTTAGCAGCAGTGTTAGCAAACAGATTACAGCACGTGATATTGTTCATTATTCAGAATGATCAAGCAGGGTTTATAAAAACTAGGCAAGCAGCAGATAATATTAGATTAGTTGTAGTTTTAATAGACTTGAATAAAAACAATTATCAATTTGTAATTTTATCTTTAGATGCTGAAAAAGCCTTTGACAAAATATATAAACAGTATATGTTTGCTATATTAAACAGATTCAGATTTCCTTTGGAATTCATAAAATGGATTAAGATCTTATATAATGTTGCCCACATCCAAAGTAAAGGTTAATGGTATGTCCTTTGTTACTTTCCCACTATTTAGAGGAACTAGACAAGCATGTCCACTTTCACCCTTGCTTTTTAATAATTGTGTGGAACCCTTGGGTTGTGCTATTAGACAACACTGGGAGATCTATGGAGTAGTTCATAATTCAGTTAATATTAGCTGGTTTTATTTGCAGATGATATTCTTTTATTTCTAAACCTCATACCACTATTCCAGTGTTGATGCAAATGATAGATGTCTTTAGTAAAAATAGCAGGTCTACTAACTGGTCCAAATCAGAATTGTTGCCAATAGGTGAAAATTTGGTATCCATTTGGTTAAATGGATGCATTTAAGGAATATCAATTCCGTATTTGTACCAAATATATTAAGTATCTAGGTACATGCCTACTGAAAGATATAACTCAGTAAGCAACATGTAATATAAAGAAAAAATATAGAGAAGTTTCTTCAAATATTGATAGATGGAAGTCATTAAACCTTACCATTTGGGGAAAGGTGAATGCTTTCACATTGAACATTATTCCCAGATTAAGTTATATTCTGAGAGGAATTCCTGTTCAAATATCTGGAAAATATTTTCAGAAAATAAATTCTTTATTTTAGAAAATTTCTATGGTGTTCTTTGATTCCAAGAATATCTTTACAGAAAGTACAATTACAGATTAATGAGGGATGATTCGGTTTTCCAAATCTGGAACTATATCATCACGCTTACCTATTGTCAAGTATTAAATACTGGAAACCAACAATTGGTGTTAATATTCTGGCTTGGGAAATTTGGAATATACATATGTAGCACCTTTAGTTGGATGGGCAGTATTAGAATCAAAACATACTAGAACTCTAGTATTTCTAGAAACAATTGTGTCGGTTATAAAGTTATGGAATGTGATGTCCAATAAAAGAAGATTTGGCCCCTTTTTCCATGCTAAATTGACTTTATGGGGGACCCAAAAACTGGGAAAAAGTTGATGATATGGAAAAAATGGATGGAGGCAGGGATATTGACTTTGGACCAACTGATAGATGATGAAGATGAACTTTTAACATATACTGTGTTAAGAGATAAATATCAACTATCAGAGGTAGCCCAATGGCAATCTTTACAGCTACAACATCTGTTATCAATTTTGTATGGACCAGGAACATTTTCAGCTTTGGAGACACCAGAGATATTAGAACAACTTGTTAAATCCTTTAAAACTAAAACTAAAAAAACCCTGTTTTTATAGATCTTTGCTATCAATAAATAAATCTGACATGCAGATGTTAAGAGATGAGCAGAATAAATAATTAGAGGTTCCTATATTGCCTAGACAATGGGAAAATGTTTTACTTCTAAACAACGAGTGTCAGTGGACCTTAAACTAAAACTTATACAACAAAAAATAATATTTAGGATTTATTAGACACATTACAGTTAAATAGAAAAGGTCTAAGACCTCATTTTGTTGGAGATTAATAAGGACAGTGCCTCTTTAAAACATGATTTTACAGTATCCTACATTTACTAAATTCTGGGAGAAAGTATTGGATTGTATAAATATTACTGTGCAACAAAAATTAAAATTTTCAGAAGATATATTCTTTTGAATTACATACCTAGTACATGGAAATTGATATTAAATGGATTTTTCATGCCCATACTATGGCCAAAAGACTGATATTGCAACACTGGAAAGAAAACTATATGGTCCCTTTCACTCAATTGATTGAAGACCTAATTACACTTGCCACCTATGAGTGGATTGCCTATAGACGTAGACTTCGTATGGGCAAGTAAAATGAAATATGGAACTCATTTGTTCAATATACAATAGGTTAAAGATGAATGATAGTTATATACATGTATTAGAAATACACACACACAAACACTTGAATTATATTTATACTAGATAAGTATATATAGAATTATAACAGTTGTAATGATATAATTTGTATTTTTCTTTTCTTGCCCTTTTTTAAAGCACTTTTTATGCAATGTTTCTTTTCTTTTTTTGAGAATGTATATATTTGCATTATAATAATTTTTGGGTTTTTTTTCATTTTCCTTGTTATTATTTTAAAATAAAAAAGTTAAAAAGTTAAAAGCTTGTCCTTTCCTCTGCAATAATCCAATACATTTCATGAACATTATTGCAGTTAAATTAACATTTTTTTGTGAGGGGGGGGGAGGAAATTACCACTGGAAAGAAAAAACATTAAGGGAAATATTTATTTAAAAAAAAAAATGAAATAGATTTTAGGGTTTTTTTTAATTATTAATCTGAAATCTTCATTTGAGTTTCATCTACTGTATTTCATATATTTTGAAACTGATGCCTTGTTTGTTTATATACCTAGAAAGCTGGGATATAATTATATATTGAATTATATGTGCTACTAAAAAATCACTCTCCTTTACATAAATGTCCTCAGATATAGCTGATATAAACATAGCACTGGGCATTGATTCTGTCAACCTGTATACAAATTGCTGATCAGTTTCTGTTGGAGGCACTAGATGGAATGGCAGGAAACCGTCTTGACTTGAACTCACAGCTTCAACCCTCACTATCCCTGGTCAGTGCAGCAGAAATATCTCTAATCTAGATTGATGCCTTAAAGTCCTATCCCAAATCTCTTCTGTGGAACCCCATTTTAGGACAGCAGGCACAAAAATGTCGGCTGTAGGCAGCAGAATAAATTGGTGTCTCAAGTAAGGGTAGTGAAATAATGTACAGTATAAAGTTTCTATGTATGTGCGTATAATGTATAAACGTTAATCAACCTCTTATATTTCTTTGGCTATAAATGATGCTACACAAAAATCGTAAACTATGCTCAGAATTGAATATAAAAGTCCTTTTTATTTGGCTGATTTTCAAGTTCACTAATGATGACTAAATCCTAGGCAACTGATGGGGTGAAACAATTTAAGTGCTATTCGGACAACAGAAAGATGAGAAGCAGACCAAGACTGCTTTAACCCAATCCTTGCTCACTTCAACTCACTCAAACTGCTTCTGAGACATTCCAGGCTTGTGACTGTAAAACAGGTTGTCGCTGGCATGAAATCTTAAAGCAAAAACTGACTTTTCATTTTTCAGGATTGTTTCATGACAGTAACAAATCCACTTCATCCTTGTCTCTGAAAAACCTGCTAATCTATTCATTTTTCCAATAGCCCTCAGATATTTTGTGTCAAATTGGATTCACAAATTCATCTTCAGTTAAACATAATCACAAGTCTATTAGAAAGCTTTAATTTATTTATTTTATTTGTTTATTCATCAAATTTATATGGCTGCCCGTCTCATGAAAAAGTGACTCTGGGTGGCATACATTAAAAGTATAAAAGATCTATCTATCTATCCATAAAAATTTAAAAATTGTGATTAAAGGCTAAGAGAGGGAAGCAGATGTCAACAACAATTGAGCCATCTCAGTACCTCGCCGGTTCCCTGGGAACCCCAGGCCTGATGGAATAACAAGGTTTTGAGGGACTTCCAGAAAATCAACAGGGATAGAGCGAGCCTCACTTTGGGGGGGTGAGGGAGGGTGTTCCATTAGGCAGGCACCATGGCAGAAAAGGCCCACCCCCTAGGTCCTGCCAAGTGTATCTTCTTAGCAGATGTGACCCGTTGCATACTTCTGCTAGATCTGATGGGACAGGCAGATATAATCAGAGAGGGGTTATCCCTGAAATAACCTGGCCCCATGCCATGGAGCACTCAAAACCAGCACCTTAAATTGGACCTGGAAACAAACTGGCAACAAGTACAGCTTGTGGAAGAGAGGTGTAACGTGTGCCATTTTAGAGGCACACATAACTGCCCATGCCACTGCATTTTGCACCAGCTGAAGCTCCCAGATACTCTTCAAGGGCAGCTCCATGTAGAGTGCATCACAACAGTCCAATTAGGAGGTGACTAGGGCATGAGTGACCGTGGGCAGAGCCTCCCAATCTAGGAACAGGTGCAGTTGGCACACAACATGAAGCTGTGCAAAGGCCCTCATAGCCACAACTGCCACCTACTCTTTAAGAAGGAATCATGAGTTCAGGAGGACCTCCAAGTTATATACCAGGTCTGTTTGGGGCATTGCAACCCCATCCAGCACCAAAGATGGCATATTGTAGTTCTAGAACTGGCAGGTCCCAAAACCCAAAGCCACTCAATCTTACCAAGGTTCAGCTGAAGCTTGTTGTTCCCCATCCAGACCCTCATAGCTGGCACTGGGATAAGACATCCATGACATTGCTTAATTTGCCAGGGACATAGATGTATAATTGGGTATCATCAGTGTACTGTTGAATCCTTGCCCCATGGCAATAGATAAGCTCACCCAGTGGCCTCATCCAGATGTTGAATAGGAGTGGAGAGAACACTGAACCCTGTGGCACCCCTTATGGTTGAGATGAGGCACCCCTTATGGATGAGATCTCTCCCCCTGATAACCACCAACTGGAATTGACCACAGAGAAATGAAGTGAACCAGCACAACACTGTGCCACCCCCCCCCCCAATCCTGGGAGCCGATCCAGAAGGATGCCATGGTTGAGGTATCAAAATCCACAGAGAGGTCAAGTAGAGGGAGAATGGATGCATAGCTTGCATCCTGCCTTCACCAGAGATCATCCAAAAGCATGACCAATGCTGTTTCTGTCCCATACCAAGGTCTGAATCCTGACTAAAAGAGATCCAGATAATTCACTTCATCCAAGGTTGTCTGAAGCTGTTGTATAATCACCTTCTCAGCCACCTTTTCCCAAAAGAGGAGGTTAGATACTGGATGAAAATTGTCCATTATAATGGCTTCTTGAGGAATGGGCAAATCAAATCCTCCTTAAGAGGTAAAGGAACAACCCCCTCACTCAAAGAAGAGTTCACCACTAGAACCCCCTCACACAACACTCATTGGGCTGCTTTAATAAGCCAGGAGGGGCATGGATCTAAAGAGCAGGTGGCTGAGCTCACAGTCCTAAAGACCTTGTCCACTTACTCAGGACCAACAGATACAAATCATTTGCAGATAACTGAGTAAGACTTCTCCCCAGGCACCTCCTCCAGACCTGCAACAAGGCCAATATCCCACTATAAGAAAATTTAAGTGACTTTGTCCAACAGATGCTGAACATATACTTCTGCACATCACTGCAAAGGGTTCTCTGAGCCCCCTCTACCTAAGAAGGCATGTGTCACCCAAAAGCTGCAGGCTGCAGGACAGCTATCTGCAGATGGAATAAGGACAGAGAAATAATGACGCTTTCCTGCACTTACTGCCACAAGGTAGGCCTTAAGAGCAGCTCTAACCTGTGTTTGGTCGAGTTTATCCTATTGAATGCAGCAACTCTCTAGATGTCTCTTCTCTTGTTTCATCTCCCTCAACTCTTCCATGAACCATGGAAGAGTGACGTGATCCATGAGAGGAAAAAGGTTCCATAGGAGTGATCCAATCCAAAGCCTCAGCCACCCCCCTATTACAAGTGGTGACCAAGGCTTCAGATGGACTGTGCAGCAGATCAGCAGGAATAGCCCCCATCTCCCTTTGAAATCCATCTGGGTCCATTAGTCTCCAGGGGTGGACCAATCTAATAGCTCCTGCTTCCCTGCAGTGGATAGTTACAACAGAGAATCCCATGAACTGACAAAGGAGACACCAAGAGCTCCCCAATTTCACATTGCCACTGCTCCAACATAAACACTGTCCCTTGTTGGGTTCTGGATGACCTGGGATAGGACATTGCTGTCATGGTGGCCATGAACTGAGACCCCCTCAGACTCCACTGCCCAGAGCAGCAGATTGAAATTACCCAATACCATGAGCCTGGGGAACTCCACTGCCAACCCAGAAATGGAGTCAAGGAGCTCAGACAGGGAGGTTGCTACGCAGCAGGGGGGCTGGTACAGCAGCAACAATGCCAACTGATCCCTAGAGCCCAACTTAATGAACAGGGACTCGTATCCAGTAAACTGGTGCAGCACCCGTGAAAGCCTTAAGAACTCCCAGATGATGTTCACCACACCTGAACCCCTGCCTTGGAGTCTCAGCTGATTCCACACCTGAAACCCAGCTGGACATATTTCCCAAAGGACCATCCCCCCTTCCAGACCCATCCATGCCTCAGTAATACATGCCAGGTTGGACCTCTCATCTATGATTACATCACAAATGAGGGAGGCCTTATTACAGACTGATCTGGCATTTAGAAGTAGCACCCAAATACCAGGGTCTCTGAAGTTCTGCTGACTGGGTCCAGGTGCTGAGACCAAGGAGATGGAACATGAAACCAGTATAAGACATTGGTCCCATGTTCCCCAAGAACAGCCTGCTCCCTGTGTCCTGCTATATCTTCTAATGCCCATTACCACCATAATACTTTGGCTCGCCCCATCCCCCCAAAGGCAGCACCATCCACCAATCAGGGCCCCCCATTTTCCAAGGCTGGGGACTGTAGCCTGTCCTCAGCTCCAACCACCCCAGGCAGGTTTTTTTTTAAAAAAAGCAAACTAATCAAAACTATGACATAGAACAATTAAAAAAAAATAAAGACAAAAAAAGATAATGGAAGTTAAAATTTATTGATTTAAGATTGCATACAACTTCAGACAGGTCTCTTCTTCAGAGATCAAGAAAAACTTTGTTGAAACAGTGCACTTTCACTGAATAAAACCCTACAGGGAAAGTAGCACAGGTACATATAGAATGATAGAATTGGAAATGGCCATTTAAGGCACTGAGTCCATTCTCCAGCCGAGAATTGGGCATTCCGTAATCATGGAGCAACCACATGGAGCTTCCTCATAGCTCTTCATATGCTAAGCAAGGGGCATTCTATGATCCTAGGGGATGCCACAGCTCTTATATGAAGTGACATTCTTCATGAATTACAGATATTATGTATGTCTCCCATACTTCATAGATGGAGATGTTTCAGATACTTAGTGGGTACAAGTTAATGTTCATATGAACTGACCCTAGTTTTGGAAGCTATATTTCTAAAAGTATATTTTAGCCTTATTCTAAAGGTATAGCTGGATTACAATTTTTAAATGTTTGATTTGGATTTTTAATTCTGTTTTAGCAGGATTCTATGTAATTATATTCAGGTTTTATCATGCTTAGCTATTATTCCCTGACCAGGGGCTTCCAGTAAGGTGGTGAACAGTAAGGTTGCATGTTTGTAAGAACCATCAGATAATTTTATATCATAAAGTGGTGGCTGGGATTTTTAAGTGAAGCACTCAGAATTAGCATTAGTTTTGGTTTGTCTGTGATAAGCTAAGTTTTTGCAGAAGCATGGTGTGCTGATAGCAAATAATGTACACTAAACATGGAGCTCACAGTATCTTATCTCACAAAAACTTAATTTAGCTGTCCAGCAATAATACAGGCAGCCAGTTAATAAAACAGATATAAATTTAGTTTATTATTATTGGTCTTCAACTGAAAAAATCTGAAAATATAGCATCTTATCACAATTCTCTTTAATTCTGTCACAATCTTAAAATAATCTATCAACTGTTTCCATGTGTGTGTATGTATGTATGTATCTATGCGATGATTATATAGTCACCTTTAATGAATGTATTTCAGAGCTGAGAAGGGCCTGACATTTTTCAGGACCTCAGCATAACACCATTTTTTAAAGAGTTTGTTAAATATTAGAATGCATATTTTAATGAATAAAAATGGACTCAACATTTTAATCCAATATATAGTTTTCTAAAAGATTTCAAAATGCTTGAGCTACATGGACAATATGCTGTATGATTTGTAAAGCTAAGCTGAAAATATTAAAAATCACACAACTACTTAGCTGTTTACTGTCTGTTCAATCTATAATTCTAGAGTATAAGTTTAGTGGTAGGAATTGGTTTCTACCAATCAACCCTTTTCTGACATTCTGAAAAAGAACATGGGAAAAGAAGACATATGTTCCTAAAATCCAAAATTCCTACATTAACTATGAAGTCTGCAAAAAACAAAAACAAAAACAAACAAACAAACCACCTATAATCACATTTAGAAACCCTTTGCAATCATGACTCTGCAATAATTCTAGCACAAAATAAATTTCTAGAACCTTCAGGATTGGGTGGCATACAAATCAAAGAAATAAATGTTAAAAAACTGTTATTTTACCAAAGTTAAAGTTTGCCATTATTATTAAAATATTGTCAGTCTTCACTCTTACACAAAATTCAAAAATATTGTATAAGAAAACAAGGGAAACATAGAACATAAAATGCCAGCTAATGTTAAGCCATTTTAAGAAATATAGATCTGTTTTAATGTTTTGCTTATTTGACTGTGATATGTAATAGTTGACAGTAGACAAAATCATTTCAAAACTATAGGCATAGAGCTTAAAACACACACACACACACACACACACACACACAGATTATTCCTTAGTAATATTGCACTCTTAGATTCTTTTGCCTGGAAAGATCTAAGGTAAGCAGAGCACAAAAGCACATCTATACTAAAGGTATATTTCGGGACCATTGTGGCACTGAAGCGTATGTATTTATTTATTTACTTACAAACTAGGTTTATACAGCACTTCCATCATAACTGATTCTGATTGGCTTACCAACCTACTACCAATACTTTAGTAAGATTAAAACAATATTGATGGCAACAATAAATAATAAAATATTCAACATCAAGGACTAACCCCCACATACAAACATTTGCCCATCAGGAAGACAAATACAGCTGTTCAGATCCCCAAGGTTGTCTGAAAGAGCCAGGTCTTAACAGATTTGCTGAAGGCTAGGAAAATCTAAGCCAGTCTGAGGTTGAGGGAATGCTGCTCCAGAGAAGGGAGGCAGTGATGAAGAAAAACTCCCTGGGTGCACAGCCAACAGAAGCAGGTAGATCCTTGTTCTTGATTGATTACCAGCATCACCATCAAGGTGTCAAAGACTGCTCTTATGGCAATACTTGTCTCAGAAGTATTATCATGGAAATCTGGTCCCTCGCACATGAAGTTGGCTGTACCAAGGTCTGGTTAATTAAGTTTTCATTGGATGTGTAGAATTCTGACAGAAATTATAAGAAAACATTAACACATACAGCAAGCATTATATGGCAACCATGTAGTCATGATGGGTGTTTTCACAAATCATGCTAAACCATATGTTTTGGCTTAACATGATGTGTGAAGGCACATGCTGTTTTTTTAAACCACATTTCATGTCTGAATATGTTGTGAAAATCCAGCAAATTATAGATTGTTTGACAAATTATGCCATCCATTTCTAAGAGAAACCTGTGGCCACTGAAAGCAAAGATCAAAACAGTGTTGATTTAGGAGACATCAGCTTTTGTTTAAAAAGTGCCCTTTTCTAACTCTGTTTCCTTGTTATGTGTCCCTAACCACAATAATTGATCTTTAAAGAAATATTACTGAAAAACAGCCATCTCTGGTAGTAGTTTCAAATATCGTGCTAAGGAATTGGTTAAGTAGCACCTTTGGGGTATAAATAGTGAATGACTGCTGTTTTTAATTCTGTAACACCGCCCAGAGTTATCTGAAATGGGCGGGAGGGGGCCAGAAATCCAAACCCAAATCTATTTATTTACAAACAAACAATTAAATCAAGTTAGTTCAGCCTGAAATTAGTGAATTAATGGAAATTGTCAAGCTTGTGGTGCTTTGAATGAAATCTTTCAGGGTAACCAGAACATTTTGCACAAAGCCTTTCTATATTTATTACATGGCTGAGAGAAAAAATATGCCTGAAGAGTTGATATTCAGAGAAGGCATCCATGTCACCAGACATTCTTCTTGTAAGGGATTGCTAATAAAATTAAGTATTGGTGGACATTCTAAGTGGATGTTTAATGGCAAGTTATTCCAAACAAATTACTTTGTTTCACTCCCTCTAACTAAAGATATGCTGCCAGGAATGCTAAGAGGTGTGAAAGATGCAACTTCTTTTTATTACATTTCCTGTCTGATACTTGGGGAAAAAAGAGCTGTAACTGAATTTTAAGTTCAACACCATATTGCATATCACCACAGTCTACTTGCAGGCTGTCTTTCAGCAAAACCGAATGACTCTAAAAGCTATTATGCCATCAGCTGTGGCAGATGGCTGTAGGCATGCAGAGTTAGGTATACTGCTGCTGTTGCCATATTTTGCAGGGTAATTTCTGTACACTTTCAAAGTTTCATAAAAAAATAGCTACGCCAGAAAAAAAGACAGACAGATGCACACACAGATTTTCAGTGACACTTCTCTCAGAGGAAAAAGAACATAACACGTAGATTTGCATATGTTAATGAAAACAGAAAAAGACAAAGCGATTGAGATGAGGGTATACAACATGAAAGTCTTTATTGGCCTAATAGGAGCCCAGGATCCATTTCCTGACCTTAAAGATGATTCACATGAGCTTTCCTATCTACCTCTGCCTCTGATGAAGTGAACTGTAATGCATGTAACATTCGGGTTCTGGGCTGCACAAGACCGGTATAGCTATCACTGGATACTATTAATCAGAAATATATGTTTGTTGTTTTTTCTTTCCTCAGGACACAACAGCAGGAAAGAACTTTCGGGCATTCACTTCCACTTCACTGAACCACAAAGACATCTTGTAAACTAGTGAGACATCTGCCTCATTCCCAGCCCAATATGAAGGTGCTGTTAGCTGTTTCAGTGTTAGTGATGCTTTTCCTCTTGAGAACACTCTATAACGCTTGGTGGCAATGTTGGCTATGACATGGTCAAGGGCAGAGATTTGTCTAGCTCGTATTGGCTGCTATGTACATGATCCCTCCCCATTCAGTTTATAGCACTGCCCTCTATCACCATGTTTGCTTGGCCACAAGAGTCTGGATACTTGGCTTGTGCGTGGAAAATAGACTATCATTTGGGAGATGAGAGAGGGAGATACACCTACAGACACATTTATAGGACTATCAATCATGGTAATTACATTATTTGTCTACATTTATGTCATTTGTGTGATGACACCATCACGCAAATGACATAAATCGCCACAGTGACATACTTTCTGATAGGCAATCAGAAATAATAGAGACTCCTCCCCAGTTCATCCACTAAATTGAGGCTTCCCTGTATTAAAAACTCCCATTGACTGAACTTGCTAAGTTTATTTTTAGGAAACTATCTATAATTGGGCTGTAAAGAAGCATGGTATCTTTTAACTCTATTTTGCTAAATGCACCACAATGGCTATGTTTTGACATAAGCATTAAGTCATATGCCTTGTTTTCCAAATCTAATAGTGGCCTAAATACCACATGTTCAGCCAAAGCAAACACATTACTGCACAATACACTAGATATATCCATCCTGAAAATCCTGCTCTACCCATATCACATGTTCATAAAAATATGTGTGCATATGTGTGTAGAAGGAAGAAATCTGAACAATTCAGTTTTCTAATCTGTCCAGAGTGAAAAGAAAAAAGGGTAGGGAGAGGAAGAGAGACCAGTAAGATCATACATACAAGAGTACCAAAGCAACTCACAGTGGATGTAGAGCTTATTAACAACAAAGTGAAAGTATTTTGGCCTGCTGAAAACATAGTAGAAAATTATGCCAGCCATCCTATTCTTCTAAGACCATATCAAGAGATGTGGTTATTTATTTATTTATTTGTTTATAAAAAGACACAAGGCTACCATTCAATAGATTCCTAGGTTGGCTGTGCATTCCATTAAAAATCAGCATTTCCTAAGAGATCTATAGAAAGATATAATGTTCGCTTTAAGGATGACTTGTTTTTGCCCATAAAGAAAAAGAGACTGCCAAAAATCACAGAACAGGATTAAATATTATGTTCCATTCTTAATGCTGATCAAGTATCAAAGGCACTTGTGAAATGAAAGCATCAGCTTTGGCAAACTTGCAGTTTTAACCCTGGAGAATACCTTCAGGAATCTATGTTCAGATGAATTCAGCTAATGCAATATTTTAACAGGTTCTTCATGAAGTTACATATGGGATTAACTCCACATAATCTCTCTGCAAAACTTCTTAGGCTATTTTCTCATCTTTCTTTCCAATTTTCTTTATTGCTTAAATAGTGCCACTTAGCTGTTATTAATTCCTGGGAATGCATGTTTGGTCCTGAATTTGTATCAGGCAGAGTCTGAAATATTCTTCTTAGAACAAGAACCTAAAATAAAAGTCTGTTGACAAATCACACCAAATCCTAAATTAATATTTGATTCCCCCCCCCCCCCCAAATCATCTGGGAAGATTAACCCACCACCAGCTGGCTCTCAAGGGAAAAGTGCTTTTTATGTGCCTTTGGTCAGAAGGGAAATGAAAGATAAAAGCTATTGATTTCCTGCAGCCATTTAATGAGTAAACTTTATTAAATAAGGAAATGATAGTTAGAGTTTATCTGTTTTACCTTACTGGCCAATAGCTTTCCACCAGAAACATATTCTAAGAGGCTCTAGATTTATGGGATAGAATTATACAATGAAGGAAAGATCTCCTGGGTTCCATAGATAAAGGCTTGAATTGATTGAATAACTGCAGTAAAAGTGATTCCCTTGGCTTAGAGATCATGGTACGATTGATAAATCCAAGAATGAAATGTGGAATAATTTTAAAATATTTATGGAAAAGTCCTATTTGAATAAGCTTTGATTCAATTTGCTGGAAAATTTACTTTTGTAAAAATGTGACGTTTGGATTTGTCTCTGGAATTTGAGTTCCTTCACAAACCAATCTAATTTGAGCATGATCAAGGTTTAGTTTGAGAGCCCATCATGTTAGTGAGAAACGCAGCCACCCTGGATGACATTTATGGGGTCCCCCCTAACCAACTTACTAGACTGAAGAAGCTGCTTGGACAAGCAGCGAAACATATCAAACCAAAAGAAAAGAAGTCCAGTTGCCATGACTCAACCTCCAGATAATTCCACCTGGATGACTGAGAATCTTCATCAACATAGCTTTCTAATTAATGAAATTGTTTCCAGAGATATTAGAGTTCTGTTATATTTAGATACTAATACTGTCCATCCAACCAAAGGTGTTTTATATGTGTAGTCCAGTGTTGCTCAAATCGGAAAATTAACACCAATTGTTGGTTTCCAGTATTTAATGCTTGAAAATAAGTAAGCTGGATGATATAGCTCCAGATTCGGAAAACCGAATCCTCCTTCATTGACTGATAATTGCATTCTCTGTAAAGATGTTCTCAGAATTGAAGAAACCCATAAAAATTTTCTAAACAAGGAATTTATTTTCTGAAAATATTTTCCAGATATTTGAACAGGAATTCCTCTCAGAATATAAATTAATCTAGGAATAATATTCATTGTGAGAGCATTCACCCAAATGGTGAAGGTGTTTTTTTTCACCATGCTCTTTGACGTTTAGTACTAGGGCTTGCAGATCCTTCGCATTTTGGCTATCAGGTTAGTGTCATCAGCATAGTGCAGGTTACTGATGTTTCTTCCTCCAATTTTAAAATCACACTCATCTTCTTCCAGTCCAGCTTCTCTTAGTATATATTCCACATATACAAGTAGTCCTCACTTAATGATTGTAATAGGGACTGTGAAATTCATTATTAAGCGGGGTGGTTGTTGAGCGAATCATGCCTGATTTTATGACCTTTTTTGCAGCAGTCATTCAGCAACTAACCATGGCTGTTAAATGAATCATGTGGTCATTAAGTGAATCATGCAGGTCCCCATTGATTTTGCTTGCCAGAAGCCAGGAAGTTCACAAAAGGCGATCACATGGCCCTGGGACACTGCAATTGTCATAAGTGCGAGCTGGTTGCCAAGCACATGGATCACAATCACATGGCCGTGGGGGGTGCTGCAATGAGGACCAGTTCTAAGTCCCTTTGTTCAGCACTGTTGTAACTTTGAACGATCACTAAACAAATGGTTGTTAAGTGACGACTACCTGTAGATTGAATAAATAAGGGGAGAGTATGCAGCCTTGTCTCACTCCTTTGCCAACCTGGAGCAAGTCTATTTTACTATGTTCTGTCTGGACTGCTTCCCAACTTGTATATAAGTTTCTCATGAGGGCAATGAGATATTCTGGGATTCTGAGCACATGCCAGAGCTTGACGTGATCAACACAATCAAAGACTTTTCTATAATCGATGAAGCACGTACTGACTTTTTTTCATATTCTTTGGCTTTTTCAATTGTCCAACATCCATCTGCAATAATGTCTCATGTTCTTCAGCATTTTCTTGAAATGCTGGCATCTCTTTTTCCATGTAGTTCTCTAATCTGCATTGGATGATCCTAAGCATTATTTTGCTATCATGTGAAAATAAGGGTATTGTATGGTAATTTGCACACATTTTGGGGGTATTTGGAATGTAGATTGACTTCTTCCAATTAGTTGGTCACTGTGTTGTTCTCCAGATTTGTTGGCATAGCTTGGTTAGAACCCTGACTGATTCTTCTTCTGTCGCTTGCCATATTTCAATGAGTATTTCATCAGTTCCTGTTGCCTCCCAACTTGGTAAAGGCTGGAGTCCTGATATAACTTCACCTTCTCTTACAAGAGGGTCTTATAAGTAAGGAATATCTTCTAAGGTATCTTGGATGTTGACATCTCTCATTTATAGTGTTTCAATGTACTCATTCCATCTTCCTTTGATTTCCTTTGAATCAGTTATTCTGTCCAATGGCATTCTTTAGCATACCAATTAGAGGTTTTTCATATTTCCATATTTCCAATCTTCGTAGATAAAGCTAAAGTGGCAACCTTGTATCAGGTCAGCCATCACATTTGCAGAGTGCTTACCGAAAGGCTACAAAGTGGTTGTATTGAAGCATCCCTTTGCACAGCCTTAACCAGTGATACCACAACAGGCCACATATCTTGGGAAGTAAAAAAGAAGTAAATATGTGAAATCATAATGTAGGCAGATCACATTCAGAATGCTAACTGGGCATCAAATCATCAATTTAATCAAGTTAATGTTTACTAATTCAAGTAGAGTCTGGGAAAACAGAGGCGTAGCTGCTTCCGACAGTCAATGTCTGATAAAAAGGAAAAGTGTTTAGATTTCAAGTCTATAGATGTAGACTAGTCTCATAGAAAGAAAGAGGATTGCCCATTATCTTTAAAAGATATATAAGAGAAGTCGTTTAGGTAGGCTGTATTTGTATTTTCTTTATTTTCAGTTATTTACTGGGTTTATATGCTGCACCCAATGGAGCAATCTCTGACTGGTGTATGCCCCAACCATTAGGAAAGTGGGTTAAAACTTATAGCATACATTACAATAAAACAGCATAACCACAATTCATAAAAATATAGAAAAACACATATAGAAATTACAGAGCTGGACTTAAAAAGGGAAAAAAAATTTCCATGCAGCCACCTTGAATAGATGCATCGACAAATTTCTTTAGCCACTGACAATTGCAGCCTGGTTTTTCACCTTTCACATAAGGATTCATTTTCTTTTCATTGTAAAACACAGCTTTAAAATGTTATATACATTTAAATTTTCCTTGTCAGGCATCGATACTCCCCGTCTTCCCCCCCCCCCTTGATATTTTGACTCTGTTGTCAGATGTAAGATTTATGTTCCATCACAATCTTTTCATGAAATGTAGAATATAAAGGTTCCCCCTTTTTTGGCACAGGAAAAAAAATCCTCATCTAGCATAAAACCACCCTTTCCACTCCCTCAAGTATTAGAAGTAAAAGCCCCGTGCATCAAAATAAGCCACTCCTTAGGCTGTAGGAAGAAAAGCTAAAAACTATAAATCATCATTTAAAAAAAAAAATCTTTCTTTTTGCCATGGATCCTCTCAACAAATTTTTTTACATTTCTCCCTATTAAGATATTCAAGCATTTTTTGTACAAGAATGGTTCATTAACTTCATTTGCATTCTATGATAAATTTTAACATTGTCTTAAAGTTTTATATCATAACTCTTCAGTAAGGATAACTTCCTCATTGCTTCACAAACTCTTTCCTTGTTGTGTATATAACTTTGAGTTATTCAATTAACTCCTTCATGGCTCTTTCTTTTATGAAAAAGAAATTACTCATTGATTGGATTCACGTATTTTTTGCTTCACGTGAGACATGAATCCAGCCACTGTGACTTAATAAACTGTATCTAAGCAAGCCTTGGCTTTAGTTTAATACTTTAAAAGAGACTTTGTTTTTGCCATCACCCACAATCAATTATATATCAAGTGATTATCCTACAGTAATTTATTTATTTATTTATTTATTTCAATTTTTAATGATCACCCATTCCACAGACTCTGGATGGTTTACAACATCCCCAAACAGCAGGGAGGGGGGAAAAAATTCAAAATATAAAACAATATAGACAGTCCATATTAAAACAACAAGAACAAGAATAAGAAACCACAACAGAGCCCCACCAACACATTAACCCCAGGCCTGGGAGCAGAGCCAGGTTTTAAGGGCTTTCTAGAATCCCAGCAGGAGGTCAGTGTCTTTGTGTGTGGGGGGGGGTGTCCCAAGGATGGGAGCCTTGACAGGGAACACAGCTTACCTTGGCCCATCACAAAGACAGTGTTTAATAGAGGAAACCCGGAGCATACCTACTGTGCTAGAATGTACCTGGCAGGCAGAAACAATTGAAAATAGGCAGTCCCTCAGATACTCAGGCCCTATATCATGAAGGGCTTTATAGGTGACAACCAGCATCTTGAATCGCACCCAGAAGCTGACTGATGGCCAATACAGCTCACGTAGTGGTGGTGACCCATGGGCACACTGAAAAACAACAGTTACTGCATGCACCACTGCATTTTCAACCAGCTTCCAAGTGGTCTTCAAGGACAATTCTGTGTGGAGTGCATTGCAATAATCCAGTTGTGAGGTGAATAACTGTCTGAAGGGCCTTCCAGTCAAGGAAAAGAAACTGGCACATAAGATGAATCTGTGCAAAGACTGTTCTGACAACTGTGGCCCACCTGCTCTTCATGCAGTAGCTGTGAGACCAGGACGAACCCAATTTGTTCATCAGGCTTGAATGGGAAAGTGCTGCTCCATCCCAAGACCAACAATGAAAGCATCCTCAACCCAAAAAAGCCAAACAGCCACACCCACTCAGTCTTGTCAGGATTGAGCCCATGTCTGTTCTGCCCCATCCAGACCCAAACAGCATCCAGACACATTGTCAATACATTGACAGCTTCACCTGCAAGGTTACCTGCCATCTATACAATGACATTGAAAAGACATTCATTCTAGCATTCATTCTAGCATTGTACAAACATTTCTTTAAAAAAGAAGCATAGATTGTTCCAGAGAAGTAAACTCTAGTCCAATCCCCACTAGTTCACAACCACTTTGTCTTGATGGGAAAGAGTCTATACTTTTGGTGGAAAATACGTAAAACTTACTAAATACAATTACAAACCACCACCAGATTTGGAAACCTGCACAATCAGAATTTGCAGAACTATAAATGTATTTCTATTCTTTTTTTCTGGGACAGATTATCCAACTAAGTTTCCATCAGTAGAAAAAGCAAAGAGGGACACTTCAAAAAAAAAACATTGAAAAATAAATGTTATTGGGGCAAGATTCTAAACCAATTGGTATAGTTTTCATATTGTTTTAGCAGTAATGTCTATTTTAATTGAGAATATTTTAAATGAAAAGGTCACATTTTCCTGTGAGAGAAATATTCTGGATGTATTTCTTGACATCTCAACAAACTGTGACAGCTGTTCAGATCAGCATGATGCTACCATATTGTAAAATGATGATTCAGATGGCGGTCTTGATATATTACACCAAAACGCTGCAATCCCTTTGCAACCATCTTTTCTCCTACTTATGGGCAAGTAGAAGAATAAATTAATGATGCTTTTGGGAAACCATTGTAACTTCAGCATTGACATCCTATTTATCCCCTGTTGAGAAAAAAGGAATTTCCCTGTATTTTGTGTATTGAAATGATGAATTATAACTGCTAAGCAAAAATGTAATGCATATGTTCCAGCTACCTAGCAGACAAATTACCATTATGCTATGTGAGTAATACTTTATAAACCCATTTGTCATGCAGGATAGGTGTCATATACAATCTGATTCACTGTGTTTAATGTATTAAGTAAAACCGACTCTTTTTTTCCCTTATCCCAGCAGATAGGGGCTCACTGAAAAGCATTTTCTCTCTACCAAAAGTAGTTAATCTCTCTGGATGTTTGCAGAAGAAAAAGTAGGGCTATACTTCATTTTTAATTGGCATTAGGGAATCTAGGGCTTCTAGATTTTGAAGACGCACTATTACTTTTAGCAAAAAGAATGTGGTTTTATATGCTTAAGATAGATATAACACACCAAAATTTTGACACGTCCATGAGTCACATTCCTGGAGGTGCAGGGTTGCCGTATTTTGGGAGTCACTGAGTTTCAGATATGGAAGCTTAAAATATCCTATTTCATCAAGAAGTGTTCAACTACTAATTTCTTTGCTCAGTGTCATCATTCTTGTTTGCTAATGAAACAAAAATTATTCTGTTTAGTGGCAAGATTATTATTCAACATGGAGTACTAGATATGCACACAAGGTTACTTGAATTGGAACAGCTTCATTTAAGATGGAAACAGCCTTTTTGTCAAAAATTAGAGCTCATCTTCCACCATTTGCATCTCCCTATCACTTCTGTCTCTACAAATCGATGAAGCCTATTCTCAAAACAAGTGGAAGTCTCATTTGCAAGATATTTTTCTGGGCATCAATGGGAAATGATTGTTAGAACAGCTATGGTATAGATTCATATGAAGTTAATCTCTTGTCAGTGACTTAAAATATATGTTTAAGAAATTCATTTGGGAGCTATTCCTATTAATTGTTCTGCATCCATGTTATCTAGCAACCTGGTGGAGCCAAAGAACATTTTTTTAATCACCTCTCCTTTCCCTGCCCCATGTATGTATACTGCTTTTTGAATACAAGTCTGTTTTGACCTTTTGCACTGCCACATTAATAGGACATTAAAAACATGCTACCCTAATTTTGAATTTATTGAGCCTGTTTTACTGATACTCAAGAAAACCTAGCCTAATTTATTGACTAGATTGTCAAGGAGGAGGAGAAACAACTTCTAAAGAGCATGGGCCATGCCTCAGTTGTGAACTGGTGTGGTTGGTCATCCTGGTTTTCTCTGAGGCCACTTCCACACCAAACCATTTCTACCCTTTAGTTCCTTTTCTACCAATTTTAAACTGTTGACAGTTGTCTTCAGTTCTGCCAGTTTCCAACTGAGGGAACTGAAAGAAACATCTTGAGTGATCAGTGTTCTCCCTTCAACATTCAAGTAAGAGAGTCCAAAAACCTAATGTAAGCAGAACCCTGCCCCAAAGACTGCAATCAAAATGTCCTCTTTCCCTTTCTTTAGATTAAAAAGAAATTGTATTTCTCAACCTTACTGTGTGCATCTGTCTGAAATATCAGCTGTTGTGGTAAAGTAGTGTAGCTGCAAAGCTATCATGCCGTCTTTGATTTGTTGCATTTAGAAGCCTTTTACCAGCTAAGTGCAATTGTGCAACCAGAAACTTTTCCCAGTAACTGCCAGCATAGCTGTGACTCACACAAATAATGCCTTGTTTGTGGCACAAGGTTTTTTTTTCTTTTTTCTTTTTCTTTTAAGCAGCAATCAATACAACCGATTAGGTAAAACACTTATTCAATTGGAGGAATTGACCAAGTCCTTTCCATAGGCTAGGGATGCATCAGTCTGAGATCAGAGCTACCTTGGCTATTCCTCTGGGATTGCCAGCTATCTTGGAAGCCAAGCCAACTAAATCCATAGCCAATTGTCTGAAATCCTTCTTCAGAGGAAATGTGGATTTACATTTTCATATTTGCAGTGACAATTTCCGAGCATGTCCTCTGCACAGCTTCATCCCATTGGTGAGATCTTCTGCCTGACCCCACCTTTGGAATTTCCCTGCTTTCAGAGCCAAGGGATTTCCCCATAAAACAGAGGAATGGCGGTCCCACTCTCTGAATAGTGGCCGGCTTCTTGTTTTCTTTCTTTTTTCTTGCTGCAAAAAACTAAAGATCAATTAGATGGAATATTGGATGATTAATCTTTTTTTTTTTTTCCACTCCAGTATTGGCTGGAGGCTGAACTGGCCATTGCAAGAAAGTTCCAGGAAGTTGAGGGCAGGTTGCTAAACAGTGTACAACAGCACAAAAATGGTAATTATAGTTTAGGGCAAAGCTGGCAGAAGTAGGGAAGGAATAAGACTATTTTTAGGTAGAATACTCGGCTGGATATATCTCTGGGCTGAGACAACAATGCTGTTTGTAGGTACTATAGCTTGCTCTAGAGGACAGTCTGGCTTGGCTAGGGAAAGGAACAGATTGGTCAGAAAATTATCTTCCTATAATTCTGCTTTCATTTGTTCTCACTTTGTTTTTGGGATTACAGGTCCTATGGATATTTGTTTGATTTTTATGATGAGAACCTAAGAATATTCATGATATTCTGGCCAAGGCCCATAACCTGCTAGTTTGTTTCTCACAGTGACCAGCCAGATGTCCTGAGATGCTTCTAAGCAAAAGGTGGAATCATAGACCTCTCCCATAAATGTTGTGTGCAACTGGTCTTTGAAAGCATACTTCACTAATCTAAAGTTAATATTGTATCTTCAAGGCAATATTCCTTGGTGGACCATCCGTTCAGCCAATCTCCTTTTAAAGTGATTCAGGTTTATAGCCAACAACAAGTTTTGTAGTAATAAATTCCACAGGTTAAATATGCAGTATGTGAAGAAGTACTTGGAAGTTTTGGAAGTACTAAAACTTGTTTGTTTTAAATCTCCTTCTAGTCAGCTTTGTTATTTAACTCCTGGTCTGACTATTTTAAAAAAAGAGAAAAAAATTCTCTTGTCTACTTTCTCCATGCCATCCATGTTTTTATACAAATCACTCATATCTCCCGTCCAACATCTGTTGAATCAGTTAAAAAGCACTAAACCCAACATGTATCCTTGAGGGAGCCAGTCAATTTCTGTTAAGAAAGTACTCATTCCTATTCTTCCATTTCTGTTTTTTTAACTTGTTTAAACAGGTCCCTGTATCTGATGACTACTAAATTTACCCAAGAGCCTTTGATGGGAGACTTTGCCAAAGCTACTTAGCATTTAAATATATGGTGTTGACAGAATCATCTCCACATACGCCTGTTGATACTTAAAATCAATAAATAAAAAGTTGAAGTAGGATCTACTTAACAGAATCCATGCTGATTTTTCTTCAGCAATGTTTTGTCCTCTATGCCCTCCTCCTCCTCCTCCTCCTCCTCGTCCTCCTCCTCCTCTCTGTGTTTACCAATTTGTCTGGAATAGCCATTATATTGACCAGCCTATAATTTCCTGGATTTCTACTGGTTCCCTTTGGAAAAAAAAAATATATATATATATATATATATATATATATATATATATATATATAGTGTCATATTGCCTATCTTCTGGTGTCTGGCATTGAGCCTGATTGGAGTGACAAGTGACATCATCTTTTAGAAGGTCAGCAATTTCATGCTTGAGTTCTTTGAGAACTTTTGGATGGATGCTGTCAGGACCAATGATTTGTTACAATGGAGTTTCTTAAGATGCCTCCTCATTACCTCATTTTGCTTGGTTGTTACAAAAAAATCAGTGTAGGCTCAGGTGCCTGTACTATATTTTCTGCAGTAAAGATAGGTGCAAAGAATTCATTCAGTTCCTCTACAAGCTCCCTATCCTCCTTCAGCATCCTTTCACATCTTTCTTGTTTATTGCCCCAATCACTCTCCTGGCTATTTTATTTTATTTTATTTTATTTTATTTTATTTTATTTTATTTTATTTTATTTTATTTTATTTTATTTTATTTATTTTATTTTATTATTTAATTTAATTTAATTTAATTTAATTTAATTTAATTTAATTTAATTTAATAGATTTATATGGCCACCTATCCTAAGCAATTTTATTTTATTTTATTATTTGTTTCAAGTTATTCTATGTATAATTTATTTATTTATTGCCATAAAAATATTTCTATTCTATTCTATGCTATGCTATGCTATGCTATGCTATGCTATGCTATGCTATGCTATGCTATGCTAACCTTGCTTGTTTTTTGTGGTCCTTATTATCCGTTTACATTGTTTTCGAGAGTTTGCAGGAAATTTTTGATGTCTTTATCAAGGCACACTTTCCATTCCTGAAGGAAGCCTCTTTTTTTGATCTATCTATCAATCAATCAGTCAATCAATCAATGGTGCTTTGCTAATTCTTTGTCAGCAAACAACTAGCCAGCATCTACATGCTCTAGTTAAACCACTATTGGCAATTGTTAGTTACACCAGAAAGCAAGCCAGTAGAGCTGACTGGTCCATTTTCTTTCTTTCTTTCTTTTTTGCTGGCAAGCAAGGAACAGGATGTGCTATTGGGTTATCTGGGTGTGATTATATAGGCAGAGAAGTGGGGGGAGAGGGCTGTGCAATGACATCACTGTGAAGCAGGCTTCCATAGTTTGTCACATTTTGCTGTAGAATCCCTGTCTTTAGGGCAAAATGAAATAATGGAATCAATAATGTATCAAAATGGAATAGTGGACAGATCTTGTAGTGGATTTTTGAATTCCTGGAATGACTTATTCATTCTCATTTCCACCAACTCCACTTGGTAATTTGCCTGGTTACTTGAAATACTGAGTTTATTCACAAGTCAATGCTTTCTACTGAAATGTTAATTTTGCCACAACTAGACTTGAAGGAAGTGAAAAAGGACAAAAGTATTCTGAAGAAGTTTCTTTCAAACTAAATGGTGGCAGGGGAGGTATGTCCTGAGTCTCTCTTTTTGAAAAGCAGAAGAGTATCAGGGTAATTGCAAGAAATTTCAGCCAACACTCCATTCTGTTTAGGACATTTTTTTCTGCAAAAAGCACTGAGGGAAAAGCAGAGTCACTATTGTCATAGCAAAAATCATTACAAGAAAAACAACAGAGGAAACGGCTGAAATAACACCAAAAGAAAAGCCTATGACTGTTGCTTTATGTAAAAAGATTGCAAGAGTCTGTTACTATAGCCTATCTCCATAAAATATGAAGTTAAGTTCCAGTCTTCCAGTGGAGTCTGTTTCCTGATGTAGTCTACCCAGAAGGGCTGACATTGCTCTTGCAAGCCAGTTGTGCTTTACCTCTGTTCCATGTTATGTCCTAATGAATTGGGGGAGCCTACCTGTTGTTCAGTCATTAAGTCGGGTCCAAGTCTAGTTTGAGCCTACCTGAGCATCTTCCAAATACTATCTTGTTTCCCAGGACTTGAGGAATGTTTCAGCCCCCTTTGCTTATATAACAGTTCTTGCCTATTTCCCTCAAGGTCACTTCCCTGATTCACAAACTCTATTCTCTGGATAACCACTTCACTTCAGCAAAAATGCCCATGGCATTTTTCTGAACTCAGACCTTGTGGGGAGCCCTTCAAAGTGGCCACCATGAGCCTGAGAAGACATGATGCTTCAGCACTTAAAGCAGTAGAATCCAAGGACATGCATATTTGTATAGCCCTAAGATATATAGAAACAGTCAGTATGGTATAGTGGTTAAGGCACCAGGCTAGAAAGCAGGAGACCGCAATGGCAAACCACTTCTGGAAAATCTTGCCAAGGAAACTGCAGAGACTAGTTCAGGCAGTCACCAGGAGTCAACACTGACTCGAAGGCATGGGTGTGCACACACGCACACATACACAGTCTTTGTGCATTGTTTTAGTAACTCATTTTATGCTTGGAAAATGTTATTTTTCAAAGATCATCATGATCTTATAATAGCTATGGGACAGTTTATGTAAACATTTTCAGGCCATTTTCACTTGATCAATTACAGTTAGAAAATTAATGCTAGTAAAACATTTGGCTATATTGCTCCAGTTTTCAAAGATGATTTAGCATGTCTCCAAGATGCACAAAGTCACAGTCCAAACTGTACCCAGAAGGTCTTACTTGAGGATTTGGAAGATGTCTGTTCTGCAGTTATATTTTCCTGATTTTGTTTCTTAGATTATCTTTATGATTATATGGCCTTCAACTTTATATTTTTTCTGAATACTAGTATACAGTATATAATGATATTTATTAAATATTTATTATGTGTAATGCTAATTACATTTATTCAATATTTATTCAGAATGTGTCTTTTTAAATAATTTTATTAGTTAATAAAAAAGAAAAACAAAACACAAAATAATAATACACTATCAAGAAGAAGAAAAAAATCATTAAGAAGTGTTATTACAAAAAAGTGACAAAAATACAACAAATAAAAAACTTAGCATAGTATACCATTATAACACTAAATAGTTACAAATCTATGTATATTTATCTAATGCAAATATGATTCAGATGTATATATATTTCCAATACATTTCTGTGACTATCTTCTTTTTTAACCTACTGTATTTTGTACAAATGAGTCCCATATTTCAATATACTTGTCCATACAAAGTCTATGTTTATAGGCAATCCTCTTGTAAGTGGCAAGTGCAATCAGGTCTTCAATCCATTGAGTGAATGGGGCCATACATTTATCTTTCCAATGCTGCAACATCAGTCTTGTGGCCATAATAAGGGCATGGACACAAACATTCAGAATGTGTCCTTATGGAAGAGTTGATATATAAAGCAACAATGGAAACATCTAGAGTGAAATGCTACAGAATCTACTGTGGACTTCAGTTTTAAACATTTTCTTGGTTCAAAAATGGTGTATACCAGTCATATAAACATTGCATGGAAAAAATAGAAAAAAATATAATCAAAATAAGCATGTCAGAGAAAGATGCCTTAAATATCCCTATGTTAGGGAAAATTATTTAGTAGGAAACATGCCTTTGGGGCTTTCTTAAAGCCAATCATCTGCTGAACATTTGACAGAATGAGCCAGTATTGAATGTATGGCACACTGAGACACAAACCAGGTTTAGATTTATCCCTATGTCACAACATATCCCATTTCATCCAGTTGGGTTCCTTTTGATACAGATGGTGGCTTGCTGTTTTAGACTCAAGCTTGAACAATAAGTTCCCTTTTTGTTTTGTCTTTTTTGGCTCTTCTGACTCACTTGGAGAGAGTGTCATCCCGCAATAATACGGGAGATATATAAGAGGTCAGCTTATTCACCTTTGCCAGAGAGGAAGTATGGGTAATCAATTTACCGTTAAGGAAGATAATTACTAGATTGGATATCCAGGCGAAACAAGTGTCTGTATTATCCGCAGACAATTCTTTCCTACAGATCATTCATCACCTGTCTAAGTGTACATATAATATGCAATAAATTACAAAAGTCTGGACTGTGACCTAAACAATGCTAGTTACACTGAAACAGCAGTGCTGAAAAGGATGAGGTTACACTAATACTGTAAATCTGAAAAGAACATTTGAAGGATAAGTTGTTAAGGGACAAAAGACGGGATTCTTCTGTGGAGGGGTTTAAAGATTTAAAATCTGATATTTGCGTTATATTATTTTAAAATCCAGAATAGAATATCTTGCACAATATTAATAATTCGAATAGCTCTATGAAAAATACTCATACATGCAATTGCCAGCAACTTTAAATGTTGAATTATTAACATCAGTATCAGTGAGATGATTCTTTTTATTCTTTCCAGCCCAACAGAATCTTGGAAATAAATTATGTAAATAGCACAGGATTCTGTCTGAATTGATGACTCTGTCCATCACTCTGCATATAGCTCTCCCATAACTGAATAAAACTACAGCAAATCTGAAATGGGGGAAAAATTAGCAAAAGAAAGATCACGTTTGAAAATTGGCCAAGTCTGATGAGGAGCTGTAGGGCAAAAAAGACTCAGAAAAATACCTCCTGTAAATGAAAGCGCCCCTTCCATTAACAGAAAAAATAACAGACAAAGCAATTTTCACTTACTCTTTTTCCCTTATAGCTCCCAGTGCCAGCCCTCCCATTATATTCTGAAGGATCTCCCAATCTACTCAGGAAGGTTGGTAACAGGAAGAAAAACTGCCCCAGATGGCTCTTCCCCAGCCCGTCTTTAATGGCAAACCTGAATCTAATTCAACTTTTTTATCCTTATACATCTGTTTTGTTGATCAAACTATTCTAATAGATAGCAATGATTCGGTTCTAAGAAAGATTATTTGCTGAGAAGCCATACAGCTAACATTCTGGTACAGATGTTTCTGTTGGTCAGAGACAGTAGTTTATCTCTTCCTCTTTTTTCTTGGCAAAATTATTTGTTTACTGGACTTATATAGTGCTCCAAAACATTTATCCATCAACTTAAAAAGAAGTTAAAAATTACGATATTATTTATTTATTTATATTTCAAATATAGTCACCACCCATGTCACTCAAGAGCAACTCTGGGAGGTCTACAGTAAAACAAGAATAAAGATGACTTAAAATACAATAAAAACCATGGTCATACTTAAATAATGTATTCCAAGATACTGATGGTAAATAAATAATATTATAATATTATATAATAATAACATTAATAACAATTACAATAATAAAAACCAGAATGTGTCCACACACACACCCATATGCACACGTACCCATACACTGGGAACATCAAACAAATAAAACAAGCACTCTAGGGAACATTAAAACATCTCATATAACTGAGGCCTGATGGAATAGCCAAGTTTCAATGGCCTCCCTAAAAAACAGTAGAATAAGTGACGTTTGGGTTTCCTGAAGAATGATGGTTCCCAGAATCATTTCCATGATCCCTGTTGTTTTTTCTTTAGAATGCTGCACAGAGTCTACCTGTCCTTAAGCTCTCAAAGCAGAGTGATATGGATGGTATTCCTTGGATGGGGAGAGGGCACAGGCGGAAATCCTGTAAAACCTCGTACATGAGCACTGACATTTAAAGACAGCAGAGTAATCTTTTAAACAAGCAAACAGAATAATAGTTGCCACCAAGTTTTTAAAAAACGGCCACTGAAAGTCTTTCTCCTGCCTGCACAAAATCAGCCATATTTCGCTTCTTTTCAAGTTTACATTCATTCCAGAATAAATCAGAATGTGAAAAATGGCATATTAAAATTTACTCATGATTTCAAGACATGCTGGGTTCGTGATTGCAGCCTAATTCATTTCCTACCATGGTCCTATGTACTTAATGTTTAGTTAAAAATAAAAGTACCAATGAAAAATATTTAAATATAGAATGTTTCATTAGTGCTAAAGCACTCACAAAGGGTGGCAATGCTGGAAACCATAGATAGAACCAAGTTAGTAGGTGAAGCATAGTTTGTTATTAGAAGGAATTACAATTAAGAGGGAAAAAAGCTTCTCCCTCCAGCCTGTCTATCAAAACCACAGGAACATTTGAATATAATTTATAATGATTATTAGGCCTGGAAATATTTGGCAATGAATTTTTCAGTAGGATAATCATTTATATTTAGAGGCAAAAACTTTTCAGAAGCTTACTGTGCAATCCTATATGTGTCTGCTCTGAAGCAAATCGTATCAGTATATATAACATTCTGCAGATTTGATAATTCACATGGAACAGAAGTGTGGGTAGGAGACGGAGCCTTGTCCCTTTTGTAATACCACTTGCGAGTGTCAGTAGAAAGATGCTTTTGGGGCCGTGTTAATTTCTTTGCCCATATATACTGCAATATAGATATCCCATGATATTATCATGGAGTCAACTTTATATGCTATATTTGGATCCTTTTCTTTCCACAGCAACAAGCCCCCTCCCCTCCTCCTCTTCCTCCTTTCCCAACTCCTCCTCTTCCTCCTCCTTGACAATCCAGTGAATAAAAAATTAGTCTAACTTTTCTTCCTCCTCCTCCTCCATTATTTATTTGGTTTTTATCCTGCCATATGTCTATATATCTATACGTCTAGATGTGTATCTATGTGTGTGTGCATGTGTGTGTGTGTGTGGAGGGACACACATCTCTCTCAAGGCATATAATCTCAAGGCAGTGAACGTACCTAATACTCCTTCCTCCTATTTTAATCTCAAGGCAGTGAACGTACCTAATACTCCCTCCTCCTATTTTCCTCACAACAACAATCCTGTGAGTTGGGTTGGGCTGAGACAGAATAACTAGTCCAAAGTCACCCAGCTGGCTTTCATGCCTAAGGTGGCACTAGAACTCACAGTCTCCTGTTGTTTTCTCTTCTTCCTCCTCCTCCTCCTCCTCCTCCCTATACAAGTAACTATAAGAGAGCAAGTCCATTGCTAAGGAAAGGATATTGACAGAAGCTTTTCAGAGTCAGGAAAGGGACAGAGTACAGCTCTTGGGTTTTCTGGTCTCTCTTTCTGCATAGGCATATCCAGCTTTGGGTGACACCTCAAATGACTTTAAAAAGTGTGTGTTTCTATACAAAACTACACACACACACACTTTTAAAAAGTAAAAACTCATTGAATGTCCTATGATCATTATTTTTTCTAGCAGAGAGAGGTATCCACAGGATTGGAGTCTTCATCAAAAGCCACATTCCATCATAGAATCATAGAATCTTGGAGTCAGAAGGGACCTAAGATGCTATTGAGTCCAATCCCCAGCACATTGCAGGATTCACTACACCATCCCTGATAGATGACTATCCAGCCTGTTTGAAAACCTCCAGGGAAGGGGGAGATACTACTCCATGCTGTAACCTATTCCAGTGAATGACAGCTTTTACTGTTAAGAAGTTCTTCCTAATATCTAATCTGTATCTCCAGCCTTGAAGTTGCATCCCATTAGTTCTAGTGCACCACACCAATGCAAGCTCTATCCCTTTCATAGGTGATGTCAAGACAAATGTTCAAAAAAGGCAGAGGGTGCATCAGGGTGGTACAATGCTCCTTTTGTCCTTTCCTACCTGCCGATGCCCATGCTGTAGACATCCTCTAGTCAAAGTTGATTGAGGAAAATTATTACCAATGAGAGAAACTGGCAGGAATCCCCTAGTTTTGCTATTATTTCTCAGTCACTCAGAAATTGGTGCTGGTGGAATCTGCCTAACACCAGAGGACAAAATGAAAGACTTGTGCAGAGAAACTGAAAGAAAGCAAATTCAGCACCACTTTTAAACAAAAATCAATAAACAAATCAATTAAATAAAATTGATAAGAAAAGGCAGAAAGGTTTATACAGTGCTTACTAAGCTAAACTCAGTAAAAAAGCATTGATAAGTAACAATTGCATAAGAAGATGCTGTAAATAAACATACAAACCAGTTTTGCTTTGCCAAGTCTCTTATCCTGGTTTCCCACATTATTCTTGAATTTTTATATCCACTGTATGTTTTGGATGCCGGACTGCAGTGAAAAGTGATGTTGCTATGTTAGTGTGCCTTGTATATTTTTTGCTGAATTCAGGGAAACTACTAAATAGGTGTTTCTGGGATGCTATCTATAATATCCAGCTTATGTACCTGACAGCTTATTTGTGGCTCAAAGTATAATGCATTTAAACATGAAGTTATTGTTTATTGTGTAAGCACAATTTTTCAGCTGTTCTCATAGAAAGACACATATTAATCTCTTAAAAATTTCAAAATGGAGCACTTCTTTCCCTTTGAAGAAAGTATTTTGTTGGCTAAAACAAAATAAACCAAATCATCCCTTTATTACCTTTTATTGACAATCACATCACTTAAAACTCTGGCAGAAGTTTTCCCAGTAGCCACTTAAAATTTAATACTTTCATTTCACTTCACATAGTAAAATAATTCTTTTCCTTCCTCTGTATTTTGCAAACTAAGGTATGAAACCAGAATCAGGGAGGGTGGGGGTGGCAAATGCTCTATTGTATTGAAATATCATGTATCCTGATACTTAAATTTATTTTTAAAAGTGATATTTTCACATTTTGTTTTATGTTGTTTTGAAGGGGGGGTTATAAGACTAAAATATGACTTGAATGATGATTCAGTTGTTCTTAAATTGCTTTCAAAACAATGCAAGACAATGAGGTTGATTCAGCTATTATTTAGTATATTACAGACTGAGAGAATCAAGAATGGAAGATCCTGAAGCCACCAGAGTATTTTGGCATATAACGTGGTCCTCCATATCAAGTTGCCCAAGCCATGTGAAATTTTTACTCTAATGACCCTGATAGGACTGGAGGTCCTTTAATACTGCAACATTCTCTTCTTCTGCATTACTCACATTTGGGATCTATAATTGTAGCAGGAGGATGCTCTTGAACCAGACCTTTTCATAAGAGGCAAGTTTCACATGAGGGAAAAAGACAGTGAGTGAGAGAGATGAAACGAACTAATTTTAGGCAGATGCTTAAATTAAGATCATATAATACAATGTTTCTAAGATTTAACCATAATTTCTTTTCATCAGATCTTCAAAGATGTATGGGCAAACATAATTCAACATTAAGTTTTCAGTTCCCAGGGTTTATTTAATTGAAACTATAATTTATTGCCAGTTTTACTGAGATTATGATTTATATTTTATAGATAAAATTCTTTAAGTAAAGTGATGTGCTCCATTAACGCAAAAACAAATACAACAGTATAATAATAAGTATGAAGAAAATGGTAAGTATGAAGAAAATGTTATTCATTATATAAGAAACACTATAAAATCACGCACTGAATATGTGAAATGAAAACAGAGTTATAAAATGCTTTGTGCAGATAGAAAGTCATGGATCCTTAACAATGATTGTATTCAGTATTAATTTGAATGTTAAGCTTGTACCATTAAGAGACAGATTACAATATTTAAAAAATCATCTAGCTCAGTGGTAAAAATAGTGGTGGATAAGCTAAGCAGGTATAACTTGGTGTTACATATTTTAATTTACTTCAATTTCCCTGAAAAAGATGATGGCTGCTTTCAACTTATAAAGACTTATCTTTGCCTGTACACATGCATTCTTTCCCATATCCTCAATAAACCAGGAAGTCTCTCTTTTTTTTATTATTATATATATTTAATAGTTTTTACCAAACGATATCAGGTATCTATGTTTACATAAATGTAAGATACCTATAGAGAAAAAGAAAACCAAAAAGAAAAACATAGAAAATACAACAGAGATCTATTGCAATGTGAATAAAGAGATAGGCACTATACATATTTATTTATTTTATTTTTATTTATTATTAAACTTGTATGCTGCCCATCCCCCCCAACGGGTGACTCATATACATATGAAAATTTGCTATATATATAAAGTATACCAGTCTATTCCTAGTGAGATAAACCATACAATCCATCCAAATTTGATAAAATTGTGATTCCTTCCTTTGGTGTCTCATTAATTTAACTTTATCTGTAATTTTTTCTAATGTAGCAATTGAAGAGGCCTTATTAATCCACAACTCAGTTGTTATGTTCTCTGGAGCTTTCCAATGTTGCACAATTATTATTTTGGCTGCTAAGATTAAATAAATAATAAGTTCTTTATTTTTAAGTTTAGGGTTTGGCTCTGTAAATAAGCCTTCCTTTGGGGAGCATTCAATTCTTTCATTAGTGATAGCATTTATCTTCCCAAAGAATTTTCACCAAAAGTGTATAACTTTATCGCATGAACACCACAAATGAAAAAATGAATCTCCTCCCCCCACTTTTATTTTTGACAACCTCTCCAACATTTGGGAGAATAATTTTGATATATATATGTGCAGCCTAACAGGAGTCAAATACTAACAATGTATAATCTTCCACTGCATTTCTTGCATTGAAGCTGAAGTAAATCCGCCTGGTTTCTACAACTTCTGCCAATTTGTCTCCTGTATGGGATTACCAAGATCCGTATCCCAAGCTTCCTTTAAACCATATGGTGGATTCCCTATTTCTGATTGCAATAATAACCTATAAATTTTTGAAATTGTTCCTTTTGGTTGTTCTAAATAATGAAGTATTAAATGCTCAAAATTGGTATACAACCATGTTGCTAATATTTCTATTGCACAAAAGGTATTTAAGTTGATACTAGAAAAGCCCTGGTAACATGCTACCTATTTGTTGCTCAATCTGATCTTTATTGAAAGGTTCCCTATTATTATAAAAATCCTTTAGTTTATAAAGATTATATTCTCTCAAAGATTTCATTTTAGCCAAACCATGATAATCATCCTGATTGATATACATTATTAAAAGAGTTAAAGGGGAAGTGTCCTTTATCAAAACTGTGTATCTAGTGTTCCAAAGTTGAAGCAGTGTTTTAGTAAAAACATTTTCAATCTGTTTTATTCTAGAAAATATTTTGGGTGAAAAAACTATATATTTATCTATGTAGCATAGTTTCTACATGAATCCATTGCTTAGAAGAGTCTCCCATAATAAATAGAATTGTATGCCCTAACTGTGCTGTTTGATAATATATTAACAAATTGGGCATCCCCAGCCTCCCTGTTTTTGAGGTCCATATAAAATCATTTTATTTTCTGTGCTTGGAAACAAAAAATTTTTTTTTCTTCTTTTTTGTCAATGTCTTAAAGCCTATTCTGGAATTACCACTGAAGACACTGAAATAAAAAGTTAAGCCATGCAAGAATTTTCATTTTAATTACTGCAATTCACCCTAAAATATTGAAATGTTTTGAAGACCAGTTTTTCATTTCTTTGTTTAATTTCTTCCAAGTTGGTAAATAATTATTTATAAAGATTTTATTAATATATTTAGTTATAGTAATGCCTACATATTTTAAATATTTATATACTGTTGGAATCCCTAAAACTGTGGAAATTTCATTTTGAGTTTTTTGGGAGTGTATGAAAAAACATCAAATGTGATTTATGAAAATTAACTGACAGTCCTGACACCTTTGCAAATTCCTCTACCCCCTCCTCAATATAGCTAGCTGAATGAAAAGTATTTGAGAGAGTCAAGATCATATCATCTGCAAATAGATTTAAAAGTTACATCTTACCTCCAATTTTTATCCTATTAATCTGATTGTTAGATCTAAGTGTTATTGCCAGTGCTTCTATAGTTAGATTGAATAGTAAAGGTGATAAAGGAAAACCCTGCTTAGTACTTCTTAAAATCACAATGGGATCTGAATCATAACTGTTAAGTCTTATATGGACCTTATTTGGTCCATAGGTATGTTCAAACAACTTACAGAAGCCAGCACCA
This sequence comes from Liasis olivaceus, assembly GCA_030867105.1. NCBI lineage: Eukaryota > Metazoa > Chordata > Lepidosauria > Squamata > Pythonidae > Liasis > Liasis olivaceus. The sequence goes on from CM061352.1 coordinate 41,553,534, forward strand.
AATTTAAAATGAATTAATATTTGTTTTACTAATTAAAAACTTGATTAATAGTTTTAGTTATAGTAATGTCTAAATATTTTAAATATTTATTTGCTGTTGGAATCCCTAAAACTGTGGAAATTTCGAGTTTAATATTTAATAATTTCCTGATAGGGGTAGACATATTACAGTTCAGTATAAAGCCAGATTGATCCATATGAATAATTTTACCTATAATCACTACTAATTGGTCAGCTAACAATTTAGTGTAGAGTTTATAATTCATTTTGAGATGTGAGATAGGCCTATAAGATGCCACATCCTGGAAATTTTTACCCAATTTAAGGATCAAAATTATTTTAGACTGTTTCCAGGATTCTAGTAAAGGTTCCCCTTGGTACAAAGTGTTGCATAGAAGTAGAAATGTAGGCATTAAAATCTCTTTAAATTCTTTATAAAATTGTCCCCTGACAATCCATCAGGGCCAGGAGGTTTTCCATTTTGAATAGTATTAAAAACTTCAGTGATTTCTGAAATAGAAAATGGAGATTCCATGAATTGTATATCTTCTGGAGCCAATTCTGGGAATGTTAATCTATATAAGTATTAGTTAATTTTTACTGGTAATGGATTATTTGAAGGATATAATTGTTGAAAAAAAAAGTTTGAATTGTTGTCTTATAGCTTTAGTTTTGGTCCCAATTTGACCATTGCTATTTTTAATTGCACTAATATATTTTTCTCCTTAGCTTTTTTCAATTTGTTTGCTACTATTCTAGAATTTTTATTATCATACTCATAGTATCTTTGCTTGGCAAAAATAATCTGAGAGGAGATTTTATCTGTCTCCAGATCGTCCAGCTCTCTCCTTTTATTTAGTATCTGTTTGTAAATACTATCTAATCCAATTCTATTACAGTTTGCTGGTAACTTATTAATTTCTAAATAAAGCTTATCTGCCTTTTGGGCTGGTATTTTTTTAATCATGCTCATCTGATTTATAAACTCCCTTCTTAATACTGCCTTCATAACATCTCATCATATTCTTACCGATATTTCATTTGTATGGTTGTCTTGAAAGAAGTTTCTCAAAATTTAAGTTAGTTGTGGCCTTGCTGCTACATTGTATAGTATTATAGGATTAAAATGCCAATTATAAGTAAATGGAATGATTTCTTCTAATATGAGGGTAATAATCACTGGAGCATGATCTGATGTGAATGCTGGTGCAATTTTAATTTGTTGCATAAAATTTGAAAAAAGTTGTAGAAATCCATATATAGTCTGTCCTAGAATGCGATTTACATCTACCAGAATAAAATGTATGTGCTTTTGTTGCAGGGTTCATAACTGTCCATGTATCTATGGCTCCATGACTGTGCATTAAATTTTGAAATGTCTTGTGCATTCCAATCAGAAGTTTTAATGCATGAATATTGAAGTCCCTTCCTATTATAAAATTATCTGGATTACTTTTTTTCTGTGCATAATCTTTTCTAAATAAACAATTTGATCCTGATTAGGAGCATAAGTAGATGTTAGAGTTCATGTTTTATTATCAAATTCCCCTTCTATAAATATATATCTACCTTCCTTATCTTTCAGAATCTTTTGAACCATGAAATTTATGCCAGCTTTGAAAAGAATAGCTTCTCCCCTTGATTATTAGATCATTGTGCAAAATAATAATAATAATAATAATAATAATAATAATAATAATAAATTATCATTCAGCCTATTTGTTGTATATGTTTCTTGTAACATAACCACATGAGGTTTAAATGATTTGACGTAATTAACAATGCCTTTCCTCTTAATAGAATCTCCCAGACCTCTAACATTTAAAGAAATAATTTTACATTGTTCTCCCATTATCTACATTTTTTAGAATGACTCTAATTTCTCTATACAGTTAAGATTATTGTGCATCCTATAAATCTATCAAAAAGTTTCCTGATATTAGAGAAGGCATATATAACATTAGTATTCTTTCTCCTGCATTAATACCCTCTACCCTTATTGCTCCAATCATCCCATTCTCCACCCTATAGAATGCCTCCATATCCAACCTCCTTACCAACCAATCCCAATTAGACCGACAGTGAAAAAACGCAGAGGATCCTTTAAGGATCCTTTAAGGATCCTCTTCATGGTCTAAGTGGGGGGTGTGGGGGTGTGACCTACTGAGATTCCTTCTGTCCCTCACTAGCCAGTAAGCCCCAAATTTAATTACAATAGTTCCATGGTCATAGTTTTGCCTACATTGTTTTTTGTTTAATTCTTTACTTTTATTTATTTAAGTCCCTCCTTTTCCCCCTTCCTCTAAACTTAAACCTAAAAATTAAAAAAAAAAAAAGTAATATAGTCAATATAATTACTTTTACTCTATAGCTAGATGCAGCCTGCTTATCCAATCTTCAGTCTGTGGTTAACCCTGCATTCCACAATTCCAAGGACAAGTCATAGATTGTTTCTTTCATCCCTTGTTGCTCTGCCAACAAGTTGTGCATCTCAGTCAAAGTAGAAATAAATAACTTTTCATCCTTGTGGCATAAAAACAATTAACTTGAAAGAGAATCCCCACTTGTATTGAATTTCATTCTGCATAAGTTTTTCTGTCAGTGGTTTGAATTCTTTTCTTCACTGCAGCGTAGCTATGCTGATATCTTGGAAGAAGAATATTCTCTCAGCCTCCCATTTAATCTCCTCTAGCTCATGTGATATTCTTATAATTTTATCTTTCATATGATCAAGGTATCTCCCCTGCCAGGTAAGTATGTATCAAAAGTATCAAACAGAGACTTTTGGACTTGGAATACCAGAAACTCAGACCAGCCCAACCTCGCATATGCTCCCCTGCTATGCTTGGTATGGAAAATCAATTGGGCAAGATGGCACATTATTTAAATGATCTCGTGTTACCTTCCCAGCGAAGGGCCTTTTTCTTGGCTAGAGTGAATGCTTTCCCTTCTAAGGTGCTCCTTGGAAGGTATAAATGCATTCCCATCCACAACATGCTCTGTCTTTGTGGCAGCCCAGGTACAATCTATCATATCATTTTCGATTGTCATTTATTTGTGTCTGTTTGGCATGATTTGCTTTTAAGACCCTTGCAGGATAAATATCTATTGAACGTTGTGGATCCTGTGTCATCTTGCCGGTATTTGCTTTGTGATGCTATATCTGAGATTACCCAAATTGTTGCTAAGTTCTTGGAGGAAGTGTTCAAAAGGAAATGTAACCAAACTCTTCTTTGAGTATTGTTTTTTGCTGTTATCCTTATGATATGTTAATTCCTTGTATTTTAATGTTTGTAATGCCAATAAAGGTTTGAATTAAAGAATCTTTCATATTTGAATTTACTAATCTAACCAAAATGTCTCTAGGTTTCTGTGTGTTCCTAGGAGACTAAATCCAGTGAGCAAGTTCAATATCTTTATCTGTTAAGTTCAAATTAATGCTCAGATCATTAATTTTACAGATGAGATATGTAGTCATATTAGTTGTTCAGTTTTATCTGACACTCTTTTGATCCTTAGGTTATTTCTCCTGCTACAATGCTGTAAATCTGCCAATCTTTATTACAGAATTGCTGTTTTGAACCTGGCCTGTCTATGAAGTATTATTTGTAGCCTATCATAGGCTTTGCTGGCGACCTGAGCTATATTTGGTATTTGCCGTGACAATTCCTTAAATTGTTTATTCATTTATTCAGACATACCTGCCAAGTCTTTAGTTGGTCCCACAGCATGTTGATCCCAATCTGTCATCAATTCCCTTTTAAGTTGTCTCATTAAGTGTCCAATTCCCTCAATATTGAACATATGCCCATGTCTGTGGGCAGTGCTTTCTTCCTCCATTGCTTCTTCTTCATTTCTGGGAAGAGGTACCTCTTCAACTTCCTTTGGATCTCCCAATTAAGCTTTAATCTTCTTCTCTTTGTGCAGAGTCTCCTAACATCTTGCTTAAATTATTTTACTATTAACATATTTAGTGAGGCAAAATGACTATATTAGTGAAGATATCTGGAGGTTAAGTTATGGCAACTAGACTTTTCTTTTGGTTTGATATGTTTTGCTGCTTGTCCAAGTAGTTTCTTCAGTCTAGAAAGTTGGTTAGGGGGGACCCCATATATGTCTTCCAAGGTGGCTGCATTTCTCACTAACATGATGGGCTCATTGAAGGGACAATAGAAGATGTGATTACTACAGTCTTTGGGATGTGGATGTCTTGCTCCTAATATCTCACTCATCCCCAAGTGGGTCGTTAAGTGCTGCCTCCCTGGTGAACTTAAAGTGGTCTTAATCTTCCTGGGGACTGATGAAAGAGCAGCATGAGAAATGGGAGACAAGCTGGGTCTGAGGCCTCCACCTCTATTGAGGGAAGGATTTTCCACTTTGGCATAAATGGATTCCTTCACTCCTCTTTCAAACCACCTATCTTCTCTGTCCAAAATGTGAACATTATTGTCCTCAAATGAAGGTCCTTTTTTCTTTGGATGAAGGTAAACTGCTGATTCTGGTCCTGTGTTGTTGCTCCTCCTGTGCTGGGCCATCCTCTTGTGTAAAGGCTGTTTGGTTTCTCCAATGTAGAGCTCTAGTGCAGTGAGGAGTGTTCAGAGCTTTCTGATAAGGTTATGGGTTTGTGTTTGACAAGTGGGAACTGAAATTCATGACTTCAGGTTGATATGGTAGCTCAATGACCTAAACCACAAAATAAAAAATAATAAACTCATAAGTGTATTATTCAGTGCCTATGAAAGCTGTAAAATAACAAAATAAAATAAATAATTTTTTTTAAAAAGACACAATAAAAATAGTGTAGTCACAGTTCATTTCTCCACAAAACACCAGGACTGAGAGAGGCAAAAAGTCACTTGACTCAATGTGATTACTTATTTCTAAACACAGAGAATAGTTCAATTAGTATTCTCTTCTCAGAGAATCTTATGGGAATTCTTTGGCTAAACCTCTAAGTCTGTCCATAAAGAAACGTTTTGGTATTTTTATAACTTTAAGAAATCAGATATTTTTTTAAAAAATAATCAATGTATCTATCTTATCACAATTTGGCAGAACCTCTACCAAATATGAATAATTCAGTAATTTTAAAAAATGAATAATAAATGAGGTTCATGAATTAGTTTCTTGTGTTTTTATAATTCATAAATAATTCATTAATACCCACACAAATATTATTTTATCTGATTTATTGACAGGATTTATTCCAGAGAAGGAATTACCATGCCTAAAAAAGCTATCTATTTATGTCATTGAATAATAAAGATGCAGAGACTTTCCTTTGATGGGGGGGGGGGGGGGAGGAAAGAGTTGTTTTAAAATCCCTAGGACTAAACTTTAAAATTTAGCAGCTTTATCCTCTCAGAAATGATGACTGTGCCTGAAAATTACATCTAATTCTGTTTAAAAAAAAAAAAAAAAGCAGTCCATTCCCAACCTGGACAATGAAAGACATGAAGTTCATTTTAGAATTGGTGCAACTGTAATTTGGTACAAGTTAAATCTGGCAATTTGCTAAAGAAGCAATCAGTCCAAGCCAAATCTATGGTTGGTACACAGCACTAATGACCTGCTTTGGAACAAGGCAACATTTTGAACCATGGAATAACTTGTTAGAAGTTGATCGTCACAGTTTGATAGTTTGTAAAACAAAAATGGGAAATCATATTTAATGAAAGTTTTCCTTTCTCAAGAAACAATGCAAAGAGAAGAGGATGGGCTGCATCAGTGGATAAAAACTAGTATGTATTACAGCCTAGTGTACTATGACTGATTGAATGTTACTAGTCCAGTATGGTGAGGGCTAGATCAGGAAAGATCAGAAATAAGGGTCTGAAACCAGACTGGTACCTCAGAATAGCAATGCACTGCAAGGAAAGCCTTGCGGTGGCCAGCATAATCTCTTTCTTCCCTTTGTTTTCTCCCCTGGGACTTTAAGGCAGCCTGAAGAGCACTGGACCACCCCTGGTTTCCAATTATAAAGGAAAATTCTCATAGCACCACAGTATGGTTGCATAGGTGTGTTTGGAAGATTTGTGTCATGTGGGAGGTAAAGGAATTTACAGCTAAGGGAAGGGAGCAGTCATCAGCTCAACAGACAACTGATGGTAAAGGAGGAGCAGGCTTGGACTTCAGCAAACAAGCTGAGAGGAGTAATAGAACCAGCAGCTTCACCACTCTGGCAGCCATGCTGAGAGCACCTTCCTTTTCTCACCTCAGCGCAGACCTGCCAAGCCAAAGCTGCAGCAGAGGATAGCAACAGAAGCCAACTTGAAGGCGGCTAAAGACTTGGATGTACACTCAAGCAACAAAGAAGAAGAAACTGTGTAGAAATAAGATATAGATGTTAGTATAGTCTAAGATAGCATAGGCTTAGTAATAAGTAAGTTTCTGAAGTACCTAAGGTAGAAAATAAGGTTGTTAACTGTTTTAATAAAAAAAAACTTCCTGGGGAAACACAGGGAAGATAAAAACAGTCTGGTTTTTGTTGCTGGTCTGTACCACCTCCATCCCCTGACATCCACCAAAAACAAAAGGCCTTCAGCCTGCTATAATGCATAGGCATAAGAAATTTCTTTCTTTCTTTCTTTCTTTCTTTCTTTCTTTCTTTCTTTCTTTCTTTCTTTCTTTCTTTCTTTCTTTCTTTCTTTCTTCCTTCCTTCCTTCCTTCCTTCCTTCCTTCCTTCCTTACTTACTTACATACAATACATACATACATACATACATACATACATACATACCTTGGGACTGCTATATATGTGGTCTGAGTCTTAGAGTTTGCAGGTGCTGGCCTTTGTACTGAGCTTTTCTGTAATCAGACCAGCTTATCAAGAATCGTGACCATGAATCTCTGCCTGTGAGCCTTCTAGTTCCAGTATCAGTCTATGTGAAGCCTGACAAGGATAGATAAATAAGTAGTTGAGTGTCTCAAGCATTTAAGGTAGAATCTCTACATTAAAGGTAGCATTTCTACATTCTGTTATAGAAACATAGGCTAGGTAACACCTTTCTTCTTATTACTAGAGAAAAGTCAAGTAGTTGATCTTTACTGAATTGGTATTGCCTATATTATAAAATGTTAATCAAATTTTGATGAAACCATATGTTTTACCTGGTGTATGTGTCAGTTCAAACAAATGCTATTATTGACATTCATTTATAATGTTATCTGAGGAACCGCCTCACCCTGGTCACTTCAGCCCATCCCACTCGGTCCAGCAGAAGGGGCAGGTTGCAGACCCCACCAGTCAGGGAATTTCGATTGGTGGGGTCTAGGCAGAGAGCCTTTTCTGCTGTAGTGCCCGCCCTATGGAACATCCTGCCTCCTGAGGTCCGGTGTGCCCCCTCCCTCATGGCCTTCAGGAAAGGTATTAAATCCTGGCTCTGCCAGAAGGCCTGGGGGCCAGAGGGGGGCCCGCACCTGTGGAGATGGCTGGTGGGATGATGGGTTGTTCCCCCCCCCCCCAGCATCTTACAGGTTTTTTAGGGCCAAAAATCAGAGGAGGTTTTTTAGGGCATTTTAATATGTTTTTAATTATTTATAGATTATTATAGATTATTTATAGATTTTAACCATCCTTGGAGAAAACTGTGTTTTTATTGTGAGCTGCCCAGAGTCACCCGTTGGGGGAGATGGGCGGCATACAAGCTGAATGAATGAATGAATGAATGAATGAATGAATAAATAAATAAATAAATAAAGTCTGAAAAGTCACTCCAACTGAGTTCAATAGAACATGCTCCCAATTAAGTGTGAACTGTATGACAGTGTAAGTGTCATCACCCTTCCAAGTGAACTATGGTTATCTATAGGGGTTTTTAAATAGATTTATATATATAGTAATGCATTTCTTTGTATAATTTCCTTGAATAATTTCCTTGCACTTTTTTCCATAAAAAATATATTTTCTTTCTATTTCCCTATTCTAACTTCCTATATTATTGTCATCATTCCACTTTTGGATCAAGCACCATTTCATTTTAAATAACTTATCTCTAAAGAACATATTATAGCTTCAACTAAATTAGAAATGAATTGTATCACCAATTAAATATATCTGCACACCTGAAGATTTAATATCAAATTATGTACATCCATATATAGGTATACAATTTCTGAAGGTTTAATGAAAAGAAATTATAGTTAAATCTCTGTAGCAATGAAGTAATTTACTACAGAAAATTAATGGGGTAGGAATTGTCATTTTTTCAGGGATGTCCTATGCAAGCAATGAAAAGAAAGAAACCCCATATTTGACATGCATCAGAGAGAGAGAGAGACAGAGAGAGAAAGACAGAGTACAAACACACACACATGCACACAGGCACACACTCACAAAGAGAGAGAAATAGCAATTCACTTTTTCTGAACTGAGGCTCAAACTTCAGTCTTTAGTGTTACACTGGGGCAAACTCCAATACTGAAAGAGTAGGAGGAAAACCAAGCCTGACTTTATTTAGCTTACATCTGAATTCAAGTAAATCAATTAAAATGCAATTAATATGAACATTTAATCACCTTTCCTTCTTGTCACATTAAATATAATTTACCTGTAACATTTAGAGAAGTATAAAAGCTGTACCCGAAGCTTGGAGACAGGATAGTGCTATAAAAAACTATATTTTAACTAAAACATTGTAGTGCCTTATTTTTTAAAAAAATAGCAATTTAGATCATCACTTCATATGTATAAATATACTTAGATATAAATATAAATAGATCCTCCTCCACATAAGGGGACTTGAACAATTGCCCCATTGTTTCCATGAAAATGTCCTACTAATATGGCATTTAGAAATGATCATAAATATAGTGCTATGGAACCATATAGTAAAAGCAATATGAAAAGAAAGATAATCTGTTCCACAGTGGTGTTATTGTATGATGGCATCTTTTCCACTTACAATACCTATTCCACGTCAGAACAGCCCATTAAATACTTTATAGACAGTGATGATGGTTGCACCATTGGAAGACCTGAAAGACCAGGTTAGGACAGATTGTCATGGATAAAATCTACGTGGTTGCTGAGAGTCAAAAACAACTTGATGGCACATAAACAGATAAGTAAAATGTAGCAGATACAATCAGCTTTGAGTTCTCTGGCTAGGGGCAATTCTGCACTGCAGTCTAAACTGCTTGTCTCTAATTCTGGTCCTGGCTGTTTCTTTAGCCAACTTCATAAATGCCAGCCCAGACTGCAGCGGGTTGCCAATGGGGCCATTCAGGTGGTCAGTCCAGATTAGAGTCTCCACAAGACCTGCTTCTTGGGCTTCCCACCCATGCAGAGAAGGCAAGCAAGAGAAGAACTGAAAGATGGAAGATTGGGAGATGTTAGGGTAGAATGGAGCGTGAGCTTCTAGGTTTGAGGAGAGTTAATTCTTTTAACTGGCCTTTGGTCAATCAATCACAAGATTTTTAAAAAGAAGAGAAAAGAAGCAACAACAACTGACCAGCAGCCAGGCAGCAACCAGCTGCTGAAGAGGAGGGGCATGCCAGACACTGTAGCCAATCAGATTGAGGCTGCTACTTGAAAGGAAGGAGATGCCAGATATGACACACTCTGAAGGGCTTAAGACAGCTCAACTCAAAAGACCGCACTTTTGAACTGAAGCTGGAAACCATGGATACAGAGTAAATTCTCAATGAGATGGGAATGTAAAGAAGATAACACTATCTATTTCTGTACTCAGGAAGTGGTGGGTGGGCCATACTGGTAATGGCCAAGCAAAAAATGTGGATCTGCCCAAGGGAATTGTCATGGATAAAATGCCCAAAGGGCAGATTCCAAATTCAGCTAATTAGACCTGCTTGTCAAATGAAGATGATTGTGATTAATTCCCACCAGACAGTAAACTGTACTCACTACTGGTGAGTGTAAGGTACAATTTTCTACCTTACAAAGAAGAATTTGGAATTAAAGAAATCTCTTGTGGGTTCCTGAGTAATTCTTCTAAATTATAGTGGAGCTAATTTTACGGATTTGGATTTTTTAACCTGAGTACAGCTCAAACAGTGTTGTCTTTTCTGGATTGCTGAGCTCGGCTTCAAGAACCAATTAGAGTTTTCCAGAATAGTGCAAATAGGTTTTCCCTATGAAATCTAATGGTATGATACATCTGTTGTATCACCAGTTGAGTCTTTCTGGTTTTGTTGTCTAACGTATTTAAGTGCAAACATCAGATCCAAATATGCATCATCAAATAGAAAGCCATATTCTTATTTGCACTATTATTACTATAGATAGGGGGAAGTTCTTGAGAAACAATTTTTGAGAAGTGAAAATTCTGAACATACCTGCAAATCTCTATTTTAGCACCAAGAAATTAGGAAGAGTAAAATCTTTCTCATATTGAACATTAGGATAAGTAAGTTGGGAATATCTGGTCCTGAGGGGAATATACTAAACACTGAAAGCTGATCAAATGGCAAATGGATTAACTCTCTCATTGTGGCATAGTGATTTTTCTTTTCTAAAGTACCCTTTTTTATTTGCATTTTTTAATCAGAATATCATTTGTCAATTATTTTTGCACATGCTTCAATAATTTAAATCAATTTGTGATTTCCCCCTGTTTCTTGACTTACTATAATTTCTTCATTAGGTCTTGATTATTGAAATGTTGCATGTTGCTTTTTTCCATGCCATAATGAATACCTTTGGCTTAGCATTTTGTCTGTGATGCTGTGACTAATTCAGACACATTGTTCCAATTATGTCTTACTCAATACCCAAGATAAGTAGTCATGAGGTCATCCATTATATCATCAGGAAGATACTAGGTGTCATAGTGGCACAGCAATGCTTCATCTAAGGCAAAAGTAGTCAACTAATGGGAAACATTTAAAGGACTCAGGGTTTATAACTCTTGCAAAAGAGTTATACTTTTTTGCAAGTAAAAACATGATGAGGTTTTCATAAGGATATTCTTTTTATACCATCCCAAATGAGCATTCAGTTCCATATCTTGGGATAGAATCTCAGCACTCCAGAGGTTGCCACTGCTAATTAGGCTGAAAGGTCATCTCTACAAAATCCCAGTAGAGGAAAGTATAAAATACAATGGCATTTTGGCTTCTCTTCTGTTTAGCATGTATTTGAATTCTATAGTTCCAGTTTTAACCAAAAATAAATTTACCCCCCTAGATGATAAACAGTGAAACATGTCTGTCTCCACTAATGAGGCAAGTGTCCTTTCAACTACAGAGATTAGACTTGAGAAAAGGCATGGCAGTTTACTATGATGCAGAAAGGATAGTTTTTAGCTATCCCAAAACCAATATCAAATTTGTGCTTTAAACATCAATTACAAATTAATGATTAAATATATTGGACTGACTTTCCATTTGTCCAGGTTCTTGGGAAGTTATTGGAAGAATGAACATGAGCACAAAACTATACCAAGACTAGTCACAATGAAGCTATCAAATAAAAGCAGCCATTAAGGTCTTGGAAACAAAACCATTCTTCCACATTTTATATGGTTTGCAGGTATTCATCTACAAAAAGTTAAATCCAAAAGAAACCATCCAATACATTTCTTAAACAACTCTATTTCATGCCCATTTTTGTATCTCTAGTACATCCATATGACTTGAATCTGGCCTGGCCTCCTTTGTAGCAAGGTCCTGTATGTGTCAACATGATTATTGGCTCAAACTAAGTTTTATTAGGAACTCTTTAACTGCTCTGATTCTTTTCAATAATTTCAACTCAACCCGAAATATCCAGCTGTAGAAAGATATTTGTCCATGTGCTATTCAAGACCATTTTTGCTATTCTGGATTATGGTATGTAGGTATGTGGGTATGTAGGTATGTAGGTATGTGGGTATGTAGGAAGGAAGGAAGGAAGGAAGGAAGGAAGGAAGGAAGGAAGGAAGGAAGGAAGGAAGGAAGGAGGGAGGGAGGGAGGGAGGGAGGGAGGGAAGAGACAGACAGACAGAGACATAAAAAAAGATTAGGAACTTCTCTCAGATTTTATGTTTGGGAATTAACTAAAAATTGTTTGTCTTAGCAAAGTATTATCATGACCATATACAGTTCAGTTGCCACAGAACTTTCTCCATAGTTTGTTTTAATGTTCTCTACTCTGTAAAATAAACTATAATAAAGAATAAATATATAACAAACTGTAACAATTTGCCAATTTCTGAACAAATATATGCCATGTGAATTAAAAAAAAAAAGTCAGTAACCCATGTACTTGTACATTGCCCAGAGATCACTAGGAGAATTGTGACATTTCTCTGTGCCATTGTATTGCATCACAACTTGTTTAAAAGAAGCCTAGTTTATTTTCTATTGATATATGTACTTTTTTTTCTTTCCTTGATTGTTTCAAACTTTACTTTTTATAATCTGATTTTTCTGGAATAATCTGATTTTAATCAAAATAAATTATTACTATACTATACTATACTGCACTGTATTATACTATACTATACTTCCTAAGGTCTTCTGCCTTGATTCATTGATGAAGGAGGCACAGAAGATAACATTTCAATATCTGTGTTGCTACAGTAGCAAAGTCGATGTGATCACAGATGAAGCCTTCAGAATCTTTTATATTGCCATCTGCTATTCTCATCCAACTTTATTCAGAAATTGATTGATATTAGCAGAGCATATTATCAGGAAGTGAGATATTAGGAATAATGTCCAAGCAAGATTTGGGCTTAGCTCATAATGTCAAAAACTCCAAGCAGATAGAAATAATGTTCAAATCCCAAATTTCCCACCAACTCTAGTTATGATGGTAATAGTAGCACATGTTGGCATCTATATTATTTAAGAGGTACTTTTTAAGCAGCATTTTTCTATTTTTATTTTCATAAGAAATAAAGATTTTAATTATTGTCTATATTTGAAAATCTTCTTGTTCTTTGGATTTAATAGATTATCATGGCTTATTATCTCATACATTTTATACAAACTGTACCCTCATTTAGATATAATTTTCTGTGACATTTTGAACTTATTTATATGTGATTCCTATTCTTTCCCACAAATTAACCATACTTTTAGTTACATATATATGATTCAAAAATGGGAAAGCTTCAAAAGAGCATCTAAATGTCAAATGTGGTTTTAAAGACTTAAATAGTTAATTAAATCAAAACAGTACATTTGATTTGGAAAGACAACCTCAAAAGCACATATTGAATCAGTAGGTCCAAATTCATATATTTATCACACATCAATCATCATAAATTCAATAGGAACATTTGTTGTATGCAATTACTTGCATTTTGCATGAAATTATCACCATTCAAAGATGCTAGAACGTGATTAACTATGGAGCTTCAGGATATTAAGCCTTAAGCCCTTTTAGGATCAATGAGTCAGTATAATGATATTAGAATCAGAATTTCCCAGAGACAGGGTTATTTTAATGAGGATACAATAGGCAATTGCTGCAGGCCAATAGCATGCCATGTACACCATGATGTCATGCAAATTATATAATTTGTGTTATTTGTATGATAACATTGTGCTGTGGTATCATTTTCCCTCTGTTCCTACCCTATGTATACCCATGGGGTCTATCAACATAATGCATCTATCTATTTCTTAACACATAATGTCCATAAATTTTAGGCACCAAACTGCTCCGTATTATGCCTGATTTCCTCTTGAATAATAATATCTAATATACAAATTCCCAAGGAACCAGGTTCCCAAAATTGTAGCTTGAGGGAAGAACAACATGTTCTCTTTTGGATAGCATTATTATAAGTAGAAAATGTCATAAGGCATTTATTGTTCTGAAGGAAAGTTAAAAGTTATACCTACTGGCCCTGAAGAAATCAATGACTAGTGTTATATTACTTTCTTTGATTTCCTCGTGATATTATTTTGCAGGCAATTCAGAATTGCTTGACAAAACTCACAGCATTTGAAACATATGAGCAGTGAAGCAGCATTTAATATAAGGACCACCAGGATATCTGTAGAAGAAACGAATTCTAAAAAGAGACAGCTGAACAGCTTTCAAAAACAACAAAGAAACTTTTTAGGCATTCAGAAAGATGGTATGTTCCTATATACTGCTACGCAATCTTCATGGCAACAATGAGACCACATTTTTGTATGAAATTGTCCTAAGTAACTTTTTGGAATATAATTATATTTATATAATTATTTTTATTAATATGCACAATTTTGTGAACAGTTTTGATATTTGCATCATCAAATCTAGGGAAATGTGAATGTATTTTATTTATTTATTTCAGTCCATTTATATGACTGCCCCTCTTGCAGCAGTGACTCTGGATGGCTAACACAAGTAAAAACTTAATAGAACTAACCAATTACAAAAAATATGCATAAAATGGCAGCCAAGGACAACAACCATCACAACCATAGCAACAGGAGTCCCTCCAGTCAGTCACTCATGCCCTGGTCATCTCCCATATAGACTATTGCAATGTGCTCTACATGGGGCTACCCTTGAAAAGTATCCGGAAGCTACAGCTGGCTCAAAATGCAGCCGCACAGGCAATTTTGGGTGCCCCAAAGATGGCACATGTCACACCTTTGCTGCACAAGCTGCACTGGGTCCCAGTTTGCTTACGGGTCCAATTCAAGGTGTTGCTTATCACCTTTTATGCGCTACATGGCATGGGACTGGGTTACCTGAGGGACCATCTCACCCCCATTATCTCGACCCATCCCACCTGGTCAAGCAGAGAGGGTATGCTGCAGACCCTGTAAACGAAAGAATGTTGACTGGTGGGGCCCAGAAGAAAAGCCTTCTCTGCCGTGTCCCTCCCCCCGTGGAATACCCTTCCCCCAGAGGTGAGGCAGGCCCCTACTCTCTTGTCCTTCTGAAAAGCAGTCAAGACCTGGCTCTGGCAACTTGCATGAGGTGAGAAAAGGGGCAACCAACCCTGGGGATGGCTAGCACCTTGAATATGCTCCAATATGCTAATATCTTTTCTATCACCAGCATCTTGGAAGATATTATTATTTATGCATGTATTTGGGTTTATTGTATTTTTATACTATTTATATTCTATTTTAACTAATATTTGCTTGTTGTTTTTATTGTAAACTGCCCAGAGTCACTTCCTTATGAGATGGGCAGTGTCTAAATCTGAAATATAAATACATACATACATACATACATACATACATACATACATACAATCCTGTGGGCTCCATTATTAATAGGATAATTGCATTTTACTTTATTGATTTACTGTTTTAGGAAGGCGATGTTAGACAGATTACTATTCAAATGAGATCAACATTATATTATGTACTATAATCTCACTTTCTTTATACTTAGAAATCTGAAGTAAAAGAAAATTTAAGGCAACATTGCAGTTTGTAATAATATTGTGAAATTCCACTGGACTGAATAAGTATTTCATTACTGTATTTTCAAGCAACTTGGGAGACTGGTAAGCAGGCTGCATGGTAAATTTCACTTATCTATATCTTTTTAAATAACTTTCTAAAATGTGTATTTATTATATTTGGGCATTTTGTAAATAGCTGAACAATAAGGAGCTTACTTCCCAATTGCAACATCCCTAGATAAGTGATAGTAGCTTGTTGAATTCAAAGTTCAGCAAAGATCTGAAGTCTTCCCTTCTAAAATTCTTGTTTTATCCAGTCCACTCTGCTATATCACCTTCCTTTAACTGCTGCATAGTTTCATGTACAATTACGATACTACGAAAATTAAAACACAGTTTTTAAAAAATGCAATATCCTGCTCTCTGTCTTTCCTGAAAGCATGCAACTATTATAAGAGTTGGTGTGGCCAAGAAAGCAATATGAACGAGAGACTTTGCCTAGGAATATTAGGCCTCCAATTTCTGGTCATCTCTGAACTTTGTATAAAGTGCCAATAAAAAAAAAAAAAAATTGAAAACAATAGAAAGTTTGAAATCAGAAGCACTTAAAATACACCACGCCTGGTTTTAATTTTATTCTTGCATTTGTTTTATATAGTTGTTGTTTTATTTTGATTTCTTTTACACAGCTTTATGGGCTTCTGCAGAAAATGTTAAAAATCAATCAGCAGTGAACAGTTCAGAGAAGTTGTGCTATGGAGTGACATTATAAATAAATAAATAAATACATACATTTCTAAGTTATTTTAAAGTATAAATAAGGTATCAGGAATTAATAGGTATTTTTAAATACAGAGGGACTATAGAGTGGGAGTTTTGCAGTAAATACTTAACTTATGTTTAAATGTTAACTACTGCATTTTTTTTTCTCATTGTCTCTACAGACGAGATTCCAGAAAGAACGAATGCTCTCTACCAATCCAAATTTTTTTTTGTCTGAATCACATAGATATTCCTCAGTTTTTCACTATCACTGTCTTGTCTATGGCACATTTGTTTTCTAGCAGTTCCAGAATCAGCATTATTGAGAATGTCCTTCCTTCCCCCCCCCCCCACAGATATAAATTTAAGTCTTTTGTTGAACTTTATTGCTTAAAAAAAAAATCAGATCCTGAAATGGGATGAGTCTTCCAAATAATTATCCTTAACATTTGCACATTTATCTGTTTGTTTATTTCTGTCTTCTTTGTATTTATTATCTTACACCATCAAATAAGCATCTAGGTATGCATGGGTGAGAGAGGTTATTGACATATTAAAACTATTTTCCCACAGTTATGACAAATTATAAAGAATTCAAAGAAGGGTGTGTGTGTGTGTATATATAATTTAAATTAAGATTAATTGTGGCAAGCCTGCTATAGTATAACAAACCAGGAAATCTCTTACTCTCTTTAATCACACTCATGAAAAGGAATAACTTTGGTTAAATACTGGGTGATTATAAGTAGCTGATGGCTTTTTTTCCTCTTGCCTCTGAGACAGAAAGACAGATCCTAGCAGCAAGAGCAGTGGAACACTCCAAGAGTCCATGTGTCTGTGCTAAAGCAAATCCAACAGAGGAAAAGGGATTAGATAGGAGATAAACACACATGGGGCTGTTAGATCCTCAGATGCAAGTCAGAGAAGTAATGTACCAAAGTAAGGAACAGTTGAAGACCAGTCATCCAGATGCCATCCTCGTATATTGACTTGAATCCCAGAAAGATTTTTATCCTTTCCAGCCCATGGAATGACGTGATAGATATAGAGATGACAGATGATAGATATATAGACAGACAGACAGACAATAGATAGATGAGAAGGAGAGAGAGAGAGACAGATGGTGTTAAAGAGTTTTGAGACCCTGTCTGTCCATCCATCAGTGGAATAGCAATCTGAAAACAGAACAGAACTAAACTTAATAACCAACCAAAGAAAGATTAAGTCTGAAAATGGACCAAATCCGGCTGGGGACTATGGAGAAAAAAAGGCCAGAAAAAAAATTTCCCAAAGCATTCCTGGGAGAGAGATGGCTGGGCAGTAGCTTGGAATGCTGCCAAATGCTCCTTCCAAGCCCTTTCTCTCCTCCATTCCATTCATGTGACCCAGAGTGGAGCCGCTATTAAGACGTTGGAAACAATTCCAGAAGCCATGCTTTGCATGCTTTCCATTGCTTGTTATTTTTCCCAAATCAATAATATATGGGAAAGAAATTATGTGAAGGACATGGGATTCTGCTCATCCATCAGCTGGTCTATTCATCTGCCCAATAATTCTTCAAAAAATGAAGACAATAGGACCAGTTTGGTGCCAGTGGGAGAAGGAGCCAGCAAGAGAAAGATACAGTTTTAAATTGGGCTGATCCTGCTGGTGTCTGGGTTAGAAGGAACTCCAAAGCCAATGCTCTGTATACAAAACATCCAAACACATGTTAGGTTATAAGCTGTGTAGTTTACATGTAAGACTTTAAACATTTCTCTGAGTATTATCCTGCTCCTACTTTTAACTCATATCTGGAGTAAAGTATTTTGAAAGAAGCAAATCTTCAAATGGAAAAATGGCATTCACAATAGAGATTTAGTTAGTATGAAGTAGAACTTGACTGATTGAAGCTGATGTGCTTACTAAATTATTCCTAGGATATGTGCATGTGCTTTAATGAAGAAGCAATCTTTCACAGAACAAATAAAATATCTTCACTGAAGGGTAATGATTATTTCTCCTTCACTCCTAAAAAAAGACTTCAGTAAGTCATGAGCACCACAAAAGCTACATAATAATCACCCTTCACAGAAAAGATATCCTGTAGATATAACATGTACAGTTGTCATGTCTCTGAATCATCAGGCACAATGCGGAGCTAACAAACAAAGGAAAGTCTAAGATTTTCCTTCCACACAACCTAGTTCTCTTCCTCACTTTTATTCCTGTCTTTGGAAAAGGGCAAATCTATTTTCAGCAGCTCTCACAAATGGATAAGATCAGAAAATGCTGTTCAGTCAGCTGCATTTCTAAGGCTCGAGAGCTTTTTCTGATTCTCCCACTCTACCTATAAATCATCAAGGGAAATAAAGGTTTTATTGTATTCTCCACCACACATGTTGAAAAAAGATTCTCAGACATTCAGAGCAACTCAGAAACTACTCTGAGTTCATGTTAATGTGCCAACCTTTATGTCATGGTAAACAGACATCTGTAGCTCCTGTTCCAGTCAGTTACAAAATGTTGCTCTTTCTTCTCACCACTGCTCTAGGAAAGAGGAAGAAATTCAGAAAGTTTGGGGATAGATATTAATCTTAGACTAGCCAAAAATACAGGAGAATCCAAAACACAGTTGTGAACCAAAACTCAAATTTCTCAATATTGTGTGATATATTTTGCGTGTAAGATCACATAGAAACTTGTAGGCTGTCCATTCCATTGGATAAAGTAAAGCAGTGAACCTGAGCAGGTTAAGAATTGGGGCCAAAGTCTCATCTATTGCTCTTCCAAGTTGCTACCCAAGGAAAGAGTTTAATTGTTAATAGGGAGGGTGTCTCTTCAGAACAGCCTGTAGCCCACTGCTCACCCTAATGCCATAGCTCTGAGAGTTACTTTGAAAGATGGCCACCTTCCATTAACTCACAGTATGACTCCTCACTTTAAAGACATTACAACCACCTCTTAGAGCAGCCACCCTCTAGTGATGTTCCTAACTCGTGTGCTGTGTCTAAAAGAAGCTAATGTGAATTAATGTACACAGAAGTAAATATATCTTTAAAGTTAATTAATAACTCATCCCTAATTGATTTTGTAAAATTAGCTTTAGAGAAATATATTAACATACTGTAGATCCCTATGAAAGGAAAAGAAAGCCAGAAGAAATTGTTGGTGAACTGTGCCCTTTTCCTTTTTTAATAGGATCTGGTACTATATCTAACAATCTGCAACAACACAGTGTTCATGAACATTTTCATGAAGTTAAGATGCAAATACTAAGATGCAAATAGGGATTATGAATACCTAATTGAGCAATCAGCTCTATATGTGGAAGAATAATTTCAAGTGAAATATAATCCCGAAGGGTTGTTATTTTAGCATTTTTCCAAATGGTTTATATTATAACATGTGTTGATGAGTAGCTATTAATGGATTATGCTTTCCCTTATTTAATTAGCATCTGCAGCTGAGTTTTAGGATTATGCAGGTCAACATTTGATAAATCCAATCCATCATCAACTTAATAGTTCATTTATTTAGATAGCTAAATATGTTTTTCATGGGTTTATAAAACAGATACAACTGCATACAAATGATATGCTCCTTTTCCTATGCACCAAAAATTTGATCTAATCCTAACTCTAACCCCAAAATGCGTGTAAATTTAATGTCACTGGTATGGAAAATACCAGTGTTACAATTGCCAGATGACTAAGCCTATTATTAAAGTCACTAGAAAGCAAGCATGTCGATGTTTAATTGAAACAAAGGCAGGATGTGGACTCACAATGTTTCCATATGTTAGCTGCCCTAAGGTTCTTCCATAGTTCAGTTCAATTATTTTTATTTTAGCTGTAAGCTAGCAGAAAACTAAACAACACAGATTTTGTGGTCCTTACTGGCAATCCAAAATGCTTGCAGCAGGAGGACAGTCTCCTTACTTTCTGTGAACGGAAGATTGACCTTTCCTATATCTTCTCAGTGTCACTAGTTGACAAGAAAACATCTATTAAATGCAGTGCCACAGTGATTGGTGGGGATTCTGTCAGACGACTAGATCTACAAGTCTAGCCCTCACTTCATTTGCCACCTCTCTCCCCTGCCCAAATAACCATAGGCCTGAATAGCTGACAGCTCAAATAACAGCTGACATAAGTGGGAGTGGGGGTGGGTGGTGGGGAATTGCTTTATCTGTCGGTCTTCTTCTTTGTTGCACTGCCCCATCACCGCCACTGATGATCAGTTGCTATAACAGCAGATCCAGATGTCTGACTCAGGGATCAGCTCAGAGAGCTACAGAGGAAAAAACCAAGTTTGAAATGATTGGATTCTCTTACTGTCTAAAGCAGAAAGGAATGCCCTGAGAGGAGATGTGTGTGTGTGCTGTCTCCAGTCTGAAATGACCAATGTGTGCTGGGCTGATCCTATCCCTTTGTGGTTACCTGACAGAACTACCAGCAAAATGATCAGTGAAGCTCATTAGCTTGTATCTACAGGAGAGCCGTCATGGCTTATTGGCCGCTTAAAGGAAAAACACCACCCTAACATCAGGACAGCTACAGATGACTTTAGGCTGTCTAGAGCATGGGCAGGAAAAAAGTGAAGGTAATGTCATGGATTACACAGCAGATAAAAGCAATTACCAAGGCATGTTCCTAGCATAGTTAGCTGCAGATGGGGAAATCTTAGTTAGCTTTGTGTGTTTAGTGCAAATATCTGAAAAGAGATTGTAAGCACATTCACCTGATTATCCATAACATTCTCAAACCTGCCCAGTTGGCACTTTTACAGCAACCCTTTATATCACTTAATTAATTATTGGTATTCAAAAACCCCTTATAAGCATGTTCAGCTGAATGTAGGTACCCTCAAAATCCAAGGCTGAGAAACAGGTGGTGAACAAGTCTAGGGTAAGAGAAAGAGATGCAAGGCTTAAACTTTGGAGCTAAATACAAATATGGCTGGATTCCTAGATTTTGCAGTAGCTGATCATCATTATAACAGCCTTTTTCACATCTGCAATAGAATCATCTGCCTGTGCCTCATCTTTCAACATCCAAGCCTGGGTGCTTGTTTGTGATCCTAAGAGAGAGATGCATTGCTATGTCCAGGGTAAAGCTGTGATACCCCATAAAATATTCACCTGGAATATACAATAAGAATTCCACAGGATTTTGGATGGAAAAAACACTAGCCCGAATAAAGTGCCTGGGTACCCTCCCCCCCAAAAAACGTATGATGGAAATGGAAAGAAGTTTGACTTACATTACAAAATGTACAAGGTCGTCCTCCTTCTCCCTATTCATTTAAGCACTGAAAATACATGGCATTACTTAGAGCAATGTGAGGTTATGAAACACAAATAGTGTCACATGATGCCTTCCTGAAACCATCATGTGACACTATACGTCACATGACAAATGAAAGTCAACTAATGTGCCCCAACACAATAGATTCATTCTAAGAACCTCAGTAATGATCCCTTGACCACAGGCTATCAACTAAAAAATTAAAACTATTTTTACATGTTTTGCTAGAAAACAGGAGTTCTGCTTTTGGCCATGTTTTTAAAATGCTAGAACATTTAAAACTCACTTCAAATCTGTTGTAGACATTGACACTTTTAAAAATATGAAAAGTGTCTTGTTTTGCTGTAGTAAAATTAACAGGCGAACAATTGGATCTATTGTACACATGTGTAACAATTCAATTTGTGTTCAACATATCTCCTTCACAGCTGTTCAGCATTGCACAAGCCTGGCTTGAAATTTCAAGCTTCACAGTCTACTAGTTGAGGAAAGTATACTTAAATTAAAACTTCTTGACTGTTTATAAAAATAAACAAAACTTGACTAAGTTGGTTGAATTTTTCAGCTGATTTGTAGCTAGGCTGCTAATCCAGGAAAGTGTATGAATTGGGGATCAGGTGTAGATGTTTAACTGTCCTTCCAAGATGGCTTTGTCTCACCTTTACTTATTTTGTTTTTTTTTTTTTGTTGTGGTACCCTGCTGTTAGCTGCCCACATTCATGGATTAGATAAACTAGGGTAACCAGATCTGGGCTGCAAAAACCTGGCCAAATGGCAGCAAAGAAATACGGAAATCTTTTTGTTCCATCAAATGATTGTCTGGAATTTTTCAGCCTAGATTTGGTATGTCCAGATGATGCATACATTGGTTCTAACTGTCTTTATTCCATGTTCCCACATTAAGAGAAATGTTTTCAGCTGACCATAGTTACAGTTACCCACTTGTCCCTTCATCCTATACTAGAGAAGAAATACAGGTTGAGACTTTTCGGAGGCATGTGACAATATAACAGAAAATGGTTTTGTTAACCAATACAAATAAAGCATGGATAGATAGATTAGAGAGAGAGAGAGAGATGTGTATATGTATATGTACATGTATATGTATATGTATATGTATATGTATTCATATTCTCAAGGGGAAAAAAGGGACAGTATGCTTTAGTCATTAAAATTCACCCTTGGCATCATGACCTGCTAAAGTGTATATTTCTTTCATCATTACCAAAATCAATATTAGTGTCTAGATTGGCTGGGAACAGCTTTTGTCAATAGCTGAACTTCCAGGAAATGAATCAATTAAGAGTCAGCCTTCTCTGTTCATTTGATGTGTTTATTAAGTACACCATTAATTCAGTAAGAGAGAGGTGTATGATTGTTGCTGTAATTCTGGAGAATTAATGTCGTATCATGTATCCTTCAATGACATTCTTGTATAAAGGCAGAAATCTAAAAAGCATTTGCCTATGAATAGATGTGCCTTTAAATTTACATATGCCTATCATCTCACCCATATGGTACTATGACCGTTTTCAGGTAATCCATTTGTACAACTTCCCTTCTACTTATAATATAATGTGAATGTGTCAATAGTAGTAAGACTAGGAGATGGTACCACTGAGTCACAAGCTCCTATATAACATGAACATTTACATATTCTTTTAAGTAATGGTGGAGACAATGGGCACAGTACCTCAAAATGTAATATGATTGTTTGAAGATGGATTCTAGGGTTGCATCTGATTACTTCCAGGTGATCTTGAATCCTGATGATGGATAACTATAACTTTACTGGATCTAGTTTTATGCAACCATTGTGAGTTAGGGCAACCAGACCTGTGCTGCAAAAATATAGATGACCATTTGATGGCAGTTTGAGTCTTCTGTATCTCTTTGCTGCCATCTACTGGCCATTTGTGCAACCCAGATCTGGAGCCCAAGTTCTGGGTGGAATTTAAAGTACCAGGCTGGAGGGAAAAAAAGTCATTAGGAAGCTGATTGATAAGGGATATTTTTATTATTATTTGAAACTGATTTCCAAGCCTCCTGTAATTAAAAAATGGAAGTAAGGAAAACAATGAAACCATCTCAGGAGAAGGCATAAAGTCAATAAAATAACATCTATGATACTTATTTAATATGCCAACTGTCTTTTCTAATAGACATTCCTGCTAAAACTATTTATGTTTTATCACTCCTATCAGGGAAAAAACAAACCAAAAAAAAAACTTTACTTGGCCTATTGTTCAAAGCAAAAAGAATTGACAATTGTCTGTAAAAATGGCCAAATAGGTCAAGAAAAAGAAATGGCCCATTCTATATAATCTTTAAACAAAGGCTTCATAAATGGTGCCATTCTTCTGCCACATTCATTGTTTAAAGTCACCCCCATAATTTGACCATTCTGCTCTCCTTGTTTCAGAAATGGCATCTTATCTTCCCGTCTGGCATCTGCCTGTTCGTTCAATGTCAACAATCCTCTCCTTTGTTTTGCTAGCCGTCCTTGGCCTTAATCAGATAGAAGCAGATTTTACGCAAACTCACCATATGGCAATTTAGTTTGTCTTCAAACTTCTCATTAAGCAGATGCACACTAAGCTATTGGCAAATTATTGACAAATGAAACATAAAGAAGTCATCTTAGGCTAGCACCGAACATCCTTGCAAGACAGTTCAAGAGTGATAACATGTGCCCCAAAAGTAGACACAAGGGAGTTTGAGGATACAGATAATCGTATATCTCTGACATACATTTCCACAAGACTTATTGTGCAATTTTTTTTTACCTCAGAACTAAAAACCTCTGAAATAGAAACTAAAGACAAAGAGAAATGAGAGCAAGTTTTCTTTCATTTATCCTACACGGTTCCAAATTGCATTGCACTTTTTATCTTTTCAAAAGCACCTTTTAAATTACTCATTGCAATTATACAGTTTCTAACGAATTAATCACATGATCACTTGGAAACCATAATTAGAAGAAATATTAAATCATATAACATGACCATTATATTTATTTGATATAAACATAAAGTGAAGCTTGGGATCTTAGGTTTTTGATCCTATGCATGCTGAAATCAATTAGGTATGCTTATAAATAAATGGCAAGCCGGGAATCATATAAGTGTACCTAAGTTCTTCAAGTACCTAAACACTTGAAAACTCTCACCTTAATCAACTATGAAAGTTAGTTATTACACATATGCCTCTTTCATATGTACATGATCAGTGTTAATTAATGTGATCAACTGATTTAAGTCAGAGCTTTCAAGTTAGTCCAAGATTCTATTACGTCCTCTCTGTCTTGTTCCATGTTCAAAAACTGGTCTTACTGGCAGTCCATCCGTAAATAGCAGACCAGCTTAGAAGCAGAGAATAGTCTCTGTCATTCACATACCATCTTGATTTTCAACTATGAGTAGGTCTCTTCTTCAGCATATGAAACCTGAGGAGATCTTCTCACTTGACCAAATTTGAGCCACCTCTGTTTATGAAAAGACTTTTGACCATAGCTCATTATGATTACACTTAAATACTATATAAAGGATAACATAGATACAGCCATAAACTGGAAGCAGATGTCATTACTCAGGACTGAAAATAGTAAGAAGCAAAATATGTTTTGAGCTTAGCCAAATGCTTTATTTTTCACTCCTGAGTACCCATGGATCATTAGGACTTCTTTTTACATTTTCACAGCCACTAATCTATTCTGTGCTGATTCAGCATCAGTTTACGGTTAAAAAAATTCTTAAAATATGCCTGAAAATATAATGTATTATGTCTGATGTACATTTTTTGAAATTTCCCTTATATAATATTTTTTCATACTTTTTTCTCCCTTATATACAGTTTGGGGTACCTATTTCTTTAAACATGCATTTTGGTACACTAATATAATCAGAAATGTATGCAGTTTATATGCATTTAACATTGTGTTGTGTATATTTTAGGTTGCATGTTGATTGGAAAAATGTGAATTGAAGAAAACATTCCTCCAATTCTTTTGCTCAATAATTAGTCCCAGCACCTCTGTGTCGATATACAAAGTTTCCAGATTTGAAAGCAGGTAGCTCCTATAGTTTTAAAAGATACTCTCATATTCTCAAAAACTCAGTGCCAAAAAAGAAAAATCTAATTTTCTTTTATGAGTCTTTTTAAGAGATTTTTATGATAGCATATGTCCGAGAACTCATTTTTGTGAGATTTGTATCGCAAAAGTTACATTTGAATGGGGAATTAAAAACTGCTCTGTGACAAGGTATAAGGATGAGTATTTCCTTAGTGATTTTGAAGTAAAATATTCATTATACTATAGATGAATAGACAACATAGGTAGCAGAAATCAAAGAGACAGATGAAAGAGACATACAACAGGGGAAAAACAGTGAAATTAGTTGTGATGCAGTATACCAATTATTGAGGATTTTTACTTGTAGCTCTTAAAATATACATTGTTTTATTTGAAAAGGTAAAGTAGCTGAATTGATAAAATGCATAAACTTATGGTGTCTTTACTGTAGATTATGTATAACTGTTCACCCCTGAGTTAAAAAAAATGCTTAAATCTACTATGGATAATGATAAGCTGAACAGAATTGCGTTTGGCCATCCCTAGTCCACCTAGAAAATCAGTAATAATGCCCACCAGCCAAGTAGTAATGGAAGAAGAAACGACTGGTATTAAATAATTATTTACAAGTTGATTAGTATGATTTCTCTTTCTTAAAAGATCCTACAAAAAAAGCCCCAGCAGTTCCCTAAATTATGCCCACCTCGCTGCATCCAAGCTACGACCTAGCCACATCACCTAGCTATGACAAGTACATGCTTAATTTAAGGAATTCTGACAACTGGGTGGAATAAAAGAGAAAAATAATAGCAATTGATCTGGAATGTTGAACAGCTAGTATAACAATACCATTGTGCTCTTCTTAGTTTTGTCACTTGATAGGAAGGCTAACTAGAAACATGCACTGGATTAAATGTAAAATTGATGAGGTAGATAGTACAATAACAAATGTAGAGAGAAAATGCCACAATTTATATCCAATATTTCAAGTCACTAATACCATGCTGGAGCTAGTGATTTTCTACAGGATCAGCCTGTCCATTTAGGCACATCCTCGCTTATCAATTTTGGTCATTGACTGTAAAAATAAAGTGAACCAACTGACTAAATAACTTATCCATTTGCTTATTTCACCTCACTAAGGACTAAAATAAAATTCCAACAGACAACTTTGAAGCGATTATATATCATATGCCATATAGTATCAAATTATTCTTCATATGAATAGAAAAGAAGAAAAGACATAATTATTATTTTAACATTTCTAATTGAGGATTAGAATTTGCAAGATTACAAAGGTTAACTAAGAAGTAGGGCATTTCTCAAATTGTATGCACATTCATCTGTTGAGAAAATGGAATTAAAATATTGACTAATATTGGAAGAGCCTTGGTAGGTATAAGTAAAGGTATCTTGGGATATTTCTGACCTGTGTTATATCATTTTTATTTTCTGAAGCAGCTAAACTGGAATCAACTTCCATATTCTCCCACGCTTATGGAACCTTTCTAGAGTTAGAAGTTTCTGCTGCTAGAAAAAAGCTATCTCAGAAGTTCTTGAGATGAAGTTCATGGACGAACCAATCTCATTTCCATAATGAACCTACAACTACCTTAGAAATAGTGCTGAATAAAGAAATTCTCTTGCAGTTTTTCTGCCCGTTCTGCTTCTGTTTTATGAAAGATAATTTGTTTTAGAAATTCTTCTTCAGAAATTCTAATGAGCAAACCAATGGTTCCTGCATTTTTAGTTATGGTTCAAAGTGCATGTGTGAATGCCCTATCTTTTCATTATCATCTAGTTGTCAATATGTTAGGGTTACTAATACAGACTAACATTTCAGAAACAGGTAACTAGCAGGTAAAAATCCCTGAATAAAAATTGTTTCGTAGAAAACAAAGGGCTTTGAAACCAAGGGCAATGCAGCATTTAAGATGTTGGATGGAATCACAGAGACCAGATTCAAGCTCCATTTGACCATGGAACTCACCAGTTAACGGGCCCATTTTTTTTTTTCTCATCCCAAACCATCTCACAGGGTTGTTATTGTATATACAAGATTAGGAATACCCCAATATAATACCCCTTGAACTCTCAGAGAAGTGGAAGAACATAAGCCCAATAAATAAGACAACAAATGTGCAAGAACACTTAAGCAGTTTTTGAAAATAAAATAATGCCCTAGGTAAGAACATATTTTAAGAGTATTACTGTCTTCCTGATAATTATCAATTTGTGGATAATGTTAGGAATTGTCAGATTCTTCAGTTAGGTAAGAACATATTTTAAAAGTATTACTGTCTTCCTGATAATTATCAATTTGTGGATAATGTTAGGAATTGTCAGATTCTTCAGTTGATTAGAATAGGAATAAGTTTAATATACTTTCAAAGGGACATAAAGAATCTAAGGAAATTTGTAAGAAAACTAGGCTTTGTTTAGTGTACAAATTTTCTTCAATATCTTGGAATTCTAGAAAAACCTCCTCCAATTAAGATATCCTAACCACAATGATACTAAAGTGACAAAAGCGAAGTGTGAGTCCAAGGTAACTCCCATATTGCTTATCAGTTCTGTCTAGGGCAAGGTTTCGCAAATTTGCTGGCTGGGGAAATCTGGGAATTGAAGTCCACATGTCTTAAAGTTGCCAAGGTTCAGAAACCCTAGTCTAGGGGAACATTACCTTAACCAGAATTAAAGATGGAAGCTTCCTGGATTCATGGGAACCTAGCACCCATAGCCACCTGATCTTGCTGGGTCGAGCAATAACATATTCTTTTCCATCCAGACCTCTTGAGCCTCCAGGCACTAGGAAATAACCTTGATGGCATCACTTGGCCAGCCAGGAGTAGAGATATAAAACTGAGTACCATCTAAATACTAATGATACTTAATCCCATGCTGAAAGATAACTTCACCCAAAGGGTCATGTTGATATTAAATATTGCTTTGTTTAGTTTCTGTCTCTACTGGATGTCTATGAACTGTTTCTTAATTTTTATTGTTCTTGCTCTTAAAATGTAAGCCGCACAGAGTCATGTGGATTTGGGCAGCTTCCAAATTAAATAAATAGATAAATAAAAACAAATATTGGATCTATTGAACTTGGCACCAAGTCTACAATTTCTTTGCTTTGTTGGAAATAAACTATTAGTCTGGATTTAAAATCCTGAGTTTAATATATGCATTCATTTTCAGCATTTGAATTGGCTCTCGATAACAAAACGATAAGACTGATTAATATGATTCTGTGTGACAAGTTTAATTTGCTGCTTAGAAACTGAGTTGGCTGTGCATGTGTGTGTGTATACACACATACATACTGCAACATGCAGATTTTGCTATGGGAAGGTTCTGTATGTTTATGTCTTTATAGCAGGAATGGGGTTTAGTTTCTATTGTTCTGTATTTTGTATTCTTTTTTTCAGTTCCAATATTTTTTTTCTTCATTTGTACTTTTCAGTAACATTAAAAAAAAAAATAAAGAAATGAGCTTAATATAATAAAGTGTTGTTTCAGAAAATGCTTACCCTACAATTCACTCCTCTAACCTGTTCTTGAAATTGTAAGGGGAAAATCTTGTTATTTATTTAAAATGAAATAGGCAGGAGTAAATAATTTGTTTACCTCAGTTAATACCAAGTACATTGCCTTTTCACACTTCGTGGTCAGCATGTTCTCATATTCAGTACATCTCATGTTTAGTACCACCTCCAACCCTACCATCTCATGATAGCATTTATATGTGCCCAGAAAAAACAGAGAGTGTTCTCTGTCTCTCTCTCTCTCTCTCTCTCTCTCACACACACACACAGACATACAAACACACAGACACAGGTACTTTCACTATCACAGATATTTTAAAGGCATCCAGCATGTTCTCATATCAGCTTACTTCTGCAGAGATGTTCTCCATAAGTTTGCAGGGTTGACAGTTCTTGACAGCAGTTGGAATACATAATATATTATGTGATAAATCTTCTTTAAAATAGGATGATGAGCCTGTGTGTAGATGTGTATCTGCCCAAATTATCACAAAGGAAGGAATGGAAATTCGTTGGGGTGGGAGAACAGAAACAAAACCATCCCTACTCAACATTTGTTTATATTATTGCAAATGAAGTCATTAATGCAGGAGGAACATCAACAATAAAAGCAAAGAAAACAAAATAAAGTGTACTTCCAGTAACCTGTAATTTAGTGCTCTACAATTAAAGTGCAAGTTCATTCTGCTTAAAGTAAATTAATAATAGAGGATCTTGGGAAACTCTTTGACTGAGGATGTAAAAATTCATTAGCTTCACAGTTCAAAGATAAAATCGCCACACAAAATCAGCAGGTCAGAATAGCACTCTTGGCCTTTCAATGAAAACTAAAATAATACCAGTTTAACCAAGTGATTCAGGATAGAGTCAAACAAAAAAGAATTATACAAGCTATTTATTGCTTCTGAGTGGAACTCAAATTCTGAATTTGCCTTGCCAGATGTATACACTGAGTTCTCAATAACTAAATTTATGATTACTGCTCTTTGTAAAGACAAAACAAGAAACAAAATTTAAAAAATAACAAATGTTTATAAAATCAAAGCCAAATCTTGTTAAATGAAAAAGGCATCTTTTCTTCCCTTAATATTTCTTTTTCTCACACATTTTTTGACAAACCATAAAAACGGTTCCAAATTCAATATTTAAGCAAAAATGAAGAATTTTGTGTGTATGTAGAGAGAGACAGAAAGAGAGAGAGAGAAAAAAAATAAGGCTTTACATACATCCCTCACTTGAACCTCAGTTTTAAACTATAATTTCTAATTTCCAATCACTGAAAAGACGACTTAGGAGAAACGTTTTCATAACTTTGAGAAGGTGTTGCCAAATGGACTGAAGAAAATTGTTTCCCATGAGTCTTTTAAAAAGTGACTATGTTAGATGAAACCAAACATCCCACAGGCAGAGACGGAGAAATCTGGTAACTTTGGTTTCATTCTGTATAACAGAATGTTTTTCTCCTTTGATTATATTAATTCAGAATATTGTTCATCTGTCTTTCTTCCATTGTGTTCACTGGAGCATAACATGCCTCTATCACTATCCTATGAATTCTTATTTTCATACCTCACCACAGTCTAGATTATATCAATTCATTTCTGACATATATTTATCCTTTAATTCATAATTAAATCTACACTTTCACTTCCATGCATACTCCAGAAGCTCAGATCACCACCATTCAAATCTATTATATCCTTCCTCTTTCTCTTAGCTTCACAAACGTATATCTTTTTTCCCCTTATTTAATTCATTAATGCAAGTTCTTTACCATAACTCCTCTTACATTACAAACAATCTTCCTTATGCACTGAACATCAACAGGATTTCTACTACTTCCTACTTAATTGACCTCCATGCCAATTATGGCATTGGTCAGTTGAGGCTTTCACATGCTTTTTTATTAAGAGATGAAAACAATAGACTAGGTTACAGTCTTTTGTGTTTCTTCCACCTCCAAAAGTTTAGAATACATCTCTCCAAATATATTTATAAGAATAAATTTATTCTGCCAAACAAGAAACTTTTGCAAGCTTTTTTTTATTTATGTCTTATGATTTACTCTTTTTCCACATATTTACTGTGAATAAGAGAAAAGAAAATTCAGTGCAAATCCTATACTTCTCAATAAAAACATAATTGTGGCAGGAGATGCAGGCAGATATCTGTCCCTCATCATGGTTTTGTAATTACCTCCTCAAGCTCAGTCTTCAATTCCTTATGAATTTAGTTAGAAAACAGCCTGCTCATCAATAGTTTAATAACAACAAAAAACAAAGCATCATGTAAAATATCTCTAGGTAGAAAATAACTGCTTTGAGAAATTCTCATTAGGAAGTTAGACATCCTTCTGGGGACTTTGAAGTTTTTTGTTTTTTTCATTTTCATACTCAGTTTCATGTTTGATTTTGTTATTAAAAGGAACTGCAAATTTAAAAAAAAATCAGTGGGGGAAAATAATGTTTATGTATCTTTGTAACCCAAGTCTTCAGTAGGCCTGAAATATCTGGGCTGCCAAAATCTGGATAACTAGTAGCTGGCAACAAAGGGAGTTTTATTCCTCTCTTTGAAGCCACGATATCAATTTTGCAAGAGCATGAAATAAATTATATATACATCACAGCAGAGCTGTGATCACCTGTTCTCACAAGGTCAGAGAAAAATACCTGAAACCAGACAAATGCATTACCAAAATGACAGTTGGACAGTCCTGCCCAAAAAAGTGTGGCTTCAGGCCAGTTACACCACAGAAGTGAAAGAAAGAGTGGAAGAATAGAAACTTTGATTTCACTCTAAATAGGGCTTGCATTTTAGACCAAGCAGCCCTGGAATTCTTTTGCAATGGCTTCCTTTGGTTTTCTGCAGTACATCTACTTATCACAAGTGATGACTGAACTCTTGAATGCTTATTCCAGTTAGTTTGCTGAAAGAAAGCTTTCAACAGCAATTCACTATGAGATTTGTTCATATACATGGGGACCAGGGATTTGGACATCAGTTCTTATCCATCATTTGAATAACTAATCACTTTGTAATGTAAGGTCATTTATAGCTATGCAAACACTACTTAGTATAAAAGACTGCTCTAGTCTTTTATACTAGAAAGAAGAACTTGAAGAATATGAAGAATTAAACTGAGTGTATTCCAATTTTGCTTATAAATAAGAATGTATAGAATGGCTTAATAGCTTACCAGCAAAGCATTTCAAGGGGACACGATGGCGCAGCAGCTTAATGACGCTGAAAGTTGCCGGCCAGAAATGGCTGACGCTTCGGCGGTTCGAGTCCAGCCTTCGTGTTAACAGGGTGAGCTCCTGTTTCCTCCCCAGCTCCTGTCAACTCAACAGGTCGAAAACTCACATGAGTAGATAAATGGGTACTCTCACTCTGGTGGGAGGAAAAATGCTGGCAGCGCCTTGCACAGAGAGATGGGACCAGTTGCCGGTAAGCGCGAAACCGCGCTCGCCCGAAAAAAGGGCGCGAAGCAACGGAAATCCCGCCTCCTGCGCTCGCCAGATGGGCTCTCCTCTAGGAAAGAGGCTCTGGCAAACCACTTCCGAAAAACAATTGCCTTGAAAACTGCAAGGATTCGTCCAGGCAGTCACTGCAGGGTCAGTAATGACTGAGCGCAGACAAAAAAAAAAGGCATTTCAAAATATTAAAGCATATTGGTGTTGCATTTTGTTGTGGAAGAATCAGTGCATTACTTGATTTAGGCATTTAACAGACATTTGCATTGCTACTATTGAGTCATTTCTAAACTGCATAGAAATGCTTGTATCACATATTTATTTATTGTTATTAAGATAATAGGGACAAGTGAACATTGCTAAATAGGTTCAAGTTTTTTTTTTAATTTGGTTGCTCCCAAAAGGTATAGTTTTAATATGAATATTGCATATTTTTTATTTCTCAAGGACCACATGAAAAATATATATGCATAAATTACATGTGCAAATGTTTCCACTATGATGGGGCAAAATTTAAGTTGGTTCATATTGGCTCATATTCCTTCTTTGTCCCAATATCATCTTGCTAGGGCTACAAAGTTTTTTGTGGTAGTGCCACCCTCTACAATGGTAGCCCTCCAAGATTTAATTTGCTAGCCTTTTGTAAGGAAATGAAAACCTGTTTCTTCCCTTAGTTACTTGTATAGAGATATTAGATGTGACTGTCTTGGGACATGATACGATGTGCTTTGATGGCTAGTTGCTTTTTATTTTTATTTTTGTTGATTATTGTTTATAATGTTTTGTTTAATATCTTGTAAACCACCCAGAGTCACTGTACTGGGTGGGTGGCCAAACTGATTACATAAATAAAAATATATAAATTTGTCTGTGAACATAACTAAAATTGTCATTCCTGAATCTAAATGTCAGCTGAAACATTTCATTCGTTGATCATTACTTGCTGGATTTTGTAATATGACCTGATTAGGGAAAACTATTCATGACAACGCATGTAGAAGTACACTTTGTGTTTGTGTACGGAATTTTTTTTAAAAAATGCAGTCTGGTGGAGAATTTGACTTTGTATTTTCATTTTCAAATCTACATTATAGTTGTTTACCATTTGGTTTCCATTTCCTTATTTTTTACTTCACTCTCTGTAACTTTTAAAATAATCTTTCCTTCTGTTTCACCTCAAAAATCCAAATTATTTCTTCAAATATATTTAATCTATTCATTTTTAATCAACAAAAATGAATGTGCATTGTGATTTTGTTTACTGTTTTCAGGGTCACTCATAGCACATTTACTCAGAAAGAAGTCCCACTGTGTTCAATGGGTGTTCTTTCAAGTCAGTGATGAGAACTGACTCAGCTTCATTTTTTATTCTTATTTTGTCCATCACATTTAAAAGACTGAAGTAATGCAAATATCAATGTCATATTTGTTTGCTTGCTCACTCATTATGCAATGGATCAGTGGCCCTTTTTAATGCTGTAATTGTAAGAAAGGCTTTTAAAGAGCATTTCCTATTAAACCCAATGAAACTTGCTACTGAATTAATATGTTTGAGACCTGAATGACGAGAAGCCATACATATATATCAGAAATGAAATAAGCAGATTTCTAGAGAAAGGAGTCTATAGCATTAGTCAATCATTATACTGTAGTAATTCCGAAGTACAACACATGAGTGGGGTGTGGCTACACTGAATAGTCCACCTCTGATATCACACATAAAAATTAACACCTGCCTTTGATAAGGATAAATCTTGATCCCAGTGTGGGGTTGTAGATGAGAGTGTACAATGTTTGGGGATGACTCAAAGCCTAATCTGGTGTTTGAGTCATGCACATTCCAAAAAGTAGGTGGTAAGATCACAGAAGTGGGTTGGGCCAGGGCAAAAGCTAAAATTAATTTCATTCAATTTAAATGTAATTAAAATACCATTGAATTAATTATAGCTTTTATGACTAATCTCTGTGTATTTAATAAGTTCTTTTTATGTAATACTAATTTGTAGTAACAGTTGAAAAGTTCTGGGGAGCATATCTTTTGGGGGGGGAGGTGTGAGGTCCTGGGACCTCAGCCTGTGCATCTGATTCTGTGCAATCATCCACATCTACCTGTACATCTGAAGATCCCCTAATTAGCACATGTAAAGCGTGGGCAGAACTATTTAATTCTGGGTTCCTTCTAGCACTTTTAATAATGACTGATGAATTGACAGCTGCCAGCTACCATAGGATCGACTATGGCTTTGTGAACGGCAATTCATAGAACCACAAGATATAAGTTTCATATGTTAACACATATGAAGTAAGTAAGCACATGCCTGTCATGTTCCCGTAATTTTATACAAAGTGAATACAAACGTTGAAACGACCATTTTACTCAGTTCTTCAGTTTACATTCTAATTCTAAGGCAGAATTCAGTGCGGAACCTTAATGTTGCTGACAAGATAATAACTAAGTAATGAGTGTTGTATTGTTTACTGGAAGCATGTCCTTAATTTTTAACAGCAAAACTAACATTTCCAGTGGTTCTATTAACAGGACATGTTAATGGCAACGTGAAGTTCCAAACAGTAACATGTGCTTTTTCATTTTAGCATTAATTTGCTAGAGGTCGTGAAATGCTTGTACTTGGTATCCATTTGTTTAATGAGACATTTCCATATTAGTGAATGAAGTAGATTGTAGGCATGATTTGGTTTTCCTTTCATTCCCTTCATTAAAAAGACTATTATGGCTATATATAAGGCCAGATGGAAACCATAACATCTTTTTTTTTAATGCTACCTTCTCTTTAATGAAGCCACAGGACAATATCACATTCACAAGCATAGCAGAGTTTTACTATAATCGTTGATTGCGCTGGTCCCATCTTGCGATAATCGGCAATATGCAAATCGTACTATTTAGTGTGAATATACCTAGGAAAAGTAAAAATATGTTATGGAAATTTTAAACTTGCATGAACTCCTTTTCATAACGAGGCACTTTATCATATTAAAAGTTCTGCAGTTAATTTCCACTTTGACTTGGAAAAAAAAAACTTTAAAAAACACTGTCATTTATTTTAAATAGGTAGCAACAGGAGGGTTGTTTCATCCTCTAGTGATAGTAAGCAACATTATACTTTCAGTGCCAGCAAAATCTGTATTGATTTCTATGTTCAGACATAATATTATGATAAAATTCCTATCAATATTGGGGTGCTGTTGCTTCTTCAGTTATGCCATATGACCAGTGTAAATGCACACATAAACATGCACAACTGAATATTATCAGTTCACAATATCAGTTAGTTCACTGAAATTACTTATACTCTGCCTAGACATTTTTAATAGAAAATATTCTAATTTGTTTTTAAAAATGAATTAAAATTAACAATCAACTTCTAGCTCCAGATAAGGACCCAGTAGGGCTGCATAGTACTTTTCTCTGCATAGAGAAAAAAAATGGAAAAAAATGGTTGAAGAATTGTCTGAAGCTCCATAAGGCAGCTGTTGACAAAAGATCTACAGGGTAGTCCTCATTTAGTGACCACAATTGGGACCAGAAACTCAGTCCTTAAGCAAAGTGATCACTAAGTGAAACTGCAACTGTGCTTATGATCTTCCCTCAGCTTTCCTCTGCTTTACAGACCTACAAAGGTCATAAATGTGAGGATTGGTCATAAAGTTGCTTTTTCATCACTGTCATAACTATGAATAGTCACTAAACAAGGACTACCTGTAGTGGAAAGAATGGTAGTAATAGAAAATATGCAATAAAAACACATGAGCTATTTGCAAGATGCATCTATATCTGAGCAGCAAAAAATCTGAATATCAGTAAATGGCAGCATAGACATATAGATAATTTATCCAGGTTTTTGCAGTTGGACATGGTTACCCTTTGCAAATAGCATGTATGTTCTTAGCTACTTTTCAGATAATTTTGCTGGTTCCTGGCAGGGGGTGGGGGAACAAAAATAAGAATCCTCCAGAAGTTATTTGCTTATGAAACAAAGCAGATAACTGATAGATACAGACATTTTTCTCATTTTAAGGTACAGGAAAAGTAGTTCTGCATTCTGCTTGCTCTTGTCACCTACGGCAGAGAAGGCACAAGGTCTTTCTGCATGGCAGTAAGTAATATCTGCCTTTCCTCTTCATTAAATCACAGGGCTAACTAAAAAGATTCCAAAGGCTTTTCATTGCTGGCACTGAAGGCAGTTTCTAGGAAGACCATCAAGGATTTGTTTAAAATTCTGTGTGAGTCAGAAAACGCTCAGTATGTGTTTTGATCTCTGTAACCCTCTCTCTATTTCTCCTATTTTTTTGATCACTGTGGCTTGATATATTGAGTCTTTTTTTTTTTAACAAAACTAGATTTTTAAAAAAGAAATTAATGCCATGGAAATATATAATTTTTGAAATTCCTTCATGTTAAAAAGGAAGAAAGGCAGCTACTATATAGCAAATCGGACCGTTGATCCATCTGACCTTCTGTGACTCACCAGACTTCTGGAAGGATATTTTAGGCCTCCTCAACTGTCCCTAACTGTCAGTTAAACCTGCGATCTTCTGGATGCAGAGCATGTGCTCAACCGCTATAGTCCCTCTGATAACATTTTTTTTTCCTGGACATGATGAAAGACCAACCATAAGCTGCTTTTTCTTTCATACCATGAAGGCTGTTCTTCTCCTGGGATTAGTTGGGACTGGATAAGAAAAGTCTATCAGGCAGGGGTAACCCAGAGGAGGACTGGGGGGTCTAGGCCTACAATCACAAATGCATGGGATAATCCACTGAGGTTGCATGTAATGGCATGCTGCCTTGATTTTTTGATGCAACCTCATCGACTGTAATATCTATCTGTATGGATAGTGAAAATGATGTAATATTTTGTTATCTTTATGTTTTATGTTTTATTGATTTTATTGTAATTTCTTTGATTGTTGTGAGTCCTCCCAGAGTCACTAAGAGTCAGGCAGCATACAAATGTAATAAATTATTATGATTGGTCACACAGCCAGGTGTTTTGACTGGATTTGGCATTTTTATCCACCTATCGAGTCTTTCCCAAGGACCCGGGATAGGCAGATGTTGTTTGATGGTGTTAAAGGTATCATTGCAGGATGTAAGCTGTTCCAAGTAAAGCTGCCTTTTGCTATTGACTGTTAGTGATTTTGTCAATGCCGATGGCCTTCAAGTGGTGCTCCAGGTGTTTTGGGATTGCACCCAAGACACTTATTACTATTGGTACCATCTTTGCTTTCTTTCACCATAGTCATTCTACTTCTATTTGCAGGTCTTTAAATTTTGTGATTTTCTCCAGTTCTTTCTCTTCTATTCTGCTGTCTCCAGGTATTGCAATGTCCACTATTCAGACTTTTTTGTATTATTATTATTATTATTATTATTATTATTATTATTATTATTATGCGCACTTGAAGAAATGGTTATGGCTAAGTTGATGGTGATGGAAATCTACACTATACTGATTAGCAATGGATTCAATATTTCTTCAAAGGTACTGCTACTTATTCTTCCTTATCTTTATCTTCCCTTTCAGAGCACAGACAGATTGTCTGAGGATTGAAAAGGAAAGCAAGCAAATGCCTTCCATGTATCTGGGTGTGGTTCTATAGCTTTCTTACCCTACATCCATATCAGAGTAATAGCAGAATTGAAAGACATTCATCACCACCAGTGAAATATGGTAATGAGAAGAAACTTCTCTTCCCAGCAACCATAAAGAGTAAATTTAAGTCAAAGAAGCATTTTCTCCCTGGTTCATCCACCATAAAAGCAAACAGTTGGGTTCACTATGAGTTTGGATTTATCAAAGAGCAATGATGTGCACCACTCCCAAGGCTGCACCCGACATTATAAGTAATGTTATCACAAAGCTGTCTTTAATTAGGATAAGAAACATAGGAAATATAAGTGTAACATTAATTGAATTGATTACGTTGGCCACTCAAAAGTGGGCCTCAGGCAGAAACAACATAGCATTAACAGCAGAATAAACCATTTGCTTCCTTAATAATATAGAGCTTTCTCTACAGTTCTTACCATTCACAAAGTTTTTCTCAGAGATTTCAAAGTCTCTGCTAACACTATGGATGAAAGTGAGCAATCAGAACCCAAACAATTTCTAATTATGTTAATGAAATGTTCATCTGTGGTGCTGCTAGTGGTATTCCTTTTCAAACAAAGTTCTATTATCAATGATTGACTGAATTGTTGAATGTTTAAAAAAGGAGAAGGAAAATAGGAAGAGGAAGAATCCCATCCTGATCCTGGCTAACTTTTTCAATTTTTTTTCATCAGATTTTTCCTGATACAAAATGTAAGTTCTGTTTGGGGCTAATGAATCAATATTTAAGCTTACTTTTGTGCATATTTTTCCTAATGGATGCACTTTCTCCATTGGAGTTCATACTTTCCTCTGATTAATGATTTTTTGTACATATATTTCTACTAGCAACAGGAAGGTCTTTGTATTTATGGACTATTCTTTTGAGGGTGGGGATCTCAGAGCTCTGGTGGGTGAAATGCTGACAAAAATGAAATAGGTTTTCTCACACATTTGAGAGGTCTGCATGCTTGAAAAAAAACTTTTTCCCCCTTTTGAGAGGGAACAAAAAAATGTAGGTTTTTTTTCTCTTTAAGAAATATGTTAGGATATACAGTTGTGTGAAAAAGAAAGTGCACCCTCTTTGAGTTTTCTGGTTTTACATATCAGGACATAATAAAAATCAACTCGTCCTTAGTAGTTCTCAAAAGTAGGTAAATACAACCTCAGATGAACAACACATGGCATATTACACCATGTCGTCATTTATTTGAGGGTGTACTTTCTTTTTCACACAACTGTACAGTCAAGTTTTTCATGCATTTTCTGCCTCAGTTGGGTAGAAAATATGTCACCAGCTTTCAGCAGTTGTGATAAGAGGATTCTATCCCATCTAGATGGAACTAGAATTTGGACACCACTTTTGGACTTGTGGTTAATTTTTTTATTATTATTATTTGAACTCCATGCTGAAATCAAAATGCTTTTGAACAAAATGCTGAAGCATGCATTTTAGTGTATATCAATCAGGTTCAAAATCAGTATATTCATCTAAAATTTCTGAAGAACTGAATTGCTCATCCATTTGTATCCATTTGTATAGCCAAAGGTAAACATATAATCAGAATCATATATTAGCATGTATACATATGTTGTATGTCAAGTATTAAAAATACTTTACAAATTGTTATCTCATAAACAACACTTTTGAGTGGTACAAACAGTATATGCTGTTTGTTATATTTCAGCCACAAAGACATCAACAAATGCTTTTTAAAGGCATGGCACATGTTTATAAGTATCTGAACATTGAACAACCAGATTTGGTTGTTGTTCAGCTTACTATATACATAGTATCGACATTTTCATTCAAGACAAGCCTAGATGAGATTTTTCTGCACCACCCTAATAATATATTGTTAGAAGTTGTAAACAAACAAGCCATCTGATAATGTCAGGACATGAAGTTTAATAAATTAGGAGGCAGAGGTGACAATTTGACACATGATTGCTGTTTCAATAGCAACCCTATGATTCTCATTGGGTACATTCAGATTGAGTTTGTCTGGGAATAATATATAATAATAGCAATGATAAGTGAAATGTGAGTTACTATGCTTTAAGTAGGCCATTGCGTCTTAGCAAATGGACCTTTGCTGAAGTTTGAATATTTTATCTCTGCTTGGCTGTTTACCATGGTTCTTTATATCTTTATTTTCTCATTCAGTCTGTCAGATAGTACATTATTTTACTTAATTGGCAAACAACTGAGTCATGGGTCTGAACCAAGAATCTAGCATAGCTAACATAACATTATCTGTTTAAATCTACAATTTATTTTTCATCTGTCTATTTCTCGCTTGTCATTGAAGGTTTTCCAAGTAATAATGATTTTAAGTCAGAGAGATGGGCACAAGAAATAAACATACACACGTCAATCCTATAGCAATCCAGATAGGAATAAATCTAGCATTGAATGTGTTTCACTGAAATACACACTTTACAAAGTTTCAGATAATTTATATAAAACCTTAGTCACATTGACTGAAGCCACCTCTTCATTTCCGTTCTTTGCCACAACCCAGTTTCCAGCAAAAGCAACAAAAATCTAGTTACTGGTATTTTAAGAGGGACAGACAGGAAGATCAAAGGAATGCTGTGACAAAGAGAAAAAGGGAACAAATAGGAAGTCTGATTACAAGTTACACTTCTGAGTAGCATCAGCCTTTGCCATTTCATAGGATAGGCATTTTAAAGTCATTCTCCACACATAATTGTCTTAATATTTCTTTCCTGATAGGCTCACCTTTCTCCCAAATGTACCCAAAGCAGCTACAAGTGACAGAAAAAATGCCAATGACACCAATGGTCATAAACTAGGAGCCAAAGGTGGGAAAGAAACTAATTCTTCTCACCATGCACTATGACACCACCAGAAAGCCTCAATGAATTTCATCTAGTGATTTCAAGAAACCGGTAAAATCTTGAGCAGCCCTAGTTGCAACAATTGAAAATAGAGCTCTTGCCGCAGATATAGGCTGCTGCTGCTGCTTCTTTTCTGCTTTCTTAACAGTTCATGTGCAAATCTCCCTTGATAACATTGGGATAATATATGAAAGAAGGAAGCTAAAGATTGTGCCTAGTTGCTTCAAAAGGCACAGGCAGTTCATTTAAAAAAGAATATTGTGCATAAATTAACATATTCCTCTTGATCACAACAGTACTGTGGAAGCATTAGCTGTATCTCTTATTCTCTCTTGATGGATTCTTATAAATAAATGAAGTATCGCAAAGGCTTTGCATAATACACCTGGTAGAGGTTCAGAGCTTTAAGGGCTTCCTATTCATGGAGTTATCATCATCAAGTGCCCTAGGACAGCTTAGACTTTATTCTGCTTAGCACACACCCTGGGTTGACATGAGACAGACATTCTTAATAGTGTCACACTTTGTTCCTGTGCCTCAGAGATTTTGCAAGCAACATAGGATGGGAGAGGAGAGGAGAGGAGAGGAGAGGAGAGGAGAGGAGAGGAGAGGAGAGGAGAGGAGAGGAGAGGAGAGGAGAGGAGAGGAGAGGAGAGTGGGAAGGGAAGGGAAGGGAAGGGAAGGGAAGGGAAGGGAAGGGAAGGGAAGGGAAGGAAAGGAAAGGAAAGGAAAGGAAAGGAAAGGAAAGGAAAGGAAAGGAAAGGAAAGGAAAGGAAAGGAAAGGAAAGGAAAGGAAAGGAAAGGAAAGGAAAGGAAAGGAAAGGAAAGGAAAGGAAAGGAAAGGAACTATCCTGGAGGTTTGCAACAGTAGGAAGATTTTTTTTTTTGTTACCTCTGAGTCAAGGTCTCGCAAATCTGACCTATACTTATCGGTGTGCAAGCAGAAAAGTGGTCCTGAATTTTTAACAATAATCTGGAGGTGCTTCTTTTTTTTCTGCTCAGTTTATATTGTATATTTGGTGATCAGTTGAATGCAGACCTCATTTTAGTTCAAACTATTAAGTTTTTTTGTATAATAATTTCTATTGAGCTTTAAAAATACAAATATAAAAAACTAATACAAACTAAGAAAAATATAAAAAAGTAAAAGTAAAACGTGCAGAGAGAAAAAAAGGGGGGAAAGGGAAAAAATATAAGGAAAAAAGAAAAAAAGTTACATAAAGAAATGACTTCCCCTTTCATCAAAACAAGTACAATTTTAGTAACTTATCACCTTCTCTAACATTTTAACCAAAAATCTCTTCATCCCATATCTCATCTTTTCTCTATTAGAAAATAATAAAGCCTCATCATTCAGTCTCAATCAGCAAATGTTTATTAAGAGGTACCAGAAATAACAATATGTATATTTTAACCTTAAACAAGTAAACCAATTTCATATTCCTTTCCTTTCCTTTTCACAGTAACTTATCATTTTCTCTAAAAATACAACAACAAAAAACCCTCTTTTCCCCATAACTTATGACATATCTATAAACAAATCTTTAAAGCCTTGTTGTTCAGTCCTGGTCAAAAAAACCCATTAAAAGCTTCTAGAAAAAAAATCATATATATTTTAAACTTGATCGAATAGGTCAACTTTATAATCCTTCCTTTTGCTTTTAAAAAATCTTAATGTTTATTCCTTTTAAGTAATGTTGCAAAAGCTGATTTCTTTTCATTCTCTCTTTATCTTTTCTCAGGAACTCCTTTATAAATATATCTCTATTTTAGGTCCAAAGTAAGAAAGTTGTCCTAGTCACTCTTCTGAGTTGAAATCACACATCTAAGTCAGCCACCTGATTTATTATTTGTGCGTCCCTTTTAGCTAATAAAACATCAGCAGGTTTCATTTGTAGGTCCTGTACATCTTTGTTAATATCATTCCTGTAGCCTGTCATTTTTAAATCCATGTCCAAAACAGCCTGATTCTCAGTTGTATGCTCTTCTATCTCCTCTTTTAAGCCAATTTTTATAGTAGCAGACAAATTTAAGAGAAAGTTTTGAGTACTGTCCCCAAATATCCTTGAATTCTTCCAAAGTTAAAATACTTTTCTCCATTCTGTATTAGTGGTTCTTCCCCTTTAATTATAATCTTTATAGTCCCAATAATTACTCTGGACTGGGCTTCACGCTGCTGAAAGGAGTGGTTCATGCTCTACAAGTCCTTCTGGATTCATGAGTGCTGTTTGAGCAGCAGGTGTATGACAGATGGTGAACCAGATATAATCCTACCTGGACCAGGATGCTCTGGTGATGATAATTCACACCCCAATCATCATTTGACTAGACTACTGTAATATAGTCTATGTGAGTATACCTTCAAAGATGACTTGGAAACTGAAACTAATACAGAATGTTACAGCCATATTATTTGCAGGGCAAGCTCACTAATGTATAATGATCTAGATTTTTGCAGTCAGTGAACTGGTTGATATTAGGCTTCCAGCCCTTATTCAAAATCATGGTCACTACTTTTAAAGTCCTACATGCATTGGGACTGGGATGTATCAGGCATTGTGTGGCTAAACTTTAATATATCCTTCAAGTCCAAACATCTAGAAAGGTCCTCCTATGAGTTTTCTCCCCTTTCATGAGGTACATAGGACATGGGCTAAGCAATAACCTTCTCCATTGTAGTCCTTGTATAATGGAACATACTTCCCCTGGAAATGCACTTGGTACTATCTCTGGCATTTTACAAGGCT
The DNA here is from genome assembly GCA_030867105.1 of Liasis olivaceus. NCBI lineage: Eukaryota > Metazoa > Chordata > Lepidosauria > Squamata > Pythonidae > Liasis > Liasis olivaceus. The sequence goes on from CM061352.1 coordinate 41,597,206, forward strand.
GCAAAATCTGTGTTTTTCTAGCATGCCTTTGGCCTAAGTTGATTATAAGCACCATCATAGGATTGTGATTTTTTTGTTTTTGTAGTGCTTCAATTGTCTTTATTTTGCTTTGTTGTAAATTATCCCAGTGTCCTTCAAGATGTAGGTGGTGTTCAAATATTGTAAAATAAATAAATAATAAGCAAACAGTGTTGAAAATACATGGCAATAATCTTCAATGAACTTCAGTTACCTAAGAAAAGGACAACAGTTGTAATGGACCAAGACAAAACCCATCTTAGTCTAGCATTTTGTACTACCCAAACCAATAGTTTTTAATATACATGTCCTGTATCCTCAATAAATTTATGCACTCCTTTTTTAAAACTTTTGAAGTAAGCCATTGTGCCCATGCCATACGGTAATGAATTCCACAGATTGGTCTGATGAATCAGGAATAGTGAAAGCAAGGCGTAAACAAACATTGCTCCATTCCAAACTGCTATAGGTCATATAGCAACATAAATCTATTCACCCCAACTACACACAAAATAGAAAGAACATATTTTAAAAAGCAGCAGACTTCCCTTTCCATAGATGAAGATGGAGACATGGATAAACTCTTGCCAATTTTCCTTGGGTTACTCAGGTAGAGATGTAAAGCTATTCCAGCTTTCCTTTTATATGGCTCACCATAGTGACTGAAACTGAAGAAGAAGCCAAAATCCTCTACAAGCTTCATAGATTCCAAATTTCTAGCTGAAATACATTTCAGTGGTTCATCTTATAGTGCACCTTAGCTAGAACTAAATCTGCTTGACTGCTGAAGAGTCATGACACAATGGGATCACAGAACCCAACCAATCAGGAAGTGGTACAAATGTTCCTGGTAGAAGTGCCATTATTAAAGGTTAGAAAAATGAGAAATGTAATGAAATCATGCTCAATTAGCCCTTGCTCCCATTCAGACTATACTTGAGACTTTCAACTAGAATGCAGGGAATAAACTAGGGATCTTCTGTAAGCAAAGAAGAAATGCAGTGACTGGGTGACAAATAAGATTAAGCATAGGAAAAAGTGTCTCATCTATCTTTTTAAAAAATGGTGGAACAGATCATGCTTTTCCTCTTTTTTCACAGGGTAACTATTTTTCAAGATACTACTTATATGGATGGGGCATCTATAGTCTTCCTAATGGGGCAACAGATGAAGAGACAAATCGGTACTGGAAGTGATCTGTCTTCACCAGTCCCATAGTTGCACATTTATACCTCAATCACTGTTTGAAATATTCAGTCATAAAATTCAATTTAGTTTGGTTCACTGTTCTGCACATGGTATTTCCTTCCCCAAGCTCTCTTCACATTAACCACTTACACTTATTTTTGTTTATAAAGTTGATTTTATAAAAGAATTATGTTGAAGTAAAATAATAGCTGATAAGAAAATATTCATTTTATGTCATAGTTTTTTTGGTGGGATATATTTGCTATACTAAACTTAGAGAAAGAGAAGAGTATAGGGAAAAAAAGAATAAAAAGTACGGAAAAAAGAAAAAGAAAAAGAAAGAAAGAAGAAAAAGAAAAAGAAAAAGAAAGAAAGAAGAAAAAGAAAAGAAAGATTATATAATAAAGAAAAAGAAAATAAATATATAAAGAAGTGACTTCCAACCTTCACCACAAGTATGAACAAATTTAGTAACTCTTCATCCCCTATAACGTTACAAACAGACATCTCTTCATCCCATATCCCATCCCTTATCTATAAGCAAATTAATAAAACATCAACTTTTCAATCCTGGTGTCAGCAAAAAATGCATAAAGGGTTGTCAAAACACTGCAAAAAAAAAAAAAAAAAAAAGGTCTTATTTTAACATTGATCAAATAAACTAACTTTATATTCCTTCCTTTTACTTCTAACAGTCTTAATCTTTAATTCAATCAAGTATTGTTGTAGGATTTGATTTTTCTTCAATTCTACTTTATCCCATCACATAGATTTCTTCAAGGTTTTAACAAGCCTCTTTTGTAGATTCAATAAGAAAACATTTTCATGGTTCTTCTCTTGGTTTATCATTTGTATTTCCCTTTTAATTTTTAAAACTTCAGCCAGTTTCTTTTGTATATCCAGTAAAGCATACTTTTCCAAATAATTTTCTTTAGCCTGTCATTTGTAGTTCTACATTCTGTACTTTCTCTATCTTGTCAGATAATATTTGTTCCCCATCTGTCATTCATTCATTAACATCTTTTAGGCATAGTCTGTCCATATAAGCAGACATCATTACTGATAGTGTTGATGTTGTAGTTACTAATTTCTGGCTCCATTCTTCAAAGATCTCTAATATTTCCAGTGTTATAATGTTTTGTATCATTTTGTAATTACCAGTATTAACTGACATCAAGTACAGGCTTTTTTTCCCCTTCTGCTTAAAATCTTTAGCTCCTTACAGTATTTAGTTTCTAAAATCATCACTTATCTTTTGTTCTGACTTGCAATAGCCAAGACAGTCAAAATAAGTTTCCCATGAGAAGCTGTTTATTTTTTTATAATTAATTCTAAAATCTTATAGTAAAAGTCAATATTCCAAATTTATCTGGTCCCTTAATCTGTTTATAAGTTTCTTAGATCAAACTCTTATTTAGCATTTCCTGTTTATTTCAAATTCTTTCTTAGGGTTATAATTAATTTTTCTTTTGTTCAGAGTTGAAGCTAAACTCACCCAGCAATTTTTCAAACTTGTTCCGAAGGTCTCTAATATGTCATACTATAAAGAAATTTAATTCTTGGTTGAATGCTTCTACTTAAATTAGAGTAACATCAATGAAATAGAACACTGTTTTATTCTGGTTTTGTTTTCTTTTTGTATGTTCATACTCATGTCCTTTGATACCTGCCTGATCTTTTCTTTCTAGAAGTTCATCCCGCCAAGCCAATACCCTTCTCAGGTATATATTGTAGTTACTATAAACAATATGGTTATAGCCTATATAACCTATAAAAACCTAGCACAGTCAAAGCATATTATAATAATTTGTCTACTCAAGCACTTTCAATCTCACTATGAATTGTTTTTTGGAAATAATATTTTGTATCTGGGCTGCAGATAGCAAGTGATCTATGATCTGAAACTGAAAGTCAGGCAGCAGATAGTCCACTGCACAAGGTGAAGTTGGGGTTAATGGAGGAGAGCAGAAATAGGACAGCAGTTCCAATACGAAACAAAATCATCCAAGGGCCAGAGGACAAGAAAACAAGCTGTAAAGCATAGGATCAAAAGCTTAGAAAAACAGAATATAAACAAATAAGAAAAGCTCTCCTTGATCAAGCCAAAGCCCCTCCCACATAGATTAACATTCTATGTTGTACAATGACCAACTAGTTGCTTTTTAGCAACTGTATTCACAAATACAGATGGGAGAATGATGCCCTTCTCTATCATTACTCCCTACCAGCTGGTATACAAGACATGTCACCAGGAATTTTGAAGTAGCAAATTGCCATCAAGACAAGTAGCCACTGGTAACCCAATTTTCCATTAATTTATCTAATATAATCTGAAACCTATCAGTTAGTGGTCATAACAACATCAAATAACTGAATTCCATATGAGGTATATACAACTTAATCCAGGCTAAAGAAGTCATTCTTTTTATTGATTCTGAAAATCACCACACTTTGTTTTAATGGATGATCTGGAGAAGAGACATAGAATGACAGTGCTTTAACACCAAGTTATAGAAAAAAAATGAGTTCTTGAATAAAACAGCTGTTATGCTAGCCTCTAGTACTACCTATAGTGAGGCTGGCTGATTGCATATAGAAGACTTAGGAAGCCTCATTCTATGAGTCTAAGAAGGGAAATGTCCAGAAGATCTGTGATGTACAGTTTCCTTAGAGTTTCTGTCACTTGGAGTGATCCTTACTGTCAGATTTTCTCCAGTTTGGGAGATCAGGATAAAACTGATCTTTTTTAAAATCTCATTTACTATCCTGAAAGGTATATTAATCTAATACTACTTCTCACCGAAATCCACTACTCAAATGCTCCTTTTTAAGTTTATTATTTATTTTATTTATTTATTTCATTGGATTTATCTGCCGCCCATCTCCCCCACAATAGGGGACTCTGGGCAACTCACAAAAACATTAAAACTATAAATATATCCAAAATTTAAAACAATACACATAAAACATCCAGAATTTAAAACAATACTAAAGAAAGGAAGATCCAAGCAGATGGAAAATCAGGCTGCGGAGAGCTGGCCACTACGGGGCTAGCCATCCCCCTGCTTGAAGTATTCCCTCCCCACCCCAGGCCAAGTGGCAGAACCAGGTCTTCAAGGCCCTTTGGAAGGCCAGGAGTGAGGGGGTCATTTGCACCTCCGGGGGCAGAATGTTCCAAAGAGTGGGGGCTACTGCAGAGAAGGCCCACCTTCTGGACCCCGCTAGATGGAATTCTTTTACTGAAGGGGTCCGAAACATGCCCTCTCTATGCGATCGGGTGGGACAGGTTAAAGACATTGGGGAGAGGCAGTCCCTTAGGTAACCTGGTCCCATGCCATGTAGGGCTTTAAAGAAAGATAGACAATTTGGTGAGAAACTCTCAAACAGACAACAACTATATAAAAACTCTACAAACAAAAAACAATAGTTTTTTGTTTGTAGAATAAAAGCAGAGTGATATATGTTGCTATAACAAAAGTATTCAATACCATATAACTTTGATAATCAAGAGAAAGATAAATCAGTCTTAATCTTCAAAAGGAAATTCAGAAGATGATAATGCCCTAAGTAGGTAGTTTTATCAAGCCATACATTTTTCCTTTGTGCTACTTTTAAACTCTGTTCTGCAACCAGAGGACATTCTCAAGAAACTGAAGTGGAATTGTAATAAAAGAGAATATTGCTTTGGTGTAGACAGTGATGATCCTGTTAACACAGAGAGAAATGTGTTTCTTGAATCAGGACAAAGAACTGTCAATAACTGATGATGGTAGGTCTTAGGTGGAGATGAAATTAGTCTCTTTCTCTCTAAAGTGTGGCCTCACCCTGGAACAACATCCATCTCATAAATCTAAAGGGAGATTCTGTTGGCCTTTAACTTAGAGGGCTACACTGCAGTTTTATCCTGAAGACTCTGAAGACCTATTCATCAAATTTCCCCTCCCCAGAAGGAGTAACTCCAAAGAAGTTACTCTGGGGAACATTTCACTGGCTTAGCTGCATTGTGAAAAATCTTTGACTTGGACTCTGTAGCTTCAAGTCTGTGCTGAGATCATTTGTCTTTGGTTGGTTGGACTGTAGCCTTGATCTCTGAGGTCCTGAACCTGATATTCTGAACCAGTTAACAGTATCTGTTCCTGAAAGAGATCCAGGGTTCTGAACCTGGGACTCAGACTTGCTTTAATCATCCTACCCTGCCTCCTCTTCTTCCTGAACTCTCACTGACAAGAGGGCAGATATCTTGTCAGAGGCCAAACTGCACAGTGAGCACTGCTGCCTACATAAAAACCTGGATAGTGAATAATTGAGTTACCTCATGTTTCTGCTGTCATTGTGTGAAGCCTTCTCATAGAAGTGTTGTGTCCCACATGCAACAGAATATGGAGTAAATGGCTTTAGCCTCAAAACCTTATGAAAAAAGTGCTCCAGAAACTGATCAGCCAAGCCATTTGGCCTTACTCACTTCTCTCAGTTTAGCAAGTTTCTAAACAACAACAACAACAAATCAGGCATGTCAAAATAACCCCTTTTCTCATTCTTTTCATGAAGGTTATGAATACTCCCCTCTTCTTTTCAACAGAATAACCTTTTCTCTATAGTTAAACAGCCTCTTGTTTTCAGCAATCTGAGCAGTTTCTGTGTTAAATCTGAGGAACCTGGCTGTGATTTTCTTAATTAATAACTGAGATGACCCTACTCTATGTTCATATAACCTTAGTGCTTATGAAATTATGTCCTATTAATCATCAGAATATCCTAAAGCAGTATGTTACATACACCACTTAACCCCCCACCCACCCCCACCCCACACACAGTCCCCTTTGTGTTCAACCTGCTTGGTGCTGTCCTAATTGGACACCTGCTGGCCCATTCATTGTGTACAAGACTAATTCATGCACCTGTTCCTTACTCCACACTTTACTAAGAGGTTAGCAGAGCAGCTGGAAGAAACTAAAAGGCTGTGTAGTACAAGACGCTGAGAGGCAAGACCATCCATCCATCCTCTAAAGAGCAACCTGCTCAGTCTCACTTAAAGTGACCCATAAGCAGAGAACAGGAATAATTCACAGTCAGTACTGTCAACTAAGGTAATCAACAACATCCACACCAAACAAACAGCATCTATTGGGAATGGGGAAAGGAAATCCTTCCTGAACTGATAAATGGTTCAGGGTATCAGATTCAGAACTATAGTGTACAATCCAACATTACAAGCAAAAAAGCCAAGTGACATCACTACTGCCTTGGAATTACAGGCAAAGATTTTGTGCAATACAGTTGACCAGTCAGCCACTCCTCATAAAACCAACCATTTCTGAGTTACTTCTTCTAGGAAGAGGAATTTTGATGAATGTGGCCTTCGTGGTCTCCTGGATGAAGCCTTACCGCACCCTCTGGGTTAAAAGACAGAAGAGTCTTCCTAGGATTTATGGTATGGGCTGTGGTTTCCTGAGTAAAGGACCTGCCTGATAGGAGAAAGGACTGCATCTTCTTCTAAAATCTACCACTGTCAGTTGCTGATAGTTCTTTCATCCAAGTCAAGGAATACATTTCCTGTGCTAATAAAATGATAGGGTTGCATTTGGGGCTTTTCTCTGCCACCATTAGCCAGATCTGCCTAGTTTTTGAACTTTTGGGGGGGGGGGAGGTTTCATCCCTTCCCAAATTTTGCCCTGATTGTGATGTGTTGTTCTGCTGGCAGACAGATAGATGGACACACAGATACAGTCCTAAACCCCTTTTTATAATTTCCTGCCAACTTTCTGTTGGGTTGGAAATAATAAAAATGGCTGTCCAAGCTACAATTTTCTACTGGAAAGCAAAATATTGATATATGCAAGCAGACATGCCCTATATACTAGAGTTAACCCTAGACATATATTTGTAAGATTATATAATTATTAACAACTACAACAAAAACAGCAAAGCAAGCATCAAGAAGGATATTCAGCCCAAATTTCTAAACAGCCCTTGAAATGGGACTTTTGGCAGCCAAGTGCTCTTTTCAAATATAGAAAGAGAGATGAGTCCTCAGGCCATTGCATAATTGTCAGAGAATGAATATCTTTCCAACCTCTCTTAACAGCCATGAACACATGCCATGTCCATTTCCATTGTCTACCGGTTAATTTTCAACTTGACACTATATAATTCAAAAGACATACAAAACTGAATGAGTCTTTCAAAAGAAAATACTGTATATAAAATAGCTGATGTTCAAAAGGGAGTATCTATAGGATAGGACTGCTTTATATAAACCAATGCTATATTTGGAATATCACATAAAGATGACCAATCAGTGCTTGCAGCTAAACAGGTCATTGGATACCACTAAAAATAATGACACCAACTCTTTTCAAGCATCTAAAAATGCCAATAAAATGTGTGATTGGAGAATGAGCACCCTGTTTCTCAGTTTTCATTATCTTCCCAATACTGACCAAAGAAGAACATGGGGAGACGCTACTCTCTGTGCAAATTATCTTTCATAATCAGAATGGACATCTAGCTCCCCAGTGCAGTTGTCCACATAAGAAAGGTGAGAATAAGTATTCTGGTGAAGAAAATAGGAGAAAGCTTTCATTTTACCCAGAGCAGTTTCTGCAGAAGATGTTGCTGTATTTGATTACTAGCAGCAACAAGGACACAGCTATATTGATGTGTATCATGTACCTTCTTCATATCACACTGACTCCTGGGGTGTGGATATGAGAACATGGGTGTGAATGAGAAGTGTAGGTGTGCCTACCCCCATTCACCACCAAAGGGTTTATATGCATCCATGTGTCCTTTCCCCCAGCAAGAATTGCCCACTCTTGAGGCATGTGAATTCACTCTGATTCACCTGTTAGGAACTGCCTGGATTGCAAGCTCATACTATCGAAAACCCTTTTTCTTGTTCTTCAGTCCATCATGACATGAGGTGGGAATTTCCAGGTATTTTTGTGACACATAAATTGGGGGGAGGGGTGGATTGGTTAAGAAGATTTCATATTAAAGGAATTCATAATGAAAGAGAAACTTTTGTATCTATACCAACTGGGGAGAGATTGCCTGATACACTTTTAAATGAAATTTCATTCAACAGGCTGGGAGGGAGGGTGCATGGTTCTGAAATTGCTGTTCTCGCTAGAGGGCCAGTTTAAAAAAAAAGTCTTATATTGAGGTCTAAATGAGGAAAGATTCCAGATCTTGAAAGGCATATATGAGGAATAAATCCCCATAGTGGTGTCTGAGAAAGGAAGGAAAAAAGTACTTGAGTTCTTTTGCATGATAAAGGTGCTTCCAATAAAATTGTCTCTTTAAAAGGCTGCCTGGGAGTGAAGAGATGAAGCTTTTGGCACATTATAATGAGATGAGATGGTAATATGGATGTGAACAGTTACTTCTGAGTATAGAGTGAATAAAAAACAGCCAGATCCAAATGCTTAATAGAGGTTTAACATTCCTCTCTCCCCCAGTGCCCCAGCCTACTTTACGTTTCAAAAGCAGGGAGGTTCTCAAGAAGGATTCACCACATCACAAATAATGCAGAAGAGAAAACAGCTTGACAAATAACCCTCTTTGTGCTCCTAAGAATAGCATAATCCCATTTTTTTTTTAAGATGGACTGATATTGCTGTGATTAAAAGGGAAGGGGTAATCTTTCTCTCCCTCTCATTTAAGTCCAAGCCCCATGAAATTGAAGCTTGCTCAGGTTCTACTAAAAGGAAGCACCACCTGACACTTACTTTAAAATAATAATAATAATAATAATAATAATAATAATAATAATAGCATGAGCACACATCTCACCTGCTCCAATCTTTTAATTCTAATAGAAGATAGGCTTAGGGTAGCCAGAAGGAGCAGGATGTGATTTAGTTCAGTCTGATGATTCTGCCTTGGTAAATGTCAGAAGCAGAGAACAGAGTATTAATAATCATTTGCATCCACGGTAGTAGAAGGCAGCTCTCCAATGAGAGAAAGAGAGAGAGAGAAAGCACAAAACCTAAAAGAAGATCCAGGCAGCTTTGCCCAAATAATGATACATGGGAGGAGTTGGATAGAGATGGAGAGATACCAATCTATATACAGATTGAAATATAGATAGATAGAAACATAGCAGCAGCAGAAGTCTCTTCCCAACGAAAGTGAAAATTTTCAGGAATAATAATAATAATAATAATAATAATAATAATAATAATAATATCATCATCATCATCATCATCATCATTTGAGAAGATGTAAAGAGAAGGGCAGTCCACATGAGCACTGATTCTATGTTAATCACTTTGTATTTACTGCCACTGGAGAAAGGCACATTTGTTATGCAGACAGTGTTCATTGTCGTTGCTTGATCATTAATGCAGTGCTGCCAGCAACAAAATGAATTAGCACTCTGAATACTAAAGACCAGCTCCTGATCTCGAGTGTAGCACAATGACACTTGCAGGAGGAAACCGTTCCAGTGGGCTGGTCCAAGGGGACATTTGTGACCTCTGCTCATTATAATCCCTCTCCCTTCCTTCCTTCCTTCCTTCCTTCCTTCCTTCCTTCCTTCCTTCCTTCCTTCCTTCCTTCCTTCCTTCCTTCCTTCCTTCCTTCCTTCCTTCTCTTTAAAGACTGATGAATAGGAAATTTCCCCAGAACAGCTGAAAAGTGGATGACCTCACAATTGAAATCATTTAATATTTTGCCATGGTTTTCACCCTCTCTTCTTCTTCTTTCTTTTCCTCTTTCTTTTGCCTATTTCCAAGAACCCAGGAAAGAGTGCGATCATTTCCCATGCCTGTCCCCTCCCCCCACCCCTTTCTTTTCCTAATCAACAGTTTATCATCTCTCCTTGGAAGCTAAATGCTTTGAATTTCAGCAATTCCAAGCATTCTGTAAATCGGTGGCACAGCACTGTGGAAAGGGCATGAATACAAAACACAGAGGAATCAAAGCCCTGCTGTGCCCATGAAGAGATGTCAGAGGCATGTGGAAAGGCAGGGTAACAAAGGCAATGCCACCTGTCACTCTCCCACAGCTTTGGATGTCAGTGTGTCATAGAAGAGTATTAGCTCTTCTCTTAGAAATGCTGGGCTGCTACTGTTGACTTGAGCCTCCCACTGCACAAATCAGTGAACTTCAATTGAACTAAAAATAAAAAAAGGAGGGGGGGTGAGATTAAGCCACAGCTGGATTTCTTTTGCTGTTTATTCTCCTGCTATCTCCTCCCACTTCTACAGGGAGGGTTGGTATTTCTTTTTCATATACCCACAAGAGGATTCTGGAGCGTACCTGAATTTCTTAATCTTGCATCAATATCATGCATAATTGAACCAAAATGATTTTGAAGATTTATTCCTCCAGCAAGGGTGTTCTGCTGAGATTATATGTGTATTTCAAAATGTTGCCATGAAGTGGGGGCTTCAGAGAAGTGGAAAAATAAAGCATGAGGAGAAATAAGAGACCAATACATTCTAATATGTTTGCTCTCCCGACATAGATACTGTTCACTGTACGGACATCATCCTTATTTCCTTTGAAAATCAGACTAGGTTTTAAGCAGTAGTTTCTCCTCAAGACTCCTTGCATTTCTATATGGTGACTTTGGGCCAGTCACAAGGTTGTCATTGAATTAAATCAATAAAAACAGGTTAGTGATAAAAAATAAAAAACCCTAAGAGCAATCACAAAAATGTTTTATAGTAACAAAGTCTAAAGTATATAAACATATTTTAATAAAATTAACAACAGTTCTAAAAGTAACATTAATAATTATAATTTTCTAAATTTATATGGTGCCTGACTCCCAGTAACTCTGGGCAACAAAACATTTAAGAACAGAAATCCATACAAAACACACAGACATACACAAACACACATACAACAGCACAAGACAGAACAATGATGGTGAAGAAAACAAACCCATGGGGCAACTAAAAAGAAGAAAGGGGTGTCAATCATCCTTGCCAAAGGTCTGGGCAAAGAGCCAGGTTTTAAGGCTCTTCGGAATAGTAGTAGGGTGGAAGCCATTCGAATTTCTTGGGGAACCTCATTCCAGAGGGCAGATGCTGCTACAGAGAAGGGTCCCAACATATGGCATTGTTTAATTGATGGAACCCAGAGTGCACCAACCCTGTTAGATTGAACCAGCAGGGCAGATACTATGGGAGACAGGCAGTCCTTCAAGTAACCAGGCCCTATGCCATGTAGGGATTTATAGGTGGTGACCGGTACGTTGAATTACGCTTGGAAGCAACTTGGCAAGCAGTGCAGCTCACAAATCAGAGATGTTACATGGGCATACTGAGGCATGCCCATCATGCCTGCACTGCTGCATTCTGGACCAATTAAAGCTTCTGGGTGGTCTTTAAGGGCCTCCCCATGTACAATACATTGCAGTAGTCAAGCCATGAGGTAACCAGAGCAAGAGTGACTATCTGAATGGCTCCCTGATCTAGGAAAGTATGCAACTGTCACACCATATAAAGTTGGACAAAAGCTTTCTTGCTCACAGCTGCCCCTGCTAATTGAGCAGGAGCTGAGAGTCCAGGAGGATGCCCAAATTGTACACCATCCATGAATGAGGAAGTGTAACCCCATCCAAGGTCAAAGTTGGTCCAAACACCCACAGCCACTCGTTCTTGGTAGGACTGAGTTGGAGACAGTTCTTTCCCACCCAAACCCACACAGCCTCCAGGCACTGAGACAGAACCTCAACAGCCTCACTTGGCCATCCTGGAGCAAAAGATATAACTGGGTATCATCAGCATATTGATGTTACTGAACCTCAAACAGGTGGATGACCACACCCAGTGGTTTCAAGTTTCACTGAGACATTAAGGATCACAAGGATGGATGCAGCACCACCACAAGTCATCAGCAAGTGCAACCAAAGCTATCTCAGTACTAAATCCTGGCCTAAAACCTGACTGAAATGTGTCTAGATAATCTGTTTCCTCCAGGGTTCTCACCAGCTGCAAACCGACCACCTTCTCACAACCTTCCCCAGAAAGGGAAGGTTGGAGAGTGGTTGATAATGATTGAAAACCATTGAGCCAGGGATGGCCTGTTGAGGACAGGATGCATTATTGCCTCTTTCAAGGCTGGAAACACCATCCCCTCTGTGAAAGAGGCTGACACTACTGCATGGACCCAACCTTGGTTCACCTTTCTCGACACTTTTGTGACCCAGTAGGAACCCGGATCCAGTAAACAGATGGCCAAGCTGACAGCACAGAGAGCCTTGTCCACTTCCTTCCTTCCATCCATTGTGGCACTAGAAAGGACACCAAGTTAAAAAGCCAGTCGGCTAGAAAATGCTCCATGTTTAGGTCTCTAGGAGCTGAGATAGATCCATAAGCACCCCTAAATCTTAGGGATCTTTTCCTTGATGTTGTTCCTGATATAAAGTAAAGCAGTTCTTCCAGGCTGCTGGTTTCAGCTGACATGAAGGGAAGTTAGTGCATGATTTTTTAATGTTATATTATTGTATTTTTAACAGCAGAGGAAAATAGGCATTTGGGGATTTTTTCCCTAGGATATCAAGGTAACTTGACTAATCATAGCTTTTTAATCTGCAAAGATTCAGATTTGGCACTTCACTTCAGACAGTAAAATGAGCCAGTCCCCAGTCTGTTGAGATGGTTTGAGCCTGATGGACTCTGCAAGCAAAAGTTGGGCACCTCCACAAATCATGGACAAAACAGCCATCCTAGAAGGGTTGAGAAGATGGATCCTCTGGAATTGCTTCGAAAGCTTTCCCAGGTTCTTATGGCAGGTGTGTGCACACACAATCACTTTAATTCACTGCCTCTCCAGAGCAGACATTCTAGAAAGAGGTCTGTGTTAGCCTATGGTAACCCCAAATCTGAAAGAGTCTGGTACTGTGTTAACACTTTTTATGAAAAGGCATAAGCTTTGTGTGCTGCAGCCCACTTCATCAGGTGTATGGAATGGGTAAAATGATGGAGGATTTAAGTTTTGTTGAGGAGGAGAGGGGAAGACAGGGTGGTTATGCAAATTGGAGAAATATCCATCATTCAAGACTGAGTATATACTTCAATGTTATTAAAGATAGCATATTTAAATTCTATCATAGCTGATTGTAAAATAAGTCTGAACCAATGTTATTTTTATTGAATATGCCAATGAACACAAATGAATATTTTTTTTTGTTTTTCCACCAATATTAAAAGGATAATTTAAGCATAGTATGTGTACATGTGCGTGTGCGCACACACACACACACAATATTTTATTAGGGTGAAATAGGGTAAACAGGATAGAATACATTTTGAAAATTAAGCATTTCTTATAATGTTTTAGTAAGTGAACGTTCAGGATCGCTATTAATATTTACAATCTTATATTATATGAGCTTTGAACTGATTGGTGGACAACTTTTTTAAAATAGTTAAATGTTAAACAAACATTTAATGGGTTATATGTTCCTGCAATTATTCTGAGATATTTCGGTTTGGTATTTAACAAAATATTGTATTAAATTTAAACAGCATATACATATAACAATTATTCTTATAACTTCCTACTATTCTTTCTGTTACGATGTGATGGACTCATTTTGTGTTCCATATATAAATAACATATACTTTTGGTTTTAGCTGCACATGAAAAAGTATGCTCTGTGTGCATATTTCTTTATGCCTTCTAGATTTATGCCTGTAGAATCACTTGCCATCTTGTCAGAATAGAAGCTATGCATTATGTGATGTGGTGTGTTTATGGCAGTACTTGAGAGATCTTAATTCCATCAAGCAATTACTGAATGATCGCTGTCAGCCACAACTTCTCATCCTCCTCCTAATGATCTGCTTCATCAATCAAAGTAAAGCAATCTGATTTCTCTCTATTGATCCAGGTGTACTTTGCATCCCACGCACACCTGATTCTGATAAATGGTCATGAAAAAATAATGTTTATACAGTAATTGCTGTCATTTTGGTTGCTGACAGCTGCATTGTTCCTTACTAATTTTTTTCCAAGCAACAAAAAATGAGTGATTCTCCCGTTATTAAATGGAGTTCAATAAACATCCAGGTAACTTGTCCTATTACCAAAAGAAAGAATACATGCTGATCTATAACTTTTGCTTTCAATCTGTCTGAGAAACTACTGATTTCTTTGTCAATGCCTTAGAGCAGTCTTCTCCAAAACAGAGCTCTCAAATGTGTTGGACCAGCTCCTATAATCCCTAGCCAGATGAAGTTCAACAGACATTATTTCTAGGGCAACAAACAAGGAAAGCTGAACTAAATAAACTATTTTATGTAAAGTAAAAATATTTTGCATTGTAAAGGAGTATCTTTTCCTTCTTCAAGAACCTGTATTATAAACTTAAAGCCAGAAGGAAAAATAAGTGCAAAACCTGTTTCGCAAATGTACATTTGTGGATGTTATTTACATGAAATCTTACGCATTTGCATATGGAATTCTGAACACTCCTTTGAAATCCTCTGGACCATAATCTTTATCTGAAAGTCCATAAAATTGTATGATGTTATCATCCTTCAAGTCTACTTAGTCCACAGCAACCAAGCAAATAACTTTGGGGCAATCATCCCTGAACTTCTTACCTTCCAAATATGTGAACTTCAACCCCCAGAATTCTCAGCAATGGCTGTGCTGTTTACAAAATGTGAAAAGTTAAAAGGTCAGCCAATTGGAAGGTGCTCTGGTTGGAGGAGGATCCCTTGGGAAGTCCACATGCAGGACATGAAGGAAATAACTGTCCCCCTTTGTCACTTACTATCCACTGATATGAGTATATATAATCTTTTAATATTACTTAAGCCACTGTCATTGCCACGTATCATGACAGCCAATGACAAAATTTCATTTTTGTTCTCACTAACAACAAAATTAATGCCAAAAATGATCTGAAACAATCTGAACCTAGTAGGCATTTTATGTAAGCAGATTTTACAGAGAAAATAATGTGTTGGAGATTTGAGTGCTGTTTTCACAGTTACTTCCATTCTTTTCTTTGTAATTTTTTTTTTGTTTAATTTCACTTGTGGATGGGGAAAATAGTAAATAGTTTCATATGCATACCAGAGAAAGACAATCTATGCTGCACAGCCATATGTTGCCTTCCAGAATCATTTAAAAAAAATTATTGCAGATATTTGGCAGTAAACTGAAAAATAACATTAGCATAATTCATACCAACTTTTAGTGGAAATTAATTAAAATGGGTGTGTTGTGACTCTGACAACCTTAGTACATCTAACATGCCTATAAAATATAACTCCCCAACCCTGGAAAAACTGAAACATTAGCTTTTTCCAATGACATTATAGCAGTGTTTCTCAACCTTGGCAACTTTAAGATATCTGGACTTCGACTTCCAGAATTCCCCAGCCAGCATGGCTGTCTGGGGAATTCTGGGAGTTGAAGTCCAGACATCTAAAATTGCCAAGGTTGAGAAACACTACATTATAGCATCACCCACAAAATTAAAATAAGAAGTGACAGCCACAAAAACTTTTCTTGCCCCTAGGGGAAGTAAAAGTATGCCTTTTTTGTTTTCTCATTTTGGATAAAAGAATTATGCACATATGTATGTGCAGATACTAACTTTGATTTGCAGGTGACATTATAATATTGGCATTCTATTTCATTAAAATAATTGAACAATCACTCCTCCAAAATTGTTAGTGATTTAGATTGAATTAAGTGATTACTTGAGTCCAGCATCTTAAACCTTTCATTATTGGGCAGCCTTAACCAGGGGCAACTGAAAAATATATTGCTTGTCACTTTTCGTATGGTCTGATTTCATGTGAAGTTCATCAGCTTGCATGGGTGAAGCATACTTAACTACTAATTAGTTTATATTTCCTGATATAATTTTTGGTTCAAAAGAACATTCAAATGCATATTAATGTAACCTGATTAAAAAGAATTATTAAATGCATGAAAAAATAGCAATGGATCTGATCTGTGCAGCCATATTTGAGTTCCAATCCTGAGTGCCAGTGGTCTCAAATCTCCATATACTGCACAAAGTTCATTGAAGGCAACACAACAAACTTCCATTGTTTTCCCAGATGAACCAATTCTAGAGTGCAGTTAGAGCACTCCAAGGAATGATTGACAGAACATCCTGTCCAACTCTCCATTACCCTGCCTGTATAAACATCCTACCAAAATCCAGTACAGAAATTATTTATTGTGCTCAGAAAGCCAGAAATCCAGGTCATAAGAGCTATCTTTAACAACAAAGGCATCATTAGAAGGACTGGGATAAAACAATGCTTCTGACTTTGCTCTAAAAGAAGAAGAAGAAGAAAAAAAGTTTGTCCTTGTAAAGATCTTGTATTTATCCACTTCTTTTCCAGTCACAATTGTTTTAGCTCTTAACAGGACTTTCCTCTTTTCTTCCACTTAAACTTGATTTTCCCCTATTAGGTGAAGGATGCTCAGACAGCATCACATTAATTTCAGTGCACACTGAGCTTTATCTAATTCAACAAGCCAGCCTTTGTTAATTAGGCCTCCCAGGACGAGTGATAGTGAAGAACGCCTCTAACTGTCACTGATCAATATTCCCAGCGCAAGCAGTTCCAGCAGTCAATTACTTTTGTTTTAGAGAAGGAATAAAAAGGTAGCCGTTCTTGTTAGCAATCACTTTTCCAGAATCATTATCCCTCCCCCCCCCCCCCCCCCCCGTCCCCAGCTTTATCCCATCAAGTTCAGCCGGTTGCACACAAACAACATTTTCGGTGTCTGCTGTAAATTTGTTACAAAGAAGCTGGCCACAGCCTAGAACAGAAGGCTATTCAGCAGTATCTCGCACTTTCCAAAGTCTGGAGCGTGATTGATGAAGGAGTCAGTGGTCTGACAAAGCTGCAAAGATTAGTTGTTTGATCCCAGAGACATGGGCTGTGTTTGATTAGGCCTCAACAGAATACATACACGGAAGCTAATTTAGTGTAATACTACCCTGTAATTCTTCAGAGGGCAACGGGAAGGTGAGGGAACAAGAAAAGCGGAATGCCGTTCTTTGCTGGATATTTAGTGATTCTGTATAAAAAGCATGCAGTCCAGCTAAGCCTTGGCCTGTTTCTACTGCCAGCAGAGTAACTATGTTAACAAGATTGTGCTTATTTTCCTAAGCTTTCATATTTGTAAGTTTTATTTGACCTCCTCCGCCTGCAAGCCAAATGCCACAGGCTAAATATAGTCCTACTGTGACATGCAGTAAACAGCTTGACCAATCTCTGAAGCCCAGTTTTCAGGAAAAGAAACTTTAAAGAGTGGGTTACTATTCTCAAAAAAAAAAAAAAAAAAAAAAGCCAGATGCAAAAGACAAATGCAAATTATTCTGTCATTTCATTTTAATCAGAAAAATATCCCATTTGCTCCCCTATTGGTGAGAAGAAGAAGAAGAAGAAGAAGAAGAAGAAGAAGAAGAAGAAGAAGAAGAAGAAGAAGAAGAAGAAGAAGAAGAAGAAGAAGAAGAAGAAGAAGAAGAAGAAGAAGAAGAAGAAGAAGAAGAAGAAGAAGAAGAAGAAGAAGAAGAAAGGAGGAGGAGGAGGAGGAGGAGGAGGAGGAGGCGGAGGAGGAAATGAGTTTCCAGGTTAAAATCAAAAACTTAGTTTGGCAGGTGTTATAATTAATCAGAATGCCTATGAA
The DNA here is from genome assembly GCA_030867105.1 of Liasis olivaceus. NCBI lineage: Eukaryota > Metazoa > Chordata > Lepidosauria > Squamata > Pythonidae > Liasis > Liasis olivaceus. The sequence continues at coordinate 41,615,041 of CM061352.1, forward strand.
GCAACTCAAAGCCATTAATGTCATTTGGCAAAATGCAGACATAATGACATGCAGAGTATAATTCCCAGTCAAGTGGAAAAAGTTATAAATTGGGAGGGGGGGGAGTGGATTCAATTTCAAGTTCTTCCTCAAATGTCCTATTAATATGAATGGGTTTGCACAAGTGCAAACAAAGGCAAGCAACATGAGTAATTTATTTCAAGAGATTTTACATTGTATAACAATTGTCATAAACTTGTTCAGGTCATGGGCTGAAAACCACACTCCACAAAATTGGATTGGTCTGGCTCAAAGAAGTAGGCAAGGCCAGGACAAAACAAGTATTACATTTAATTTTAAAATAATTACTATTAATGTAGTTAAATGCAGTTAACTCATCCCTGCTTATAGATGTTTTAAAAATGGCTGATCTCTCTTATAATTCAAAAGCACCTTCTGCAGATACTCCAGAAAAGAGATCAAGACTTTCAGCAGCCACATATACAGCAGTGAGGGCATCAGGTTTTGCATCTCTCCTGGAAAGTGTCCAGTTGCAGTAATGGATTGCTTGTATAGGTTCTAAGCCACCATTGGATCTAGGGGTTTTGTGTATGTATGTATGTATGTATGTATGTATGTATGTGTGTGTGTGTGTGTGTGTGTGTGTGTATATATATATATATATATATATATATATATTGGTGTAGGGTGGTGGTGGCTGGAGAACCAATGAAGAGAATTATTAAGTTATTTTGGCTATATTATATAATTTATTGAATTTTTAAGCATTTACAGTAATTAAACACCTTCTCTAATATTAGAGAATAAAAGAAACACTTCTTCCAATTTTTCATCATTAAACAATAACCAAATTACAGAAAGATTCATCGATCAGTCTTAGTCAGCAAAAGCATTCAGAGTACCAGTAGTAATAACCTATACGTTTTAAGCTTAGACAAATAGTTCTATTTTGAATTTTGACTTATAACTTATTTCTTTAATAAGTAAGATATAACTTTATACCCATAGGTATAAAGAATATCAATAATAGTAACATATTTTAAACTAGATCCAATAGGTCCCTTTTACATTCTAACCCATAACTTTCTCTAAGAGTAGGAGGTAAAAGAATTATCCCCATGTTAAAAAAAATCTTTAGGTTGTCCTGCAATCCCAGTAAAAAAAATAAAATAAAAAAAATATTCTAACAATAACACCCCAAAATCAAAATTTATACAATTTAATCCTCGTCAAATAAGTCCATTTTGAATTCCTTTTTCTTCTTTTTAAGAGGCTTAATCTTCAGTCGCTTCTTCAAATGAAGTCCTACATAGTGATTTCTTATCACTTTTGCTCTGTTTTTAGTAGCTGTTTCAGAGATTTAGTGCTTCCCTTCTGTGGATCCAAAAGACGATAACTCTCCAATTCACACTTTTGATTTCTAATCAGGATATCCCCTTTATTTGTTAAAACATCAGCCAGCACAGTTTGTATATCCGTTACAACTTCTTTCTCCATGTCAGTTGTGTAGTCAAACATTTTTAAGTCCATTTTCAAATCCACAACATCTTTTTCCATATCTTCCATATCTCTTTTATAGTCTGGCAATTTTTTAAAGTCCATTTTAAAATCCCTATTCAAATCATCTTCTATTTTATCCAATAGAATCTTTTCTCCTTCTATAACATCTGTTAGATCCAATTTTAAAAATATGTCCTGAACACATTGTTCCCAAACAGATTTAAATTCTTCTACAGTAAAACAACATTCCTCCATTATGTTAAGAAGTACCTTTTCCTTTAATTGCTCTCTGGTTCCCTCTAGTTAAACTTCAAAGCCCAGTCTTATATTTTGTTTATTTTCAGAGCCAAAACTTTCCCACAATAAGGTTTGTTACAGTTAATTCCAAAATCATCTGCTGTATTTTTACAAAATTTAAAACAGTCCATAAAAAAACCTATTCTTTGAAATCCATCTGGCCCCTTAACTGTCCACAGCTAACATTCTTAACTCCCTTTTGCTGTTTTCCAAAAGTTAAAATTTTATTTTTAATTTTGAAACTTACTTAAATCTTCTTTCTCCCAGGATAGAAGGAAATTCTCCCAGTGTACAGCAACTTGCTTTTCAGAAGGTTTTTAATTTCCAAGTAAGGTTCAGAAGGTCTTTAATTTCCAAGTAAACCACTAATAAGTAATTTTTAATGTTAATTAAACAAGGAAGTGAAAGCAAATCTAATGTTAAACTATCATAAGATTATGGTTTCTTTTTTTAAGATAACTAAGAAATTGAAATAATAATAATAATAATAGTAGTAGTAGTAGTAGTAGTAGTAGTAGTAGTAGTAGTAGTAATACATTGTTCATAAGAAAGATAAAAATTCTGGATAGTGGACATTGCAATACCTGGAGACAGCACAATAGAAGAGAAAGAACTGGAGAAAATCACAAGATACAAAGACCTGCAAATAGAAACAGAATGACTGTGGCAAGAGAAAACAAAGATGGTGCCAATAGTAATAGGTGCCTTACTTGCAATCCCAAGACATCTGGATAACCACTTGAAGACCATAGGCATTGATAAAATCACCATCAGTCAATTGCAAAAGGCAGCTTTACTTGGAACAGCTTACATCCTACGACAGTACCTTTAACACCATCAAATAACAACATCTGCCTATCCCAGGTCCTTAGGAAGGACTTGATAGGTGGATAAAAATGCCAAATCCAATCTAAACATCTAGCTGTCTGTCTACCAACCATAATAATAATAATAATAATCTAAACATGGCAGCCTGATCTTGTTAGGAAACATAGGGGGAACAAGTTTTTGCATACATGTGTAATACCCATAAACCTGTTTCAAAAAATGACGTCCTTCTTCCTGGAAATAGTTATTAAGAGTACCATGGACTGTAAGAACCAACACTCATTCACTCAATCCTATACTAAATAAAGACTGACTGCTCTCTCGAAGCAAAGATCAGAAAACAGAAACTCACATGGATAATGGACTAGAAAGAATTGGCTACACTTGGCAAAACCAGGGGAAGCTGAAGGGAAGACAATGGATAAAATGGACCAGAATTTATGGGAAAGCTTGTGGAAGGAATGTGTGATGATATTTATGACACAAAGTCAGGGCAGTGCAAGGCCATGAATGTGGTAAAAAGTGAATTGTTTTCTTCTGAGTTAGTGCTGCATGTGATCAGTCTTTGTGTTTCCTTCCATTATTTCACTAACCAAATCAGTTTCTCTTCTCTGGAGAAGAGAAGTTGCAAGCATATATTCCGCCTTTATTGTTTCTGTAAAGAAACTGCATCATTATATTATTGGTTGCAAACTAACTTAAACAATCTGTCATCTGAGAAAAGAGATTGTCAGCTGGGAAATTGTTGTTAAAAATGAAAAGATCTGAATGTGTTGTGCAATTTGCAGCAGTGAACACAGCCTGCAGGAAAAGTGCATTGTCTCTATTGTTTCATTGGTGCGTTAGATTTGGCTCAGAGGTCATAGCTGATTCTCACCCCATCTGTTTCTGTTTACATGTGATTTAAACTGCTGTATCCAATTTGGGAACAAAAGAGATGCTAATCACAAATATTCCTAACGGACTAAGTTTAATCCAGTATTTTCACTCTCTTTCTCCTATCTACTCTCTTTTCCTTTTCCCATATATGATGCCCAAACACTGCTATTACACTACTAACAATATGGGACTGTGTAGGTAAGGGTCAAACCAGAGGCAAGCCAACTGGTGCTCTTCCAATGTTTTAGATTACAGCTCTCATAAACCATGACTTTCAACCATGCTGACTAGTATTTATGAAGGTTTCACAAAGAGAGGGACTATTGTGGGAGGGAAAAGTTGAAATGGGGTAAAGAAGCTGGAAAGAAGGAATTGAAGTGAAGTTGGCAAAAGAGAAAGATAGAATGGAAAGATAGAAATATGGAAAGCAAAAATGGAATTAAGTAAATTCAGGATGCTGAAGAGATGCAGGTTCCAGGAATATTCAAGACCACCAAAGATGATCCAGCATAAGGCTCACTATGCAAGGAGGGTCATGCATTATAGGGTTATTCTACCTGGCACAGATATCCAAAGGGAGAAGAAAATCCAAAGTCACCAGGACAAAGACCAAATGTTGTTAATCATGAGAGATTGTCTGGTAAGTTTAACCAAAGCCCTTTATTAATTCTCTGGGGAATTTAGCAGTAGCTAAATTTCAGGGTAGGTACGCTATCATTTTACTAGAAGCTGTACTCTTACAGAGAGACAACTAATCTTCAGTTTGTGGAGCAGATAGGTCAAAGTAATTTTCTAGATTCCAAGCTCCTTTGAAGGCAGATACAGAAAGGAAGCAAAAACTATAGATTTGTTTAATTATGCTTATTTATCTTGCTGGAAAAATAGTCTTTCAGACAAACTGACATTTTGGCTTTAGTGGTTAAGGCACTGGACTAGGAGTGAGGAGACTTGAGTTTGAGTACTGCCTTGAGCATGGAAGCCAACTGGGTGACTTTGGGCTAGTCAATTTCACTCAACCCCAGGAAGAAGGCAATGGTAACCCACTTCCAAAAATGTTGCCGAGAAGACTGGACTTGTCCACTTATTCATGTGGTCACTAGGAGTCAAGATAAAGTCAAAGACTTATTGATTGATTTATTGAGTAAGTGTATGTGCATGTGTGCCTTCAAGTTAGTTTTGATTCCTGGTGACTGCCTGAATGAATCTACACAGTTTTCTTGGCAACCACTACAGCAAACTGGCTGTTGTTCTCTCCCTTTCCCTTTATCTCTCTATACACAGATACATGTACCCACACACAGAGACCCCTATTACTATCCACTGCTTTGTTAATATTTTCATATAAACTTTACTGATTTACAATATCTCCATACCACTTTCCAAAAAAAGAATCTCCATGCACTTTACAATTTAAAAATTACAATTAAAATGTAAAACAATAGGATAGATATTTAAACAATAATAATTAAGCTAAACTCAATTATTTTCAGTTGTCTGAATAACAACTGTTATGATTAGAAATGCAGTTTTATATCTTATGTTTTTTGTTTGTTAATATGTATGTTATAATTTATTTCAATTTATTATTGAAATAATATGCTAATAAATTATTAATATAATTTATTGAATAATATAATAATTTATTGAAAGTTCTGTAAGATCTGTTGTTTATAATTTTAAAAAATCTGGATAAATCCATTAGAATAGATATGTTAGTCCTTCAGGTTTGGAGAAGACTTGCTGTTGTGCAGTTCATCTGCAAACACAGAGGTGGCTCTGCAGTCCCAGTCTGGAAGCACAACGGGGGCAATGGGAGCACTGGAAGTTGATCGTTGCATTATTTCTCCAGTTGTTTGATGTGTCTTTGGTACAGAGTCCCAAAGTGAGGAGTGAATCAATCAATAAGTCTTTGACTTTATCTTGACTCCTAGTGACCACATGAATAAGTGGACAAGTCCAGTCTTCTCGGCAACATTTTTGGAAGTGGGTTACCATTGCCTTCTTCCTGGGGTTGAGTGAAATTGACTAGCCCAAAGTCACCCAGTTGGCTTCCATGCTCAAGGCAGTACTCAAACTCAAGTCTCCTCACTCCTTCCATATAGAAGAGAAGGGATAATCACAACTCTGTAGACTTCCAGGTTTGTGGAGATATGGAAATTGTGTTGATTCAGTTGCATATTGTCTATACTCTAGTAGATAGCTACCCCAGTGCCTGGCTGGCCTTGCTGATCCTGGAGTCAGTTACTTTGTCCAAAGGCCCATCACTTGAGATGATGCTTCCCATGTATTTGAAGCTATTTACATTTGTCAGCTGGGTGTCGTCAACAATGATCTTTGGTTCTATGGGGTTGATATTTGGCACGGGCTGGTAAAGTACTTCAGTCTTGTTCAGGCTGATAGTCAGGCCGAAGAGCATAGCAGTGTCTGAGAATTTGTTCAGCATCAACTGTAGATCACTGTCTTGGTGCGCCAGGAGCATACAGTCATAAGCAAAGAGGGCTTCTTGGGTGACTTCATCCATGCATTCAAGTGGTGAAGGTCAAAGAGAGAGCCATGCAACTGGTACCTGATGTACACTCCCTCTCCAGACCCTGGGCAGCAGTATGACAACATGCAAGCGAAGTACAGATTGAACAGGATTGGGGATAGTATACAACCCTGTTTTACTCCATTGGAAATGGCAAATGCAGCTGATGAATCATCGTTGTAAGGAACCTATCCTCTCATTCTGTAGTGGAGTAGCTGAATCAACTTCACAAATTTCCTTGGGCATCCATAATGTCTCAGGATGATTCAGAGAGCCTCCCTGTTTACAGGGATACATGCCTTTGTCAGGTCAATGAAGACAGAGTAAAGAGGCTTTTTCTGCTCAATGCACTTCTCCTGGACTTGCCTCACAACAAATATCATGTCTTCTGTACGCTGTTCTGGATAAAAGTCACAGTGCGCCTCTCGGAGGTTCCTTTCTGAGACAGTGACAATGTCTCAGGAGAATCTGGGCAAAGATCTTGCCTGCAATGAACAGCAGTGAGATACCCTTGTGGTTTCCACAGTCTGATTTGCTTCCCTTAATTTTGTAGACAGCCACAATGAGGACATCACAAAAGTCATCAGGCATTCCTCTGTGGACCAAATGTTTTTCAAGATGTGTTGGAATGCCTGTAAGGCATTTGGGTATAGTGCTTTGTAGACCTCAGCAGGAATGCCATTCTGTCCTGTTGTTTATTTGAGTTCATCTGCAAAATCACTTTCTTGATCTCATCAGTAGAGGGAGGCAGGTCTAGGACATCCAAGACTGATAGGCAGTTGAGGAATCTGCTGTAAGACATCATGATCAACTGTGTATGGCCTACTGAGTAGGTTGGGAAAGTGTTCAGCCCAGCAGTTTTTCAGTCCTTCCTGGTCTTTGATCGGGTTCAACCCATCAGATGACAGTAAGGGGACCATTCTGATTGAGAAGGACCATAAACTGACTTTATGGCACTGAAGAACTCTCTGGTGGTGTGCATGTCTGCATAGTTTTCCACCTGCTCAGCCTTTCTCTGCCACTGCTCATCCATTTCTTGCAGTTCCGTCCATACTTTGGACTGCAGGTGTTTAAATTTGTCTGTTTTTGAGACAGATGATGGATCATTATGCCAGGCTATATAGGCCTTGTACTTGGCCTGGAGAGCTGTTGAAATGGACTCATAGTTTTCATCAAGACAGTCTTGATGTGCCTGGATTTTCAGTCTGAGTATAATTGTTGCAGTCTGAGTGATGGCATATTTAAACTGCGTCCACTTTTCAGAACAGGTTCCTACAAGTGGTAAATTGCCAGAGAGTTTTTCATTAAGTACAACTTGAAAACATTTGACTTGCCCTGGTCTTGCAGTTTGCTGATCTTGAATTACTTTCTGACAGTCCTTGATTGCTTATGATACAAAGAGGCTATGTGCAGGTTGAGGACTAACTAGACCAGCCTGTGATCTGTCCGGCACTCAGCACCTCACATGGCTCAGGTGATAGTGATGTCTTTAAAGTTGTGCTGACATACTACGACATAGTCAAGTAGGTGTCAGTGTTTGGACCTGGGATGCATCCAGGTAGTTTTGTACTTGTTTGCAAGTCTGAACATCATGTTAGTGATGCACAGGTTGTGCTCAGCACATGTGCTAAGGAGCAGGAGGCCATTGCTATTTAGTTTTCCCATGTCTCCCAAGGACTCCATCCCAGTTGTCCCTGTCTGTCCCCACCCTAGTGTTGAAGTCACCCAGAATGATGAGTTTGTCACTGGCAGGGGTTGTTCGAATAATCTAGTCCAGGTCATCATAGAAACCTTCTCCGTCTTCATCTGGACCCACGAGAGTTATTGCGTAGGCACTGACAATGGAGGGACTTGCTGAAAAGGAAGTGGAACTTCATAATGCATTCATTTATTCCAGTGGGTAGAGTAGAGGTGTTCTTCAGCAGAGCATATTTGATTTCAAAACCTGCTCTGTGAGTCCTGTGGTCAGCCTGTGGTTTCCCTTTCCAAAAGAAAATATTTTAGTTTTATTTATTTATTTATGCAATTTCTATAGCCACCCATCTCAATCCAAGTGACTCCTGTAATAAACCCTCATCTGCCAGCCTGGTCTGTAACAATGTCAATGCTATAACAGCAAAGTTCGGCTGCTATCAGTGCTATTCATCTTTTGAGCCTTGACATCTTGTATCTATCCAGTAAAGTGCAGATGTTCCAGGCTTCGAAAATGACTTTTCTTTTATTTGTTTTTCTTGATGTTCAATTACTAATCAGCTGCAGTTAGCTAGCCAGATGTTATGGGGCAGGCAATATTTAGGGTACCTTTCTAACCCTGTCCCTCATGTGAGGGTGATCAGTGCTGCCCAGTTGCTCTGGATGCTGTCAGACATCTCTGCTGCCCTGAGTACTGAGATGAATGACCACTGGTCCAAGGGCTGCCACATGTAGGTTTGTGACTACAACTGCCAGTAGTTATCCCACCTTTTGCTTCACCAGTCCCCCATCACTGCAGGGTTCAATGAATTAGATTTGAACTGAAATGATTTGCAGATGAGTTATAGATGAAGATCAATTACACAACAGAAACCTGTCTGTCATGGAGTTTTAAGTGGAACAGCCATTCCGCAGGGGCAGTCCCACGCTCTTGGCATAAGAGACCTTAATCCAGTGGCATAGAGAACCATTACGGCTGGAGACCTCTGCTGCTGCAGTAGATCACCAGGATGTTTAAGGGTCTTGTCGTGCTCTTAGCACTCCACAATGCCTGCTGGGTCTGCCTTCTTGATAGTTGGACTGTTGATCAGTCTCCTCCAATCAATCTGCCAGGGCCAGACTTCACATGCTGGGATAGACAAATCCCCTATCTCACCGAGAATCAAAGACCTGTCGGCTACCCTCACTTGGTTTGGCCCATCTGCTGAGACGGTTTACCAGGGTGACGTTGTGCATGTTACAGCTACTTGGAGCTACAGGTGAGAGCTGAGCTCCAGGTGGGGACCAAAGGTGAATAAGCAGCTCTACAAAGGGCATGGCAGGCTTCTGCACCAGAGGTACTACCCCTCCCTGGACATTAGAATAGGTGTGGAGAATTTGCAGTTCTCCAAACATTGGATTCCAATTCCCAACAGGCCAATTGACTCAAAATCAATATGTAAGATTAATTGAAACAAACACATGGGAACTGCAGAAAAAAATAATTCTGGTAGATTTCCTATTATTATTAGTAACACTAGAATATGAGAACTGCCCAGTATAAATGTTTGTTTATTAGCAGTGTACTGTATGAATATATACTGTTTGCTTCCCCAGTTAGCTTATTTTTTTAGCAGATGGCTTTTTAATATCAAAAGTCTCTGAAGCAGAGGTCTTTGTTCCCAAATATTACTGAATTCAAGACAAAAACTAGTACAGTTCTGAAGGTTCATACTGTGGAATATCCTATACATTCTTTCATGTATTCTGTAAATGCAGCCTTCTGTATACATATAGTGAGCATATCCTAAATGAGATTGAAGAAAACTGAGAAAGGTCTCAGAAACATTATTAGAAAGCTGAACTTATGTATATTTTCTTTTCATTGCAGTGTCCATAGTTTCCAGCATAAAGTGTACCATTCAGTGCCTTTGCAGAACACCATTAGAAGAAACCATCAAAGAACTCCACAAGTATATAAATATGCTCTGCAATATCACTTCTGCTAAAGTGCCTTTTGCTATTTTTAACCAGCCAGGAAATGAAATTCAAGAAGAGATCTGAGTAATCATGAGTATTTTCAAAAAAAATCCCATGCTTCAGTACTCCATGGCTATCTTGGGCACTTTTTCCCCTTTAAATAGTAGATTATAATGACATGTTTGCTATAAAAAGATGTAAGGAGTTATTTATCATTAGTACCAGATTAGGGATAAAGAAGCTAACACATAAATTGCCAAATAGTAATAATAAATAGGCAAAACGAAGGCCATAATTTTATTGTAGATAAAGAGATAATGTGTGTGATTTATTTCTGCTATCCTGAACAGACTGTTAAGAACTGAAAATCCACCTACAGTGCAATGTATAAGATACTTCTTCTCACAATCTTTTGAAGACCACATTATGGCTCACAGGCCTGATTTATACTAATGTCTCAGACAGGTATGACTAGTGGCATGGCCCTCTCAGGAACCAGAAATTTTCTCAAAATAATGAAACATGTGACACAACTAAAAAACAGTGTGGCAACATGATGTTTATTTTGTTATTTGTTCTCCTTCCCACCACTGCAGACCCTCAGGACTAGTGATGCCCTATCTTGATCCTATGACAAAGCAGAAGTCTGAACTCTCTCTCTCTTAATCTCCTTTCTTGATCTTGATCTCATTTCCTGTCATAAACAATGAAATGATGCAGTGCATTTGTTCAGTTTTTCATGACATCACCTTGATTGTTGGTAGAGTAACAGTCTGTTGCCCACATTCTACCACTTCCTTCCCAGATCTCCATTTCCACTCCTCTCCTGACTGACCTTTCTATCCTACATGACAAAAAATTAACAATTTTTTAATGTTTTCCTAACAACTTTTACCTATTAAGATTTAGGTACTATTGACTAAGGTTGTTCCAAGGACATTCTGGTAATCTCCTTTTTCCAATCCACCCACCTTATCCAGTGGCTTCCTGTTCAACCTTCTTCATCTTTGTGTTGATTATGATATCCTTCTTGGTTGCTTGCAAACATATGGATTTTAGTGTTTTACTGTCGTTATGTTCTTTGCTCATGATGCAGTTCCAGTCAGTGGTAGTAGGACAGGAAAGATCTAGCTATTAGCTACTAAGTGGTGCCACCAGCTTCTTCTCTTTCTCTTCTTCTGTTACATCAAACTGTTAAATGATGTTGTGTACTAGTTCAGGAAAGGGATGGTACAGTATATTCAGATATTATTATTTAATCCACTCCAAAGGAAGAACACAACTTGGTAAGTTATATACCACAAAAACTGAAACAAACAAACAAACAGTTGAATTCATTAACCAACTGGAGCATAATATTCTAATAGTTTTATCCCATGTATCTATCCTTGTACTATACAAACAGCAGTATACATATGTAGTGTAGGTTAAAAGCATACAAGCTATTTATTTGTTTGCTTATTAAATTTATACTGCAACTTTCTGATTGTATAAGCACTCAAATCATTTTATAACAATTAAAAATGTGAACTATTACAATATATATATAATGTAATATATAATATATAAATATATTATATATGTATGTGTGTGTATGTGTATGTATGTATGTGTATGTGTGTGTATATATATAATGTGAGGCTATATAAATGTGAGAAATAAATAAAAAATATAAATATAAATCATAGAGTTTGACATGAATTATAAAAGCATCAATAAATTAATCATTTTCTACTTTGTGGCATTGGATACCCTTCCCCCCTTGACTGGTGCCATCAATATCTGGTCTTTTTTTAGATGTCCCCATTAACTACTAATGTATCTTATCCTCAAAAACCATACCCTTTGCAGAGTTCAGCTTACTTATTTTCTTAATGCTAGCAGATGGAGATGAAGTGCTGATGCTTTTAGGACCATAAACATGAGCAATGGCAAGATAGTGGTGTTACGGGTGGGAGCAACGCAACATTTAGAGATGACGAGACTCTCACTGGGTCATTCAGAGAGGAGCTTTATTTGCGCAAAGGTTCAGTTAGGACTCGCAGGTCCCTGCAAAGAACTGAACCCCGAAAAGGAGTTCAGCAAGCCTTTTTATCATTACAAGAGCTGTTTCTCCCCAATCCCCCCCTCAGTGCCCTCCCCAAGTCTTCCGTACTCCAAATTTGGTCAATTGCTTGTAGCTAAACCACAAGTCCCTGTTTTCACCATTCGTCTCCCCTTGTTTTGGGTACGTTTCGGCCTTGCTGTCTACAGCCTTGCTATCTGAGGAGGGAGGGAGATAACAGCACTCAGCATCAGCAGAAAAGGAAAGTTACAAGGAAAGTTACAGAGAGACACATTTGACATGTAAAACTTCACAAAATACAAGTTGCGTACAAAATATAGGATATAACAAAGCCTTCCGCTCATATTAGCTTCCAAGACTTATCACTGCAAAGCCTCTAGCTAAAAAAACATTCCCAGAGAAGAGGTTCACTACTTGGTTACTAGTTAGGACTACATAACCCAAAAATCCCTAAAATGTAGTGTAAAAATCAAAATGAAGTTACAAATAATTTTCACTTTGCATCTTGCCACCTCATTCCCCCCTTTGAAAGTCCCTTGGCTGTGCCAAGGGGCTTTCACTCATCAGATTTGGGAACTGGCTCATAGTGCCACATAGCCATTATTTGGGTAGCGGCCTCCCTTTTGGCTATGAGGGAGAGGGTACTTGTAATAGTGTGAATAAAAATAGGTAAAATACAGGGAATAAGCACACAGCCAGCAGCAATTATTCCAATAAGCGCAACTATAGCTTGGAGACCTGGGAGTTTGGGAAACCAGGACCCAAAGAGATTTTTCATATTGAAACCCTCCCATGTCTGAACATGGACATGGGCAATTTTGACCATCCGGTCAGTAATTTCCTGGATAACTTTGCCACTGTCATCTATTTCAATGCAGCAGTTTGACAGACTGAATTTTCCACAGACACCACCTACCTTAGCTAGGAGGTAATCGAGCGCCAAGCGGTTTTGCATGATGTAAGTTCGGGATTTGGCACTCTCCTTGGCCAGGTGGGTCATGGCTAGGATAGTCTCATTAGTTATGATTTCGACTACAGCCTGCAGTCGGATAAGCCTGTTAAGAAGATAAATGGGGGTGCGGTAACCATAGGTCCCATCCTCTGCCCAAGTAGCAGGGTCATAGTAATGAATAATCCATTCAGGGGGCCATTCAGAATCCTTCCAATTTCCTTTATGAACATCCCTGGTCCCTGAGGACCTTTTACTCCGGATGTTACCTATTTCCTCATAGACGAGAACCCCCAAGACTTGCCTTTGGCGAAGCGGCAAGAGGAAGAAACCTGGGCGAATAGCTCCTAGGACACAGGAACCAAACCAGTTAGGGGGCAGAACATTATAAGCAAAGCGGCCACAGATCCAATACAGGCCATTTGGGGCTCTCCAAGGGGATGAGTCAGTGTCAGATTTCAAGAAGGACATGTTGGTCATCCCTTCCAGAGACTTAGGGGGCGCAGTGGTATTCTCCCCAGACCACCAGGTGCCTGAATTCCAAGTTCCCAAACAACGGAGAGAACCAGCATTAAAGGTTCGATTAGAGGTCTGATTCCTTTCATAACAAACAGTGCCCACTAAATTAGTGGCATGATGCAATAGTGAGGTGGCAAGATGCAAAGTGAACATTATTTGTAACTTCAGCACCGTAGGTCGGCTGTAGTGTATAGGCAAGAGGGTTGGGAACATCTCTTCTCCTAAAGGAGTAAGAGGTTGGAAATCTGGCACGATCCGTAGCAGGGATTGGTCTTTAAAAGGAAGAGCCAGCGATTGCTGGGAGACCAAGGCAGGAGGGGACAGGTCCTTTAAAAGGAGGCCAGCGAGTGCTGGCAGGACTGTCTCGCCGTATCCCTGAGCCGGACCGAGGCCTGCTAGGAGAACCCCTTGCCCAAGTCCAACATTAATGTGAGCAAATTGGCCACTGGAGAAATGAAGTTACAAATAATTTTCACTTTGCATCTTGCCATCTCAGTGGAAAAACTCAAAATTCAGGAGACACAGTTAGATAGAATGGAAAAACCATTCTTCAGTCCTCAGCAATATGATATTTTCTGGCATGTTAAAATCTTCCTAGCTTATCATATGAATACTAGAAAAATGTAGTTTGACATCTGCTTCTAGGTAGGTAGGTAGTGGTATTGTATTATATTGCAATGCATTGTGTTGTGTTGCATTGCATTCATTTAATTTATATCACCATCCAAGCTCTGGATGGCTAACAACGTTTAAAAACATAATAAATAGTAACATAAAACATAAATGACAATTGAGATTTTTGTTAAAAAAATCCAATCTACCACAAATTAAACAACATCTTTACAGACTCTGACTAATGCTATGACCTCCATGCCTGGGAACATCTTCTTCCTTAGAATGTTCCTTAGAAGTACTGTAACTTGGAAAATTGTTTCAGTGGGTACAAAGGAATAGCAAAGAAGGTTTATAATATGCAGTAAATACAAATATTCTATGAAAATTGGGAGCAAATGGAAAATAGGAGATATTTCTGAGTTGTTCCCACATCTTTTTAAGGTCCTTATGGGTCTGTCCTGCTTTTTTTGGGGGGGGGGGATGGAAGTTCAGAGGGGTGTCCATGCAAGTAACAAACAGAATCACCTAACCAAGTGCTTGTGGTCTAAGACCCCATTTCAAAGGAACCTTTTTAAAGGCATGTAACGTCAACTATACATCACATCAAGAGGAGCTGCTTATGTCTGTGGGCATGCAGACATGCAAAATTTACTTGAAAAAGAACACAAAATTTTTGGATACTGGAACTCCTTCTCTTCTTCCCCCATTGCCTTTTTACAAACACTAACCATTTTCTCCCATGCTAGCATGGATGTGTGAGTGTATGTGTCAACTTTTGCAAGATCACAGACACAATGTTGTGATCAAAACACCGCTCCTCTTGTGCATATGTCAACATAAAATCCTGGAGGAATACCTGCCTTCTTGAAAATGTTGACATGTACACACTCACATACCATGCAGATGTCTAAACTAGAACTACAGGAAATAAACTTTTAAAAGGAGATTTTATCCATTCTATATTATGCGTAACAGGAGGAAGTTTATGGGAAACAAACTGCACGTGGCAATCCTACCATACATAGTTCACTTAGTTTGTAAAAGATATCTTTAGAGTTTATTCATTTTATTTAGATTCTTTCTCTTTCTATTCAGAATAAATCTTATTTCAGTTTGGTAAGTATGACTCCTATGAGAAATGCCTTAAAAATGTTATTTCTGTGTACCTTAAAAAAATGGAAGCAGTGCTTTGGTGTTAGGAAAGCATAAACAAACACTTTTCTGTTTCATTAAAAGAACCTGCCATTTTTCAGATTTTTGCAGCCGCTTGGGAAAAAGGTGCTGTTGGTTTAAGGAATCCTCTCATTAAAGTTTAGGCAATTTTTAAAGAAGTGGCAACTTTTTTTTTTTTGCAGGCTCCTACAGAGCCCCAAGAAATGTTGTGTTCCTTTAATACATTGCAGAGAGATGCGTTGTTTCTGCCTGCACTTGTATAAGATCTAGAGAATTTCTCCACAATCAGTTTTACAGCCTAAATAGCCTGCGTGCAGCCTAAAAATATTAACTCCTGCTTCCATCCATATCAATGTTTAGTTTTCAAGTTGAGTAAGCAGTATTCAGAACAAAGGCAGAGCAGAAATTCTGATTTGTATTTCCAACAAGCAAATCCACCTTTCTGCTCTTTTGTATCCTGTGCTCTGCATATCTGAATATAATTTAAACCCTTATTGTCAGGTTTAGCCCAGGGAACTCCAGGAGACCATGCAGGTTTATTAGCTGCAACCTCTATACAGAAATCTTCCCAGACTGGAAATAGTTCCCAGGGTCAATCAGTAAATACCGCTTGCATTCCTCAGGGAGGTGCCAGCCTCATCCTCTTATCTCTCCCTCGCGGCTCAGGAGACAAAAGAGTATTTTTCACTCCCCGACTCTGGCCTCTATCTTCCCATATCCCCACAATTATCCACTGGAGTAAATATATATGGATGAACATTATACATGCACACACCTATATGTAGGTTTCTTTTATTTTCCATCCATACAGACACAAACACACAGAGAACTTAGTACTCCCAAGTTCAGGTAAGTATTTCTGACCTTGAGTTTGTATGTGTTGATTTACAGAAATAGATCTATTCCTTGAGCAAGTCACAATGACCACAACAAGGCTGCTGTAGCTACAGATGAATTTTTGCTTTTTCCTACACTCAGCATGCCTCAAAGCAATTTGACATCAATAATAGTATTTTAAAAATTGCCGTATCTTACCATAAGATGAAAAGAAAGCAATAAAATTGTTAAAATTACTTTGAAGACGGAATGGATGCTAAGTAAAAATAAATCCAAGTAAACCCTTAAAAGGCTCAATTGAGATGTGTTAAAAATACAGGCATTTCTTCTATTTTGCCAGAAAGTGACTCATACTGCAAGTGAACTTAAAATGAGAATGAAAAGTGAATACTTCTCTTAAGTCAGCTGAACATACAAATTAAAATGTGAAATTATTAAGGTATGTGTTTATACAGAAAGCAGAAATAGTTTTCTCTGAAATCACTGTCCTTGACTTCTTTATCTTGATAGAAAACAACGACGTAAAATTGTAACTATGTTCAATAATCAAGGGATGGAAGATCACATTACACAGTGCATGATTACCTTCCTGTTGAACGCACTTACAGTTATTCTTCACTTTTGGCCTATCAACAAAATGGAACCCTCATATCTCCTACATGGTTAAGTTTGTAGAAAACCTGAAAAAGGTTAAAGGAAAATTGGTGCATTATTTCCCAACTGTTTATTAATGTATGTTTTGAGAGTTGGTGTAGAATAGTGGTTAAAGTGTTGGACTAGGAGGAGAGAGATCCAAATTCTAGTCTTTCCCTAGGCGTGGAAGCTTCTAGCTGGGTGACTTTGGGCCAGACACCCTCTCAGTCCTAGACTAGAAAGTCAAAAACATCTATCTACCAACCTGCACTTGACAAGTTTGATATATTATGATCCCTAGCTCTCATTGTAGAAGCTTTCATCCAACAGTGAATTGATTTGAGATGATGATGATGATGATGATGATGATAATGACGACTCGATAGGTGGATAAAAATGCCAAATCTGGCTGGCTGTGCGATCAACCATCATCATCATCATCATCATCATCATCATCATCATCATCATCATTTTAGCAATTGTTGATAAGAAAGACAAAAAAGTCTGGATAGTGGATATTGCAATACCTGGAGACAACAGAATGGAAGAGAAAGAACTGGAGAAAATCACAAAATATAAAGGCCTGCAAATAAAAATAGAATGACTATGGCAAAAGGAAGCAAAGGTAGTATCAATAGTAATAGGCACCTTGGGTGCAATCCCAAAACTTCTGGGCTACCACTTGAAGACCATCAGCATTGACAAAATCACCATCAGTCAATTGAAAAAGGCAGCTTTACTTGGAACAGCCTACATCCTGCAATGATACCTTTAACACCATCAAACAACATCTGCCTACCTTAGGTCCTTGGGAAGGACTCAATAAGTGGATAAAAATGCCATATCCAGTCTAAACATCTGACTGTGCAACCAACAATAAGTTTAACTTCTAATCTAGTCTGTCCTTTCCAACTAAGTGACACTATTATCTAAAATAGATTTATTATGCAGCAGCACAGATGATTGCATTGGGAGAGCAGTCATACCATCCTCTGTTGTTGTTATTATTATTATTCATATCTCTATTAATGGTATTATTTCATTTTCTTTATAGCAAATGTTCTATTATGTTTCACTGAGAAACCTCAATTTAGCACAACCTCATTCACTGATTTTTGTATGCAATGCACCAAATTTCTGTCTGCCCATCCACCAAAATAACAGAAAAGTATGGATAAGTCAGTTAAATGTATGTCAGTTTTGCATAATTTTAATTGCTTGTGACAATTCACATCAGTTGGGTTATGTTGTCATTATGCAAGTGATGCAAATGACATCATTCATATTAATTTGCAACATTTGCAAATCTCTGAAAATAATGTAATATGTCATTATGTCAAATCTCACACTATTACACAAATGGCAGTTAATAGACATTTTCCAATTAATAGACATTTGGGAGTTACAGACATACTGGTTGATTAAATCAAGGTTCTACTGTCCTGGTCATAGAAATATGATATGACATTCAGGATACCATCTGGTGAAGATAGGATAAAATTTGATCAAATATGCAGTTGAAAAAGGAGCAGGAGATGAGAGAGAGAGAGAGAGATTGAGATTGAGATTGACTTCGATTTCATGCTGTAAGCCAGAACATTAATTCGTATCAGTATGTGAAACTGAAGTCTTCCTTTAGATCTTGCTCTTTGATCAACAAACCCACTAATTCTAAAACCCTTTTTTATTTTCTAAGCCTTCTCACTGCATGTAGCTCATCCTATCTTTAGGTAAGTGAAGGGGTCACTCATGCCAGTAAGAGGGATCAATAGAAAAGACAAAAGCTCTAATTTGGGAAGCAGTAGCTAAGGTGCATCTGTTTGGTCAATCCAGCCAGACCTAGTAAAGCAACCAGCTGTGCACGGGCTTTCTCCAATCTTTCTTAGCCATGGTGGCTCCAACCCACCATCTGTTCTTGCATTCCATTAGAGTTCCACCCTGGCTTCCTGAGAAAAATCACAGTCTTCTCAGCTGCTAATCCCAGAGTGATGCAAAGCGCTGTGACAATGTAAAGCTGATTTCCACAGAAAGCTATGTGCAGTCCCAATCAAAGTTAAAAAAAAAAAATTGGTCACTTTAATTAAGCTTGTTAAAAAGTGTGGTTGTCACATGTGGTTTGGCCCTGAGTGAAATTAAGGAGATTTTTGTTTTAAATGCTTACATTTTCTTGTATAAAATAAATAAATAAGGCCTGAATGTATGTTCACAAAGTGTCATTTTATCCACTATCACTTTCTTTTCAAAAACGTTATCATTTTCCGAATGTATCAGAGGACTGGGGGGATATTGCAAAGGTTAGCCACTGGCTATATAACATTGTAAGTAAAGTAAACAGTTGCTTTAAGAGAACACTTATCTCACAGTACCTTGCTCTCTTGGGAGAAAAGGTTCAGTGGAGAGATTATCAAGTACTCTGAAAAATTTATATGTTAATCATAAATCTCTCTGGCAGTCGGGTTATTTTGTGCATTCTGTATCCAATGGAAGCAAGAACATCACCTCTGTTTTTCACTGGGACATGAGCAAAAGGAAATCTATTTGTATTAACACTACAGTTTTAAAATGAATAGTTATTTTTAACACAAAAGGTAAGTTATCTAAAATAATTTCAAATGATAATTTTGTGGTTCAGCTTGATGAAGGTGAACCTCTTTTTTCTAAGTGGATCTTTGGGGGTGAGGGTTGTACAAAACTCTGTAGAGGTGCTCTGTGTCAAAGATGATTCATGTGAAGCATGTCTTTAAGTGGCTTTGAGAGCAACATGACCCTTTTACAACTACTTGTAAAATGTAGAGCAAAACTGCAAATTGCTTTGATAACCTCACCTGGAACTTCCAGAATATGAAAGGGGCTTGTACTGTGCTATGTAGTGAGCTTATACTGAGTACTGAAAATGCTGGAGGAGGCTCCTAAAACCAAGCAGGGTCACGATGAGCAATGTTGTGCCATCTTTGCCTCTAGACATTCTGGCAAGAAGCACTTCACGAGAGCCAGTTGTGGCCATTTTGCACAGTACTATTGGAGTATAGTATGATGTGACTGAATGTCTAGACCAAGAATCAATGGTCATTTGGAATCAAAATTGCCATCTATAATGAATGGGATCAAGACAAAAACAAAATTGAATTTGATTTGATTTAAATTGACAGGATTGCTCCCTGCATATGTAATTGCATCCTTTTTTATCTCATGGTAAAAAAATTACAATTTGCTGCAGCATTTGGAGAGGCACCCAAGACGTAAGTTCAGGCTACAGCAGGATCCACTATCAAATCCTTAGTTTTTATGGAAATTGTAATTAAGTCATATTTAGGGGGATCAGATGAAACAGCAGGCTTTTGCAGAGGCTTTTAGACTGGCTACAGGATATTCTACTAAAAATGCTACTCCTGAGGATTAAGGAACTGTTGGTTGGCACAGGTAGGGGTGCAATTCCATAAAGAAATATGAAGGCTTATTTGGGAATCTTTCAATTCACACAAGACAGCTCTGTATCTACAGTGAGACACAAACCAGCCAATCATCTCTCATTTTATTTTTATTTTTATTTTTATTTTTCATCACTTTCTTTCTTCTTTTTATCCACTTTGTGAGGGATGATTGCATTTCAAGCAGGATTCAGTTGTTCTGCTGATAAACAACATGTATTTTCTTCCTTGATGATTTAATATGTTTACAATATCTCAACTCCCTTTCTCTTAAATTGAATATACACAATTAAAAACACTGTCAGCTCATCTGGTGGGAGCGAGAGCAAGTATGAAGGCAGCTATAAAAAGGAAAAAAGGTGGGGGGAACGGAAATATTTACCGCCAGAATAATGCCAAGCACTTAAAAAGTGACAGAGAAAAAATATATATTTTTGTTCAAATTCAGAGGCATTTTTTAAAAAGTATATCTCATAATAATTGTAATTATCTAATTAATGCACAATCACATAGATATAAGCTATATTCTTATGAAGTCCCAGTACAACTGATGGAAGATACAGTACATTATTGCAATTGATAAATGTAGCTTCATCTTCATTATAGAGCAAATTAATCCAGTACATTCCTGAGCTGGAACTGGCTATACAAATTTATGCAATAATTGTGCATTTTCCTGATGGTCTAGGTGAAGGCAAAGGTAAGGGTAAGAGTAAAGATATCTTCAAGTCTTTCTTTCCCATCTATTCAGTTGAGTGAAAAATAATGTCATTTTTCACTCAATGGTGCGAAGAAAGGTAGATTTGAAGAGTTTAAAACATCTATAGAACTCTATTTTAGAACAAGCTATCCATGAAAAAATGATAGTTTGTATCTCAACTTGAGACTTTTGATTTCAGAAATATCATGGTGGCTATTTTAAGCCCATTTCAGTATCATGTTAATATTTTAGTTGCAAGCATATGCTTATTATAATTTGATGACCATTAGAAAACATACCATATTTCTAAACTGGTGCATAACTCTAGACAAGGTTCATATTATTCCCAGTGTATATGCTCAGGAAGGCTGCAGTGTTTAATTACAGCAATGAGAAGGAACACATATATAGAACTCTTTCACACAAGGAAGGACCCTGGCCAATCTATAATGCCCCTTCCCCCGCCTTTAAATGAAGAAACTTTATAGACATGAATAATATGTGAACAGAACCTCTTTTCATATGTGTCAAAACTGTAGTGGAAATGGTTTGTCTGCTCTACATCTTCATGCATTCTTTAGAGGTGTTATGTATGTTAATCATAGATTCAAGCACAAAGTACAAAGTTTATTGTGTGTTTTTAGGAATTACATTGGCTGCCTGTGACTCTAGCTTGGACCATTTTGTTGGCCAATTTAGCTTGTGGATCATTGAATGAAGTCCCTCCCATTCTCCTGACAATGGCAGACAGAGCCAGGCATCCAGATGAAAAGGCAGATCTAACTGCAATAAATTAATGAAAACGTAATGTAATTATACGTGACAACAATCTCTTTGGGCTTGCTTTTGTTGGTTCATTTTGGAATTATTTATTTATTTATTTAAATTCAAAAGAAGATTCTGGGAATATAATTGATAGTTAACAACCAAGACTGTTCATTATCATAAAAGACCATCCATGCAACTTCAGTGTTTGTGAGAGATGATTGGATGGGGATCACTGTAACCTTTGGAATAATTTGTTTCCAGTTGAGCCAAAGCTAAAGTACTCAAGGAGGTTCTCAATGGGGATCTCCTGCTTAAAATAGAAGGTTGCATATTTTGATTGAACAGTCTATTGCCATTGTCAGTATAATAGCCAAACCTAGGAGAAAGCTACTGTTGGAAATTTGGATTTTTTAAAAAAGTAAATACCTGTGTTAGAGGATTTTTTAAAAACCCAGACTTTTATGTAGCTGTTGTCAGTATTGTTGTTTGTGCTTTGCCACCAAATTTTGTAGCATAATCCTGTGGAGCATTGCAGAGCACTAAAAAAAGTGATGCGATATAGGTAGCCCACAGTCTACAAATTGTTCACTTTGTTATTGATAAATAATCTTGAATTGATAATTCATATTGAAACTGCCAACCACACATCAAAATAAAGAGGTAAAGGGTACATGTTTAGGCTATAGGTCAATCCACAAAGCAAGTCATCTTGGCTACATTTTAAAACCTCTAACTCTTAGCAGTTATATTTTACCAAGATGACAATCTTCTATATAATTAGATTGTTTGTTTCCCATTGCAGCATTTTGCAATGTACTTATACATATTAGTCACCAGCTTTTATACAGGGACATCTTTTTATAGATCATATCCTTTTCCCTTTGTCTCTGACTATGCTTTTTTTCCCTTGTATTTTTTGACAGATTTTGAAATGCTACATAATGCAGTCATCAAGAAAAAGTGTTCTTTTCCTCTTATCCTTCATTTTTGGCTTTCCTGGTGAGAAGGAAACCTCCTTTAAAAGGGAAGAAACACATTTTAAAAGGAAGGTATAGAAAGTTGGGGAAAATATTCCGAATGTGTTCTGCTTCAGACAATTCATCTCAACTGAGAAAATATTGTTTCAAAATATTGACCATAGTTTTACCAGTTACGAAAATAAAAATGGACATCCACCCACCCCTAGTTAAGCACATTTAAGTCTCACTGATTATATGGTTTAAGATAGGTCCTTTACGTATTTATATGTGTATGTGTGTGTGTAACTATCTGATCAGTATATGAACTAAATCTCCAATTAGCTTCCACAACTAATTCCAAATGAAGTTTTTATCTTTAATGTGCTGAACAACCTAAGGCTGAAATACCTTACAAACTGCCCCTTCCCTAAGAAGTTGTCCAAATCCTGAAGCCTTATTCTGTTTCCTTTGCCATCTACCTGCAATGCTCTGGGAACATCTACATTTATGGATGTAAATTTATGGAATTGATGAGTACAAAGGACCTTTACATTGCATGTATGGATAGTTTTTGTTAGCCACACTGAACATTTTCACAATGAAAAATTCGTGTGCATAGGTATACCCAGCTGTATTCAGTCCAGAAGAGCATTAATTCAATCATTATCATTATCTATGATGGACAGTAATGCCATTGGCTGTGCACCCAGAAAGGTAGTAATGTTGCTTCTGCTGAGTGGCTGGAGAGTGCAAGGAGCAGAGGTTGTGAATATGTAAATTCTCTCTCTCTCTCTCTCTCTCCCATATGTATGTGTGTATGTACTGTATGTTTGTGTGTGTATATATAATAAATATTGGGCTTGAATGATTTCCCTTTGTTGGCATCAGAAACCTAGTATTTTTACAGCTCATGGACATGCCTATGTCAAATTTGGAGAATGTGAACAGATAACGTCCTACAAAACATATATAGTGGCAAGTATGATTTGACTGCATGCTTTGTATACCTCGTATATTTTGAATATTTCTATATATACATTTAAAAATAATGTTTTCCATACACCGTTCTCACTTACTAGTTTTCAGAGAAAAAGCTTTTCCATTGTTAAGTCTGATTGCAGTGAGTGGAGTGTAACAATAGCATGATGGATGGATGTCCAAGGATGCTGAAGGTTTTATTGTATTTTTTCTTGTGTGCAAAACTGCTTCTACAAATTAAGTAGCTGAAAGTGCTGGAGAAAGCCTATTGTACTCAGATACTCTGATGTTTCTCTTTTCCCATGGCTAAAGGGACACTTATCTATAATTTATATCTTTATCTATAATCTAAAACATGGACTCTGGGTGATGTACAATTACAAAACCGGATATAGATAGATAGATAGATAGATAGATAGATAGATAGATAGATAGACACAGTAAAGATAAAAATAGAGCTAACCACAGCAAGGGGAACAATACATCATAGCCAAGACAAATATTATACACCAAATGGGCCCTCCACTATTCTATCCTAGAGCCTGCATTGGGGGGGGGGGGGGGGGGGGGCGGGACTTGATTTTCCAATATTGCTTAAAAGTTTGCAGGATTGGGTAGATTAAACCTCTTCAGGATGCTTTTTCAAAGGGTAGGCACTGCAACAGAGAAGGCTCACTTCTCAGGTTCCATCAGATGACTTCATTGAAATGATGGGACATGGAGCATGCCCACTGTTGATGGGAGGCAGGCAGAAATGATGGAAGCAAGGCAGTTCCTCAGATAGTCAGGCCTTATGCCATGAAGGGCGTTATAGTTGATAACCATTACCCTGAATTGCACTGGAAGCTCATCGGTAACCAGTACAACTCATTTGGTAGAAATGTCTCATGGGCATGCCATTGCAATGGCCATAACTGACCATGCTGCCGCATTCTGGACCAACTGGTTAATGGTTGGCACTTAAAAATGATAATCCAGGCTGTGCTATGAGAGTGAAGAACATGTTGACCAGAATACTTTAAAATACATTTTCAAGTGCATAAACATCTCATGGTTTGGAGGAGTTTTTTTTCTCTGTCTAATGATCTGACAGTTGTTGCTTGGCAGCCTGGACACCTATGTACTGGAATAATTTCCCTCTGTGGTGTGCCAGGCCCCACCCCTGATAGGTTTTTGACATCTTTTATCTACCATTCCTCTATATCGACCTTCTGTAACCACCAATACCGTACCTCCTGATATTTGTTTAAGAATTTACTGTGCTTTCCCCTCACTTTATTCTGTTTGTTTTACACTTTCTAATCTTGCTTTATTCTGGAAGGATTTTATAAAATGGAAATAGCTTCAAGGTTTATTATGAAAAGTAGGATTGAAATGTTTTTAAATAATAAAAAGAGTAATAAACACAGCTAGCCAATGCGATCTTCTTACACGTAAACTGAGCAGCAATACAGACAAAATGGTAGAACTTTCTATGATTGCAGTAGCAGTTCCACAGTTTTTGCATCACTGGGCTGTTCAGATATGTGAGTTGATTCACTTAAATGCTTCTTCCATATAATCACAGGTCTCCAATTGTGGGGAAAACATAAAAATCAGCTCTTACAGTTGGCACACTCATCAAATTTACTAATACCATTTCTATACACAGAGTTATTTTAGCTTGCTCATATCCTGTATGTAGTCAGTCTTCGTAAAAGCTCTGCAGAGGAGAAAAAATAGATTAACCCAATTTAACTAGTAATTGCCAATATCATGACATAGGTCTCTTCTGTACATAGGGCCACACAGGGAACATTAATGCATGTGATGAAAATCATCTATAAACAGGAGCTTATTGTATTCCTCAAGATTATTCAGCAGAATCTCCTTTGCAGTGCTTCTTCGTGAAGCATCCTAGGCTTTTCAAGGATGCTTCACAATATATATAAAAACAAAATCAGAGATAAAAACTGGAGATTCTAACTAAAGAAGAAACCTTCCATTTAAATCTGATACAGAAGTATGCTAGGTTTTACCCATTTAGCTATGATTTATATATCAAGGACATTTGTCCTCATCCAAAGTGAGAGATAGTTGCTTGACTACAAAATACAAGGTTTGAATGAAAAATAATGCCTCCAGTGTTATAAGTCAGCAACAGATGGCAGTACTGACATGCTAGAAATTCTGACATGTTCTTTAGCATCTGTTCTTTCACATCAATTGCAGAAAGTTGCTATGAGAGAAGATCGTGTTGCTACTGTTCATGAAATGAAAGGCTGCAGTGAGTACTCATCAATGCGTTTTAAGCAATATATTATAATTGAATTTTTGACTGTTAAATAGGTCCCTCCAATTTAAATTACCTATCAAATACAGGTAGTTTATGGTGATGACTGTGTTGACATGAATACTACATATTGCTGGGCCAATAAATGTAAATGTAAAGATGTAAAATGGGAAGAGCTGGTTTGTGTGATCAAGCCAAAGTAGATGACCTGTGACAGCAGCTGAGTTTCCCATGAGAAAGGTTGATGAACTGATTAAGAATTTGTGGATCATTCAAAGGGAAATTGCTGTCAAGCTGGAAATGTGTGGCACACATTATTGATGATCTTCAATATTGGCTGGTTTGTGCAAGATGGGTTCCTTGCATGCTGATGGCAGAGATAAAAGCTTCAAATTTGAAATTTGCTCAATTGTTGTCATGCTATGAGAATGAAAGTAAAGAATTTCTTCACGGTGTTGTATTAACCGATGAAACATGGGCTCATCATTATGCGTCATAAATAAAGTATCAGTCTATAGAATACCACCACAAAGCTTTACCCCTGATAAACCAATTCAGAACCTAGGCTTTGGCAGGAGACCTCATGATTACAGTTTTGGGAGATGGATATGGTGTTATTCACATGTATTTTCTTGAACCTGGTACTACTATCAACTCAGAGTGCAACACCTGCAACACTTAAAACTTTGAAATAATTATTAAGCAGGATTTGGAAGCATAAGAAAGAAATTTTGCTGCAACATGACAATGATAGACTTCATACTTCAAGAGACATTCAAGAGACAACTACAAGTTTGGATGTCACCATCTTACCCATCTACCATACAATCCAGACTTGGCACCATGCAACTTCTACTTTTACCCAAAATTAAAGGAATATCTTTGTGGGCATCTGTTTAACTCAAATGAAGATGTGGAAAGGGCTCTCAGGACCTGGTTGAAGAGACAAAGTGTGGAGTTCTTTCATGAAGAAGCTTGTCCATCATTGACAGGTAACAAAGGTACTCATTTCAAATCTTATTTTCCTTTTTCATATTTTCAAATGTCCCCATTTAAATTAAAATGATGGCTGTGTAGGCATTACTTTTCATTCAAACTTGTATAATTGTGAAGAGTCAAATATGTCACCCCTACTTTTACTGAGGAATAGAGTGACAGAATTTCAAAAATGTACTTTTCTCAAATGTTAATCTCAAATCTCTCTCTCTCTCTCTCTCTTTCCCTCCTTGACCTCCAGTAGCTAGGTACTAGGTTTGTGTTAACCCGTCCTGATTCAATTTGAATTAGATAATTGATATTTAAAGAGAGTTTAGTCAATTCTAGTTTTAGATTACAAAAAGCTGTGCTTGCTTGCTATCCTGTCAAGTTGGCCAAACCTAAATGACTTACCTCACTTTTCAAACCAGAAGTACAAAACAGAGAAAACATTTCCCTTTTTTTGCAAAGAGAAAATAAAGTATTGCTACATTCTGTGTTTCTTCCCCTCCCATTTCCCCATTCTTTTTGGCGGGGTGGGGTGGGGGGAATCCCAGAGGCAGTTTGAGAGGAAACAACATGAAGGAAGGTCATTTGTTAAAGATTCAGGCATGTGTATTCTCAAACCTCAAAAGCTTCCATTTCCCATCATGATGAACCTCTATTGCCTTCCAGGCCTCCTTGAACTGTAAAGCTATATCTGGGCACCTTCTCCTAATCATGCCAGCATGTCCTTACAATAGGACCCAAGAACTGGGATGGCAACAAGGTAAATTTCCCTCAAATGGAATCATATACTGCCATTAGCAGCACAAAGCAGCACTACGTTGCTTTCTCTAAAGAGAATTCCAGCAGAAGTAGCTTGCCTATGGCAGGGCAAATGGATGACTTTAAAAAGTCATCTATTTGCCAGATTATATACATGAAATTGCATGCTACTGCCCAACAGAATTTTTTCTATTCTTCAACTTAACATTTTTGCCTTTCTTGGTAGACAAAGACACTTCCAAACAGTTCTGAATTGAAAGCGCCCATTTATAGAACACCTTAGTGGCTATATGGCATTTATATTATATTTATATGGAAATTAAGGTTATGCTGTTTGCTGACGTTTTGCTTGCAGAATGCAAGCTCTGTCACCATTTTCTTAATTAAAAAATTAAGATGAAAACAAAATTTAAATTTTAAACAAATTTAAAATATCAGTTGAGACATGGGAATTATCCATTATCACACTGGAGACCCTGTGCTGAAATACTGATGAGTGATAAAGCCTTCAGTGTATACTTGAACCAATTCTTACATGTTTCAGGAAAGGGTTAGTCCTTCATCACATCACTGTCATTATTATCACTTATGCCTTTGAACTGTGGTACTGGAGTAGACTCTTAAGAGTCCCTTGGACTGCTAGGAGGTCAAACCAGTCAATCTTAAAGGAAATCAACCCTGATTGCTCATTGGAAGGATTGATCATGAAGCTCAAGCTCAGATACTTTGGTCACCTAATGCGAAGAGAGGACTCCTTGGAAAAGACCCTGATGCTGGGAAAGATTGAAGGCAAAAGGAGAAGAGGATGGCAGAGGATGAGATGGCTAGATAGCATCACTGAAGCAATGAGCATGAAACTGAGCAAACTCAGGGAGGCAGTGAAGGACAGGAAGGCCTGGTGCGATATGGTTCATGGGGTCACGAAGAGTCGGACACGACTTAACGACTGGACAACAACAAAAATACCTACTGCCTGAATAAGCTGCTTCATTCTACTTTTTGCAAA
This sequence comes from Liasis olivaceus, assembly GCA_030867105.1. NCBI lineage: Eukaryota > Metazoa > Chordata > Lepidosauria > Squamata > Pythonidae > Liasis > Liasis olivaceus. The sequence goes on from CM061352.1 coordinate 41,643,368, forward strand.
ACTGCCCCTGAGTTTCATTAAGAGAGTAATCAGTTTAGCATGTTTTTGGATTATTTGTTCATTCATTTAGTCAAACTAAATTTCTTTGTGAGATCTCTACCAAAACACAATAACTTAGTGCCTTCCTTCAAAACTGCTTGGAACGTATCTTGTTAAAGAAAACCCCCTTTGAAAACAACAAAAGGAATACAAATCTATTAGATAAATTACTTCTGTACTTGTAACTTATCTCAAGTTGTTCAAATTTGATGTATCAAAAACTTTCAGCATAGGTTGATGACCCCAGTCCCATTCCATAATAGATGCAATAGCTGTAACAAATGTAATATAATTCATCTTTCTTTTTGTGTTTCAAGTAGTACAGAGTCCTGTCTGAAAAATAAAACTGGACAAACATCCAGTTGATATATCATCAATAGCTAACTCAGACAAAACTAAAATCTAGCCTCCTAGTAAATTGCAAGTTCACCTTATCCATGAGATTTTCATGTCTTGCCACCAAAATGGCATACCTTCAGCTACCTTTCTGTCAGCAGAAGATTTTTGAGTTATACAATCCAAATAAGTGTTACATATTAAAACGCCACTTAACTTTGGTCATTTACTTCCCAGATAACCTTTTGATTGCCCTTCTCTATCATGTTTGCTTAGGTGTGTTGTCATAAGATCTGACATTCATTCCATAAATTGTGTACTTCAGACAAATACATAAACAGACAAGCACAGGACTAAGGTGTTCTTAAGGGGATAGAAAGGTTGTATAATGCTTATTCACCATTAAATACTAGAACTCTGTCCTTTGGATCATTTCCCCTTAACGCATTTTAGCATTTGTATAAAAGCCTAGGCAGTATTTCAAAAATTCAATACTAATAATCATCATCTAAATCAGATAATACAAATGAAGAATAAGGGATCTGTGCTTCCCTGGCCCCATTTCTGCAGCTCTCAAACTCCCAAAGATCATACCTGAAAAATCTGGCAGCAAAACCACTGTTTTTGGTTATTCTAAAGAATTATTTTCTAACAAAATAATACCTATTAGGTGTGCTAAGTTTCTACTAGGCTTAATGTGTCTGAGGTACCATATACTTAATATACCCTGTACTTAATTTTAAATAATTCTTCCAACTACAAAAACTCTGAACAATGTTTGCCTCACTCCATAGTGTTCCTGTCACAGGCCCTACAATTCTGGAAGCTGCGTATATGTGTGTACTTCAGTTTTGGCTACAAATAAGTTGTCTGCCCTGCTGTAAAATACTTTAAATACAGCAGCTGAGGCAAAGCTAAGCTGTTTCTTCAAGAGGCAATGGCCCACCTTATAGAACAGCTTTAGATTCCTGTGCCCAATTTATATATAGCCAGTTGCCTTCTCAGCTAGCGCTTTTCTTCTCTCTGCTTGACATACCAGTGATTTGGTTATAATCAGTTCTTTTCCAAAATAACTTTGTAGATCTTATAACTATCTATTGACAACTAGCCTTTCAGAATTGCATACAGCCAAACAGTCTAACTGAGTAACGTCAGAAGTGCATATAATTAATTTGAAGGCACATGGGCAAATTTGATGGGAATATTATTACAGATTCACTGATCACAGCCCTCTCACATTTTTGCTTCCGGTACCATAACTTATGGTGGAGGTAATGCATTGTGTACTTCCTCTTTCCCTGTCACAGGGACTCTGATTCCCTTTCCTCCTGGTTTATAGTAATAATAGTTGGCTATTGAATCTGAATCAGTCAAACTATGGGTACGAAAAAGCATAGCTTTCCTCAAAGTAGTGCAAATCTATTTCACGGAGGAAAAGTGAGAAGGAGGAGGGAGCTGAAAACAGGAAAAGGAACAGAAAATTACAGGAATCTGGTATGCTCAGTTCATGATTTAGAATTCTTATTCCTCTGAATTATATTAAGTGCATTAAAGGGGAGAGGGTTATACCCTTGATTGTTTCCCTCCCTCAAAGACATTTTGTAATTATACGAACTCTGGGGCTCTTTTAAGCCCAATTATAGCTCCTTGAGTAGCAAGGATGATGCAGTTCTGGTTATATAAGGATCTACAATGGGAAAATAAATTTGCTATTAGCATATAGGATGAATACAGAGACATTCAAACAAGAACAGATAAAATGTCATCCCTTTAGCTTAAGAACAATGAGGAGTTTGAGGCAGAATCTAAAACACATCAGCAAGACAGGTGATAATTGTCTTCTGCTCTGCCACTCTAATTGTTCTTTCCTTTTTTCTCACTGATGCATGAGGTGAAGGTTTCTATTTCCTCAGTTTCATTAGCCAAAAGAAATTACTGTACTGATTGTGCATCACTAAAAAATTCTTGACTCCATTAAGGATAACCTTGAAAATGCTAGATGAAGATTTCCTCCAGTGTTCACCCACATTCTGCCACATGTCAGTAACTAAAGGTACAAAGTAAGAGAGTGCTAAGATTGACCACTCTTTTGAACATATGTTGTGCTTTGGGAAAACATTCAGTTGTCAGGTCTTACTTCTCCCACCTCTCACCAGTTATAACTCTCATTCAAGGATCAAATGCCAGATGCTACACAATTGATCATGTCAAGATGGAAATGACAGCATTCGAGAAGGTCAGGAAAGACCAAGTTCTAAGGTTTCCATTTTTCATTGTCTGCCATGCTTGATAAAGTTACCAGAAGAAACAATCTGCCAGGAAAAGAGATGGCAGAGATAGATTAATCCATGTTGTCATTCCTTCACCTACTTAGAGTAAGAACTCCAAACACTCAAAGAATGGATCTTAAGGCAGCCAATACCACATAGCTCCAATATAGCTATGTTAAAATATTACTTTGTTACTTTCTTATTGTATTATATCACTGAAACCAATATATTTCCATTTGTAACAGCAGAAGGTTTGAAAATTAATGGTATAGATCCATGACTGTGCCTTGTCAATTTCTCTGTGGAACTAACCTTTCAGAATATATTGCTAAAACTCATTTATTTATAAGGGGCAGCAATTCTTTCTAACATTTAGCATAACTAGCAATGTGATTCATAATAATTTAACAAGTCTTGTCTTTTCATGTGGTTTATTACTCACTAACCCAAGAGATGGAATGTGTGGCACACAGAAAAACTGGATAAAGGATAGAAGAGTCTTTTTTTACCAGTCACCTATTGCTGTCATATTCTTCATTTCCCCATTTTATTCTACTCACCACTTTTGTGACCATTATTTTTCTCACAAGTAGTTATAGCCACTGTTGCATAGTATATTATTATGGACTGGCATGAACCTCAACAAAGGGATGAATATAGAAATGATCTTTAGAAACAAATTTAATAATGCCCTTGCAGGATAGGGGATAGTCATATTGAAGTCTATGTACAAACCACTTCATGGTTCACTGTGGTGTGTGCACCCAAACAAAATCTGTCTTGTAGCATGCTGAAGAACAGAATGCAAATCCTTAAAAAATAAATATATATTATAATTCGGCTATTATTTACACATTGGGGGGAGAAACCTAAATGGTTAATTTAAAAGAGTATTGTATATAAAAGGATCACCCACAGACTATATTCATGGAAATAATCATTTACAGAAAGCTTAGATGTTTGGTGGGCATTAAAACGTCTCTATCCAGGCAACGTACTGTATGTAGGGAAAGTTCAAAACCCAGATAAAGACATTTTCAGCAAGAGGAAATAATCTACAACCAAGAGAACAACCACAGCACATTGTCACATATGGTGCTGAACCTTGTTAGGTATTTTTAGGAAAGAAACATTTTCAAATACTGTTTCTAAGCAAACAGTATTTAAATGAGTTCATTGAAATGATTTAGAGATTTTTATACATTTTTTTCAACAATATGATTATCCATCAAAATCAAGGTTCAAAACCTTTTAAAAAGACATTTAGAAACAATTTTGGGACGCTGAGTTTATTGAAGCCTATAAACATTGGTTACAGTCTATTGTTCATTTTCCCTTTCTTCAGCAGGAGATTTCCATGGAAAATCCACCTACCTTTTCCCCCCTCATTTTGTGGGGGAATTCCCAGAGTTGAATTCCCCCCAGTGGAATTCTGGGAGTTGAAGTCCACACATCTTAAAATTTCCAAGGTTGAGGAACACTGAGTTAATCCATTCGTATTATCCATTTTCTTTAATGAAAGGTATAGATGTGGCACATTTACATTTACATTATACTAAAAATGTAAGTTTTCAAAACTGCATGACCCACTACTCTCCACATGCATGCTTTGCTACTAGTTGTTCAAGAATCCAAGTGTAGACTCCTTTTATAAGCCTTAATTAATTAATTATGAACTCATTAAGTAAGTGTACAAAGAATATTAAAAAATAACTGCAAACTGGAAGTAGATTCATTGATAGAATAACAATAGCATGACACACTTTCCAGTGGCATCCAGAATATTCAGTAGAGAATTTGAAAACAATAGAATATTTAAATAAACAACATCATCGAACTGTGGCTCATCAGCTAAGGCTCTTTTAAGTATTCTGTAGCCTGAGAAAGGAAGATTTTATATCATGATTTTTTTCTGTTCAGGTTGATGGCCACATTTAATTTAAATGATAAGTCGGGTTCATTCCTAAAGATGGCCATGTCAAAGGCAGGAACAAATATAAATTTGTTTTTTAAATTAATTTACCTACAATTAAAATTGAAACAGATAATTCAATTACTGTCCATGGTTAATTATTTCTATGTTCTGTCATTAAAAATTACAATTAAATACCATCTTTTACAATGGAGTTTTGGGGTCCTAATCCATGCTTTTAATAGGTTGTATATAGTCTTGGGACTTGGAACAGTGATGCAAAAATGAGAAAAACAGGAGTTGTGATATCACACATAAACTTCAACCTTTTATATTTGCATCTAAACCCTTGTACACAAGTACATAAATCATATGGTTTGTGTCCTGATGAATGCTTCAGCATTTGCACCCCTCCTCCCACCTCCCAGGAAAGTAGTTATACAGCTTTTCCCATATTGTGTCAAGTTGCATGATCTATTTTTTTGTTGGGGCTGTGTGGGAGGGTCTTCCAGTCAGTATTGACTCCTGGCAACAGCCTGGACAAATCCCTGCAGTTTTCTTGGCAATATTCAGAATTGGTTGCCATTGCTTGCTTCCTAGAGCTGAGAGACAATGACTGGCCCAAGGACACTCAGCTGGCTTTGTGCCTAAGGCAGGACTAGAACTCACAGTCTCCTGGTTTCTAGTGTGATACCTTAACCACTACATCAAACTGGCTCATGTGATCTATAGTTACAGTAAAACACTTGCATTGTATATATTTTAACCGAGCTATTTTGGAGCTTAAAGTTTAAAAAAAGCCTCAGAAATTTCTGGTGGCTGGTATGGCCCCAACTATTTATAGCAGAAAGATGTTGTCCATCATGCCAGCATTTTTCATCTCCCTCAGCTCTTCCTCTTCCAGCCAAAGTATTATCAATTATGACTGAGGGCTTACAACTGAGGGAATCTGTTATTACAGCTGCTAGCATAAAAGAGAAAAAGGACATCAATTCATTGACTATACTGTATATTTTTCTTTGGTATGCAGGGTTTTCTCAGAAGTAACCCAAAATGTCTTGTGCTTGGGATGTCCAGCTCACATTTATTGGAGGCCAACTGAATGTGCAGAAGCAGTTTCTGGCAAACTTCCTGGAGATCCAGGCCCTGTATAAGCACAGCCACTTCCATTCATCCTGAAGGAGTCAAGGATATAATGCTTAAACCTAAGATAGCAAAGGAGCTTCTGTATGAAAAAAGCTGAATAATCCAGAAGTTCAAGATACCACAGTCAGTTCTCTTTGGACAAATGGATGTAGCAATGATTTAATCACATGTCCACTGAGGCACTGAGCTATCTATGGAACCTCTATATGTTTTGAAAGTCCTTGGTACCTCTCATATATGCACAGCATCTCTCTGCTAATCATTAAAGCAACTGGACCTTTTTCAGATTTCCACGCAAGCTGGCAAAAAAGATGCCAATGCTTTGAAGAGCCCACCCATTAAAATTAAACATTGTTTAAAGTGGATACCTTTTTTCACCATTGTGAAAAAAGCAGCATGCTTTAATGAACAGCAGAAATGCTCATGGGATCGTTAAAGGTGTTCTTAATTTCTGAATGCGCACAGCCTAAATAGCTACACAGATTGCAAATTGCTGGCAACAATAGTGGCAACTCCTGTCTTGTTGCTCTGTGCTCAGAAGACCAGAAGCTAGTGAGAACTACCTTGATTATACCTTTGAGTAGATTGAATACTGTCTGGAGACTGTCGGATGACCTCTAGGTGGCAACAAAGTTAGAGCTTTCCATATGTCTTTGCAGCCTTGACACAGTAGTCCTAATCATGTGCTGCAGATTTGGGACTGTCTGCTACCACTTATTGCTTTTTCTGGAAGGGAACAGAGGTGCCTGTGCAGGGACATATTATCTTGCTCTGTGCCAGCATCTATCTATCTATCTATCTATCTATCTATCTATCTATCTATCTATCTATCCCTCCCTCCCTCCCTCCCTCCCTCCCTCCCTCCCTCCCTCCCTCCCTTCCTTCCTTCCTTCCTTCCTTCCTTCCTTCCTTCCTTCCATAAAGCCACCTATCTCAGCAAATGACCCTGGGCACAGTCATTTTTCCTTGTATTTGGGAAAACTGATAAGATGCAAAGTAGTCATGCTTGCTGTCTAGAGAAAGCTGTCTAGCATCAACAATATTGCTTCCCCACCCCCTACAATCAGTTTATTACTTGTTTTTCTATTCCCTTTTGGTTTTGCTATTTTTAAATACCTACTACACTTACATGTTCAGTTCTATTTTGTTTGTTGTGTAGTTATATCTTCTCGTGTTGCACCATAGTTATAGGACAGTTTTGTACTGTATCACAGGTAATGACTTAGACCCCGATTACCTGAAGGACTGCCTTCTTCTGTATGTACCTGCCCAGACCTTAAAAACTAAGGAGGCATTCCTCTAGCTCTATGCACCAAAGGAAGTGACAGGGTCTCTGCTTTTCTGTGGTAGTGCCTCATTTACAGAATGCTTTCCCCAGAGAAACTCAATGGACACCCACATTAGCATCATTTTAATACTAAGTGAAGACCTTTCCATTTTCCCAGGCTTTTCACTTAGCTTTCAATTGTATTTTGTTTTAGATTTTGAATGACTGCCTTGTAGCTGCCTTGTTTCTATGGGGTTTGCATTTTGCATTTTATTTAATTTTATTGTATATGTTTTTATTCAAATAGTATCCTTTAATATGTTTTATTGCAAACTGCCCAGAGGGTTTTAGCTATTGGATGGTTTAAGAATAAATAAATAAATAAATAAATAAATAAATAAATAAATAAATAAATAAACCTTATAAGTTTAAATATTAAACAAAATAGATAATATATTTAGTTGAATCAGCTGGTGAAAGGTTTCGATAATCCCTTTATTTTTAGACAATCCTACCACAACAAGATTTAGATCACAGAATCATCCAGAATTGGTATCATCTCTGATACCAAGTTGCTACCTAAGATGTTGACTTCATATTTGCTATGAGAAAATGTTCAACATTACTACTTTATTGCAAACTTCGTAGCCCTGCTTGAAACTGATTTGTAAATCTAAGAATTTTGGTAAGTAGGAATACACAATTGCATAATTTGATTGGATTACCTTTATTTGATTATCGTTCATCATGAAAACACATCATCAACTAAATTATGTTTGCTTTCTGTCAAATTAAATATTATTCTTCAGTTTCAAAGTCTGAAGTGGCTTTGTGGAATGTATTGAAGGCTTAGAATGACCTAGTTGCAGTTTTCAAGCTGTACTTCAGAGAAATAGCAATACTTAATATTTCAGATCAAGCTATTCCTAAACATTAGTTGGTATATAGAAACTGAAGCCAAGACTTTGTCAAGCAGTATTTGCCTATAACAACAGGCTTGGTGAAAAGTGACAATTCAGATAGCATTGAACCCCAGGGAGCACAAACTGGGGTTTGAGATCAAAATCCTAAAATTGCCACTTTTTTTTTTTGGCTGCAGTCTTAGTATGAGGAGATGATTCTGCATCATTTAAAGCTATAATATCTGTCCCGCTGATTAGACAATAGATCTTTAAGGCTTTCACTGTGATGAGAAAAGAAAATCATGAACCGGGGAGTTCAGCGTATTCTGGTTTTTAACATGCTGTGGTGCATTGTGTTGCTGAAGTCTGACAAGGGCAAGCTTTTGTATAAATCCACATGGAGCGCCAAATAGGATAACACTGAAAAGTTTTCAGTCAGCTATATATGCTGTTTTCACAATTACACAGGAGGCCTAAGATATACTGTGCACCATAATGAACCAGATTAGAAATACCTGCTGATGTCTGGTGAATAGGAATAGGTTTCTGGTCCACTGTAATATTTCACTTGGTGGAACCTGGAAGTGGGATCAGATAAATCACTTTATTGATATTAGTCAAATGCTGCTTATTATAAAAAAAAAAAAAAAAAAATCAGTAGGACTGACGTGATGAGAGTTTTGAGGTCCAATATTAGTCACAACGGCTGTCATTTTCTTTGAATGGAATAATTTGGCATCTTGAGATAGAGAGCATGAAGCATAGAAATAAATGAACAAAATTAATCAAGACTGACAAAGAAGAAAAAAAGAATCCCCATTGCTATAGGTTTTTTTATATATTTTACATAAAACATAACAGTTCTTCTAGGCTGAGTGATTTAATGGTTACTAGAGAAAAGTAAAGTAACCATTATTGGAAACTAGTAATAGTAGTTTTCTTTCCTACTACCTTTGTCTTCTGAGGATTTGTCCCTATAAATCTTGATTTGGATTGAGTCATTAAAAAAGGTTTTGAAAATACCATATGGGCCAAATACGATCCATGCAAATTTTCCATCCAACATTTAAGTTCCTGCTTCTTTTCCTTATCCCTCTTCTTTCTGAGTTCTACTCAATCATCCAAAATGGAAAACTCAGAGCATAATATTTCAGAACATTGCTGATTAAAAATAAGAAGTTCATATGAAAAGAATCAGATTCCACCTCTCCCTTTAAATGCACAACCACACATTGATCGAATATTCTAACATAGAAGTCTTTTGCCTTCTTGGGCTCATGTTAGGCAGACAACAGACCAACTATTCCCAATAAGTGCAAGTCAGATTCCTTAGAAGCCTTGTACAAATAGGTTATCATAATGTAGTAGGATCAGTATAGTAATACATATGTAGCTTTCATGATTCAACTGAGCCCTTTTCACTTCTCATACTATGGAGAATAGAAGTAAGACACCAAAAGTCATATCTGGCAGCATCGTCTCTTTGAAAGACTGTCTATGGCATAGGGCCTGGATATCTGAGAAACTGCTTGTCTCCAATTGTTTCTGCCCACCTAGTGCATTCCAACAGAGTGGGTGCACTCCAGGTCCCTTCCATTAAGCATTGCCATCTTGTGGGACTTGGAAACATGCCTTCTCTGTTGTGGCCCCTCCCCTCTGGACTAGCACCCTCCCAGAGATAAGGATAGCACCCTCTCTCCTAGGGTTCCAGAAAGCTTTGAAAATATATCTTTGATCCCAGGTCTGCAGTTGATGTTTATTATTTGTTTAAGGTCCCAGTTTTGTTTTGTTGATTGTGTTGTTTACTGGATCATTTTGGTCTGGGCTGTCTGTCTGATTTTATGTTTTAGCTGTTTTAGCTGTTTTTATGTTTTTTTTTTTTTTTCTAGTTGTATATATAGCCCAAAGTCCACTGAGTTGGGTGGCCAATACATTTAAATAAATAATAAATAAATAGTCCAAGATCAAATTGTAGATAAAGCATCATGAAAAAAGTGTTTTAATGTAGCTCATCAACTATTATCGCATTTTAATGATATTTATAGGCTGCCCCAAGTTGTTATGACTCTGTGCATCTTATAAATATAAGAATAAAAATACAGTAAACAATATAAAGAATAGATCAACAGGAACACAGGACATGCAGTCAGTCTTCACAACTATAATGAGCTGAACTATACAGATATTTAAACTATTTTAAGCACTTGTATATTTTCATATATAATGTATATTGGTGCAAGCAAACTCTTATGTGTCCATAATAAAGCCAATATCATAAAAATGTTGATACAGACATCATGTCATAGCACAAGTAACATACATATTATGTAAGTTTCATCATGATATCTGTCATCATAGCCATTTTATCTCCATGGTTTCATCTCCATTTGTGGAAGGGAGATGATTATCAGTGAACAGTGATTCGTTTTTTAAAAAACATCAAACATTCAAAGACCTATATCTAACATAAAATGAATGATTTCATAGAAGATAGTCTTTATAGGCTTATGCAAAACACATCAGTTCACTTTGATTCTGGTACTGTGCTTCATCAAGTGAAAGGTGACCTAATTTGCTTTAATAAAGCAACTAGGGTGGCGTCAAACCATTGAAGGTCATTGCCATGGGGAAAAAATATTAAATAAGTCTATAATGCCATTTCCTGGATTTGTAGCACTGAGGACCGTGGCTAGAGAAATCATACCCCTTCCCTCCACTGTGGAGCTTGATCAATCTCACAAGGTATAAATAGAATCTAAATTTTAAAAAAAGAAGGAAAAGAGAAAAGGTAAAAAAAATCCATTAGAATTGTAGGCTATCATATGCAACATATTACTGATATAGGAGATAAAAAATATGGAGCTGCTAAAATCACAGACAGCATTTTTGAAATAATCTGCAGTAGAAAAAAATATACAAGAAAATATAAAATCCTAGCAGATAGCAGGATTTAGTTAATTATGGTTTCCTTCCAGCTACAGACAACTTTGACGTAAAGAGGTTCCAAGTAGGCCAATGCAAGCTTGCATACAGATAATTAATTTCAGACACATTAACACTTAAATAGTAACACAAACCAATAAAAGGTAACCCTCTGCAATATTTCTAGTTAAACTTGTAACTTATTTCCTAGACACAGATCACTGCATGATACGTTTTATGCTTATTTCCCTTGAACTTTCCAGATTCCTGTAGATTACAACTTTAAATCAGAGGCTCAGGACAGTGATGTTGTTTCTATCCTTTTATCTAGCCTTGGTCCCTGAATTCTGACTCCTTTCCAAAATGACACAGAAACTTTCTTCCAGGAGAAGAAAAGGCAGGGATTTGCATATATGATAAAATCCATATGATTTTGCTTGAGACAGAGAAGATGGATATTCCCTTTCTGGTGTCAGCTGACATTTTGGGTAGTGTTAAAGTAAGTTGACTTCACAACAGTTTTGATCAGGGGTGAGTAACTTCTGGCACTTAAGGTGTTGCTGAATTATAACTTTCAGTATCTTTATCCAGCTTTTCTAGAGCTGCTAAGAATTGTAATTCAGCAGCATCTGGAACAGCCCAGGCTACCTATTCTTGGTATAGATTAGTTATGCTCACAACTCAATGGAAAGCTCAGTGAGGTAGCTGTAGCAGTATGAAAGTTTGTGGTAATCCCTTCAGGATTTACAGCCCAAAGTCCCCAACCATCAAAACTGTAAGACATTCTGTGTAGTAGAAGAAACAGTGGAAGATGATAGAAAAGATGCTCCATAAACATGCCTGCAAAATGTAGCCTAAATGTATTTATTTTTTAAAAAACAAATATTAAACCAAAATAAAAAGCTCAGTTAAAAAACTCTTATACTACCACCCACCCCACTCTTAAAAAAAAAAAATCATTTCAGAGTTCAGAAGATAAACATAGGGCAATGAATTAAGTAGATTTATATTATATATGTAGGAAGTTACTTTCCATTCATAAAAAATACATACTGAAAATTCAGCCTTCAGACACTGCATGGAATTCTAAATGCAATCCTAAAATATGGAAATAGACTAGTATGTGTGAATATGGAATTCTGTATATTGAATTCAAACAGTTATTTTCAGTTAGGCCCCAGTGACACAAATATATGATGATTTAAGTTCCACTGATTTCAATAAACACAAGATGAATTAATTTTTTTTCTGCACTACATAGAAAAGTTATAGAGACACAGCACATCTAAAAACAAGTTTATAAGGTTATGCCATTAGTCTAGAATCAACTCAATGAATTTTGGTCATGCAAAAGTAAGTAGCCACATTAACTAGTTTGTTCATTATTCTCGTTGATAAAAGATAATGCATTTCTTGTATTGACAGGAAGGAAATATTTTCATAAGCTCCCTATTGATATAAAGAAAATCACACGAGTCATTATGTAGGTAGAAAACATTCTCTTGTCCCCATCTTCCTTGTTAAATTACAGAACATTAAATTTCTGGTCATTCACAGATGGATTCCTTCACAGCTATTTCTGAGACTCATGAAAAAAAAAATCCAGGTTTCCAATTCAAGAAATGTTACTTAGCTTGTTCCAAAGAAGCTGAAATAAAAGAAACTGAATTGGTAGAAGCAAAAAAGAGAGTCCAAATCTTATCTACTGCTAAGTACTTTTAAATGATGTAGGAATTTAACCACAAACTTAAATGCCTGCCTTCTATAGAAGAACTATATACTGTGAGGGTCAAAAGGAGGGCAGAGAGGATATCTGCAGACTCTTCTCATCCTGGATATAATCTGTTCCAACTTCTTCCTTCAGGACGGCGCTATAGAGCTTCATATGTTAAAACAGCTAGACATCAGAATAGTTTTTTCCCTTGTGCCATTGCTCTGTTAAATACTATATGATTTGATATATACTGGACAGTGGCTTCTTCTTTTGGAAAAGTTATTTTACTGGGCAGTGTTATTGTTACTGTTTATTAATTTTCTGTTGTTATCCAAACGCACCGTTGATCTTCCTGTTCGTCACCAAAGACAAATTCCTTGTATATATTTTATACTTGGTCATTAAAGTATTTGTATTGTATTGTATTGTATTGTATTGTATTGTATTGTATTGTATTTGAAAATAATGAGAGTTGAAAATATTGAATCTGGCATTAATACTACTCATAGTCTTCAAATTGTTTAAATCATCCCTTTCTACAAGCTACTTTCCATATTACGGTGCCCAGAATTCTAGCAAGACTGCTTTCTGGCTGCAAATTCCAGGAGTTGCAATTCCAACACTTTTGAAGAGCTGGTAACCAAGATAAAGAGACTCAAGTTGATCTCAACTCCTGGTAATTACATCCATACATTTTCTTGACAGTGGTTTGCCAGTTTTCCTGATTTTCCAGTTTGAGATCAGCCAAAGTCATCTAAAAGCTGAAGCCTGCTGAAACATTTATGGATGCCATGTGGAAAAAGACTGGTCTATCTGTAGTTGTGATATCTCCATCCTGTCAAGCTCTTGACAATCACACTTCAACCAAATGCATGATTCTCCCGGGTTTAAACAAGATTTATTGAAAGATAATAGGGTAAAATTATAGAAATCTCAGCAACTGAATAGTTTTCACTTTCAGAACCCAATTTATCTCTTGCTAAGCTGAAGATTTTTTCAATCTACTCATGGTCTCTGTGCAAACTGGGAGGATGCCTTATCTTAACTGATAAGAAAGAATGCTGATATGTCCAGGAAGTGACTTTCTCTCAGGCTATAGACATACCAATACACCTCCATTTCATTCAATAAATCAGTAACAAAACAAAGCCATCAGCCAGCCTTTCATAATCTGAGAAAGACATATCGGCTGAGAATTCTGCGTGCTGTGGCCCTAATGCAACTACCTGGAGAAAGCTCAGGTAAGTGAGGCTGCTGTAAGCCAATACTTGTTCTTCTCTTGGCACATCTGTCTATCTGTGAGCCCCTATTTGTCCAAGTTATCTACTTTCACTCCTGGGTTCATGGGCAAAATTTTTCAGTAGAGCCCTAATTGCAGCATCATTTACAGGAGCAAAAGTTGTGGCAGCTTCTTGCTATGAAACAAGAATGAGACGTACACTTTGCTTACTGGAGTGAATGATTGTCTCAATTAAGTACAGAAGACTGAGGAAATTAGTGACAATATGAAAGCCTAATGAACAGAGATCAAGAGAGCTGCCATTTTATCCCCATGTGTGCTACTTTTGATGGTCATATCAATCTTCCTGTAAGCTGCTTGGTGCCTGAAAACTAAGTTGCTCTTTCTTAATAAAGACTAAGAATAAAGACTAAGTTGCTCTTTCACCAATAAAAATGTACTTATAGAATGTGTTTTTGTCTTAAGTATTTTACACCTTGGTACATACATCCTAAATATTTGAATGTTATATATTATGTGCAGAGTAGACTTTATTGTTCTATCATCTTCTTCCCGGATATGCTGAATATTTCTCATTTTTAATCATGCCATCTCTCCATTAGCATGGGGAAGTTTGCAATATTAAAGCAGCAGTTAGGGCAACCAGAACTGAGCTGCAAAAATACACATGACTGCTAAATGGTAGCAAAAGCATAGAAGAATCTCTAACTTTTTGCTGCTAACTAATGGCCATCTAGATTTTTGCATTTTGCATCCTGTGGTCTCAATACTAATCAATTCACTGTTGCCATCAATTTCCAATCTGTGTGACTATTTACTAGGGCTGTGTATGCTTCATCAGTGCTTTGGAAGAGCTTCAAACATTGCATGAATCCAGAATCTCTCTGCCATTCGTTAAAGCAGCTTAACCTTTTTTCACCTTTTCACTGGAGACTTAAAAAAAGGGTGTGGCTGCTTTAAAAGTTACCTTATTGAGTGGATTCCTAAAAACATTATTGCTCATGTTATTGTTTATATTGTATTTTATGTGATGTTTTAATATTTATTTTTATTACTTGATTTTACCATGTGTTTTAATTGTAAACCACTGAGGGATTTAAAAAAAAAAAGGAAGTGGAATACAAGTGTTTTAAACAAATAGATAAAGTTAGCTTGACAATATATATATTATATGAACGATGCAGCTAATAATAATATATTTTTTCTTTAAAAAAAATCACTATCAAAAAGAATTGGAACAGCTGCCATGCACAGCCAGTAAAAACATTTAACACAGGAAGATCAAATGCTTTTAGAGCAAGTAAGTTTTGCATTGCTTTGGTAAATTTAAAAGGGACATTCATCACTATTTCTGCTTTGAAAATAATTCCATAGCCTTCAGAAAATGATGCTCCCCAATGAGGCAGAAGTGACAAATGAACTGACTTGGGATAAATTATCTCCCTATGATGAACTAGTTCTTACTGTACATTAGAGTGGCAACTGGTTGCACTCCAGATGTGGCTGAACTAGAATTCTAGGCATTCTTAGGAAGTTTGACTAATGATGATGGCTGCTAGAAGAGGTAAGTCCGTAATTTCTGAAGGTCAGAGGTTGCCTAGGCCTATTGTAGAAAATAAAGCAGTTGATATTATAAGAATGTAAACTGCCAAACAAAGTGAGGGAAAGAGGAGAACAATAAGTCATAAATCCATTGACAATCACTCTTCTCAATCACTCTCAGGCACAAAACATAAGGAGTACCATTCAAACACACAGAAGCTACTTGAAGCCACAGTATTATGCATACATTATAAAACACATCTTCCTTCCTTCCTTCCTTCCTTCCTTCCTTTGAAAAGAATTAAGGACTATTAACAGCCATGCTCCCTGCTAGAGGTTTATAAAACCCTGCATGCTTAAATCTTTCATAGTGGAGCTATCTAAGCCATTGATCATTAGGATGGCTATATACAATATTCTAAATGCTTTGGCCTTATTATCAATCTAAAAGAAGATACTATGACACAGTTTTTCAATCTGTTTTATAACCTATTTTTTTCAATTGTTTCACAACTATTAGTTATGAGTTACTTTCTTAAAGTATTCTTAATTTAAGGTATATTTCCTGACTAGACACCTCCAGGTTAACTGTGAAATCAGGTTTCGCCTAAGAATTCTTATTTATACATATTAACTGTCAGTGTGTGCGGTTGTCATTTTATTGTCCATTCTCTGAGTTTGAAGAATTTTCTTTGGAGTTCACCAGAAGATACTTACATTTTCAGTGTTTAAATAATTTGATTCCATCCACAAATTTGGCATTTCAAAACTGATTCTTGATGCAGACCATTTATGAAAAATGCCACTCCCCAATACACCATCTTGGAGATGTCTTCCTCCATCATTAAAGGTTTCCATTCAGTCATACTTGTTGCTGACTGCAGTTTAACAAAGTACTTAATTCTACAGTATTTTATTTTAAGTGTCCTAACTCTATCTTAGAATCTTTGATAAGAAACTATGTTAAAAACATTTTAGAAACCAAAACATAAACTACCCATCTATGTCTGTCTGCTTGTTAATCTTCCCAAATAAATTTTATTTATATGGTTTCTGTAACACTTCCCATTAAGAGAAACCTCCAAGCAGTAAACAATTAAAACTTACAATTAAATTTAAATTAAACTAATTTATATCAAGTAACTCCTAGTATGCGTACTAATTACTTTTTTAATAATGTGTTCAATAAATTTACCTAAAAGATGTTAAATTAACAGGATTGTAATTTTATGGCTTTATCTTTTTTTCTTCAAAAAATGTTTTATTAATTTTAAAAAGTGACACACACTATAATCACACTATAACTTGCTAAAATGCAGAATTTGTTATTATGATAGCTATTACTACTCTAAACTTTTTATAAGTAACACATACCATTCCATAACTGAATATAGCAAGCAGACAATTCTTTATTGTATCTCTTTGGTCAATGAAAAATAATGCATCTTCCATACCACAAAGAAAGAACATGGATTAAATTATCCTATTTGAAGATGTAACAAAGGAGTTGGTTTTTCTGTTTTTGTTGAATACAAAACTTTATTATATCACTCAGCTAAAGATAAAATTCCATGCTTCTAATTTTTAGTTATCACCATTCTTGTAATATACATATAATTAAATTTTAGATTTATTTTCTTATTATATTCAATAAATATTCCCAACAATGCTAACTGGTTTCAATATCCTGGTTAGAAATCAAATACTTTTTTGTAAAAAAAAAAAAAAAATCTCCCAAAATCTCTAATCCTTGGAATATCCACCATATATGAAAATATATCCCTCTTCTATTCTATTTATTCTAAAAAGTCTATCATTATTTTTAATTATATATGCCAATTCATGGATTCATATATCAATTCCTTGCCTTGATTTCCTTTCATTCCATAATGGCCATTCACTTAATAACCATAACACAAAGGTAACAGGGGTTTGCTGAACTTCAGAAATTCTACTATTCATAATTAATAGTAATGCATGCTATGTCCACAAACGGTTTATATACTGAAACTCACTCTAAACATAATTTGATATTTACAGTGTCAACTCTAACCACTCTGCTGCATATCTAAATCCAATAATTTAATTTTATATTAAGTAAGATGAACTTTACGGAAGCAGCATTTCTATCTGGGTAAAAGTAGTATAGCAGGATCAAGAAACTGCCTTCTTATTTCAACATTAATGAGAGGAGAGCATCAACAAACTAACTTAGAAATTGCAGAGAAAGTCACGTAAGATACAGAATTTTTTCCTACAAATATTTGCCACTGCCTACTGCCTGAGACTGCAACCTTTCATTACCTAGAAGTAGGGTTGATCCTGAGATCAACAATTGGGATTATTCTCATTAGCGACAGAACAACTGGAATGGTCAAGTAACTCTCTCAGTACTGATGGGAAAATTAACCAAGGATTTTAACAGCTCCACAGATAAGTTTGGGTAGCCCAACAATATTTTTGCTAAGCTAAATCTCCATCGTCTATTAAGAAGGTTCACTTCACGCTTAATGCTATGGTAATATATACTGTTGCATGCATGTGCCTTGATTATACAAAAGGCTTCATTTCTGGTTGGTTCAATGATGTTTGATTATCAATGACTTCTAGGTACAGAAATGGCATAAAGCGTGAGTAATAAGTGAGATAGACGGGGTTTTCCAACTATGTTGCAGAATCAGAAGAATGAAGCTTTGGTGGGGGGCGGGGCGGGAGGGGGGATCTGCAGATTTTTAAAGGAAGCAAATCTGCAGTTTAATCCAGAAATTGGAGAAAAAGGATTTATGAGTGTCCAAATAAGAAAATGTCCAGTCCTCCCTATGAATAGTGAAAGAGGCATACAATTAGACAAACAAAGCTAGAATGTGAATCCATATCTAAAACACATTTTCTCTCTAAGTATAACATCTCTGACTGCGGTTTTTCTGCCCTTTTTTGCAGGTGGTGAGGGGGAGCAGAGACTGTGAAAGAATATTCCATAAGTTCTGATTTGTGCCTTTTCCTGGAGTTGTCAGTCAACTTCATTCATAATGGAATTTGCTAAGATTGACAGTGCAGATCCTTGAAGAATTCAACCTAAACATATAAGTAGTGATGAAAGCAAATACACTTACACTTACTAATCTAGCAAGAGAGAAGTAAGGCATAATTAAGAAATCATCCCTGGGCTTGTGTATACACATTACTTTCCATACTGTGTTGCTCAGATGAGAAACATTGAATTAGCTGCATGGAACTTCAAATGAAGATTAAGATGTACATTTGCATGTGATGTCATGGGATTATGTGGGGCTCAATTACCCATGATTACAGCTGAATCAGGAGCCACAGGTTTTCTTCTAGAATTCCTACCACTTAGAGAAAGGAGGAAAGGAGGAAATTACATTTTTGAACATAGTATGAAGTCCTCTGACCTGAACATCTAGAAGATATTTTTTAAAATGCAATAGATAACAGCTCATTTATTATACAATTCTTATACAATGACAGTAACATAATTCTTTTAAGATACTGTACTATCTTTTTGCTTGCATGTATCATTTTATGACTGGTGTGTGTGTGTATCACATTTAAATTGTGTTGTGAAGCCACACCAACCATGACAATTAACAGTGAAGGTTGGGTTTTATAAGTTATAAAGAAAAAGGATGATGTTTTGTCAGGCAGTCTTAAGTGGGATGGGTGAAACATTACTTCCAAAGCTCTGATGGCTAAAGCTGGTGGATTCTCTGATGATTCTTTTTTATAAAACAACTCATTATTGGTTTCAGCATGGAACAAATTTCCTCTACCAACCTCAGGCACGACAGCTGACTTAAGGCTTGCTGGAGACCCATATCCAAAGCTAGATCTACATCCCCATAATGTCCCATTTCAGAGCAAAAGGTCAATGCCCACATTGCCTTTGGCAAGCCTAAGAGAGGCTCTGGAAATCTCTCTTTAATGTCCAGGATTTTGAAATTACACTGTTCCTGCAGGAGTGCAGCTATGTTTAAACAGATTTAAACAGATTATTTTCTTTGAAGATGGATAAGGATTTTTTGTTTTACTTTATTCCCATGTAAGAATATAAGGGTTTGATGCATGTGAATATTCCTGTCATCCATGACTATTTAAATCTTCACACTTTCTGGTGGAAGGCAAGCAAGCAGGTCAGGGCAAAACCAAGAGAAGGAAGGGAGAAGAATAGTATTGATTCACAGGATTCCATTAATCTCTAGTGAAACATTTAAAAGTGACAGCAACACAGAAAAGCAAGTGTGTTCCCTTCAGGTGTGACAGAATATATCTGTACATGTAAATGTAGCAGCAGTGAACAGTTTTTTTTTTAAATCATAACAATCACACATTGCAAAACAGCCCAGATTATTAAAGAAGAATCTCCATGTTGCCATGGATGATGCTAGATCCATGGCTACAATTTCCAAAGTTCAACAGAAGCATAAAAATGTATTTGATATCTATTGACAACTATGGCTATTTTTCAGGCTGGCATTCTAATTCAACTCCTGCCCATATTCAGGTTCCTTAGCCACAGGCAGAGTGAATGGCAATTGAACATTAGAGTACTCTGTCATGCTCCTAGGGAAGCAAACTGATAGGATTTTTGGAGCTTGTCCCTGAATAATCCTATCTAGTGCACACGGTAGGATATCCAGAGTCAATTACCGAGAATGGATTTTCCTTGCTTCCTTTGTCATTGAAATCTATTAGTATAATTTCATCTCATTGTATTCTGAGATGGATAAATTGCTATTCGGCAGCTCAAGCGATATCACTGTCTTGCTGGTTGGAGATATTTACATGTGTCACTAGCTATTCATGCTTGTGTGTGAAACATCACAGGAAATCAAACATACAAAGATGGTATGTAAACAGCTTAAGATATTAACACTTTCATAGGATTGTTACCGAGGGCAGCTAGAAAAGGAAGGATATTGGTATCAGGAGGGCACAGTTTGTAGCTTAAGACATAGCCTCCTGAGGGCATCTTTATCACTGTCTGTATATTGCTATGAGAGAGTGCTTGATGTAGTGGTCAAAGATATTGGGCTAGAAACCAGAAAACCATTCTAGTCCTTCCTTAGGCACAAAGCCAACTGGGTGACTTTGGACCAGTTGCTCTTTCTCAGCCCGAAGAAGAAGGCAATGGCAATCCACTTCTGAAAATGTTACCAAGAAACACCAGAAGTCAAGACTGACTCAAAGGCAAAAAAAAAAAAAAGGATATGTAATGTCAAAAACATTGTGAGAAATATAACTATTATTTCATTTATTTATTTTTCAATCAATTTATGTGGCTGCCCATCTCACTACAGCAACTCTGGCTGGCTAACACAAAATTAAAACTCAATAAAAACCCACCAATAACAATAATAATAGTATACAACTAGTGGCAGTAAATATGGATTTACACTGAAAGTTTTATTATCTGCCTATTCAGAAATAGGTGCCATTTAATTAAAAAGGATTTATTTCCAAGTAATTGGATAGAGGATTACAGTATTTACTTGGAAATAAATATCATTAAAGTCAGTGGGGCTTACTTCAGAGTAGACATTAAAACATTGCAATGTAAATTAATATTAAAATGTTTACATCAAAATAGCCATATTTCTTGCAAGGTGGGGAAAATGCAGTAGGTGTAATTGATACTATATGAATTATGTGAAAGGCATGAAAGGGATTGATTGACAAGTCAAAAAAAATAAATAATGATTAAGCTTTATGGTACCACAACTGATTTAATATCACCTAACACTAGAAATTCACAGCTTTACTTAAAGAATGTCAAAAGTGAAATAAACTATTTGCTATATAATCTTCCTTCCCTTGTACCACTCTCTGCAGCTGACAGTAATCCTCCATGTCTAACAGCCTGATCCATCTTCAGACAAAGGAAAAGTTAAAATTAAGCTTCCCACTGGTGCCAAAGGTTGTACACAAAAACTACATCCAAAGAGAGAAAGAGGTTGGAGATATATTATAGCCTGGACCAAAATGGATATGTTGATAGAAAGTTTACATGGCATCTATTTGCCTTGAGTGTACAATATATCTAGCGTATTTCCTATCATAAAAAATCTTAACCATAATATGATTCACACTTACTGGCATGTGGTATTTGCTGGGGCTAGTAAGCCAGAGGGCAGAATCAACTAACGGATTATCATTGGAAGAGCAAAAAAAAAAAAAATGTTATAGGGCAGTCTCATTATTGATCCAATTTGCTATCTAGCCTCCTTTGTTGCAGACCTTAAAATGCTTATGGAATGCATTGACATGCTAGGCTGGCTAATGATCACAAGAGAAATTATGGAAGTCAACTTTGAGAAAAAGTACAAGATTGAAAAAAGTCCATGTTCAGGAAAAAAAAAAAAAGACAAAATTTGATTCAAGGAGTTGTAATTGTCTTTTCACACAGGAGCAAAATCAGATTTGGCAACCTTGACCAAAAGCATATTTTCACATGGGAAAAAAAGGGCAACTTTTAGCAATATTAGCAACACACATACAAAAGGGCCCAACTCACCTTCAGGAATGTTGTTAAGACCTGGCTTTTTTCTTAGGTGCTGGGCCAGCTGAATGTAGGCCCCTTTGGTTGTTTTGTCTGGTTGCCTTTTTATATTTTGGATTTTATATTTTATATATTGTACAGGTTGTTATATTATATGGCTTGAGTTTGGGTTTCTGATTTGCTTTATTTTTTGTTTTCATGCTGTATGCTGCCTAGAATCACATTGTATGAGTTGGGTGGCCTTATAAATCTGGTGAGAGAGAGAGAGAGAGAGAGGCAGGTAGGCAGGCAGGCATCTTTTGACAGAAGTAAAAGGCACAATTTGCCCACCTAGAGGAGAAGCACATTTTTAAACTAGAGCAGCAACATATGTTCCACTATATCTAAATGGAGAAGAGTTATGAAAAGCTATTTGGAAACAACACATATTCCACTTTATATAAATAGAAAATTGTTTCAAAAGTTATTTTTCTCTATGGCAGACAGGAATTCATTGCATAAGTAAGAGGGAAATGATTAGGGTTTTTTTTTTTTAAGGTTTTGGCAAAGAAAGAGAGAATTAAAAAAAAGAGTGCTTATGCACCAAGAGACAACACCAAGAGCTTTTTAAATAGGCAAAGGAACACCAAGAGGACTATAAGGGAAAAAATAAACAAATCAAGGCAATATTAAGATTTTTCTTAAAAAATCCAAGACAAACAAAGAAACAGAAAATGTAATCTTTCACAAACTGATTTGGAATTATGACCTACAGAGCAGTTGAAAGTGGAGGGGGAAAAAAATCTCAAGCTACATCAGCAGCATCACAATATTTCATTGGTCTGCATATATGCAAATTCAGCCACTGGGCATATGCAAATTGGTAATTTAGGAGGGAGCTTACTTATCTATTGTTTATTTAATCAATTTCTATAGTGACCCACATCACAGAAGAAGAAAAAAAAAAAAAGAACAATCTGTGAATGTGAATGCTGTGCAGGGAACAGAAGAGAACCAAGCTTGTCACTGTAACAGGACTCAGTATTCAGGCACCTGGGAATTTCAGCTTTAGGCAGGATTCTGCCTTGTCTGTCCTCAGCTTCATCAAGTTGATGGTGATAAGTACTGTATGAAATTAAAGTCTTGTGACATTTTAAAGACCAGCACATTTATTATGGATCAGCTACAGGCCACTTTGTCAGCACATTACTCAGCAACCATAGTCCTTGAACACTTGTGCTATAATAAATTTGTTAGTTTTTAGGTGCCACAAGTTACTTGATCAACTGCAACAGACAAATACTGATACATTTATGAAACTGCATAAAACACTTCCTTAAGAAATCAGCTATGACTGTTTATGCCTTATGAATGTATGTATTATCAACATTTCTATACCACTCCAATCTAATGACTCTGGTGATGTATAGAGAATTCCAGCTGAGCAATCTCAAAATGCAATCAAGATGCAACCTGAACAAAATAAAAAGATGACTCTTGTCCTTCCCAACCAGGCATCACAGTCCTAAAAGGCGCATTGAAAAAGGAAAGTTTAAATAAGTTTTCTAAAATCCAGGAGTCTGGAAACTAAGTGTAGCTCTACAGGCAGCAAATTCTACAATGTCCAAGTCACTACTTGAAAGGCCTATCTTCTGACCAATGCTCTTCTTACATCACATGGAGGTGAGACCCCTTTTTTAAAAAAAATTATATTTATTAAGATTTTTTTTTCATAGAACAAAATGCAAACAGAAAGAAAAAAGGAAAGAAAGAACAAAAAAATGAAAAAGAGAGAAAAAAAATTAAAGTTAAGAAATATATGAATGACTCCCTACCTTCCTTTAAACAGATAAATACAATCTTATTACCCCTTCTCCCTCTTAGATATTATGCAAGTCCCTTCAGCCCCTCATTAACATGGTGAGGTGGGACCCTAAGCAAGTCCTCTGCAATGACCTGGCAGGAAAATTAGAATCATGACCAGGTTAGAAAATATTTGATCAAGACTGCATACTGTTAGGGACTGAAGGAAAAGTATGTGGCAGGTTAGGCTCTTGAAGCACATCAACTATCACCCTGTATACACAAGACACATATACAATCATATGAACACCCTTCACTACACAGACAACTGTCCCTATCACAGTTGCAGCCACATTGAGATGACTCAAGTTTCTTTGTTGCACAGAAGGGGACAAGCCTGGAAGCTTATTTCTCTTCACAGCAAAGGAGGAGAGCATTACTACTTCCTCATTGTTCTGACAATAGACAAGCAACAGTTCCAAAACCACTTTGCTTTGCTTTGAAGAAAGGGAAAATGCTGAAGACTGAAGACACCATTTCATCCAGTGATGATTATGAATACCTCTGAACTACTTTTTTTTGCCCAAGTGAGAGGCAGCAAAAGGGGAGTGCAGAAGGCTTAGCAAACACACATCAGGAACATAGTAAAAAATTGTAGTATTTCCTGTCCTGAGATAGATGGTAGAAGATAGATAATAGGTAGATAGATGATAGAGAGAGAGAGACAGACAGACAGACAGACAGACAGACCCCATAAACAAGAACTTATAACTGGTTTGTGGATCATCCACAGTCTATGAGCAATTCCAATTTTAATAAATTTCCAACAGTGATAGCACTGAAGCTTAAAACTGAGGTGCTTTTTTAATCAATTCAAAAACTCATTATGAGACCCCAAAGCTAAAATGAAATATCGCTGTGCTTGTCAAGAATTCATCTCAAACCATTATGTTCGATTCCTGCAGCTGCACCTTCTTTTATGTTTCTCAAAATATATCTGGTGTGGCTTCAGTTATAGGAAGGTTTTAAAAAAGGCTTTTTTGCAAGAATTCCATTATTTGCATGGGAAAGAATGCTGGAATAGCAGTATCCAAGATGCTGTGAATCCTGGGACAATGTTTCCATGGTGCCTTAGTAAGTATGCAAATGTTGCAAACACAAAAACAAAACAAAACAAAAACCCTCCCTTTGTTTCTTGTACTTAGTACACTGTCATGAGCATGCTTAAGTATCTCAGGCTTAAGACATTCTAAAACATAATATTTTCAGGGTATTTAAAATGGATATTTAGGTCTTTTTTTGCAAACCAGACCTACTATGGATGTGAAATAACTTGATTTTCCTATTATGTCCTTAATATCCACCTATTAATGAGATATTCTAGAAGAAATGTGTTCTATAAAAGTCAAATGATGTCAATCAAAAGAAGAACTGAATAAGCTTGGAATAAATTGATAAAGAAGTAATTTTTAGCATTTCTCATGATTGGTGGGTATAGTCATTATTCATTGTTTGCTTTTTATGCATAAGCAATTGCCATTTTTTTCCTGACATATGATAGATAATTGTCCTTAAGAATTTGCAAGTAAAATGTGACATTTGCATAAAGGTTTTCTTTTTAACTTACTTTCACCTCCACACTGCTGAGCTTCAGTCTGATGGAGAAAGGCACCTGGAAAGCAAAGTGGCTTTTAATGAGAGCATCCCTTATGATACAATAAATCATGTAACCTTTGACTTCTGATAGATAGCTAGTTGCCTTTACTAGAATGAACCTTCTGTATAACACTGTGATTCTGAGACCAGATTTAGGCTCTTTATGATTTTTTTTTTTCCAATGACAGGAAAAGCCTCATACCCCTTCTTAAGACCCTCCCTGAACAATTGTATGCTGTTGTAACATGCACATCACACATTTAATCAGGAGTGGAAGCCCTTTCAGTGAAAGCAATCTATTCTCTGATAGACATGGATTGTGATAGATGATGGAACTTAGGAGAACTTGTTTCCCAGTTTGAATCCAAAGAGGAATCAGCTCTTGAGAAGCATCAAGCCTATGAAGTTAAGGACGGCTTGTTATTAATCTCAAGCTTAGCACCAGGCACAGACAAACAGGTATCTATTCATGTGAAGGGGAGGCTGGGTGTGAGGGCTGCATGTAGAAGGCTGCATCATGGAGTACATAAGCAATCAGATTTGCTACAGTTTTTTCAAGAATTGCCTAATTTGATCTATGCTTGGAAAAGAATCATATTTGTTGGTATTCTTAAATGGCAAAGGCAAACTGTGGCTTTTGTAGTATACCTTAAAAGTAGAGCTAAGAAGATAGTCCTGATTAGTAGTACAGGTAGGATGGTTAATCACAGTAATTGGGACCAGGATTTTTTTTTTTTTAGATTTTTTTATCCCACCTTTGTTATTTTTATAAATAACTCAAGGTGGCGAACATACCTAATACTCCTTCCTCCTATTTTCCCCACAACAACAACCTGGTCAGGTGAGTTGGGCTGAGAGAGAATGACTGGCCCAAAACAGAGTGGCAATTCCACTGGATTTTCATAAACAAAGAAACATGGATCCCTCTAAATCCAGTTTCTGTCACTGACTCAGGACTGTCATATTATTTAACTACATTATTTTTTGTTTTGTTTTTGGAAAAAAAAATTCTAGACTATCTGTACTTTATGCAATCTACAACATCCTTAACACGTTTGCATACCTGTCCTAATATACTATAGTTCTTAAACCCCTCCTAAGATAATATACTTTAAACAGTTGGAATCCAAAGAGAAGGAAGTGTCAGAGTTATTTTCATACTGAAGTTAATGAGAAGTTTAGCACCAGGCTTCATGCATCCACTTTTACTTCAGAGTTAAACAACCATCTCTTCAGTAATGTGCAGATATTGTATAATTTTTGCCTTTAATGAGATGCCAAAAAAGAAGGAACATTCTGTAATTCTTGACTGAAATAATAAAGCACTACACAATAAATCAATCAACAGGAGACACGTTTGTACGGCTTGTGACGCACATCTTTTAATTTTTTTTTTCCCCAGAGAGACATCGTATAGCTATTTTAGATTTTTTTTTTTTTTAAGCAGAAACTTGACTAAGGCAACATTGCCTTTTTAATATTCTAAAAGTAACATTCTAATTTCCTAAGTGAGGAAACATTAAATAGGTCATGTCATGTCACACACACTGTTTGTTGTCACTGAATCTTTTTATGCCCCCATTTCAGCATTCTATGAATGTGCTGCTGGGTAAATTTATAATATTAGGAACATATTGTATGTGCTGTTGCAAAGTGACAAAGATGGAGAAGGGCTTGCCTATTAAGAAATTACTGCCTTGGTAAATGTGGCTAATCCCAAAACGCTAGAAACAAATGTTGAGAATTCTCCGCTGAATAAGCCCTCCCCCTCTCCTCCTCCTCCTCCTTTTCCTGGACTGGCTAAGATTATGGGGTTCTGAGATAATTTTACATTATGTAGAAAGCATCTTAATCAAGTGTTGTATTTTTCTTCTACCCCTCACATTTTTTTTAATGTTAACTTCATACAGTTAAACCCAATGCTATTATACAGTATGCACTGCTTTAGCTGCACTGATGGGATATTTGTTAGCGTGATATAAGTTTTTCGGTATGAATTATCTTGGAAAGAAAATTCTTTTTCACTAATCGTAGAACTGGGCAAAACTGTACAGGACTATGAGCACTATATGGGATTCAGTGATATTTTCTGTTTTGTACCCCTGCTTACAATAGGACTTAATCTTTCTTTTCCTATGGTGTAATATTTAACCCTTTACTGGTGTATTTTGTGAGTCTATTACAGTCCTGGGGAGAGGGTGGGTGCATTTCTTGCATTTGCTGGTGTCTTAAGGCTTTGTATCAGATCCTAGATCCTTTGTATCATATCTTAGCAGTATATCTTCCATTTAAAATTGCATTGGTTTAACAATTAGTGATGCCTTTCTTTTGAAGTTGTTTGAATTCTCATTTGTTACTAAAACAAGGAATGGGGAAAAATTAAAGATCACTGTGGTAAGGCAATCCAGAAGATTCCATATTTAATTTCCAGGATCATCAAGCATAGCTGGGAAAAATTTTAGGCTGAAATCCCACAAAGCAGAATTGCTTTTGGGCAGTCACTGCAATATAATTACTGAGCAAATAGACCAGTAGTATGACCCAGTATAAGGTTGTTTCTTGTGTTCTGCTTTTTTTCTATCATGAAAAGTAACATTCAGTTTAAGAAATCCTGTTTCTTACTTATAAATAACCATTACTATTATTGTTGATATTGTTCAGTGCCCTGCTCATTTAAAAAAAAAAAAGTTCGTGGCAGCTTACAACAGTTCAAAGTGTTATATTTTCCAAATATAACATTTTCCCAAGCCATTCACAACTGGGGACAGGAGGGTCAAAATGGCAGACACTACTATAAAGAAAGCCCTGTTTCTTAGTAGATATATATTTCTAATCCCTGGTTGTGCCTTCCATTTTGACCCATTTAGCCCTCTGTTATGGATGGTTCTGGCACTTTCTGAAACAAATGCCAGAGTTTTCACTGGTGTTATAAAGTCAAAAGATTCTCAGCCACTTCATTCTCCCTGAAAGATAATTCCAAAAAAAAAAAAGAAAAAACGATTTACAATTCTAATTCCAATTGCAGAATACCTAGCTAAGGGCCTCAAGAGACACACTTCAACATAAGACAGGCTTAGGTGCAACAGTCCTTTAATAGGACATCACTGAGATGATATAATAATTTATTACATTTAGATAACTCCTTTAATTCAGGTGCTGAAAGTGGCGGTTATTCACATTAACCACTAAAAATGCTAATCCTATACATCTCTACAGAGAAGAAATGTTGAGTTCATTGGGACATTCACCAGGAAAATATAGAATTCCAGCCAAAATGGGTTTAAGGATAAGTGATTAATACATTCAGGTAGTTGATAATACTATTCACATGTTAGTACTTTCTACAGTTAGATCGTTGGGCAATTAACACATCATTATCTACTATAACTAGGTCTTGTAAAAATTCCTGAACATCTCAGACTCAGTAATTGTTCTACTTTACACAAGCTATTTTTGAAGTGTTTTAGAAGAAAGAAATCATTAGTCTTGTGATTGTATGAGTATGATAGGAACATGGAAGCAGCTTTTATACCAAGTCTGACCGGTGTCCAGATAATTGCCTATTGTCTCTTTTGATTGGTACTTTCTCTCTACAGTGCACAAGTCTTTCCAAGCTATTTGAAGATATCTGATCTTTTGCAAACATAGCAAGCTCTTTACAACTGAAGTATGATCATCCCTGAGTGAGATAGTAATTTTTTTTTTTTGAAAAATGCAGTGCTTAAAATATTTTAATTATCATTTAAATCATTAAAAATTGAAACATTAATTAGTGGAACTTTTGTGTCTGTATGTGAGTGAGAAAGAAGTGAAGAGAGCTTTGTTTATCCTTTTGCTTCTGTTCCAAATAAGTACTTCAGCAGTAGAGAAGGAAAAAGACAACAAAATGGCCTATCTAATCCTCTGGCAAACAAAAAAGACCTAAATTTGATGAAAAATCTATTCTCTTCAATCTCCAAAAGTGTGATTTTTGAAATGCATTAGCTGGAACCTAAGTGAGAATCATCCTTCCTGAAGCAGCTAATTTTGGTTCTACAAAAAAATGTGGATGGGTATGAAGGATCATTTTTGTCAATCACACTTTTAATGCAGGTCATTGTGTTAAACCATCATCTTGGTTTGCTAATGGTTGATAAGTCAGGACTATGAACCTTTTAGCAGACAAGTGGAAAAATAGATAATTTACTAAGTAGCCCCTTCCCTGAAAGACATAAAAAACAGGCTTTAAAAGTGGCATTATTGATTTGCTTTCTATGGAATAAATTCAGTCTTTCTTATCTGAAAAGAATAGAAGTAGATTGAAAGGTTTGTTTAAAATTGGTAGCTCTTTAAGCTTTATATTTGGCCCAAACCCTGGATTAGTTAGGCAAAGTGCGAGAGTTAATCCACAACTGTGCAGACTGCAACCAAAACAGCCAACTCCAAACTGGACATTAGAATCCCAAATCTTGCACTTCTTTTCCCAAATGCTATTTGGTGGGGGGGGGGGGGGGGGGGGGAGATTTTGAGCTATTATATAGTGAAATCATGCAGCATTTTATTTTGTAGATTCAGCATAAGTAAACGAGATATGGGGAGAAAGGAAAAAAAAATAACAGTGTCTAATGATGAAGAAAATATCTGATCTTTTCTCAGGAGCAACAGGGTTAGGCTCTTCTCAGTTTCATACCACGGTATTTTCATGTTGTTATGGTTCTGTTCAGACTAATGATATCCCTTTCTAATGTCTTATTTGTAAGTTGAGACCACGTGTCCCACTAATGTGATCTGAGAAGCAGTGTTGTATGTATGTGTGTTGATATAGACAAACACTCCCATAAGGCTTATCTACATAGTCACTTTTGCCTTGCTTGCCTCTCATCTTGGAGCCAGGAGGCACTCCTGTCAACCTAACACTTGATTCCTCCATTGTATACTATTACTGGATGTTGTAATGTTGCTGTCCATACAGCTATACTGTGCAACACCACAGAGAACATAAGTGGTAGTTTTCTCTGGCTGAAATTAGAATAGCACCAACCATGGGAAAGGCCATCATCAATTGTTGTACAGAACATTACAGGGTAGTGTTTGTATGGTCCAGGTGCTCTTCCTAATCATTTTCTATCCTTAATTTTTGGAAAGAACTATTGACCTGTTCACCAAATGATCACTAGATAGCAGCAAACAGTTTGTCTCTCTTTACTGCAACGTGGTAGTCATCTTGATCTGTGTTGCCCCAATATGCCAATGTATAAGCATTCTTCCGGTTTTGATGAATGTGGAAGCTGTTTTAAAATGTGCTGCTGTTGGATACATTTACATAAATTTATCTCAATAATTGTTGACCTGTCAACACTTTCCAAAAGTTGACACTAAACATAATATTAATGGGACAAAAATAATTATTATATACATGCTTATAGCACTTCTAAACAATAAAAGTAATTTAAATGAAATGATTTTAAATTTACCCCTGTTTCCCAGCCTAGCACTGCATACTTTTTAGAAAGCACTTCATGGTAATCCCTTGAAGGCCAGGTGTAGCTCTTGTCCTGAAAGAAGTTGCATATGCCTCATCTACAGTGAGATGACTTCAGCTAAAAGTTTTCTTTCTACAGTTGTTCACATTACATGCACACTAACCAAGTGAAAGACTACAAGACATGCATGGCTCCATTTGGGTGTTTGGCTAACTACAAATAATACTTTAATAGGTTAAAGAGAATCCATAAATGTTAATCAGATTTTTACCCATAATTTCATTTTTTAAACTTTTTATTTCTTAGCTTGGAAATTATTCAGGTGTCATTCTAAAACAAGGGTCACCAAACTCTTCAGCTCATCAACCTCTTCATGAAGTTTCATATTGTTCAGTGACCCCCGAACATTTATTATATGAAACTATTTTAATAAATATTACTTTAATAGAGTGCTATGAATAAAAATAATAAATGATAACAACAATAATATAACTACAAAATAATTAAAATATGAAAAATATTAGATTTAACATACCTTTTTTACTGAAAGTGCTGATATCATTAATGGGAAGCATACATCTGATAAGCATTGCCAACAAAGGCAATGATATCTGATAGGAGATTGGTGAGTTATAGTTATAAGTCATCACACTTTTCCAGGTTCAGTCTGTTCCTATTGACCTCCAGACATTTACTGACCTTCTTTTGACCCCCAGACATTTATCAACTTCTTGAATAGTCCCAACGACCCTTTGTATTGCCCTCTTGGGGACCCTGTTCTAAGAAAATGTTCAGCTTTTTGCAGTGAGGAAATGGATCAACTCTTTTGTCCAGTGCAGCATTATCATCTCCTGTTAAGATGGGTTCATCCATGCAGAGGATAACACACTCAGCAATAATTACATGGAAAGTATAATAAATGTAATAAACATCTTGTTGAGAATGGAAAAGTCAAAATGATAAATGGGTCTGCTTCTTTTTTGGTCTATGTCAATTTCACTAGAGATAATTCTATTTTGCTCCATTTCCATGAAAAAAGAAACTGTATCTTTAAAAATTAGCCTACATGTAAATACATGTCTAATTATAATTTTCATGTAATAAATCAGCTTCTGAAATCTCAAAGGCAAATTACTATGATATAAACTTTCATGAATTATAGTTAAATTATCACAACTACTTCTCTTAATATTTTTGTGGTTTTGTACAAATGTGCATGGTTTAACATTTTGTTTTCATTTTGTACTCCCATTTCAGTATTTCTTTTAAGTGAGGAAATGCCTAGGAACAGTCTTCCCCATACCTAAACCTTATCCAGATTTATTAAAGTTTGGAAGGTGCTGTAGAAAACCCATTGGCAAACAGAAATCTTATTTCCTATAATGAATTGAAACCTCAATCCTAATTCGAAGAGAAACATTCCGAATCAAGTGGTGGGGGTGGGGGGAGGTCTTGTTTTGTTTATAATTTATATTTTTCAAGAGGAAGGTTTGAAATAGCCATGAATGATTTCTCACTTAACAAGGGAAAGAAAAAGAGAGACCTTGAAAATGTTGCTAACTTTTTCTTCCCTTCTGGCAGATGAAAATGACTAATTTCTTCCATCATTCAGGCCTCCTTGCCAATCTTACCCATAAAAAGTGCCAATCTCATGTTAGTTTGCTGCTTCATCAAGCTGTAGGTTTGTATTTCAAGCGTCACAAAGCACATAAATACTTTGAAATATTGGTTGATACAGCCTGACTGAAGCTAAGAAGGTCGTATGAATTACCTCAAAGTAATCAACCAAGTAGAACAAAGCAATTTTTATACTTTTACTCAGTCACCATATGGGAAAACATTGACATTTGAGTAATCAGCCTTTCCTTTAATTACTTTATCAATGCATATAAGAAATGCTGATAAGCATTGAAACATTCTAAGCTTATTCAGAATACCTGGACTTTAGTTCCTTCAATATGTAAACTGAAGGTAAGGTAAACCATTTTGTGGGTAAAAAAACTTCTCACAGATGAAGAAAGAAGGCTGACCAGCCTACAAGTAGACTAGATTTTAAAACAGGTTATAGACTTAAAAAGGCAAGGATATGATCACTAAAGTATGATCAGTAATTCTATGCGACATACCACTCTAGAGTAATTCCAATTTAAAAACAAGCATCATAATTCCAATTCCCTATTTCTCCTGCCCTGGATAATGATTTAACAATAAAAGCTTGAGTGACAATATAGTTTGCATATTATTGTCACATGATAGAATCTATTCATTCCTTTATAAGAGATAAATAGAATTTCCAAACTTGACATAAGATTCATAATACCTTCAAGCTATGTTAGACATTTGGAACTTGACCAAAGTTCACAGAAAGAAATTCAGCATCTGTAACAAGCCATGATAATGTCAAAATTATGGCACATGCATCATGATATTATTGTACAAATGGCACAAATATTTCATGACATCACAATGTCTGACACTATTTAAGTTATAGGTGGAGAGCTGTGTTAGTCTATGGTAGTCAAACATCAGGAAAAATCTGGTAACACCTTTTTAGACTAATACATTTTATTAAAAGATACAAGGTTTTGTGACAGCTCACTTTGTTAGATTTCTTAGTATGAAAAGGAACTACCAGACTCTTTCTGAAATATATAAGTCATATGTATGATGATATCATGATGTATGTGATCATTTTCACCCTTTCCATGAATGGCCATCTTCCTAACTCCAATCCTTTCTCTTGGCTTCTCTTTCACTGCTCCCTTCCCCATAGATCCATTATTCTAATGGAGGATCATGCTTATCATATTGGGCTATTGTTATCACTGACTGATTAAACTTGTCTGTAATCTTGCACTGTTACTCGGTTGTTTTGGGCTGCCTACAGAGGCTCATGGCTGTTAGTTCTTCTGGAGGTTTCAGGAAAGCAAGCAGTACTACCTACTCCTGATTCTAGTGTTTTTTGCTTGATAAGTAGAAAAGATGCACTGTTATCAACCACTATTTGCCATTGATAGTACCAGAAATAGAATGTCTCTGAATGCCAGTTGCTGTGAAACAAAACTGCTAGTATACTCATGTCCTCCTAGTAATATTTCCAATAGTTGATTGGAAGAAGAATATAGAACTAGAAAGGAATTAATTTGTCTGGTTTGAACCAGTGTGGCTTGTGTTCCTTTTCAACAAAACAATAAAATACAAAAGTCATGGGGGTGCTTTTCCCTAATTGACAACTTTCAGTACTGAACAGGGATATCAAATGCTTAGAAACACATTTATAAACCTTCTATGTTTATATACCATGAAGATGAAATTCTCTCTGAAATAATTACTCTCAAAAAAAGTTCAAAAGAAAGAGAACATGTGGATAATAATCAAATGTATATCTGACTCCTTTTGTTATGATCAGATGTAGCTGCTCATTTTCCCAGCAGCTCAGATTACTGAACATCATCTTAGAAGCCTTCATACTGTGCTCAGCTGGGGCAGATGAGGGAAGGGACACCCTAATGGAAGAATTCTGAATTACCTCAAAGCTTTTGAAAGACAATACAATTATCTTGTCTATCCATTTTTACTCAATGGATTAGAAAGAACGGTTTGTCACTTCCCATCTCTCTCTCTTTTTTCTCCCAAGCAGGTGAATTCTGAAAAGAACGTCAGTTGATAACGCTTGAGATTTCCACTAAATTATTCCATAGATTTCTAATTACAAAGAAAGAGTAAAGGGAATCATTGTCACCTACATCAGCAATCTTCATGACTATTCACCTTCGATTTGTGCCTAAAAACTCAGAGGCAGAAGGTTTCCAGTGAATGTACATGAGGTAACATGGTACCAAAAGTCTCCACGTTTCTGGGCAACTTGTGACTTACACTTAATTTTTCCTTTACATTTTGAAATAAAAATATTGTATATATAATGTTAAGGGACAAAGAAGCACTACTGAATGTAAGCTAAAAATGAGTAACAAAAAACATGGTCAACACAATATGTAATATATCAAATAATTCCTAACTAATTAATGAAGGCTATAATGCTGCCCATGACATTTTACAATCCCTGGTTTATGTATCTGCACTATATTTAGTTATTTATTTATTTACTGAATTCATTAGCGGCCCATCTCCCTTTATCCAAGTGACTCTAGGCGGTGTCTCTTTTACTCTTTTTTTCATATTGTCTCTTGTATTTAGTTATATATTTTCTTCAAAATGCTTGATTAAAAAAAAAAAAGAAAAAGCATGCAAATGTTATCTCTACATCCATAGGATGAAAAAGAAAAAAATTAATCAATGAGTGCAATTAAAGGAATCTTCCTTTTCACCAGAGATAGCAGAAAGTTCCTCCCCCCCCCCCCATTTTAATTGCAGGTTTTACCTCACATACTTGGGATGACTTTTTCGTGTCTGCCATAAAATGCTTTAAAATATCCACAAACCTAGAGTCACCAAATTATGTGTTCTGTATGTTTTGCATTGCACAGAGGTCTGTTCTCATGCTGATAAAAAGAAAATTAAATGTATTTGCAGTTCAAACTACTCCTCACGCTCATAACAACTGCCTGAAAAGAGTCAAAGTGAATAGCAGGAGTCAAATTAGAATCAGATTTAGATAGACACAGAATTAATTACTGAAGGTTTTCTTTCAAAAAGCATTTTATGGGAACAAGAAGGTATCATACTAAAAAAATGCAAGTCAGGGAGCCAAGCCGTTTAATCTTTAGTAGTAGCATGCAGTGACTAAAAGGTGCTTGATATTCATTAAAAGAGGAGGCAGCTCATAGTAACTAGTGAATGATTAAATTTGCATAAAAGTACGCTATTAAATTTGGCCTGAATAGGGGAAAAACTCTTTAACCATATTTTTTGGTCAATTGCTAGGCAATAAATGAAATGAATATGTGCCTAATGCAATCATTTGTGAAACAACAGATTACCTCCTCATGGAACTTCTCATAACATTAAAAGATCTAATGAGGGATTTAGGCTCTTTGATTTTATTTTCTCCATTTAATTATTTCTTTGGGTTTTATTATTGCTAATGGAACTGCCTTTTTTTTTTTTTTAAGGATGTTGGAGTACAGTTGGAACAAAGGGAAGGTTGACAGGGCTTTGAGATGCACCTGTTCGGTGGCCTGGTATTTTCGAAAGACTTTATATATGTTTATGAAACACCCTCTCTTTCAGAAAGTATGAAAGCAAACCAAATCTCTAGGAAGGTAGAAATGTTTCTTCACTGTCAAGGCAACAGTGATTAATAGACTGCATTATTCTATAACATGCCGCTATGAAGAAAGCATTGCAGCAGAGCAAAAGAGAGCATATAGCTTGGCCAGGTTGGTAATAAGGATTCTTCAGCTAGTGTGAATGCAGATAAAGAATTAGCAGCATTTTGTCATCAGTGAAATTGGCAAATAGCCAAGTCATTAGCCATAGAGAAGGCTAGTAGAATCATGTTCAACCCTCACAGAAATTACTAAGATGGAGCAAATCCTTCAGAAGAGATATTCCCAACACTAATGCAAGTGAAACAGTAGCACAAGTGAAGCAAGTATTAAAGAAGTCACATCATTTGAAAGATTCACTATGAAACGTGTCCCCTCTTGCTTCTAATAGCTGCTTTGCTCACTGTTCATGTTGTCTTTGGATGTAAGACTAAGGAAGAAAACTCAGGAATTGCCTGGAAAGTCAAAGAGACCAGTTCATCGGATTCAAAATGGCCTCCAAGCCACTTTTGGCATTATTCTCAGAATACCCCTTCATCCATCCTGGCAAAGTTTGACAAAAAAAATTGAAAAATCTTGAAATACACTTGTAAAATACAGCCCCTAAAAAGCAAGCAAAATAGCTCTCTATTGAAAGTACATCTCATTCATTATTCTGTATCTTGTGATTTTTAAAAATGGAGGTTTCACATTTAGAATTCATACCTCTAGAAATTATTTAATTGTGTTAGTGGGATATTTTCATTGGCCTGATAATATGGAGACTGTCAAGGTGAAGAATATATGAATTCTTTGTGGCTACCTGCCAAATTTAGAAAAGCATCCATGGTTAAGTTAGACTTAACATTGTACCCAGATTCAGTAATACACCCTGTACATTTAATAAAAACCTTTGGTGTAGTGGTACAGGTGCTGGCCTAGAAACCATGAGACTGTGAGTTCCAAGCCTCCCATAGGCATGAAAGCCAGCTGGGTGACTTTGGGCCAATCACCCTCTCTCTACCAACCCACCTCACAGGGTTGTTGCTATGGGGAAAAATAGGACACAGGAGTATTAGGTATGTTTGCCACCTTGAGTTATACATAAAGAAGGTAGGATAAGAATATAATAATAATAACTTATGTTTCTGTTCAATATAACCCAAAAGTTGATTCTGCAGTTTGAAACCGGAAAAAAATATGAAAATAAAATATTATTTTCTTGATCAATTCAGTTAATTAAACAATCCATTTCCATGAGCATTCCAAAAAAAGAAGCAGAAAGTTTATTTACAAGTTAAATGTGCATGTCCTTTTGTACTCGATTCAACTTTGCAACATTGTGTATTGGAAGAAGTTATGCTCTCTTCCTTTTTCTGATTTTTTTGGCGTATTAAAGCTTTGCTGTGTTGCAGTGCTCTACCATTGGGTGTCACAATAGCTCTGCATGGACAGTTAACACCATTCCAGAAGTACTTAACTGCAAAGTATTTATTGGCTGGTACCAAGGTCCAAATTTTCCAACTGCTAATGTTATGGTTTAATTTTGGCACATGGGATGAGATGGCTGTTGGGAACTAGAGAGGAATTCACAGTGTTCTTTCAAGCTAGCTGATGCCATTTTTACCCAGAACGTCTTAGCATAATGTTCTAGGACATTCGGAAAACAATAAAATCCTCTATTGGTAGCGATTTTCTTTTCTTTTCTTTTTTTTTAGATTCCACCAGAACAATATAACTCCCAGAGAATTTGGAGAGGAAAAAATAGAGTCTATTAGCAGCAAAATAGAACTCTGCTGATAAAAAGACACTGGAGAAAGTTGAGAAGGAAGAAGACTGTCACCACCTATTAGTGGGGCATCCAACTGTTCAGCTTATTCCACAACACTAAATGTGTCTACTTAGAAGTCCCACTGAGTTTTCCTCTCATTAATGCATAGAGAATGGTAACCTCAGATTTCTGCATACAGCAATGCTCAACCAACACCATCAGTTCCATATGTACTAAACATAAATAATTTTCAAAAGTGAATTGAAGGGTGTTACATCCATGCAGGGAACATAAAATAACATGGGGGGGGGGGGGGAGCCCTACCATTTAGAATAGTTGTCCTATAGGAAAATAACACATATTTTTAAATATTCCTTAAGCTGTAAAAGATATTCCAGATTCATTTCCTGTGCTGCTCATAACACTCAATTTTCATGGTACAGCATTTAAGATTAACAGCCCTGTATCTTAAACATAAATAAAGATTAACAGAAAAAAATATCTATGATTCATTTACTGAACTTAATTATTTCTCATTCATAATTTAATAATAAACTGATTGTTTTAGTTTTTCAACTGCCAGAAAAGTGGTCATTCACCAGAAGAAAATAAATCAATGAAGACAAGAAGAACTATGACTGGTGATAATGATAATGATGATGATGATGACGACGACTATGAAGAGGAGGAGGAGGAGGAGGATAGGACCACTTCTACTGGTTAAATAGAAAGACCAGCAAAAATTTAGCTTCTGTTCTGCTTTTATTGTTTACTAATTCCAGTTTGTCTTTTAAGAACTATCTCAGTAACCACTTCAGGCTGGTATGATTCTTTTTCCTCTCCCAATCTATTTTATTTTGTATCCTTGGTTTTTAAGGTAGAAATCAAGGGAATCATTACTGATCTCCATAAGCTTTGTATAAGGGATCTTCAGAAAAGGGTAAATATCCTTCAAATAAATTAATTGTTCAAATGAGTTCTGAGAGCATTCTGCCACAGTGTCTGGCTTCTAAAACTAGTCATAGCAGGGTCCATACCTTTTTCCAGCCATTAGCTACATATGGCTATTGCATGGTTTTGAAATTATACTTCAAAAGAAATACTGGTAGAAGAACAAAAATTAAGTTACATTTAATTTGAATTACATTCAAGCAGGGTGTCAAAAATTTAAAACTTCAAATTTAAAGCATTTTGCACAATCCAAGTTGTTTCTCATTTTGAGGGCTCAATCCAGCCCACTTAACCTCTCTGGTTTTTAAGTAAGACGTGAATATATGTGTAAATGAGACAAACGGAACTTTTAAACTTGCTTCATGTGATCTAGATTGTTACCAAAATGTTCTAACTAGTCTTTAGGTTGAGCTGAATATCAGGAAATTCCAGAAAATGTTAGTAATATAATGTGAATAAACAGTACAGCTGTTGGCTATGGTATTATAATTATAAGAATAATATAAGAAATCTCCCCCCCCCCCCCGTTACATGCACAGTTACTTTATTTCTCATTCTTTAATTATTTTTTCTTTAAACTTTACTTGACTCTCCTGAAGTATACTACCAGTATAATTATACTACTGATATTGAGAAAAGAGCAAACAGCTGCTCATCCTGTTCTCATTTATCTCATGTAAAATGGCTAACAATCAATTGACACACACTCATTATATCACAGGAGTTCTTAAAATCTACTCCACTTTCCTGCATAAAAGAATGATCTGCAGTCAGTTTTCAATGGACAGTTACAATTATACAATTAGCATACAACAAGTGTGACCTGTGTTGCCTATTTAAATAGTATGATGATGGAAAAAGTCAGGGCATATATCTTTATAGCACAAAGTTTTCAAAATTAATTCAGAAAACAAGACATTATGAGTATGCCAAGATGTGATTTGAATTTGAGATTAAAAGGTAGCAAACTTCAATCCAAATTTGAGGTTGAAAATTCAAAAGCTACACATTGCATACACACACACAAACTCAACCCT
Organism: Liasis olivaceus; assembly: GCA_030867105.1. NCBI lineage: Eukaryota > Metazoa > Chordata > Lepidosauria > Squamata > Pythonidae > Liasis > Liasis olivaceus. The sequence goes on from CM061352.1 coordinate 41,683,041, forward strand.
TTCTGGATACACTTACGAAGTTTTGGATGGTGGATTTTATTTGGAGATTGAAAGATGTTTTATTTTTATATTGTTATATGTAATATTACTATTTTAAACTGCCTAAAATTCTTGTAATTGGGCAGTGTGAAAAGTTTTGCAGTACATATACATATATCCTTATATGCGTGTACAGAAAAAGAAAAGCTTCAGCTGATAAAATGGAAGTATATTTCTGTAAATTTTTTGTGTTGCCGCTACTGCATACTGTATGTTTACTGTATGCTTGTTTCCACCAATAATTCTGAATATTCTCTTTTTTTTTCAAGTAATTTTATTAAAGATTATAATTACAATAGTAAAAAAATAATACAAACTAAAAGAAATATAGAAAAGTAGAAAAAAGAAGTAAAAGGTGCAAAGGTGCAAAGGGAAAAAAATAGGAAAGACATAAAGTTTAGAAAGAAAAAAGAAAGAAAAATAAGAATACAGTATTTAAAAAAGAAAAGAAATATATAAAGTATATATATTTATACAACAAGTATAAACAATTTTAATACCTCTTCACCTCCTCTTAAATTACAACAAAACATGTCTTCATCCCATATCCCATCTCTTATCTATAAACAAATCCATAAAGTGTTGTCATTTCATTCCTGGTGTGAGCAAAAGACCATTAAGGGTACTAGAGATAACAACTTATCTATTTTAACCTTGATAAAATAAGCCAGTTTTATATTCCTTCTTTTTAGTTCTAACAATCTTAATCTTTAATCCATTCAAGTAATGATGTAGAACTTGATTTTTTTTAAATTATTTCTTCTTTCTCCCTTCTCATGGATTCTTCAAAGTTTTAACAAGTCTCTTTTGTAAATCCAATATAGAAAAATTATCCAGGTCACTCTCTTGGTTTATTATTTGTATGTCACTTTTAATCATTAAAACATCAGCTGGTTTCTTTTGTATGTCCAGTGTAACATCTTTTTCCATGTCATTGTTCTAGCCTGTCATTTGTAAATCCACTTTCAACTCAGTCTCTGTCTTGTCAGGTAAAACTTGTTACTCTTTTATAACATCTTTTATATATAGTCTATCCATAGAGGCAGATATTGCTGTTGACATTGTTAATATTAATTTCTGACTCTATTTTTTGAAATTATCCTTCAATATTTCCAATGTTAGAATATTTTGTGCCATTATGCTAATCAATTGGCTTTGTGATTTGATGGAAGGATAAGAAGAATGGTTCCTTTTCCACATTTATTTTTATTTCTCTGCTGATTTCCCCTTTAATTGAAATCTTTAGTTCCTTCTAGTGTCCAAATTTTAAAATCTTATCTTATTATGTTTTTTTTAAAAAAATTGAAAACAAAAGCATTATTATTTATAATGAATTCCAAAATCTTATATCAAATTTATCTGGACCCTTAGTCCATTTGTAGCTTTCAAAAATCAAAGTTTTAATCAACCTTTTGCTGTTTATTTTTTAAAGAATGTTAAAGTTCTTAAGCTTTTAGTTAAATTTTTCTTTCATTATGGGTTGAAGGCAGACTCACCCGGTGTTTTCAGACTTGTTGATCCAAAGGTTTCTAATAGCTGAAAAGTAATCAATAAGCAATTTATGAATGTGATTAGAAAAGGAAGCACGTGAACTTAGTGTCCTTTCAGAGGCACTGACTGCAGTTTGAGCAAGATGACTATTCCCTTATCTCCCAGTGCTCAAAACCCACCAGAGACCATTGTCTTGCAGTCTCCTTATCAGGAGTAACTGTCTGGAGCACTTGTGGACAATCGCTGGTCCTTTCCTCTATCCAGAAAACTTCAAAGAACTACTTGCCAGTTCTTCGTTCTTTACTGTGGTCGCCAGCTCCGCTTTTTGCAGTCTGCCATTTCTTTCTCTGGATAATTCTGAATATTCTCCAATATTTTCTTCCCTTGACTATTTACTGACTGAATGATGATATCAGAATTGCAGAAATACTGCATTTAAGATGCTCTATATCAAATATAAACACTTGAGATGTTTACCCTGGAGTAACAATATACACTTGTAAGAAACATATCTTTTAAAATACTGTCCTGGGCAACAGTATGACTTTAAAATACATTACAGTTTCAGTAACTTGCTCCTGCATTTTATGATTTGTTTGGAAGGAAAAATCCAAAAAAAAAAAAAAAAGGATGCATTCAGTTGTTATAACCTTGAGATGGATTTTTTTTTTCCCCATGTATGAAAACAGGGTTGAAAGTCACTGTGGAAATGGCTTTTAGACTAATTGAAAAAAAAAATCATAGTGGAAACCCTCAGCAGCCACTCGTTAACAACTCAATAGAAGAAAAAATCCTGCCTAACCCACAGGAAGATACACAGATATTCTGATACCAAAACAAGCAGCCACTCATTAACCCACCACCACCACCAGCCCCCCCCAAACTCCCCCAATCCCCCCCCCTTCAGATCTCTATAAATACCCACAAAAGGGTCACACCATCCTGGGCACAGAGAGAACTGCTCCTGTCTGTGCTCCTGCACTCTGAAGATGCCGGTCACAGATGCTGGCAAAACGTTAGGAAACAGAACTTCCAGAACTTGGCCACACAGCCCGGAAGATTCACACCAGCCAATTTTCACATTCTTATCCTCCAGAAGATGTAGAAATATGAAAAGTCTTGCTTGTGTATAAGCTGAAGTAATGTCAATATTTGACAGACTCTCCTGATATCTTTTGAATATAGTTCTTCCACTCGAACGAAGAAGCTATAGAGCAGAGACCTATCAGAATGATTTACATGTTTGGAAAGTGCAGTTATTTTAGAAAATTAAATGAAACAATGGGACACCTGGATTTTACATTGAACTGAAATTGAAAATAGCCATATGTTATGCTTGTTACATAAATATAACAGAATCATAAGATAATTGGGTTTGCACTTTAACAAATATGGGAACAATTGGCGGGGGGGGGGGGGTTTAGGTTCCAATGGAAGTATGTGTGAATGCTGAGCAAAATGAAAACCAAGAAAATAAAGCACTATTACTGGTCACACACACACTTATTCAAATATCCATGCATGGTTTGAGTATGGTTATTTCATTCTCTTTTCTGTTATTGCTATCCTTCCTTCCCAAGGATTGTGCTGGCTTCTTATGAATGAACTCATTTTAGTTTTATTTAAATCTGGCTGGATGGATTTAGAATAGCCACCTCTATTAAATACAGGATTCCCCCCCCCCTTTTTTTTCTAAGTCTTTATATAAGGAGGTGATAGTAGCATATATTCCTCACTTAAATTTCAGGCATAAAAATCATAATTGGTTAAGATTACCAAGTGAGCTTCATTGCTTATATTACCCACTTTTACTCCATTTTAATCACTGATCACCTTAATGAACCTCAACCAAGCTGGACTACTTTAATGCACTCTGCCTATGGGTTTGCCTTTAAAGACCACTCAGAACTACAGTTGCTGCAACATGCAAGAGCCCTTGTTATATGAGATGCCAACAGGACATTAGCAGTTATGCCAAGGGCCCTGCATTGGCTCCCAATGAGTTTCTAGGTGCAACTTAAAATGTTGGCTATGACTTACAAAATACTATGTGATTGTAGCTTCAATATTTCCAGTATGGCCTTTTTCAGCTGATTCAGAATTGCTTGTAATCCCCATTATGGGGATACTGGGGGAGAAGTCCAGGAGCAGATGTTTCTCTGTGATAGCCTCACATTATGGAATGGCTTCCTCCAGAAATTTATGTATTTATTTATTAAATTTAAATTAGACTTGCCCAACCTTGTTAACATTTTGTAACCAAGTTAAAATGGATCACGTTTGCAGGACTTTTAACTAGTTGGTTAATGCCATTGGTATTTTATATTAATATGCATTGTTCCACATTAGCTTACATTTGATTGAATTATTTTTAAATGTACATGTATTTTATTATGATTGCTTTACACACACACTGATGAGAGTCACATGGTTGAGGTGGTACATAAAAAAAGCCAATAAATAAATAAATAAGTGCTGAAGGCTACTGCATTGATTTAGAGTAAAGATAAATTACCAGACTGAAACTTAATGACCAAGGTTTAGAAATGCAGTTTCTCTCTAGTAGTATGTAAATACAAGCAGTCCTCATTTAGTGACCACAATTAGGTCCAGAAACTCAGTTGTTAAGTGAAGTGGTCAGTAAGTGAAACTGTCACTTCAGCTTTCCTTTGATTTACAGACATGCAAAGGTCATAAATGCAAGGGCTGTAACGTTACTTTTTCATCACCTTCTTAACTGTGAATGGTCATTAAACAAGGCAGTTGCTAATTGAGGACAACCTGTAATAATATTGGTCTCCTGAACATAACATAGAAAGGATTTTTGTGTGTGGGTGTATTTATATAAAGTACTTTGAATTATTGTGGAAAGCACTATAGATTCAGGCAGAGTAATGGATATAACCTTGGAAACACTGAAGAGACTCCCATTTTAATTCAGCTATTAAACTTGCTCAGTTTGGACTGAGTTTAGAATGGTTCTCAAAAAATTGGGGGAATAGGAAAAGATATGGACATTTACCTGCATTTCTTGGAAGGTGAGGTGTGTGTCTCAATATTGTAGTCTATCTGATCCATTTTAACTCCAGATTGGCAGCTACTTGGCCTAGGTCATAGAGTTTTTGCAGGAAGCTTCAGATACTGTAATAAAACGGCTAATATAAATTCTCCATACTTGTTTGTTTGTTTGTTTTAACACAAAATGTCATTGCTGCCATTTAGACCTAATAAGATGGTTTTGAGGTTCTCAGCATGGTAGATTTCTTCTATATCTCTGGAAGTTTGCAAAATAAAAATAAAATACATTGAAGTTTTACAATATGTTAAAAACTGCCTGGCAAGTTAGCCACTGAGGATTAAAGTAACTTCCTCATTCCTCATTCATGGAATATTCTCTTTGTTATGAGCTAACTCTAGTTTAGGGCTTCTAAGAAACAGTCATACATGTCTCTTCTGTGGCAAGGACAGACCTAGAAAGATAAGCAATTAAGCAACTGTAAACACAGTGTATTGTCGAAGGCTTTCACAGCCGGAATACGATGGCTCGTTAACAACTCAACAGAAAAAACCCTGCCTAACCCCCAGGAAGATACACACATATTTGACACCAAAACAAGCAGCTACTCGTTGACCCAAACGCCCCCACCGCCCCCTTCAGGCACCCTCGCTGATCTCTATAAATACCCACAAAGGGTCACATCATCCTGGGCACAGAGAGAACTGCTCCTGTCTGTGCTCCTGCCCTCTGAAGATGCCAGTCACAGATGCTTGCGAAACGTTAGGAACCAAAACTTCCAGAACATGGCCACACAGCCCAGAAGACCCACACCAGCTAATGTAAGCACAGTGCTTGTGGAAGAACAGCAAGCAAAGAAAAATAATAATTAACACTTCAATACTTAATGTGTCCAGAATTAATGCATCCGTACATTCAATTACCTATGTTATTTCAGTAACAAGGATGAAACAAGCAATATTAGAAATATTAATAGATACTTCTTTTTGTACTGTCTTTAGCTGTTGTTAATTAGCAGAAAGAGAAGAACAAATTTGTACCACTTAAAAAATAGAACAAAAAATGGAAAAAGTGTTTATGAATCTGAAAGTAAAATACTATTTTATGCTTCTGAATTAATAACTTGGCAATTAGCAGCAAACGGTACAAGAAAATAACTAGTCTCATTTCCTACTAATCAGCTCGCCCAGCCTACTCTACCATGTCTTAGGGCCAATAAGACCCAACAACTTGGAAATAAGTATAGAGCAAATACTTTTTTTTTCCAATGCAAACAGCAAAAGAAAAGAAAAAAAAGAGCTCTGCTTTGGCCTGATAGAACAAAAGGGAAGAAAGTGCTAAAGTTACATTGTTGTAGCTTTACACAGTTATATTGGCATAACTGATCCCTTGCACTGATGTCCAAGCCTAGACCTATCAACATTGGTTTGGCTTTTTCAATTCAAGACACATAGTACCATAGAAGCCTCAGTGTGATTTAGCCAAAACAATAACCACCTACCAACACTTTCCATCTCCTTAATAATAAGGAACACCATCCATGAACTGACAACACTTGTCTTCAAAAATGCTAACAAAATTAAAACATGCATCCTAAGAATTGTGACAGTGAGTTAAAAACAAAAACAGAGGGGACCAAAAAAAAAAAAAAACACTAACCCAAAAAACAATTTTGAGGAGGCTAAAGAATATTGGTAGATACATTGGTATTAACTTCTTTAACTACCAGACAGGGAATGGATTTGAAATTTACTACAAAGCTGACAGGTCAGATCAGGAGTTCTCATTTTGCATGCCAAAATTACTGATATCTCCATTGGACAATAATGAAACAGACCCATTTTCATTTGGTCTTGTATGTCTTTACTGATGCTTTCCATAATGTATTTTACGTGTAATAGACCATAAACTAATCAGCCTTTAATTCCCTGAATCTGCACACAGCCTTTCAGGTATTATTTTACATAAACAAATAGGCTGATATTTAGTCCTCGGGCCCCGTAGCTCCTTTTCAACTTTACAAACAGCCCACAAATCAAGTCATTTAAGGGCTAATAAAGATTGGTTAGAATCCACACCAATAATCTTCACAGAGTTTTGACTGAACATGCTCTAAACACTTATGGCTGAGGTAAGATATGTAAAGACTCTCACATAATTCATGTAATTATGCCTGCAAAACTATAATACAATCAAGAAATGCTGGATGTGGAAATCAAAATTATTAAATCACATTCTGCATATAAGTACCTTAAGAATTAGAACTGCAAACAATTATGATTTATAAACATTAACTAAAATTTACTCTGGTCATGTAATTACTACAGCATAATAACAATAAAAATAAAGAAACTAATAATAATGAAACAAACAGAAACTCAGGGATGCCCCTTTTTAAGATTGATGATGCTGACCACAACAGATTGATATTATTCTGACATAACTCAGAGGGCAAATCTTTGAACAACTGCAAATACTGGGCAGGAACACTTTTCAAGCAATTGCTGAGAAGTGGATGTATAATTCAACAGAATGAGAAGAGAAACAAAAATGAAGAGGACAGTGAAAGAAAAATCAGGGCTGAATAATGGAGAAAGAAGGAATATGATTTTCTCTGAATGGCTCTGTGATCTTTCCCTGTGTGACCAGTCATTGTTATGAAACAATACTATTTTCTTCATAACTCCTTCAGGAGTGGAAAAACTAAATCCAGACAAACCTGATAGGATTGTATTTATTAGGTAGAAGATTGTCAAATATTCTGTTATCCAGTGAAACTCAGTACAATGAAAAGCATGAATTGAGCAGTAGCAGGAACAAGCACAAGGGGACTGAGCCCTCAAAAGAAACTTCCCATGTTCTTTTCTTATTCATGAATGACAAAGGAAGCAACTACTTTGGCTTTTGCTAACAAGCTTACTACTCTTGGAAGCCTTTTCAGTGAAAAGCAAGATTTCCACAGAGTCTTCTATAACAAGATTCACTGGAAGGGTAAGCGATAAGGTTACCAACATTTCAGCAACTGGATTGCTTTCACTTTAGAGCCCAATTTTTCTTACAGTTCATTGGGTGGAAACTTGTTCAGGTTCTCGATAACAGCTTTACTGTGAACTGGAAAGTTGGCTGTTTTTTTCACATATAACTGAAGAACTTGCAGGTGGGTGATACTTTCCAAACTGTTGCTTGAATTTTTCATAGGCTCTGAACAGACCATTATAATTGCATGACCTGAACAACAGCAACAACATCAACTCTTAACACTACTACTATTACTGAACGGAAAACTATTTTTAATCCAATAATTTATCTTTACATTCAGATAGACTTCTTAAATTCTTTAACAAAGGAAGTAGGCAATTTTATACTATATAGTCTGTTTTGTGTGGGGAAAAGTCATCTTAAATTCAGGTTTGTCTTCCTTTCAGGAATGAGGATGTTACAGTTGTTAGATATAATGTTGAAATTTGCCAGCCTCCATTTCTGATGCTCAGCAATGGGGAAACAATTTTCTAGGAACACAAAGTCAGTATTTTTAAATCTTTGCTCTGTCCTGTTTGGTGGAAGTCAATCATCATACCTCTTTTGATGAATGATATGGTAAATGAATGAATGAATGAATGATTGAATGGTAAATATACCATTTTATTCACTCTGAAATACTGCTGTTTGAAATATCACCCCTTAATCCACTGTTGTTTCTAGAAATATTTAAACACAAAATTTAAGTGCCAGGTTTATAGCTGCTGCTGAAATGTGTTAATTGTTCTAAGGAATAATATTTAAAGTAATTTAACAGCTCTGTTAAAGTAGTCTCTATAGTAACTACTAAGATCTTAAAATCTTTCTTTCTTTCTTTCTTTCTTTCTTTCTTTCTTTCTTTCTTTCTTTCTTTCTTTCTTTCTTTCTTTCTCCCTTCTCTCTCTCTCTCTCTCTCTCTCTCTCTCTCTCTCCCCTAAAAAAGATGCTCCTTTCTGTCACTCTTCCTAATAGGAAACCTCAGATGGTAAACCAGGGATAAGGATCATTAGTGACGAAAAAACTAACCTGCTACAGGTATAACACATTTTTCATCCATATCATAAATCATCGGTTAATATAAGGAACCCAAACACAATTCTAGAGGGTAGCAAATTCACACTATGTTCTCAGGTGATTGGTTTAGAACTTTAAATAAAAACAAAATGTTCTCTCTCTGTCTCTTTGTCTGTGGAGGGGTAGTGGTGGAGATATAATTGCTTTCACATACCAACACAGTTTCTAGTGTTGGTTTTTTATATGCTTCTGTTTTTAGCTATCTTTACATGCTACCATCAATGTTTTGGGTGGTTTTTGTTATGTAAAGAAAAGGATTTTATCATCTTTACATGCTACAATGTAAAGTGGTAGAATTTTTTTCCCCAGGCAGGGGTGGAGGGGAAATCCAAAACATTGACCTCAGTAAAGCACATCAGGAAGACAAAATACGATGGGCACAATTTCAAACCACTTACAAACAAAGTTTTCAACATATGGGTTCCTAATAAATTACATAAATGTCAGAAACTCTATAGGTTCACTGTGGAATCAAGGCAAAAGGAAAAACCAAAGACTGCTTTCAAGTTAAAAAATGCCTCTCTCCACTTCTGTTCTGTTCTGTTCTGTTCTGTTTATATAAATAAATATAAATATAAATACCCTACTATAAATACAGTAATTCCACCAACAGAAATATCACACAGCATACAGTTTATAAATTGCTTATTTAGGAATAGTGTCCTGTGTCCATCCAAGTGCGGTTGAACTATATTTCCCAGCAACTCACACTGTTATCCAGTTGGCTGTGGCTGCCAGGAGTTGAAGTTAGCAACACCTGCAAGAACAATAGTTACTCTTGCAAACATTCTTCCATCTATGAATATTGTGCATTTCAGAGTAGTATAGCTGTTACAGGCAGGAGTACTGTTGTGAAGATTGTGTCTTGCACCAGTAACTGATTTGAAAATATTGTCTTTGCATGAGGTAATTGCTTCAAAAGACAGGTATAATATACTACTCTTTCTTTCTTTGTAAACATAAGCAGCATTTATTTAATGAGTGGAGAGGAGCGGACTACACTGACATTAAAGTAATGTAGTGGCCTTGCTTACGTTTTATGATTTTCCAAAGAGCAATCAAATTGAAGAATAAGTTTACATGGAGGGAATGATTATGTACCCAGGTTAGATTGTGAGTATGACAGGTCAGAAAATACATTAATGCCCAGCTTCAAGAAAAAAGTTATCTTCAAAATACTTTGAACCAGTTAATGACTGTTTGCAGATCACATTAAGCTACAATCCGTGCTTTATGAACTATCATCACATGGTTTACTCAATTTGCTAAGTCCAAACCAAACAAACCACATTATGGCTGTATTGCAAGTGTTACATATCTTGTATCCTTATACAGGGGACTGTCTAATGATGCAAAACCACTGGAAGATGCCAGTCTGATTTTGGCAGGGGGAGAGGATAAGCAAAGTTTTTGTTTTATTTTTGTAGAGCTAAGAATGGGAATGAGAACTCAAGACCTCTCAAGGCAAATTGTTCTCATTGTCATCCTTCAACCTCTGCTGAACACCCCCACCAACACCTCTCATTCCCACCGCAATCATCTGTATGATTTCAGACATGGCCTCCTGATCCTATTCACATTCCTAAACTCTCCAAATACTAAAAAGAGTTCAACAACAACAACAAATATAACCTCCTCTAAACTGATTTCAACCATTCTGAGATGGTTTATGGATGGAAATATGCAGAGTTTTTCATCCAAGAACTTCCTGTTTCCATTACTATTCTTCCTGATTATCATCACCATCATCATTCAAAAACATCACAGTACTGAAATGTAGTCATTTTGCCATAGAATTTCATCAGTGGGGTCTTAGGTTGCTGGAGCTTCCAAAGGTTCTGGGATATTGTCTGAAGCCCCAGGTTGCCTGATTCTGATTTACATCCATGGAATAAATAAATGTACATTCTAGATATTTATTTTCCAGGTGGTAACCTACTACTGTCAAGTTTCTTGTTCTGCATTGTGTTGGATTTTATTTTACTTCTCAAATACCTAAGCTTTTATTTACTCAAGTCTATTCCAAATGTCTCTGCTACAAGAATAGTTGACACAAATATCTTTGGGATATTTTTCTCCCTCTCAATTATTTTACATGGTCCTTCTGACAAATCAACTTGATTTAATTGAAGACATTCTGCTGCCTTCTTTCCTTATATGTCATTACCACAATTTACTTCCTCACGTTTACTTAACCTGGTTTGCTACTTATTTTCCTTCATTAATTTTGTCCTTTATAAATATGCTAAATAGAGCAGAGAACAATGAACATCTTTAACAGGCAAGCTGCCTCACCCATACTAATCTGTCTTTTTATTCATTATAATTTCTATCATTGCCTTCTTCCTAGTTGTAACAGTGAAATTATCTATTCTGATTTAAGACTTTGGAATGTAGAGATTGTATTCACTGATTTTGTTAGAACCTTCATAAATCTTATTGTTATTACTGTCTCCCTGAGGATATTTTCCTGTCCCACAAGATCAGATAGGGGTGGACATGCTCCATATCCTTTCCCTTTATGTTGTCATCTAGCAGGGCCTAGGAAACACACCTTCTCCACAGCTGTCCCTGCCCTGTGGAACAACCTACCCCCTGAGCTCTGTAAGCCCCCCATCCCCCTTGTCTCCTGTCTGAATAGGTGGGTCTTCGTGCAAGCATTAGGACAAAGTGAGACTGAAACCCAGCAAGATGGGAGAGTGTCCTGGGGTGCTCGGAATTTTTATTGTGATTGTCTTCTTCTTCTCCTTCTTCTTCTCCTTCTCCTTCTATGTTTTATTGTTTTGTGAGCTGCTTACAATTGTCTTTCATAATATGGATGGCTTTATAAGTCAGAGAGATAGATAGAGAGAGAGAGAGAGAGAGAGAGAGAGAGAGAGAGAGAGAGAGAGAGAGATGATAGATAAGTAATTCTCAGAAGACACCTTTAGCCAGATATTTATTTCAATGCTCTTTAGTCGTGTTTTATTTTGTTCTGAGGAAACAAATCGTTGTACTAAATTAACAGATATTAAACATATCTTCCTTTAAAGAATTAAAAATTAATATAAATCCAGCATCAAATCTGACTAGAAAGTTCATCTGCTATTTCCCCTAGATTGTGTACTAGAAATGAACACATTTTCTTGGAAAGAAATGTGTTGCAGTACAAGCCAAATAAACCCTAGAGGTGAAGCAAGTACAAGCAACTGATATTATGATTTCTCAAAAATGTGGAATCTCTAAAAATGAACAGAGAGATCTCCATCACTGATGGTTCAATAGCAAAGTATATATATGACTGTGACCTTTAGATATTTTCCCCAGGGCTCCTGTTTTACAATTTCTTTTGAAATGTGAAATTATACTCTGAATATGGCTATTGAACTTTGTCCTACAATGGATGAGCTTGGCTAAGACCCATGGCAGACAACTGTATCTCTTTTTACTGCCAGTATACTCTGCTGACTGGAATTGCTAGGGGTAGGAATGCCCATTCCATTTTTAGACGCATATTGATGCTATACCACACTTTTTTTCATTACCCTTGTGTTCTGTTTCTCCTCCAGGTTGTGTTAAGTAGCATAGTCAGAATCCATTTTATCAGCACAGCAATCTGAAATGCTGTACATATCAAAAAGTTGTGTGGGTTAAAAAGGTATAGTAGTCCTATGTAAGTCTATAGGACCATAGATGAAAACAGGAGCTGATGTTTCTCTCTATAGTCAGAACTGCAGAACGGCCCTTGCAGCTTTAAACTGTTATTCAAAAGAGTTTTAATAGGGAGACTCTTCTTTAAAATGAACACTTGTACAATGCTGTTGCCTATATCTGTTGAAAATGTAGAAACATGTTTTTGGGGTTTTTGTTTTAATTCTGCAATCTAAGAAAGACAGGATTGAGACTTGAGGAAGGAGAAAAATAAACAGGACTTGTGCAGGATTCTTGCACTAAATTTGTCGTTTAATGGCAGAGTTGCTTTTACACTGAATCTTGGAGCAAATCCAACATCCGCTAGAGGTCACCTGGAGGTCAGTTGCACTAAAAAATCCATCTGACTTTGTACACTCAAGAGAATGACACTCTACCTAGAGTTGGAATTTTTTAGGGGCTAGCTCTTATGTGAGGTGAGGCTGATCAGATTTAGAGTGATCTTGGATGTGAAGCAGATAACTTCAGTCCTTCTGGAAGCTGATACCAAAGATCTTGCATCAAATACCTATATATAATTAACCTTTAAATCTTCTTTAACCATATATTTTGAGTTTAGATCTCTAATCACTTCTGTATCTCCTATCCTCACTAGTACCTGTGCTAGAATTTTTTCCCCCCTAGCATTTTTCCCACAGGTGCAGCATCCACGTCCAACCCCCCCCCCCACCCGGATCAATCGAATGTTGATCCATTGGTTGCAACAGGAATTGACTGACCTGAGCCTGACTTCATGGACTGAGAGAGAGTGACTGGCCCAAAGTCACCCAGCTGGCTTCCATGCTTAAGGTAGGACTAGAACTCAGTCTCCTAGTTTCTAGGCCAGCACCTGATCCACTAGACCAAACTGGCTCTTGTGTAGCTGTGCTAGAATCATAGTCAAATAATAGAAAACATAATATTCAAGCATGTCTCAGCAGGTTTTAGCTTTTGCTATTTTGGAATTCACAGTTAAAAGCTAGGGACATAATTAAAAGCCTGCACCCATGGTATTATTTTGTGTCCAGAATAAAATTCTTATTCTGGACCAGGTCATCATAACTATTTATATTCCACTTCAGGGTAGGTGGCCCATGGCTCTATTACTGAACCATAACTCCTAATAGTTCCAACAACTTGGCTGATTGTACAAGATGCTGGCAGTTATGCTTCAAAAACATCTGGTGGCTCTAAAGTTTCCCTCTAGGGCCTACATCATCATCAGCTTTCTCATTTAGCAACAACTATATTTTTGGTGCCTTAGATCAATAGCTGCAATAATTCTGTGTTACTGCTATACACAGCAAAAGGTACTGCAATCAAAAGAACCAGAATGTGGTTTTGAGTAATTTTCTTCCTTTATAAACACACACACACACACACACACACACACTGAACTGATAAGCCCTTGACAGGCCATAAGCTACAGATCTTTAAGGAAAAGCAGCTATGACTCATGCTATGCTTATATTTACATAAATTATAGAGATGTAGGAAATTGCTCCATGCACAAACCATTTGCATGCACAGAACACCTGGTTTTCAGTGGTGCCTGAACCAAAACACATCAGATGTTTTTGCTTTGTTACAAGAAGGGATGGGGGGGGGGGCAGGTGGAAAAAATAGGAATATTGGCATCTGAGGGAAGATAGGAAAGGAGCAAAGAGAAGAGTCTTACGACTGTAGGTGGGCAGCCCAGTGGAATATGCAGTGGTTCTCCCCCTTCATCCTGGATCAGTTCCAATGGTGTTGGTGAGAGGAGATTTATCCCTAGACAGCTACTTTGTGCAGTCCTGCAAGGCTCTGCAATAATTTCACTTCTATTTAACATCAGTAGGAAAACGATGGATGAAATCATCTATTTGTTATCCTAGCTGACCAAGTGATGCCATCCAGTTATTTCTGTTGTCTGGAGTCAGTGTATGTCTGAATGAGAAATAACAGGGTCAGCTTAACCCTGGCAAGACTGAATTGATGTGTTTCTTAGGATTCCCTGCATATCGGATCTTCCCATCTGTAGTTCTGGACTGTGTAGCACTCCAGCATACAGAACTGGTACACAATTTGGGGATCAGCAGCTATGGCCAGAAGGGCCTTTGCCTAAATCCTTGTACAACAACTACACCCATAGCTGGATTAGCAATCTTAGTCAGAGTCCGTCATGCCTTGGTTATCTCTTGTTTGGACTATTCCAATGTACTCTACATGAGGCTGCCCTTGAAGTCCGTCTTGAAGCTGCAAGTCACTCAGAACGCAGAGGCATGGATATTCATGGATCCACCATGGCACAACCCACTATTTTCCATGCTGTAATGGCTTCCAGTAGGCTGTGTTCAGTCCAAGGTCCTGGATATCACTTATAAAGCCCTACATATACAGAGATGGATTACTTGTGGGGTCGCCTATATCAAATTGACTCTGCCCATATCATTTGTTCCAACAGGGTGGGCATGCTCCAAGTCCCCTCTATAAAAGTATTATCTGGCAGGATCTGAGACATATGCCTTTTCTGTTGTGGCACCAGCCCTCTGGGACAGCATACCTTCTGAGATTCAGATTAGGCCATGGCTGGATTTTTTTTTAACCTTGTTGTTTTTGTTTTAATTCTATGTTAGCTGTCAGGGTTGCAATCTGCAATTTGGGTGGTCATATACATTTATTAAATAAATAAAGTTGAACACATATTTCAGCAAATTTGAATGCATAATTATATTTATATGCAATTGTATAGATTTGAAATAAAAAAGCAGTAAATGTCAGATTAGAAGTTTGGACTCCCTTTCAGTCAGTACAGTGGTACCTCGGGTCACGAACTTAATTCGTTCCGTGACTCTGGTCGAGACCCGAATTGGTCGCAACTCGAATAAAATTTTCCCATAAGGTTCAGTGTAAATACGGTTAATCCGTTCTGAACCATATTTTTTTTTTTTTAAACCACAAAAATATGAAACAAAGTACAGTACAGTACAGTATGAAGAGAGAGAACGCTAACCTTGCTCGAGGCGACTTCTGGCGTGGAGGACAGGAAGGCGGGGGGGAGGCGGTTATTGTTTGGAGGGAGAGTCCCCCTCCCTACAGGAAGCCATGACCACGTGTCATGGCAGGGAAAATGGCCGCGGATCCTGTTCGTCACCCGATGCGGAGTTTGTGGACGGAAGCAAAATTTTGTGAACGGTGCTGTTCGTGACCCAAATTGGTCGTGAACAGAAGCATTCATGACCCGAGGTACCACTGTATTTTATCTTTTGGCAGAAACAGTTTCCAAACTTTTCCTAAAATAATTTCTACTTTTTGGTTTGGTTTGGTTCCCCCCACCCCCATTCTTTCTTGCAGAACTGTTGTAGTTCAGAAATATTCAAAATCTAGTTCCAGATCAACCATAAAGCATTTACATGAAATAAAAATATTTTGGAAAGTATTTTGAAAAACAGTGACATTTCAGGTTGAGCTTGAAACGAAACACATGTTGAAGGTTTCATTTCAAATATGATATAAAATTGATAACTCAAGTAGATTCCAGGATAACTTACTGTTATTCTGAGTGCCACTATTGGACTTTTTATGTTGCTATTAGAACAGCTAAAGTCACATTTTTGTTCCTATATTGGTAAAGATTGATGAAATTGATCTGGGAAGATGGACAACAGAGCAGGAGAGATATCAGCCCAGACTGAAGAAGACAATTGCCAGCTTAATTCATTGCCTGCGTGGTAAGTTACCACTGTTTTTTTTTAAATAAGTAGTTGTTCTGGGAATTTAGAGTTTATGTGAGTGTATAGCTTGCAGAAGAAGACAGTTGTACATCCTAATGCTGTACTGAAGATACAAAACCTGTTAATACAATGTTTGCATATTTTGTTTGCTGAGTACTGTCCATGCTTAACAAACCAGCATAGCATGTTTTAAAAATATATTTGACGTTAATATAAAGACTTATGTTTTAATGTATGTTGTGTTACTGTATGCTGTATATTAATAGCAAACTAATTGCTCTTTTGATCTGTTGCTTTTGGGCTTCAGAGTGAATTTAAAAAATTTTAAAGATCCCTATTTTTCTGTGGGATTATCTGTGAGCTTAGCGCTTGTTCTGGGCTGTGAGTTTACATACATTTAACTTTTGTTGATTCACATTTTGGCTACATACAGAGGTGATTATTCTGTATCTGTTAGCAAATTTTTCAGAATGATGTTTGATTGATGGGTGAGTCTGGGGCACTGGAGCAAAATTTGTATTAGTTTTTTTTTTTTCTTTTCTTTTCCCCTGTTGTGATATAAGTGCTATAATGCCAAGTCATATCTAGCACAGCATTTGCAGCAAAATTATTTTATTTTTGGAAAAGAAAGCCAAGAAACCAAAACCAAAACCACCTCCCTTCACTTAGCAGCAAGAATACAATTTTCAGTAGCTGGGTTTCTCTTATTCTTTCCAAAAGAACGGCCTATGCTCTTGCAAACTGTTAAAATAAGTACTAATGGAAAGAATGTTGATGAAAGATTAGCTACTTTTGTTCTCTGTTAATGCGCACTGGTTGAGCCATCAGGGAATTACTTAAGAAGGTGAAAGATTTTGTTGAAGGCTTTGTGTGTTTTTCTATTCATATACAAAGTGCCTCTTTAATTTTTTTTTTTTTTCCTATGAGGCATTTTAAATATTTCCAAATATGTTTTAAAATCACCCAATGGACAATGTTTATATAACATGGAGCATGATCCCTTCCACTCTTGTGGCCCAGATAAGAAAAACAAGGGAGTCAGGGGCTGGTTCTGAGTCCTCTATGGTTTGAAACTTTGATATAGGCAATGCTTGTTATTTGCGGTAGACTACTGAATTAGCGAATGCTGAAACCTCAGCTGGGAACGTGCGCATCAGGTGATTTCAATGTTTTGCTGCTCATGTCCTCAAATAAGCATGTCGGTGCTGTGAGTACTGGTTTTGGGGTGACAATTTTTTTTCACAAGTAAACAAATTTCCAAATACGGAACCCACAAATAAGGAGGATAGCTTGTATTTATATGATCTGAAGAGAAATCGAAGTATGAATTGTGTGTGTGTGTGATATTTCCAGTTTTGCTCCATTACAGCAATCCAAGAAAATGATGAGTATGGTTTTTCTTCTGAGCTTGGGACCAGATAATAAATTTTCCATTTCATGTTCTATTTAGAATACATACCAACATAATAAAATACATTTTAATTTGAAAAGTAATCTAACAAATGATGTATTTTCTGAAGATTTTTAATGTTCTGTTAACATTCCTTTGGGACAAGTTTCTGAATGTGGTTGGTTTGGGTTTTTTTTAATTCCCCATCCACTTGTAGTAAATGTACTTTGAAAAAAATAGTTATCATTTATTAATATCCTACTAGATAGTATTACACAATTATGATGGAAAAATATTCCCAAGACAGCTATCTCATACTTAAAAGCTTTCTCCAGTCATCGTAACATAAGCCAGTTGAAGAAAGTGTGATTCATTTTTTGTGAAGTGCAAAACAAACAGCTGAACTTCCATCCATCCATCCTTTGCTAAAACATACTTGAAGTGTTCAAATTCACATTCATTGCCAGTTGCAGAGAATAGCAACTATTCCCTATTATTTAATAGGAATGCATCAGAGTGCATTTTGTTAGTTTATCAGATTATGAAGAATTGTCCTTCTTAGAGATCATTGAAATAATGACCACTGCTGTACATTAATAGCAAACAGATATATGTACACAGTAGTGTTATTTTACTGGACCATGTAAGTCAAGTCAGTAGCTCTTAAGCACATATGAAGTTTTGTCCACCTTATTAACATACAGGCAGTCCTCATTTAACGACCACTTGTTCAGTGACCATTTGAAGTTACAATGGTACAGAACAAGGGGGACTTTCGATGGGTCCTTGAAGTTCTGGCTGTCCCAGCACTCCCATGGTCACGTGATTATGATCTGGGTGCTTGGCAACTGGCTCGCATTTACAATGATTGCAGCGTCCTGCAGTCACATGATCGCCATTTGTAACCTCCCCTGCCAAGTTCCCACAAGCAAAGTCAATGGGGAAGCCAGCAGAGAAGGTTCCAAGTTGCTCTGGTAAGTCACTCACACCCCACCCACCTGGCAGCAGCCACTCCCTGCCGTTACACTCACGCTGCACCTCACGCTGTGCCTTACCTGCCTGCCAGCCAGCCTGCTTGCGAGCTGCCTGGGCCTCGCTTAATGACCCACAATCTTCACTTAATGATGGCAACAAGGAGTGCTGGATTGCCATTGGTAAGTGATGCAGTCATGTGATGTAGGCTTTATGACAGCATCTCTTAGTGACAGAAATTCTGGTCCCAATTACCATTGTTAACCAAGGTCTAACTGTACCTTGTCTTTTCTGTACCATATTACCAATCTTTCATATGTAAAATCTTTGATTTCCACTAAAATATTGACTTATAACTCATTGATATATACTCTACCATATTTTTCTTAACAAAGCTCCCCTGAAAACATTATCCAAAAGGTAAGCCCTAAAATATTTTAACAACAAATAAATTTAAACAAAAAAAAATACATATACACAGAGATAGACAAACAGAGACAGGGTGTAGTGGTTAAGGTGCTGGGCCAGGAGACCATGAGTTCTAGCCTTAGGCATGAAACCAGCTGGGTAACCTTGGGCCAGTAACAGTTTCTCAGTGAGTGGAAGAAGGCAATGGCAAACCACTTCCAAATCAATCAATCTATCCACCCACCCAACCACTGTGTGTGTGGTGTATGAGTGTGTGTGTGTGTGTGTGTGTAAAAACACACACACACACACACACAGATATGTTTGGGGGTCACACAGGCAGAGAAAAGCAGACTGGCATGATTAGAACCTCCATTATGCAAATCCTTAGGATGTTTTCTTTAAAATGGCTATGAGCCAATTTCTTTTCCCTTCTGGCATTATGAGGAAAAAGTACAATTAGAAAATAATTTCCCCAGCAGTGTGTGTATATTGCAAAAAATTGCCAATAATCTTGAGATTTGTTAAGATGCAGGAAATTACATGAATGCATAGTTATTTAATTGTAGACAATAATTCAATATTCAATTGCTTCACTTGTTGAAGAGCAATAGATGACCCAAAAAAGAAAATATGGGTATCACACAAACTAGTAAGTAAGTAATTGGCATCAACAAATACTTAGGAAGTACAAATAATTACAGAATGAACACCATCTTTTGATCACTAGTTATAAAGACTCAGTTTGGCCTAACAGATAATACTAGGTTAACCTGACTACAAAGCTCAGCTCTATATACTCATAGCCATGTTGGGCATGTTATTCCAGGAGCAGAGAACAATGAGAAATTGGTAAAAAAAGACACAGAAGCTGGGGTACACTGAAGAGTGAGGTTTCAGGACATGGATGTAAATTATGTATTTTAATCAATTATAGCACAAGATTTTAATATGCAGCTTAAAATGAAATGCAGCTTTCACTGAAAGCATTCAGACATGTACATGCATTTTTAGACTACCATTCTTTTGGATAAATCTGCAAATATATGAATATGACTTGATGAATCTTGAAAAAGGTACAAGAGAATACTCATTATGTCCTTAACATTCAAAACAATTCTCTGTAAATTATAAATAGTACCACGCAAAACAAAGGCAACACATGTACATAATTTCATTTGGAAAATGTATTCAATTATTATTTTTTTCCCTGCTCCAAAATCCAGCAATGTGTCTGTTGAGTACACAGACTTCTATTTTCATAGTCAGAACTGCAGATACTGTTATTAGGCACGTTGTGAACATACTGAAAATGTACAATAATGCAGCAAAGGAAACCGTGTCCAGTAAGCTGAATCAGTCATGACTTCATCAGATGGGGTTAATCAAGGAAGAAGGTAAGTTTGAAGAAGAAAGAGAAGAAGAATTGTTTGTGATACTTAGCAGATTTCAAGAGCAAAGGGTCCACCAAAGCTGGAAGATATGTTTACAATTGGGAATGAAAAGGAAGACAAAAGGGCAAAAGCTTGGTTAAATGAAAACAGAAAAGAGTCCAACAGCAAAATAGTACTCATGGAAAAAAGGCAACAAGGTACATGTTTGACTGAGCTGCTTGAAATCACCCCTGCTGAAATGTTATAGAATCATAGAACTTCCCACCTTTTTAGTACAGGAATTCCAATTAAGCCATCCCTGATACATGTATAATTTCACCACTAATTGTTCTTAAAAAACTTGCAAAGGGAAAAAAAAATAGGTCACTCCCTGCAGTGATGTGATTTATTTGCTGGACTGACCCAGGCAAATAAGTACTTTGCAAGACCATGATTGGGTTCACACATTGCACTAAGCCATGAAATGGTTTGCTTGGTTTTTAGCTTGGGTAAACAAAAACAATGTTAGTTGCAAATTGTGATTTATGACTTAGCACACTGTTGGAAACCTTTCCAAAATTTCATTTGAAGGATGCCAGGTTTAGCAATGTTAGTAGAATAAAATTTACAGCCAGGGTTATGTATACGTTGTTGCTTTTCTTTTACAGTGTTATACCTATTTTAGAGCATACACTATGGTTTTCATATACTTCTCACCAAACAAATAGTAAAACATTATATTTTTTATTTTTGACAATCGTGCCACTGTTACCTGGTGTGTGCTTGAAGGTGATGGTGGCCTCAAAAATGTGTCTGAGGGTTACAAAAAAAGAGCTTGGGAACTGTATGTGGCTCTGAGATCATAGATTGCCCATCTCTTTAGCATGATGCATGAATCTAGATTATTGTGGCTTATACAACAAATTATAATTTGTGTTATATTTTAATCTATGTGTTTCACATTCAACTAAACACAGACAACTACAAAAATAGTAAACAACAAAGATGTTGAAAACAGACCTAAAGTATTCCTGTATAGACGGTGAAAGAAGCTTGCACATAAATCCAAAGACAAATTTATCATTGGTAGCGGAATCTTGTATTAAAGTCCATCCAAAGTGATTCTAATATAGTTCTGGATGAGGGGCTCTGGTGATTTCCAACCAAAAAATACTGAACATTTTCTTCTTTACAGAATTTTTCTGAAAATAAAAATGATGGAAGAAGTAATGAGAAAATTCAGGAGGGCTACTAATTGAAATAATGTAATTTGGATTCTCAAATGTTATGAAGAAAGGGCATTTGTTTTTAAAGGAGTGGATAATCAAGCAGCATCCTAGGTTTCAAACACATTTCTGGCAAAAGATTTTAATTCTTCATGAAGCTGAGGTGTAAAAAATGAAACACAATACTATAACAGTACCCCCCCAAAAAAGACTATTTTTTTTTAAAAGCATACATAATTTAAAAGATTCAAAAAATAAAACCATGTTCAATCAAATGGTGGTAAACCAAACAATTCTGGCTTGAAATCACTCATGGAGCCCAGTACTAGAGTTGCTTCTTTTGTCAGACCTTTGTTCAAGTTTTCATCTGGAATCATGATCACTTGCATTCCAGCCTTCAGTGCTGCCTTCACTCCGTTGGGAGCATCCTCAAATACAAGACACTGAGGATTAGGAAACAAAAGAATCAAATTAAAACAGAAGGAAAGGATTTATTCTGCTATGGCAATTCCTTCCAATAAATGTTAATGATTTGCTTTAAACTCACTTGGGGAAAAACTTTATGGAAGAACTTGTTTTTAAACCTATACTTGTCTTTTATTTTTCTGAATTCACACTGCTGTGAACATGCTGTATTTTAAAGCCTAAGCATGTGATGGTTTACTAGATTTTTGGTGTAATGGTGTGAAAGATATAGTTGCATAATTTTTCTGTGAACAACATCATTCAATGGCTTTGACAGATGCAGACATCTGTTGAAATGAAATCACCTGCCCTAGATGAGGACCATATGCTCTGTATCACTAGCATTAGTATAAACCCAATTTATTTATCAGATTTATGGAATGAGAAATATGCAAAATTCCAAGCTACTGTGTTTTTACTACCTCTCTAGCATCTTAGTGCACCATTATAAAAGAGTACACTGCCACCTTCAACTATATTGGCCACTAAAATTATTCAAATTAAGAACCACAATATTATGAGTGTTATTATCAATCTAGTATCCATACAGAGTAACTGTAACATGGAACAGGAAGAAGGAAAAAAATTACATGGAAAAAGTATCTGAATTTTATTTATTCATTTATTTAATCACCTTACATAGCTGCTCAACTCATGTATTGAGACTGGGTGGATAACTTCAGGTTAAAAAGAGGAATAAAAAAAAATATTCAAAACCCCAAATAGAAACAGAAAAAAAACACAATACATCTAAAGTTAACACTTGAAAACCAGGTCAGTGCATTTTCCAAGAGGGGAACCCTCTTTTGGACCCAGCTGGATCTCAAGGATGCTAGGTTGGTCCTCTTAACTCTTAATAAATCTGGATAAGCAAAGACTTTTTTCAGGCCAATCTGCATTTAGTAGGACAGCCAAACCCCAGACCCCCCCCCCTCCTCCCCAAGAACCCAATGACTGGGCATCAAGTCAGAGCTCAGGGGGCTGGAATCAGTATCAAGCCCTGAGACAACTGTCCTCTGAAAGTTTAAAGAATTTCACTTTTTATGTGGCATAAAAGGAGGAGGAAACCTAGTATGATCAAAAGCAAAAAGTAGATCTTTCAGTGCCACTGTTATTAGTTATTAGTAAAACATGGTAAATCATATGCATGCACCAATTTGAAGCCTCATAGGGCAATGAATAGGAATTCATACTCATACAAAATTAAATATCACAGTTTAGTATACTGTTTCGCCATCAATGTCAACATAAAAATACTGATGTTATTGCAGTAAGACTTGTCATTAAAAGCCAAGTACAACTGCTGCACTGCTTCTGTATTTTTATTTATGTATGGCCAATGTGGCAAATTTTGAAACAAGTATTTTATTTAAGCCATTCTTTTCTTATATTAAACAATAAATTATTTATTAAGCAATAAATACATGTCTGCATTTTTAAATTAATTGAATTCATTTTGTTTGTAAAATATTTGCATTGTCTTTGTTCTCTTCCGGTTGTTATATGAAGATTTTTATACCTCCTTTGTCTGTAGACTGTGACTGTCTCAAGTGCTATTACTATAAAAAGTAACAGAGTAAAACAGTGTACCCCACATTTATAAAATGAAAATATGAGGCAATTACAAGGAAAGTCAGAGCTTTTTAATATAATATATATACTTTTCTATTTTAACAGAAATCATTTACATGCAGTTGACTTTGCAGTGCTTTTTTCCCCTTCTCTTTATCTAATTTCCTGAAAAATAAATGAGTTTGGTCAACTATCTCACGTAAGGTTTCCCAGATGTGTGTATGAAGACTCCTCCAGATCCTGTTTATTTATTTACTGGAATTTCTGTATCACTCCTTTCCTTCAGGCTTGGAGTGCTAAATAATTATCAAAACACTAAAACAATTCATGTAGGCTCAAAAACAACCCCAGTGCCATCTACTGAGGGCATGCCAGATCTCAACGTCCCCAAATGATATCTCAAAGAGCCATGCTTTTACTGTCCTGAGAAAACTTAACAGGAGAAGGTGACCCAGATGTGTAAGAGCTAGCCTTTCTGCACCATTGTGAAGACTCAGCTATATGTCCCTGCAGATGGAATCACAAGTTTCCCCCCTTCCCAATTTCCCTGGATGTGCAAGAAGATGATGTTGAAGGTATCCAGACCATAAGCCTCATTTCTATTGTGTTATTTGAAGCACAGATGAGAAAGGAAAGGTTTGCACAGTGGTTTCACTCTTAATCTCTGTCACTACTGGTCCTACTCCTAATTTTCATGCAGCAGGTCTGAAGAAAAATCTATAGCTCTTCAACATGATCAGAAACATCTACGGTCAATATTCCTCAATATTTTAAGTATTTTAGACCTGCATTGGAATTCAGAATCATGATATTTTCCTTACAGTATTCTTTTGTAACTGTAAGAAATGTTTTCCTCGAAGTCCTTAAATTGTATCCATTCTGACACAAGAATTCCTGTACCAATGAAGATTTCTCACACCCACACACAGCAAAAGTAGAAACAATTTTCCCCCATTATAAGAGGCACTTATCAGAAGCTTGCAATCATATAGCTCATGTGCTGCTGTAGGGCACATACTTGCAATCTGCTGATTAAGATGGCGAGACAAGGATTAGTTGAAACCTAAATTCATATTACTGTCCATCAAGCTAGTGTTCATGTGGATAAGTCCTAAGCAGGAAAAAACATTGTGATTTTTAAAAAAAATCTATCCAATTCTGGAAATAGAAAAAGAGAAATACTGTAACTAGCAAGACCAATATAACTGGATTTTAGGATGGAAGAGATGTTTATGAAAGGACAACGGGAGTTTGTTGCAATTTTGTGTATCCAGAAAGATAGATCTCATGCAGTATTTTATATTTGGCAAATACCTCTTGACCTTCTAGAATAGTCTTAGTTTCCCTGATGCTATGTTAATTCCTTTATTTGTGGAGTGTTGAGTTTTATTTTGCCTTTCATTTAGGAATTAAGATAGCAAACCACACTTGATCAGCATTCCCTCAGGAACCTAGTTCAAGTAATCTGCTCCAAGCAAACTCAGCACTGTTCCAGCCAATTTCCATTCTCTTCCTGGGGGACATGCTTTTCTCTTCATCCTCAGGTTTTACAGACAAGGCACATAAGAAAAATGAGGTGGACGATAACATAGATCAACTCTCCCTTTATTACCTAATAAAGGTTTAGCTGTTGACTTCTGATCAACTCCAAAACATATTAATTCTTCTCAACTTCTTTCTGCATGTTCATTTCCATTTAATTTTAATCAAATTGAATAGTAGCAAAAAAAAAAAAACCCTACAACTGATGCTAGAAACACTTTTCTAAAATTTTGAATAACCCACTGCTAAGTAATAATGCAGTACAAGAAAACTCTGTAACTTCCATCAGCTTGTGAGCCACAACAGTCATTTAAAGGGTGAAATGTATGTCTTAGGAAAGGCATAAGGCATTTATTTTACCTAATAACATCTCATCCTTTACTAAAAATGGACCATAATGTGTAGTGTCACCTGCCTATAAAAGGGATGTTTATCAGCTACATATGGTCTCTGGACAACAGCTTTTGCAATCTGGCATACAGAAACAACAACTTAAATTCAATGTATGTATTTTAGGCATTGTACAGGTACAATTTGATTAATGAGCACCACTTCTACCTATTAACTATTGAAAATAACTGAAACACTATCATAATATCTCATTACTGTTAATGCTAAAGAATAAGAATCCAACAATAGTTATGTTCTGAGCTGCTGCCAAGATTTAGAAATGCTTTCTTTGCTGTTGATTTTTGAGAATAGCTTAGTTATTTTGAAGTATAAATCCATAGTTTTTATTTCCTGTTGCATGTAGAAAATAAAAAGAGAATGACCAGAAAAAATGGCTTTTATATGTTTCTGCAATGCACAAAATACAAGTCTGCTCAAAAACTTTTATTTAATTCACACTATGCAAATAATTGTGCAGTGACTTCCACATATCCTTAAATTTATTGTTTAAAAGATAAACACAACATGCATAATGAAAAGGCTTAATAATTCCTTTGAAATTCAAAGTAATTAAAACAATTAATACAGAAGGTAAGAAAAAGACCCATAATTATAGTGGCTTTAATGTTACAACAAATCAATGTACCAGTAAGCGTTGGCTGACCTCTATTGTCAATATCCTAGCAGTGTCTGAGTCAAATAATGAGTGTGTTCCAGGGGTTACTACCAAAATGAAATGAAATTCAACTCAGATGTAGTGACTGACGGCTCCTTTGACCTACCAATTAATGTACTAAATTCAAAGATACATGAGTTCTGCAGCAGTTTAGGAGAACAAGTGGGACAAATATTTTGTCTCTCAAAAAGACAAATGTGCTCATAAATATTTTATATGTGCCTTCTAGATTTCTTTTTACCACTACAAGAATCATTTCTTGACATGAATGTTCTCTTTTTGAAAGTTTAATACTTGGATCATACACCAGTGTTGATATCAACAGTCAACTCAAACTAAAATAACTAGTTAAGTAACTAAGTGCTACAGCTCTGCCTACAGTAGATGGCATTATCTAGCTGAATTGGCTAAATCCAAAAATCTAAGCAGGGGCTGTACTAAATTAGACCATGGATAGGAGACCATCAGGAAATGCATAGTCATTGGTTAGACCTGGAAGTTAAAAAAAAATCTCAGTAAAGGGCAGTGACAAATCAGTTCTGAACTGCTACCAAGAGAATGATATGGGCATGTCTCTAGTCACCAGGAAACAAGTTTGATTCTAGGGAATCTGCACTTTAGTGCATTCCTAGGAACACACAAACCAATATATGCAAATACAAGCAAGTTCATTACAAAACCTACAAAACGGTCAAACACCAGTTCAAATGTCATTCCTTTAGACTGAACCTTACAAATTTAACACTCCAATTCAGAAACCTCTGCAATTAACATTCCCATTCACTGCAACATTAAGTCAGAACTCCATATCTGAATCTCCATCACTGCAATGAATAGTGTTTGTTTTCCAAAAATTTCATGAATATGTTGCATCATTTCTAAAACATCTATAATGGATTACAAAGTTATACAAAAACTACAGGTTAAAAGTTGCAAAGAATCTGTTTTTCCTCCCCCTGCACATTTATTTTGAGAAAGCTATTTTTTACATTCGAACTGTAATATTATGCAAATTGTATTTGATGTCCTCATTTCCAATCTTGTGCTTCACTTGACATGGGAAATGTCACTTCCTCTTGAGGATACATAAAGACCAAAATATTTATTGGCTACTGGTGAAATGACATAAACCCACAACATTTTTAAGATATTTAATTATTGAATTAAAATATCAGCAACAAAAAATGAAAAACATACGTAAATTACAATAAAGCACTTAATTAAGAGGGGGGGAAAGGAAATGTACAGGTCTTCCTCAAGAAGTAAACCTTCTGTGGTTTTTAAACTAAAGCAGAAAATAAAGACATGGGTGTGTGTGTCCTGTGAAAGCACTGTACTACATCTTTTATCAGTTTCAGCAAGCACCAGTAATAGTCAGGGATTAGAGTAATTATTTTCCAGTACATCTGAAAGGCCCCATATTGTATACTCAGGGATTAGTAGAATGGGTCTTAAAATGATAGATCTGTATCATAGTCAGAAATATGCATATAGTTGAAGGAGGCACAGACAACAGACAGAAACCATGGTATTATAAACTAGGATCCTTGGTAGGTATTTTGTTCTTTACTTTATAGTTGTATTTATCACTCCTCAACTGCAGTAACAGGTATTCCACTAATCCTTCAACATCTGACAACTAAATGTCCATGAAGCTCGGTAAAGCTTCTTCCTCTCCATAAATTAATGTCAAACAATATCATATTAAATAATTCCAAGCTGTGTTTGTCCCCTTTTATTTATGAAATACGCAATATATGTTTGTACAGAAAATATATGCTTATAGAGAAAACAATAAACATTGCTAAAGGAGACAATGTGAATTCTTTCGGTGTCCTTCATGTTCTCTGCCTCCAATGTATCTTTCAAAAGATTATTTAAATTAAAACAATAGAGAACTTACGTCAGCCTTAGGTATTGACTTTATTTGCAAGATTGATCTGGGGCTACATTAAATTTCCATTAGAAAGGTAGAGAACAACCTGTAGGGCTAATTGCCTTCTAATATATAGATATTTTGGGTCTGGCCATGTGCACAAGAAAACCATTTGTTATTAGAAAGCTACTAGATTTGGGCTGCAAGCTTATTATCTAGAATCTGCAGCCCAGATCTGGCAGCCTATATCAAACAGGTCACTTATAGTAGCTACTACATTTTGTCAAAATTCCAAATGTGTCTCCACCAAAAAATGGCACTCTGCTCTAAGAGAAGAAAAGGCATACAAACCGTTTAAGTTCCTGCTTCATTACTTCTTCGGAAATAGAATACTCTGCTACTAGTACTAAATTAGCCCTAACCTTCTTTACTATCATGATAAAAAATCTCATTGTCTCATCAATTGCAAAAGGTTCTTAAAAATGGAATGCCAAGGATGTTGTGCAGGGCTAGGATAAATAATTCTGCTCCACAGCCTATTGCAATAATTGCACAATCTATATCTATAGAAACAAGTTTATTTGTTTAGTATATAGAAAGCAGTAAATGTTTTTTCAACACAAATTATTAATATTGCCCCAGATCATAAATGGGGCAAAAACTACACACATTTTGTCTCTTTAGTCCATTCTTCAGTCTACTTTATACACCATTATGCTGCTGATATAAATTAGAATTAATAACATGGTTTGATAGCTGTGAGTTTAGCCAAGCTTTTGCTAGGCAAATAAGCAATTGTCTAGAAAGCATTGAATAATTTGAGAATGAGATTACTGAGGAAGTGAAAATGTTCTGCTTAGAATTTTTTATATTGAAGCCACATTAATAGCCCAGATACACTGAGCATGTACATAGATATTTTATTAGGCTTTTAATAGGAGCACAACCACCTAATAAACCTTTGAAGATATTTTGCAATTATTGTATTAAAGCCATGTGCAGGTGAGGAAGAGAATCCTTTCTGCTGATTTATATTTTGAATCTATGAAAACATCTTAAAATATGCCACTGTAAAATTTCTTTTAAAGACTGGTTGAAATTGTTGAAATGGGTCCAATAAAATTTGAAGGCCACTTTTTTATTTGTTTTTTTTTTTTAATCATTTGAAATAATGAGCAAGCAAAAATAAATATTTAGTCACAGGTTTTAGGTCTTGATGACATTACTGTTTTTAATCGGCTTTCATCCCTGCCCAAAAGCTAAGTCAAATTTTGTTACAGTTTTATCATAAAAATAATCCCTTAAAAATTTTAACATCGCACAAGGAATTAAATTAGCATTAAGCTGGTTATTAAGAAAGTATCTGACATAGTGCCTTGCACTGAGAAGCTGCCATGCAGTTCATGGATTAAATAGATGAGCAAGTTGTACATCTCATGCATTAATACAAATGTGCTTAATTTATCATTACCTCAGAATATCTTGTCAGGAAGGTGCATACCTAGAAAATACATGATAATCAACCTTAATAAACCAATATGAAGAATTTTCAACTAAGCAACCTCCTTGGTAGCTGCACAAAATTGGTCAATGTTCAGAGACTCAGTCACCCTCTGTTCTATGACTACGGTAATCTCTGTTTATCATGTCACTAGCTATCTAGTAAATAATGATTATACTTCCCATTGGAACACTAGACATTATACCAAAGTATATCTAAATGTGTGAATGAGACAGAATGACTGAGAGAAAAGATTGTGTGTTTATGTGAGAACTAGAGCGGAAAGAGTTAAGCACGTACTCTTATCCCCAGAACAAAGAGGTAGAGATAAGAGAATGAGACTGGCACCTCCCTGAGGAATGCAGGATGTTTGTGGGGTGACTCTGGGAATTGCTTTCACTCTGAGAAGATTTCTGTAATGGGACTGAAGCCAATAAACCATGCTGAATTGAATCTGTACTGTCTCCTGGAGTTTCCTGGGCTAATCCTGACAGTTTATAAGACTACATGGTACATGTACACTCTCTGACAAACCACCATTGTTCAATAATCTTTAATGAGATCTATAAAAAAGCAGTCTTAATGGTACACACATGAAAAAACGTACTTGTTAGTATTTTCAGGTAAAAGATACTTATCTTTTAATTAATTACTGTTTAGCCTATCTTTTCTAAGAATTCAAGACAGATTATACAAGGTCTTATACAACGTCTTGTCAGCTAGATTGGGCTAAGAAGGAGAGAGAAGTCTTAACTCAGAGTTTCTAGGTAAGAGGGAACTTAAGCACTGCTCTAGGCTGGATTCCCCAAAACAACCAGGAATTGCTTTGGCTGATAAACATTCCAGCTTGGAAGAGGTAACAATACAGGTAGTCCTTGCTTAACAACCACAATTGGGACTGGAACTTAGGTTGCTAAGCGATGTGGTCATTAGTGACCGCAATCTGGCAGTCCTGGTTGCTATTGTTAAGTGAATGCCCCAGTTGTTAGGCGAGACAACTTCCTGCTGGCTTCCCACAATCAAGTCAGGAGGAAGCTGGTAGGAAGTTGCAAGCTTCAGGTGCTGCTATGGGGGTGCATGGGAGGATTGGTGAGGGTGTGCAGGGGTGCAGTGCAGGTCCGGTGTGCGAGGGCCTCACAACCGCTTGAATTTTCAGCCCGAGTCAAGAGGCTTCTGAAGTCTCTCCACTCCAGGGCTGAAAATTCTCCATGGCTGAAAATCCTGCTTGGATTTTGGCACGGAACTTTTTCAGCCAGCTCCCAGGGACAAGAGGGAGCGCTGCTAAGAAGGAAAAAAGGGCTGCTTTCAGCTTTTTTGCCGTTCTTCACAGCACAAGACCCTCTTTAAAGCTCCTGGGCAGGGGCAAGGCTGGCTTTACGCTGGGAATGGGGGGGGGGGGGGGAAGGCTGTTTTCAGCTCTTTTCCCCTTCTTCCCAGTGCAAAGCCAGTCCCATTGGGCCCAGCAGCTAGGCCAGGCATGCCTTGTCAGCAGTGGGAGCAAGATGGCGGCGAAGGTCAGCTGGGACAACAGAGTATAGGGAGGCAGGGGGCCAAAAGGGGGAGATGGGGGAAATAGCGTGTGGGAGGAGTTGAAGCACCCCTGTAGTCATAAGTGCAGGCAGGCTGCCAAGCACCTAAATTCTGATCATGTGACTGCAGGGGCATTGCAACAGTAATAATTTTGGGGACAAGTCATAAGTCCATTTTTTCAGCACCATCATAAATTTCGAATGGTCACTGAATGAATGGTTATTAAGCAAAGACTACCTGCATTATCTTGGGATTGGTAAAATTAGCAGCTATTCTTACTTGATAAACAAATTTCATTAGGTTAATTTAATGTTATAATTGTTGATCACACCACAACAACTTGCACTAAAAATAGCTTGTGCTTTACAAATAGTCAAATTTTATAAAAGACTCAAAATGTTAATTAGAAGCATGTCTCATGATAAAGTTTTTGGATTATTCAGGTATTTTTATTTTCTCCTGTTGATGTACAGAACATCCAGAATGTAAGGGAAAAATATATCTGAGTGACCCAGTTAACAGCAGCCCTACTAAGGTATTAACGAATAAATGCATTTTAAACAGCTATAATACTTGCAGTTTTGTGCTCCTGCTGTGTAAACTGTCTGAAGAATTATGTTTTTAAAGAAACAAAAACATTGCTTATTTTGGCTCCCCAGAGGGTATGTGAACTGAGCACTCTCTCACTGCCCAAGAAGATTCAGACTGAAAAAATCACACAAGAGTCAGTATTACAGGAAGTGGGTTATGATAAAAGCAAACTTTTCTTCAAATATTCTAAGAAGATAATGCCCAATTCCCAATGTTTGGTCATGCTGGGTGAAAATCCTGGGGAGTTACAATCCCAATATATCAACAGATTATCAGGTTGGAAGATCCAACTATTTTTCAATTGTGCTGTTTTCCTTAGTTCTCCTCCCCTATTCAACTTATCCTTTTGACAAATTATTTACTATTATTAGCTTATACCTTTTTAATCTGTGTTAAGTAATTACAGATAATATATTGTATTCCTCATCTCCTTTCTTTTGTCCTTGGAAAGTAGTATGTTTATGTGTGTCCTAGACAATGTTTAGAGGGATCTGGGGGGAGGATGGGGATCTCAATCAAATTGTACCGGCAGGTGATTCCCAGGAATTGCAGAAATTGTTAGAACAAGTACAAGCTACATGTGCTGCCAAAACCTCCCACAGATTTCTATAAAATTTAGCGTAATTCATTTCCTCATAAAAGGATAGTATGAAGATTAAATGCTACACACAAATATTTGTGCCCTTTGTGCATAAATATTATGGATATTTATGGTAATGCAGATCATGAAATATCTACTGAATATGATCTATTCATGTATCATCAATTTTTATGGAATTTAGTGGGCTTTATCTTCTTCTAGTGGTCTTGTTGCCCATTTTGTCCTAGTTGCTGTTAGAATCTCACACACACACACACACACACACACAGACACCATGCTAGATAATGGGAAGGGCACAGCTGTTTTCTAGAATAATACTCCCAAACCAACTCTTAAATGACGTTACAGTCCGAGATATCAACTAGAAGTAGATTGGACAGTATTTACAGAGCTTTAATATTCAGATGTATCTATGGGCCTAGAAAATAGTACTGTGTTTGGAAGAAAGTGAAATGATGATTTATGGATTTAATGATTGAAACAGATGAGAATTAAATAAGGGGTTGAAGGGATTTCAGGAAGAGTTAAGAGGGAAGGGAGATGATAGGTTTGTTAATATCTGTTGAAGAGAAGGTCAGAAGTCATTATATTTTGTAACTTTCTTTTTTCTTTTCTTGAACCTCTTTCTTCTTTTTTCTTTTCTGTTTCTTTAAATTTGTCTTTTACTCTATGTAAAATCCTCAATAAATATAATAGTACTCTGGTAGTTTATAGACTAGTTTTTTTTTTCTTTACCGTTACTATAGACATTTTTTCAAAAAAATGTGGCTGGAATTAAAAAAAATGTGATGTATACTTAGAAAATCGGTTTTGATTTTTTAAAAATTTACAGAAATAAATATTACTTACAAAAATATACAAACTTATATTTGCATCTATCTTTGTTTATATCTTTCCTGCGTCTAACTGTAGTTCTTTGTTTCATCAGTATCTTGTTGAAGCCCTAGTGACCATTTGCAAATAGTCTATATGCTGTATATATCTACCTATCAATGTGCAGAAGCAATCCTAATTGTGGGAAAATGTATGTATGTTAACCAGTGTCATGTGGAACCTAA
Source organism: Liasis olivaceus (assembly GCA_030867105.1). Taxonomy (NCBI): domain Eukaryota; kingdom Metazoa; phylum Chordata; class Lepidosauria; order Squamata; family Pythonidae; genus Liasis; species Liasis olivaceus. The sequence goes on from CM061352.1 coordinate 41,716,232, forward strand.
AAGATATTCTGAATTTCAACAGAACTTGGAAAAGCATTGTTCCATGAACCAAATCTAAAAGTGCCATGCATTCCTTAAAGAGCTTATGAACCAACTTAAATGGAATGATGAAATTCCAACTCTGAAGATGAATAATATTTGTAAAATTCTTCACTTGGGTATAAGGAAAGATTTTTGCCAACTTTCCTTTATATAGATTTATATAAGCCTTCACCCAGCTAATCTGTCAGTAGCCTTTCCTACGCAATGACAACAGCCACATGAAGGCGAAGGCTTTAGTGGTCTTGCTACAATTCAACACTATCTGATGACATCCAAATTGCATTCCTGAAGCTTGCTCACACTTCACTTCAAACTGTAACTGATATAGGGGAATGGCTATAATATCCTTTTTAATGCAAAGAATTTAAAGCTTGCAACTACTAAACATTTTTTATTGCTACTGTTGGCCTAATGAAGATATTGCATCCAGAATTTTTAATTCTGAAGATGAGTGAGGAAATTTTCCTATATACAGTGGTACCTCGGTTCACGAACTTAATTCGTTCCGCGACTCTGGTCGCGACCCAAAATGGTCGTGAACCGAATCAAATTTTCCCATAAGGTTCAATGTAAATACGGTTAATCCGTTCTGACCCCAAATTTGGTCGCCAACCGATTTCTGGTCACGACCCGAGTCAAATTTCCCCATAAGGTTCAATGTAAATACGGTTAATCCGTTCTGAACCATATTTTTTTTTTTAAAAAAACTGCAAAAATATGACACAAAGTACAGTACGAAGAGAGAGAAAGCTAACCTTGCTCGACGCGACTCCCGGCGTGGAGGACAGGAAGGCGGGTGGGGAGGCGGTTACTGCTTGGAGGGAGAGTCCCCCTCCCTACAGGAAGCCGCGACCACGTGTCACGGGAGGGAAAATGGCCGTGGATCCTGTTCGTCACCTGATCCGGTGTTCGCGAACGGAGGCAAATGTTTGCGGCCGGAGCTGTTCGTGAACAGATTCGTTCGTGAACCAAGGTACCACTGTATTTGGAACTCTAATTCTTGGTAGAATGCTGTTAGTGACTGATTGATTGGTTGGTTGGTTGGTTGGTTGGCTGGCTTCTGGGCTCATGTGGAATTGTTAGTAAGAACCAACCTGCTCATTCATTCCTCGTATCATGGACCAGATATTATTCCCTGTTACTTCCTCTATCTGTAAGATGCTTGCTATTACTCCATCTTAACTTTCTTCTTTTTTTTCCTGACCAAGTGAACAGTTTTCAATAAAGAAATGGGGCTTCTATGGGATCCAGACATATTCTTGGAAATAAACATTATGCCTCAAACTGGTGGTTTTACATTTATATATCTTTAACTAAAAGAAGATTGAAAATCAGACAAGGTCATAACCAGTGCCTACACCAACTCCAATCCTTCAGAAATATGTATTTTTTAGCTAAGTTCTATTTCTGCAGGATTCTAATGGCCATGCCCTTGCGATGAAACAATGAATAGTCTTAGATACTTTCTGCATAAATATGACAATATTTACATAAAAAGTAACAATTTCTAAACTGCGGGCACACATATTTAATTTGAACTGAAAAAAATCCATGAAAGCAAAATGGTTGTGAAGTACAGATGTGGAGTCAAAATTGATCATTGGGAGAAAATCAGAAGCACAGACATAGAAATGCCTACAAACACAAAACTGATTATTATTTGAGAGAAATAAACACAGATATAGAAACACTGACAAACAATTAATTAGCTGGCAATAATAACTATTGCAGAAGCAACATTTTATTTGGAAGCAAAACCACAGCCATTCTCATGAGGGTTCAGAAGAGAGTTAGAAACTAAGCGAGAAAAGGGAATTCAAAAGTGTACTATTCCTCTATTGATTTCGGATACATTCCAGTGAAGGAATGTGATTGCTTCACTGGCAGTAGGACTGGAACTATGAGGCTCTGAATAGCGAGATGATGATATTTACAAGCAAATGTAGCCCAATTCTTTCAGGATGGTCTTTAAAGAAGATTGTATGCTTAGAAGAGACCACACCACACTTTAACTGTGTTAAAGATTCTACAAAACTGCTACAATATTAATTTGACTAATTTTTTTCAGGTTGTTTTTAAGATTCTTACGAGGCCTGTAAGCTGTCATAAAAGGCAACTTGCTTAGCGCAATTGATCTTATTTTGGAATGAGTACCTGCTGGGGAGAAATATTCAGAGTTTGCAAGAGTGATATGGGAATAAGGAACAGGACCAGACAGTGCGTGCCTTTCATGCTCCAGAATCCTTACTTGAATCCTTAGTATTATTTCTGCCTCTTCTTTTACATAACTGTAGAATTTGTATTGGTAAACTTGGCCTTTTTTATTTATATCCCATTTTTATAAATACATTTTACATTTCCTCGTTTTAGTCTTACATGCAGATTCATGAAATAAATTCTAAAGCCTGTTACGCTGACCATCAGGAAGCAAGTATCGTGTGACCTATTTTGTCCTATTAGGGACTCGTCAGATGTAGGGTACCAGACTGTTATTCTATGGGGTTCAAATACTCCATCATTTATCCTGACCTCCGGATAAATAGTATAAAAGAGAGAGAACTCCCCCCCACACACACAAAGAAAGGAGAGTGAAGTAATGTAAAAGCCCATACAACAGGGCATGACATAATGTAACATCCATACTCTGTTCTGAGAGCTTAGGGAACGTGGGCTGTACTTACCAATCAGATAGATTCTAAAACCAGCATTCAGTTCCCCCCCATGGACCCTGGAATCTCAGAAGGAGACCATAACAGCAGACTTCTGTTCACAACAGCACACTCCTTGGCAACTGGTATTCAGAGGCACGTCCACTGCCTCTAATATATGTAGGTACCATGACTAATGACCAATTGTTTTTCCCTGCATTTTTCCATTTTAAACTCATCCTGGTTGTTAATTACATCTGTTAGCAAATTTGACAGTGGAACACATAGCTTTTTATGTGTCTTAAATGTTCACGATACTTCATCAGATAATTCCAGAGTTTAGTGATCTCTATCCACCTTTCCCATAATACCCGTAATTGTATACATCCCTTTTATGTCTCCTCAGTCACTATTTTTCTAAATTAAAAGTCCTTTTTTTTTTCTGGAGGCGTGACCTTTTTGCTCTTTTTGGGTGGCAACACACAAAATGTTGAATATGTATGTCAAGCAAGTTGAAGGAAGCAAAAATTATACAGATTTCAGCAAAATATCTTCAGTGCCAGGGTTAAATACACAATCTTGGAAACTGCAAGAGGAAATTCCAACCCTCATTTATAGTGAATTTATTAAGATTTATAATTATTTATTATCTCTTTGAATAATTTGAAACCCCCCTTCCCAGTTGTCTTTTGTAAGACCAGCTACCCCATTCCCCTTCTATCTCTTGATTGTTTGGTCAATTTCCTTTCTCTTACTTTTCCAGAATCCCCACAATCTTCCATAAATTTAAACAGGAAATTTAAGTTCAGCATCATTTGATCTGAATACATCAATACATTTGTACTAATGTTCAATTTTCTCTAGAAGCTTTGATTTTTGGGGAGTTATTATGTACAGATATGACCAACCACAGCTGTCAGTGTTAATTTTCACTTTGCTTTTCACAAAATTAGAGACCTTCCTTATCACAAATTAAAACAGTTCTCTGGACTTATTATATTCTTTTCTCATATATGCATGAATTTATTATAAATGTCCTTTATGGCCAGTTTAAAGTCAGTGAGCCACTAAGAAGGGGCACAATGTATATTTCTTTCTGATCAGGGACAAAATTCCTGTAACAGTTTAAAAGGGAAAGCAACAAAAAGAAACAAAATGAACTATATATAGCAGCAGAATTTAAGACAGTAGGAACTCACTATGGGAAGAAAAACAGTGAAACTAACATGCAGAGTTTAACATTTTAACTTATCTTAGATTACTAACAGTCTGGACAAATAACTGTAGACTAAAAAAGAAAAAGATGAAAGTAAATGTAGCACTGGTCTTCTTCTAAAGAGAAAGCTAAACCACAAATACAATAGTTTTATACAAAGCAGCGAAAGTATTGCTTGAAAATAATGGGTTATGTTAACTTTTTAAAGCCTTCAAAAACATGTTGTCGAAAAAATAGGAATAAATAGGATATCAGGAATAAATCATTCAGAGGAGAGGATGGACCCTATAAAATCCAATGCAATAAAGCAAATAGAAGGATTTTTAGGTGGGACCCAATAAAATACAATGCCAGTTGTGTGAACCCAATGAAGGCTTATATTTCAATTTCTAATATTCTTTTTCTCTATAGTCCTGGCCAAACCTGAGGTGGTTTTCAAAGGGTAGTATAAAGGCAAATACATAACTCCTTGCATGAGGCTAGACAGAAAATTATATATGCAAATTATTGATGAAATATGCATAATATTCCAAGATGCAAATTCAGGAAGGGGAAAGGTATAGAAGAATCTAAGAAATTAGGGTGTAATTACTGTCTAGTGTAGATAGTAAGAGAGGTAACCTTGATGGAGATATGCAGAAGTTGTTGCCTATGGAAAAAGGGCTGAAGCATTTTTAAGTCTAGAATGTCCAGGTAACATTCAGAAGCGGCTCAGACAGACATTTCCTTGACTCACTGGACTATAAGAAGCAAAAGATACAGCACAGACTTGCAAGATTCTGTCATAATAGCCAATCTCAATAAATATAGCTTTAGTCTCCCTACGGAATTCATTTCCTTGTCTGATATTTGTAAATACTGAAATGTGGAATACAGCAGGCCTTGATTTCCAAATATATGAAAAGTGTTTCTAAAATACACACACAAGTGGATTTTTTTTTTTCCTTTGGAAGATCAAAGAGCATTATATACCAAAAAGAATGAGGAAGAGGAAATTCTCTTTTAAAAAGTAATAGGATTAGAATCATTGATCAGGATTATTTCACAGAAATTTTGTCTAAAAAATTTGGATTAAGACTATACTATCCTGAGGCCCAGGGTGAGCTGTGGTTTGTAAATCCCATGAACCTAGCTCTTAGTAAACTTCTCAAAATTACAGGTAGTCCTTGACTTATGACCATTGTTCAGCGACTATTCGAAGTTATGGTGGCGCTGAACAAAGAGACTTACAATGGGTCCCCAAAGTTACGGCCGTTGCAGCGCCCCTGCGGTCATATGATCAAAATTCAGGTGCTTGGCAGTCCACCCACACTTATGACCACAGAGGCACTTCAACTCCCACCACCAGCCTGTATCACCCCCCATCTATGCCCTTTTTGCCCTCTGCACTCCATGGCCCCTACCGCCCTAGCTGACCTTTGCCGTCTTCTTGCTCCCACTGCTGACCAAGCACGCCCAGCCTGGCCCTTTGTGAGACAGCTGCTGGCCACACAAGGCTTTCCTTCCCAGGTCACGCACAGCAGTTTTCCCCCAAGACCTGAGGAAGATGTTCTCATGTGGCCAGCAGCTGCCTTGCGAGGGGCTAGGGTGGATATGCCTCTTCAGCAGTGGGAGCAAGAAGATGGTGAAGGTCATCTGGGGCAGTGGAGCACAAGGTGGCAGGGGCTTTGAAGTGCAGGGTGGTGAGTGTGACTGAGGTTGGGAATTCGCTGGGGCGGCTATGGCTTCCCAGGCTGCAGCTTTGCACAATGCTGCTGGGGCATCCCAGGGCACTGCAGCTTCCTGCCACACTGTTGGGGCTTCCTGAAGTGCTATGTTTTTGCGCTGCTGGGGTGGCTGGAGCTTAGCACTGTGGCTCAGAAGCTTTTTGCAGCCCCAAGCTGTGGCGCTTCAAGAAGCCCCTGAGCTGCAGTGTGGCAAGCAGCCCCAGAGCACTGTGGTTCTGGGGCTGCTTGCCACCCTGCAAAGCAGGGTGCAGGGTGGCCAAAAGGACAGACATGGGGGTGAGATAGGCGGGGGGGTTGAAGAGGAGGCAGTCCCTTATCTTACCGAGGCTTAGGATGTGGGGGACCAAGCCCAGAATGCCTTGGATTGGGGTGGGTCGTCAGCTAATGACTGGTGGAATTTGGTTAATGATGGCAACAGAGAGTGCCAGGATTACTGTCACTAAGTGATGCAGTCATGTGACATCGTGCTTTATAACCACATCACCCAGTGGTGGAAATTCTGGTCCCAACTACCATTGTAAGTCAAGGACAACCTGTAAGAGTTAATTGCAATGTTTAATATGACAAAAGAAAAATATTATTAATGATACAAACAGGAACCATTCTTAATTAAATTTGATCAATTTTTGTACTGGCTTCACTTTAGGAATGAGGCCCATGGCATTTTGCACAAAGGCTAAGTGCAGCTATGGCTGGAAAAATGTTGTGCAGCATTGTTTTTGACATTTCTTAATATATTTTACATTGCTCCATAAACTCAAAATTACATTTGATTTCAGAGTCATTATATAGAGAAAAAGGCAAAGAGCTTAAAAGGAAAAGGGCACTTAGTAAGTCACTGTAATCCTTTGGTTCAGCAATTACAACTTCCAATAACCAAAATCTATTTTCCACATACTTTGATGCAGTATTATCACTTCAACTGAAGCTACTGCTGACTATGCATATTATCCATGATCACGTATAGAATATTTACAGAATTCAATTTACCTAAAAGTAGAAGCATGTGTTTGATACTTTCAAGCTGATTTTTTCCCAGCAATTGGAAGCTATTAATCTGGTTATATTTTAATTTCTAGACAAGATCAGGATTCTACTATCCCTTGCTGGTACGGCAAGCACCATCAAACAACCTTCTAATAAAGCCACATAGAAGGTAGTGCTACTCTTCCTTTAATTATTTAATGAAATACTAGCTTGCACCTATTATATATATGTGTGTGTGCCTTTGAGTCAGGGTTGACTCCCGGTGACTGCCTGGACAAGTGCCTGCAGGTTTCTTGGCAAGGTTTTTTGGAAGTGGTCTGCGATTGCCTCCTTCCTAGGGTTGAGAGGGAGGGACTGGCCCAAGGTCACCCAGCTGGCTTTGCGCCTAAGGCAGGACTAGAACTCACGGTCTCCCCAGCTTCTAGCTTGGTGCCTTGAACATCATACCAAACTGACTCTCATAATTACATATAGACAATCCCAATTATTTTAATGGTCTTATTCAAATTATGACTAGTTCTGACTCTATTTTACAATAGGGCTGAAAAACAAGTACAGGTTCTTATATGTTTAAGATGGTATCTTCCTATTGTGGCAAACAGTCAACAAGCAGTATAAATAGAATTGTTTCTTAAAATTATTAGATGTGTAGGAAGAAACAGTAGAGGTGAACAGAAACTCTTTCTTTTTCTGATGCAGCAGTGAGAATGCCACTGTAAACTGCTTTGAAATTAGATTGGGCAATTTTAAAAGTAGCACTCAACCCATAAATTGTGCTGAATTCTTCATTACAGATAGAAAATGAGGTCAACTTTAAAAAATGAGCTTGAAGATACCCTTTTTCCACTGTTATAGTAGAATAATTAGATCTAATTGTAATCCATCTGGCTCCTTAAACACAGCTAGTGGGAAAAAAACCAAAATCTTAAAAATCCTTTTTTAAACAAATAATACAGACAATACAAAACAGCACCAATATGGTACTCTTGGTACTCTTATAGCTAGCATTATGTTTATATTTCATTTATTTGTCATATTTCTATGCTGCCACCATCAAAACAACTCTCCATGGCTCACATGAAAAGACAATAATATAAAATAAGTCCCATACAAAAATTAAAACACAACAGCACTGCAACTTTAATTTTAGAGGAAGTGCATTCTTATCTGAATGATGTAAACAAGTTCATGGTTTTCAGGATATGTATAAAGATATAATTTACTGTTGCTTGAAAAGCCACAATAATTGAATACCACCTTCATTTTATTTAGGTTAATTTTCCATTTCTTTGTTTTTCCATTGATTTCAACAGTAATTCAATATGTATTTTGCTGCATATAACTTTGGACTGTTGAGTTAAATAATGTGTCATAAAATGTAGATGTCACATTTCCGGCATATTAAATAAAACATAATTGCTGATATAACTTTTTTTTTTATTTTTTGCATTTAGATAGGATACTTCTGCTTCTATCCCAAGAGTCTCCTCTCATAGAAAATCCATTTCATGTAAGTATCCAAAAATAATATAAAACCAAGCCAGAATATTATGATCAAGCTCTCATAAACTATGTTCATGGACTTCTTAAAGAACTTTCATGTCTTTATTTGCAGCTGGTCTTACCACAAGAAGTAAAGTACCATATCTGGATCTTTGTTCTGCTTCTATTTTAGCGTAAATATATTATTTTGTATCCATTTGTGTGTTTCATGGGCTCTCATATCCATAAAGATATAAAAGAAGTTATTTTCATGTACTGCTGCTTCTCCCTCTCAACCCCCTCCCCTCCTCCCCTTCCCCCAAATATATTATAGCAATTTAGGACACTGTGAGATATCAACTACTGTGTAGCTAAAGAATCCTCAGCTGGATTGAACAGCCTTTTGTTAATGAGGTGTTATGATGCAACATACTATTAGTGTCTCTGAAGGAATGAGCTGACATAGGCTCACTGTCTAATTTACATGCATTGATGTAATCTAATAAAAAAATTCAGATTACAGTGTATGGCCTGTGACCACGGTTATTACCTCTGCTGGCTTTTAAATCCAAATGGAATTTCTTCTATAACATGCTAATACAGAATATATGAAATAATGACTAAGAGTAAACCAATTTATGTTGTCCAAGACCAACTAAAATAGTCCCATAATTACATATTCTTATGTAGTTCTACTGCAAAAACCTATGCTTTTCTATACATCTTTCATGTACCTAAAATAAGTTCTGCTTTGATTCAGAACACAAACCATGTAGGACTTAAGAAAAAACCTCCACTGGATAAGAGTTATTTCTTAGCATTTTGAAGTAATACCATTTAAGTGTCAAAGATATTTTACTCTAACACCAGAGTTTAAATCTTTGAATCTCTTACAGTATTTGTTTAGGAGGGCAAAAATAAAAAAAATGGTAGACCAGTGTGTTAGAGTAAAATGAATACAACAAAGTTTTTCAGCATCAGCCAAGCACATTATACTGTGTTTTGATTCTAATTCATATTTTTTAAAATATTTTCTTCATTTCTTTTATAAGAAACAGCAATTATATTCAGCAGATTTCATAGCCCACCAAAGCATTACAAGTCCAGGAAGTCACATGATGCCAGAAGAATATTCAAACAAAACTGAATGATTAAAATAACATAAATAGTACAGGATATATATTTTCTACAATATCTATGCTGTTTAATCTGAGGATTTTATTTAACTATCATATCCAATAATCACTGACAAAGTATAACTTCGTCTAAATTTCCTTTAAACACATCAGCATATCAGCAACCAATGCATATACCAACTAATACATTTCCTGAATAGGTCACCATCAGTATGACAATGCTGAATATTTTTGTGTCTTATTTCTGAAGATAGGTTATTCACCAACTCAGTCTGGATTCTTACTACCTATCTCTTAACTTACTGAAAAGGAAATAATTCTAATGAGATTTCTGAGTTTAGTGAGAAAGAATGGGAAAAACATCTAATATTTTTAGGAATATTCAGATCTAAACATATTTTAATTTACATTAATAACAGAATAATTTAATTATTTAAAATTGGGATATATTTATATACAATAAATAGTGACTAAAATTTTAAAAAATGCAAAAATGATGGAAACCTAATAACATATATGATACAATATACTTACTTTAAGCTATTAAGCTTTAGACAAAGTCTAGGAATCTCTTAATAAAGATGGGAAACATATTTTTGAAAAATATTCGATTTTTCTCTCTGATTCGATTGTTTTCCATCAATTAATCTACTGATTTACTGTAAATACACAGCCCTGCCATTTACAGTAGCCAAACCATTTGTACAGATACAAATTTCTTATTCTTATATAACTTTGTTTGAAACTTGTTCAGCTCTTTGTGGAAATGATTAATATGATTATTATTAATACAGTATTAGTATTAATATATTAATATAGTACAAATGTTTCCAGAAATTGGAAGAGCAGCAAACTTCATGATACTAGTGCAACATCTCTCTGCCCTTTTAAAGCCTGTGGGTACACTTCTGCTGCCCTTAAATGTGTTACCAATCCTTCCAATATAGATGTGCACATAACAAATCCTTTAGAGCAGGCAATGTCAACTTCTGAAAGGTTGGTGGTTTTCATTTTTACAGTTCACAACACAACTGAGCCTGGAAGAAACGTATAATGTCAACGTAAGGTTAGCATTTGGACATCTGTATGATATATGTGCAAGCTAGGTATTCAAGAGCTACAGTATTTTACAGAAATTTTGCCAATTAGGATAATGTAAATTTTGCACTAAAAATGCAAGTTAGGTAAAATTTCTGCAAGTTCTTGATACACCTACAAAGACAACAAAAAAGAAGGGATTGTTGTTTTGTCAGCTATACAAACTTTATATTCACCTTATTCATTCAGGTTTACTATTGAGATTGATTAACTTGTCAAAATAAAAAGCAGTTTTACAACATACAGGTAGTCCTCGACCTATGACCATTTAGTCAGTGACTGTTCCAAGTTATGACGGTGCTGAATGAATGCTGATTACGACTGGTCCTCAGAGTTCCAGTTGTCCTAGCATCCCCATGGACATGTGATCCTGATCTGAGTGCTTGGCAACCCGTTCACACTTACGATTGGTTGCCAAGTGCCCATGATCATGTGATCACCATTTGCAACCTTCCCTGTCAGCTTCCCCAGAAAGTCAATAGGGAAGCCGGAAGGGAATGTTGCAAGTCATTGGGGTAAATCTCCCCACCTGTGCACCCTTCCCCACCTGGTGCACTCACATGCTGGCCATTTGCGCACCCCTGTGCACCTTCCCCAACCCACGTGGTGCCTGTAATGCACCTTTGTGTACCCTCCTGGACCCACATGGTGCCTCTCACGCATCCCCTCATACCACTGTGCACCCTCCCTGACCCGTGCCTCTCATGCACCCTCCCTGACCCGTGCCTCTCATGCACCCTCCCTGACCCGCACAGTGCCTCACATAGCCCCCCAGAAATAGACTCTAATTCTTCCAAGGATACTCTTGTAATCTCTTCTAATCCACCTTATAGATTGTATTCCCTTTCTTTAGCTTCTCACATTCTTGCCAACCATAATTATTTAATCTATCATCAGCTGGCATCATACACCCAGTATATTCCAGCCTTCAGGATATACCTAATCCTTCACACCAGCTGCTTCTGTTTTTAAGCATTAACTTAAAAATACTTTAATGTATTTTACAAATTGTATTTTTAGTTTTTAGAATAATTTATCAATAAATTGTTCAAAGAAAAATTGCTGAACTGACTCATCTCCTTCTTGCACATGGTGTTCTACCAGGGAAGAAAGAGATTCTAAACTCTTATTATTCTATACAGATTTGAACTTTCTTCTAAGTAATACTGTAAATTCTATCAGCAGATTGTCTGTATGTGGGCACAAAAGTAAGCATGCTCTTGTCTTAGCAATATGCACCCTTTATTCATCTGAAGAACCCACTGAAGGTAATGTTTGTGTTTGAAAATTTAACACAAATTTACAACTGAGGACTGATCAAAGGTAATGGTGATCCAAGATAGATAGCAAGCTCAATCTTGGTTCTTTTAAAAAATATGCTGTCTAATCCTCAACTATTGGAGTAACAATGTTCATCATCTTGCAGAAATTAGATGTCAAACACTTGATGTTTTTTTTTTAATGAAATAGACAAGTAAAGAAAAGATAGCTCCTTGCCCATTTCCATTTCCAACAGTGGTTTTTCATCTGACTACTGCCACTGCTGAAACAAACAAATATGTATCTACAGTATAAATAGATACATTAAAAATTACAGGTAAGAAGAGAATATCCAAGTTTATTTCTAAGCAATCTTAAAGCAGTTGTTGCAATTCCAAGTTTACACAGGTATTTAAAGAAACCCCAAATTTGTGGCAAGGCCATGAATGAAGAGTGTTACTATAAACTGCCATATCTTTCGGTTCCTTAGTATCAATGCTAGGAAAAAAGGCACAGGAAAAAAATTATTACCTAAAGTGCAAATAATATAGTCAGTAATAGATAATTAATTCTGTTGCTAAATTTATTCTCTGCTCCCTGTTTTTCATTTTAAAGCTTTTTTCTAATAAGGTTCTTGAAGCTGATTTCTTCTTTGATGGCAGATTAATTTAATGGATTTAATATATTCATATGTTAATTATATACTAATATAGTGAAAGCTATCTTGAAGACTTTACTTGCATAAATAATATACAGTCATGAGAACAAAGAGATACACATACACAATGATCGATATTGATGCCTCCTTTGGTACTGAATTATCTTAGATAATGATAATTTATCACTGAGTAAAGAGAAAAAGGAAACAAAAAATGGATATCCAATATAAAGATTACTTTTAAAATCAAGATTTTGCAATATATTAAAACACATTTGGTCATTCCCCATATGTCTCTTCAAAGTAATACATTACAGCGGAAACATAATAACATTAATAGAAAAATTTCTTCTTGTACTAGTTCTTTGTTCTGAGGCTATAAAGATGCATAGTTATGGCAAGCAGTTAAACAGACAACTTCAACTATTTGATAAGATTTTCTGAAAGAAGGCTGGTAAATTAAACATCATTATTCTATTATTGTATTCAGTGGCAACACTAAAAGCAAACTCTTGAACGCAACAAAAGATACAGTATATGATTCAGCAAAGAGATTATCATGAAAGCTTTTTTTTAAAAAAAAAAAAACCTACAATGAGCTTCCTAAAACAGTGGCTTATTCTCCAGTTACTTAACAATGTAATGCTTTATAGCAACGAGTGAGTACTTTCACACCAATGTTACATGGAATGATAGAGAGCTATAAAACATAATTTATTACTTTGTCCCACTTCCTAGCTGCCTGATATATTATCAAGACCTGCAAGCATATCTTCTTCCTTACCCTTAAGGGTATTTCCTTAAAAGGAATATGGTGATTTTTTCCCCCACCAAACAATTACCTTACAAGTAGGAAGGTCACTGCTTTTCTTCCTGGATTCCATACATTTTTTTTGGAGGGAGGGGGGAATCTTTACTCCTGCTGAGTGGAAGCAATGGTGGCAGTTTCCCCACTTCTCCTAAATCAGTTAAGACTCTCTACACATGAAAGACAGTCCACAAGAAACAGGGCCTGCACACTTTTGTTCCAATTCCCTTTGAATGGGAATAGGCTGTTGCAATATTCCTTAATGACAGAACCAATCTGGACATCCTGAGAAGAACTCTATCACTTACCCATCACCATCCTATTTTATTTTTGCTGCTTCTGTTGGAATGAGAGGGAAGGATACGGGCAAAGGCCCAAGCACATGTAGACTTTGAAGAAGCAGGTGACAAAGAGTATTGTCACTTTTGAATGTTAGTGTTGGAGGAAACTCCTGAGGAGAGAGCTGGAATTTTGTGGTTGTCTCCTATTCAATTACTAATCATGTTGCTTACTTTCCAAATCCAGTTAAAATGTTGTGTTAGAGTAAACAGCAGCAAATCAGTTTTCATTATAAATCATTATATATTAAATATCATTCACAATAGCATCAAACGTCTAAACCTTTTCACATTAAGTAACACAAGGTCAAAAGATAATAGCTTGGATTATTTCTCATTATTCTATTTTGTGATTATGCTTACCTTTTCTGGACGTGGAGGAGGATCAAACCTTTTTGCACAAACTAAAAACACATCAGGCTGTGGCTTGCCATCCTTTACTTCAGGGTCATCTCCCAAGACAATATGATGAAATAAACCAAAGAAGTCTTTGTGTCGATTTGTTTTCATTTCAAATGTCACTCGAGATGAACTAGTAGCAACAGCTATGGGAATCTTATGTTTATGTAGATGGTGGATTAGTTTTTCAACTCCTGTGTAAGAAAGGCATACAAATACTTTAAATACACCTGACTGAGCAAAACAGACAAGCTGTAGATTTCCCCACACAAACATGTACACACTTTTTTCTTACCCTTTTCCTGCCTTACCTTGCTTTTACTGGCAAATCAAAAATCAAAAAGTAGGCTTTGTTGTTTCTGCCTATAGGACATGCTCAGCATGCACATATACTTAACGTATCTAATATAAAGAAAATATTCAAGTAGAAAATCCCAAAATAATACCTTAATGATATCTTAAGGTATAATGAAATTGTTCCCCCAAACGTACACCCACAAACACGCGCACATAAACAACATATCAAAGTTGTGAAGATCCACCGACTTGACTCCCACCACTAATGGATGTATGGCCATCTACCTCTCCATGGAAATACTTTCCACTACTGACATGTTAGGTACCATGGTAAGTGCTCTCCATGTATAACATAAATTCCACTGGGTCATACTCTATGTATGTATTATAGTATGCATAGATAGCCAGGTTGGTCTAGTTGTTAAGGCAGCAAGCTGGCAACTTGAGACTGTGAGTTCTTGTCCCACCTTACGCACGAAGCCAGCAGGGTGACCTTGGGCCAGTCCCTCTCTCTCAGCCCTAGGAAGCAGGCAATGGCAAACCACTTCTGAAATCTTCCCAAGACAACTGCAGGGACTAGTCCAGCCAGTCACCAGGAGTCAACACTGACAGGAAGGAAGGAAGGAAGGAAGGAAGGAAGGAAGGAAGGAAGGAAGGAAGGAAGGAAGGAAGGAAGGAAGGAAGGAAGGAGCATAGAAAGCGGCCCTGTTCCCATGTTATTCGACCATATGAATATGGAAAAGCATTTCTGCCTTAGATGAGGGGAGTAGTAGTAAATCTAATGCCCCAAAGTACAGAGGGTGGTTGTATAAATTCCCTAATCTCATTCTAATTATTTGAATGTGCAAATAAATATTATTTGGTCTCTTTTACTGAAATAATAAATATACAAAGATATTTGTGAGGGTGCATTTGTTACTTTCAAGATATTTTGGGAACATGATAATAAAAACTTTTTAATCCCTCCCCAGCTTGTCTAGAGAAAATCGAAAACATGGAAAGATGGAACACTTACAAGGCACAAGTACAGAAATTGTCAAATTACATTTGCTCTAGTTTAGAGGCCTCAATCACTGGTCATTAAATAGTAAATAAAAAGAACAGACTGAGATATACTGTATACAGTTCCTATGGAATGACAGTTATATAAACTATTTTTATAAGCAAGATTATTCATTTATTAAAACACATTAAAATATTTCTTGTTGTTGTAAGTAATTATCCTGGGAACAGTTACTTTTGTTTCAAGAAATATATTTACAGAAGTACACATTATCAAATACTGGTATCTGACTTGCTATTTTGGGAAACTACTTTTTTCATTGAGTAAAACTAGTTTTAAAAACATTTTTCAGCTTTATATAGCAAGATGCATACCTAGATGAAAAGGGGAAAATGAACTGCCAAAGAAAGCTTCAGGTTTTTTTACATGAAAAACAATGTAGTCTGCACATTGTTCTGCATTTAAAGAGTTTATTGTTCCACATACCCTCATTTTAATTTCTCAGAGACATCTCAGGCTAAGTCCAAAAATAGAAATTTTCAAGTATCTTTGTTTTCTATAAAATTGATGGAAATAAAAAGTGATTAATGTCAAAAGTATTGACTTAAATCACATCAATTTAAATAAATGAGATAAATTAAATTTATCACATTTCATTCTCCTAATTAATTTATATTATAGTATTTTAATAGGTTGCTCTAGCAATTAGAGCATTATACATTTGCAACTGAATCAAGCTTGTACATTATCTGAGCATAATTCAAGTCCTTTAATTATGCTGCTCACATGTCTTTTGCACAGAGACATCTACGCATGAATTCAAATTGGAATTGTGAAATTAAGATTTCTGCTTGATGATTTATGTACAGATCCTTGTTAAACCATAACACTTCAAGACAGTGTCTAGAACTCAGAAAAAAAGGTTCACAATTACCAACCAGAACAATTAAAATCTCTTGCTTGATTATTACATCATACATGTAAACAACATAAATAAATATTATACAGTTTCCAAACCTGCCCAATTGCTGTTCTTGGAGAGATACGCCTCTGATATCCTAGCGACTCATGATTTGTAGAGAGGGAGGGAAAAAAACCCAAATAATATATATGGCCTTCAAATAGTTATGTTTAGAATTCCTGACCTCAAAATTCATGCCCCTTTTTTCCTGTTTAGCCTCCTTCTATTCAAAAGTAGGCAGTTTCAATATAACTGTGTTTCATATTTTATAAAAAAGGAGATTTTATTAAACTGATCATTAATCAATCATGAAATGCATTCACCTGAAGAGTATTTTGATGTAAACTGTCATGTATAAAACATTAAAGAGATAAACATACATATGTAGTGTGTGTGTGAAATTAAGAATCATTTAATAGATCTTACGCTATATTGTGGACAGGATGCTATAGATACATGCAGGAAACAGAAGATGTAGAAGCAGAGCTAAAATATATTAAGAATATGTATGACTTAATCTATGTAGTCGTAGTGTGTAAAAAGGAGGAATACATGGGTTGGTTATACTTGAATGTTATTGTTCAGTGAAAAGGAATAACAGAAAAATTCGGAATGAGTATTTGGAAAAAAATCTGCAGTATCCATATGAAGTATGATCAATGGAGAAGGGAGAAGGAAATATATTTGGTAGCATGAATTCATGTGTGGTAGCATGAATTCATGTGTAAAAGAAAACAAGACAGTATAGAAAAGGTAAGTAGATCATTTTGAGACCCAGCAATTATGAATGGTCAGTTTCTGCTTAGAAAAAGTTTGGTCTGTTGCAAATATGCATTTAATAGAAAAGTATGATTCATTTGCTTATGACTAAAAACAGAATTATAAAAGGCTATAAGGATAATGAAAGGTTATGAATGTTAGTAGATTACAATTTGATATTGATTTTGGGAAAAGTGAAAGAAACTAGGGTAAAAACAAAAAGATGTAAAAAAAAAGGAACATAAGGAAGTATTAGAAAATAAATTGAATTCCCAACAGAATTACTGAAAATTGGACAAAAAGAAAATGGATGTGGAAGCTGCTCAGAATGGTGGAAAAATAATTATATTACAGAGTGCAACTAAGGTTTATTAAGTTACATAAATCACAAAAAGTATGCTTGGTGGAATGATGAAGTGAAAAAGGCTATGGATGAGGAAAAAGTTTTCTTGAATAAATAAATTCAAGAAAAACTAAGAATGAGACAAATTATGTGTACAGAGTGATAAGGACCACAAAGAACACAGACAAAGAGCAAGAAATAGTTAAGGTTTCAAAGAGCAGAAAAATGCAGAATATTCTGATGGAAATAAAAATAATTATGCAAGTGAGTGAAAAGGACTAAATAAGAAGCCTCCAGTAGAACAAATGGAGTTAAAAATATATTGGGATGAAACTGAAGTGAGGGAATGTTGGAAGGAGTGTTTTATTATAGATTTACATGGAAATGACAGTAATACAATAAATGGAATTGAAATGTTATAAACCTTAAAAGTTCAAGAAAAAAGGAAGTAATAACTGATAAATCGTGAAAAATGTAAGACTGCAGGTATGGATGGAGCAACTGGAGAAATGTTAAGATATAGTGGCTTGCTTCTGGCTGTGCAACTTGTTAATTTATGTGTGAAAACTGCCTCTGTTCCTGATTGAAAGAATGCTGTTTTTCTAAAAAAGAAAAGAAAGGACAGAAAGAGAGAATGCAAAAAAATGTTATGGGAGTTACAGGTGAAACTCGAAAAATTAGAATATCGTGCAAATGTTCATTTATGTCAGTATGGCAACTCAAAAGGTGAAACCAATATATGAGATAGACGCATTACATGCAAAGCGAGATATGTCAAGCCTTACTTTGGTACAATTGTGATGACGCTTTGCATGTAATGCGTCTATCTCATATATTGGTTTCACCTTTTGAGTTGCCATACTGACATAAATGAATATTTGCACGATATTCTAATTTTTCGAGTTTCACCTGTAGTTTGTGCCTGGAAACGTGATTGAAATAGCACGAGAGTGCTATGTGGTTGTTAGGAGTCAAAAACAACTTGATGGCACATAATCAATCGATCAATCAATGAGAAGTTACAGTGGAGAAACTTTGGGACAGCAAGGAATGTGTGCAGACCAAATTTTTGCTCTTTGCTACATCACTAAGAAATGTATAGATGTGAGAAAGTTTATTAATTTATAGAGCTTAGCTGCTATCTATGATATTGGGTATTTTGCTCTGTAGTCCTAATGGCTAGTTGCAGCATTGTTGCACTTTTCCAAAAATAATGTATCTTGGAAATTATTTTGCTCATGGCATTGTAGATACAAAAACAAGAATGTTGTGCCATCCCCCAAAAGCTAATTTTTCACAGCACTAAATGTTAAGAATATAAAATAATAATTATAAAGGGTTTTAGGCAAGTCTGTAATACAAAATCTGAGAAATGTATTTCCATTTTTGTACTACTTCTTGATTAGCTAAACTTCATTATAATCCATATTGCAACTTTTCATCAAGCAGCATTGCTAAGTATTTGCTAAAATTAGTGATGCTGAGAAGAAAGTATACGAGACCTTGAATTATTTTCTAATGTCAAAGCAGATTATTAGAAACTATATTAGTGTTGCAGTAAGTCCCAGGAATTTAGACAAAAATAAAATATAAAATAACAATTAAATTACAATCTCTTATTGTTTTAAAATGGTATACTGATGATACATTTTCAAGAGGAAGATAGTTATTCAACCAGTTTCTTCCTTTCTTTTTTAAAAAAGTTAGAGTATTAGATTATTTATATTTACCCTATGTTCAAATATATTAAAATATATAAACAGATATATATGATTTACTAGATCTAAAGTGACAAAAAGCACTGTCATTTTCTGTGTACAAGAAAGTAGTTTTCAGAAAAACATTAATGCAGTAAATTAATCATATTTAACAAGCTCTATAAAATAAGGTTTCGCTGCCAATGGTAAGTGCCTTGAGTGATCATTATGCCTTTTAGGTTAGAAACTAGGAGTTAAGAAGCAGTTGCAAAAAAAGAAAAGTCTGACAGTACTGCAGGTTCCATGGCCTCTTTCTTGTTTCCAACAGTATTTCTACTGGTTTATAGCAATTGCACTGTAATTGTAGAAAAGGCAGAAACTTTGGGATGGACATTACACTCTTAATTTTCTCCATTGCCTAGCATAAAAGCTCACCTTTCACATGAACATCTCTTTCAGATGGTGCTGGGCTTGAGGAAAATAGAAATGATACAAACCCTTATTTCTGCAGAAGCACATACTGAAAAGCTGGCCATCACCCTTGCCTCTTATGCAGATACTACATACAGGTAGTCCTTGGGTTATGACCATTCATTTAATGACCATTCAAAGTTACAATGGCACTGAAAAAGTGACTTGTAACTGGTCCTTGCACTTATGACTGTTCTAGCATCTTTGCGGTCACATAATCAAAATTCAGGCACTTGGCAAGCAGCATGCATTTATCATGGTTGCAGCATCCTGGGGTTACGTGATCACCATTTGCAATCTTCCCAGCCAGCTTCTGACAAGCAAGTCAATGGGGGAAGCCAGATTTGCTTAACAACTGTGTGATTCGCTTAACAACCACAGCAAAAAAGGTCATAAAATTGAGCATGACTCACTTAACGATGGCATTGCTTAGCGACAGAAGTTCCAGTCCCAATTGTGGTCGTAAGTAAAGGACTACCTGTAATAGGGCAGAAAGGTTTTTCTCTCTCAACTCGGAACACTGGGGTACCTTTTTCAAAGAAACACACTTTTATCTGCTGACAGAAAGATGTTGCATGAGACCAACTGTAGTTGTGCAGTTCAGATGAAGCCCTCATTACTGCTGACCAGATTTCTGAAACTGCATTTAGCATAAAATGGTAGCATAGAAGATTACAGGTAGAATAACCACGTGACCATGCTGCTTACTTTTCTATTATGACTTATTTTTCTATTATTGAAATATATTATTGGAATATATATCAATATTTCTTAAAGTTCCAAAGCAGCGCTAAGTCATCCAGGCACAAGAAAAAAGTAGCTATCAGAACTGAAACTGTAAGAATGGAATTTGATGGGCACATATCTGAAGAGTCAAAATACCTGGCATCAATGTAGCTGTAGGAAACAATTTTTCTTGCATAATTTTACTTTCATCTAACAGCTCTTCTTTGGTTATCGGAAGGTCTAGGGCATCTCGAATGACTTCTGCTCCTTCCAATGCTTTTTTGCCCATTGCTAAGGATTTCACATCCCAGGTGTAGGTTTTTCCAAAGCGACTGCAGATTTCTTGGAACACAACAGTGTAAAGATGTTCAGTATCTGGGGAAGAAAGAAAAGCTGAATTAAAATGTTTTCAACCTGTAATCAGCTAGATCGACAAACTAAAAGAATAGAAATTGTAACTAAACAATAATCTGTCCTTACCAATAGTATGGGGCAAAGTGTTCAGTACTAAGTGACCAATCAGAAGACAAATAAACAGACCACAGGTAGTCCTCATTTAATGAGACTAATTGGGACTGGAAATTCCATCATTAAGCAAGATGGTCTTAAGTCGAAAAACCACGTGACCATGCAGCTTAGAGATGGCAGTTCCAGCTGCTGTCATTAAGCGAGGATTGCGCAAATCATTAAGCAAGGACCATGTTCAGAGCCAACTGCTGACTGATCATCGGATGCTAACTAACATGACTCACACTGCATGAATCAGGATCATATTATCCATCAATCCAGGACTTGCAACTACTGCAGGGTAGTTAACTAGTTAATAGTAACTCTATCCATTACAGCATGTGAGTTATGCACACTGGAGTTCTAATCATTTGCATAGTGCATTTATATTGTAGTCAACCAACACTACGGAGGACTTTCCACCCAAAAGTTTGCTCTTAGTTTCTTTTTTCTTTTCCTCTCTTAGTGGGAATGTTTCAAGTTTTTCATATTAAATATTCTGAGAAATCCTGAATTTGCTAAGTTGAAACATTCCAATATACTGTTTTGAGTCCAAAGCTTAAAGTACATCTTCCATTTTGCGTCCACCTAGTTATATTTTCCATATGATAATCTTTTCTTTTCATCTTCTAATCTATAAGCCCTAGCTCATCATGTACAAATAAATATATCCCATTCTACCTATTAAAGGAATCTGTGGTCTGATTCCTATTTTATAGACTGTCCCTACAGTGTCAGGTTCAGCCGGCATGGCGCTCCTGTAGAAGCCAGCCTGCTGGGTTGAGCTAATTCCGCCCCTGCATGCAAGCCGGGGAAAAGGGGAAGTGAGAGCCGCGCGGCTGATTAATGGCCACCTGCGCCTAGCCAGCGGGGAAGCCGCAGAGTGGAAATAATTAATCTACACTGATAAGCGGCGCGAGCGAACAATGAGCAGAGCTGCGAGCCACGAAGCAAAGATCGCCGCACATCCAGAAACCCCGGCTTTGCATGCAAGAAAAAGGACCCCAAGGGAACCAGCCCACGCTGGAGGGGCAGTCGATCAAGGGACAATGGGATTTGGGCTGAACCTGCCATCTGAACAATTAAGGGGGATAATTGGGGCGCTGATAATCCGCAGCCTGTAACGCGATCGCGGGGCGAAAACGCGGGAAGGGGAGAGGTATAAAGTAACCAATGTGATTGTACCAAGCCAGTCCTGGCTTTGCTTGTAACTGTTGCGTTACGCTTGAGTAAACCTCTTTTGTGAACCACACGTATCACGGGAGTTTCTCTTGACGAACGGGACAAGTTCTTACATACAGGACACTGGTCCTTGATTCCTGCTCATTTATTTAAGAGTACAACCAACAACGCAGTGGCACAGCGGCTTAATGACGCTGAAAGTTGTCGGCCAGAAATGGCTGATGCTTCGGCGGTTCAAGTCCAGCCTTTCGCGTTAACAGGATGAGCTCCTGTTTCCTCCCCAGCTCCTGTCAACTCAACAGGTCGAAAACTCACGTGAGTAGATAAATGGGGACTCTCACTCCGGTGGGAGGAAAAATGCTGGCAGCGCCTTGCACAGAGAGACGGGACCAGTTGCCGGTAAGCGCGAAACCGCGCTCGCCCGAAAAGGGCACAAAGCAACGGAAACCCCGCCTCCTGCGCTCACCAGCTGGGTTATGCTCCAGGAAGGAGGCTCTGGCAAACCACTTCCGAAAAACAATTGCCTTGAAAACTGCAAGGATTCGTCCAGGCAGTCACTGCAGGGTCAGTAATGACTGAGCGCAGACCAAAAAAAAAAAACAACCAACAAGGGTGCTGGCAGATAAAACTAAGAGCATCCTGGAGGTAATTAAACATTTGTTTAGAGTGGAATATTTTCCAAGGCAAAGACAGGTAGAGGCAGATATTAACATGAGGAATGAAGTGACAAGTCAGATTAGTATCTATGATAACAAAATTAGTTTCTGTCCAGGGTTTTCAGGAGGAGGGCATTTAGAATTAGGAGAAAATGTCAACACCCAATTGAAGAACTACATGGAAGACAAAACCCAAGGTCTATAAACTAAGAAGTGACTAAACATTTTTGTCTGTCATTTTCAACAAGGAAAAACAAAGTAACCCTTTTTCACAGCTCTAACTACTAGATTGGATCCATCATCTGAGAAACATTCTTAGGTTAGGAAGGTAGATGTTTGCCTTATAAGCCCATATTTAAAAGCACAGTGTTATAGGCTACAATGTAAAATTATAAGAACTCAAATATAACAACAGGAGTGTTAATACTTAATTTGGAACTGCTGATGATAAATACTTAATTTGGAACTGCTGATAATACTTAATTTGACAATACTTAATTTGGAACTGCTGATGATAAATGCACAAGGGCTTAATGACGCTGGAGTTTGCCGGTCAGAAATGATTGGCGCTCCAGCGGTTCGGGCCCGGCTCCGCGGGACAGGTGAGCTCCTGTCCCTTGTCCTAGCTCCTTGCCCACCCAGCAGTTCGAAAGCTATTCTATCTGCGAGTAGATAAATGGGTACTCCCGTTTAGATGGGAGGAACCAGCGGTGCTGCGCGGGGGAGCAAAATACCAGTGCTAGCCGAACTCCGAATGCAGCCGGCGTGAGCTACGAGCGATACGAGCAGCGAGGAAGATCTACGGAGGAGGAAAAGCCCGGATGACCCCCTAGTGACCCCTGCTGGTCACACAGCGTAACAAGCACTAATTGTATAATTGTAAGATTTGTAAGATTGTAAGATTTCACTGTCTCACTGTTAGAATTATATATATATATGTACTTTTTGAGCCGGCCAGAGTTCCCCATTGGGGGGAGATGGGCGGACAATAAATAAATAAATAAATAAATAAATAAATAAATAAATAAATAAATAAATAAATAAAATAAAATAAAATAAAATAAAATAAAATAAAATAAAATAAAATAAAATAAATGAAGGAGGAAATCTAGCACCTCAGGGATGATATTACCTACTCTATTTATATTAGAAATTAATTTATTTTTCAAAGCTTTGAACAGAACATTAGAAGTTCTTCTTCAAAAGAGTTCTACAGTTTTCCTTATATTGCTGGCAGCACCACTAGTTTTGCATCTAACTATATTAGTATTATAATACTACAACCTATAATCAAGGAATTTAAGAGCAAATAAGCTTTTATTAGGCCACTTTGTGAATATAAAGCTTAAGGGTAAGGATCAACACTTTTCTTGAATTTGTTATTTTAAAATATAGAGAAACAAATATCCCTATTCTCTTGAAGTGCTTAAAAATAGATTTGTATGCATTTATAGGAGGCAGTGATATCTAAGATCAAAAAGATAGACTCTATTTTTTTTAATTGGACAGCTGCTACTGAAGGAAGCTTGAACTTTCTTGGGAAGTAAGGATAACAAACCTACCGCTAGAAACCAGCCAACATGAGCTTCTTAAATTTCAAAAACATGGAGTTTTACTCTGGAGATTCAAAGACAGAGTAACTTATTAATTCAGCAGGTATTCAACCTCAACTGCTCTCTCCATTTTCCCAAATAACCTATTTTCAGTTCTTTTATGATGGATAATACAAGGTTTGAACTGTTTTAAGGAGTGCAACCAGCTTTCAGTCTACTATTGTCATACGTAATCAGAGGTGCATGATTGTACAAAGGAAAAGATGGAACAAATAACTGAAAATGTATATTGCAGCAAATGTCATAGATAGTAACAAGTTACTCCATATAATTTCTCAGCAAACCTTCAATTAT
Organism: Liasis olivaceus; assembly: GCA_030867105.1. Lineage (NCBI taxonomy): Eukaryota > Metazoa > Chordata > Lepidosauria > Squamata > Pythonidae > Liasis > Liasis olivaceus. Next base: position 41,740,540 of record CM061352.1, read on the forward strand.
CTTAAGATGCTGATGTCTTTCAATGACATTTTATTTTTTTCTTGGGAATGTATGCAAATACCTACACACACTATCCCTAACATACCTTCTTTTTGACAGAATTTACGTTTTATACAAATATACCAATTTTTTCCGACTATAAGACGATACTTTTTTCTAAAATCCTTACCCTAAAAATTGAAGGGCGTCTTATTTAAGGAAGTCAGCCGAGGCAAAACTGTCCATACTTTGTCTCTGCAGGCAGCTTCCTCCTATTGCTAGCCTCCAATCACGAGTGAAATAGTTTGTCTCCCAAACAGACGTCCTCCAATCACGAGCCTTATGTAACTGATGTCAGCTGATGCTGAACAAACCAATTAGAGGAAGGCTTTTGCAGAGAGAAGCTATGGGCAGTTTCACTCGTGCTTGAATGTAATCAGTTATGCAAAAGAGCCTGGAAATAGAGCTGCAGAGAGACAGTTTGGACCTCCTCCCACCGAGTGTAGCAGGTAAATGTTAACTAATTACTAAATAAAAATGTGTTCTGCACTATCTTTAAAATATTGATTTCTTAATTTGGGGTTGGAAAAATGGGGGTCGTCTTGTACATTGGGGCGTCTTATTGTCAGAAAAATACAGTACATTTGTATATATGAACTGTGCTGTTTGAAAACAGATGCCAGTGCATACCATATCTTGCCCTCTATTTCTCAACCACCAAATCTACTTGGGTGAATAACAATATGCTGAATAAAAGAAATTCACGATTGATTTCTTGTATACCTCTTGAAAAAAGTGTGTAAAATTGTGCTGCATTCTGTATGAATTCAGAAAATGAAGCATAGGACAGACCTATCATACTTAACTTAATGTATCTGCTTCCGAAGTCCCCTGCACTGAATCTCTTTCCCTAAAGCTCTTTTCCCCACTGGGAACTGATAGATTCAGAGCTCTCCCTAATGGACAGCCAATTCTGTTCTTGTCTGTTGATAGATAGATAGATAGATAGATAGATAGATCTAACCCTTGGGTTACATTAATTGCTACAACAGGTTTTCTTGGATGATCTAAACTGTTGATCTAAATTTTAGAGTCAGAGATTTTAAAATCCTAAAATAATCTTAGAATCAGTTCAACTTCATTCTTTAAATTGACAGGACACTCCATAAGATGCTCACAATATCAAAGAAAGAGTTAAGTACCTTTCCACTGTACTTACAGGAATCTGAAAAACACAGCAATGCATAATTACGTTTTTCACAGTCAGCACAAAGTCAAGAGTCTTGGTTCCGAAAGGTACCAAGATTGATAGCTTAAGGATGGAAAAAAAAAAAAGTGGGAGGGGGAAACCTCACACCCCTGTTCACTTGGCAATTCTATACAATGTTGTCAGCAAGCTTACATGAAGATAAATTGGCAGCACAATTATTACAATACCTAATTCTGAATTCTAGGCTATTTCCTAGGTGCTGAGAAAGCATTGTTTCTGCCTAAAAAAAAAAAAAAATCACTGATCTACTTAACCAGAGCAGAAGGACAAACTCTGTCTCTTCCTATGCTCTTCAACAATATCCCAAAATATGGAAAATGAAGGTAATGGCTTGGATCCTCATTCTGATTTTCTCTTTTTCTCCACTTTCTTTTAAACCCACCCTTGAAGGTTAGGGAAGCTCTTTGGAGTTACAAAGATGAGTGGAAATAATTTCTCATTTGTGGGACCTTTTCCTGGATCTCTGATCAATATGAAAAAGTTGTCCTTTAGTTACTGAAAATCTAGTTAGATCTAAGCTAGCAGTCGATGAAATAAAAATTGTAAAAACTGCATTTTGTTTTGATCTTAGATGCAGGTATAATGACTCTCAATACTTATTGATAGTATTTCATATTATTCAATAAAATGGTCTTTAGTTATTTAATAATAAATATTAATTTAAAACTCTATAGTTAAAATTTTAGGATCCAAGAAGAGTCCTTGGTGTACTAAAACTAAGAACAAAATAATCTGAACAAAATAAAAACCAATTAGACCCAATTAAAACTAAATAAAAATAATCAGCAGAGCAAATAAACCTGTTAGAATTGAATTTATTTCATTTGGCACTAAATAAATACTAATGTGCATATGAAGCAAGTCTTTTGGGGGAAACAATTCCATAAACAAGGTATCAACATGAAAAAAGTCCATTCCTGTACTTTACCATTTGGCAAGGATGCCCTAAGAATACCTCTATAATTCTTAAGCATAGGAAAAAAATACTTAGGGCTTTAAAAATTAAAAACAGAATTTTAAGTTAAGCCCAGGAGTGGACTGGAAACCAACCAAAAACTTCAAATAAAAAATAAATGATTTGAAAAATATAAGAGGTGTTGCTAAATCATCCCTACTACAATATCTAGGGACAACTGTGATTCTCCCTAATTGCAAGTTTAAGAGTAGGCCAAATGATGTATATCAACAAGGTGTACATGGTTTATGATTATTATTAGTATAAGAAGCCATACTAGATCATTCCGTATAGTAGCTATCCTCTCATAATAATATATTCAAGTATATTGGTTCACCAAGGATAAAATTTGCATTGCGCTCTTAACTTCTCATTTGGCTATTTCATTAGAAAGAAAATATTGCCCGATTTACGTTGTAAGTTATTAAATATAAATGACTTCATGACTGTAAAAATAAGGAAAACTCTTAAAACCTTCATCTGGTGAAGATAACGTGAAGGTTATATGTGTGAAATATCTGTGAATTTCACTTTATACCACAATATGGTGACATTCCTTATAACCCCAATTGTCGCAGCATTGGAGAACTTCAAGGTAATATATATTTTTCACAAATTGGTGTTTTTACTATCTGCATTTATTTATAATCATATATGACATGAAGGCTGAAAGACATAAACAAGCAATACATTTCAAAGTCTTCTCTTTGTCCATTCACTTATAATACATTCAGATGAGTATAGATTAGCAGCTTTGTATAATATATTTAAAAAAAAAAATAACACCAACAGAAACATTTATATTGGTGACAGCTTTATGTTGATACACGTAATTACATAGCTGTTGACATTAATTGTTCAAGAACTTTCTAAAAATACACATTATTCAGATTTCTTTGACCTCTATTTTTACATGTAAATTTATTCAAAAATAATTCAAAATCATTTTTAACATAACCACTTTGCAAGTAGTGCAAATTTTCCCTTTCTAGTTGGGAAAGGGATCTAGTGGATTTTTATTCAGAAAAAACAAATGTTAGTGGCATTATGCTTATGTGAAGTGTCAGAACAGAATGTCCATATTTGCTTCCAACAGAATCAACAGAATTCCACATAAAGAGATGCTTCCTAAAATGTATCTCCAGCCACTTTAAAACTCAAGTTTCAGCTTTCACCAAAGAATCCTACACATGCCTAATTCCTAAGAAATAATCTCTTTTAAGAAGGTTCTGATTACATTTTTAAAAAAGTAAACAAAAGGAAAAGTATTTGGCATTATTTTACTTATCGTAGCTAGGCTTCTATGTAGCTTAAGTAGTCCTTTTTATTTTCAACACTATTTTTAAGGGTATCTAGTTTATAAGAAATCCTCAGAATGCATCCAGAAAAATTTACATGATATCATCTTTAGAAAAAAGTGGTCTGACCTATCAAACCGGTTTTAAAATACTTTAGCAGCAAACACAAGTAGTGTAATTAATAAACACTACCACATATATGATTAAACCATGTAGTCACAGAGCAGTACTGCATTTTCCCTAGCACTATCTCAAAATTTACCTTTTTTAAACAATTGCTACATAGCAGTTCCCCTAGCAAGAATTCTTCTTTGCTTTTTCATAGTAAGCTGAAATCTTAGATGAAATGGCAGAATTCGTCTCTTCCCAACTATTTGTGCTTCTTTAGGATTAAACTAATCAAGCATTTCCCTTTTAAAGTCATAATTTCTTATAAATCTGAAGTAGTCCATTAGTCCGTGAGTCCATCTTTTGCTATGGTCAATGACCAGAATTCCACTTAAAACATAATGTAAAAAATAAAACATACAAAATGGAATGACAAAAGTAAAGAGCAAAAGTAAAAGTAAACTTAATAATCAATATAAATTATCACAACGAATGTAACAATAAAACAATATTTGGACACACTGAAAGAAACTAAATCATACTGGTTGGCTAATTAGCAACTATACATAAAATAGATCGAGATGGCCCAGAAATTCAATTAGTAAGGATAAAATGTAGCCATGCATTTTTATAAAATGGATAATGCAACAATATATAGATCATATTTTCAACCATCCCTTCACCATGAGGACAGTCTTTAAGAATGAGGGATTTTCCTAAACTTTTATTCAAGGATGGCTTTAATGGAAGTGCATTAAAACATGCAAGGGTCACTGTTTTCCGAATATGATTGAGGCAGACTGCTGGTCTAAAACAACCCCAAAATAATACTAAAAGGAAAAAAAAAAACTCTATAAGTAAAGCTGACAAATCTAATTGCTCTTCTATATTCACATCACACTGTTTAAGGCTTGATGCCAGCAGTTTATAACCCATCATCAGTATTGCTTACTGAATATAATTCTGCAACCTCTGATGAATTAGTCTTGTCCAAGTCAATTCAAAGTTACCAACTAAGATCAAAGCACCTGGACCCATTGGAAAAACCTGTAGCTTCAACCAAAACTGGATGGCTATATTAAATAATCATAATATACACAACCATATACTGGCTTCTAACCACATCAGTTTTATGACAAAGGATCATATTAGATACACTCTGATGTGTACATACTAAGGGCAGCCTTTAAAAATAGCCTTAGAAATTTAGATTGAACTCTGAGGGGAAAAAAGAGCTATAAGGGCCTAAATGGGCAGCAAATATGTGTGTGTGAATATTCACTGAAAATACTGCTGGTGTAAATAACGCCCCACTGAAGTAATAAAAAGATTGCAGGATTATTGCTGATTTTCGGACATTTTGAATAATATAATCCCGATGGGCCTTACACTTGCCAGAGGAGTGAAATTTAACTCCACCTCCAAATATTTAAAGTTTTTAACTTGTTCATTTGGGTGTTCATTTAATTACCAGGCCTGGACTCTAGGGTTTGGACGCATACTAAAATAACTACTAGAATAATTTAGTTCCAGTGTTTTTTTCCTTACAATACACAGCCAGAGTGCACAAAGCTCATTTTAAACCTACTGGGGTGTGTGTGATAACAGTACAGCATTATCTGCCTACCAAATATCGCAATGTGTTTATCATCCAGCTTTGTTGGATGATGTGCAAAGTTATTTACCTAGTCACAATAGAATTTATACGTATTTTGTGCTATCTCAGCTGGTCCTCAAAAATGGGTTGTTCAGTTACAAATGTTGATGATGATTGTGGTGGTGGTGGTGATGATGATGATAATTATATTTTTGGTCATGCACTTACCAAAAAAAAAAAAAAATCAAAGAAAACAATCTCAAGATGAATGAAACTAGAAGCCACCTTTTGACTGCTGACCAAACCAAGGGTTTTAGGCTCCTTTATTCTTTCCAAAGTGCTATTGAAAAGGCTTGCCCTTCTCACATTTACTTTGTAAAAATAAACAGGACTCAACCTACTATTTCATTGTGGTGTCAGTTCTGCAGTATTTCTTTATTCCAAAAATTTCATACCAAACTTTCTTTTATATAGCAAGGGATGCTCAAGTAAATGCTTCTTACGATGTATAAAAGCCAGCCACAATATGTAAGGGACAGAAATGCTAGATTGTTCAGTTGGTTATCCAGCACAAAAAAAAATGTAAATATTGTGAAATGGACCTGGGAAGGTCACTTGGAAGTAAAATCTACATTTAGCTATAAGCATTTATGCGTTTAACCTTAATTCCCTATTCTGCTGTCTCCCAAAGACCTTGTGTAACATCTCTGATCATCCCCAGCCAACACAGTCATATGAGCAATGGGAATCATAGCCCAATATATTTTGAATGTTTGAAGTTAATACAAGCTTTTTACACCACTAAATAATGTAACTGGAACACTCACAAGCCCCATAGATTTCTACAGCATATACTGGTTTTGCATTATATATTTTTTTATTATTAGATTTATATCCCACCTTTATTTGTACAGCATATAGCAGCTTACATAATGTTCCTATGTTCTATTTTCCCCAACAACAACCCAATGAGGTAGGTTGGGCTGAGAGACAGTGAATGGCCCAAAGTCACCCAGTCGGCTTTCGTGCCTCAGGGAGGACTAGAACACACAGTCTCCCAATTTCTAGACCAGTACAGTACCTCAATCACCACACCAAACTTGCTCCAAATTGTACTACAGTACATTGGTTCATATTACTTGAAAATTGTTTTGCACATAATGGAAACAGTGCATTATAGTTTCAATTCACTGTAACTGCATCAAGATACAACAATGTTTTCTGCAAATTCTATTAAATGTAATTCCCACTCTGTATAGCATTATTTTTCCATGCTGAAGTCTGTACTTGGTCTTTGAATGGCACATCAGGCACTATAGTCCACTGTCGTGTGGGAAAAAAACTAGGCTGAAGCAGCACAGATTTTTATTACACCCCGACCTCTCCTCCCAGCCGCTGCTCCAAATTCTTTCTTTGGTTTCATGCATGAACCAGGAATCAGTTTAAAATGAACTCTGTTTTTTGTTGTTGTTTTTTAAATTTTGAGTTGTTTTGGTTACTTCTTTAATTAACTAGGGTTTATTATCCGATATCTGCCTACAAGAAACCCCATTTATTCCACGTGCAGTAAATGGCGATTAAAGAGCAGTTTTTCTCCAATAATTAGCCTACCACTGCACATCCAGCTGGAAAAAGCCCTGATTTAATTGGAAAAAACAACCTGTGAAGGCAGACTCTGCTCCCAGCCCACATCCTAAACAACCTGTCACCCCTCACATATTGCTGCTATACAACTCACAACATGCTGAGGAAGTACAGCCGAATGATAAGGGTTTCAGGATGGTATAGCTCAGCACATTTGTACTTTCAATCTATCTCTGCCTTAGGCATAAAATGAGACTTCACACGGCATCATCTATTGTCAACACTGATTTTCTTGCCCACTTGCCAAATTTTGTATTACTGTAGCTGTGGAAAGATATCAGGCATCAGTTTTTAAGTCCTAAGTATTACTAGCTGTGGACACATATCAGGTTTTAGTTTTGAGAACAGCAAAAGTCCAGTCACACTGAGCTGGCTATTCACTCCTAACAGCTACCTCAATGTGATTGGACTTTTGCTGTTCTCAAAACTCTGTGGCACAGGAATCTATTATGGTTAAAGAAAGTTGCTAAAAAAAAAGTGAAAACTGAACTACAAAATAATTATAATGTACTCCATTAATAAAACCACTTGGTTTTCACTTCCAAAAGCAGCTCTGAATGTTACCAATAATACATTTTTAACACTTACATCTACAGCATAAAATAATATCTAAGCGACACGAAGACACTCAAGGGAAATCATCATTTCTTTGCAAAACTTCTAAAATATATTTTTTAAATTTTTTTGCTGTACTCTAGCCATTTCATTGTCAATGTTGTCTCAGCAAATCCTTAATAGAAAACATTTAAGACTACAAGAAGGTATTTAATACAAGCTAGTTAATTTAGAAAAGTGTGTCTTTATATTACCACTACAGTTTTATTAAAGAAAATAGACACATACCTTCTCCATCCCATTGGTAGATTTCATTTAAGTGATCTGTATTTCAGGGTTCAAGACACTATGGATTATATTTAGGTGTCCATAAAGACCCAAATTATTACATAGTATCATTCGATAGCCTTCAGAGAAAAATGTATTAGGCAGCTTAACTGATCAATAAACTTCATTTCAGCAAGCTGAATAGCCTTATAACTTCATTTGATTGCTAACAACTTTTTATGAAACACACTTCCAATGATTTCTGAAGTTGCATACTTTTAATAAATCAGTATTATGTCGTACATCATTATCAAGAATTTGACTCTATTTTAAACCTTAAGAAACTTTAATAATGTTTCATTAAAAAAAAAAAAGCTATATCATAGCTTTGCCTATGAATCTATTTCAGCTATTTTCCAGTGTGTCCTTCCTTTGACATTGTATACTTTTTAAACATTAGGAACAGGAATTGCTTTTTTACCATGCACAGTGATGCTTGCCTGTATTAATCAACTGAGCATTTTTCTTTGCCAGCAGAGTTCAGAAAAATGTGACATTTTATAACATTTCAAGAATTTCTTCAAAATAATCTATAAGAAATATTGCTATTCCTTTTTGTTTAGCTGAATCATAATAGAAAGCCAGAGAGCAGCCAAAAGTATTTTTCTCTGCCGTTCTGAATAATATGGGTTAGCTGCTCCAAAGCTATGAAGTTTTGACAAAGAAGTGTAGCTTTACTGCTACTGTGCACACTCAAGGACAAAATGGTCTATTTTTCATTCAACCTATTTCAAATCCTACATCTTTAATGAGTTTCACATTACAAATTTCTATTTTGGTATCTGTTCATGTTAGCTACATAAAGGACCAAGGAGTATTTTCATGACCATTATAGGATAAAAATGGGGTAGGTATATCACCTGTTGGCCTCCAAGTGCTGCTGAATTATAACTACTAGTATCCCTCACAGACCTGGTGGCTGGGGCTGTCTTAACAATATCTGAAACAATAACATTAAAAAAAACAACTAATTGTTTTTGGATCCCCTCTCCAGTTCCTACACAATTAAACATTCACAAACGCCAGCAATCATCACCCAGATAAGCAGAGATTAACACCAAGATTAACACCAGACAAACAATCAAGGAGTAAACAATGCCCTAATCAAGAAACTACCAAGAAAAGGGGGGGAACCACCCCCACCAACACTGGCAGGACAAGCTATTGTATATAAACAGCATGCAAACCCCACTCCATTCTAGCACTGAAGATGTTTGTTTGTTTATTTATCTATTAAATTTATATGCTGCCCATCTCCCCCAGAGAACGACCCTGGGCAGCTCACAATTAAAATCAAACAGTAAAACAGTAAAAATATAAATACCCATATTAAATTAGCTAAAAAATAATGCTATATAAGAAGACCATATATGTAAAAAATATATATATATATATAAAATTCAAGATGACGGGGAGGCAGAATCAATTACCGCACAAGCCAAGTCCAGCAATGTGAGCCCCCATCAGGTCCCCAGGCCATGTGGCAACGCCAAGATTTCACACTCTTCCTGAAGGCCATGAGTGGGGGGCACCACACCTCAGGAGGCAAGTTGTTCCACAGATCTTACTTGGCCAGGTAACGAAATGCTTGCAAGAAAACAACCAAACTCAGAGAACCCCAAGGATTCCTCAATTCACAAACAGCAGCCATAATTTCTTGCTGCTGCTCCCTTGTACCTGTTCTTCAGGGCTGAGTTGTGTGTGCATTTTGTTTAAACAGTACTTCTGCCTCTGTGGGAGCACAGCAGCTCACTGCTATTTATTAAAGTAGTCTGTCTTTGTTCAAGTGTAAGTCTGAAAAAAGTTGTGCCTGATTTAAGAACTGGCTCTTTAAAGCAGTTAAATATAAATACACACACACACACACACACACACAAAGCCATGAAGCATAAAAAATTTACAGAAAGGAAAAAAGGGTAAAATACAAGTAAACCTGGGATCTAGAAAGTCATTGATATTACATTTTTTCAAATAGGTCCTTATTTAACTTATAAAGTAATGACATATGTTATATCACTTATTAAGGGAGAGTCTAAAAGTTGCCATCAAGCTTCAAACTAAGAGTATGTGGTTAACACAGTATAATCACTAATTAGAATTATAGATTTTAACAAATTAAGTCAACATTAGGAATCTATTTTTTATATAAAATTGAAGAATAAACTCTAAAGAAAGAAAAAAAATTAGTTGATACAAATCCATAGGGTAAATTATAATTCAAGAATTGTTTCCAATTAGAATTGAATTCTACATTAGATTTACTTTTTAAATGCAAAGTTATTATGGACATCAAAGCATAGTCCCATAACTTAATTAGCCATTCTTCCAAGGAAGGGATCAAACACTGTTTCCAATAGCCACAGTTAACATACTTTGCCACAGTTAACATATACAAAGCTATTTCAATATACTGTACTTTGAAGGAAAGTGTGGTTTAGTAAAACTTAATAAAAGTATCTCTGGCTGCAGAGGAAATTCAATCTTTAAAATTTGTTTCATTCTAATAGAAATCATTTTTCAAAATTGTTAAGTTTTACCACATTGCCACAAAATATATAAAAAAATATATAACTTATTTGTTGCACTTCCAACAATTTTTAGAAAATGAATTATTCATTTTAGCAACCAAGACTGCCGTAATGTACCAACAATAAAACATCTTGTAATAATTTTCTAATATTCAGGATAATTTTTTTCTTCCAATTAAATACCCATTGTTGCATCTCTATTAACAGCATTAAAATTATGCATTCATTAATCATGCAGTCTTTGACCTGCTATATATCTGAGTCATATTTCACCAATAGTTTATAAATTAAACCTTGTATATAAATGTTGTTTTATTTGTTATGTCAAATTCCATGTATGTATTTCTTTTTTTGTTTTTTTAAATTAATCTGATAGCCTGGCCCAAGACCATATTGCTCTATGCATTCCTTTAATTATATGAAAGAATCTTTAGGTTGCATAATTGTAAGTACAATGTTGTCAGCAAGTAATTTGAGTTTACATTCTTGTATCACTAGTCAGCTTACAGCAATTTTGTTTTACATATTTGCTAGTGGTTCTAGGGCCAACAAAAATAAAGGGAAAAAAAACAACCTTTACTTGTGTCCTTCAAGATAATATATTACTGTGATAAACAGCCATTTGCTATTATTTTGATTTTTTTGTTCTTTATAAATATGCTAATGCCACATAAGAATCTTTGAACAGCAACCCATTCTTGCTTCAAAAAGGTGGACATAGAAGCCCATTTCAAATTGTCAAAAGCTTTTTCTGCATCAAGAAAGAAAAGACGATGGCTACTTATTTATTTGTCTTATCAATAACATTCAGCATGCATGTAATAATTTCGCGTATACTCTTAAGAAGAAATCTGATTTGATCAGGAAGTTAAAAATCTGCTTATTCACTTAGCAAGAATTGCTGCAAAAATCTTACATTTAGTAAAGAAATAGAAATCTATTGGCTTTAGGACTGAAGTCCTTCTTTCAAAAAAATTTTAAACCTAGATTGTACTCCCCAACAAATGACAAATCAAGATCAGAAAACACCAGTTATTTCATAATTTATAAACTCTTCAACTAGTTTGAAAATAAAACCTTATACAGTAAAACCTTGATTTACTTAACCAAATGAAGGAAGTGGGGTGTGCCCATTTAGTCATAAATATCTGCTAAACATCTCATTCATGGTTATGGAAATGATATGAAATTAACATTAATTGCTTATCCAGTCTGCTTTGGATATAGTTGCTTGTTATTTTATGGGGATGCCTAGATGGAAATATGGTTCACTGCATCTATTAGTCCCTTAAATAAAGTTCATTTTGGATGACCTTGCATCAAGGTAAGATCTCTTAGACTGTTCTGACAAAATAACAGTTTAAAACAAAAAAGTTTTACAAGTCCAGCAGAATCCAGAACACATCATGCTTTGTTAAAACTCAAATCATTTTTCTGACACATACACACCAATACACACCCACTAAAACAGAACTGTGAACTGCTGTAAAAAGGTTGTAATTATGGCCCCTGACAAATACGTCTTCCAGGAAACTCCAATGTCGCAGCAGCTCCAAAAGAGATGTTGGACAGATGCACAACAGTCAGGGAATCCAACATATCAAAATCACTTCTCACTCTCTGACATACTCCAACATTTGCAAGCAATTTAGGAAAAGCCAAATAAAATACAGTCATACAAGAACAGAAAGTGAATAGTCACAGTCATAACTTTACCCCTATTTCTGTTCAAGATTGGAACATATTCTGTCTTCCATTCTTATTTATAAATTCATGTTAACATAACCAACCTGTTAATTTGTTGGAGAAGCATTTGAGGCATATATCTTTTAAGTATATTTATAGAAGTACAGGTAGTCCTTGCTTAATGATCCTACTTGGGACTGGCAACTCCACCACAGTGGGAAATCACGTAACCACACTGTGCTTTCCAGTTGGAAAGAGACAAGACTACTCAATTTCATAGCTTCAGCTTTTGTTTGCCTCCTAACCACTGCCATACCCATTGGAATGCTCAAGGGCCTACTTACTGTCTTTTACGCACCAAAAGCAATGCGATCGCACCAGCAGCCCGGAGCTGGGAGCCACAGGTACACTACGCAAACAGCTTACTCTACTCAGGGCAAAGGAGAGATTGCCTATACAAATCACTTGCTTTTTTTCTCCCACTCACAGAGAGATTGGAGAGAAAGAGATTTCAAGAGAGTAAGCTGTTTGCGTAGCACACCTGTGGCTCCCAGCCCTGGGCTGCCAGCATAACCACATTGCTTTCAATGTGTAGAAGAGCAAACAGCTTACTTTCTTGCAACAGCTTACTTTCTTCAATCTCTCTTCTCTGTAAGGAGAAAAAGAAAGAAAAAAAAACATGGGTCAGGCATAGGACATGTACTGACTGTAATGACAATCACATGACTGAGGAAAGCTGCAAAGGTCATAAATGGTTGCAAACAGGCTATAAAGTTATTTTTTCAGCACGGTTGTAACTTCGAACTGTCACTGAACGGATGGTCAGTAAGTAAGGACTACCTGTACACTAGAATACTTTGAGATAACTTCAATGTATACTTGTGCATGTTTCAATCTGAAACATATTTAAGTTTATTAAATAGAATAGATAAGAAAGCATTAGTTCAAAATTATATATGAAAGAATAATTTCCTTACTCCTAATCATATAAAGCAGAGATCAACTTTAGTTAATGTTGCATTATAAAACATTTCTCAAAGAAATAAGGTTTATTCAAAAACTCCCTATAAACAAATAAAACTATCATAAATTTATTTTAAAAAATCATCATAAGCATATATAAGAAAAATTAGCAAAAATGCATTCTTTAACTATATTTTACAAAAGCTTGAATGAGCAGAATAATGATTTTGTCAACAATTTGAATGTTATGTGGACTTACATAGGTGGAAACTTTATTAAAAGTAGATCCATTTTATGAAGGAGAGGAGAATACTGTTATTTGTTTATTTATTTATTGAATTTATACCCAATGCAGTCAACTGACTCTCACCAGCTTACAAGGTATACAGCACCATAACAGTTAAAAAAATCCATGGTAGAATAAAATATAAATAAAAATAAAAATAAAGATAAATCATTGCAGAACTTTCAGTAGCTGTTTTTACAAATTTAACATTTTCGAAATAGATTTTATAATTACTATGAAGCAGCCTACCAATTACATAATTACAGTCTACCTGTTTGCTGCTAACAATGAGTTTCCAGAAATCTAAGTAAGCAAGAAAATCACAGTAGCTGCTGTATTCAGCAAAAGGGTAGAGTGAATGGTGAAGTTAATAATAAATTGTTTGGATCTTGTATCAACAAAAAAAGTGTAAGAGAAAATTACTGTGACAATTTTTTTAATATGGGCTCAGACAAAGGGCACTTTCTGCAAACTAATTTGAACACAATTACAGACACTGAGGTACATACCAAAGTACAAAATTCACATGTACAAAGGGCACAGGCTAACTTCAGATGCAATGTTTTAAATGTACAATAGCAGCATTAGAAAAGGGTGAGAGTGTTTTAAAGCACGTCTGAAAACTATAAATAAAAGCATAGGTAGATGATATGGTGTGAAAAAATATTACTGTATAACCAGTGTCCACATCCAATTACAAGAAGCTAGCCTGTAATAGATTTGATTTGAAGAAGCAAGGCCCGGTAATATAAATCAGTGCCTTATTTAACCAGGATCTCAAAGTGTGCTTATTGCACTTAACAATAAGAAAGAAAGAAAGAAAGAAAGAAAGAAAGAAAGAAAGAAAGAAAGAAAGAAAGAAAGAAAGAGGGAGGGAGGGAGGGAGGGAGGGAGGAGAGGGACGGAGGGGGAGAGAGAGAGAGAGAGAGAGAGAGAGAGACTTTTCAATTGATACCCAATTTCAGTTCAGTGCTGCACAGTATTTTGTGGCCTGCACCTTGTTTTCTCAAGTTGCAGCATATTATACTTTCACATTACAACTTGGAAGTTTACTTTTTCAAACACTTCCTATGAAAAGTCCTTCACTAAGAGGATTCAAATGGTAGAACTTTAAATACTGTAATTAAGAGCAGGAGACCTGAGTATTTTTCCAGTTCTTGCCTATGTAGACTTCATAATAGAATTACTTTTATGCTTATTCAAGTCTAAATTGCACACACTTCTCATCATTAATGATATTCCTGAACTGAAATAATATTGTATATGTGAACTTTCTAAATAGTGCCCTACATTAAGAGGCATCTTGTCATTCATGATATTTATTCTTGATTAATTAAATGAAGGGTCCTGTCCTTTGCCCTTTACTTGGGAATAAGTATTTTCTGTGGGACTTGTTTCTGAATAAACATGATTAGGATCAGGCTTCAAAGAATGACAAAATCCTGCCCATGGATACTCTTCAGCAATCCCTTTCAGCTAAATCAGTGTTTTTCAACCTCAGCAAATTTAGGATGTGTCGACTTCAACTCCCAGAACTCCCAGTCAACCATAATGCCTAGGGAATTCTGGGAGCTGAAGTCTATACATCTTAAAGTGGCTGAGGTTGAGAAACACTGAGTTCAAGAAATCAAGATCACGATCAAAATTCAGTACAATCCTAGACAAGTACCTGCAGTTAAAGTCTTTTTTATTAAACAATAAGGCAGTTAAAATTACTGCAAGGCCCATCCTCCTTGTCTCTAAGGATTGCCGCCTTCTTTCTTGTTTCTTTTTCTAGATAGTACCCTGTGCATATGCAGACGACCTGAAGCGTGCACGTGATGGTAGAAAGGGGGACTGTTATCGTCACGCTACGTGGCGCAACCAGGAAATAAATTCATAACTTGGGTGGACAAGGAAATAAATAAAGCTATCATAGCCTGCCCGTTTGCTTTCGCTTTACTTCTTCTAGATCAGAAGGACATCCGTGTGCGTGTGCCTCCCTGTCTGTTTGCAGTTGGGAGTTTCGGAATCTCAGTTAACTGCAAAGGAGGGGGAGAGAAACCACAGGCTACATCACCACCTTTAGCACATTGTGCCCCGGCACGTAACGGCGAAGCAACAGCGGCACTCGGCTCCAGCCGGGCATCAACAGGAAAAGATCTAAGCCGGCCTTGTCTCGCCATGAACCGCGCTGCCCAGCTGGCAGAAACAAGAGCAGCGGGCGTGAATTACGCACCCAGAAGCAGACCGTCCATGTCAAAGATCAGGTGAGTGACAGGCTGCACCGGCGGTGGGGGGCACGAGGACGTAGCCATTGCGTCGCCGCTGCGATCTCTGCCAAGGCGCCCTTCCTGCCCATGCGCGTTACGACAGCAAGAGGGGCGGGGCTTCGGGGGGCGAGGTGGATTGGCGGCTGTCAAAGCTTTCTCCGGGCGCTGGCGGATTAACATTCCGCCAGGGTCAGCGAAGGGCAGGCGCGGGCGGGGAGCCAGGGCGCAAGAGAACGGCGGTTTCGCTGCGCGCGCGCTCCCCTTTGGCTCTCTTTCCGCTATGAAGTCGGGAGGAGGGCTGAGGCGGACCGCTTCGCTTGCGTGCGTGCGGGATGATTAGTAGTCTGCTCTTACCTACTGAAAATGGGCGGGTAGCTGCTGTAGCGGGAGGCAGGTGCTGGAGAGTCCTGGAGGCTGTGCAGCGAGGAGGGGGGCGGTCCGTCATTCAAAAGGTACGAGCGTGAATGACCTACAGGAATTGCACCACATGAACAAAAAAGCCGCAGGAACTGGACAGCGCTGCCTCGGTGGGTCTCTTTCTTCGAAGTGAAAGACTTCTAACGAAGCACGCTTACTTGGAAATATAGTCAGGCGTTCACCCCCGAAGGCAGGATGTTACCCACACCCAACCGGTGGACAGAAAAAGACATTCAGAGAGGATCTGGCCTTGGGTGGGAAACAAAAAAAGTAGCGTTAAAGCCCCGGGCCGTCTTCCTATGAGCATCGGAACTCCGAAGAACTCGTCGCTTTGATCCGAACAGCTTATTGCTGATCCTACAGCGTATGGCTTATAAATCGTGGCAATTCAAATTTGGAATTTTGGATGCAATACACTGGTATGATGGTGCATTTAAGTATTCCACAGTCCAGGGACCAACACTTACTTTATTGGAAAAGATTTTAAAATATAGTAGTAATGAGGAAGTCATATGGGCTCCTCATTCAGAATAACCTTATTCAGAATAGGGCTATCAGCCTTACTAACTGCCGTCTTCACTGAACTAAGTCGGGCTAATTAAATATTTGTAAGGAAAGGGACTGTTCCATATGCAAGCATTAAAGTGCTGTTATCCAGTGCACAGCCAGCAGAAAAAGTGAATGTTGTGCCTTCAAGTCAGTTTTTGACTCCTGGCGATTGCTTGGACAACTCCCTGCAGTTTCCTTGGCAAGGTTTTTCAGAAGTGGTTTTCCATTGCCTGCTTCCCAGGGCTGAGAGAGGGTGACTGGCCCAAGGTCAACCAGCTGGCTTTGTGCCTAAGGCAGGACTAGAACTCAGGGTCTCCAGTTTCTAGCCTGGTGCCTTAACCACTACATCAAACTGGCTCTTAGTAGAAAACTAGGCACCCTAAAGAAGCCTAGCCCCATGTCCATCCTCTTTTCTGCCTTAGCAAAGAAGTCAAATTGGGGCTCCATCTACATAAGAACTGGCTGAAGGAGAACAGGATGAGTGAAGAATCCCTATGGTGCCAGTCACAATCAGCAGGATACCATAGATCTTCTGCCAGTTCTATCTCTTGGAATAGTCACTTGGTTGGATGGGAGGACTGGCACCAAAGGAGCTGTCCTCTGCTGCTTTTCTCTTGGCAGGAAAAATGGGGGAGCAAAGGAAGGGAAGTGTGTCTCCTCTCTCTTTATCATGGTGGGACCATAGCATACAGCAGCAGGGGGGAGAAGAGAAGTTGTCATGGCTTGAAATGGAGGGGATGATGGCTTCTCCCCACTACCACCACTATGATACAGTTTCCACTGGGGCTTCAGCACTGCGGTGTCTAAACTGCAGGAAGTAAGCAGCTGTACTATGGAGATGATGCTGCTTGACTGAGGGGATATAGCTGAAAGGCCATTTTCACTCCACATCACCTTGCCTATGGAAATGGAAGCAAGGAAAGCATGACACTCCACAGAAGGGAGAGGGTCTTTTTGATGCCACAAGAACTGGGAGCAAAACAAAAAAAAATCTACAACATCTTGCTTTCACTCTTTCCCACACCTCTTCCCTTCTTTTTTTTCATGCTTCTCCTGCTAATTGTTGGTTGACAAGAGACATAGGAGAGATGGCTTTTGAAACAACAGGGGATCCTTGACTTTTCTGCTGCCAAAAAGTGAATGAATCAGAAACCAGGGAATGTGCCCATGTGCCCACAGCAGCCTCAGCTAGCCAGTAGGAGCCAAGTAGGCCTCTGCTTCTAACCTTTCTCCAGTATGGTGCATTTCATATAGAATGGATTGTGTGACTTGTGCAGGAAGAAACTGGAAAACACTTTAGAACTGGAACAGGAAAAAAAAGCTGCTTTCTTGGCTGGCTGGGTAATAGAAACAAGCCAGTGCCAAACCACTTTCATACTGTTGCCCAGAAAGTTACATAGTTATGTTCTTGAAGTCGGCAGGAATCAAGCTCTAATTGCGGGATACTTTAATTTTAGTAGGATTTATTTACAACTAAGCATTCAGATGTTACATTAACTTGTAGTTATGTGTTCTTTTATGTCTCTTCTACCAATAAATAATGTCCAGGGCCACTGCACAAAAAATAATCACAAATGTAAATCAATATTTAATGTCTGAATACCACTTAACTAAAGAAGCTAGAAGCTGTTGTTCATAGTTCAGTTCAACAGCAGTTGTGTTGGAAGGAACTAGTTTCACTACCAATACTTTAAGGATGACAAACTGAAGGAAGAAAATAGAAATCTGCAATTGAGAGAGACAGTCCTTTTAGAAATACTTCGCATTATACAATTGCACTGAACATGGTTCAGTTCTGCATTGTTCCACTGTTATCCATTCTTGAATAAGGCATTACAGAGTGTGCTCACCAAACCCCTAAGTGTTCATAGAATATTTACTATGTAACGATTATACCTTTTTGAGATAGTACCTTTGATCCAGAGAATCTGGGCCACATTTAATGTTTCACCTTGACACCTGAAACCAAAGAAAAATTAGTTCCAGCTATTTCATGTTCAATAAAGAGATGCTAGGGCTGTCATTGAATTCTTAGGGTCATAACTTTGTTTTGCACCAATATTTTTGTACCTGGCTTCTGTTGTCAGATTATGCAGACTGGATGACTGCCCAGTACTGCTTTGTAAGAAAGGTACATTAAAAGCATCTTTTTATAATTTCTTGCTAATCTTTGTTTTGATTTGGAGCTGAACAAAAAAGATAAATGAGATCCAACTCCAAACTGATAGGACATCCAAGACTTTTTAGTACTTATTATTTTTCCTAACACATAGAAATATTAAAATAGATTTTCCTTAACTGAAGAATCTAGTTTCAAATAATCCCTAGACCTAGAGATTAGCTATAAAAAAGATAGATTTCTATTTTTGTAACTCCACGTGATATTGAGTAAGCCATTTCATTTTCAGTGTAATAATAAATATAAATGGATAATGTGGTATGATCCAGAAAATTGTGTTTGAGATACAAAGAAGCATGACCTATTTGCTTAACAGTCATGGTAATATTCTGTATATAAAGAGGAATAACATAGTATCTGATAAGTTATTACTAATGAGGGTCTGGTCAGTCAGATTTGTGGGCTTCACTTACAGAAATAAAATCCTGTGATTACTCTCTAGAGGTAAATTACATCTGATTTTTTTTTTTAATTGTCTTCTATTTGCAGATTAGAAATATGCTTTAAAAGTATTTTATTTTGTTTGTTCTAAAAATAACAATTAATACACACTGGTCTTAGGTTTGTTTCCTTGGAAGAAATTCCTTTAGTTCTAGGGAACTCAAAGTTGCATTGGATAAAGTTCTTATCAATTTTTAAACTAAGAACTCATAATATTATCCTGTTTATAGCTAAAGTCTGTAACAAAACAGAAGAATATCTGTCTGTGTATTATAATCATTAATTGAAACAAAATAAACAATCCTGAAAAGTAAGGGGAAAAAAAAGGGAACAAGAAGAACACTTGGCTTATATGCATGTTTAGTGATATGTGTAACTTTGTTCCCAAGAAACTGATACATAAATATATGTAATGCAACACTTATTTCTAAGTTCACAGATACAGAGATGAACTTTTAATCATTAACCTAAAGGTCCTAAGACTAGTTAAAGCAAAGGGGGTTCTGCAGGCAGGTCAAGATAGCAGCCCTAAATGCGTAATCAAAACCTTGTTCCTTTTTAATGGGGTTAAATGTACAATGTTGATTGCATGGGTATGACTATCGTTTTGATTTTTTTTAATTCCTCCCACCCCCCACCCCGTGGATTCCCCTATTCACACATAACAACAGTCTGGTTTGAGATATGGTATGATCAAGCCAATTATAATTTGAAAAACATGGTTTCTAGTTTAATGTGTTGCATGCACTTAGTTATGGTCTATTCTGAAAACCGTACTTAAATACATGACCTAGATATAACTTAGCAAGATATATAAATGAGGGCTAATAGTCTGAATTACGTGGTCCAAGGAATTTCTTAACATTTTCCACAAAGATATCTCATCACAATAAGAGATGGTCCTGGGTATATATCAACTTTATATTGATGAAGACTATACAAGGCCATCCTTGACAGCTGTGCCATGGCAATATCCTGGATCACTGTTCTTTAAAGGTCAAGTTATCAGCTTAAACTGGACCTAGAAATTCATCAGCTGCAATGCCAATGTAACATCTTCAAGAGAAATACATTTTGTACTATGTATCTTTTCCAAACACTTTTCAGTGACAACCTCTGCAGAACTATCATGGTGATCACGTTGCAAAGTTGTCATGTGTACTTAAGGGTTACTAGATTGCAGACTTCCTAAGTGATCTTGATGTATGTAGGCTGCATAATAATTCCTTGCATTTCTTTCCTGATTATTTAATTGGATTATCTCTTGGTAAACAACATTGACTTTAAGTTCATCAACATTTGGCAGCAAAGGTAAAACCTGTTTAAAAAACGTTATAAAATAAATAAAATGTAAGTAGTCCTATAGTATTTTCACAGATTATAAAATCAAAGATGGATTATCTTTTAAAGGACTTTTGAAAGGGAGTTTATGGTCAGTGTAATGCAGGATCACAATCACAATTTTTTCATAGACACTACAGCTTTTATGTGACCCCTGTTGTTTGAAATGTCTTGCTCTGAATCTTATCTTGATGATTTTACATGTCAGCAACAGTCATAAGGAACATTTGCAAATAATGTCAGGTAAAATATTTTCAGGACACAGCTATATTCATGTACTTAAATACTGGCAATTACAGTTTAGGCCTTAACTAAAACTAAATTACGCAGCATCCATAGGATCTTGTTACTTTCATTACAAAGCACCGCAGCAGTGTCACACCTCAAGCTTCATATCTTTCATATTTGTGTGTGCTATCTTAACTCATGTACAAAAGGTGTGAGGCAAGGCCAACACAATGCTTTTATCAATGACCCCCTTGCCCCAGCTACCCATGGAAGTCCATGATATTCTGCTTGTTGTTCAGAGGGATACAATGACCTGGTTCATATAACCCACTAAGCCATAAGTTTTGGCTTGTCTGTTGTACAAACCTAGCCAATTATGGTTTATTTAATAAATCATATTTAAATAAGCCACTGTTTAATAATGGACTGCTAGTATTTTCAAAACAAATTACCTGGGCTGCTTCTCTGATTTTTTTTTCTTCATAATGATTTTCTTATTGATTTGACAATCTAACCACAGTAACATAGGATAAGGCACCCTGAAAATCACACTAAAAGAGTTTAGGATGGGATAAAATGCTGCTGTTTATGAGAGGAAAACATCAGAAATACTGCAGTCCCAAGAAAAGCTCCTAGATGCAATCCAAGCTAGAAGATCCATTTTTCCTTTGCTCCCCCTTTAACAGAGATGCTCCCTGCAGCTTACAAGAGTCTGCACAATGTTTCAGAATCTTTAGCCAAATTGCCAAGGGGATGTTGACAGTGCCTATGCTCCCCTCAGATTTATTTTCTGATAGTTATTCTTCACTTCTACAAGGGGATTACTAGACAAGATTTCAGATGTGGCTTCAGGAAACTGATTCTGTGTCAGACTCTACTGATCAGTCAATGACATCAGCAGGTGCTTTTCACTCTTGCAGGTCCTGGTTTCTTCCACTGCAATAGCAAGGCTTTGTGCAAACAGGGAACCTCACCATTGCAGCAGAAGGAAGCTGAATATTAGAAAGGTTCGAGGATACTATGGTTCAGTTTGCATCTTACGCAGATCTCAAATTATATCTGATAAGCTATGGCCTAAGAGATTCAACTGTGAACTAAAAAAGAGGAGAAAATAGTTCATGGGAGAACTGAAAAATTGTCCCTACTGCCAGTTATTAAACCAAATAGTATATCAATTTCTTTTCTTTTCCATCATCAGGCAGAGCTTAGGGGTATTTGGTTCTCACCAGTCAAACAGTTATGAGCCAAAGTAAATTAGGGAGAATAAGGATAGATGAGATGTTATTTTTGTTTCTCATCACAAGATCTAGAGCTCTGCTTTGCATGTGGATGGATGTAAGTTCCTGTAACTGAAGCTGGGCTACAGGGAGGAGATTCTTCTCATGTACTGCCGTCCCTGACCTGCAGTTTCCCTCACTAGATCTACCCCCCTCCCCCCCCCAAAAAGAACTCCATAACCAAACAAAGTTAAAATAATTCAATACAAAGGGAGAAAAAAAAACATCATAAAACAAATTCACAAAGCAGATACATATACATTGGGTTCTTGTAGCATCCTTACTCTAATGCTGGGGGAAAAGACAGATTTTCAGGAAGGCCAAGAGGATCAGTGCCTTCTGAATCTCAGGGGAAGGCTATTCCATAAGACAGTCATTGTGACTGAGAAGGAATGCCTCTTTGGACCAACAAGGTGACACATTTAACAGATGGGACCAGTAGCATGCCTACCCTGTCAGAACAGTGGAATAGGTAGAAACCCTTGGAGATGAGCAGTCCTGCCAGTAACCTGGCCCTGTGTGTGGCTGCTTTAACATTTTTGGGTTGGATACCAAAGAAAGTGAACAAGAAGGAAGATGCCAGGATGGTTGCAATTAATTAAAGTTTCTTAATGAAGTCCCAATATTTACGGCATTGGATGAATCCTACCCCAAACAACCACAGTGAGCCTGGATAGGAGAAGGAATTCCATGGAATTAACTCACAAAAGGATTGTTTTCTTTGCTTTCACTACATACTTTCATACTGTTTTTAGCCCTTCAAACTCTCTCTTCCACCACCTCCAAGTTGCTTAGCATCAGCAAGGGAAGGTTACACATTAATGAGGATTAGCTACATTGTTAAGTTTCTAGCTGGTATTGGGAGCCTAGTTAAGACAAAAGTGGGAAATAATTATCTAACTGTGATTAGAGTGGGAAGTTTCTTATTTCACAGCTCATGAGAATCAATAGGAAGAGCTAGCTTGTCTAAGCATCCTCTCTTTCTAGTGTTAATTTAAAAATGTGGGTCAGTCATAGGAGACAGTGCCATGCCGAGTTTTCCAGATGTAACCAGCTCCTTGAATTGTACATGGAACCATACTGGAAGCCAATGTAAGTCATGCATCAGTGGTGACATACAGGTGAATTTGGAGCACATAAAATAGTGTATTCCACTGCATTCTGGATCAGTTGAAGCTTCTGAATGTTCTTCAAGGGCAGCCCCAAGTAGAACTCATTGTAGTAATCAAAGTGGGAAAAGATTTAAGGCATGAATGACAGTAAGCAGAGCTTCCCAGCTGAGGAACAGGTGCAACTGGAGCACAAGACAAATCCAGATTTCACCTTAGAGGGTATAGATGATGATCTGAAGGTGAAGGAAAGTAGCCCTTTGTCATGCTCATATCAACTATGGTGTGAGAGTATGGGAAAGAGGGGTGAAGAATGTACTCTCATCCCCCGAACAGCGAGGGAGAGATAAGAGGATGAGACTGGCACCTCCCTGAGGAATGCTAGTGATGTTTATGGATTGACCCTGGGAACTACTCTCAGTCTGGGAAGATTCTCTGTAAGGGTGAAGCCAAATAAACCTTGCTGGATCGAATCTGTATGGTCTCCTGGAGTTTCCTGGGCTAAACCTGACATCAATCTTCCCAGACTGAGAGTAGTTCCCAGGGTCAATCCATAAACATCACTAGCATTCCTCAGGGAGGTGCCAGTCTCATCCTCTTATCTCTCCCTCACTGTTCGGGGGATGAGAGTACATTCTTCACCCCTCTTTCCCATACTCTCACATATGGCTAATTATCTATACTGTCATCCACAAGAGATGGCTCACCACAGGAAGCTTATGGCACTGCCCAGTTTCTAGGAGGTGCTTGTGAAGTTTCTCAATGATATGGTACGCTATTCCACCACTGACCTTATCAAACTCTGAAACAGGGAGGTGATGAGGACATCATACTTCTCTCTTACCACAAATACCAGGAATTAATAGATGCCCTGGCAAATGAAGCAGTAAAAATTATCCTGGAATGATGGTGGAAGAAAAAAAATAATAAAGTGCTAATATAGGGATGAGTCCATGTTCAGGCCCACACCATGATAACGAGGGCAGAAAAACATAATTATTTTTCTACCTTTATTTCATCAGTGGAATGCTGTCCGGTGGCACTGTTTCAGGTATTTTAAATCCTTTGGGGAAGGACTGGGAAGAAGAGATTCCTTTAGGATTCTATGACAAGTCTGCAAAACATTTTGCTATTTTTTGTTTCTAATTTGCTAATATTTGGACTCTGCATTAGTGGCATATAACTTGGTAACTGGAGCACAATCTTGCAAAGTCATCTGAAATTATTTTAAGCTTATGAGTTCTGAGAAACCAAGGCATCATGAATTTGGCCACTGCCTGGATCTATGACCTACCTGATCTTTCAAGTAGCTAGGAGTGGAGGTGATCTGCAGGATTTTGGAGGTAATTAATGCCTTTTTGACAAAGGAAATGGTTCCTCCTTGAAGGATGCAATGTGTTCCTTTACCTTAGGAACATTGATCTAACTCTATTAGTCAACTTCTGCTCAGTCTCCAACCTTCCCTTTTAAGGAGTGTGCTGATTAAGGTTGTAGACAACAGTTGCAAAGGATGAAGCAGACTGTCTTGATTCATTTCAGTCAGTGTTCAGACCTGTGTATTGGATATAAATAGTATTTATTGGTTTTCTGAATGGCCACTATCAGGACTTGGATTCATACATGCACACATACCTGCATACATATAATTTTTAGGTTGCCCAGGGACTCTGGATGGCTTAACAAACAAAACAATAAAATCATTAATAAAATCCAATATATAGTGTCATCTATAGGGTCTGCCCTGTAAGGTTTACCTCGTTCATCTAGAGAAACTCTCGTGACACATGTGTTCAACGAAGAAGTTTACTCAAGCATAACATACGTAATTACAGACAAAGCCAGGACTGGCTTGGCACATCTTGCAATACAATTTATAGTCCCCCCGTTCCCGTGCTTTGCCCCGTTGCTATGTTACAAATTCCCTGCAGTAATTCCCCCCTTCACCGAAATGGCAGATTCAGTTTAGTTCTTTTGTCTCTTGATTGCTTCACCCCGCTGGCATGGTCGTGGTCTTCGTTAGTTCTTTCTGTTGTGCACAAAGCCGGGGTTTTCCCAATCATGCACTGATCGCTTTGCTGCTAGCTGCTGCTCAGCCCTTTGTCTACGGCGCCCGAGGCTAATCAGCGCCGATACAAAACATCCGTTCTGTGGTTTTAGTTAAGTGGTCCCAGCTGGCCCATTAATCAGCTTGCGGTTTTCCCACTTCCCCTTTTTCCTTTGCTACACTCAGGCGGTGGAACTGACTCAGTGCGGCTGGGCAATTCCCTAGCCATGCCGCGCCGGCTGAATCTGACATGGCCATCTTGGCCCTATTACATCTCTCTGTCATGTTTGCTACCATCCACCAAGGTACCTGTAATGGTATGTGGGAATGACCTTGGGAGACAGGAGAAGAGCCGCAGACTAGGCAATGGTCAAATAAGAGGCAGCTAAGCCCACATAAGGAATGAGGCCATGGCAAACGTCTCAGAAGGGACCCTCACTGGTTTCTTGGACTGGAAATAAATATATAAATGAATATTTGTGGGTAGAATGGAACCCATCACAATAGACATTCTCTAAATTTTGTACACACACTTCTACAAATTGCCATTATAACTAACAGTATCTGCTAATTTTTATGGCTCAGTATGGTAATTAAAATTATTAATGAAATATGACTCCTTGTTAAAGTGATCATAGTTAACTAAGCACTTAATGTGAAATAAAAAAGAATCTGTTGAGGCATGAAATATGAATTCATCATCAATATAATGCAGCTATCTAAAACAGAACAATTGAGCACCATTAGAGAAAGCTTTGTCATAAATATTAAATGTGCAATTTAAACCAACTTTTATCACAAGCTGTAAAAACAAATCTTGTTGAAAGCAAGCCTTGATACTTTTCTTCAGCCATTTGCCACAATAGATTTTGTTGTTACTTTAACCAAATCATGGGGTCCATGTCTGGAAAAGAAATAAATTTGGTTAATATAAATTTCTGAAGATGCCTTAAATATCTAAATCTCAAATATTAAAATTTATGCCTGCTCTATTTTTTTAAATAATATTTTTTGAAAAGTTTTAACTACAATAGTAAAAGATGATACAAACTAAAAAGAAAAAGAAAAATAGAGAGGATAAAAGGTGTAAGAAAACAGAAAAGAAAAGCGACTTTTCATCCCCATCACAAGTATAAACAGTTTCACTATCTCTTCACCTCTTCTTAGTTAACACATATAAAACTCTTCATCCCATAACTCAGCTCTTAACTATAAGAAAGTCCAATAAGCAACATCTTTTCCAATTCACGTGTCAGCAAAAAGTCCAGGCACAGCCCTAAAATGATAACATTAGTTAACAAATATAAAACTCATCATTCCATATCTCAGCTCTTAACTGTAAGCAAATCCAATACACAATGTCTTTTCCAGCCCAGATGTCAGCAAGTCCAAAAATAACCACTCAAAATAATGTGTCCCATTTTAATCCTGATTAAATAAACCAACTATATGTTTCTTCCTTTTGCATAAAACAATCTTGCTCTTTAATCCATTCAAATTATTATTATCCCTTCTTCCAAATTTCTTCAAAACTTTAAAAAGCCTCTTTTGTAAGTCCAGCAGGAAGAAATTATTCCAATTACTGTCTTGAACTGGCATTTTTATTTCCTTCTTAATTTTTAAAGTCTCGTCCAATTTTTTTGTATATACAGTGGCAAATTTTTATTCATGTTGTTCTCCACAATCATTTCAGATAAAATATTTTTGTATAACAGCTTCTTCTGGGAACAGATTGTTCATAAGATCTCACAACACAGCTGACATCATTAAGTCATAGTTCTGGTGCAATTCATCAAAAATATCTTTGAATGCCATTATAAGTTGCTTATCTTGGTTTGTCTCCAATATCAAAAATATTTTTTTCTTTCCCACCAAAATGCATTTATCTTTAAAATTAATTTCAAATCTTAATTTTCAAATCAAACATTCTAATGTTTTCTGAGCCCTTAATCTGTTTAAAACTGTCTATAGGCAAACTTTATCTTACTTTTTGCTGTTTATTTTGAATTCCTAAAGCTTATATAGATTTTTTTAATATATATTAAGGATTGAAGGCACTCATGTGGTTTTTCCAGCCTTGTCATTTTGAAGGTGTCATTTTAACTTATTTAAAGCAGGTAATGGACAATTTCCAAAAGTGGTTAACAACAGCAGTGCAAACGTAACGTCCTTTAAAGGCTCTGAGTGCACCTGGAGCAAGAATGGCAAATTTCCTTGTCTTCCAGTTCTCCCATCCTGGCCACTGCCCTGCAGTCTCCTCATGAGGAGCAACCGTATGGAGCACAATGTAGGCAATCTCTCATCCTCTCTTTCTCCAGAGAGGGTCAAAGGAGCCAATCTACTTGTCAGCTCCTTATTCTTAGCTGCAGTTGTCAGCTCTGCTTTTTGCAGAGCCCTCTTCAGTCTGCCGTTTCTTCCCTGGAAGTCACTGCATGCTCTAGTTACATAGGAAGTGCCACCTTGATACTGACATCCAGTAATACAGCAATTATGGCATATCTTGCAAACTGCTTAGAAACTAGAAAAGTAGCTCCACAGGAAGGAAATTGCAAGCCAGGACAGGAATTATTACACTTTGTCTGACAGGCGTTCTCATTGCTTTTAAAAGTTGTATGACTAATCAGAATGAAATGTTTTTCCAAGTATTGTATGGTATTCACAAGACAAAGCAAGATTCACACCTCAAATTATATTTCACACACAGTAGTTTAAGGTGTAAGAGCTGGGTGCCAGGAAAAGTAAAAACTGGGCTAGTATTAGATTTTCATTTAGAAGTCATCACTGTTGCTGCTGATCTGTCATCAGCAGCAGCATCAGTAAAAACAGAACAATATCATTTAGGCTGTGGATGTGCAGTATGATATGTCTCTATTCATCATAACAAAGTATCTGCCTCATTTCTAAATGCTGAAGGGGTACATTGGTTATTTGCCTCCCTATCAGACTGACACCAATTCCTGTCAACAAGCAATGTAAAGTTTCTTGAAATTAAGACATATTTGTGGAAAAAAATATTTGGAGGGGAATAGCAGGGAATGGAAATTTTGTCAAAAAAGAAAGAAAGAAAGAAATATATGGACTCTTTATGGGTATAAATCATTGTATTTTTTAATATATATATATATATTAAGTACAGTAGCCAGATTTGCACCTAGAATTATATGTGGTGTTAAAAAATTCAAATATTTGGCTTATTATTATGTTTTAATTTTTGTTACAAATGAAGTTACAGACTGCCAAAATCTAAGGAAGATAGAATTTTGTTTTAGTTGTTAGGAAAAACAGGCAGACAAAATGTTAAATTGAAAATGGAAGAAAGTTTCAACATCGTAGTAAAAAAGTTATATATTCTGATCTTTATCCTTCACTAAAAGGAAAGGTATAGAAAGCCTTCGCTTTTAAGGAAAAAGGTAAAAAAAGGAAAAGGAAAATTGTATCTATGTGCCTGTGTTTATTACCACATGATACACTGCATAATCAGACTCCATTACTGAATCTGAAGAACCATCTGTATTCTTAGCTTCTACTTTTTCAGAACCTGTATTATTTCATGGATTTCTCAACTGGAAGATTTAACTATATGTTATATTCTTTATCCGCTTTTTACTCTTTTGCATGTTTTATTTACTTATTCATTTGCTTTGCTATCAGCATTTCCAAAAGTAGACTGATTTATTTTGCATTTTAATTATGATATGGATATTTTAAAATATTAGGAACTATTTCACAACCTGTTCAAAAGCACTGAAGAAAAGTTTTGTTTGTTTGTGTTCCTGTTCCCCGCTCAGCCCTGTCTCTGCTTCAGGCCTTCACACTCTGTCACTCTAGTATTTAGGATTTATTTATTTATTCATTTACAGAGCTTATATGACCACCTGTCTCATATGGTGACTCTAGGCGGCTCACAACAATTTATAAAAAACATAATTAAAAAGGAAAGTATTCTTCCCCCCAGGGGCCAGACTAATCATCCTCACAGCTGAACCCCTAATATAGGGCAGTTTACCGAGTAAAATATATAGTGAAATATTAGAATATTTCACTAGGGAGTGATTTACTGCTGGCCAATATTAATTGGTGGGTCCTAATATAAGACAAACACAGGCTTCAGATCCCAAGCAACTGGTACAATTCCATCACTGTTCTGTTACTTTAAAAAGATGATAAAAATAATGCATCAAATTAACATCCCATTAGTTTGATGAGTATTATAAGTAGGATATATACCAGATGCTTCTGTATTAAATCAGTCTGCTGGATTTTACAAGATAGGATTCTATCAGAGGAACCAGCTGGCTTTAGAGAAGGCAGTTCAACTTTAGATCACTGTTATTTCTCCAGCATTTAGTTGAGAATACACTTCTCATCTACAGGAAAAATTATATGTTACCTTCATTGATGTGAAAGCAGTTTTTGACTTGATTCCCAGAAATAAGATATGGGACAAAATGAATGAGTTCTCCATCAGTTGGTGTCTACTAGATCTAATCATGAAACTTTATGAGAACAACACCATGCAGATTTATTATAGTTGTCAAGGACATATCTTACTCCACCAATACCAGTTCAAAAAGGGGTGAACTTCTATTATTTTAAATTACTATGTAAAACCAGTGGAACAAACTGTGGTCAAACCAGAATTTCACCCCATTTTGGTAACCAACAAGCCTGTTTCAGTTCTGCTTTACACAAACAGTTCAAGCATCCTCTCTGCTCCTTAGTAAGTCTGAGATGTCTTAGGACTCTCACCTTTTTTTGCAAGGAAAATTACCTTCTGCTCAGTCATGAAAAAACAAGGTAATAGTGTTATCAAGAAGTTCTTTAATAGGAACTAGGAACACCCCCACATACACACTTTATCTGAATTTATGTTTCTCAAGCTATTGTTCAATGGATAGAACCTGATTCAAGAAAGGGGATGGTAAGAGAGAATGATTATTTTCTGTTAGCATCTCATGAATCATAGGAATATGCAACAGCTTCCCAATAAATTGGTTTTCTATCTCTTAAATATTTAAATAGTCTTAAATAGGAATTCAGAATATGTGAGAATTTTGGATAAAGGGACACAGACTAATGCAACACTTATTCTGGAAATTCATGCAGATATCAGGGCTTGTGCAAAATACCTAAACATCAGCTTCTGAGACAAAAACATAACAAAATCAGCTAGAGGGGTAGTGCAACACTTTGGGCTAATGCATCCAAGAAAGACTCAGGCTGTTAGAAAACAAGCCAAGCCTACCTCAGTTCAGCTCATTCCCCATCACTGCAGCTATTGCTATTGCTTTTAAGTGCTTAAATGGAAATGCTTTTTAAGCACTCTTCACAAGTTCTTCCTGAGAGTAAATGGAGCCCAACCCTGTGAAAATGCAGTGATGAGAGAAAGTGAGTTCTAAAAAGCAAAACATTGCTGTCCTATTCATGTCAGTATAATCCTGTGGTCAGGAGATGATAGATAGATAGATAGATAGATAGATAGATAGATAGATAGATAGATAGATAGATAGATGTGTGTGTGCGTGATTTTAATGGAAGCAAGAACTTTCTTTGTTTTTCCTTCTTTATCTTTATCAAAGCCATTTCCCTTAGGGCAAGAGAGATAAAACTTAACAATGATCAGGACTAACTACCCATTCTTAAAACTACTGGTATAAAATAATGACTTCTCATTTATTAAATTAACTATTTCATGA
This sequence comes from Liasis olivaceus, assembly GCA_030867105.1. NCBI lineage: Eukaryota > Metazoa > Chordata > Lepidosauria > Squamata > Pythonidae > Liasis > Liasis olivaceus. The sequence goes on from CM061352.1 coordinate 41,771,269, forward strand.
ATGTATGCATGTAAATATGTTTGCATGTATGAATTTGCATGCCACCTACTGCCAAAATTCTAGGCAATTTATATCTCAGAACAAAAATAGTAAACTGAAAATGAAAATACAAAATATCATGTAGCCAGACAATCATAAGTTGTATCTTCTATCTTAAAGGCTTATTGGAAAAAATACAGTTTTTACTGCTTTCTGAAATGTCATCAGAAAATGGAGTATCTTAGGTAGGATAGAGATTATTCCATAATGATGGGACTGTTACTGAAGCTAAACAAACAATTTATTTATTAAGGGGGAAATTCTCTGCTTGTCCTCTCTCTCTCTCTTTCTATTTTCTATAATTTATCTTAATCTATCATTATAAAACGTAAGTAGTGCATTATGTTATTTGAGTACAGTGGAATTTATACAATATTGACTAGAGATTATTAACACTGTAATCTTTAGTTAACTGAAACCTTCAGAGATAAAGAAAAAAGAACTTTATATCAATATTAACTTTGATATCTAAAATGTCAATGTCAGTAAGCCCAGAATTGTTTAAATTTTGCATCCAAAGTTAAATATGGCACTAATAAACAACTGCAAAATACATCAAACTATTTGTTATGCAATAAAGGTTTCTGTTTCAAGCTTAATACTTAAGGTCTCCACTGTATTGTTATTTATTATTATTGTACATATTAAAGACAAAAAAGACGAAACAAAATATACAACAGCAAAAAGAAAGAAATTTAAAAAGCTTTTTTTTTTTTTAAATACTATTTGGTTTCTCTGTCTGCCCTCTCGGACACAACAAAGGAGGTGGACAGGATTGTACATATAATACGCAGTGCTTTAATTTGCATTTGGGAGCCAACTGGCAGCCATTGTGTCTCGTACAATATTAATGTTATTGTGCTGGTTTGCTAGCAAGTGGGCAACGACATCAAGGGAGTCCCATGTACAGCAGGTCTCAGTCATCCAATAATGGGATGATTAAGATCATGAGTTTCTGTGGCCAGATCACTCCATCACATATCCTGCTCAGCCCAAGATGGATTTTTATCGGTAGATACAGCGACTGCTGTTAATTACATAAAGCAGCTTAGGGCAGACCACTTTTTCCTGTTTCCTCCCTGCTGCAGCAACCAACCAACCAGCTCTTGGTGACCAGCAAGGGATCTAACCATGATAAAAGACTTAAAGAAATGTGCTACATCATCAAATATTTTTCCAACTCTGAAGTAAAGACCAGCTGCAAGTGCAGCCTCTTATGTTGGGCCCATGATTCTGGTTTTATTATTTGGTTTTATTACTGAAGGTTTTTAGTTCTCTACTTGCTTATCTGGAATAACCCTGAACTGAATTTTGGTGTATTATATGGCACTGGTACACTAAATATACATATATTAAATATAAATAAATTATATATATAAACATTTAATTTCAATTTATGTTCAAATGTCTTTTCACTTAACTGCCAAACATTTAGATATTATAAGACTTTTTTCATGTAAATAGTATATCACTTAAGAATAGGTAGATTGTTAGCTTTGGCTAAGGTACCTTCATAGTATTTTCTGATTCCAACCATCATCCTTATAGAATCTGACAAATGATTTCTCTGAAATGTCTTGTGATACCATTTACCTTTCTTTGAATTCCCTGCCCAAAACAAAAACATAAACTCTGCATTTCAAAAGATCCATCCCCACTGGTTAGGGAGATTCTATTCTATTATTTTTATACTGCTTACCTTCTGACAGTCTCTATATGGAATACCACAGTGTTTCTCTTCTCATTTAACATATACATGTGTTCTGTGTTCCTGCCCATAGCACAGTATGCTGATGACTGTTTATCTTTCATTTAAGTCAGGTGTAACAGTAAACATTCTTGAACATATACCTGACGTCACTAGTAAACTGGATGAGGAATAAAGTTAATTAAAGCTTTATTTTAATTAAAGTGTGGGTGGTAAGACCTGGTGTAGGTATTCATCTCTCTTTGGGATGGATTTTATATTCTCCCTTAAGGAGTAGCCCTGCATTTTGGGAATGCTTTTGGATTCTTCAGGTTGTTGGAGCGTTGTTTATAGCTAAAATGTTTTAAACAACTTTTACTGATATACCAGCTGCAGGGTCTCCCGTAGATAGACAAATTGTCATTATTATTATCAGCATCTGCATCATCCAGGTAAGACTATTCTAGCATATTTTGTATTATGTTGTCTCAAAAAAATAATATTTACCAAAATAATTATATACCCTGAATGCTGCAGTAAAGAGGTTAACCAAGAATTCTTATTATTTCAAGGACATTATGCTAATACTGAAAGATCTCAATGATTTTAATCTTTTATGCTTCTTGTTTTTTAATATGTTTTTGGGGTTGCTTTTACAGCTTTTTCTAAACTGCCCAGAACCATTAAGTCCATGGGGAATATATAAACCCCATGCCTATATCATCTATATCAGTGTTTCTCACAGTGTGGTCCTACAATCCCTGGAGGTCCCCGAAGACCCTCTCAGGGGTCCACAAAATCAAAATTATTTGCCAGCTTATGTTGAAAAATAATGCAATATTAAAATCTCATCAAACAATCATGAGAAGCTATAGCAGCCGCAAATACAGTAAATATTGATAAATATAACTCATGCAAAAGCTCTTTTGGGGTCTTCCATAATTTTTAAAAGTGGGAAGGGGTTATGAGAGAAAAAGGAACACTGATCTATATTATCTATATCTATATCATCTATATCTACAGGTTGTCCTCACCTAACGACCACAGCTAGGACCAGAACTTTCATCACTAAGTGATGGGTCATTAGGCAAAACATCATGTGACTGCATCACTTAGCAACCACAATCCTGGCAGTCCCAGTTGCCATTGTTAAGTGAATGCCCCAGACATTAGGTGAAGCAACTTCCTGCCGGCTTCCCACAATCAAGTCAGTTGGGAAGCTGGTAGGAAGTTGCAAGCCCCAGGCACTGCCAGGTGGCGGAAGGAGTGAAGGAGTATGTGGGGGTGCAGTGTGGGTCAGGTGTGCGAGGGACTCAGAACTGCTTGGATTTTCAGCCCCAGAGTAGAGAGGCTTCTGAAGCCTCTCCACTCTGGGGCTGAAAATTCTCTGTGGCTGAAAATCCTGCTTGGATTTTGTCACAGAGACTTTTCAGCCAGCCCCCAGAGATGAAAGGGAGTGGGCATGAATGTAAAGACAAAAAATATGAAAAATGTAGTCTTTTACTTAAAATTCATGCACTGTATCCCAACCAAAAGCCTATAACTACTACAAAATAAAGAAAACTCATTTCTGGACAACGTTCATATGATATAAGCTTCATTTTGTCACAGGTATTTTATAAATACTTTTTATGTGCAAAAAACTCAGAAGTGAATCAGAAGGGAACATAAAGGAAGCATTTCTCTTTGAGTTGTTGAAGTAATCATGTCTTTTCAAATTGCTCCAAAAGTAGTTTCTCCACAACCACTTAATTTTGCTGGGAAGACACAACTGCTTTAATTATTTTTAAAAGATGCTTTGCTCTCATTTCTGCATGTTGCAAAGAAGGTCTTTCAAATGCTTTGCTCAACATGGTATTTCATAGAGGAGAGCAATGCTTTATTAGTAGTATATTTGGCACTCGAACCAGTAAACAATTCCTAGTGTGAGAAAGAGAGAAATGAGTTGGTATTTACAAAATAAAGTGTAGGGAAGGTGTTACAGAAAATATTAAGGCATTGGCAAACTGGATGCTGAAAGTCATGGACCACAGTGAAAAAATGGGACTAAGATTAAATATAAAGAAGAGCAAATTAATTACAACAGGTACAACAACCAGCCTAAAAATGAAGATATTGAAGTGGTGAATACCTTCTGCTTTCAGGATCAACTATCAACAGCAAAGGCACAACAGTCAAGAAATATGCTACAGACTAGCACTTGATAAAGCAACCATGAAGGCCCTGGAAAAGTTATTCAAATGTTGTGATATGTCTATACTGCAATGATCAGAATCATGCAGGCAGTCATTTTCCCTGTGACACCATACTGAAGCAAAAGTGGAAGAAGCAGGATAGAAAGAGTATTGACACTTTTGAACTTTGATGCACAAAAAAATTCACTCAAATTATCCTACCATCTGACACATAAGGAAAAGACCTAGCTCTCTAGAAAAGTCTGTATTGGTAGGAAAGGTGGAAGGAAAAACAAGAAGAAGATAACCATCAACCAGGGGGATCAAGTCAGCAGCAATGGGTGCACTATTGGAAGATCTGAAGGACCAAGTTGGAAGATTCTCCTGAAGAAAATCTATCAATATAGTTGCTAGGAGTCAGCACCGACTTGATGGCACATCAATCAATCAATCAATCAATCAATCAATCAATCATCAAACTGAATGCAAGAAGCTGAGGTTAAATTGAATATGGTAGATCCATGAAAGAAGCAGAAAGGAGATATATGGAAAGATGTTAGGAGTAACAGAGGAAAATAGCATTTATTTTTCTAGCTGGTCATAGGTTCCCAGAAATTCATAGAGGGAATAAGTTACTTTTGACTCCCATTTTTTATTAATTCAATATATGATTGCCTCAGCATCCTTAAATGCTTAACTTTGTAGAAACAGCCAAATGTATGATATATCTACAAGATTTCTGGGGGAAATGGGTAAGACACCACATGGAAACTAGCCACTATTGGAATTTGAAACAATTTGGTTAAAAAAAGAAAAAAAGGTTGTCCCCTCCACCCCAGCAAAACAAAACAAAAACTGGATTTTTTTAGACCATAACATTTTTCTAAGGTGAAAAGTAAAGACATAAGGAGACAAAGTAAAGAATTCTAACTATAAAAACATAAGCTAGGTATCAAAATAAGGAAGCAAAAGTAGCAGGATGGATCACAAAAAGTTGAGAGCCAAGTGAATCTGGTAGTGCTAAGTTCCAGAGTGAAGACAGCAAAGAACTAAGTACTGGATGTCTGAATTCAGTGGAATTTGTAAGTTTCGAAGCAACAAAAACAACAGTCAGTGGATCAGGAACTAGACTCAAGGTGGTAACAGAATAAAACAATAGGCAAGTTGAATCTGGGAAATATCTACCTGATTGCATTAAAGCTGCCCTCCTAGTGCTATAAAGCATTTCTCAAACCAAAAGGGATAACGTAACTTAAGATCAAGTTTGACAATAATAAGGCATATAAAATAAGATTTCTGTGATCATAAAACAAGTTACGGCTGAGCCACTTTAACAATCTCCCTCCCACGCAAAATGAAGTGGATTGTGGGGAAGGAGAGTCTTTTTACACTAGGAAAATTCTTTTCTAAAGATGTACCAAAAAACTGCTTCCTCTCCTTCCTTCCGCTTTCCTAATTTGAGCAGTTCTTTTTTAAAAAAGAGAAACAGGATTCATAATTGAAGCTTGACTTGCTGCTGAATTTAGCTACAGTTGCCTTATGGTACTGGCTTTTGAGTGAGTTTTAATGTATATCATGTATGCCATGGCTTACGCTCATAGAAAATAATTATATGCCCACATAGCTGGAAGATATCTGAAATTTCTAAAGCTATACATAATTATTCATATCCCCTTCTTTTCTTATAAAATCTATATAATAAGGCACTATTGATCAGGTCTATCCCTAATTTTTAATATTCTTTTTTTTTTTTTTAATCTGCTTAACAGTCATTACTGACCCTGCAGTGACTGCCCCCTAGCGGTTTTCAAGGCAATTGCACCTTTCTAGTTTCGGAATTAGACTTTGCCAGAGCCTAATTCCTAGAGCGTCAGCCCAGCTGGCAGCACAGGAGGCGGGATTTCCGTTGCTTCGCGCCCCTTTTTCGGACGAGTGCAGTTTCGCGCTTTTTACCGGCAACTGTCCCGTCTCTCTGTGGAGCCGCTGCCAGCATTTTCCTCCCACCGGAGTGAGAGTGCTCATTTATCTACTCACGTACGTTTTCGATCTGCTGAGTTGGCAGAAGCTGCGGGTATAGAAACAAAAGCTCACCTTGTTAACGCGAGGCTGGACTCAAACCGCTGAAGCTTTCAGCCATTTCTGGCCGGCACTTTCAGCGTCATTAAGCCGCTGCGCCACCGCGTCCCCCTTTTAATATTCTAATATTCTAATATTCTAATAATATTCTAATAATATTCTAATATTCTAACACTGCAATATTATAGAGTTTCATATTCAAGCACATTATTGTAAAGCAAAGACATAGTAAGTAGACAAGACTTGAATCTGTATAAAAGTACTGGAACTATTGTATCATATATGTTGTAAAAGGCATAAAAATTTTGAGAACTAAGTATGATAGCTGTTGAAATCTAGAGGAAAAACCAGTGGGATTCCTAAGAATAGCATTTCCCTACTGCAAAGTTCTGATTTCTTTCTCAACATTTAAATTGTTGCAAACTCAAAAAGAATCTGTTCAAGAAATCTGTAATTTTTACTTGGAGATTGCTTTTCTATGAAGTGGCAATACTCTTGCTAACATATTCTCTGCAGCAAACTTGAAGTTCTAAAATAAGCTCTAAGAGCAAATACATCACATAATATTGTTAGATTTGTAATTTCACCTAATGCTATAATGTTCAAAACAGGAAGTAAACATTTAGCTAATTATCTTACTGGGTGGTTTGTTTGACTTGGAAAGATTTTTCAATAATCTTTCTTGAGCAGAAGCCTGCTGAGAGAAGTTAATGAAAGGTAAGTAAATATATTAAGAGACTGTCCATTAATGGCTACAATAAAACAGATTAACAGCTAACAAGTGACAAAAAGGAATAGATACAAATTGAGGAATTCTGAATAATATATGTATACAGTTACAATATAAATCATTATCCAGCTTTACTTAATCTTTGTTTTATAATTATTGGATAAAGCCAGCAACAAGACAGCCAAAATATATTCAGATTCACATATTTGAATGGTAAAACTGAAACTGCATTGAATGTGTTCAGCTCTATACAATTATCACAGAGCCTTGGAGTTGAAAGGTATCTTAGAGATGATTTTATCCAACTCAACTCAGTGCTAGATCCACTAGAGTTGAAGACCTCTATGGGTCTGTACTAAAATATACTAGTGAATGGCCATGCAAGTGCAAGAATTAACAGTGTTATTTCTGTACAAACAGCAAATTTTCAGTCTTGGTTTAAACATTTTAATTGAATATAAAATCACAGTCTGTGGTACATTCATTTTTAGAGGGTCTTTAAACTAAGAATGGTAATCATTCTCTAAGAATGGTAATCACATTGCCATGTGACACTTATATTAGAGCACACTTTTTTTTTTTGGTGAAAAATTATCTATCCTGGCATCCAAATAATTCTTCAGAAATTCTGCAAAAAAATCTGCCCAGCTGTTGACTTTTTAAAATCTCTGGATTATTCTTAATTTTTTTTTTCCTTCAGGTGTAGCATTTCTAACAGAGCTGGATAGATCTACCAGGCATATTTTCAGTTTCTCAGATACAAGCATTAATTTGAGGCAAGACAGAATATTCAGGTGGTTAAAGGTGGTTAAACTCAGCTCCAGTGCTACTTGCAGCATGGACATCACATGAGGTAGCACACAATCAGAGTAAATTAAAAATACATTACGTTATTCCCATACTGGTAAAAAGTCTGACTTGAGAAGGTTGTTATTAGTTTCTCTGTTAGAGTGAATGCTAGGGCTTGTCAACAAATCTCAGTTTTCTAGACTTAAGCCCATATTCAACACTTAGCTGGATTTAGGGGGAGTTTTTCAGACATGAATCAAATTAATTGATTAAATTGCTTATTGCAGACAGACTTGAAGCCTTAAACATAAGTTGATTCTCCAGATCTGTGCAAAGAGGTTAGAGCATATCTGTGGTCCAAAATTTAAATTGTAAACTTTTTCCTCCCATACTTCCAGCTTAACAGATACTTTTTTCAATTTTTTTTAATAAATAAAACTTTATTTAACAATGATGCAGCATATACAGATGTACAAATACATACATATCAGTACTCCATGCTTGTTTTATTATTTTTATTAGTCTTATTATAACAATTTTATTTTATTTAAAAAGGTACGTTTTCAAAAAAGACATTACCTATGAATAAAAGATCATTACTGAGGTTGTGCAATTATTATATACTTGACTATCCATTAAGTATTGAATTGCATTGGAAAATATTCAATATATATTTATGTAATGGCTCTCTAACCTGGTTTCTGCCTCACTACATTACTTCTTGGTCTATTTTATTATTTCCCTCCCTTTTTAAATCTATAAATGTCAGTGCTTCTTGTTCTCTCTCCTTTTAGTCATTGTGCCCTTCTTTCCATTTCCATTTTTTCATTCAATAGAGCTGATAAGGTCTTCCCCATTTTAGGCCTATCTACCTTTCCTTCCTACTGACTCTCTTCCATCTATTCTACCTTTTCAGACTTGGCATATTCTTGAATCTCCTTCTCATTTTTGGATGGTAAAGTCTCTGTCTCTTCCTCGTTATAATGCTCTCTCCCTTTTCTCAAATAAGCTCCTTTGTCTCTCAGACTCAGAACTGCTGGAAGGTGCCTAAACCTGATTATGTGACCAGTAAAAGGCCTTGGACATGTGAGTGTATTGCAAATTGACTGTCAAAGGAGATGTGATACATGAATATCATCTGCTATCTCCCCAAATATTCATGCCCAAGTAGCCATTCCCATGAATCAATATTCCAGTCTATGCCACCTGCTCTGAGAGTCCAAAATATGCTTCTCCTTGAATTCTTTCTTCTAGCTCAACATGATGGGGGATGGTGGAGCAGAAGGATCATAAATGAAAATTGGGTTGACTACGCTATTTACAGGAAATAGTCCAATAAACTTGGCATCCAGCTTATTAAAATGGTCACATGGCGGACAAGTCTGGTAGAAAGCCAAACACGATCTCCAACAGCAATGGAAGAGAAGCTTTCTGACAATTATGGTTAGCAGAGCACTTTTAGGAAGCCTTTCTATAACTCAGTTATCCTTAAGGAGGCACTAAGTAGTTGGAAGCTCTTGATAGAAATCAAGAAGAGGTAGGTGGAGGTGGTAGATGTAGATGGTCTGAAATGGTAACATCTGAACAGAGGCAAAACAGGGTTATTATAAGTGAATTCAGGAATTGTGCTCTTTTCACAGGGAGGCTAGGTTTATTTTTTTTGTTTGTTCACTGTAAAACCTGTTATATTGCTTGAGGTAATGACACATTAGCATAATATGGGAAATATGAGCCTCAAGAACATAAGAAGGATAATCAGAGTAAGATCAGCAATCAGATAAGATCTCAGAGTCATAGAAGAATATTAAAAATGCAAAACAATCTAAAACAGAAGACCTGACACAGCATAACAAGGCAAGTCAATTGCATTCCTGTTCCTCTTACATCTCTGCAGCAAATAGTTGAACCCATAAGTTGGAAGGCTGAAGGTCTCATACTTCCCTGCCTCTATCCTGGGTCTTCATACCCTGGCCCCACCTCCTTCTTTGGGACAATCACTTTGCAGTTTCTATTGCCACCATCTATCTCCATAAAGCACCTCATCTGGTATCCACTCACCATATAGCATGAGAGAGGGATAAGACTAGCATTTTGTTGTCTATTTAAACAAAAGTTAAAATAATTTCTGCACTGCCAACATTTGGCCATATAACATATAGACATGTGTCTATAGGATTCACTTTTCCTTCCACTCTCACTTCAGAGATAGACTAATGCCACAAGAGATAAATGAAATATTTTTTAATTAAAAAGAAGGAAAGATAAAATATAACCCAGTACGACCCTCCTGTTTAACAAAATTCAAACATTCATTGTTGAAAAAGATAAATTACAAAGATGGTCAGATGATGGCCAGCTTGCTGACTGGGGAATTCTGGGAGTTGAATTCTGGGAGTTCCATTGACAATCAGCTACTGGCATCTAAAAATTGCCTAGTTTGAAAAACACTGCTCTAGGCAGACCCCAACTTGATGCTTGTCTGCCGTGTAATAAGAAAAGAAGAACATTATAAGATGATTGCACAGAGGAAAATAGATTTTTTTTGAACTATCAATAAACACAATTCCCAACCTTGAAAATTATGAAGAACAAATCTAAGTTAGATTTAGCAACATACACAAAAACAAAATACTATCACAAGTTCTTCATTTCACTTGTTTGTTAACTATTTGTTACTCTTGAAATGGAAGTTTCCTCTGCTTCAATCACCTGGACTTTCAGGCTTCTTGAAAATTCCCAACTTTAATCGGTGCCTGGAATTAAACAATATTAGTCCTGTGCTTTCTCCAACTTCAGTTCACAGCTCTTGAACTCTGCACTTTGTTTTTCTTTTTGCAACAGAGAAGGGGGCATTTTAATTAAAAAGAAGGAAATATGCTGTTTACTCACATCATCCATTGATACTTACTCCTTCATGAGTGAAGGAATGAAAAAATCTGAGATGAAAGGAGAAAAAAAACCCTCTGATCCACCCTTTATGAATCCTTGCTCTACCTGAGCCAAGAGAAATCATGCATGCATGCATAAAATATCATGCTGATTTTGTACATCAGAACCACACCTGCTTGTGGAAATGTGGATCGCTGTCCAAGTCTGCAGCCTACATGCACAACAACTTTCCTTAATAATTTTGTAGTGTGATTGGGAGAATGAAGGACTTATGGCTTTGGAGAATGGAGTGCAAGTAGAGGATGAGGAAGATGTGCAAATTGAAACCCCTTGCTGTCACGTTGATACTGAATTAGACCTAGTGGCCCAAAATGGTTTATTAACTGCAAAAGCAGTTGTTTCCATTGACAATCAGCTACTGGCACCTAATAATAATAAGATAGATGAATTCAAGTTCCTCTTTGAGAGGTGTGTGATTGGATCCCAAGGAAAACTCATGAAGGAAGAAGTATCAAAGTAGGAGGTGAATAAATGCAAGGAGAAGAGGCTGAACAGATAGAAACCACAGAGCGAGAGAGACAGAGTGGAGAGTAAGTACCGCCAGAGCCCTTAGGATAACAATGGGATCCCTATTCACTGAGTCAGGTGTTCATACTTCTGCAAGTAGAAACAGTTCTAGCATAAGAGAATAATGATACAGATGACCACAAATCAATTAGGCCAGATGGCACAGGAAGCAAGGAATTATACCTTCTCTCACCCAGATCCTGCGAAGTCAGATTTACCAAAGTGACCTGGCAGGGAAGGTATGGCACAACAAGCTATCCTGGACAAATGCCACTTTCTACTTGCAATGATTACAAAAATGTAGGTATTTTTTTTAAAAAAAAATACAACCCCCTATTGTATTTTTTTAAAAAGATGTTGACCCTCTCTTTTTGCTGAATGACAGAACTCATTCTATGGGGCGGAAGGAGAGGAGGGTGCTTGGAAAAGAGCCCCAATTACTAACATTGCTTCCCAGTAGGAGATAAGGCACTGTGCTCAGCCAGGCTCAAAGTGAAATCTAACTAAGCATGACTGCTTAGAAGAGATAAGAAAGGGACAGGCAGGAGGAGGAGGAGACAAAAAATGAAAGAACCTGAAAAAGGGGGGAGGGACCCTGATCCACCATTTATGAACCCTTGCTCTACCTGAGCCAAAAGAAATCATGCATACATTAGAAGTACCAAAGCACTCATTAGCAGCAACTGCTCTTGCCTCTGAATTACTGAAAACTTTAATTCCCATAAATTTTGAAGAGTCAAGCAAATGGTGGCAGATCAAAAATATATAACCCTGGCTCAGTGAGATAACAGATCAAGGCTATCAGTCTATAAAAGAAGTCAGAATTGTATAACTCAGGATGATAAGAAAAAGGATAATAGTATGCTCAGCATTTCATTAGTAGCTCCAATAAGAGAGAGTTTGCAGTGCTTATACAGGTAGTCCTCAACTTACGACCACAATAGGGACCAGAAAATCCATTGTTAAGTGGTGCGGTCATTAAGTGAGGCATCCTGTGACCACACCTGATTTTATGACATTTTTTGCAGTGGTCATTAAGCAAATGATCATGTTGTTAAGTGAATCATTTGGTTATTAAGCAAATCAGTCATTAAGTCAATCATGTGGTTCCCCATTGATTTTGCTTGTCAGAAGCTGGCTGGGAAAGTCACAAATGATGCTCACCCCAGGATGCTGCAACCATTGTAAATGCATGCTGGTTGCCAATCACCCAAATTTTGATCACGTGACCATGGGATGCTGTCCCAGTCATAAATGCGAGGATCAGTCATAAGTAACTTTTTTCAGCACCATCATAACTTCGAATGGTCACTAAATGAATGGTCATAAGTCAAGGATTACCTTAGGCTTAACAAATTAAGCTAATAGAGAGATGAAAACAGATGAAACGAAGTTGCCTTTTAAAGGAAAAGCACATGGCAAACAGAAGATCCTCTGGAAAAAACCTTGCAGTTTGTCTGGCCACCTATTTGGCATACTAGAATTACACAATTGTAGTGTGGAGTGGAACTATCAGGAGAAGACCATAGGCCTAGAAATATAGCAACTTTTTGAAGCTAGATAAAAGTTGTACCAGAAGAGACAGATAATGCTCTTATTTCAGAACTAAATGCATTAAAGGAAGCCTGAATGGAATTGCAATAGCAATTAACCCTTAATTGTCCCAGAGAAGATTTAATGGAGTTAGCAGCCTCAGAATATATTAATATACTACAATGGCTCTTTTCAACTGGCCTTGGATCTGAATTACTCAGCTGCAGTATGCAGCACGAAGAAACTGCTATCAAGAATATAGTCACAGACTGAAGAGGAAAAGAGGAGTGTACGATTTCCCTCTTTAGCTGGAATGCTGCAAGATGGTATTCCAGCCACAGGGAAGATTCCTTTCTCAACTATGTATCTCTTTGTAATATTTTATGGATCTAGGAAACATTATCCAGCAATGAGATAGTGGTATATGGTTTCGTCTCAATCTTGAAGCTGAAACTGAGGAGGGAAGGTAGAGAGGGACCGTGGTCTGTTTCCACCACTCTGAATCTGAGGCTTATTAGATCTTCTATCTCTAAGCAATATGCATGATGGTTGCTCTCTATTTTATCTATAATATCCTCTGAGTGATTTATACATTCCTCCAGTGAGACAATCTCCACAGTACAGGATGAGCTGGAGACCTATTTATTAGATTTCCTGTTCATTTATAGTGATGGCTAGTGATTTTAATACTTGAATAAGACCTGGTGATGACTCACTATATGCCAGATTTCAGAGCTGTCCTTCTGCCTCTGAATCATCAGATGGTCAAAGTATATGCAATCCAACTGTGCATTTCTGCCTAGTCTAGATAGCAAGTATGTTTAATTTCTCCATGTTAAATGACCATCCAGAGGAATTCACCTAGGCTGGCTCTAAAAGGAACATTATTTCATCATTGGCATGGATAGTCTGCTCTGCTGTGAGGTTATTGAAATTATTTCCCAATTCATAAATGACCTTTTCTCAACTTTCTTATGTCTTGTAATGTCTCTGTATTAGATGTCTAATGCATTATGAGCCCCATGCTTCCATTCATAGAAGAACTTGTTATGCTAAATGGCCTTTCAGTTAGAGAAAGAACAAAGGAACACGCAGCTTCAGAGTTACTCCAGTGCATTTGTTCCTCCCTTATACTGCAAAATCCATTAGTTAATCTTTGACAACTATGATATGCTAGTGTGGTAATTACAAAAAATATAAACAGATATGAATAATGATTGCTATAACTTCCCAGCACTAGTTAGAGCCGTGGTTCAACTTAGATTGTGTTAAGAGCTAAAACACTTACTGCATATTATAAAATGCATAAAATTAATGAGAATCTAATGTGATTACAGGAACCTTCCAATCAAAAGGATTATAATAAACAATTACTCAAGTACAAGAAGTAAGCCACTACAAAACAAACTTGATTCAAGCTGTAAGAAATTAAGATTCTGCCTGTTTTTGGACACTATAGTAGAACATTCTAAAAATGCCTACTCTTATATAGGTAGCTAATCACCAAAGTCTGCAGGGAGTTTATCAAGAATTTTATATATAGGTACAGTCACAGGACAACCTATGTCTCAGCTGTTTAATAAAGATCTCTTGGATTGGCCCAGTAACGATAGTAGCTGTTGAGAATTTAAGGGGCCAACTCAGATTAAGGAAGGCCTTCCAGGCTAGAACCTGGGAGACCATGAGTTCTTGTCTCACCTTAGGCACAAAGCCAGCTGAATGACCTTGGGCCAGTCACTTTCTCTCAGCCCTAGAAGAAGGCAATGGCAAACCACTTTTGAAAGTATTGCCAAGAAAACTATAAGGACTTGTCTGTGTACTTGCCTGGAGTCAGCACTGATTCAAAGGCACAAAAAGAAAAAAGAAAAAGAAAAAAGGGTTGGGGGGAATAGAACTGTAGAATGGTAGGGTCCTGTTTTGGCTGCACTCTTTTATTGATAAATAACCCTAAAGGTTGGGAGCTTGAAATCATTGTTGCCATCTTTAAAAACACAAAAGAAGGATGACCCTGCTAAGTAGAAGCCTACTCAATATAATGAGTAAATTCTATGCTAAGGATATATATGGAAATAGGAGAGACTGAGGTGAACAGGAAAATATTCTAGTAGAGGAACAGACAGGTTTTAAGAAGGGACATTCCATTATAGATCAATGTTTGGCCTTTCAACACCCAATAGAGATATATTCTACCTGTTCCATTAGTTTAATGCATGTACATTTTATTGATTTTTAAGGCAGTATACAGTTCTGTTCATGGCAATAAGCTGAGGGAAAATCTGGAAGCTTTATAATTGACTGCCTGCTATTTTTAATATGAACTTTATATGAAAATACATCACTGAAAGTTAGATGCAGCCTGTAGGTATATTTAATAACTCCTGTCAATGCCCAAAAATAAGGTAAGTAGGAGTGTATTCTGGGTCTGTACTATATAATGGTTACATTTAATAATTTGGCTAACCATTTAAATACTTTCAATTTTCACCCTCCTAAGATTAAGGAAAGTTTTGTTAATATCTTATTGTATCTGTACAATGCAGTCATTTTTCTTCAGGGCCCCTGCTGGACTTGGAAGAGCCCTGAGGATCTTACATAGAAAAGAAGTGGTTTATTGATTGTAAAAAAGTAAAATTATGATTTTACCAAATGACCTAAAACACATCTTAGTGGAATTCCATTTTTTGAGTACCAGAAAGTCACATACAATATTCTTTGCCCAAACTGCTCAGGAAAATACAGCTGACAGCTTTAAATTCCTAAGATCTAAAGGTGATAGTCACCACCAGCCACTCTTTAGTGAAGATGCTTTATGAAGTTCAGTTCAGGTCCTTTCTTGACTTCAGGCCACTAGAATGCATTCAGGCTAAATGTTTAAGATCGGTGCTTCAGATCCTGCAATATGTGCCTCAGGCAACCTTGCATGGTGGAGTTAGAGGCATATACCTGAACAGCTCTTCTTAAAAACAGTCTAAAGCTGTCCTATTTTTCTATGCAGCTGGTCCCCTCAGCTTTTGACTATGGTTTCCACTCTACATGAAAGAGGGCATTCATGCTGAAATAAATAAATACTCTTAACATTTTCTCCAGCTAACCTATAGATTAGACACCTTTTGGATTATAAAAAGATTTGTGCTCTGTTGAAGCAGTGAATTCTGAAAAGTGAATGTCACAGGTTCTTTTTTTTTTCTTTTTTTTTAACTCTACCCAATTAGATTGACCCAGACTCAAAAGAGCCACAAAAGCACTGGACCCTGGACAGGTAGATTTTTTTATAATTCCCTAAGATGGTTGGGGAGATATAAAAGTGAAATGTGAAACTTACAAAGCTATATATGAGTACTTTCTATTTCTTCTATCCTACATTCTATTCTATTGCTATTATTTCTATATGTAAATACTGTTGATGGATTACGATCCCTCAGTAGCCTGCTAAATTTCTTCCTTTTGCATTACAAGACATGACAAAAAAATTAGCCAGGAACTATGAATACAAATGACACAGTTGGCAAACTGCAAAGTAGTACAAGACAGACTTTCATTTTTTAAAAATTAGGTTTAAGTTAATACTGAATATCTGCTGAGTTAGATACATATATTATTGTTGCTCTCACAGTAAACCAAATGTTAGACTGGATTTGGCATTTTTATCCACCGATTGAGTCCTTCCCAAGGACCTGGCATAGGCAGCTGTTGTTTGGTGGTGTTGCAAGTGTTGTCTCAGGATGTAAGGTGTTCCAGATAAGGCTGCCTTTTGCAATTGATGGATGGTGATTTTGTCAATGCCGATGGTCTTCAAGTGGTGCTCCAGCTGCTTTGGGACTGTACCCAAGGTGCCTATTACTATAAGTACTATCTTTGCTTTCTTTTGCCATAGTCACTCTACTTCTATTTACAGGTCTTCATATTTTGTGATTTTCTCCAGTTCTTTCACTTCTATTCTGCTTTCTCCGGGTACTGCAATGTCCACTATCCAGAATTTTTTGTCTTTCTTATCAACAATTGTTAAGTCCAGAGTGTTGTGTGGCAGGTGCTTGTCTATTTGAATTCTAAAATCCCAGAGCACTTTAGCTTCTTCATTTTCTATTTTTGTCTGTTTTGTTGTCCCACCAGTTCTTGTTGCAGGCAAATGGTATTTCTTGCAGATGTGCCAATGCACCATCCTTGCTACTTTGTCATGCCGTTGTTTGTAGTCAGTCTGTGCGATCTTCTTGCAGCAGCTAACTAGGTGGTCCACTGTTTCTTCAGCTTTTTTGCAGAGGCGGCATTTGCTGTCTGTTGCTGTCTTCTTGATTCTGGCTTTGTATGCATTTGTTCTTAAGGCTTGGTCTTGTGCAGCCAGAATTAGCCCCTCTGTCTTTTTCTACAGCTTTCCTGCTCTTAGCCATTGTCAGGTCTTGTTGTTATCTGCTTTACCTGCTAGTATTTTTTGTGTACTGGCCATGTAATACTTTGCCTTTCCATGTCTCCTTTCTATTCTTCATTTGCTCTTTCTTATAGGCCAGTTCGGTCTCTTTCGAATTTGGTAAGCCTTCATGATGTACTAACTTCATTGCATTTTCTTCACTGTCCTTCAGATATTTTTCCAACAGCCTTTTTCTTCTTCAACTGTCTGGTGTATTTACAACATTCCATGCCCATCAATGTTCCTTGGTAAGTAGAGTCTGTCAATGTCACTGTGTAGATGAAGGGCATGATTTATTGTCATTATTTTTCTGGTCTTCCTATCCAGGGCTTCTAGTTCTGCTTAAGTCCAGTCCACTATTCCAGCTGTTTATCTAATGACTGGAATTGCCCAGGTGTTAACTGCCTTGATGGTATTTCTGCTACTGTGTTTGGACTTTAAGATCTTTTTCACTCTTATGATCTATTCATGACTAAACTTCTTCTTGACTTCAATGTTCTTCATGATGTCAGCTTGAAGGATGCCCAGGTATTTGTAGTGATTTTCTTCATCCAGACTCTTGATGTTATTTCCATAGGGCATCTTGATTCCTTCAGTTTTCACTATTTTTCCCCTGTGGATGGTAAGGGTGGCACATTTCTCCAGTCCAAACTCCATTGCAATATCTTGTCTGTATATTCGGACAGTGTTAAGCAGCAATTCTATTTCAGATGGTGCTTTTCCATACAGCTTCAGATTGTCCATGTAAAGGAGGTGGGATAGCCTGGCAAATGTTTTTGATGCTTGATAGCCATGGCCTGACTTGTTCATTATTGTTGACAGAGGAATCAATGGAATGACAAACAGTACTGGTGATAGGAAGTTTCCTTCTCCCAGTCTATTACCATTGACCAACAACTATGTCTTCCATTGTGCCACAGATCTTGGCATAAATCATGTGGCAGGAAGTCAAATGCCTTCTTGAAATCAATCCAAGCTACATTCAGGTTGGTCCTTCTTCTCCTGCAGTTTTTCAAAACCATCTTGTCAATTAGGAGCTGATCTTTTGTTCCTCTGCTGTTTGGGCAGTTCCCTTGGCTATGGCTGTTATTTGCTGCTTTATTATTTCCAGTGCTTCTTTGATCTTCCTTGCTTCTAGGTTATATTTTTTTTATCAGGTATTCTTTGATTTTCTTGTTCTTCAGCTTCTTTTCTTTCATCTGTTCCAGCTTGCTTGCATGTGATCTTAGCATGCTGATCTTATTTTCCAACCTGATCTTCCATTTTGGTAGTTCACTGTTTGGCTTTTTTCCCCCTTGTTTGTTAATTTTGCATCCAAGGTATTCAGTTAAAACTATACATAAAAGCTATAGTTGTTTTGTTTCTTGCAGTGAGCTGGTGCTTATATTTGATATTACAGTATTGGCATCTTTTAATACTTGTGCTAGCTGTTTCTTTGTAACAAGCTTCAATTTAAGCAACCTTATTCTGTTGTTTAATGTAATAATAAATAAAGAATATCATTCCTCTTTCTTTACCATTCATTCATCTATTTCTGAAGATCCTAAATAACAATGATTAATCCTATCTAAATACAGTACTGTGCAAAAGTTTTAGGCAGGTGTGAAAAAAATTCTGTAAAGTAAGAATGCTTTCGAAAATATATATTGTAATTGTTTATGTTTATCAATTTACAAAATGCAAAGTGAGCGAACAGAAGAGAAATCCAAATCAATATTTGGTGTGATTACCCTTTGGCTTCAAACCAGCATCAATTCTTACACTTACACACTTTGTACACTTGCACAAAGTCAGGGATCTTGTAGGATTAGAGTCAGGTGTATGATTAACCAATTATACCAAGCAGGTGCTAATGATCATCAATTTCATATGTAGGTTGAAACACAGTCATTAACTGAAACAGAAACAGCTGTGTAGGAGGCTTAAACCTGGGTGAGGAACAGCCAAACACTGCTACTAAGGTGAGGGTTGTGGAAGACAGTTTCATGTCACAGGTCATACACCCTGGCAAGACTGAGCACAGCAACAAGACATAAGGTAGTTCTACTGTATCAGCAAGGTCTCTCCCAGGCAAAAAATTCAAAGCAGACTGGGGTTTCAAGGTATGCTATTTAAGCTCTTTTGAAGAAAGAAACAATGCAGTGGTCGGCCAAGGAAACTTAATGCAGCAGATGAAAGACACATCATGCTTACTTCCCTTCGACATCAGAAGAAGTCCAGCAGTTCCATCAGCACAGAACTGGTGGAAACCAGTGGAACCCAGGTACACCCATCTACTGTCCGGAGAAATCTGGCCAGAAGTGGTTTTTATGGAAGAATTGTGGCCAAAAAGCCATACCTCCGACGTGGAAACAAGGCTAATCGACTCAACTATGCACAAAAACATAGGAACTGGGGTGCAGAAAAATGGCAGCAGGTGGTCTGGACTGATGAGTCCAAATTTGAAAGATTTGGCTGTAGCAGGAGGCAGTTTGTTGGCTGAAGGGTTGGAGAGTGGTACAATAATGAGTGTCTGCAGGCAACAGGGAAGCACGGTCAAGGTTCCTTGCAAGTTTGGGGCTGCATTTCTGCCAACGGAGTTGGAGATTTGGTCAGGATCAATGGTGTCCTCAATGCTGAGAAATACAAGCAGATACTTATCCATCATGCCATACCATCAGGGAGGCATGTGATTGGCCCCAAATTGATTCTGCAGCAGTACAACAACCCCAAACATACAGCCAATGTCATTAAGAATAATCTTCAGTGTAAAGAAGAACAAGGAGACCTGGAAGTGATGGTTTTGCCCCGACAGAGCCCTGATCTCAACATCATCTGTCTGGGATTACATGAAGAGACAGAAGCCAAGTCTGTCTGGGATTACATGAAGAGACAGAAGGATTTGAGGCAGCCTACATCCACAGGAGATCTGTGGTTAGTTCTCCAAGATGTTTGGAACGACCTACCTGCAGAGTTCCTTCAAAAACTGTGTGCAAGTGTACCTAGAAGAATTGATGCTGTTTTGAAGGCAAAGGGTGGTCACACCAAATATTGATCTGATTTGGGTTTTTCTTCTGTTCACTCATTTTGTAAATTGATAAACATAAACAATTATAATATATATTTTTGAAAGCATTGTTACTTTACAGCATTTTTTCACACCTGCCTAAAACTTTTGCATAGTACCGTGTGTGTGTGTGTGTGTGTATATGTATGTGTGTATGTGTGTGTGTGTGTATGTATGTGTGTGTGTGTGTGTATGTGTGTGTGTGTGTGTATATGTGTGTGTATATATATATATATATATATATATATATATATATATCCAGAATGACCATGTGTGAACATTATAGAAAGCATGCCAGAAATAATAGTCCATCCCTGATTAGATGCCAACTACACTGAGAAAATGAAACAGGCCTTTTTCAGAAGTCTAGCTGAATGGATCACAGAGAGTTAGGGTCAGTATGTCCTTTAAATATGATCTTAATAGTTAAACAGCTTCATACAGAATAAGGTAAACCATAATTTGTCTCCATCAAGCTGAGCTTGGTTCCTGGTGACATCATAAACCTAGTCATGCAATCTTCTTAGCAGAAATGTGGAAGCAGCTTGCCATTTCCTTCTTCCTGAAGGCTTTTTGACTTCCTATACAGCCTAGCATATAAACCTGCATTTATTTCCAAGCCCAACCAGAGTTAGCCAGATACTGCTACTTACCAAGGAATGCAGAAGAAAGCATCCGTTCAAATATCCATTCAGTACTTTAAGAGTCTTTATCAGCAAGCTGCATCTGAAACTTTCGGTTGTCCAAATTTAAATCTTCCTAGAATGGCTGCATAATCTGATGTCCCAGGCTGCTACCAGTTCTTGGAAGCCCTAAGCTGCCACCAAAAAATAATTGTGAATGTAACAAAAGAAATTTTTTTATCCTTAACCATAAAAAGGTATGCAGGAATGTTAGAAATAAATATTACATAGCTTCAGAGACACCTACATTATGAGAAGTGATCACTAAATCTTATGAAACAAAAAAAAGCTCAGAATTAGTCTTTATGGATACCTGTCATCAGTAAATCAACATGTAGATTTTAACAACTGAATATTTAAACAAAATTTCATTTGATATTAGGTTGTGGCATATTCAACAAAAAATAACATTCTGGACTGAGGGTATTTCATTCCATTTGCTGACAAAATAAATTAGTAAATCATTATGTAGCTGGAGATGCAATGAGGATGAGGATTCATTAAAACACATTTTTGCAATGTCCCAGAATGTAAGAAGTAATTTTATATATTATTTTGACTTTGAGAAGGATTAATTACTGTTGGATATCCATTTTTTTAAAAAACTACATATCTATTACATGGACAAAGGAAATAGATTCTCTGTGCAATTCTGTTGATAAAAGACTTGTCCTTCCACATTAGAAAAATAAATTTATGGTCCCAATTAATCAGTGGATTGAAGACCAGATGTTATTTGTGATTTATGAAAAAGTTGATTACAGATGTAGGTTATGTATAGATGTTTATAATAAAATAAGGTCATATTTTATTGAAACTGTTTTACGAAAATGTGTGTGTGTGTGTGTGTGTGTGTGTGTGTGTGCCTGTGTGCATAGACCTCAAATATAGAATTTTGTTTTCTCACTTCTTTTCAATTAAGAAAGTGTTAATAAAAATGTTAAAAAGCAGAAAAGTAGAGTAAATAACATTTATTTCTTTTATTTCATTAATTGCATTAACTAGTGACATTGTTTAATCAGAATTAATTAAACAAATTAATTTTGATTATTTACCTTTTCTGGAGAGCTCATTAAGAGTTTGGACTAACCATGGAAATCCAGTTTACTTTTCTTTTGATGTTTTTGTGTATTTTATTTTATTTTATTCTAGATCTATCATCTGTCTGTCTGTCTATCTATCTATCTAACTGGAAATCCAGTTTCATGTCAATCCTCGGCCATGGAAGTTGATATCGTACCAGTCACTCTTTTGCAACCGAAGCTACTTCAGATGGTTGTTGTGAATAAAAATTGGAGAACAGAGTGATATATATGCTGCATTGAACTTCTGGAACCAATTCAGGATAAGAATAAATAAACACAGAATATTAATTTAATTTTCAATTAATGAAAGTTATTATAATCCTAGACCCTCCCAAAACTGGCTCAGTTATTTTTAGGAAGGCAGTGTCCTAAGTTCTCCAGAGTTGTTAGTCCTGTGGGTGACTATTTATCTTTCCTATTTTGTATTCAGACTTTAAAGAGAAATTCTGCTGTAAGTCTATTATAGGAATCCAGGCAAAGATTTTGAAATGTCAGCCTTACCAGATAGCCCAGGCAGGAAACATGACTAGATAAACTAAAACTACTTTATTGTAAAGCTGGGAGTTTGAGGGTTCTGGGCAGTATCTTAGGTGTTCCTAGCACTGTGCTCTTCTGGACAGAGAGCTCTGATGTTGTTCCTGGGATCTGTTGGAGCCACTCTCCCAGCTTAGCAGTTACAGCCCCGAGTGCTCCTACCACCACTGGGACCACTTTGGCCTTTACTTTCCACATCTTCTCTAGTTCTTCCTTCAGGCCCTGGTACTTCTCCAGCTTCTCATACTCCTTCTTCCTGATGTTGCTGTCACTTGGCACAGCTACATCTATCACCACTGCTGTCTTCTGATCCTTGTCTACTACCACGATGTCTCATTGATTGGCCAGTACCTGCCTGTCCATGTGGATCTGGAAGTCCCACAGGATCTTAGCCCTGTTATTCTCCACAACCTTCTGTGGAATCTCCCATTTGGACTTGGGAGGGGATTGCCCACACACCACACAGATGTTCCTATACACAATGCCAGCTATTTGGTTGTGCCGTTCAGTGTTCCTGCCTGCATCTTACACCCTGCCACTATGTGCTGGACTGTCTCTGAGGCTTCTTTGCACAATCTGCACCTTGGGTCCTGTCTAGTGTGGCAGACCTCTGCTTCTATGGATCCGGTGCTTAGTGCCTGTTCTTGTGCTGCTATGATCAGTGCCTCAGTGCTATCTTTTAGTCCAGCCCTTTCCAGCCATTGTTAGGATTTCCCACTGTCAGCCACCTCAGCTATCTGTCAGTGGTACATCCCATGCAGGGGCTTGTCTTGCCATATGTCTTGCCATACTTCCTCCACTTGAACTTCCTCCCCTGTCTGCTGATGCTTCAGACATTCTCTCAGCAGCTCATCTTTGGGTGTGATCTTAGTGATGTACTCCTGGATGCTCCAGGTTTCGTCCAGGACAGTGGCTTTGACACTCATCAGACCTCGTCCACCCTCTTTGCGGATGGTGTACAATCTCTAAGTGTTGGACTTGGGGTGGAAACCTCCGTACATTGTGAGGAGCTTCCAGGCCTTCACATCAGCAGCCTCCATGTCCTCCTTTGGCCAGCTTGCTGTATCGGCAGATTATCTGATGACTGGCAGGGCATCTTCCAATTGATCTGGCTCTTCAGGACCTGTCTTATTCTTTGGTGGTACTTGGATGTTGCTGTCTTCCTTGCCACCTCATCGTGGTTCCCATGTGACTGTAGGATACCAAGGTATTTGTAGCTGGTCTCTACGTCTGCTATGTGGCCCACTGGTAGTTCCACCCCATTGGTCTTAAGTACCTTATCTCTCTTTACTATCATTCGGCCACACTTCTCCAGTCCGAATGACATCCCAATGTCCTCACTGTAGATCCGTGTCAGGTGGATCAGTGACTCAGTGTCTCGTTCACTCTTAACATACAGCTTGATGTCATCCATATAGAGGAGGTGGCTGATGGTGATTCCACTCTTGAACTTGTACTCATATCCAGTCCTTGTGATTATCTGGCTGAAGGGGTTTAAGCCTATGTAGAATGGCAGTGGGGACAGTGCATCACCTTGGTATATGCTGTATTTGATGGCCACTTGTGCAAGCTGTCTTGAGTTGATTTCCAGTGTTATCTTCCACAGTCCCATTGAGTTCTTGAGGAAGGTCCTTAGTGTCCTGTTGACTTTGTATAGTTCCAGGCATTCACAGATCCATGTGTGTGGCATTGAGACATAGGCTTTCCTGCAGTCATTCCAGGCTGTGCTCAGATTGGTCTGTCTAGACCTTGAGTCTTGGGCAACTGCTCTCTCTATGAGCAACTGGTGTTTTGAGTCTCTGGTGTTGTTCCCGATGTCATTCTGAGCTGTGCTCATGTACTGACCCAAATGGTCCTGTAGCTTGGCAGCTTCAATGTCCTTTCCATAATGTGGAAAGGCAGGTTATTGGCCAGTAGTTGAATGGTGCTCTTCCCTTGTGGGGATCTTTCATGATCAGCACTGTCTTTCCTTGTGTTAGCCAGTCTGGATGGGAGCCCAGCTAGCAGCTGGTTCATTTGTGCTGCTAGATGTTCATACAGAGCTGTTAGTTTCTTTAGCCAGTAGGTGTGGATCATGTCCGGGCCAGGTGCTGTTCTTGGTTGTTGGATGTTTGCTACTGTGATGGTCTAGTTCCTGTTCTGGGAGATTGCTATGATCTGCTCTCAGGTCCTGCAACATATATATATATATATATGTATGTATGTATGTATGTATGTATGTATGTATGTATGTAATTCTCTTTTCCTGGCCTACAATATTCTTAATAGTGTTGTTTGTTTTTAATAAATGGACAGTGTTTTAAATCAGTTTAAATTGCTTATTCATTGCATATTTGTTTCATACATATACATATTGTACATATACACATCCATGCATATTCACCCACATCTATACATATAGACATCAATGTATACACATACAGACATAGATCTGTATATACCGGTGTATGTATACTTACATATCTGTACATTCCTGTGAAGTGGACAAAGGTTCTTTCTCAATCTATTTTATACAGCATATCATCACAAATTTTCAGTAGACATTTAAAAAAAAACAACCAGAATGTCATACAGATTGCCATCAAACCTGCAAGTATTTAATTTTATTTTTGTTTTAAAACACTCTTGGAGTTACAACAGCAGGAAAGCAAGCAGTGAAGGTGAGCTGTTAAAAGTATACCATTCAACCTCTTTGAATGGAGAAATACCATTGCTAGCAATCCCCCTAAAAGGCAATTGTAAAACTTTTACAAGCTCTTATTTAGAGATTTAAGTTACAGTGTAGGCAAATGTAGATCATGAAATATTTACTAAGGTAGCTGGTCTATTTTCTATTTGCTTTTGATAGATAGTGATAATTCCTTGAGACAATTTTTGTTTACATTTGCCTGTTAATGATTATGTTAGTAATAAAAATGTGCATACCCTCCATTTGTACAGGGAGCACTTCAAGAACATTTCCATACTTTGTTGAATGAAAGTAACAAAATAAAATGTGGCAACTACCACAGTGTGTTGAGGATAAGAATAAATGTGAAGGTTGAACAGAACAAACTGGGTTGCATCTGTTATGTGCTTTTGGAATGATCAAGTGATGACAGGAAAGTAATAGGTGAGAAAACTGGCCTTCCTCTCTGCAAAAGTATGCATGCACAACTTCAAGTACTTAAGAAGCATGAATGTGTTGTTAAATATCTGAGGGGAATGGAAAGATAGATGCTATTTAAAATATCATTTTTTTAGGAAATAAAAATGGTGAATTTATAAACTGGCAATGAAAAATCCTTTATGTAGCATTTAGGTGGTGAATGCTTTGTATTGTTCGATTTCCAACCAGGGGTGTCCACAGGGTATGATTTAAAAAAAGTCAAGATGGCAGCTGCAAGAATGGAACTGAAGCTCCACACATTTTTTAGGTGTAATGCTTATATCAAACAGGTGGCGCTTGAATTGGACCATCATGGCTGCCATCTTGTCTTCTTTTCCCATGCCCTACAGATATTTCTATTTCTAACACATTTCAGTGCATCACAGCCAGTACTTTTTATTTAACATTAGGTATTTATTTCAAGTATTCCCAGCTACTTTTTCAGGCCCTTATGCTAAAATCGCCATGAATGTTAGCATATACATCAGACAAACCAAATTTGTAGCTCCTAGCATTTGGGAGCAGTTTTCAATCATTAACCCTGATTTCTATCCTCATTTATTAGGAAATAGAAGGTTCTCATTTTAATTTTGAAAGTCTGAACTGTACCCAACAAGTGTGTTTCATTCAAAAGGGAATCCTATTTCTTTTGGAAGGTCCACCAACTAGAAGCTCTAAGCCATGTGGTAGGTCTTGCTGGTGATAGGCATGTTTCTTGAAAAATTCCAAAAGAAGTATCACATTGTAAGACATTATTCAAATGACATATTTCATACATCAGAAAATGAAAAATACTTTATTAAAGATACTGTGATTAATTAATATATTTATATACTGTCTCAGCAATTGGTCTCTAGAATTCATGAGTTACCTGCAGTTGGGATTAAGGTTGTCATAATTTCCATTAATTTCAAGTTAGTTAATTTAGCCATGATGATTGATTATCTCATTGATTTCAGAGTAGTTTCTCATTAAGAATTTAGTCTAAGTGTTATCCCATAACAAATTATAGCAATTGTGAAATGCAGCTTGAAAGGAAAATAGCAGAGCTGCATAACAGTAAAATGTCACACAATGTATACTGATAGCAGGTTGAAGAAAAGGATCATTTTGCATTAAGCCATCTCTTTCAAGGCAAAGAACTGAAATGTATTATTGACTTGAAAAGATACACTACATTGCAGATCTAAATAGGAGCCATTCCTTGAAAAACAGAGTAGGTGATAAGCTAGGTCACGTGAATAAGATCTAGACAGTATTGCAACTCTTAATGCATGCCCAGGATCAAATATATCCTTTAGATAAATGACCCCCAAAATATATTCGTTTTAAAAGATTAATACTAGCACTGTGAACTGGTCCCAGAAACTACTGAAATATAAACAAATACATGATTTAATCTTTTCTTCTATATCAGCATACATGCAGCTGTGAGCACTTCATGGAAGTATGCTGTGCATGGGTAATTAGCTTCATTTCACAATTCTAGATAGGCATCTTTATGGTTTTTGCTTGTTTATTTGTTTTTGTGCCATTGAATCAGTGTTGACTCTCAGGGACTGCCTGGACTAGTCCCTGCAGTTTCCTTGGCAAGATTTTTCAGAAGTGGTTTGCTCTTTTCTCCTTCCTAGGGCTGAGAGAGAAGGACTGGCCCAGCATCCCCCAGCTGGCTTCATGCCTAAGGCAGGACTAGAATGCACAGTCTTCCAGATTCTAGTCTGGTGCCTTAACCACTACGCCAGATTGGCTCTCTATGGTTATTAGTATGATAAACATTCACTTTTCCCTAAAGAATGTGGAGTTTTCCCTAAAAATATACATTTTTACATTCAACTCTTCCAAATTCATGCATTTTCCCACTTTCTTTCCCAGAGATAAACATTTTGAATGCAACTTTTGAGCTTCCTGAATCCACTGTGTAACTTTGTGATCTGTGTCGTCTAACAGGTTCTAAAGGATTGGTAACTCAGTCCAAGAAGTGCAAATAAGGTCAGGTCTCTTAAAATATATGCCCAACAAAATTTTCCAGCATCCCTAAAACCACATGAGTTGAAAACACAGTAGGTTGCATTCATTAGCTTAGAAATTAACTATTAATATGTTTTTCTTGCTTCTTTCCTTCCCTTTACTTAGATTAGAGGAAAAATTTCTATTATTTTTTAATTACAGGTAAAACTTGAAAAATTAGAATATTGTGCAAATGTTCATTTATGTCGGTGTGGCAACTCAAAAGGTGAAACCAATATATGAGATAGACGCATTACATGCAAAGCGAGATATGTCAAGCCTTACTTTGGTATAATTGTGATGATTATGGCGTACAGCTTATGAAAACTCCAAATTCACAATCTCAGAAAATTAGAATAGTGTGAAAAGGTTCAATATTCTAGGCTCAAAGTGTCCCCCTCTAATCAGCTAATGAATCCATAACACCTGCAAAGGGTTCCTGAGCCTTTCAATGGTCTCTCAGGCTGGTTCAGTAGGAATCACAAGCATGGGAAAGACTGCTGACCTGACAGTTGTGCAGAAAACCATCATTGACACCCTCCATAAGGAGGGAAAGCCCCAAAAGGGAATTGCAAAAGAAGTTGGATGTTCCCAAAGTGCTGTATCAAAGCACATCAATAGAAGGTTATGTGGAAGGGAAAGGTGTGGTAGAAAAAGGTGCACAAGCAGCAGGGATGACCGCAGCCTGGAGAGGATTGTCAGGAAAAGGCCATTCAAAAGTGTTGGGGACTTTCACAAGGAGTAGACTGAGGCTGGAGTTAGTGCATCAAGAGCCACCACACACAGACAGATCCTGGACATGGGCTTCAAATGTTGTATTCCTCTTGTCAAGCCGCTCCTGAACAACAAACAACATCAGAAGTGTCTTACCTGGGCTACAGAAAAAAAGAACTGGTCTGTTGCCCAGTGGTCCAAAGTCCTCTTTTCTGATGAGAGCAACTTTTGCATCTCATTTGGGAACCAAGGACCCAGAGTCTGGAGGACGAATGGAGAGGCACACAATGCACGATGCTTGAAGTCCAGTGTGAAGTTTCCACAGTCTGTGTTGATTTGGGGAGCCATGTCATCTGCTGCTGTTGGTCCACTGTGCTTCATTAAGTCCAGGGTCAACGCAGCCGTCTACCAGGAGATTTTGGAGCACTTCATGTTTCCTTCCGCAGACGAGCTTTATGGGGATGCTGACTTCATTTTCCAGCAGGACTTGGCACCTGCCCACACTGCCAAAAGTACCAAAACCTGGTTCAATGACCATGGGATTACTGTGCTTGATTGGCCAGCAAACTCGCCTGACCTGAACCCCATAGAGAATCTATGGGGCATTGCCAAGAGAAAGATGAGGGACATGAGACCGAACAATGCAGCGGAGCTGAAGGCCGCTATTGAAGCATCCTGGTCTTCCATAACACCTCAGCAGTGCCACAGGCTGATAGCATCCATGCCACGCCGCATTGCGGCAGTCATTGCTGCAGAAGGTCCCCAAACCAAGTACTGAGTACATATGCATGCTTATACTTTGCAGAGGTCCGATATTGTTCTATTTCCAATCCTTGTGTCATGTAATAATCTAATTTTCTGAGATTGTGAATTTATTGATGTAATGTAATATTCTAATTTTCTGAGATTGTGAATTTGGGGTTTTCATAAGCTGTACGCCATAATCATCACAATTATACCAAAGTAAGGCTTGACATATCTCGCTTTGCATGTAATGCGTCTATCTCATATATTGGTTTTACCTTTTGAGTTGCCATACTGACATAAATGAACATTTGCATGATATTCTAATTTTTCGAGTTTCACCTGTAGATGGTCAGACTCTTCTCCTTGAGGCTGTGATAATTATGAACATTTTTCTTGGTTTTTTTCCCCCCTTTAAGATCACTTACAGGAAGGAAAAAAAAAAAGGACAAGGATGGAATTCTGCTACCTTCTATAAGGTTCCCATAGAAGAGAATATCTGTAGTTCAGGGTTGAACTGTGGAGTCGTTGGTGCTCTCTGAGCTTGGTTGTGCACTTGTAGACATTTCATTACCCAACTAGGTAACATCATAGTGCAAGTGGGTGTAGGGTTTGCTCCCTGTTTATATACAGTAGCTTGTCCTGTCAGTGTTGGTAGGGGTGTGGTTTTCTCCTTGGTAGTTCCTTGATCAGGGTCCTGTTTTCTGCTTGATTTATCAATAGACACATATAGATAAACTACATTTACACACTATTCAAAAGGGGCAATAAAAAAAGCTAGGAAGGAAACAAAAAGATCATAACACATCCACACCAGCAGCCTACATCCAGATAAGCAGAGATTAACACCAGACAAACAATCAAGCAGATACCCTAATCAGTATCCTCCAAGAACTACCAAGGAGAAAACCACAGCCCCACCAAAACTGGCAGGGTAAAGTATTATATATAAACAGGGAGCAAACCCCACACTCACTCACACTAATGATGTTACCTAGTCTGGTAATGAAACATCTGCAAGCAAACAACCAAGCTCAGAGAACACCAAGGATTGGACAGTTCTATAAGATTATTTAGGGCTCTCTGCACAAGGAACATTTAGGCTTGATGACAAAATAATAGCCAACAGATGGAATTTCACACCAGGCAAGCTGCAAATCCTGGTTTTTAATCCCTTCCTTAGGGCTTGTTTTACTTGTCAGAAGATTCAGAGACACAACTTGGCAATATTAGTCTCTTTATTTCAAATACAAATGAAACCATGTACAAACAGAAATGAAAGCCCTTACACTATTATGCCCAAATTAAGGCCACTCAAGGGTTTAAATTATAGGATTTTTTTTCCCCCTCACAATTTAACAGATCAACAGATATTTGGACATTATCCTGAGTGTTTTAGAAGGACCTGATTTATGTTGACATAATGGTTCTCTCTAGCTAAGTTGTGCTTTCCAACTTCATGGGTGCAGTTGTTTTTTTGGGCTCCCCCCTAAATATTCAGCTCCCGGGGCTATAGACAAACAATACCTCTGGTGGGCTCTCTATACTCCTTCTGAAATCTCTAATCTGATTGGACAACTTAAAAATGGGAAAGTTCCTGGTTGTAAACTAATCCCAACAAAAAGGAATATGTATTTATGCATCCTAATTCTGGCAACCATATTCAGCCATATGAATAATACCTCAGCAATCTTCAAGGACTGGAGCAATCTACAACAGCTTCACTGTATAAGAAATGGATTAGGTCTAATCCAGCCAATTGTTCTTTCTTGAGTGTAATATGATGTTTTTACTAATTTGAAATGAACATTTAACTTCGTATCTAGGAATACTCTCTGGTGTAAACTGGCCAACTCTGTGGATCTGAAATTGTTACTTTTCATGTAACAATTGTAAGCAGCATGACAATATCTCAATGCAGATTAGTTTAAGCAGTTACAATCACATTTCAGCCCAAATAACAATACAGAAAGGGGTAAATTAAGGCTGTATTTTGGCTCCCCTTGTCTTTAAAAATTATCTGAACTGAAAAGCCCCAGTGTTAACCAATAACTTCCTCAAAGTAATAATCTTCCATGGTAATTTTCTTCTCTCTGTTCAGGGACACAAATTGTAGGGATAGATCATTGAAGGTTGCATAAGGCAAGTGTAGCCAATACCAAATTCATCACCCATTATCTCATCTTGACAATCTGTAATCTTTGTTTCTCTTCTTTTTCTAATAAACCCCAGTTGGTTTACAGTGTTTCTCTGTCAAAATGACAATCTACAATAATCTAAGAAACTGGCTCTGAAGAAATCAAATTCATGATCTATGCGTCAAGACAAGAGCATCATCAAATAGGATCTGAGGTCTAAAATCAGGGAAGTGAAGTTCAGTAGTTCAAGTTCAGGTAGTTATCATTAAGCATGTTCAGGATTAAAAAACAAAAACGGAGGTCAGGGCACTTTCAGATACAGTCTTCAGTTCTTTACAATGCTACATAAAGGCTTTTCTTTATGAAGGTACTATGTCTCCTGTCTGAAACACTTGGCCTTGATCAGTCCAAAGCAGGGTAATTGAGAGATACACAGTCCCAAGCAGGACATCCTTCCTGACCACACTGTTGCTAAAAGTCTTGCATCTCTACCTAATGACATTATTGCATATTTGTATGAAGATCTGTAAGGTTATGCAGATGAAGGTGGTCTAGAGGTTTTTGCACTTTCCTCATCCAGTTTCATTGGCTCAAATAAGGACATATCTGGGGGAAACATTATAGCTTTTTCGTCTTTCTATTTTTTCTTCCTTCCTCTTTCTCAAGCAGCACGTTACCAGGGAAAGGGTTGAAATTGCATGCCGGATGTCTGAATTAATCACTTGCAGAAAGCTTTTGAAATTAAGTCCTAGGCTGAGGGCTGGCTAAGGCCTTAGTGCCACAGGTTTTCTAGTTTAGAAGTATAGAACATACTGATTGCTATTTGCCACCATCACATTGCATATTAGGTGGTTCATCCAATTACTCTCTGTGTCATGGAGGCTCAGAATGTCATGGTGATGCCCCAAACAGTCAATATTGTTTGCACTGAAACAGGAATTTATTTGGCATAAACAGGCATTTACTTGGAAGTATGTCCGAAAGATGTTGTATATGGATCATTTATACAGTCCTTTGACCCATATGATACTAAACCAGAAAAAGTTCATGCTACATACATAAACAGATGAGAAGAGAGGCTATTACAATAAATTCTTTTGCAATTTCATAATATATGTTTATGATATACAGTAACATTTCATAATTTTTTTTACAAAACAATGTACATGCTCATACATTTTATGCAATTTTTATTAATTTAGTTTTCTTGTGATACACACAGCTTTTAATTTTTCTTCCTCATATAGCTATTTGTTTTGCACCTCCTTGAATATGTGATGTTTAGAGTCCAACACAGTACCACCCATATAGGTGTTTAAAATCTCCCTGAAGAGGATGTAGGAAAAATTGAGGTTCCAAATTCATGCATACCTGCATACCTGCAGACAATAAAACACCTTTCAAAATGCTGTTTCATTTTATGGTTTGTGGCATCATTATGGAATATCCCAGGTCAATTTGTCCTACAGAAGACTTGCCTTGTGGAAGAGTGTCTGTATTTTGCAGCATATTCATAATGCTTTTTTCTTATGAGATAGCTACATCAGTCACAGCATCACACTATTATAAGGGTTATTCCACACCGCAGAGAATGGAATGGCTTGGCTGTACTCAACACACTTTGAAAAAAGATCAGGGTAAAATACAGGTGAAACTCGAAAAATTAGAATATCGTGCAAATGTTCATTTACGTCAGTATGGCAACTCAAAAGGTGAAACCAATATATGAGATAGACGCATTACATGCAAAGCGAGATATGTCAAGCCTTACTTTGGTATAATTGTGATGATTATGGCGTACAGCTTATGAAAAACCCAAATTCACAATCTCAGAAAATTAGAATATTACATGACATCAATAACACAAGGATTGGAAATAGAACAATATCGGACCTCTGCAAAGTATAAGCATGCATATGTACTCAGTACTTGGTTTGGGCCCCTTTTGCAGCAATGACTGCCGCAATGCGGCATGGCATGGATGCTATCAGCCTGTGGCACTGCTGAGGTGTTATGGAAGACCAGGATGCTTCAATAGCGGCCTTCAACTCCGCTGCATTGTTCGGTCTCATGTCCCTCATCTTTCTCTTGGCAATGCCCCATAGATTCTCTATGGGGTTCAGGTCAGGCGAGTTTGCTGGCCAATCAAGCACAGTAATCCCATGGTCACTGAACCAGGTTTTGGTACTTTTGGCAGTGTGGGCAGGTGCCAAGTCCTGCTGGAAAATGAAGTCAGCATCCCCATAAAGCTTGTCTGCGGAAGGAAGCATGAAGTGCTCCAAAATCTCCTGGTGGACGGCTGCATTGACCCTGGACTTAATGAAGCACAGTGGACCAACATCAGCAGATGACATGGCTCTCCAGATCAACACAGACTGTGGAAACTTCACACTGGACTTCAAGCATCGTGCATTATGTGCCTCTCCATTCTTCCTCCAGACTCTGGGTCCTTGGTTCCCAAATGAGATACAAAAGTTGCTGTCATCAGAAAAGAGGATTTTGGACCACTGGGCAACAGACCAGTTCTTTTTGTCTGTAGCCCAGGTAAGACGCTTCTGACGTTGTTGGTTGTTCAGGAGCGGCTTGACAAGAGGAATACGACATTTGAAGCCCATGTGCAGGATCCGTCTGTGTGTGGTGGCTCTTGATGCACTAACTCCAGCCTCAGTCCACTCCTTGTGAAAGTCCCCAACACTTTTGAATGGCCTTTTCCTGACAATCCTCTCCAGGCTGCGGTCATCCCTGCTGCTTGTGCACCTTTTTCTACCACACTTTTCCCTTCCACATAACCTTCTATTGATGTGCTTTGATACAGCACTTTGGGAACATCCAACTTCTTTTGCAATTCCCTTTTGGGGCTTTCCCTCCTTATGGAGGGTGTCAATGATGGTTTTCTGCACAACTGTCAGGTCAGCAGTCTTTCCCATGCTTGTGATTCCTACTGAACCAGCCTGAGAGACCATTGAAAGGCTCAGGAACCCTTTGCAGGTGTTATGGATTCGTTAGCTGATTAGAGTGGGACACTTTGAGCCTAGAATATTGAACCTTTTCACACTATTCTAATTTTCTGAGATTGTGAATTTGGGGTTTTCATAAGCTGTACGCCATAATCATCACAATTATACCAAAGTAAGGCTTGACATATCTCGCTTTGCATGTAATGCGTCTATCTCATATATTGGTTTCACCTTTTGAGTTGCCATGCTGACATAAATGAACATTTGCACGATATTCTAATTTTTCGAGTTTCACCTGTAATTCCCTCTTCCAAAACTTTAGAGTGGATTGCAGAAAATGAAATAGCTTCATAAAGTTTGGCAGAGCATTCATTAAGAGTTTAAACAAGCTTAAATTTGCTGTGTATTAGAACTGAAACCACTGAAGTGTCATCAAATATAGCCTCTAAGTTCCCAGTTGATAGTGCTTTATATATATGGAAAATTCTGGAATAAGGTTCATCTGTTCTCAGTCTACACAGCTAGTCAATAAATAAAATAATAAATATTTATAAATATTATTTATAAATATCAACTTCTTACCTTCATCTCTCAGTACCTTCACCAGATGAAAATATTCACACCAGATGGCATGTATCTTAATGCAGATTTATTTTAGACTGCAATTCACTTGAGTCTTTGTATCTGTGCTTTATCTGAAAAAGACATTGTGGTACACCATCTCTGAATGTAAACAATTATATGAAAAGTGTGCTTTTATTATTTATTAGCATTTAGTTTTCTCTCTCTATGTAACATGCTAAATCCACAAAGATCACTGTTTCCTTTTGGCTTTGTTTTCACTCAATCTGCTAAGTCAAATTATTATACCCATCAACAAAGTAACATTCCTTTATGAAACAGGTGTCATTGAAGTAATTCCACCTTAAAACAGAAGAACGATGATCCTTTTCTATTTGATGCTTTATCTGTGGCCAACCAGCAATGCTATAGATGAAAGACTTTTGAAGCCCAACATCGTCTTGTTCATGGTTGATGACCTTGGCATTGGAGACTTGGGATGCTATGGAAATACAACTCTAAGGTTTTCTATCGTTCTTGGTGATTTATTTGTGTTATTTCTTTCAATAGATCATCTATAACACTCTGGTTATTTTGTTTGATGTACACACATGCACACAAATATCTCTACTGCATAATGAAACTGCTCTGCTTAAAACTGTGCAAAGTCAAAATCACAGTAGCATAACCAAAGTGTAGTTGATGTTGCCTTTTCTATTTAATTTTAATATTAGATATATAGATACATAGACATACATACATGCATACATGCATACATATATACACACGTGCACACACATAGACATACGTTATTATATACAATAAGAAACAAAAGCAAATTAAAAAAAAACATCAAAATGAGAATTAATAACACACACACACACACACACACACACACCCCACCATGCATTTGAAACACCGACAGCTGCTTGATATAATAATTCTAATTTTCCCAAAGGCTTATAACCTAGAAATACAGAAGGAACCTACATATTCACATGTCGCATTTACCTCAAATTCCAACCCTGAATAAATATGGACATTAAAACATAATTCGTCTTCAAAACTTGTGCTGCATTTAGTTAAAATTTGTAAAAATGTCAGGGAACATCAGAAAACACATTTTCCTGAAAGTAAACAATATATTTATACTTAAGAAAAATCATACTTAAAAAAATAATCCTATACAAAACTACATACCCAAATTTGTATATTAGAAACATTCACATGGAAATTTATGGAAACTTTTTTAAAAATCTCAAAGTGAGGAGGAAACAACTAAAAAAAAGTCAATTTTAAACCAAAATGGACATATGCACTACCCTTACATGACCTAACTCTGAACTGCTGTGTAGTATTAATAATTTGGCCAGATTCTTGCTGGCCAGCCCAACTTGATGCATTGACGCAGTGGACAGGTAAATCCACCAAGCCCGTTGACAGAAGTTGGGCTTGCCAGTTAACACATTCTCAATCCCTCAAAGCTAAAAACAATTCTGAGATCCTTGCCAGAGGATCTATTTCCCTTTCTCTCTCAATCTCTCTCTCTCTCTCTCTCTCTCTCACACACACACACACACACACAAACTAAATTTATTCAAATTTGTCTTGTGCAATCTATTAAATTTATTAGAAATATATTAAATATATTAGAAATAAATTCATAGTGGTAGAAATGGAAAAAGTAACCTGTTCAATTCATTATAATATTTCTGAGATCCTTGCCAGAGACACAGAAAGAGAGAGATGATCTTTTCAGTGTGGCTTATGGTGACATTTTCAAGCAACAGGGATTTTATTTATAATAAATTCAGCAAAACCAACTTTTAGAATGTATTATACCAGATCAATTTATAAGTGAGTTCCTCATGCCTAAAAAATGAGCTTCACATAACTACAAAAACAAAAACTTAGGACACAGTTAGTACAGTGTTAGTTGAAGACAGACATGGCTATAACCTCAAAATTGCTTGAAGTGAAACTATTAAGTAAACCATGGTGAGATAACAAAGATCTGGCTAACTATTTAGAAGGTCTAATTCTCCAGGAGTGGAGATAACCAGACTTTAAAAACAACTTTTGAAATATGTGACATGCATATTTCTTAGGGAGACTTACGCATTGCATTTTAAGCCATCTTTTTTGGCTGTATAGAAGTACTAGGTACGCACTGAATAACACATATGCTTTGGCAGTTGATTGAGAAGAAAAATAGAAATAGCTATTTTTATAAATTTAGAAACCAAAAGTTGGCTTCTTATGTAGAAATCAAAAGTTAATAATCATATTTGGCACTATATATATTAATATCTTCTACATGAATGCTGTCTGAATTAGGTTCTGTGATTCGGAACTCTTTTCAAATACAGTGTTCTCAGATGGTGTTGGATTTTAACTCTCATAATTTCATTTTTATCATACTGGTTGAGAATTATGAGAATTGCGGTCCAACCCAGCTGGAGATCACTGTATTTACTTGGATGACTTGAAACTTAATTCATTAAAAACAAGGTCACAGGCAAAATGTTTCACAGATTCAGTCCCAACAATAGAGTCTTCCAACTGTATTTTGCATATTGTGATTTTCCAGTTTTCAAAGGCAGCTCCATATAATCTAACCTGGATTTTAATAATAACAATAACAACAGTAATATATAATAATATATATTATAATATATAATAATAATTAGTGCCAGGAAGAGAGTCAGGAAGCAACCGCAGCAGCAACAGCTGCTATTATTATTATTATTATTATTATTATTATTATTATTATTAGCTGCCTGATTCTATTCCTGGCACTAATTATAATCATGTAGATACCAAGTATATATTCTTTTATTTGTTTATACCCTATTTTCCCCAGTACTTGTATGTAATATAATTCTACCCACTCCTCAAAATTTAATCATAGATGAAGATAGTGCAGCTGAAATTTGCTATATGAGTATATGACCAGCAGTTGTTTAAAAACATCTATTACTTTAATACTTGATGCTTATACTGCAGACACACACCTACAAGCACATCCATTAACCTATTGGACTTCAATATAAATCTACAGGGTTTTAATTTGCTAATTAAAATATCTCTAAGGTTTCCATGATAGGCAAAGTTTAAAAACCTCATAGGCAGCCTATGTCAGCCTATGTATTTTATATCAGAATCAGGTAATACCTAATTCTGACACAACCTTCCAGCCTATATATGTTTGATTTTGAATAATTTGTTTAAACATTAATTTATGAAAAATTAGTGCTACAATGTAATATAATTACCTTTGGGCCTCTATGACTGGTTTGAATTAATTTTGCATTGTTACATTGTCAATTTTTGCTTTGCAATGTTTTATTTAGCATTTGGTTCAGTTGAGAAATTGAGAAAAGACTTTAAAGAATGTAAGATTAGAAAAGATAAAATGGTTCTGGTCCAGAAAGGACTGACTTTTTACTCTTATTTAAAAAAAAACATATGGGCATG
This sequence comes from Liasis olivaceus, assembly GCA_030867105.1. NCBI lineage: Eukaryota > Metazoa > Chordata > Lepidosauria > Squamata > Pythonidae > Liasis > Liasis olivaceus. The sequence continues at coordinate 41,809,249 of CM061352.1, forward strand.
CATGTTAGAATAACTAGAGTCTTACTAGTTCTCTTTTTAAAAAAGAAACTTTTATTCATTTAACTTTGCTATACATTGCTGTTGCATTTTCATGCCTTTCCATCCCCACTTCATTTTGCTTACATATTAAAAGAGAATGTCTTCATGAATAAGGCTGGGAATATGATCCATTTGTTATTGATGTGCTTGACCATTTTCAGATAAACTGCTTTGATGTGTAATGTCATTCCCATAAATAATGTAAGAGAAAATACTTTGTGCATGCTCTATTAAGCTCTCTGCATATATGTATTTCTCTCGTCAGTTTGTATTTGATAGGGTAACAGCAGAGTTAGAGGAAAAAATAAGATGAATCTCCTGATGTTCTTTAAGTAGCCTTTATGTACTGTCAATACAGATTTTTTTCCCTTCCAGAACTCCCAATATTGACAATTTAGCCAAAGGAGGTGTAAAACTGACTCAACATATAGCAGCTTCTCCATTATGTACACCCAGCAGAGCAGCTTTCTTGACAGGCCGATACCCTGTCAGATCAGGTAAATAATATTGTTTATATATCTACTTTAAAGATAAAAATAAAGATTGTATTGTTTTAATTTACAGTGACTGTGTGAATGTGGCCTCCCCAAAGAAAATACAGTGTCTATTACATTCATCACTTATTTAGTGGAATTGCTGGCTCCAATGAATAATTATTACATGAGAACAATGCTGTGCTCTGCATCTGAAAGAGGTGGATCACAAAGGGTATTAGTGTGAACCAGGCACTTCTTTTTGATGTATTAAAGCAACCACGTTGTTTTCAAGAGTCAACATTTGTCTTTATTGGTGTGTGCATATACATGCAACACTTCCACTAGGAAGTGCAACACTTTTGCAGCACCTCATTCAGAAATAATCCTGGACAAAGAGCAGGACTACTTTAACATTGCAGACATTGATTGATTATGTCCATCAAGTCATTTTTGACTCCTAACAACCACATAGATAGATTCTCCATGACAATCTATCCCTAACCTGTTGTTTCAGGTCTCCCAACAGTGCAGTCATCACCATTGTCACTGAGTCTGTCCTCCTTGCTGCTGGTTGTCTTCTGTTTCCTTCCAAACACTTCAGAGATGAGTGCTTTATTTGCACTAATCTCTTTACAAGACATCTCTTTTGAATGTTTTGCTCTGTCTATGAGACAGAACAAGAAAAGAAATATCTAGTTCGATAAAGTCATGTCTCTTTTCTTTCAATAATGATTTCATTGTATGGGCAGTTGCATGCAAAAGTTAACTCCTCTCCATTGCCCCAGTCAAACTGTATATTTCAATGAATTCCTAGATGAATAGAACTAAACATTCACTAAATTTGAAGCCTTATCTTATAATTTCTCATAAGCAATGGATTAATACCAGTAATAGGACTTAGCAATCTTGACTACTCACATGAGTAAGAGGGTAACGTATACACTGAATATCACAAGCAACCCAAGACAGTAACGCAAAAACAATTTTCATCAAGGAGTACCCACAAGAACCTTAACAGAAAGCTTGTGAGAACAAATGCATCTCCAGGGCTTTTCTGAATGGCTGGCAAGACCAGCCTGTCACATCTCAATGACAAAGAGTTCCCCAAATGTACTGCGACCACTTAAGATGCCTTATTGTCTTGGTCCACTAATCTGATAGTTCTCAGAGACAGAAAAACAAAAAGATTTCCATCAGCAGTGCCAGCACTTAAACCTAATTCATACACAGCTGCTTCCATACAACGCTCCTATTTGATGAGGGAAAGGCAGCCTTCCCCACACGAGGCTTTGATATAATGGGAAATGCTGAGAATTTGAACAAAAATTAACCAATGAAGACATTTAGAATAGGATATACACAGGCTGTATCAAACATCAGGCCCCATAGGCCAATCACAATATGCTTTTTTTTTTTTCCCAGAGAAAATGTTACTGTACTTAGGAGTGTTCAGTGAAGGGATTGAAAGTATTCTAAAATCCATGCTTTGCAGGTTTTTCCTACCTTGCTAGCTATTTTTCTTCTTTTCGGATGTCCCACTTGATAACAAAAGGAGATACACAAGTTTGTTTTTTTTCAAAAACTTAATAGTAATAGGCGCCTTGGGTGCAATCCCAAACATCTGGAGCACCACTTGAAGACCATCGGCACTGGCAAAATCACCATCAGTCAATTGCAAAAGGCAGCTTTACTTGGAACACATCCTGCGACAATACCCTTAATACCATCAAACAACTACATCTGCCTATCCCGGGTCCTTGGGAAGGACTCGATAGGTGGATAAAAATGCCAAATCCAGTCTAAACAACTGGCTGTGTGACCAACAGTAATAATAATGGCATGGTGGTAAAAGTATATATGATAGCATGTTGTCCAATCCTTTAGGGCTTTAATGGCCTTCTTCCTGCCCATATCCTTTTTTTCAAATACAGCTCAAGATACTATGGAAGACGGAATCTGGTCCTCAGTCATAAAAAGATGCTCATTCGTTCTTTACACCAATACCTGGATATGGATGAACCTCTTTTTGCTCTCACCTTAACAGAAATTATAGAAACTCCAAATGTAAAATGCAAAATAGTTGAGCCAGGGTTCAACTATTACAAACAAATCAACATGCCACCTATTTTTCATAAATAATCTGACAAATGTTCTTATACTGTTGTTTCATTTACATATAAATCCTGTTTAACAAAAAATGATTTACTTTATATTCAATTTTTAAATTTTGTTAGGAATGGCTAGTCTGAATCGACTTGGAGTCTTATTATTTTCGGCCTCTTCAGGGGGACTGCCTGCTGAAGAAATAACGTTTGCAAAGCTTCTTCAACAGGAAGGTTATTCCACAGGTCTTATAGGTAAGAACGATCAATATAAATGTATGCTTTTCATTGTGTCGTGGTTTTAGATATGTGTTTTCATCTTTAAATTGGTTTTCAAAGCAGTTGACAAATTAAACATTAGAATATTGGCAACACACACACACACACACACACACACACACACATAAAAAAAAATTGTAGGAACTCCAAATGTAAAATGTTGGTGAAAAAGACAAATAACCAAGACTCATGAAATAATGCAACTGATGTGCCTAAAAATGTTTTTGTTTTGTTTTAATTATCCACCCAATTTATGGATCATAACCATCCATCACCTAGAAAAGGCAATCAATTAAATATGTAAATACATTTAGTTAGTTGACTGGTTTCTGAGGCCCCACAGTGAACATAAATATAAATCTGCCACAATAACAACAAAAAGTATGATCGCCTATAATTCCATCCGGACTCACTTTTAGTTCTCTGTTAGTTACTATTAGGTAAGATTTGCTTTTCATCAGAAACATTGAGAAAAAAGCAACTCCAGATTCATAATCAAACTAGACAGATCTTCCTAGCTGTACAATAAGAATGCTTATTCACACATACCCAAAATGTGCATTCACATAGAAATGTGCAGTGCTTCTATCTGGATGCACATTTTTCAGAGAAAGGAAAATGAAAAATAATTGTGAAATCAAGTGAAAAGTTTTCTGATATTCTTAGATAAGACTCTTTAGTTGAAAACTATTTCAAGATTATTCATATGATTCACCTATCAAGGTTTAATATTAAGGGATGAATATTCCCCATTTTATTCATTTGTTTAGGTAATGGGATAGAAAAGGGTACATTTATCATATATTTATTTTTCCTCAATTTCATTTTTTCCCCCCTAGATTTTAAAACTGCTGCATCCTTCTCTCTCCTCTGTTTGGAATATTTTGGTTTATAAATTATGCAAAATAATTCATTTATGTAAAGTTTATAATATGGACACATATTTGCTCCTAATATACTTGTTTTTGTATATATTTTTGCATTGCAAAAAGTAGAAAAACTGCTGATATTTTCACTATGTTCACATATAGATTTTGGAAATATGAATTTAGTACATTCACATTACAATGTAAATCAGTGTATGTATTTCTTCAATATTTAGTGGAGGCTAAAATATCACCTGATATATATGTGCTTGTTTTCATCTAGGCAAATGGCATCTTGGTATAAATTGTAACAGCAGTCATGATTTCTGCCACCATCCCTTAAATCATGGATTTGATCATTTCTATGGAATTCCTGTGAACAATATTAGAGACTGCAGACCTGGGCATGGAAGTGTCTTTATCAAAGGAATTAAAATGTATATTCCCTCAATCCTCCAGATCACTGGAATTGCTCTAATAACTTTGGAAGTTATGCGTTATCTTGGCCTTCTCAGAATTCCATGCAGAGTGATAAGCTATTTCTTTTTAGTGGCCGTTGCATTAGTGGCAATCACGCTCTTCTTCTTTAACAACTTTCGGCATCTAAATTGCTTCTTGATGAGAAATTACAGTATTATCCAGCAACCATGGACTTATGAAAACCTAACTCAGAGATTTACAGAAGATGCCAAATATTTTATAAGAAGGTAGGTACAGTTTTAAGACATTGCAATCTTACTCTGATAACTTACTTTCATAGATACTAGTGACACAGAGGATGAACTTGGCATTTGTGGAAAAAATGAAAACATACTCATTTTCAGAACTGGGGATTTAGAAGTTCCATTCTTGTTTTTCGTAAGTGATGATGATGCTTTGGAACTAGCACTACCTATCTAAAGCCCTGTTCCAATGTAGCTTCAATTCTTGATAGATAAATAAATGTTACAAATGTTTGCAAACCTCCAGTACAATTTCAAGAAGGGAATTTGTAAACTACACCTAAAAATCATCAGTCAATAAAAGTCATTCACAGTGTTTTGTGAAGTTTGGCCAATATTCAGCATCAACAGGAAGTGGGAATCTTTGAAGAAAACCAGGTTGAGATAGAAGAATAAAACCGTAGAACCCGTACCACACAGAGACATACATACCTGAAACTTCTATGCCAGGAATTTTTAGGAACTCATTCTGTTATCATATCTATAACCACATTGTTATTTTCCTTAGATTGTAGGTGTTCCATTTTGTAGTCTACACCATCTTACCAAGTCTATAGATGTAAATGCCTGTATAAATGGATAGGATTCCCTGATGACAGGGTGAGAAGCTAGGTCCTGTAGCCTTTAGTAGTTTTAGTAGCTTTCAGCTGATGGGGCAATTTCTGCTCAGATCCTCATGGAGTTGCTGTACTAAGTTCTTTTCCTGGATTCCTTCTCTGTTTCTCAAGCGAACTCTGACTAAACTTCAGGTTCAGCCCTTCTTTTAAGCTACCACTCTGAATCTCCTTAGGCAAGATAACCACATAACCTGTTAGAATCAGGCAAAATAGAACCAACCAGCCACATATGGAAGCTTACCCGAGACTTATCTTTTGCTAACTAGCAACTCAAAAACAAAGCTTGCCCAGTGCTAACAGAATGCAACAAACAGAGAGTATTTTTCCTTGTTGGATCATTGCTAACAAAGTTCTGAAGTACATAGACAACTGTATTGTACCAGATTAATTTATTAATCCATGAAACCAAATATTGACTAGTAGCAAATCTCCAAGGTCTCAGGCAAAAATATTTGCCATCACCTAATCTTTTTTTTGATATAAGAGGCAATGAAGCCAGGATCTTACAGCTCATATGCTTTATCACTGTATTGAGAATTAATCTAAAAAGTCTTGCTCATTCTCTGTACTTTTCTGTTGTGAAAGCAACACTGTTTTATGCTATTTTATCTCAGTCTCAATTTAGAACACCAAATATCCTATAATTTTATATGTATTCAGTAAAATGTTATCAGTTTTCAAGCTTCTCTTCATAGACTGATAGGGTCTAATTATTTTTTTTGACACTTCAGGAAACAAGGACAACAGAAAACAATTTTACTGAATTAAATGGGACTTGCTTTTCAGTAAATAAGTAGATAGGTATAGATAGGCATAGATAGATAGATAGATAGATAGATAGATAGATAGATAGATAGATAGATAGATAGATAGGGCTTGTCTTGTTTTGTAGATTACTTTAAAAAGGCTTGTGTTTGACAAACCTTTTGCTAACCCTAGGGACCACAGCCCTACCAAAGAAGAACATTTTTAAACTCATTAATTTCAGTCCCGTTGATATTCTGTAGGATAATCTTTTTTACCTAGTAGAGTCTCCAATTCAAAGCAAACTTTAATTATAGCAAGCATTGATCTTGGTTGTGACACATATTCAAAATTCCAGCATTTTCTGTTTAGTCAAGTGCTTAGAACTGATTCAGCCTATCAAATCAAGACCTCACACAGATCTTTTAATAAATGTTTTAATAAAATGAGGTTTTTCCTGACAAGGGAATATAAATCCAGATCCATACATCATAAGTTCCTGTGATAGAAATAATAAGTTGGCATTTGAATGCTTCTTATGGGATGCTTTTTTCTTAAAATTCCAAATAGTATCCCTTTTTTATTAATATTTACATTTTGATTCCCTGGCATATAAACATCTTTCAGATGACCCTTGGTATAAAAAAACTTTGCAGTTTTCCATCAGTGGTGCTAGTGGGGAATTGCCTTTCAAGGTAGTGAAGCCTCAAAATATTTCTTATATTTTCTTTTAATATATGTATTCATCTACATTTGAAAGTATTACTATAATCCTATTCACATTGCACCTTCACCCTGTGACAAGGGAGTGGAAAGAAGACAACAGTGTCACCCCTATTTCATATGTCAGTCACCATGGCCCTGGACCAAGAGTGTTCAGTGACCATGGTCCTGGGTTGAGGTCTGACATACTGGATCTCATCCTGAACTACGCCACCCCAAAAAAACACTGCTGTCCTCTGGGTCTAAGAAATATGCTCAGTCTCATGGGTAAGGATACCTTAGGAGCATTCCTCAGCCTGTCAAGCATGTTCCCAAGCCACACATCCTGGAAGAAGCCAGCAGGTACAAGAAAATGATTCTTGTGTTTTACTGTAGAACTTAAGGGTGTGCGGTTTCCAGCAAGCTATGCTGGTCTCGTTATAAAATTGTTCAAGTAGGAACATTTTATCTATACTTCAGCTGAGGCTGGTTTTTGTAGCCCAGAACTTTAAGGTTGGTGAAGAGCAGTCACATAGTTTTGGGAATTCTGCAAACTACTATGCACAAGGCCTGCTCTTGATGGGTATTTTCGCCTGAACTGATATCTACAGTATAGTCCCTGATAGATATCTGCAGCCTGTCTCTGGTACCCTCCATGCACTGAGGGAAGGGATGAAATCTATAACAGCCTGATCATACAAGACTTTAAATCATCCAGAGAACAGTTACATGGGTAGTGAAAATTCAGTTTTTTTTATACCTTCTTTTTTAGATCTGGAGAAAGAATATAGCAGAATGGACATGGATAATGAGTACACCAATATTCAGTATCTGTATTGTATCAAGTATTTATTCATGGTTCAATTAGTTATGGTTTAATAAATTAACCTAACTATATTGATTTGCATAATATAATCATAATCTAACTATTCTACTTGGATTTGCACTACAAGTTTCATTACAAACTAGCCAACCAAATATTAGTTTAGTTGGTTGTGCAAACACAGACTTTTTCTTCTCAGGTGATAGAAAGTTGATTATGCCTGAAAACAGGTTTTGGTTTTCTATTATTAGTCCAAATTGCTAGATTTCATAACTATTTTTATATTTTGGAAACAAGGAAAAGTAGGTATGTCCTTATAGCCTCATGGAAAGCAAAACACATAATATTTCCTGTTACTGTATACCAAATTTAAGATTCAGGAAAGGGAACGTTTGAAGGTATGAAGCAATGATTTAGGAATCTGAAACATATAATTATATATATGCACCTTTAAATGACAGCCAAATTCTTATTTTAAATGAGAAATAAAATTTACCTTGTTCTTTTTCTTGACACTTTGGGTCTTTTTACATTAGAAGTCATCTTAGAATTTGTCCATATTTTAGATTAGATTTTTTTTAAAAAAAATTATCCCACCTTTATTATTTTTATAAATAACTCAAGGCAGCAAACATACAGTACCTAATACTCCTTCTTCCTCCTATTTTTCCCACAACAACCCTGTGAGATGAGCAGGGCTGAGAGAGAGTGACTGGCCCAAAGTCACCCAGCCGGCTTTCATACCTAATGTGGGACTAGAACTCACAGTCTCCTGTTTTCTAGCCTGGTGCCTTAAGCACTAGACCAAACTGGCTCTCTTATCTTAGATAATCTTATATTATCTTAGAGACCTTATTATCTAAATATCTTTTATCTTATCTCTATCTTAACCTTTTAATATGATATACCTAGTTATAAAGGGTCAGTTGTACCTACTCTTTATCTTATATTAGCAATAACTCCTCTCCTATTTATATAATATTAAAGAGTTCCAACCACTGCCAGTCCCATGGGCTTCTTTGCACAAGCTACATGTCAGGCTTGTAATTGCTATAATCAGAATGAGCGATCGAGCCATTTTTCCTCTTCCTTGCACTCTTATTAATACTCCATCCATGTGTCTAAGATTCATGCCCATCTTGCTTCTTGCATTGCCACATTGACTCCATAGATGGTAGACATCTTGGGAATAAGTGTGTTGGCCCAATGCTGAAGCCAGGCTTTGTCTGGGAGATGCAATTTCTGCTCCAGGCATAAGGCTGTCTAGTTCAAAGCTTTCTGTATCCAAGACTCAGAGTCCACCCCCATCTTGTGCTCTGGGGGCTTTGATTTTACTTTAAGACTTAGTCCTAAAGCTTTCAGCTTTATATGAAGGATTCTGGAATCCTGATGTGTAAGGTTGCCTGTTCATAGTCTAGTTTTTTAAAATATCAGTAAGCACTAAGGAATAACAAATAGCAGCAGCATCTTCACATCTCTCCTTCTTTTGAAGGAAGTTCCTAATGCAGTTCAGAGGCAAAAGAAAGACAGTAGCACAAAAAAGAAGGAAGGGATCTTACAGGGAGGGTGGTCACAGAACCCAGGCTCTTCCCCCCCCCCCAAAAAAAACCGACTATATGGCACTATATACACATTCCATGCATCAGAAATGCACAGGGTGTTTTTTCAAAGCTCTTGGGCAGTACCTCTGGCCCTTCCATACATTGCTACCAACTTACAATTTTAATTGGACAGAGGGAGAAAACTGTTAAATATATAAGAATTATTAATGTAAGTGTATTACCTTGCAATCTTGCATATTTGGCTGTCTTATGTATATTACTTTTGTAAGCCTCTCAGTCTTGTAAGTCTAACTTTAATTAATTTATACCCTCGGAATATTAGAATTGAGCAATTGTCTGTACCTTTAAAGGTATATTTATTTTAAGTGATGAAGACTTAAGACAACTGGTACTAACGGGCTCTGCTTTGGGGGCCCAAGCATTAGAAGAAAGAACATTCCTCATTCTGACTTTATGACTTTATTAGAGATTTTTCATTGCTCTTAAGTAAAATACTCATGATATAGCTTAAAGTGAGTAATATCCTTTGTATTTAAATACTTTTTTAAATACAAAGCGGGATTTTAGAGAGATAAAATAAGTAGCTGGCCATCATCAAAGAGAAGGATGTGCATGTTTCATTGCCATGTAAATGAGTATGAATATCTGCTTTATGCAAACACAGAGTTTGCTTTATTGCTCTTTCAATGAATAACACTGAACTAAGTTGAGAAAGAAAGGTCTGTCTCTGGTAAATTGTATAGAATGGAATGGTAGTAAATTTTCAGAGGAGATGGAATACTTCAGTTAATAAAACAGGACTTTAACTGTTATTGTCAAATCTCCCTCCCTCTTAGAAGCTGATCTACCATTTCCATTTTCAGGGTTACAGGAGTTAGTCATTTTCTACCTCTCCCCCAAATCTACAGCAGAAGTTGATGAAAGAAAAATAGTCACCAGTGATTTTATACTCTTAAGGATATTGATAGGTGAGATTCTTTGTCTAGAGCTTGCTGTCAATCAGAGTTAGTAGACTTAAAAGCAAACCCTCAAATGACATTATGCATGTGTGTATGAACTACGTATTAGATTTCTTTCTTGGGCTGAGAACTCTTGTGTTGCAATGGCATCCTTGATATTGCCCCAGGGACTGTCATCTCCTGAAAATAGGCATTTGTAATAGAAATGGTGACTTCTACCTGTCCTATATTTATCACTGTAGTCCTATGTTCCCATTAAACACTCTTGCAAGATATATGCATTTCTCCTTTGGTAGTCTTTTTAATCAATCTGCCTTAGTTATTTTGTACAGCTAGATAGCAATGGAGTTGCTGTATTCAATTTTAGACTGGAACCAAGATCTGTCTTTGATTCATTACTATTTGGTACTTGACAGAGTTAAGCATTTCCATTGCCAGACACAGCTTCCAGGAGAACTAAAGTGACAGAAACGTTCCTAGAAGTTATATGCAGGAAAGGTGAATATATTTGTGCTTCCTATTTTTAAACACACAGAATTATTATTGTAGTAGTTTATTAATCCATTATACTCCTTATTATCACACTATTGTATGGTAAGAGTGGCCTTCAGTGTGAAAATAGAAGTGCCCTCATGCATCCCTTTCACATTAAATTTCACTTAAAAATGTTGGACAAGAGGTTTTTCAGATACAGCTTCTCTGCATTATTGCATAGAACTAAATGGAAATACCATTCTAAGAATTGAGTCTAAACCTCCCTGAATTGCCATCCTGACTTCCATTTGGTTGGTTACCAAGATTTTCTCAAACAGGCAATCTCAGAGACTTTATCTGCTATAATTCCTGAATGTTCGATTGGCTGAAAACATGGAAGATACTTCCAAAACGTTTGAAGGAATTATTACTGAAGAAATCATGTGACCCAGAAAGAATTTGTATGAAAATGGTAATGTATTATGCATTCCTTGTATTCTGATTTATATTCTCTATTTCAGGAATACTGATAAACCATTTCTTCTGTTCCTGTCATACCCTCAAGTCCATACAGCTCTTTATGCATCACCAGCTTTTAGAGGAAACAGCAAACATGGCTTATATGGGGATACTGTGGAAGAAATGGATTGGAGTGTAGGTATGTAGGTTGTGTGATCACTCAGATGTGTTACCTGTCCTGAAACAATGACATTTTAGAAATTGAGCCTTGTAAATTCCTTGTACAGAGTTTACTTTGACATATGAACATAAAGATTATTGTCCCAAATCATTCTTTCAGGAGTAAGTCAGGTAAGATTACAATGTCTATCTCAGTAGTTTTTGCTGAAAAGTTAATCTTTGGTGCAGTCTTAGATAATTGGAAAATGATTGCTTAAAGCAAGTGTGTTTTTTCCAATTCTGAACTGTCAAAACAAATTATTTGGTAAAACTGTTTTAGAAGGTGACAAGGATTTATATTATGGTAACAGAAAAAACATTTGGACTAAGGATAGAACTAAACATAACCATAAGGAGAAAGAGGTAACCACTGTATGTCATGTGTTTTAAAAATGTATGTGATGACATTCTGCCAAAAATGATACTTGACAAAATGATTTTCCATTCCTCCTCACACAATCTTGTGTCAGTACAGTAACAGGGCAATATTAATTATTTATTTAGTTAGTTAGTTAGTTAGTTAGTTAGTTAGTTAGTTATTTATTTATTTATTTATTTATTTATTTATTTATTGGATTTCTCTCCCGCCCATCTCCTCTACAATAAGGGACTCTAGGCGGGCTAGGGCAGAGCTCATTAGTAAGAATAGGGAAAGAGACGTGCAGTGGTGACAACTACATATTGTTTAAAAAAAGATCTAGCCCTGTTATAATCCTGATCATAAATGTATTGTGTCTTAATCCTATCCACTCTGCAACACAGGAGTGATCCAATTTCTTTTCCAAGAAAGAAAAGGCTGAATATGCGGAAGGGCATTCCCCTGTTTCCTTTTTTGGGAAGTGGTACTATAGGATTCATAGTCTTGAATAAGGCAGACATGGTTGAATCTGTGGGAGATAGGAAGACTGTGTGAGAAACACTCCTAGTATATTTCATGTGGCAACTTATGAATACCAAAAAGAAAAAAAAAAAGGTTTGAGTGAATATGGAATGAGTTTTTCTTCTTCACGTTCTGTGGTGATCTTGAGACTGAGCAGATATGAATAGCATCACTGAACACTTGAAATTGGCTTGACTAATATGTTAACAGGTGACAGAAGGGGACTATTGTTGGATCGCCATTCTAATATAGGGAGAGAGGGACAAGGAAGTTAGATGATATTCATTGTGTCATAACCTGGAATCTGAGATGGTTATTCTGTGGTTGCACAAAGAAATGTTCTAAGCTGTGACTATAAACAATGTTTATAAGCCTTAGGTTTAAACCCAAATTCCCTTCCCCATGTACTTATTTTGTACTGGACCTCAAATGGAGTTAAAATAAACAGCTCCCAGCCATTCTGTGGCTTGTCTTAGAATCCTGTCATAAATGGGGAACATCCCCAAAACCCCTCCATGGGATCGAGACAGCCCTAGTTAATTCTCTACCTGCTTTAAAAAAAAAAAAAAAACTAGTGTGATGGGATTAGTCCAGAACCTGAAATAATTTTGTGAGTGTCAGATACTCAGCTAATATCAGAAAGAAAGAATTTGTGTATACAGTATGTGTAAACCTGAGAACAAACCATGGAAAAAAATTCACCAGCATCTGCTTGTATCTTCAGCATTTAAATTCACTGTCAACTTCTGATAACGATATAATCTAATGGGAATTAGGTGTGTTACCCTTTCTTTTAGATTGTTCTCATTAATTAATTGTAATTATTAATAGTTTGAAGACAAATAAAACTGAGAAAAAAATTGCATTGCACAAAGAGCCTCTCAGAGTGTGCTAATTTATCAGGTTTTGCAGAATAGCACATTATCAGTGGGAATATTGGAATGACTCTTCATTTCTAGAGGTAATCATCTGTGAAAACAAGTTTGCACTTGAAACAATCAAGCTGAAATGCCAGAGTGTCATAAGATAATATTCCCCTTTCATTCCTTCTGCACATTAACTTCCAATATATTTCTGATTTCTATAAAGCAAAAGTACAAAATTACATTCAGTAAATAATATATGTATTAAAGTTTCGAAAACTGATTTTCACCTCTGCAGCAGAAGCATGATTTATAATTAAAAGGGAATGCTTTGATTACAAATTCACAGAGTTCAATTTCGTTCGCTTTTCTAGTACAAATTTACCACTGAAATTTTGCTTATGAATTTCAAGAGCAACAGGCTCAAGGCAAGAGACATTATTTAAAAAATATACCCATCTTCGTAGGAACTAGCTTAATCTTCAGAGATATGTGTTTTAAAAATGGAAAACAATTGTCAAATCTTGTGGCAATCCATGAATTTCCTGACAAGCTCACCTTGCTGTCTTACAGAAATGGTTCTTTCAGCCAGGAAGCCACTGCACCACTAGTAGTTAATGCATTAGAAGCAGCAGGGAGACAACATAATAAACAACATAATGCCGATGTGATCTTTGGATTAAGATTGCGTTTTGGGATAAAATTGGACAAAGTTTATTAGCATGAAGCACCGGAACATGAACTGGGTAGCTACATTACCATTTTTAGCACAACTTCTACCTTTAGCCGATTGTATGATATTATCCTCCCACCTGAGTGTATGATCTGTGTGCCAGCCCAAGTTTTGAAACTTTGATCTTTGATCCTGTGGCATCTGGAGGTGGAAGGGAGTGTCAAAAAAAGTTTAAAAGGTATTCAAGTTCACCAGTCAAAGCCCTGCTTTTTGTGTGTGTGTGTGTGTGTGTGTGTGTGTGTGTGTGAATATCACATGTACATTTAAAGAAGCAGGGCTTCCATCACAACCATCTTCTTGACTTTGTAACCCGTCTCTGCTCTTATCCCTTGTAGAATCTCCTATTTCCATTTTACAGATGTTCCACATTATCCAAGGTGACAAATCAGCTATAACATTAATTTTGAATATGAATGATTATATATAGACTTCCCTATAAGAAAGGCAATCTCAACCCCACAAAATTACCAGAGTCAATGTACACACAGGTAGAATCTTCCTAGCCCTATTAACCAGTGACTGAAGTCCAAAGCAATGGTTAAGCATAGTGAAGTGGGAAATCTGTTATTGGAGCCCACTACTCAGGAACCAATGCCTTTAATTTGATCCCTTATCATGTTAAACTTGTATAAGTTTGGAAAAGCCATCTGTCTCCTTCCCTTTCTGCCTACTTCCCTACTTGTACCTTGAAAAGTTCACTCCCATTGAACAGGAATAATGTTGTTATTGCTGTTAAGTCGTTAAGTTGTGTCCGACTCTTCGTGACCCCATGAACCATATTGCGCCAGGCCTTCCTATCTTTCACTGCCTCCCTGAGTTTGCTCAATTTCATGTTCATTGCTTCAGTTATGCTATCTAGCCATCTCATCCTCTGCTGTCCTCTTCTCCTTTTGCCTTCCATCTTTCCCAGCATCAGGATCTTTTCCAAAGAGTCCTCTCTTCGCATTAGGTGACCAAAGTATCTGAGCTTGAGCTTCATTATCAATCCTTCCAATGACCAATCAGAGTTGATTTCCTTTAAGATTGACTAGTTTGATCTCCTAGCAGTCCAGGGGACTCTTAAGAGTCTTCTCCAGCACCACAGTTCAAAGGCATCAATTCTTCGGCATTCAGCCTTCTTTATGGTCCAGCTCTCACAGCCATACATTACTACTGGAAAAACCATAGCTTTGACTATGCGGATCTTTGTCGGCAAGGTGACGTCTCTGCTTTTTAATATGCTATCTAGGTTTGCCATAGCTTTCCTCCCAAGGAGCAAGCGTCTTTTAAATTCATGGCTGCAGTCTCCGTCTGCAGTGATCTTGGAGCCCAAATAAATGAAGTCTGTTACTGCTTCCATTTCTACCCCTTCTATTTGCCAGGGATTGATGGGTCCAGATGCCATGATCTTATTTTTTTTAATGTTGAGTTTCAAGCCAGCTTTCGCACTCTCCTCTTCCACCCTCATCAAGAGGCTCTTTAGTTCTTCTTCACTTTCTGCCATTAGGGTGGTATTGTCTGCATATCTGAGGTTATTGATGTTTCTCCCTGCAATCTTAATTCCGGCTTGTGATTCTTCCAGCCTGGCATTTCTCATGATGTACTCTGCATATAGGTTAAATAAGCAGGGTGACAGTATACAGCCTTGTCGTACTCCTTTCCCTATTTTGAACCAATCGGTTGTTCCATGACCGGTTCTAACTGTTGCTTCTTGGCCCGCATACAGATTTCTCAGGAGACAGGTAAGGTGGTCTGGTATCCCCATCTCTCCAAGAATTTGCCACAGCTTGTTGTGATCCACACAATCAAAGGCTTTTGCATAGTCAATGAAGCAGAAGTAGATGCTTCTCTGGAACTCTCGTGCTTTCTCCATGATCCAGCGAATGTTGGCAATTTGATCTCTAGTTCCTCTGCCTCTTCGAAACCCAGCTTGTACATCCGGTAGTTCTCGGTTCACGTACTGCTGAAGCCTAGCTTGTAGGATTTTGAGCATAACCTTGCTAGCATGTGAAATGAGTGCAATTGTGCGATAGTTTGAGCATTCTTTGGCATTGCCCTTCTTTGGAATTGGAATGTAAACTGACCTTTTCCAATCCCGTGGCCACTGTTGCGTTTTCCAAACTTGCTGGCATATTGAGTGCAGCACTTTAACAGCATCGTCTTTTAGTATTTTAAATAACTCAGCTGGAATACTGTCATCTCCACTAGCTTTGTTGTTAGCAATGCTTCCTAAGGCCCACTTGACTTCACTCTCTAGGATGTCTGGCTCAGGGTCAGTGACCACACCAGCATGGACATCAGGGACATTAAGATCTTTCTTGTATAGTTCTTCTGTGTATTCTTGCCACCTCTTCTTAATCTCTTCTGCTTCTGTTAGGTCCCTGCCTTTTTTGTCCTTTATCATGCCCATCTTTGCCCTAAACATTCCTTTGATATCTCCAATTTTCTTGAAGAGATCTCTAGTCTTCCCCATTCTATTGTTTTCTTCAATTTCTTTGCATTGTTCATTTAAGAAGGCCTTCTTATCTCTCCTTGCTATTCTCTGGAAATCTGCATTCAGTTGCTTATATCTTTCCCTTTCACCCTTGCTTTTCACATTCCTTCTTTCCACAGCTATTTGTAAAGCCTCATCAGACAGCCATTTTGCTTTCTTGCATTTCTTTTTCTTTGGGATGGTTTTAGTTGCTGCCTCTTGTACAATGTTACAGACCTCCGTCCATAGTTCTTCAGGCACTCTGTCTACCAAATCTAATCCTCTAAATCTATTCATCACCTTCACTGTGTACTCACATGGAATATGATCTAAGTCATACCTGAGTGGTCTAGTGGTTTTCCCTACATTCTTCAATTTAAGCCTAAATTTTGCAGTAAGAAGCTCATGATCTGAGCCACAGTCAGCTCCTGGTCTTGTTTTTGCCATCTGTATAGAGCTTCTCCATCTTTGGCTGCAAAGTATGTAATCAATCTGGTTTCGGTATTGACCATCTGGTGATGTCCATGTGTAGAGTCGTCTCTTGTGTTGTTGGAAAAGAGTGTTTGCTATGACTAGCTTGTTCTCTTGACAGAACTCTATTAGCCTTTGCCCTGCTTCATTTTGTACTCCAAGGCCAAACTTGCCTGTTATTCCGATTACTCCTTGACTTCCTACTTTAGCATTCCAATCCCCTATGATGTAAAGGACATCTTTTTTTGGTGCTAGTTCTAGAAGGTCTTGTAGGTCTTCATAGAACCGGTCAACTTCAGCTTCTTTGGCATCAGTGGTTGGGGCATAGACTTAGATTACCGTGATGTTGAATGGTTTTCCTTGGATACGCACTGAGATCATTCTGTACTTTTTGAGGTTGTACCCCATTACTGCCTTTCCCACTCTCTTATTGACTATGAGTGCAACTCCATTTCTCCTAAGGGTTTCTTGCCCACAGTAGTAGATATAATGGTCACCTGAATTAAATTCACCCATTCCCATCCATTTCAATTCGCTGATTCCCAAGATGTCGACGTTCAATCTTGTCATCTCATGTTTGACCACATCCAGCTTGCCTTGGTTCATGGATCTTACATTCCACGTACCTATTCAATATTGTTCTTTACAGCATCGGACCTTCTTTTCGCTTCCAGATACATCCACAGCTGAACGTCCTTTCGGCTTTGGCCCAGCCGCTTCACTCTTTCTGGAGCTACTTGGAATTGCCCTCCATTCTTCCCCAGTAGCATATTGGACACCTTCCGACCTGAGGGGCTCATCTTCTGGCGTCATATCTTTTAGCCTTTTAACATTGTCCATGGGGTTTTCTTGGCAAGGATACTGGAGTGGGTTGCCATTTCCTTCTCCAGTGGACCACATTTTGTCAGAACTCTCTGTCATGACCTGTCCGTCTTGGGTGGCCCTGCACGGTATAGCTCATGGCTTCACTGAGTTACACAAGCCCCTTCGCCACGACAAGGCAGTGATCCATGAAGGGGAACAGGAATAATACCATAGCTTTAATGTATCAGTTTGCAATACATTTAGGACAAAATTATTTTTATGGGTATTCTATAATCCTACCAGCAAATCTTAAGCCATCGTGATTTGTATGAATTCTTTTCATAGATATCTTAGCATGTGTTCTCAGATTCTATATTTGGATTAAGATATTGCCATAGGATTACCTGCCTTCAATTCCATAATTGATATTAATTAATAATTATCATTATCAATAGATTATTTGCAAAATATAAATATCATTTAAACCTGTTCTGCACACAATGCATGCATCTACACAAACTGCTTGGTCTTCTAGATAAAATTGAAATAATAATGTAGGACATCTTGTCATAAGGTGTTTTGTCTTGCTTTTAGTATAATGGTTGCTAGCTGCTATAGTATTTCTTTCAAAAATCTTTCCTTTTTGAACACAGGAAATCAATCTATCTGTACCTTTAAGTTTTTCAAATGTTTCTTTCTTTCTCTTATTTTCCACAAGAACAAAAGTCATGTTAATAGTGGCCAATATCCCACGCTAGAAAGTTCTGTAATGGAATGTGTTTGGCTGTGGTGAATTCTTGAGTGCAGGACCTTAGGATGTTACCTTCATGGAACTAGCAGTACTTAGTATTTTAAAATTAATCACTCCTCTAAAATTGAGGCATGCAGCTTCTCACCAGGCTTTATTAAGCATTTAGCAGGCTAAATTCAAAAAAATGGGCAGTGTGAAGATCAAAGTGAGTCCAGCTATGTTGGGTTTTCAAAGAAGCTTCAAGCAAATAGCAAATCGTTATATGTGTGGACCCACTTATGGACTTAGTTCACTAGTTCATCAGATTTAATCTTACTTATGTTGACTAGCAGTAAGTTTACATCTCTTCAGGAACTCTTTCCAGGTTTCATTTGAATCCGTATATAAGACTTTTTGCATACAAGCATAGGTGTCTGTTACAAGACACAATGATGTCAAAACAATAATGCAAATGTCATGAAATCATCACACATATAATGACTTACGTATTCTGTCATGATATTAGCATTTGCATCTCTTATCCTTCTGTGGAAACCCTTCTATAGAAATTATGTGATTTGCCATCCAATCTATGATTGTTCTTCATTAAGTTGAATACTAAAGTGACTGGACAACAATTGAAAGACTGTAGGATCAGTGATAGTGTACATGCTTTTCATACAGAAAAGTCCCAGGTTCAATATTTAGCATAATTTTATTGGATTTGAAATACTTTTGCCTGAGATTCTAAAGCAGTGTTTCTCAACTTTGGCAACTTTAAGATGGGTAGACTTCAACTCCCAGAATTGTGGGAGTCGAAGTCTACCCATCTTAAAGTCGCCAAGGTTGAGAAACACTGCACCAAAAAATTGTTGTCAATCAGTGTTACTGTATTTTTCTGTCAATAAGACGCCCCCATGTACAAGACGACCCCCACTTTTCCAACCCAAAATTAAGAAATCAATATTTTAAAGATAGTGCAGAACACATTTTTATTTAGTAATTAGTTAACATTGACCTGATACACTCGGTGGGAGGAGGTCCAAACCATCTCTCTGCAGCTCTATTTCCATGCTCTTTTGCATAACTGATTACATTCAATCATGAGTGAAACTGCCGATAGCTTGTCTCTGCAAACAGACTTCTTCTAATTGGTTTGTTCAGCATCAGCTGACATCAGTTACATAAGGCTCGTGATTGGAGGAAGTCTGTTTGGGAGACAAGCTATTTCACTCATGATTGGAGGCTAGCAATAGGAGGAAGCCTCTTTGCAGAAACAAAGTATGGGCAGTTTTGCAACCGCGCGGTTCTCTCCTCGGCTGACTTCCTTGAATAAGAAGCCCTTCAATTTTTAGTGTAAGGATTTTAGAAAAAAGCATCGTCTTATAGTCGGAAAAATACGGTAAGTACACTCAGCAAATGGATTTCCTATAAAAAGCTTCCTGCATACCTTTAAAAACTTTCCATCCTGTACATTCCAAAGTTTCTCATCTCATGGCAAAGAACAGGGGAATTTCATGCTGCAATGCAACTCTATTATCAGTACAATGTGATGATTTTTTTCCTGTCCTTTCACTTTGAAAATTTATCCTTTTATTTCTAAACAGACAGGTAAGGGAAAACACAGACTGCATCCTGCCCCCTTTCTACTAATATTAATTAGTCTCAAGTACATATTCCTGGAAGGCATTATCTGCAGGCATTACCATTAATTTCCTTTGATTCTTTATTATCTAATTATGAATTATGAATACTACAGCAGAATATATCCTTGTTTACTCAATTTATATGACATTCAAAAGCATTGTGTGACTTTGTAATGTCCATTTATTTTCTGCATGGATTTCTAGAATATGTGAAGTATGCTAATATTAAGTAATGCTACTTAAAATATATAAACATATATGCTCCATATTAAAATGGGGGGGGGGGTACATCTAATCTTAATCACACTTAACCAAGACCCACTGAAATGAGTAATTAATAAGTCTGCACCAATTCATGGCATTCTTTTTAATCCCTAAATGTTTATACATGCGTACAGAATATAATTTGGTATTTTTGTGTACAAAAGCCTTAGCCAAACATTTAAGTTTGCTGAATTTTTATTTTTTTCCCTGTAATTTGTTTGAATGAAAAAATAGAAGTAAATTGAATAAATCATCAAAAGACTGATAATAGAAATTAATTTTAAATGACTCAAACAAAATGTTACATTATTCAAAAAGCAAAGAAGTATTTTGTGGTTTGCATTATCATCATTTTTCAAATGAAAAGGCATGCATGGGCTTTGATGCTATTGCAAACAGCCAGTGAGTGATGGAATGAACAATATATAGCTTTGAATGAATCAACAAATCAAATCTATGATAAATATTTCCCCTTACCAACGCAAAGGCATTCATTTTTATTTTTTTTTCTGTTGAACAGTTTTAAAACTAAGAGTGACTTTTATAAAATTATTAAAAAGTAGCTTGAGAATAGCTATTTTACCATGCTGGGATTTTTTATTTTTTTTTAATTACAGTGCTTTTTAGGAATTTCACTTGCTTCATATTTATGTCTTTGAAAATGTTACTTCTCTGGCTGTATTTTAAACATGTTGTGCATCATAGAATAGCACCCATGATATTTGTATCTTCTTTGGCTGAAATCTTATGTATGCTTTCAAAGAAGAAAGATCCATTGAACTCAGTAGGATGTTCTTCTGCCTAGACTATATATAAGCTTGCATTTAAATTCCTTGAGAGAAACAAAAGGAATAAACAACATAATTTGTTTGGTTTACATTTTTATATACCCAGTTGTACAATTCTGGGTGGTGCGTAGCAAAAACTGCAAAACAAATTGGTGAATGTGCCAAAACCATTGAGAACAATTGAATCAAAGTCAGGAAAGTATTTTCTAGGTGATTCACAGGCGATCATAACCAAGGAGCACACACAATGCTTCTTTAAGCAGGCAAATGGTTTGCTGACACAATTAGTTACACTACAGTTTGGGATAAAACAGATTTCTAGATTAATTCAGTCACAGTTGAGTTAATTGGAACAAGACTATCCACATACTTTGAGCTCTTCAAATATTTGCTGAGACAAAATTAGGCAATTTTTCAAAATTAAAAATGCATATCTTGAAAAAAAGATGCATGTAGACAACAATGTATTTTAACGGATGTTTTCATAAAATTACAGTTAAAATTGGAAATATGACTGAATGGATTTACTGGGACAATATTTGAAAGTGATTAGAGCTTGAGTGCTATTTGGCTAAACTTTCATTGCCTAACCCACTTTTCTCTTTGATTATACTTTCATTACACAATATTTCACAGAACGGTCTTGTTTATCATGGAACGCCAAAATACTTTTCTTTTCTTTTCTTTTTTTTTTACAGAGACTTTTGGCTAGATACATTAAAACACTGTAGTATCTAATTGAAATGAATATCAAGCCGTAAAATCTTTTATCTTTTTATCACAGAAACATTGTGGTATTGGATAAGCTTCTTAAAGTAATAGGAGCAATAGAATTAGTTATTGTTGTTTCTAGTAAAATTAAATTTTATATGGTACTCTCCCTGTAGCAATAAAGTAGTGAAAATTCTTGATTATATCTTTTGATGTTTCCATCATGGATTTTGTGATTAATTTATCCACCTATTGCTAGTAGTACAGCTAAGTAGATCTTTGGAATTAGTTGATTGTCAGTCACAGTAATCTTGAGCTCTCTTTCCAAGTTACTCATACATCCTGTAAGATCTGACTGCCTAGCACTGCATAATCTAGTGGTGAAAGAATTATCACTTGATCACATAATGCTCTTATTAGTATAATACTTTATAAAAGTTAGATGAAATACTGAGCCTTGTAGGTACAAAGCAGAATCTGAAATTCACATGCCCTGTATTATCTACTCCTGACTTGGGTTATGCCATGCTAGGATTAATAAGAAACATTCTTCACCTTAGGCAATATTCATATAACAATTTAAATATGAAAGCATAATTATGTTCCATTGCAAACTACCATAAAGCATGGAAAGGCAGCCTGCAACTCCTCAGCAGTTCATTTGTGGTTTCTCAGTCTCTTGAGCAGTTCATTTGTGGTTTCTCAGTCTCTTGTTGAATGTATGTGTTGTGTGTGTGTGTGCAAGAGTCAGTATGGTATCCTTTTCCTTCCTAGAGGTTTCCCACCTTCATGTTAACCACTGCTCCAAATCAACTCCACATTGTTAACTTATACCTTCTGGTGATCCCATATCACTGAAGAGCATCTGGGACTCCCCATAAGGTGAGGCATCTGAACTGTGGCCACCATCACCCAAAGGGTGTCCACATTTGCCATTAAACAACTATAGCTGCCTTAAGGAAAGGTGATTCCGTCTTTAATTTGGAGTTAGTGTGCCTGCAATATGTCTTATGCATTTATTGATCTGTGCAAAAAATGGGAGGTTAGGAGATGTGAGTCTTTCTTTTAAATATCTTAAATGGAAGTGACAAATCCTGGAAAACAAAGTGTGTGTTTATTTACTTCGAATACTTATGTGTCTTCTAAGTGTTTCACAGCTAAAGTGACTAAAAGTTAACAAACCTGTATCAAAATTTAAAACCATGATATTTTTAAACCTGTATCATTGACTGCTGCCTTATGGAATCTTGTTTTATTTTTTAAAATTATTTATTAAGAATGATAAAACAAAATTCAATAGAACATCAGTCAGTAAAGCTGATGATCCCAAATAAAGGCCTGGAGCATAACTCAGACAATAAAAACTTTAGGAAATAAAAAGCATTTTGCCTGGCAATTAAATGAAAGTAATACTTGGTTTCTACAACTAGTAACCAACAATCTAATTTTTGATGGTGATAGAATCCAGAAAAGGACAAAGATGATGAAAGTACATTAGAGACTCTCCTTCAGGTAGCCAAGCTATTGCCGCTAAACTGTTGATAAGTTATATAGCATTAATGAGCAACACGCATTAGAGCTCCAGATTGTTCAGTCACTGACTTCTCACTGAATCTTAATAGAGTCTGTTAATTATGAGGTGCAGCCAGAACAGTTATCCATCTTCTGGGAAGTGAGAAACAGCCTTAACTTCATGTGCTTCGCATTGATGTGCCACTGATATTGCAGCTCAATATGGATATGTTTGGAGCTCCCATGGCTTACATCCATCTGTGCTGAAACCCTATCCCATTTAATCAGCAAAGTGTTTATCACAGAGTGAAAAGAGGTAAATGTCTCTAAAAGCTTGCAAATTTAACAGGGAATCAACATTATCTATTTACTTAGCCATGTTGGAAACCTAGATATGTTGTTGACATGAGCACAAAATAGAAAAGGTGTTTTATTTCAAACTTTGGTTAAACAAACCATTTTAGACTGTGTTCACTCAAAACAAAAATTACAACAGAAGTTCCTTTTCTGAACAGAAAAGAACATTTTTAATTTTCTACCATAGGGTGTTCGTCCCTGCTGTCTGATACCTCCCACTTGTCCTACATGAAAAAAACGGTTACTTTTTAAATGAAATTATGGTTTAAATTCTCATAAGAAATCACTTAAGCATGCTTTCTCCCAGCTCATCTACACAAATGGCAACAGAAGTCCAGCAAAGAGCAACATGATTCATTTCAACACAACCCATGGACCACCAGAGCAAGCATAGTTATTGTCCTCTACTGGCTTGTGAGTTTTCTGTTTTATTAGTGAACAAGAACAGTGTATACCTATGCATTTTGCAACAATTCAATAACATTCTATCCAATCAACGCAGCATATTCTTTTTATTTAGCATGCAGCCTGAAAACTCAACATTGATATGAGTATGCATAAAGTGCATACAAGAACATTGCACAGACCTTTGCATTTACTTAGTGCCAAGCCAACACAAAACAGCATATGGCAGCACATACAAAACAGTGCTCTTGAAGTCTAATTTTCCTTCAGCAAAGGTTTTTGCTGGTTGCTGTTGTTTCTTAAGTACACTTATTTGGCAGGCAACCAAGTGGCTGAAAATCACCTCTGCAGCTGCTTCTTTCTCCCCATGTCTCAGCCAGTAGGGGTAAGGAACGCCTTTGTCCTACTTTACTGACTTTGATGAAAAGATTATTTTTTTCTTTAAAACAATACTGACAAACTGACAAACCACTTACCGAACTCAAGAGTTTTGGAATACTGAAAACAAACCTTTTAAAACATGCCCATTTTGTCTAGTACTCAGAAGAGACATGTTTTATTCAGAAGTTAGGACATAACTCTCAAAACACAGGTTTCAAAATATTCTCATCAGTAATTTCAGACTTCGAATACTTCAAACTGGGGAGGATTTGCAATCTCTACTTTTTAATGGTTAGGATGTGTGTAGAGATGCTAATGTTCATCTGTGTTAAAAAGCAAATATCCTCTTCCTTGCCACTTAATGTTTTGTTTTGATCAAATCTGATAAATTTCCTTGATGGACTGTCCTGTGCTTTCATGTGGTTTTCTGAGCTGAGAACTATAGCCCATCTTTTCAAATCATTTGGGGGGGAAGGTCACTTTCTAAAATCCCCATGCTACTTTTGAATTTTACAGTAGTGCTTCCCTGCTTCTGCTCTGGTGTGTCTGTTTCAGCTGACAAACAAATTATTCAGTTATTTATGCAAAGGAATCTATATTCTTGTCCTTCTTAATAAGGAAAAAAATACAGAAGAGAAAAGTTTAGAGCAGACAAACTGTTTAAGCTTTTATAAGTATAACGAAGGCTCCTAAAGGGACTTGTCTAATTCATTGTAGTAATTCAAAGTAGACTACTTTTAATATATCAAATGAATAAGCCTCTAGTTCCTAGTTATTTCTGTGGTAAAACCACCCTTTAAAGTGCCCCAAGACTTCTCAAAGAGGAAATAAAGACACCTCATAGGCTTCCTTAACCAACTGAAATAAATAGCTAGAGCTCCCTATATAGATGGCTGATCAGCCTCTGCTTGAAGATCTCCAGGAGGAGAAAGCCCATTACTTATCTAGGTAATCACTTCCATTGACAGAAATGTTAAGATGTTTCTCCTAATGTTCTATAAATGTCCTTATTAGGTACTCATCGCTTTATTAAAATATTTGTCTAATTCCTTTTTAGAGAAACATGGTTTTGTGCTACTGAAATTGCAAGAGGGATACCATATTAATGGACAATGCA
The DNA here is from genome assembly GCA_030867105.1 of Liasis olivaceus. Classification (NCBI taxonomy): domain Eukaryota; kingdom Metazoa; phylum Chordata; class Lepidosauria; order Squamata; family Pythonidae; genus Liasis; species Liasis olivaceus. Next base: position 41,834,406 of record CM061352.1, read on the forward strand.
GCCATATCAAAACCATTTCATCAATATTATTCCAACTTGTATAAAGGAAGTGATTATTTTTTTCTGGAGAAAAATAGATGAATATCTAAAGAAACAAATCTATGGAGGATTACAGAGGTTCAGAGACAGGTTATGAACAGACCTAGAACAATAAGGAAAGTTTCTGAAGCTATAAAAAAGATTAAACCAGGAAAGATGCTTAGACAATGTTAGAAATGTGTTGGACATTTGGAATATTTGGGGCAACCTAATGAAAAAGAAGCCACATTTATTTTCTTAGAAGCAGAGAAGGCCTTTGACAATTTGAACTGAGCATTCTTGTTCAAGGTTTTGGAAGATAAGAATTTTGGAAAGAACTTTATAAAATGGGTAAGGTTGATGTATACTTCACAAAAAGCACAAACAATTGTTAATGGAGATATAACAAAATCTTGTGAGATACAAAAAGGAACAAGACAGGGATGTCCACTGTCTCATGTCTTGTTTATTTGGTTCTGTAAATACTGAATAGAAATATAAGACAAGATCCTATCTAACTATCTATCTATCTATCTATCTATCTATCTATCTATCTATCTATCACATTTATATAGCCGCCCATCTCACACAAAGTGGCTCTGGGCAGCATACAACAATTAAATAAAATAACAAATAGATAAAAACAATCATTATAGAAGATTTAAAAATGATTATTAAAATCATCAAAAAGTTTAACATTTTTAAATTTTAAAATATACAAACCCCACGGAGAGAGAGAATATTAATCATAGTGGAGCCATCTAAGAATGTTTCCGGTTCCCAAAGACCCCCAGGCCTGGTGACATAACCAGGTCTTGAGGGACTTCCTAAATGACAGCAGGGAAGGGGTGAGCTTCACTTTGGGGGGGGGGATGTTCCACAAGGAGGGAACCATGGCAGAGAAGGCCTGCCTCCTGGGACCCACCAAATGCAAGTCCCTGGCTGATGGAACCTATAGCATACTTTCCCTGCCAGATCTAATGGAATTGGCTAATATGATTGGGGAGAGGCAGCCCCTCAGATAATTCAGCCCCATGCCATAATCAGTGGATTGTGGGAATAAAGATTAAAACAGAAATAAGTTAAGGGCTTTTGCAGATGATTCTGGAAGATCCTTTAAAGGGTTTCAAGATTAATAAACAGAAGACTAAGATGTTAACAAAAAATAGGAAAATAGAAGTTCAAACATAATTGAGGAATAAAATGGGTTTTAAGATTGAGAAGAAGGTAAAATATCTGGGTATCACTATGACAAATATGAACTGTATGTTATTTCAAAATTACTATGTTAATATATGGAATGAAGTTTAAAAAGACACATTAAGATGGGAAAAATTACAATTGTCATTGTGGGGGAGAATTTCTGTAAAAATGAATGTCTTGCCTAGAATGATGTCTTTGTTTCAGACAATACCTGTTTTGACAATTGATGCACCATTTAAACAGTGGCAGAAGGATATACCTACCGTAAATTTGTGTGGCAGGGGAAAAAACCATGAGTTAAATATAGATGTTCCAAGATGCAAAGGAAAGAGGAAGATGGGATTTACTTGATTTGAAATTGTATTTTGCACCTTGCTTTTGGTTCGGATGAAAGAGTGGCTGCTGCTAAGAAATAGAAGGCTTTTGGAGTTAGAAGGACATGACCTGAGATTTGGGTGGCATGGATATTTGTGGTACGATAAAATTAAGGTTAATGTGGATTTCAAAAATCATTATGTTAGATATGCCATATTGAGAATATGGAACAGATACAAACCCATGTTATGGCTGAAAACACCTTTGTGGCTCTCAGTACAAGCAGCACTATGTTATAATTTTAAAGAAAATTTTTATAAGATGATGTACCGTTGGTAGATGTCAGTAGAGAAATTGTCTAGAATGTATAAAGGCAGTTCAAATTCATGTTGTCAATGTGACATTGTTGAGACATATAAAAACAAAACTTCACCATTCATTGACCTTTAAGGAATTTCATGTAACTAAGGGCAAACTTATTCTTTTCAAATATGGGTTGGTTAGGCAATTGGCTACACAGAATTCAGCCTGCTTCCTTAGTTTTCTCTCAGAACTCAGCTTTAGGTAGCTTTTGGACTCTGGTATCTTCTGCTGTGCAGCAGCTGGCTGCTCACATCCCACTGTTCTTTAGATCTCTACGGAATGCTAGTCTATACATTATTCTGGTTTTTAGACATATGTGAGTGTCCAAAGTCATTAATATTTAGCAACTAATATGCCTTATTTCCACAAATCTCAGTGCTGCTCTCATTGAAAGTATATGTGCATTCCTGTCTATTTATCTAATAAGAAGCCTTGTTGTCATCTTTTTCTCCAAATAGTTACCTGAATATAATGAGGGGGTAATCTTGCATTTGTTCATAAAAACAAAATACAATCTTTGTTTTGTTTTGTTTTGTTTTTTGTTTTAACTGAGACACGGACAGGAAGTGCAGACTTGCTGCTGAAAAACATGAAGCCTTTGAAGATTAGCCGCAAGGGAGGGGCTACTAGAACAGGAAATTTTAATGTTTAATTTTAATGTAATGTTTAATTTAATCCTTGTAACATCTAATAGGGTTTTTCTATCTTCTTTCCTTTCCTGGCTGGTTACCTGTTCACTCACCACATTTCCATTAAGTGTTGTTTTCCTTTTCTCTTTCATTCCCTTTGCAATGCAGCTCTCCCTTTTCTTAACTCAGTTATCCTCTGCTTTTGTTTCTGCAGAAAGAAAAGATGTGAAGATGTGTTTGCCTTTGTACTTGTGCATTTCCATAAGAGTGGTTTCTGTGTAAGGATACCTTATTTTATATGCAATTTAATTTTAATCAGGAGCTATAATTCATTCTCTTCTCTTCTCTTCTCTTCTCTTCTCTTCTCTTCTCTTCTCTTCTCTTCTCTTCTCTTCTCTTCTCTTCTCTTCTCTTCTCTTCTCTCCTCTCCTCTCCTCTCCTCTCCTCTCCTCTCCTCTCCTCTCCTCCTGTCCCTGTCCCTGTCCCTGTCCCTGTCCCTGTCCCTGTCCCTGTCCCTGCCTCACATTTTTTGAAATGTGGCCTCTGGTTGGTACATACACATCCACATACCAAAAATGAATGCACAAGTTACAGGACTAACCTGCCTCACACAGAGAAAATTTTCATGGAAATCAATACACAGGGAAAGCCAGCTCTAAGTGCTCTGAAGCTACTCTGAGACACCCACTAAGAGTTATTCTATGCAAACATCTTTGTAAGGTTAGATTAAGGCCAATCTCATATAAGTGAGTTATTACAGAGCTGCCGTTAGAGAACAAATATTGATTCATGGAAAACTGGTATAAATAAACTAAAACCTGGTCAATTATATGAAGATCCACAGAATATGTTTAGTATGTGTTAAATATAAATACAACAAGGCACTTGTACTTTCATGTCCTAGCTGTTGCTAGGGATGTACAGCTAGAGGAATATCAAAGCTTAGGGGTTTTCAAGTCAAGGCCATTTTGCAAGTGTTTTTCATATATAAATCCACTTCTGACCTTCATTTAGATTTGAGTTAAGTATGCCTTATATAATGGCTGAAATTTGCCTTCCAATTTCTCAGAAATGTTCTTCCTCTCAGCAAAGGTTTTCTGTTTTTCTGCTCTTCTCTAAGTGCTTGAATTTTCTTTTGAATTTCTCTTGGTATTATCTTTCAACATACTTCATTGTTGAAGGTCTGAGGGCCTATTAAATTGTATTAATTTGGTAGTTTTCCTCCAAAAGTTCAAGCTAACATCAGAGACATATCCATCTAGCTACAGATACCAAAATAATGAAATATGCATCATGTCATCATACGCAAGCTCCACTTTTTTGTATTTACATTGTGATGTTCTGCACAAGAACACATGAGATGGAATTTGCAATACAATGGCACAATGCACGTTTTGTCACTTACCACTTCTAGAAATGGCCATAGCCAGAAGTGTCATGGGGGAGATTAAGGGCAGGCAATGAAAATAGTGTAGGGATGCAATCTTCACCCCTTTTAAATGTACATTGTTTCATTTCACACAGAGATATGAAAGGTACAGGGCTTGTGTTGCAATAACATGACATTGCTTTTATCATTTTGATGAAATTTTTGGGTCCTGTTGACACTCTGGATTCAGCAAGCTGCAGTAAATTACAGCCAAGGTTTCTTACATATGAATGCCTTTTCGAATAAATAGTTCTACAAGATTTCTCACTTCCCAAGATGCATATCAATTGTTCTGAGAGGGATCACTAATATTTGACTGGTCTTTATTTCCTCCTTTCCTCCTGCTGTGTGTGTGTGTGTGTGTGTGTGTGTGTGTGTGTGTGTTCCAGCTGCACTTGAAGGGGAAATATTCTCCAAGCCACCTGAAAAACTCCTTAGATTTTAACACATCACATTTGTTCATGCTACAAATTAATAATCTCCAGACACAATAAGGTTTTTCATGAAACAGCACTTGCAGTTCTGCCAGTACCTTGCCACAGTAAGATAATGTGGGAAATTATTAACATGATTTTTTTTTTGCCTTAGGCACTTTGAGAAGGGAGCTATGTGGACTTTCAAGCCTATTACTAATCTCAAAGGAAAGCACTATCAATATATTCACTTATGTCTCAGTTAAAAGGAAGTAGCTGAAGGAACTATCTATAGAATATATATTCCAGTACAACACATTTCAATTTAGATCATAGGTCACACTGCTCAGAAAATAATCTGTTATAACAAAAAGTTTACTCAGATGATTCTTAGAATCTTCTGTTTGTTGCCTGTACTTTCTTCACATATTTGATTGTAGAGTATATATTTCTTCTTTGGTTTTGAAATTGTATTGAAGAATGAGGTTGGAAGAACACAGTAGCCATATCTCACATTATTCCTTAAATTGTTATTTAGTCTAATCCAAATTCATGGTTAGGGTTTTAAACATGGTTAGGGTTTTAACATGGTTTTAAAAATTCAGTGTCAATCTAGTAAAAGCAGGAGGGAAATATCTGCATTATGTTCCAGGAAAGGTAGGAGGGAATGGCTGTGTGAATTCATTTAGAAGATGTTCACATTTAATAAAAAATATATATCTTTGATGGCTCCATTTGCAAATATAATCAATATGGTGGCAGATTCTGTCTTATGACATTGGTTCAAAAATATAACTTTGCTGGCTCTATTCACAAATATAATCAACGTGGTGGCAGATTCTTCACATTATGATTTCAGCTGTGCTTTATTTAATTTTAATCAAGAGCTATTAAACCTTCTGTTTTAAGTTTTTAATCCTACCCTTATAAAGACTAATCTTATAAGTGTTAATGAATTCTACTCAGGAACTTTTAGAAATTATTAACTTCCACCTTCACACATCACAGTTAGATGAAGACAAGTGGAATCAGGATTAAAAAGTTGTCCCTCTATTTCAGTCTGTGTCCATTTTCAAATATGACTCTACTGTGTGTTCTCAGAGTTGGCAAGATTATGTTCTTGCTTTTATACATCTGCTATCTTTTCTTCCAAACCTACTAACATTACTGTCTAAGAGATATGGCTAGAAGATACCTGGCTAAATAGGAACTCAGACTTTCAGAATTAAGTTTGGTAGTACTCAATAGGATATCTGGATTCCTAACTGAGTCAATATCATGATTAGAAGACCAACTGTTAGAGGACCTCTGCACCTCTTTATAAAACTCTCCTGGTTTTATGGATATCTATTTAGAAGTAAATAGATCCTAGGGATGCAGCCTCACACTCCAACTCATATTAGAGTGGGTTTGCTGGAGTGAATGGCTACCTAAGGCTGTTTGGATTGCTCCAGGATGGGGGTGAAAAAAACATAACCATAGCAAATTGAAATAAAAATAGTGTCTGTTTATAACTCACAGGTGGCTATGCATCACCAATATTTCCTCCATTGTCCATCTAGAATAATTGATCTTAGAAGAGGCACAGAGCTTCTTACTTCTACATTTATCTTTACTTATTATTACAGTTACACTGTCTTACAGAGTTGCATGGTCTATTTGCTTCTTGTAATATCTGTTTCCAAAAAGCAACAAAGTGTGCAGTTTTACAGGTGGCTTGATGTCAAACTGATGATTGCATCTTTAAAAAACATGCTGTTTTGACTTTTGTTTTTATTTTTTCTGGGAGAAAAAAGGAAAATCATTGTTTATTCTGAAACAGATCTAGAATAGATCTCAACCCAACTTCGCTCAAGCATTCATCCTTCCTCCACTGTTGTAGTATATGAGGTAATAGGTTTGCTTTTGAGTAAAGAGAACTGGCCTTTTTTTTTTTTTTGGTCTTCACACAGCCCTTTTGCCATTATCCAATGCACTGCTTTCCTAGTTAAAAATCAAAGTCATATTTTACATTATTAATTGTTTTCCAGTAGGTCTTACCTCACTGGGTTTTTTTAGAGCATTATAATTGCGCTGGCTAAAAATATGATGGAGAAGCTCAGTTATTTGAGTTTCTCCTCACATAGCATTCTTCCTTTAGGCTTCGACAGCACTAAAAGATTTATCAGACAATATATCCAGGACCATGATTGCCAAGCCAATCTCAGTTTAGCTCCCAGACACTTGAATCATGGGGATTTTAAAAACAGCTCTCCGCCAGCTTCCTATATTGTCCACATAACTGTTTTGAAATGTTGCCAGACCTTCACTTTGGCAAAGTTTGTTGTTCTGCCCTCTGCAGTGCTATTTGGTGGGTCTCATAACAAAACTATTTAAGCACATTTGCCTCTGCAGTTCTGCCTCTGAGGAAATTCAAAGTCATATAATCTAATAGTAATTTTTAGGGATTTGCAGGCCCCGTTCATTTGTCTCATTCTTCAGGGAATTCCAGGCAGGTGCCTGATTATTGCCTATATTATCTATCCATTAATTGCCATCCTGATGTTACTTGTAAAGTTGCTTTATTTTCTCTCTCCATATTTTCCATTTGCCACTCGCTGGACTAAAAAATAATACAGTAGCATTTTATCATAGAGTTTATGATAAAATCATAAAATCATGTTTAAATAGATGTTTACCATAACAACATTTTCACATTAAACTGCTGAATGGCCAACTGAATATCTTTATTTCTTTACTTCACTCCCCAAAGGCTAGCACAAGCATATATTTAGCCCCAGATAATTCTCATATTGTCTAACTGATTACATCACCCTTGTATTTGGAATGTGGAAAAGTTTGCACAGGATTTTCTTGAAGCAACTTGACGTCAGCACAGCATCTAGAAGGTGGGGATGGGGGGGGGGGGCATGTCTAATGCTAATACTGGACCTACACCATTCATTCCTTCATTGATTCAGCAGCCCCAAGAGAGCTCAAAATGTTGCTCCACCAGGGCTCCAGAGGCAGAGCATCACCTAAACGATGTTTGTCATACTCATCATTTTCCTGAAAGACACCCCCCCAGGTGATTGTACAAAGAACAACAACTGTCAATAAAACAACTAAATAACCCCAATGCAAGTCACTGATTCTAAATGACATTTTTTAAAAAAAAACCTAAATAAAACTTAAAGTTCCTTTTTAAAACACAGTCTAAAAGGCAAACTGGTCTTGCTGCAATGGTTATACTACTACTGACTGGGTAACAGGGGCATCTGTGAAGGGAAGTAAATAAAAAAAAAATCAAGGTGGCAACTGCAACCACGTGATTGAAGTCCCACTCCTTTCGTATGTGTCCAAAACTATAAAGATGGTTGTGACTGCCATCTCAACTTCTTTTGGCTGGGAAGAGGTTGCTGTTAAGTAGAGATTGATGTTGCTGCTAAGTAAGGGATGTCTTCAGTTGTCCTTTAAAACAAGGCAATGTGAGAGCAAGCCATACTTCCCGTAAGACACAGTTCCATACGTGGGGTGCTGCTCTATTCCCAGTCACCATATTGTGAGTTGAACCCACCAGTGGAACCATAAGCAGGACTTTCCCAGTGAACTGTACCATATTGAGTGGGTGACAATAGGGGATTTGAACTCTTAAGCCCCAGGTGTCAAACAGCAAAGGCAATAGTGATGCTAAATACATTTTGTTCGTGTTGATACCTATTTTCCCCAAGGTAGAGAACTGGATCTGGTGACTTCAGCTAAGGGAGATTTGAATTGAGGAAATGGCAGCTCCTTTCCTTATCGGAGGTCCACTTGTGGGAAATTACACTGCAAGTTAAACCTGCTTCAATGAGTAGTTTTCAAATTCACTGTTGGCTGAGATTTCTGCCAAGGGACAGAGGAAAACATAATGTAAACCTGTCCTTTTTCTGGCCTTACTGTGGCTTTTTCATTGAGATTGATTTAAAAATCTATGCATCCTAAGAGATGGCTTCAATTCAGAATCACTTATGATAAATTCTATTTATGATTCAGAAAAAATCCCAGGTTAATCAAATCAGTTACATGTCGAGACCTTATTTTGTTTGAATGTCTCCTAGGAGTCTTTTGATAGAGTATCTGCTTATATATGGTGATGTTTTAAATGTAACATTCCTTTTCAAAAGTTGTACTATATATTTGAAGGAAAACATTCTTCTTTTGTTTGTATATTTTATAGGACAGATTCTCCATTTTTTAGATCAATGGAACTTAAGTGGGCAGACTCTTGTATACTTCACATCGGATCAAGGAGCCCATCTTGAAGAAATATCAGACAATGGAGAAGTTCATGGTGGTTTTAATGGAATATTTAAGGGTAGGATCCAGCTTTTTACTATTGTTTCACAAATTCTGTACAATTGTCCTTATAGTTGAAGTAACCTACATTTTTAAAAAGTGAATATAGATTTAGGAGACAGCTATAAATACAGTTCTTTTGTTGGAACGTTGTAGTCATAGCAGCAGGGCCAGGCCTGTCATTAGACAGATAATGGGGAACAGCAAGAAATAGTGATGTGATGAAACATGCCATTACCTCTGATACACAACCAATGGTGTCTGTAGGTGGAGTAAAAATAACAATGCAACAAATTTGATGTTGTATTCAAGCACTTTTGTACATGAGTTCATGTCACATAAGCACAAAAGAGGTAGAGTTTGCGTCATAACACCACATTCACCATTTCCTTCTTTTTTATTTTGACTTCCCTTCCCTCCCTTTTTTTTTTTTTTTTTTTGGTGCCTTCCAGTCATTTTTTGACTCCTGGCAACTGCCTGGATTAGTCCCTGCAGATTTCTTGGCAAGGTTTCTGGAAGTGTTTGCCACTGCCTGCTTCCTAGGGCTGAGAGAGAGAGACTGGCCCAAGGCCACCCAGCTGGCTTCATGTCTAAGGTGGGACTAGAACTCACAGTCTCCTGGTTTCTAGCCTGATGCCTCAACCAATATACCAAACTGGCTCTCTTCATTTCATCCAGCACTTCTAAACTTAAATTCACGTATTATGTCTGCATAACAACTCATTATATTTGCTTACTTTATTACCCAATAAGCACACGTTATCTATTTATCTACAATGGATCATGTTTGAAACCATAAGTAGCAATGCATATTCTATGTCATACAGAACTCTATCCAGTGATAAGACCACTTGCCTACTGATGTAATCCACATGTAGATAGAGTATTAAAAAATGAAAACAAGTTAAGTGCAGAAATGTCTAGCAATAGAAATATACCTTGGTGACTCAAGTTGCAATCACATAAAGCTGGGTAAGGTTAAATAAACAGAACAAAAGTGAAGAATAGTGGAATTCTTAGTCCTAAATAGTATCCAGAACCTAATGTTAACAAGACACAGTAACTAAATGAAGTTACTATAACAAGAAACCTTCATTTCAGATAGAAGATATAAAGCTACCTCATTTTATCTTAGAAAGTTTACAAGTGCATTAAAAGGCTCACAGGAGATGACCTAATCAAAACATTCAGAAGGGCTTCCACATCAAGTTACAGTTGCCAACTGCAAAGTTAAAACCATACCCCTAGATAGTTTCTCACTTTCCTGTTCTACCATGTTACCTTCAGTCCCAGCATCTCTAGCCAGAGATTGGAAAAACTCATCTGAAACCAAGAAAAACTCTTCCCATTCAGCATGGACCAGCTTCACCCAATTTAGCATCCTCCAGATGTGATGCGATTACAATTAAAAGAGCCAACTAGCATGAATGAAAGTCTTTTTGGTTATACATTCAGGGAGTTACAGTATAATCCCAATAGATCTGGTGAGTGGTGAGCTGGAAGAGACTGCTTAAACAAATAGCAAGGCAAATTCACTAATTGCCTGATGTTAGTTTAAAGGCAGCTCCTTATCTTCAGGGAAAAAAGAATTTGTTTGGGACAATTAACTCTTTTCTTCTCTGCTCTTCCCCATTTCAAAAATGCACCAAGGTTTTACTGTCTGTAATGGTCAAGTGCTTCCCCCTACCTCTTTTAAAATGACATTTGTATAATTTCTATCTTCACATTTAACATTTTTAAATATACAGTGCATTCCGAAAGTATTCAGACCCCCTTCACTTTTTTCAATTCTGTTACGTTGCAGCCTGATACTACAATCATTCAAATTCATTTTTTTTCTCATTAATCTACACTCAGGACCTCATAATGACAAAGTGAAAACAGAATTTTAGAAATGTCTGTAAATTTATTAAAAAGGAAAAACTGAAATATCACATTGGCATAAGTATTCAGACCCTTCACTCAGTACTTTGTTGAAGCACCTTTAGCAGCAGTTACAGCCTTGAGTCTTTTTTGGTATGATGCGACAAGCTTTGCACACCTGGATTGGGGGATTTTCTGCCATTCTTCTTTGCAAATCCTCTCAAGCTCAATCAGGTTGGATGGGGACCATCAGTGGACAGCCATTGTCAGGTCTCTCCAGAGATGTTTAATAGGGTTCAAGTCAGGGCTCTGGCCGGACCACTCTAGGACATTCACAGAGTTGTCCTTAAGCCATTCCTCTGTGGTCTTGGCTGTGTGCTTAGGATCATTGTCATGTTGGAAGGTGAACCTTTGGCCCAATCTGAGGTCCTGAGTGCTGTGGAACAGGTTTTCATTGAGGATATCTCTGTCCTTTGCTTCATTCAGCTTTCCCTCAACCCTGACCAGTCTCCCAGTCCCTGCTGCTGAAAAACACCCCCACAGCATGATGCTGCCACCACCATGCTTCACTGTTGGGATGGTATTGGGCAGGTGATGAGCGGTGCCTGGATTCCTCCAGACATAACATTTAGAATTGAGGCCAAACAGTTCAGTCTTGGTTTCATCAGACCAGAGAATCTTGTTCCTCACAGTCTGAGAGTCCTTCAGGTGATTTTTGGAAACTCCAAGTGGGCTTTCATGTGTTTTGCACTGAGGAGAGGCTTCCGTCTAGCCACTCTGCCATAAAGCCCAGATCGGTGGAGGGCTGCAGTGATGGTTGTCCTTCTGGAACTTTGTCCCATCCACACAGGATCTCTGGAGCTCAGTCAGAGTGACCATTGGGTTCTTGGTCACCTCTCTTACTAAGGCTCTTCTCCCCCGATTGCTCAGTTTGGCCAGGCAAACAGCTCTTGGAAGAGTCCTGGTAGTGCCAAACTTCTTCCATTTGAGAATTCTGGAGGCCACCGTGCTCTTGGGAACCTTCAGTGCAGCAGAATTTTTTTTGTAGCCTTCCCCAGATCTGTGCCTTGCAATAATCCTGTCTCTGAGCTCTGCAGACAGTTCCTTTGACCTCATGGCTTTTGCTCTGATCCCGTATGCATTGTCAGCTGTGAGGGCTTCTATGGAGAGGTGTGTGCCTTTCCAAATCATGTCCAATCAATTTAATTTACCACAGGTGGACTCCAATCAAGGTGTAGAAACAGCTCAGCAATGATCAAGAGAAATGGGAGGCACCTGAGCTAAATTTCAAGTGTTGTTGCAAAGGGTCTGAATACTCATGCCAATGTGATATTTCAGTTTTTCCTTTTTAATAAATTTACAGACATTTCTAAAATTCTGTTTTCACTTTGTCATTATGGGATACTGAGTGTAGATTAATGACGAAAAAAATGAATTTGAACGATTGTAGTATCAGGCTGCAACATAACAAAATTGAAAAAAGTGAAGGAGTCTGAATACTTTCCGAATGCTCTGTAACTTCTCACATTTTCTAAGTCACAAATTACTATAAGGCTCAAGTTTTCATATCAGAAAAGCAGAGCAATATCAGCTTCTGAAATTAAGTTTCCAATTCGTTTAATGAGCTTCCTGAGCTCAAGAGGCAAGAAGGCACTCATATCAAAATTCTGATTGCCTGCTTATGGAGTATGTGAAAATTTAATTTGGGGTGTGTGTGTGGAATTACACTAGTGACCAAATGTGTAATTCTATCTTATTAAAAGGAAATAGGGAAAACCGTTTTATTTAGTTTAAAAAATAAGTAAAAGAACAAATAGGGCAGCAAAGAGACCATTCGTTTGGATAATAGATGCTATTGCCCTGTGACTATATGCCAGAGTTGGTGAACCCATCCACTTTTCATTCTGGCTTCAGCCGTCACCTTTTTCATCCTGTTACACAACTGGCATATGGCCCAAAATCAGTTATCCCTGCAGAAATATAACCCCAACATTTTTTTTTTTAAAAAAAGGCTACTCATTTTACATTAATGGAAAAGAAGATTAGAAGTTATATTTCAGAAAGATTTTGGGCCATGCATACGGTGACTATATTTTCTTGGAGAAAATAAAAGACAAACTTGAAAAAGGGGCAAATCTGAGAGGTTCCTAAGGATTTAATGATAATGATGATGATGTTTATAACTTTGCTTTGCAAAGGAAAATTCAAGAACAAAACCAAGAAACTAAATAATTGAATACAATAAATCTAAAGGACTGTTTTATGAAATAAAGGACTGTCCTTTATAATACAGGATGTATGATTTCTGTAGCCATGGGTCCCATCCCAGCTGTTTATGCCATCACGTACCATCTGAGTTATGCGTATAAAGAAGAAACACATGGAGCTGTTTCCTTTCTATATGAAGGTATCCCTCCTGCCTACGGAAACAACATTATGGAATTTGGAATATTATGGTAGCAACTCTCATTGCTTTCCTATGTGAGTGAAGGACAAATAGGGCATGAGCAATGGGAGAGCTTGGGGTTATGTTTATCACAGATATAAGGCAAATATTGTGTGTTTGACACTCAGTTACTTACAGTACTTGCATCCGGCAGTGAATTTGCTGTAAATAAATTGTAAGTCCCCAAGTACAGTATATGAGGCAGAGAGGATGCAGAAGTGCTGGACTTTATTTTGTATAGCAATCCTAACCATTCATTTTAAAGAGGTAGTCAGAAGGATTAAACCCTGCTGAAATGAAGAGCAAAGTGAGAGTTATTTCATATCTTATTATTGAAATATTGTAATCAACCCATCCAAATGTAAAACAAAGCAAATTAGAAAGTATGATATGCCTAATTACATCAAGCAGTATATTTATTATTATATCCTCCCTTTTTATGCAAGATGGCAAACATATCTAATACTCTTTCCTCTTCCTATTTTCCCCACAACAACAACCCTGTGAGGTGAGCTGGGCTGAGAGAAAGAGACTGGAGAGTCACCCAGAGTCACCTAGCCGGCTTTCATGCCTAAGGCAGGACTAGAAGTCAACAGTGTCCTGGTTTCTAGGCCAGAATAAGCTGTAATACGATGTATTAGAATAATAATACATATTTTTCTACTTAATTCACAAGTTACATCCTCATTTTAAGAGCCACTACCCCAAAATTTGTTATACTGTAAGTTAACTTGAAATTTCTATCAGACAACAAGATTTTTACGTACAGAAAATTGCATCTGTCTGGTCTTGTTTTTTTAATAAGATGGGGCAGTTTAATGATTCTGGAAAAAGATTTTACTGTCAGGGAGGTGGCCATTGTGGTCCTTTCTGCTTCCAGTGCCAAAAGCATTTGAAGAGGATGTGAGAAGTCATTTGCTACTTTGCTTCAAGCTGCAAAATGTCTGGAGACTTAAAACAGATTCTAATCATTAAGAAGGAAATCTGTTCCTGTCTCTATAACCCAGACTTTTCACTTACAGTACACCACTGTGAGTACTTTCTTCTTTGGTTATGCTAAAAGATAAAAGAATGCTGGGAGCCTTTCATGCTATTTTATTTACTTGAAGAATATCAGGCAATTGAAGCAGCCTAGCAAATGTCGCTCCCCACATTTATCTTTTCTCTTTGTTTGTCTTTTCCCACTAGCTCAACATTCAACGGGACATAATCTTGGTGTGTTGAGATGAAGAGATTTTAGTTCACAAAAAAAATATTCATAAGTACATATTCAGTACTAGTGAATGTGCAAAAAGACAAAGAGGGGAAGGGAAAAGTTTAAGATTTTTTTTAATTAAAAATTCAGAAGCAGCATATCTGTTTAATGTACCAAATAAAATTAAGTAGTTTAATATATCTTGTCAAATGGTAAGATTTAACTCAGTTTACTTAAAAACAGGAATGGAAAATTAAACATATGAACGAATACATTATTCTAAATATCTAAATACTCTTCCGATCAGGAGTTTGAGTAGCAAGTTATGACTTCTTCAGATTACTGACTGATCGGGAATAATGGAATGGGTGTCTTTCAGCCTCGTAGCCTCAATTCTTTTAAAATAGCAAAAATGTACAGCACCAAGTTCCACCATTCCTCCTGCTAGTTTCTGGACCATTGGTACACAGTTCAAATGAATGTGAGCTTCTGCAAAAGCCAATTTCTTCTGAAACAAAATTAATCTGTGAATTAACTTTTTTTTTCTAAATGGCAGTCAGTGCAGCAGAAGAAACCTCAACATGTGAACTACTGTTGCATTTTGAGCACAATATTAATTAGTTTAACTCACCAATTATTTATGGAAAAAATTAATAGATATTTAACTAAACATGCGATGCTTATTCTCCTTCCCTTCCCTTCCCTTCCCTTCCCTTCCCTTCCCTTCCCTTCCCTTCCCTTCCCTTCCCTTCCCTTCCCTTCTTTTGCACAGTACCTTCAGACTGAAAAGTAGAATAAGAAATGTACTCAATATCAGATGTGTTCTATTCAAGCTGCAGAAAAGAAACACAAATAAAAATGAAATATTATATTTCTGTATCTAAAGAGACTGAAGCTTCAGCCAATGATGATCAGTTTATATAAACAGAAATTAGAGTGCAATTTTCAATCACGGTAGCATTTGTGATGAGGGCTCTTTCCAAAATGTATCTTCTGCATGTGAGCATGTGATTATGAATCCATCCAATTAACCTCCTCCTCTGAGAAGCTGAAATCTACTTAACAATAATTGCACGAGTCTAGTTTAAAAGCTCTCATCACCTATTCACAATTGGAACTTGGTTGTTTATCTTGTGATATAGTCAGATAATAAGATATAAGAATTTCAGAGAACTTAATGGTTGGCTTAGAAAGCCAATTTTGTGTAGTGGTTAAGGCACCAGGCTAGAAACCGGGAGACCATGAGTTCTAGTCCTGCCTTAGGCACAAAGCCAGTGGGGTGACCTTGGGCCAGTCACACTCTCTCAGCCCTAGATGCTTAGCAGCATCAAAGTAACATGAGTTGTATCAACTGCAACAATGGTTTCAAATTAATGTGTGGGTAAAATGATAGAGCAGCCCTTGCAATCTATAATCCGTTGATGCCCATTTTTTTCCAGACAAGGTGCACACTTGGTCTTTGGATAGAGTGTGAAAGGCTAGACTCCCAAAAGTAATTGATTAAGTCAGGGTTCCTCAACCTTGGCAACTTTAAGACGGATGGACTTCCCAGAATTGAAGTCCACCCGTCTTAAAGTTGTTAACGTTGAGGAACCCTGGATTAAGTGAATGTAAAAAACTTCCAAGGACCACATACAACCAGGGACCTTGAGTGAGGTTCTCCTTTCAAAAAAATAATCACACATGCCAGGTTCATTTCAAACTGAATGAAATACATATTATTTCATTCAAATTATTAATATATATTTATATATTATTATTATTATTCCTTAAATAATTTTAATCTTATAGCCACAATAAGACCTTTCCAAGAGGCTTGTAATTAAAATGAATACAATTAGTTATTAAATAGAAAAGCAGTTTTCAATCTGTATATTGTCAAAAATATTTATGTACCTTTGGTCAAAAATTGACAACAGTTTATTAATTCATGGAAGTGGCTAGCTCATGACTTATTTTTTCCCCCAATATTCTTCTGTTTTGGTTGTCCAGATGCTTAATCACCCGTCTTTATATATTCTAGAAATTCAACTGGTAAGGTTCCTAGCTCTCTCATGTTGTAAGTGGTATGTCGATAGACTGCTCTTGATGCAATATTTTCATTTACTGCAGGATATTACATTTAACTTTCTCACGTTTACTTATTTTTTATTTAAAACATTTATATGATTGCCCATCTTAGACCAAACTCTGGGTAGCAAACCACCCAAAGTTAAAAACAATATATATCAAAAGTGAAATAAAAACAAACCAGCAAAGACCTGGCACTACAGCTAAGTTTTTCCATGCAGCCCACAACACATTCATGCCAAGCCATCTCACATCCAGTCAGCAAAGAAGCAGATTATTACCACACTGATTCTAAATGTAATGTCTATTATAATGTCTATTCTACTAGTAGAAATGTAATGTCTATTATATTTTCTTGATAATTTTTGGGATTACCATCGCTTTCATAAAAAGAAATACAATCCTTTCATTTCTAGAAATAATAGATGTTTCTAACATTTCCTTGTATGTATGACTGGGATATTTCAGACTAACAAATCCCAAACTATCAGAATATTTTCTACTCTTGAGATACTATAAATTTGAAATATGTATGACATTGTTATAATGTTTGTTTTTAGAAGTGAATATTTGCTATTCATTCTCCCCCAGAAGAAAGCATTATTTTTATTTTTCCTTCCTTCTCTGTCATGTCATCCTTCAGAAGGTGTTGACAGTAAAGACAACATTTTCTATGAACTCTGAGATTTTGGCTGAAGGCCTAGCCCAAGACAACTGTCCAAAGTCACTGGGAGTCAGGCAGGATATTATTGTTGCTGCTGCTGCTGTTGTTGTTAATGTGGTCGCATCAGTCAGCCAGATGTTCAGACTGGGTTTGGCATTTTTATCCACCTATTGAGTCCTTCCCAAAGACCTGGGATAGGCAGATGTTGTTTGATGGTGTTAAAGATATTGTTGCAGGATGTAAGCCATTCCAAGTAAAGCTGCCTTTTGCAATTGACTGATGGTGATTTTGTCAATGATGATGGTCTTCAAGTGGTACCCCACTTGTTTTGGGATTGCACCAAGGCACCTATTACTATTGGTACTATCTCTGCTTTCTCGTGCCACAATAATTCTATTTTTATTTGCAGGTCTTTGCATTTTGTGATTTTCTCCAGTTTTTTCTTTTCTATTCTACGGTTTCCACGTATTGCAACGTCTCCAGACTTTTTTGTCTTTCTTATCAACAATTGTTAAGTCTGAGGTGTTATGTGGCAGGTGCTTGTCTATTTGAATTCTAAAGTCCCAGAGCACCTTAGCTTCTTCATTTTCTATTACTTTTTCTGTTTTGTGGTCCCACCAGTTCTTGCTTGCAGGCAGATGGTATGTCTTGCAGATATTCCAGTGCACCGTTGTTGTTACTTTGTCATGCCATTGTTTGTACTCAGTCTGTGCAATCTCCTTGCAGCAGCAACTAAGTGGTCCACTGTTTCTTCAACAGAAGTTGTAGAGGCAGCATTTGCTGTCTGTTGCTGTCTTCTTGATTCTGGCTTTGTATGCATTCATTCCGAAGGCTTGGTCTTGTGCAGCCAGAATTAGCCCTTCTGTCTCTTTCTTCAGCTTTCCTGCTCTTAGCCATTGCCAGATCTTGTTGTTATCTGCTTTGCCTGCTAGTTTTTTTGTGTACTGGCCATGTAATACCTTGCTTTTCCATGTCTCTTTTCTATTCTTCATTTGGTCTTTCTTATAGGCAAGTTTGGTTTCTCTGGTATTCAGTAAGCCTTCATTGTGTAGTAGCTTCAGTGCATTTTTTTCACTGTTCTTCAGATATTTTTCAATGCCCTTTTTTTCTTCTCCAACTGTCTGATGCACTTGTAACATTCCACACCCACCTACGCTATTGTGGTCCTTGTTGATCCAGCTGACGACTGAGCCGATATAGGTTTCTGTAAATTACATCTCACCATATTGTTTATGGGAAACGTACTGTTCATCTGGTTCCTCTGATGAGGCCTGTCCAGTATGGTTGAACCTCTGGCATAGCTCTCAACCTCCTTGGAGCATGCAAGCCCCACAACCACATCAATTTTGTGCCTCACTGGGGGTTGTTGCTGCTGCTGCTGTAGTTGTTGTTGTTGTCATCGTCATCATCATCATCATTATCATCATCATCATCATCATTTTGTTGCCCAAGGCAAAAACCAAAAGGATATGCTTCCTATTTCAAGTATGACTAAACTAATGTCTTTGGCTTTGAAGTCACAGTAGAAGGCAGGCTAATTTAGTGAATAGCATCCAGTTATCTGTTGATCTTATATCTCATTGCTGCTCCCCAGAATCTAGTGACAGAGTCGAGGAACTGCTTTGGAGATGTGAGTTAAATCATGTTTAGGCACCTGAAATGGATTTGATAATATTTTTGAAATTAATAATTCACAAACTTGGATTTAAAAACTGTTTTACTGAATCAGCCTCAAAGTCCATCATTTTGATTCTGACATTAGTTGCATCTTGGAAGTTCATAAGTGACATAAGTGGCCACTCCCTATGTTTGATGTTTATTCTGGAATGAACTGTGATTAAGCAATCATGGACAAACCTCATGTCTAGAATTACTGAGTTCTCTTTTAAAAAGTATTTGAGTGCTAGCATTTATCTCAAAACACTGATGATGGTTGTAAACAACTTTCACATTTTGCACTTTGTTATTTTTCAAGCAAGAGCTACAGTTTCTTTTCTTTCTTTTCAAGATGAGACATTCCTTCTTATGACAGAGAAAGAAGGGGAAATGCTTCTTTTGGTACAGTTCTTAATTTCATTAGGTTTTTAAAAAGTGTTTATATTAAAAACCAATGTTTGTCTTCATTTAAAGCTTTTGTCTTTATTTTTTTAAAATCCGGCCAATCAACATATAATTGTAATTAATCTGTACTTTAATTATTTAATGATTAAGATACTCAATTAATCTACTCATTTAAATACTACAACCATTACAGGAAAGGACTGTTGTCTTCTACTCAAATGAATAATAATTTGAAGTCTTTTTCTTTCAGGTGGAAAGTCTACAAATTGGGAAGGAGGGATTCGAGTGCCTGGCCTTCTCTACTGGCCTGGCATTCTTGAGCCTGGAAAACATATTGATGAGCCAACAAGTAATATGGATATATTCCCCACCATAATTAAACTTGCAGGAGCATCACTGCCCAATGACCGGTATGGAACATAATTCTCTTTCTTGTAGAAGAGCTAACTTAAAAACACATGACTCTAGCAATTCTGAAGGAATCATAAGTGTAATCAGTATTATTTATGGTGTAATATAATGAGTGCTATTTATTATATCATTTCTTCAAGTAATGACTGAGTTACAGTTGCATATAGAAGTTTCATCCAGAACGGCTTGTGTACTGTTTCTCAAACTTCTCCATAATTCTGAACAGCCCTCCCTAGCATAGTGGCACAACCAACATTTTATCCCATATGACCCCAAATCAATCTCCTATCTCTTATTTCTAACTCCTCACAGAAGCTGACATGTCCCATGAAAGAAGCAAACATATATAAGAAATGAATATTTTTGATTCATGAAGTAGGTTTGGTTGTCACGTAAAGGAATTGTCGGTACACTGACCACTAAAAAGCATACAACGTATACATGTTAGTTTCCACATTAATATTTGCACTGTATTGCAGTCAAATCATTATTCTAATTGTCACTGTGGATTCCTTGTAGTTATATGAAAAGACAGGGCAGAAGGGGGGAAAGATGTGAAAGTTACAAACAGTAACCTTTTGTTCTTTCATTTGTCCATTTAGCTTAATGAGTGCAGATTTCATGGAAATGTAGCAGTTTGAAAAGGTTTTCCTAACACATGTAGGAATACCTTTGAATTAAGGTTTATAGGTGTAATCAGCCAACAATTAAACAATTCATTAGTAGAGGCCATCTTAGCAACAGAAGGAAGTATGATATAGAGTTTCTCACCCATGTCAGCAGAAAAAATAAGATGACACTAAGCATTTCCAGATGATAAATAATGGTTCTGTCTATATAAGAGGGCACGTTTCTTAACATTTACCTTCCTAAATGTATACAGAAAGCATATATTAGGGATGATTACCATGTTTAGAAATAAAACAGGTCTACCGTACACCAATACATATAAACATTCTCCATAAGGCAAAAGTTACTTTGTGCTTGAGTTACGGAAGACCGGCTCCAACTGAATGGTAGAAGAAGTGTCCTGACAATCACAGAAGTTCAACAGTGGAACCAATTACCCAGAGAGGTGGCAGGTTTCCCTTCACTGGATGTGTTCAAGTAGAGCTAGACAGCCATTGTCAGGGATGTATTAATTTGGATTACTGTACTGAGCATGGGATTGGACTCAGTGACCCAAGTGGCCCTTCCAATATTTGATTCTATGCTTTTAATTCCCTTTGCGTACACCGAACTTAATGCTGGAAACACAGCTTCTGTATTTTAAATCTGTTATGGATCTCCGGAGGCTGAAACTGCATATTGCACAGTATTTCATGCCTTGCACTCGCTCAGGGCCTGCCCGAGCCATTTTACTGTCTGAGGAAAAGAAAAGGGTGGATTGGCCATCCTTAATTCTATCCTTAATTCCATAGACAAACACCTCAGTCTTACTTCAACCCTGGTGATGACATTGATCCTTATTATACAGTACACTTGCTTTGATATTTGCAAGGAAGGGTCTTTCCCCTGAAAAACCTGAATGGGTTTATTAATGTTGCTGACCAACATTTTTGCCTATGGTGATTGCTTCACTCTGCCTAAAGACCAGACCAATGCTACATACGAATAGGTATGTCATTTAAGTCAATATCAGATTGAGCAACCTGGTACAGGAACGTTGGAAGTAATTGAGACTGTTTTATTCTTTCCTGTTGAGTGTCATGCGTTATGTCTGAAAACAACTCTCACTTGATCATGCCTATCACTCTTTGCAACCATGTATTTCTCTCAGAATCTTATTGTTCCATTTTCTCTCATAGTAATCTGCTTGCCATTCCAATCAGCTCTTGGCTGCTTCAGCCATGGTTTGCAGGATAGATAAGTTATTAGAAAGAAAGGGCTGTGTCAACCCACAAAGTAACATTTGATGGCATATCTAGATCCTCCTCCCACATACTGGCTTATATCCCAGCCTCTAACAGGTCCTGGTAGATTGCTATAGTCATCATCATCCTAGGGCAGTTTTAAAAGGTAAAAATCTCCTTTGGGTGAAATTTGTCCTTGTGATTACATGGACTACAGTTTAGAGACATGGAGATAGAGACAAAGAAATTACACAAAGATAATGATGTTATTAAGTGATATTACCCTGCAGCTCCACTGCCAATAATGTGGTCAAAACAAGGTGTCTGTTGGTGAACTGACATGTATTTTCTTATTTAGATGTATCAAGAAAGACAGAACTATATTAATTTACCATATTTACCAAATTTCATTTAGCATACAAAGTCAGGAAGGTGGAAAAGAAGGAAAACTATCTGGACTTAAAAGGTTTTAGAGATTTGTTAAAATTTAAGATCTATTACGTACAATGTAGTTTCATAACCAACTTTGTTCTGATTTGTTTCTGGGCTTAAATTAATTGATCTATGTGTTTGTTGAGGCTCTGGCAATGTCTAAGAAAAAGAGATACAGAATTAGTAGAGTTGCCCAGCAATGTCAAGTGGAGGGAGAGAGAGGGAAAGGGAGTTTGGGTGGCCATGTAATATATGGAATGAAATACCTGATAGTTGCATACAACACTAGTGTTGTATTTATCGAGAAATGGAAATGCATAAGTTACCATTTTTTTCTCAAGGACGCCATGTATGGTTTCTACTGATTCTGCTATATTGTCCTTTTCAGAATTATTGATGGACATGATCTAATGCCCTTGCTCCAAGGCAATGCTCTTCAATCTCAGCATGAATTTCTCTTCCATTACTGTAATGCATATTTAAATGCAGTTCGGTGGCATCCAAGAAACAGTAAGTAAAATTGCCTCTTCAAATTTAAATATTTTATGTAATTTTTATTGCAGTTTGAAATAATCGGGGAAAGAGCTTTGGACTCTGGTCACAGATAAATTGTTTGAAGTATGTAACTCTTTATCTTGGGAGGAAGAGAAGGCAAAGAAACCAATATTTTGCAGTTTGATGCCCGACAGCAAAGGTTTACATTATCACAGTACTAAAACTCTTGGAATTAGAATACACATTAAAACTTTAGTCTCTCATATTATTAGGTATATGTTCCCGAATGCAAATATATGGACAGCCACCAGATAGTCCATATTTCCTGTTGCCATCTTGTAATTGTCCAGGTGTTTTCTGCTCCTGAATGTTTGTTTTGTTTTACTGTACGTTATGGCAATTTTTTTTCCATTCAGAGCAATATGTGCAATAGAGAAAGAAAGTAAAAAGGAACCAGCTGATTTTACAAATTGACAGACACAAAAACTTCCTAGTTTAAATATATGAATGAATGAATGAATGAATGAATGAATGAATGAATGAATGAATGAATATTAAAGATTTAAAACTTTCCTAACAATGAGTAAACTTTCCTTGTTTTTTTTTCCAAATCAGTAAAATAATCTTTTCTCTCTTCAGCCACAGTTCTGCTAGTCCATCAGTAGTCATGATTTTTCAAAGATAATGACAGAGTAGGCCACTTTGCTTAGCTATTGTTGACTATGTGAAACATTAACACTCAGATGAGCCTCAAATAGCATTAATTGGAATTGGCATTTCAGAGTTCAAGCTCAGCTCCTTCTCACTGTGGTCTGATGAAGTAAATTTATCATATTGCTGTACCATTCTATCATTTCATTTTGCTGCATTGCCTAGCATCTATGAAGACTTAGCAACACATCATTCTCACTGATCACAATGCTGAAGACTTTCCCAACTATAGGCAGATAGTTAAATGGGATACATAGTTAAATGGGATTGTGGAAGGATGGGTTGTAAAAAGAGTGTAGGCAGCTGGAATTGCATGCCTTCCCCTTTATTTCTAAAGCACCTCAAATGGGGAGAGATTGTTTTAAAAGCCTTGTGTTTGGAACAGCTGGGGATGTGTGGTGGTAGTGATGGTGTGTAGTGGAGAGTCAGAAGAAAGCAAGGGAGAAAGCAACAGTAAAGGTTTGTGGAAGAGCCAGGAGCATTGTCCTTTTAAAGGAGCAGTGGTACCTGGGAATAGTATTGGATATTGTAGGGGTAGCAGTAATGTTTAATAGAGTAGTAGAGTAGTAAGTTGACAATCATAGCTTAGTCACCTACATATATTAGGTAGGATAAGAAAGTAGTAGTAGTAGAGATAGAAATATAGGTTAGGTGAGAACTGTATTAGTGGGACAACTGGGTAGGGAAAAAAACATTTTTTTTTACTGTGAATATTGGTTTTATAAGTAAAAGAACCCCAATATAAATAAGGGAGAGAAAAAGTCTGAGTGTGC
Source organism: Liasis olivaceus (assembly GCA_030867105.1). Classification (NCBI taxonomy): domain Eukaryota; kingdom Metazoa; phylum Chordata; class Lepidosauria; order Squamata; family Pythonidae; genus Liasis; species Liasis olivaceus. The sequence continues at coordinate 41,858,067 of CM061352.1, forward strand.
AGTGTCTCATTGGGAACCTCTTGGTGAGTCTGGGTATGTCACCCTTGGATATTAAATGAATCTGTGACAGGGATACATTTGACTGTATAATGACACATATAATGAAGAAAACGCTACCGATTAACCTTTATTTCTCTCCCAGAAAATGGGTAATAATTTACAATTTTATTTCAAAGTTAGCTCTACTCTGATTTTCATCATTTAATTTTCATCATTTTAATACTGCTTCTACTGTTATATAGACATGCTAACTACCCATTCCCTTGATTTTGCTGCCATTTATTGAAGTGTGCATGGAAACTAAAAATTGCAGCCTTGTTCTCCAGTTCATTAGATCTCCTAAAGAACATTTCTCAACAACAGAGCATCCCCGTGTTTGGGACTATAACTCCTATCAACTCATTGATCATGATTGATTATAAGTAATAATTGAATGGTTATCATCCAAAAGTTCTGGAGGTATCCAAGCTGGGGAGGAACAATCTGTGAGATGCAAGAAGAAACTTATAAACACTAGAAACCATACATGAGCACATACATAGACACACATACTACTGTCCACAAGGCTGCACAATGGTTTTGGATAATCATCTGCATCTTCAATGAGATATAACATGCCACCTTGCACCCTAGAGGTTTCCCATAAATAAGAGTAGCAAAGTGTTTACCCATAATTTATTTTTTAAAAAAGCATGGTAGTATGATAAATTGAAAATTAAACAGCAAAACAGTAGCCATAAAAGCAAGAGGCTATAGTAAGAGTTATGAGAATAATAAAAGCAATAAATGCAGAAGATAGCATATATAATAACAACATTGAAAATTCAGGAAACAAAGTTGTTTTTAGCTGGTTGCTAGAAACTAACAAAATAGAAAACAGTTTGTGTCCAGCTAACTACACAGGTGGATGCTGTAATACATAGTAAAGAGGCTTGTCAGTAAGCATTACACCTAAAGGCCCTCTGAGCAGAGCTTAATGAAGGCTTATGAAGGAACCAACATCCTTCATCGTTACCTGTGCTGCATGAAGCTACAAGAACTTCAGTTGAACAATACCTGGAGGGTCACAGGTTCCACAAAATGAGCTATCATTTTCATACTGAAAAAGTATGCATTTGACCAATGGCCACCAAGAAACTCAGGTGTTTCCAAAGGGAAGTAATTAGGATGATAAAGTCTGGGAGGCAATGGTTGGGGACACTGGGTACATTCAGCTTGGAGAAGAGAAGACTGAGAGGTCAGGGATTCCTGTGCTAGGAAGTGAATTGAACAGAATTGCCTCCAACATCCCTTCCAACCTTTACATTCTATGATTCAATGATTCATCCTTTAAATTCTATGATTCAGTTCTCCTCCTCCTCCTCCTCCTCCTCTCCTTTATATGAAAACCATACAGAAGAAGGAGTTGGGCAATGACTTGCAATGTTGCTGACTGCTTACTCTAGTCATGTAACCCAGAGTGGATCATATGCAGTCTGCTGTCCTTCCCACTTGGCTGTATACATGAAAAAACACATAGACACAATATGAGGGCAAACACACGCACAAATAGTCAACAGACATGCACCCTTCTTGATTGGTCCATGAGAATAAAGTACACACACCCCAACACACACATGTAAAATTAGAGTTGTTTGAAAAAATAAAATGAAATAAAATGAAATAAAATGAAATGATAAAATAAAATGTTTTTCAAATATCTTGTTGAATTTAGTGATACCTTATGTTGAAGAATATAACGCTCGTTCTTTAGTTAGCTGTAGTGGAGAAGTTATCTCTCTTAGCCATCTTGCAGTCTTTTGCAAGTGGGGGGGCAACAACACCTCAGCAGACTATGGCTTGTTCTCATACAAAACGTTGAATGTATTTTTCTGTTGTTGCCCATTGGGCTTTTTACATTGTGCAGCCAGTATATGTTGGCCAGATCCTATCCTTGATCTTTTTATGCTATTTTGTTCAGAAAGCCTAGGCAAGGAGTCAAACATTGTTCTTGTCTCTTTCATGTGGCTTGCCTCTAGGGACAGCTTGATTGACTGGTCTCTTGACCAGTCCTGATCTTCATAAATACCTTTTCCATCTTGGCACAATAGAAGAACATTCATAAAGAATATTCTCAAACTACCCAAAGGTTCCCTATGTAGCTTATCTCTCTCTTGCACATTACAGTGCATAAAGAAAACGTCTAGGTACTTCTTTAGCTCTTTCCCTCTGATATGTGGGTGATGTTATCAGCATGGTACGGGCATTTCAGGCAGTGTCTCAGTGACAGTTCTGTTGTCATCTGCCTTTCCAGTTTTTTCCATTCTTCCATAATATACCCACCTGAGGATGTAAAATGCCATTGGTAAATTATTTTTTTAAATCACAAAGTAAATTGTGGCTATTTGCAAGCAAAGCGTCTCTCCAAAGATATTGGATATATAAATCACTTAACAGCTCAAAGCCATAATTGCTTTGATATGACACTAAACATACAGTGGCTACCAAAATGGAAACACTGCTGTGTCCTCAATTTTTCTAAAAACTGAGCTAGGCCTTTACATTAATTTGTTCTCTATGTGATCATCTCTGTTCCAAATAAGTCTGATGATATGGTTCATCAGTGAACAGAAATGTTCTATTAGCCACAATGGAGAAGGAGAAGATATGAGATATTCAGCTGCCTTTCTTTTTTTGTCTTTTTTTTTAGTTGTGTTGTTTTATTAGCAGACACGCATTTAATGCTTGCTGGGGAATTACTGGCATTGATATTTGGAAGGCACTAGGTTGCAAAAGTCTGATTTAGACCTAAACAGATGAACATTAAAGGAAACCTCACTCTGATTTTATACCTAATCAAATACTATATATTTATATCATTTGGAATATTCTACTAAAAGTGGTCTTCCAGCAGCTACCAATAAACTTCTGATAAAATAATAAAATTAGTGGAGACACAAAGAATAACTCAGAGACTGAGGCAATAAAAAGAGAAATAAAGTTTAAAAATAATCAATAACTAAGCTATGAAAATGCTTAAAAGATTAAAATCTACTTCAGCTGCAAGTCAGTTTAGAAGAATCATATCCTTAACTAACAGGGGAGAGACAGTAGAGGTGGAACTAGCTTGGGAGAAGCTCCTATAAAGACCTTTGTCATGTTCCTGCCAAATATGCCTGCCAAAGACAACACTCTCTCCAGAGGCTCTAGAAACCAGCAAATCATATGCTATTTCATATAATCTAGTCACATATTGTGTGCTCATCTAAAAAACCTGCATTTTGGATTATAACTAAAACTCTACCAGCAGCCTGCGAAGCTTTTATAAGAAGGAAACTGTTCCCAGTAACTAGCCCTGGCCTAGTCTGGCAGGACTATTCCCTTTGGATGCTCCATCTATCATTGAGCTACAGCCTGACATGGAGCACGTTACAATACTGCAAACAGGATGTAGTATTTCTCCTGGTACTGGTAGTCTCCAGATTAAGAATGAGTTCTGTTCCCAATCTGTGTCCTTAAATCAAATTTGCATGTAAGCCAGAGCAGTATTATTGTATAATACTGTATAGGTAGTATTGTGTAATGAACTCAAACAGTTGTGTATTTAACACAAATCATTGTGTATATAACTCAAATTTTGCTAAAGTAGGCTCTGTTCTTATCTACGGCTCATCCTTAAACTGGCCGTTCTTAACCCGAGGACTACCTATATTCCGAAACACGGAATTCCATTTATCTACATAATCTTAGTTTAATCTGTTCTCTAAATAGATAGAGACTGTAAAGTTCTCAGTTGGTCTTGACCGGGCTAACATTTGCATGGATTTTTCCTCAGTAAAACAAACAGCTCGGACTCCAATATCTGCCCAAAGATTGACCAGCTCAGAAGGTTGAAGGGCAACAAGATAGAGCAAGGATTGTACTGGAATGCTGTCTATCTTAACCATCCACCATCAGCTTTATCTGCTCAACCATGAAGGCTGTGGAATGAGGTCTCAAGTCAGGAGAACACATATCCAAAAATCCCTGCAATGCGTCTTTCCACACTCAAATCTTGCTCACGCTTTATGGATAGTTTGGCTAAGCAAAGCCAGGAGTTTCATTTCTTCACTCTTTTCAGATAGGCCTGTCAGACCCAAGTTGTTACTCTTATCCACGAACAAGTATTTGCTGTTGTACTTTTCTTCTAGTCATTGGCTGGCAGCAGTAGTTTCAACCCACAAGACTATCTAGATTTTCTGAATTGTGAGCATCCTTTGAAATCTCTTTCCTATAATACTGTTACTTTCAAGTAACTGTATTTAGGATCAAATAGCCTTAGTATTTTAAATATGACTAGACAACCCATGACGCATTGGGTCATTGTTTCATGGATATTTCGTTATCTAAACAGAGAAACAGAATGACTATGGATGGGGAAAAAAGCAGTGGGAGCGGGAGAGACATCCAATTTCCTGCTGGCTTTCCCATTGACTTTCCTTGTGGGAAGCTGGCAGTGAGCATTAGAAATATGCCTGCCTGCCTGCCTGCCTGCCTGCCTGCCTGCCTGCCTGCCTGCCTTCCTTCCTTCCTTCCTTCCTTCCTTCCTTCCTTCCTTCCTTCCTTCCTTCCTTCGTCTCTCTCCCTCCCTCCCTCCCTCCCTGTTCCTTCCTTCGTTCCTTCCCCCTCCCTCCTTCTTCCTCCATCCCTCCCCTCCCCTCCCCTCCCTTCCCCCTTCCTTCCTTCCTTCCCCTTTCCCTCCCCTCCCTTCCCTTCCCTCCCTCATTTTCTGGTAAGTCTCCCCCACCCATGCACCCTCCCACAATCAAGTTTAGATTTCCTGCCAGCTTCCCCACTGACTTGTGGAAAGCTGTCAGGGAGCATTGGAAAGGAGGATTACATGACTGGCTGATCACATCAGCGTGACGGCAGTGCTGAAGCAGCAGCAACTTCCCCAAATTTCAATCCCACAGCAGTAACAGGTCCCAGATTTTGGACACATTCTGTAAGTTAGCCCATTTGAGGTACCTTGGTTGAAAAATTGTTGCCCTATGATGCACTGTTTCACCCAATTGAAGGTTACAAACAATCAAACAGGCACAAATGTTTTGGTAGTATATAGATGTATCAGATGTATTTATTATTGATCTGTAACAGGTAAAAACTCACTTTTTTTAATAAGTTTTTTGTCCTCCCTCTATGTAGTATAATTAGCAAATGTTGCTCAAATGGGTAAAAGGTAGGTGCACTATTATTTTAAAAAGGCCTGATGTATCATGGGTTTGTTGAGGTTAGGAACTTGGCAGTTTGGAAGAAAAAAAGAAGAAGGTATAAACAAGAGAGAACATGGATTGTGCTGCTCATTTTTGACTAACCCTTGCTTCAGGCCCACCCACCAGTGCCATTTGGCTCCCATCAGATTATCTTTGAGAAAATGCAGGTCTTGTAAGCACAGAATTTGCTCACCTCTAATTGAGTTCTACATCATGTTTTCAGCAATGTTCAGATTACAAGATTCTGGAAAAGCACATAGGTGACAACTTTCATCCATCATTTGCCCAATGATTAGCTTTCCATTTATCCTAAAACCTAATACTTAGAAAGGGAGAATTCAGCCCTCCATGAATTTGTATGACACCCTTGCAAACCTATTTATGTTTTTACTGATCTTGGGCTAAGTATTATGAGTTTAATATGAGTTTTTGTGAATTATTGCTTTGTTTTGTTTCATTGATGGCCCTGCATGTTATGAAAAGGGATAAAAATGTTTCTACTTATCCTATATGATTCCTATTATATAAACTTCAATTGTGATTCTGTCCCCCACAGACCTTTACTGGTTTTATTTTTAATTTTCCTAAACTGAACTAAATTAAGATATTAGTCTTTTAACAGAGAAGTTGCTACAACAGCTTTTGATTATTTTAACAGTTTTTTTTCTTCTCCACAAATATACAATAGTTTTTGAAATGGCACAGCCAAAATGGTCACAACATTGCTTTATATACAAAATACTATCATGAATTCTAACTTTTTTTTGTCCACCACTACACAGAAAGTGTTTTTCTTCTTGAGCTATTTAGATTTCATTCTTATCTTTCTCAAGTGTCACCTCCAGTTCACATTTCTGTCTATATTCCTAAGAAGTTGGGATTTTTGACTTAATGTCCATCACTTTATGTATTCCTGCTTACACTAAAATCTATTTGTTATTTCACCACCTATTTATCTAATCTGAACTTTTAGTATTTATCGTAGGATCCTCAGTGTTTGCCAATTTGAATAATTGGCTATCATCTGCACAGCTTGACTATGTCATGGTTACATCTCTTTTTAGAACATTTACAGATAATATAGCACTGGTCACAAAATAGTTTCCTGAGAGGACAAGAGAGGAATTTAAGTATTTATACCAGGCATAACCACAATGTAAAGAATTTAGCCTCTAGGCCGTATAGCTATATTCCCCCTACCTATTTCATCTTTGTCATGTAATAAATCAGAGTTTTCAGGCTCCTGGGGGGTATCTTATAGAAAGGCTACCTGTGGGTGACTTGCTCATTCCCAGAATGGCTGCCATGTTTGACATAACCAGTCACAAAGTATAGATTTATCAAAATGCTACCTGCCAGTTCCCCTCTAATTATGCCTCCACAAAATGTTCCTTTCTATCCCTAGTTAACTTTGCCCTTTCTCTGGGCAAGGACAGACACATTTCCAAGCAGCTGGATTGGAAGAGATTAACATGCACACAAATAGATAGGAACTTCTGATTTACTGTAGTAAAACCAAGAAAGTATTATGAAAAAATTCCAGAGACTGCAATCAGTATTCATTTTTTGCCCACTGCCCTACACACTCTATGTAATAGTATAAAGCAACTGTCTTTTGGAGGAAAGTGACAGTTTCTACCTGTTCCTTGTTTTGGTAATTGTCAGATCTGGTCTTGGACTGTTTTTGACTCCCCCAGCAAGCATTAAATTGCAAACCATTATGAGACCCAGGTGGGCTTAAAGAAATTCTTGGAAACAAGGATGCTGCTAGTACTGATAGTTCCTTTCTATGATCTTGAAATTCTGTTTAGTAATATTTCTGCTTGCTGTATCATCATCAATAGTTTGAACACAAAGCCCACTACTTAAAAAACTTAGAAATCATCTAATAGAATCCCCTGCTTAGTATGGGGTCTAATGTAGTATCTCTGGCAAATGACCATCCAGCTTCTGTCTGAAGACCTCTAGTGAAGGATAACTCATGAAATCATGCAACAGTATCTTCTAGTGACTGACCATCAGGAAGTCCTCCTGATGTCTACAGGTGAAACTCAAAAAATTAGAATATTGTGCAAATGTTCAGTTATGTCAGTATGGCAACTCAAAAGGTGAAACCAATATATGAGATAGACGCATTACATGCAAAGCGAGATATGTCAAGCCTTACTTTGGTATAATTGTGATGATTATGGTGTACAGCTTATGAAAACCCCAAATTCACAATCTCAGAAAATTAGAATAGTGTGAAAAGGTTCAATATTCTAGGCTCAAAGTGTCCCCCTCTAATCAGCTAATGAATCCATAACACCTGCAAAGGGTTCCTGAGCCTTTCAATGGTCTCTCAGGCTGGTTCAGTAGGAATCACAAGCATGGGAAAGACTGCTGACCTGACAGTTGTGCAGAAAACCATCATTGACACCCTCCATAAGGAGGGAAAGCCCCAAAAGGTAATTGCAAAAGAAGTTGGATGTTCCCAAAGTGCTGTATCAAAGCACATCAATAGAAGGTTATGTGGAAGGGAAAAGTGTGGTAGAAAAAGGTGCACAAGCAGCAGGGATGACCGCAGCCTGGAGAGGATTGTCAGGAAAAGGCCATTCAAAAGTGTTGGGGACTTTCACAAGGAGTGGACTGAGGCTGGAGTTAGTGCATCAAGAGCCACCACACACAGACGGATCCTGGACATGGGCTTCAAATGTCGTATTCCTCTTGTCAAGCCGCTCCTGAACAACCAACAACGTCAGAAGCGTCTTACCTGGGCTACAGAAAAAAAGAACTGGTCTGTTGCCCAGTGGCCCAAAGTCCTCTTTTCTGATGAGAGCAACTTTTGCATCTCATTTGGGAACCAAGGACCCAGAGTCTGGAGGAAGAATGGAGAGGCACACAATGCACGATGCTTGAAGTCCAGTGTGAAGTTTCCACAGTCTGTGTTGATCTGGGGAGCCCTGTCATCTGCTGGTGTTGGTCCACTATGCTTCATTAAGTCCAGGGTCAATGCAGCCGTCTACCAGGAGATTTTGGAGCACTTCATGCTTCCTTCCACAGACGAGCTTTATGGGGATGCTGACTTCATTTTCCAGCAGGACTTGGCACCTGCCCACACTGCCAAAAGTACCAAAACCTGGTTCAATGACCATGGGATTACTGTGCTTGATTGGCCAGCAAACTCGTCTGACCTGAACCCCATAGAGAATCTATGGGGCATTGCCAAGAGAAAGATGAGGGACATGAGACCGAACAATGCAGCGGAGCTGAAGGCCGCTATTGAAGCATCCTGGTCTTCCATAACACCTCAGCAGTGCCACAGGCTGATAGCATCCATGCCACACCGCATTGCGGCAGTCATTGCTGCAAAAGGGCCCAAACCAAGTACTGAGTACATGCTTATACTTTGCAGAGATCCGATATTGTTCTATTTCCAATCCTTGTGTTCTTGATGTCATGTAATATTCTAATTTTCTGAGATTGTGAATTTGGGGTTTTCATAAGCTGTACGCCATAATCATCACAATTATACCAAAGTAAGACTTGACATATCTCGCTTTGCATGTAATGCGTCTATCTCATATATTGGTTTCACCTTTTGAGTTGCCATACTGACATAAATGAACATTTGCACAATATTCTAATTTTTCGAGTTTCACCTGTAGTTTGAAACTTGCTTTGTAGCTTTAATCCATTGGTTCTTGTCTTGCCTCTGGGACTATAGAGAATAAGTCCACTCCCTCTACTATGTGACAACTCTTCAGGTGTTCGAATATTGCTATCATCTCTCCCAAACCCAATTGTCTTTTGCTGTTTTGGTATCTTCTGGAAGCCTCAGTTCATTCTGACCTGTAGCCTTTCTAAGAGAATTCAATCAGTTTTTCAAGACTATTCTTCTTAGGTTGTTTTCTTCTTCAACTTCCTTTGTATGTCTTTTTTTTCCTTTGGCATTTTAGAGATGTCTCCATTATCCATGCTGGCATCTTTAAAGATTTCCCATTTTTCCTTCATGTGGGAATTGCTTGAAACTGCACCTTCAGTTACTTGTTTTGTAGGATTTTGCATCCTGCCTTGACATTTTCTCTATAAGGATTTGAAACCATTGGAACTGACCTGCCTCTTTCAGAGTTCATCAAAATCCTACAAAAGTCTTCTGAAGTCCAATGTTCCATCTGACTTTTCTCAGTTCTTCATCCTCTGGCTATCACAAATTCAAGCATAACCAGTCACTTTCAATTCTTCAATCAATTCCTCCTGTTGGTGAGAGTTAGGTCCAAAATACTGTAGAAGTCTTTTATTTTATTTTCCATCTTTTGACAAATAAACTTGTCAGCAAGAAAACAAGTATTTGTTGGACCTATGACCCCTGGCAAAGTTTGATTCTCAACAAATATTGGAATAATTGAAATTCCCCATTAGTATTACCACATACCTTTTTGTAAAATTGGCCATGTGATGCAAAAGGTCTCATTTGTATCTTCTGCCTGCCCAAATGGCTTATAATAAACTTTTATAGTAGTATTACTTTCATTTTTCCTCTACTTTTATTCTTATACAAATAGTCCTCCATTTCCTATATTTCTGTACAAGTATATATAAATGTGTGTTTGTGTGTGGATGGATGGATGGATGGATGGATGGATGGATGGATAGATAGATGATGGATAGCTGTAATTCTGGGTAGGAAAGAGAGAGAGAAAGAGAGAGAGAAAGGAAGGAAGGAAGGAAGGAAGGAAGGAAGGAAGGAAGGAAGGAAGGAAGGAAGGAAGGAAGGAAGGAAGGAAGGAAGGAGGATTAAAAACACAACAAGTACAATTATTAGGTGCTTGGAAATTTAGCATTGGGTAGCTGCATACTTCAAAGAGAGGACTAAAGCTGAATTTTTCCTTGACAGATAAACTTTTCCATCTTTTTGCCAGTTTATGTAGCATTTCTTTTACACTCAAAGGTAATTTTTCAGTTAAAACTGAACAATTAAAATAAGGGACTAGTCTTTTAAAATACCATGAATAAACACTCTAGGACTTTATTGGTCAGTGAATCAGAGTTATTAAAAATGCATTGCTTTGATAACTTAATTACAAGAAAAGCAATCACCCAATAACAAACAGATCTGTAGTTTCATAGGACATTTGTATCACTCAAACTCAGGTGACCATGTAATGGCCATTTACACGTGAAACAAATGAGTCTATACTAATGTATATGGCCACTGAGATACATTTTCTGTCTATTTTCCTTTTATGGCAAAATGAATGTAAAAACCAGGGATATCAGATACTTTCAAATAAAAAATTCCTTTGTGTCTTATAAATATTTTTTGAACGGCTCTCACATAAAGATTCAATACATCTAACATTATTTTAATGCTCTTAATAAAGACATGACTTTGACAGTGATACCTTTCAAGGCAATTGATTTTACCAGCAGCTGTACATTTTGATTTTATATTATGCATCAAGACTCCTTTTCCTGCAATAAAACCTTCTCTTTTATTAAAAGAAAAAGAAACCACACATAAGTTATATATCTCTGTTTTATGATGACTTTTAAATAAAAAAACCACTTCATGGCAAATATTTAAAAAAGTAAGCTAATGTTATGTGATTGCCATGGTGTCAGCTGACCCCAGGTCCTATTCTGTCCTGAACCCATGTTTCTGAACTCCCAAAGAGCCCTATAATTCTCTGCTATTTCAAGTCTTCCAACAGTGTACCCATCACCCCTGTAACTGAGTCATAGAATCATAGAGTTGGAAGGGACCCTAAAAATTGCAGGATTCACTACACCATCCCAATAGATGACTATTCAGCCACATACCCTTCCAGTGAAGGGTATGTGGTAACCTTACTGATGGTCATCCTCTTCTCTTCCACCTTTCCCAGCATTAAAGCCTCATCCAGAGAGCTAGGTCTTCACATGGTGTCCAAAGTATGATAATCTGAGCTTGGCCATTTGTGTCTCAAGCAAGAATTCTGAGTTGATTTGTTCAATGAACCATTTGTTTATTTTGTTAGCTGTCCGTGATATTTTCAGGAGTCTTCTCCAACGCCAAGGTTCAAAAGGGTCAACACTCTTTCTATCCTATCCTATTCTTCAACTTTCACTTCCATAGTGTATCACAGAGAATGCTATTGCTTGCATGATTCTGATCTTTGCAGGAATTGACACTTTGTGGCATCTGAAGATCTTTCTCAAGGCCTTCATGGCTGTTCTATCAAGTGCTAGCCTGGGGTGTATTTCTTGACTGCTGATTCCTTTACTGTTAATGGTTGATACTAAAAAGCAGAAGTTATCTATCCCTTCAATATCTTCATTGTCGGTTATAAGGCTTGTTGTAACTATTGTCATTAGTTTAGTCTTCTTTATATTTAACTTTAGTCCCATTTTTTCACCTGGCTTCTTGACTTTTATTGAAGAGCTTGCAGATTCTTTGCATTTCCAGCCATCAGAAGAGTGTCATCAGCATAGTGCAGGTTATTGATGTTTCCTCCTCCAATTTTAAAACCACACTTATCTTCTTCCATCCTGGAATATTGCTTGCAGTAAATGATTACAACCATGTATTTTCAACAGCATAGAAAGGAATTAGGCTGAAATGCTGTCAAGACTAACTTGTATAATCTGCAACTTTTTGTCTTGGGTTTTCAAATATTCTTAGGGTTTATTCATTTTGCCTGATTTCCTCATTGCCAGTAAAAACAGTCAACCATTTTTCACATTTAAAGGTTGCATTTTATTACTCCACTTCCAAGGTACATTTTTTCCATGTTATGTCACTTTGAGTGCTCCTGCCAATTTGTGATAGAGCAGTTCAGTTTGCTGCATTACCAGTTCATTGGCTACTTTGCAGAGGATGAACTGCCCTTTCACCTGAGTCAATGCTTACTATGCAGTCCCATAATGTCGGTACCTTCTGAGAAACAGCAGAATGGCTAAGATCTTTTCTTAACATATAGAATGTTTCCACTTTCAGGCTTTTCTACTTCAAGTGAACAGAAAAACAGTAAATCCTTGGACTTCTTTTTTTAAAAACTACTTATTCATGAATGAATGCATGAATGAATGTTTGTTTGTTTGTTTGTTTGTTTTTGTATTTATTTATTTCTACTGGGTTTCAAACTGGTAACCACTGTGCTATTTCATCAGTGCTGGCAAAACAAGGATTAGTACCTATTAGAGTGCATAGTGGAAAGAAGAGATTAACACACACACATAGACACACAACCCCAAAACCTACATCTGCATATCAATGCTAGAATTCAACTGTGTGTGTGTGCGTGTAGTCATCACGTCAGTGTCAACTCTTATAACTATGTAGATAGACCTTCTCTGGAATATCTAGATATCTTTATATATAGATACATATTCATGATATCTACATATAAAACTATATATATCCTGGAAGACCTGCCATAAGACAGAAAAAGATTGGCCATTGCTTTGATGTGTATTTGTGTATATGGCAATCTGCAGTGCAGACTGAATACCTTGCAAGCTGTTGCCAAAGCGTTTTAATCCAGACAGGAGTATCCTAAAATAACTTAAAGTCAAGGTGGCATGAGCATAGGACAGCATGAGAATAGGAGAGGGACAGGTTAAATTGTAAGTATGGACATGTACTTACCTGGTTTATAATTTTAATATAAAATAATAAGAATATGTATATCCTTTCTGGAGTAATCCAGAAATATTAAGTTTCTAATTTTTTTGGTGGGGGGGAGGGTGCCTTTGAATCAATGTTGACTCCTGGTGACTTGGAAGTGGTTTGCCATTTCCTGCTTCCTAGGGCTGAAAGAGAGTGACTGGCCCAGAGTCCCTAGCTGGCTTTGTGCCTAAGGCAGGACTAGAACACATGGTCTCCCATTTCTAACCTGATGCCTTAACCACTACACCATCCTGGTTTTCTAAATTTCAGTTAGCCATAGTATTTATTTACTACGACAGTGAGTGATTCTAACCCAAAGACTGTAGTTTAGCTTGTTAATCTGTGCATCTGAGGTTACAATCAGCCATTTTAAAAAAGTCGGCAAGTAGTGGCAGCAATATGATAAAGCAGTGATAACTTAATTCTGGATGCCATCACATGAGTCTAAAGTTTGGACTCGTATGAAATTACCTGTTCCAGTTCTACCTAATCCAGATGGAATCAGTTTTCCTTCCTTCCTTCCTTCCTTCCTTCCTTCCTTCCTTCCTTCCTTCCTTCCTTCCTTCCTTCCTTCCTTCCTTCCTTCCTTCCTTCCTTCCCTTCCTCTGTCCCTTGAAAAGCAGTAGTGATATTTGCCAAAATCAGCTGTATCAACTACTTGGTTTTTTATTTTAAATCAGGAAGGAGGAAGCTCCCTTGGTTTTCATTAAAAAGAAGTGGTATTACAAGCATATAATTTATCAAAGTGTATGAGTTGTGCTTCCTGTAATCTGGTAAACGAATGCTATGATAGTTTCATATGTAAAATGTCAGTTGTATTTGTTATGCTTATGTTACTATACAATATAGCTGAAGCAGATTTTTCTTCTGTTTTGGTTTCTATTAATTTATTTTCAGAGAAAGGATTTCTTTTTCCCCCATCCCATCCCTCTAAATCAACTTGCATTTATAACCTAACCTCTTATGGTACAGTAACACTGAGCCATTGGGGATAAAATGAAGTGAAATCCTGGTGCGCAATTTGGGGGTCCTCCTGGACTCAGCCCCTGCTTGATGAGCCATGGCTAGGGGTCCTTTGCACAGATTTATCTTGTGTGCCAATTGTACCCTTTCCTGGACTGGAAGGCCTTGCTCATGGTCACTCATGCTTTAGTCACCTCCCGGTTGGATTATTGCAATACGTTTTAGATGGGGCTGCCCTTGAAGACCATGCAAAGAAGTTACAACTGGTCCAGAATGCAATAGGCACACAGTATTGGATGCCCGTAGGTTCGCCCATGTTACACCTTTATTGGTTGAGCTGCACTGGCTCCCAGTTTTCTTCTGGATGCAATTCAAGGTGCTGGTTATCACCTTTAAAGCCCTACATGACACGGGACCTGGTTATTTGTGGGACTGCCTCTCCCTATGAATATCTGCCTGTCCCACTAGATCTGATAGGGTGGGCATGCTCCAGGTTCTGTCCCTGAAATCTTGCCATTTAGTGGGACCTCGGAAGTTTGCCTTTACCATGGAATACCCTCCCTTGTGGAATACCTTCCGACCAGTTATTCGACAGGCCCCCAGCCTTCTAGCCTTCTGGAAGACTGTTAAGACCTGGATTTTTACTGAGGCACTGAGATAGGATGGTATAGGCAGATAGTATGGAAGAACGGCAGCTGAGCCTGCTGTGGGTCATCCCAAGGGCACAATTATTGTGCAGGGTTTTTCTTTTATTATATCACTGTTTTTACTGTTTTATGATTATTTTATTGATTGATTTTATTGTTGTGAGCTGCTGAGTTGTTTAAGATGGGCAGCCATATACATTTTATCAATCAATAAAGAAAGAAAGAATACAAACAAAGTATGCACTGAGGCCAGTGGTAAGTTAATATGTGAAGGTAAGAATGCAGAAAGATTATTGGAGTGATATTCCATTCCAGAGCTTTGCCCTTGCACAGCAGCAAATCTCCTAGAATTTTTAATTTTATGTCAGATAAATCTTATAGGACTGGGTATATTACTGTTGCTGTATTAGCTTATGCTGGGACATATCCAGTTGTTAGCTTTCTGGAAATGCAGGAACTGAGCACTTCTAAAATGCTTAATGTTTTATTTATGATAGGGTACTGCAGCCTCTACCACCCAAACTAGTCCCACCTTTGCCATAAGAATGGTCTAGATGGGGCACTGATATACACACTTAACTATTTAGGCTTATCTTATAGTTCCAGATAATTCAGAGCTCATGAAAACTGATGTTGTGGATATTTATCTCACCTGGGTCATACTAACTGTAGCTGCTTGGAATTGTAGTATAACAACAAATAGTGCCACAGTGTCCCCACCTTGTCCTTTCTAAACAAGAGGGCCAAAAATGGAATTCATGGAGGCTATTTGAATTATCTGTAGGATGTTTTTGGCATGGCCCATTAAGTCTTACTACTCCTGTGCAATTAGGAAACAGAGGAACAGCAAAGGTGTACATATAATCCAAGGATAAAGATCTTCAGTACAGGAAGAGTAGAATGAAGCAGATTTTATGGAAGATAAGATGTCCCAACTCTGTTCAAACCTATTCAACAGTGATGTTTTCAAATTCATCTGTTGCTGATTTTTAAGTTCAGCACTGAATTCATTCCAGATTAAAACAGCATAATCTTGGTGATTAAAAGTTTAACACAGCTGGGAAGTGTTTTTCTTCTTTCGTCATATGTAAAAACTGCTTCTAGCATCTGTTTAAATTAAAGCCATCCTGAGCTAAATTAGGAATGTCTGTAAGGAGAGCAAAATGTTGAAAACTCTGAATTATAATGTATCAACACAGATGTTTTAAAGAAGCTAATTGACTTTTATTTAATATCAGCATTTGCTGTCACACTGTAAAATATACTTGTCACATTTAAAAAGGGGCTGCGGAATTCAATATCCATGTTCTCATGTAATTCAGGCACACATCTTCATTGAAAAGCATTTAGAGCGCAACAAGTATAGGGAAGTAATTAATGATTAAATAACATGTGTATGTATTTTTATTGTAGACTGAAGAATCTGAAGGTGATGAGTGGTTATGAAAGGTGGTGAATATGCAAGAAAACCTTTTTTGATAACATCAAGAATAGATCTTGGAATAAAACTGATAATGGTAGAAAAGGAATGAAGTGGGTAAAGATAGAGTGAAAGTAGAATGACTGCAGAAAAAGAAAGTACAAGTCCTGTATGAGAAAGTCTTAGAAAACACTTAATTCTCCCAATAGAATAAATGGAAAGAGAATATGCTAGCTGCTTGGAACAGAGTGAAAAGACTTGTGTGTGGAGTACCATAGAAATGGATGGAGCTGTGGTAATAGAAAATACTAAAAAAGGATGCTTGGTGGAATTATGATATGAAAGAGGAAGAGAAAGGAAAAAATCCATGTAGAATTACAGCCACAAAAAATTAGGATGAGATAAAGATATTGTATAATGTCTATAAAGAAAAAAGTTGGTTGCAAAGACTGTAATGAAGGAAAATAAGATACAGTTAAGACTGAAGGA
Organism: Liasis olivaceus; assembly: GCA_030867105.1. Taxonomy (NCBI): domain Eukaryota; kingdom Metazoa; phylum Chordata; class Lepidosauria; order Squamata; family Pythonidae; genus Liasis; species Liasis olivaceus. The sequence continues at coordinate 41,874,447 of CM061352.1, forward strand.
TTCTAGTGGAAATTAAAAAAACAACAACAAATCTTTGGAAAGGGCTAAACCAGAAGCCTCCAACAAAGTGAATGGAATTAAACATAAAAGGGATGAAATGATTTAGGACAAAACTGAAGTGAGGAAATGCTACAACCTGGAAGGACTATTTTAGAGATTTGTGTGGGAAAGTTAGTGATATGTTGATGAGTAGAACTGAATACTATAAATGTTAGTATCCCAGAAAAAAAGATAAGAGGGAAGTGTCCCTAACCTTTTTAAAAGGTTAGACATAGATAGTGTAATTGGAGCAATGTTAAGATATGGATGTGGCAGAGTACTAATGGAGTAGATGTGAAAATTATTTACCATGTTTTTGAAATCTGCATCCATGCCTGACAGCTGGAAGATTGTTGCTATTATTTTCCTGCACAAGGAGCAGGTAGCAAATGCAAAAATTGCAGGGAGATTGATTTTGGGAGCGGTTTGGCAGATTTCTGATTGCAAGTGAATGAAAGGGGATGAGGAACACAGTTTGGGAACTGCAGCGAGGGTTTATGTCAGGCGGGAGTTTGCTGGCCAGTTATTTACTTTTCAACAGCTCATTGAAAAATATATCAATGTGAGATTGTTGAATGTACACTTGTTGAATTAGGGAAATTGTATTATGTGAGAAATAATGTGTCACATAAAGTGAATAGGCCTGAGATGAGGTCAGAAAAAGTCCAAGAAAGTTGTGTTGGGTAGAGTTCATGAGATCTTCAAAAAGAGAGAGGCAAGTAGTTTAAAGAACAAAAAGTAATATTTGAAATACTATCTGGACATGGCAGAAGCAAGGATGGCTGGCAAGGACAAACAGTACAGAAGCTATAATTAATAGTCTTGGTGTAAATTACATTTATATATGTTTCCTTTTCTTTTTCTTATAATGCATTTATTCCTATTTCTTAGCCCTTTTCTGCATTTTGTATAATGTTGCTTACCATGATAAAAGAATGGAACAATGGGAGATATATGTACATGTATAAAATACATATTTTAGTTTTATATTATTTAGGCCGAAATTCAGTGGTCTCTGGAAAGAATCCCAGAGGTCCCAGGATTGTGGGGATCTCTCAGTCTAAGAGCAGAAAGAGAGGATGTTCCAAAACCAAGTGCCATTTAGTTCCTGCTGAAACTTCTACAACGCTTGACTTACCTGTGCTGCAGTTCCAACTTTTGGAGATGCAAAAGGGTGATAGTATGGAGACCTCTCCCTTGGCGTGCTTGATAGGTAATACACTGGTAGAATCTAGAACTCTTCCGCATCTCTGACATACCCACATAATGGGAAAATTATGTCCGCTCTCAACAAGAACAGCAACAATGGCATTGGCTGTTTAAATTGTAAGGTATTTTTTTTAAGTCATGACCCAAATTTTCAGTGGCAGGACTTTGAATTCCTCAGAGGCTCAGCGCTTTTTTCATTAAAAGATTGATTAGAAAGTCAAACTGCATTGCCATTGTATCTCTAAAGCAAATAAGAAAAAAAAAAGTGCACCAAAACTTAAAAATTGATGTAAGTTCATATTTTATGTGTATCTACTTAGGAAAAATAAATCATCCAGTTTTAACCAATCCTCCTTCTATATTGACATGTCCCCACAGTTCCAAAAGATCTCCCTCAGCCTCCAAGAATAACTTCAGGTAGTAGTTATGGTGCTGTGTAAGGAGGCTTTTAGACCTGATTAGTAACAGGATAGTCCTGCCAGTGAGGAATCTAGAAATTATGTGTACTGTATATGTGTATGTGCATATATTTATGCATGCGTTTGTGTGTATGAGTATCTCTCTGCGTGTATCATTAGACAATCTCATAAGCATGTTATATGTGACATTGAAAGCTATGATGTTATGGGACATTAATTTGAACTCAAATTAATGTCCCATATTTCAAAGGATTGTAAGTAAAGACATTTCCAGGAATTTTTACTACATGTCTATAATTAGATTGACACCTGTATGTGAAAATGCATATTTTGGTCAAAACATCTGGTTTCACTGCTCCTCTATGTACACTCTTAGTAGATAAAGAAACTGCAGCCCTAAAGCCACTTAGCTTTTTCTCAGTGAGAGTTCTGAAAAAACATGTATAACATTCGATGTACATTAATGACTAGCTTTTAGCCAATATATTGCTTGATTTTTTTTTTTCCCTAAAACTGCTGAAGGACTTCATGGAGATACAAGGTGGTTTCTTTCAAGCATTTATGAGATTAAAATGAAATGAAAGAACTCTTGTCAATACAATGCAAGCACCACTACTTTATCTTCCACCATAAAAGCAAATGAAATATAATAACTTGAGCTTTATTAGAAACCCTTATTCGTCAAGCCTGAATGCTAGGAAATGCATTGTAAGAGTGCAAGTAGACTAACCAAGAAAATAATACTTTGTTCCAACTTTGTGGTTTTTTATATCGTATATTACATTGTTGTACTTTATTCATTATATATCTTGAGCACAGGGAGTAGGAAAGGCAGAGAAAAAAAATTGTGGAAAGGGCAGTGGAAAAAAATATCTAAGGAATTTGCATATGAGGTTCTCATAATCCACAGCCAATATTGCCAGTGATTATAAATCATGAAAACCCATTTTGGTTGCAGAAATTCCCCATTCTGGTCTAGATAGATCAAGCATCTGATTCAAGATAAGACAGTTTTGATATGATCAATTTGATATTTTAAGACTACTGCAGTGGTGTGGTTTGTTGCTCAAAGACTGTAGCTACCAGACTCTTTTAATTTAATTAATTAATTAATTTTATTTTTACATTTTCAGTTTTATTGCATCAACATTCTGTCTTTTGTCTTTGCAGTGAAGGCTGCAGGGCTAAGTTTATTCTCATAATAAGTACCCTATGAAATAGTCCCATGGCTGAGGATAATCTTGAACCTGGTCTTCCTGGTTATAGTCCAAACCTTAACCACTACACCATACTGACTCTTTTAATGTTCATGTAAAACATTATTGATATGCCTGTTAGTTCCTGTTGAATTGCTGCATTTTGCAACTCCATTATCACCTTGAGGTTGACTGGGAACAATCAAACTCCAATGTGTTTTGTCCCGACAGAAGAGACATCACACACTTGTTCACAAACTTATGGACGCTCTTTACTGTCCACTCAGTGTCCACTCAGTGTCTTTATCTTCCTTGCTGCCAGCTAACCTGTACCTGCTAATCTACAAGTTGTTCACAGTCCCAGTGCCCGTTCTCTCTATGCACTAATAGCTGGCATAGAGTTCAGAGAATAACTAAAGAGCAAGGAGTTAAATTCCTCAACATTAAAGAAGTAAAAAAAAAAATGCATATATGCATGTTCATATTTGCCTTTCCCTCCAAGCCACTGGATTCAGGGAGTCCATTCAGGCCATGTTTCTCCTTTTTAACTAGAGAGCTGTAAATTATTGGCACAGATTTATGTGGTAGAACTATGGCCTGCTTCACTTGAAAGTCCTTTTCGTTTGTTGATTTTTGTCACTGACAGGGATTTTCATGCACACAATGTGATTTTTATGCAAGCATAAGTTTATTGCTTCTGAAATTCTCATATATCCCTAGGCTATTTTGAGATAAGTGACTTCAACAATATTTTGTTACACTCTTGTGCACATGTTTGTTCACTACTTAGAAAATGATTCTAGCCATTAAAAGTGTTTCTCAGCCTGGATGAGCTTTTTCTCTCTCTGTCTCTACACTTTAACAGCAACAAAAGTTAGAAGCAGCATAAATCATGTAAACCTCTGAGTTGGCCCCCCAGCATTTTGTTCTTTCATCAGAGAGCTGGAGGAAGTAACATACACAGGACTGGAGCTGAGCACCAACCCTCATTATGTCTTTTAATCTGTCATGTTAAAGGCCATTGTAGAGCAGTCAGGGGGATACTTGGTGTAGCACACTTTGGGAGTTTTATTTGCTAAGTGTGAAATTATGTAACTGTCAAAGGGGAGAAGAGCACTTCCAATTTAAGCAGATATTGTCACACTATTAACTAGAACCTAACAAAAATGTCTGTTAATCAACTGATGTGCATTTCTACTCACACTATTTTCTGTAGAAGAGTGTTTCTCTTGACAGGCATGAAAAACAGTCAGGCAATAACTTACTGATTCTACTCAATGTTATCAGAACCATGGCATTTATTAAGCCCTGAAAAAGAATGATTTATATCTTGACACATCCTGGCCTCATTTAATGGTGGGTGACGCTCTGTCTATCCCAGGAAATGGCATATTAAAAAAAAATTAAATTATATGTTTAATTATATGCATGCCAGTTACATTACTAATGATATCCATATTATGGGCCTCAAGTAAATATATTTTATTACACCCCTAATGCTGTTACTCTGCTTTCAGACATAGGACTCCTTGGAAATAAAAATCTTGTTTCAGAGAAAGCTTGGAAGATGTAGTGCTTACTTACAGTATTTATTTAACTGTTCATAATTAGTACTGGCTAGATGTTCAACAGCTGATCATTTCAAGTCGGCTAGTTCATCCAGGAAGCCAGTAAGGCCTGGCTGATGTTATATGCCTGTTACCTGAAGCATAATCTGAGCAACTGTTAGTTGGATTATTGATATGCCTGTTAGTTCCTGTTGAATTGCTGCATTTTGCAACTCCATTATCACCTTGAGGTTGACTGGGAACAATCAAACTCCAGTGTGGTTTGTCCCGACAGAAGAGACATCACACACTTGTTCACAAACTTATGGACGCTCCTTACTGTCCACTCAGTGTCCACTCAGTGTCTTTATCTTCCTTGCTGCCAGCTAACCTGTACCTGCTAATCTACAAGTTGCTCTCAGTACCAGTGCCCGTTCTCTCTATGCACTAATAGCTGGGAAAGCAAGAGACTGCTGCCTCAATGTCCAGCTGCATATCAGACACCACTTCCACCTGCCCGCACAGCATTCTTTAATAGAATGGCCTCCATGTAGGAAGGACTCATTTGGTGGCTCTTGGAACCCTTTGATCCCATGGCTGGCTTTAGGGCCATTACTCAATATCTTTGGGCATCTTTTGTCTCTTTCAAAAGAGACAAGTGGACAAGAGAGTGGTTTTATCTTGTTTTGTTTTTTGGATTGCAGAACGGCATACTGCAAAGACTATTAAAATCACCTTATTCTTCCTTGATGGTTGCAGATTTCATTAAATAATGGCATTTAACTGTTCCAAGTATCTAATGAAGCTTCACTCTTACAGGAATTTACCAGAACAAAAGGATTATTAATTGCTCTAAGATTAATTCAATCCTTATAGTGATCTTCTTAAACAATGAGATTATAGACCAGCTGGGATATCTACAGAAAGCAGTCTCCACTTTAATGACCAGCCTTATAACAGTTCATCAGGTTTACAGATTACAACTCTGACAGCTCTTTGTGTCTGACAGTATATTATATTGGTCATTCCACTAATGCATTTTGCTTTTCTGCAATGATTAGAAAAGCAGCTATTAAGGTTCTAGGTTGTTGTAAAGCTTTGCAGCAGTAGCTTGCAATAACACAGTGAAGGATTATGACACAGCTAAGCAACCAAAGCTTTTTTTTCTCCTCTCAAACCTACCCCTATTGGTCCCAACATGTTTCTCCTGGACTCCCAGGTAAAAGATTAGAAATTCTGCATTTTTCTTTTTACTGTCCTTAAAACATCTTCTTCATAATTGTCTAAATTTTGAGAATGAAGTCTAAAGAAGAAAAGGTTTAAAAGTTCAAGAAAGCAGTTTGCACTAGCCATCTGATAAGCCAGTATCTCTCAATGCTATCTCAATATCATAATATTCAGCTGTATAGTTGTTAAAACAGTTTAGAAAACACAGTAATGAGATATGCTGCAATTAAGGGTTCCTCAGCACCTCCACATTGATTTCTTTCTAGATCAGTTTTGTGTTGAGGGAGTGGGCAACCTGACTCTTTAAAAAGGAGCAGACCAAATCAGGATGGGAAGTAAAGAAATAGAGAAGTTCGATATAATGGAAATTTAAACCATCTAATTGGAAAATAGCTTGGATATCCCACCTTGCTTTCTTTACTGGATGGATTCATGAGTGAGATCTGATACTTTATGTGATCTTTGATAGAATTTATTTGTTTATTCAGGAGAAAATTGTGAGCAATGGCTCCTAAACAAAAATGGCACTTCAGTAGCACCACTAAAATTCAAAAGACTGTTTTAACTGCCTTGTTGAAAACCGCAGCAAAGGGGCCAAGTGCATTTCTGGGGTCAGAATGTTCTAAATGTTGGGTAAGGTCTACCTTTGGGTCCATGTCCCCCTTCTTCTCATGGGGCCAGGACTCTAAGTGTCCCCTCCACTAATCATTATACAAGATGGGGAGAAACAATTTGGAGGAGTTAGTTTTTAAAATAACCCAGGGCTGGGGGGTGTATGACTTTATAGATTAAATTATACAGTTCAGTTATTGATAAGATATTAACCAGACTTGAGATGTTAGTGAACAGTATGATTCCCAACACTGCAGCCAGCATGGTCAATTATATAGATGTCAAAAAAGGTTAGCATCCAGTGGCTCCTAGGTTTTGCCTTCACCACAGCATCAACTTTATTACCTGACCTTGCTATTTTTCTAGCAAACCTTTTATATAGAGAGTACTTAGCTTTTTATATGGCTAATCATTGTGCTCAATAGCCTGGGGAACTCTTTCAGAATAGTAAAACAATATAGAATGCTGGTAATGGCCTTTCTGGTATAGCAGCACACAAGACCCCTAAATACTGATAACTCTAGTTAAAGTTAATGGTCCCTTAGAACTTCAAAATGTACTTCACTGTCTGACCAGGAGTTCTAGTTTCAGAGATCCTCTACTTCTTCAGTGGTATAAACTACATTCAGAAGTTGTGTGTTGCTCCCTATTCTGTAGCAAGTTCAGCTACAAGACTTCAAGAATTATTGTATGTTAAGGCACCCAATTAAAAAAGTTCTAAAACCAAGTATTTGTCTTTTACTAAGTAGCTTTCCAAATGTTGTATCATATGTAACGGAATGTGTTTCATTAAAATGACAGAGAAATGTCTTTTATGATAGGAAGTTGAACAATATCAAGAGCAGAGCTACCAAGACTTCCAGTAAAATGGTGACCTTCTATGACATAATTTGTTTTCCCCTTCTTCTGTGAGATGTGAAAACAGTACTTTGGACTGTTAGTAAAGAGATATGGAAAGCAGGTACTATACTTTTTATGCCAGTTTTGGGAAGATAATATACCATAAAACAGGAGGCAGTCTTCTTCCCTCATGGACGAGCCAACTTCTCAAAAGCCACTGTGCTTCAGTTCTGAAAAAGCTGTGGAAGAACTCAGGGTGGCTCTAAGTAAGAAATTACTGTTCCTCATCAGGTGGGGACTTTGACTGAAATCCAAGTCAAATGGGAGATGTACAGAGAAAGAATTTAACTCTACGTATTCATTTGAGTTTCTGATATTGTTATGAGAATTAATTGAAGATGCAGATACTGGGAAAAATTATGATATTTTTAAAAAGATTAAAGAGCCTTGGTTGAATTTTATGTGGATTAAAAGTTTTAGGGTCAAGCATGCAGGAGAAATATTACTGTTGTTGTTGTACTGTTGTTTTTATTGTTTGCGTTATGGAGAAATGTTTTTGACAGCTCTTAATTTTAGATCATTACATGGGGCCGCCCTTCAGCATCATCCAGAAGCGTCACTTGGTCCAGAATGCAGTGGTGTGGGTAGTTATCAGTGCATCTCATTATGCCTATGTAACACTGTTACTCTACGAGCTGCACTGACTTCCATTAGGCATTTGGATGTGATTCAAGGTGCTAGTTGTCACTTTTATAGTCCTACTTAGTATAGGATTGGGTTACTTATGGGGCTGCTTTCTCCCAAGAACATCTGCCTGCCCCCATGCTCCCACAGGGAAGGTGTGCTCCAGGTACCTTATTTTAAATCTTATCATCTTATAGGACCTAAGAAGCATGCCTTTTTTGTGGTTGCCCCTGGAACGATCTCCCACCCAATATCCAACAGGCCCAAACTCCACTCACCTTTAGGAAAGCTGTTAAGACCTGGCTTTTCCTCTAGGCATTCGGGGCCAGTTGAGTGAAGGCCCCTTTTGGTTGTTTTGTAATGGTGCTTGGTTGCCATTTTATATTTTGTATTTTATATTTTTTATATTGTAAAAGTTTTAATGTTATATGGATTGGAGGGGTATGGGTTTTTTTTTTTTTTTTTTTGGTTTATTGTTAATTTTTTTTGTGCCAGAGTCACATTGTGCCACAGTCACATTGTTTGAATTTGACAGCCTTATAAATTTAGTACATACATACATACATACATACAGGTAGTCCTTGCTTAACAACCACAATAGGGACCAGAAAATTTATTGTTAATCAGGGTGATCATTAAGCAAAACATCAGATTACCACACCCAATTTTACCACCTTTTTTGTGGTGGTTGTTCAGCAAGTTACCATGGTTGTTAAGTGAATCATGTAGTTGTTAAGTGAATTACATGGTCATTAAGTGAATCATATGGTTCCCCATTGATTTTGCTTGCCAGAAGCCAGCTGGGAAGGTTGCAAATGGTGATCACATGACCCCAGGATGCTGCAACCATTGTAAATGCGAGCCGGTTGCCAAGCAACTGGATTGCGATCACATGACCACGGAGGCACTGCAATGGTCATAAGTCCGAGGATTGGTCATAGGTAACATTTTTCAGTGCCTTTGTAACTTCAGATGGTTGCTAAATGAATGGTCATTAAGCAAGAACTACCTATACATACATACATACGTACATACATATTTTTGGTTCACATGTATACAAAATAATATTAGCTGGGGATTCTAATTTTATTTTGCTCTTCTGTTGGATTGGAACAAGATATTGTGGGGGAAAATTATTGCTGGAGTCAGAATGATCTTCACATAAATATTTACGAATTTATTTTATTGGACATATGGAAAGTTAAATCCAATAAACAAGAGTATACTTTTCATACTACCCAGTATGAAAATGTTCTAGACTAGAATATATTTTTAATATTCCAGTCTGTGATTAACTTTGATAAACACAACATTGGTTCAGTTTCAATTTCTGATTGTACACCAGTGGTAATGTCATTGGTCCTGGAAGGAATGAATCCAGTTGGTAGAAGATGGTATTTTAATGTGTCATTCAAAAAAAAAAAAAAACTCAGAAAATCCTGTTTGTTGAACTATAAAAGAAAGATATATGTATTGTTTTCCCCCAAAAATAAATAGAGAACTTACTAACATGGAAATTGTGTGGGATTCATTTGAAATATGTATTGAGGAAAAATCACAGCCTGTGTCTCTGGGGGAAAAAAAGAGAATGACATTGTCTAAAGTTAGAAAAGAAGGTAAAAGGACATCAGCAATCATACTTTTGAACTGTATTACACTTTCAGGTTACTTAAATTGGAGCTTGATCAATTACATGCTTTTATTACTAAATATTCATTCAAATGTATTAAACAAAACTACTGAGAACAGGTAGGAAAATCTAGTAAATCACTGGATTCTTGACTGAAACAGTAGAAAGAAAATACCTACTCTAGGAAATTCTTTGGGATAATCCATAGGAACTATAATAACATTAATTTTCAATTTATGGAGTTTAATAAAACTCATACTATGTGAATAATGGTATTATATACCACTGAACAGATGAATGCCTTTTTAAATGTAATAAATCTGCCAAAATTTCAGTTGTCCATTTAGCTGTACCTTTAATTTTAAATTTTAAATTAATTTTAAAATAGATATTTTATATTATGGAAACAATGACACATGGCAAATCCTGGGCCAGATGTAGAGTGATATAAAAATTGTAAGGAGAGCTTGGCTCCTATTTTGTTAGAAGTATATAAGAAATATTTCAAAAAGGTGTTGCTACCTTCACCATATTAGTGGACTTATATTATTTTGAGAGCAAGAAAGCACCTTATGGTTTGTGTGAGTTACTGTCTTATATCTTTGTCAAATTTTTGATGTTGATTATAACAGCCACTTTGACACAAAGGCTACAGAAGGTCTTGCCTTCAATAATTCATCCAGCACAGTTTTTGAAAAGTTGTCAACTCTTCAGTAATATTACATTTTTTGTAGATATATTTGCATTGTATGCCAATAAAAAATGAAATAGATGTTTTGGCATCATTAGATGTGGGAAAAACCTATTCATATGGAGTTTTCAGATTATGTTATGAAGAAAAATTATTTCATGTAGAAATTTCTTGCATAAAATTTACTGTTTTAATTTTGCTGCTGGGGTAATTACCTGTGGGTTTATGTCCTTTGTGATCAAAATGAGAAGTATAATGCATAAAGGCTTATTTTAATTCCTTTAATATTTAATTTTATGATTAATAAGACAATGTAGTGAATCTGAGGAACTCATGGAGTAGAAACAACAAACAATATGTTGTTATGTGCAGAAGATATATGAAGATGATGATAATGGTTTGCATAATGATAATCAAATATTTTTTACCTAGATTTGTCAGACTGTCGCAACAATATAGTAAATACTCTGGGTACACAATAAATTATAGTAAATCTAATATTATACTAAACAGCAAAAGTAGCTATGGATATGTGTGTAACAACTACGCTTTGTTTACTGTCATGGCTCTATTAAAAACTGGGGGAATCATTATTCCTAGAAAAAGAGTTGTTTTGTGGAAATAAATATATCAAATTGTATTACCAAGATAAGACAAACAGTTTGGTGTAATAGTTAAGGCACCAGGCTAGAACCAGGAAACTGTGTGTTCTAATTGTGCCTTAGGACTAGAGGGAACATTAGTACATGTGCTATGTGGAGGTTGACTGGTAATTCCTTTTTAGTTAGGTATTATTATAATGTTGAATCATGTTCTTGAGAAAGCTGAAGTTTAAAGATACTAATATGTTGCTATATTATGTTTCAAATATCTGAAATTTGTCCTTTGAATGAAGAATTTTAAATATATCATGCCTAGTCTGTTGTAAAAAACAGTGATTGACTACTCTTAAAGATGAGTGTGCTTTGAATCTGATTTTCACAATTATGCAATATCTTCACAACATATCTTCAACCTTTTTTCCCCCTTCCATATTTATAGGTAACTCTGTTTGGAAAGTATTTTACTTCACTCCAAATTTCAGTCCCAAAGACTCTAATGGCTGCTACGATTATCACGTGTGCTTCTGTCATGGACAGTTTGTCACACAACATGATCCACCACTACTTTTTGATCTCTCCAAGGACCCAGAAGAAAACAATCCACTGACACCAGAAACTGAGAGCCACTTCCATGAAATCCTTCAAGCTGTTCACCATGCAGTAGACAACCACACCAAGTCAATACTTGCTGTTCCCAACCAGTTTTCACTGGGACATATCCTGTGGAAGCCCTGGCTTCAGCCTTGCTGTTCTTCCTTACTCCAGTTGTGTAACTGCAACCATGAGTCATGAGAAAACAAAACTTTTTCTAAAGCCTGACATCACCAATGAGCAATTCTTCATGTGGTTTAGGAATAAACAAAGGAGTAGGAAAAAATGTCAATTTTTGATAAGAGCATGTGGTAATTGTATTTCCTTAACATTTATAGCAGTTATGCTCAATACTAATATAAGGATTATTAGAATTGTGTTAAAGAGGGCTCAGTCATTCTTGCAGCCCCAGCAGAAGGGGATGACGGTGAGACTACAGTTTTGCTAAAATCCACAGAAGGTGTAATTTTTCTGAGTAAAATGGACATTTCTGGAAACAGGAGGTCGGTCTTTCTCTTTATTGCAGTCTGCCTCCTTTATCCCACAATGCATATGGAATATATTAAATTATGACATAGCATTTTTTTCCAGTGTAGCATTGTGGGAGAATATGGCGGCTCATGTGGGCCCATCATGAAACAAAGTAAGCATGCAAGTATCTCCAGATTAAATTCTATTTAACCTGAACATGAACACATTTTTTTTCAAAAGAAGGAGAAAACATGACAAGTTTCTTCCTATCCCCATTCCCTGAAAGGAATGCAAAACATCATTTTGAAAGCACTCTGAATCTTACTGTACTATAATTTAACTGGGTCATAAATCTGTAACTACTTCAATAGTGCACAACCTATGATCCTAAGGCTGCACATGGGCCCCAAGAATTTTGCAGAGCACTAAATTGCAATTTTAATATGTAAGAAAGGGAAAGTAATTAAATAAAATGACTAGATGGGAATCATATTATGAAAATCATATTACAATATTTGTATATTATATATAAATATAAATGTATGTGCTGCTGGAGTCAGGTGGCATATAAATTTAATGAATTAATATCTGTCCTTAATTTAGATTAAATTTAAAAGTAATTAAATTGTCATCAGATTTAGATTTTGTCCTGATCACACCTATTACTCTACCTAGTGCACACGCTGAGAATCCATTAGGTGCAACCCAGTACATCATTTGAATGTTAAATGGAGCTCATAGATATGCGACAAACTGTTCCTGCTTCTTTTAGTGTAATGTAGTTTCTGGATGCATACTACAGAGTTCAAATGACCAATCCTTTATGTATTAGTTCAAGACCGGGAAAAGTAGTCATCAACGTGCATGTGAGCTCAGCCACCAGATGCAATGAACAGGAACAGAGATGTAGTCCAATGACATTTGGAAGGCCAGAGACTCTTTATATTAATAGATTAAAATAACGCCATGTTCTAAAATTTTGATATTTTAGACTCTTCTAAATATAAATATTAGCAGGAATGGACCTTATGCAGATGGAATCAGCTAAGGATTTAACACACTGATGTGAAAGTGAAATTCCAAGGTAAGTCAAGTTAGGATGAAGCTACAAGAAGCGGTCCAGTCCCCTACATAGGTGGAAGAGCTGTTCTGAATGTTTTCTTCAAAGCACATTTTGAAGTTCTGCTTCACAGATTTCATTATCCAATGTATAGGTTTACCACGAAGTATTCTACCTCAGCATTGCCATTCAAAGAGAAGATCCATTTTTCATCACATATTCATTCCCTTCACTGATGTCATCTGACTCACAGGTTTAAAAAATGCATATTTAATGTTGAGTCAACCATAATGCATAATATTATCATAAGTTATTAGGCATAATAGAAAAATGTAGCCACAAAGAGTCCAATCCCATCAAATCCATGCTATATTACAGAGGTGCAAAAAGTTCAGGCTGGTGCTTCATACCCCTTCGGTGTCCCCTGGAGCCCAAAGCTAAATTTAAACTGTTTTTCATTTTGTTGGACATTTAGGTGCAGTACAAGTGATAAAATGAGTGAGTGATAGGTCTAAGACATCCACACTCTTTGAACCACCTCAAGTATACTCAGAAAACAATTCTTAGTCCCACTCACTTTTGGAAGGTGGCTCCTCATATGCTACAGAAAGCTTTGCATAGTCCTTTGCATGGAAATTGTTTGTTCCTACTCTATTATTTTCACTAACTTCTTCTTTTTCCAGTAATGTTTTAAAGATTTATAAAAACTGGGGCAAGATAATTTGTTGTCTGAAATGAAGAACAGAATGCTCCAAACTCAAGTACTGAATGCAAAGAAATTGTAGCTGCCACTTCACCAATATTCCTCACCCAAGCACTTCACCTGCATTCTGACTGAAGTGACTCTCTTCTGTTGCTTTCATAGTTTGAAAAAGTAGGAAAAGTATCAACATAGGATTCCAATTAATGTATTCTATTAGATCTATTGGCCATGTGGCTCACAGTATTATTGCTAATTAATTTAACAATGTTACAATATTGAAGCACTTCATGCTATAGGCATGAGACATGCTAAAGTATTAAGTATTAGCTTGTACATTATCCCTAAAACCCTAATTATTTGTAGGCTTCTTACCTGTCAAATGTGAATCATTTAAAACTTTGGGTCATATTTGTAGTCTTTATTATTGTTATTAATTTACTTTAATTGCTTTTAAATTAATAACACACAAAAAAAGAAACAAAATACAAATATAAGTGTAATGCAAATACATACATTCTCAAAACAATGGTTAAAATTCTTAAAAAGAGTGAAAAAATAACAGAAAAAATAAATTATTAATTTCTAATGCAGTTACATAATTATCATTCTTTCTAACCTACTGTATTTTACATAAATGAGTTCCATGTTTTATTATACTTGTCTATACGAAGTCTACATCTATAAGTTTTCGCTCATAGGTGGCAAGTATAATCAGGTCTTAAATCCATAGAGTGAATGGGGCCATACATTTATCATTCCAGGGCTGCAATAGCAGTCATTTGGCAATAGTAAGGGCACACAGAATCCATTTATGTTGTCCAGTTGTCAAATACCATGAACTACTTATATAATTCAAGAGAATATTATCCTCTGGAAATTTCAGCTTTTGTCGCACAGTCATATTTATATAGTCCATTAGTTTCTCCCAAAACTTAGTAAGTATAGGACATTGTAAAAACATGTGCTTTAGAGAAGCATTAACCTTATTACATATTCACCAAATGCTGTTTTAGACAATCCCATAGTTGTAGTCTTTGATATTTAATTCTTAGAGTATTTCAATGCAATCTTAGTATGCTTCCATGCAATCTTAGTATGCTTACTCTGAATTTCAAAGGGATATATGTAATTTACAGAACCGTAACTATATCTGTAAACTACATCTACAGGTGAAACTCGAAAAATTAGAATATTGTGCAAATATTCATTTATGTCAGTATGGCAACTCAAAAGGTGAAACCAATATATGAGATACACGCATTACATGCAAAGCGAGATATGTCAAGCCTTACTTTGGTATAATTGTGATGATTATGGTGTACAGCTTATGAAAACCCCAAATTCACAATCTCAGAAAATTAAAATATTACATGACATCAATAACACAAGGATTGGAAATAGAACAATATCGGATCTCTGCAAAGTAAAAGCATGCATATGTACTCAGTACTTGGTTTGGGCCCTTTTGCAGCAATGACTGCCGCAATGCGGTGTGGCATGGATGCTATCAGCCTGTGGCACTGCTGAGGTGTTCTGGAAGACCAGGAGGCTTCAATAGCGGCCTTCAGCTCTGCTGCATTGTTCAGTCTCATGTCCCTCATCTTTCTCTTGGCAATGCCCCATAGATTCTCTATGGGGTTCATTCAGGTCAGGCGAGTTTGCTGGCCAATCAAGCACAGTAATCCCATGGTCACTGAACCAGGTTTTGGTACTTTTGGCAGTGTGGGCAGGTGCCAAGTCCTGCTGGAAAATGAAGTCAGCATCCCCATAAAGCTCGTCTGTGGAAGGAAGCATGAAGTGCTCCAAAATCTCCTGGTAGACAGCTGCGTTGACCCTTAATGAAGCACAATGGACCAACATCAGCAGATGACATGGCTCTCCAGATCAACACAGACTGTGGAAACTTCACACTGGACTTCAAGCATTGTGCATTGTGTGGCTCTCCATTCTTCCTCCAGACTCTGGGTCCTTGGTTCCCAAATGAGATGCAAAAGTTGCTCTCATCAGAAAAGAGGACTTTGGACCACTGGGCAACAGACCAGTTCTTTTTGTCTGTAGCCCAGGTAAGACGCTTCTGACGTTGTTGGTTGTTCAGGAGCGGCTTGACAAGAGGAATACGAGATTTGAAGCCCATGTGCAGGATCCGTCTGTGTGTGGTGGCTCTTGATGCACTAACTCCAGCCTCAGTTCACTCCTTGTGAAAGTCCCCAACACTTTTGAATGGCCCTTTCCTGACAATCCTCTCCAGGCTGCGGTCATCCCTGCTGCTTGTGCACCTTTTTCTACCACACTTTTCCCTTCCACATAAACTTCTATTGATGTGCTTTGATACAGCACATTGGGAACATCCAACTTCTTTTGCAATTCCCTTTTGGGGCTTTCCCTCCTTATGGAGGGTGTCAATGATGGTTTTCTGCACAACTGTCAGGTCAGCAGTCTTTCCCATGCTTGTGATTCCTACTGAACCAGCCTGAGAGACCATTGAAAGGCTCAGGAACCCTTTGCAGGTGTTATGGATTCATTAGCTGATTAGAGGGGGACACTTTGAGCCTAGAATATTGAACCTTTTCACACTATTCTAATTTTCTGAGATTGTGAATTTGGGGTTTTCATAAGCTGTACGCCATAATCATCACAATTTTACCAAAGTAAGGCTTGACATATCTTGCTTTGCATGTAATGCGTCTATCTCATATATTGGTTTCACCTTTTGAGTTGCCATACTGACATAAATGAACATTTGCACGATATTCTAATTTTTCGAGTTTCACCTGTATATGATTGATAAAGTGTAATATAATGAAGGTTGTAAAAATAGAACATTAAATAAGACTATGCAGATCAATGCATATTAAAATAGAATAATGTTAATAACTTATACACTATGTTGGATTACAAGATTCCTGTGCGCTCACATGAGATCTTGATCAAAAATTACAAGATGTTGCAATAATTGACAATCTTATTCCCCCAAGTCAGTTTTCAGGAAAAGAAAAAGAAAAGAGCACCAAAGCCATTGTAGGAGGTTTCATGGTGGCCCCCAGAACTGAAAAAGTTTCCAGTTCCAAGCAAAGGAAAATCCCTTGGTTGTCCCCATATTGTCCCATATTCAGTGTATATCAGCCTTCTTTATCTGGGGTCTCTATATGTGCTGGAGTTTTCTTTCCTTAAGTTTATCATACTGAGTAGGAACTCTGGAGATTTGGGAAAGTTGAAAAGAGATCCTTCGCCGCCACCTCCTCCTCCTCCTCCTCTTCCTCCTCCTCCTCCTCCATCTGGAACAACCTGGGACCATCTGGATATGGTCAGCTTCCAGAGGGTGGCATTTGAGTGGAAAAATTAAAGCATAATCTGAAGCAGAGAATGGCCAGATAAGAGATCTGCGTGTAGCCAGGAATCAAAGAGCTGTAAATAATGTAAGAGTTTTGCATCTGATGCTAAACATCAAACACAGGGGTCATTTTTCTTCTCAAAAGTCCAACAATTTTTCTTTTCTTTTTTTGTTTAGTGTACTTCTGTTCAGTATATCTTTTTTTGTTATTCTTTTTTCAGTTGTTACTCTGTGCATACCGTATTGTACTATAAAAAGGATACACACACATTTGATATCACAAAGCAGTTGCCTGATAACAGAGATGGTAGATGTATAATGCCATTGCAACATAGGGTGGTCTTTCATCTTCATTCCCTTGCTTTATTTAATCATAGGATATACTTAATACATTTGGCCAAGACGTTTGTTTACTCTTCTTGCTAGAATTATAAGTGCCTTCCTGCTGTTAGTAGTGAATAGACGCATCAGACATGTAAAACTGCTGTGTGGTCCTCTGTATCATGGCTTGTTACCCTTATGTCTAACAAGAGTAAACAACAAGCATTTATTTGAAAAAGTTGTTTCCACTTTGAAAACCTTGCTGCCACTGATTGAAGCAAGTAATGAGGCAAAGTATGGAATTGCTTCACCTTTACATTATTCCCTGTTGGAAAATAGATAACTGAATAGAACGCGAAGATTTTAAAAAAGTTTTAAAATCTTTAGGTGCTTGAGTGTGTAGCATATGAATAAGGCATTCATGTATTGCTGGTTTAGTTAAACAATTTTTAGTTTACTTCGTTGTTTCAAAGTCTCTGCAGCAGCTGTACAACTTCATGCTGTAGATTTCAGCCATGAAAATACCCAGTCTCCATGTATCTCCATAACTTTCTTATATGACCATTGCCAGAATTGGGAGGAACCTCCAATCTAGATCAATGGCAGCTGGAAAAGTGCTCTGCCAGAAGTGCTGCAGTTGATGTAATGTTTAATTAGTTGATCTAATGTCTGGTAATTTAGACTTAATTTAGACTTTTGGAAAGGGACTTCCAGGTTAGGCATAAAGGGGTAGAGGACTTTTTCCAGGCTGCCCTAGCATATAAATAATTGGCAGCAGATGTGACTTTAACCATTCTGCTGCCAGCTTTTCCCATCCACTCTCCCTAAAAAATTACATCAACAAAGTAGCATGCTAAGGTTCTGCATGATTGCTATTGGGTGCAAAGGGTATTTGCTCCTTGTTACGATGGACTGATGGGCTCAGCATGTTATATAAGTGCCCATTCATCTGGATACAGTCTGTGGCTTTCTATTCTCCTTCTAATCTGGAGAGCAAGTATTTCCCAGTGAGATAACAAAGCTGAGAAGGAAGTGACATTAGCTTGTTTTTAAAAGAGCATGGAAAAGGAAATTATTCATACAGTGCAATCAGAACATAGTCATGGAGGTGCCCCTATTCAGCCGCAAAAATTAAAGGTTCCCCCCACCCAGTCTGATGTCATGTGGTAGCCCTTGAGCATGCTCAGATTTCATGGGCTGTTTTTAGTTTTCTCACCATTTATTATTTGCTTCTGCAAACTTTGTCATTCTCTTTTGCCTTGATAATGATTTTTGCTAAACTTTTAATAGCTGAGAAGGTATACATAGCTAAATAATGTTCATAAATAACCTGAGTCCTGCTTCCATTATTATTTAAAAAATACCCATAAGGTTTAGTTATTTATGGATTTAGAAGGCATTATAAAATATTTCTAATACAACACATCTAAATTAGTCAGTTCAATAAATACTACCTGTTGTTTGATTTATATAATTTGTTCTAAAATAATTTAAATTTTTCTACCCTTTCATCATAAACTAAAATGTTTTAGTATTAAAATGAATACAAGCAAAATATCAGTGAGTTGGTATCAACCACTTTAGAAGCAAGTAATTTAGTTGTGATATAGTAATATATTTACTTTAAGAGGGTTTAGTAAGAAAATGTATTTTAAGTCCACCTTTGAGCATTCTAGAAAATACTTAATTCAATCATTGCTATTGTGGTAAACCAAAGATTGATTTTTTTT
Organism: Liasis olivaceus; assembly: GCA_030867105.1. Lineage (NCBI taxonomy): Eukaryota > Metazoa > Chordata > Lepidosauria > Squamata > Pythonidae > Liasis > Liasis olivaceus. Next base: position 41,893,350 of record CM061352.1, read on the forward strand.
TAAGTGTACAAATAATTGCTTTGGTTTCATGCTAATGAAAAGACTTAGCAAAGCTATTTTCTATACATAAGTATTTAGTAGTCTCTTTCATTGTTTTCAGACCTTTTTAAAATATTGTAATAGAGGTTAAGAAAACTAACAATGCATCTATTGCCATTTGACAATGACTTTGCAAGAGTCAATCATAGATGAATAGATTGGCAACATTTGATTAATGTCCTTGTCTGTGTAAGTTTTAAGCTCTAGAGGGATCATTAAGAATAGGAAATCAGGCCTAGAACCTTTCCATCAACGACGTATGAAAAGTGCAACCATTCATTGTCACCTCATCATTCATCACGCTTTTAAGAAACATATTATTTTGCTGAAGGACCAAGTTGGTGTTCCAGCCATCTTCATTCAGATGATCGCTAAAAACGAATGCTGATCCTTTCAGAAGCAATGAGATTTATGCAGTGGAACAACAATCCTCTTTAATTATTTTTCAGGGAGAAACTGTCATGACTTGGCATCCCTGGAAGCTAGGTCGCATTCTGCTTTTTCTGGAAATTCATGACAATGACAAAAGTGTTTTCCCCAGACTTAAACAACTCTATGCATGAGAGTGTAAAAGAAAATTATATTTAATTTCCCCCCTTTTGGTTTTAAATAAAGCAGCACTGGAACATACCAGGGAACAATAAATCTTTGAGTTTTGTTTTTTAATTGACTGACGTTGTCTCCATCCTTGTTATACTAATCACAAAATTAAAGAAACTTTTTGTAGGTTTTTAAGTTCCTCTGATTATGCATCTTTGTACACTGCCTTATGTGGCCTTCATCTTTACCAACAGAACTCTTTTGCCATCCTCCATTCTGTGATCAAAATATGAGGTGAATTAATAATAAAAGGGAAGCTGTTGTTTGAAATAATGCCTCAATAGGAACTAGGATTTTCATACTATCAAATCAATATACTTACATGAATACTCACTGAGAATTATCTGTGTGTTTTGTCCATTTAGTCTCTTGGATTAATAGAAATTAATTGCATCTCTCTTTGGTTTTGTTTTTCAAACCAGAGTCACATTGTGAGATGTTAATGACTTTGGTGTACACAGAGAAAGTGAGCTAGAGGCTGTCCTTTAATAAGTAGGCAGATAATGACATAGTAGTACCAAAAGACTCCATTTACAATCCATACAGTCTAAAATAGTGGCATTGGTGTAAATAGCACTGATCTAGAGTGAATTTACTGTGAATTGTAGCTTACAGTTCTAAGAAATTATAATAACTTGCATGCTCTTGAAATAATTATAGAATATATTATTGACAAAATTTTGAAGAAGGCCTTCAATTATGTAGGTCAAGCAATTTGTTTTTAAGGTCATTCTCATCATTCTGTATGCCAACATTTTAATTGGGGCACTAAGATAAGTTATTTTAAACAGCATAGAGTTTGGCCAGTAGTAAATTAAGATCTTCTAAAATTTATATTAGCTGTTAACATTAATTACAAACAGGAGTTATGGAATAAGACCTGTCACATTTTTTTTTTCTTCCAATAGATGCCATCCATCCATTCATCCTGACATTTTGCTTGTTAGCTGTCTATTTAAATTTGTTATACTTATCACAGAAACAAAGATTTATGTTTCTGGCTATCAAGTAATTGGAAGATTAGGGCTGTAATGGAATTGTGCCTTGACAAAATATTTTCTCTTATGAAAATGGATCATAGTGTCTCAACATGTTGAACAGTCACAGAAGTACAATGAAGAGTCAAGACTGGGACAATTTTATCTGTCTCTATATCTATCTATCTATCTATCTATCTATCTATCTATCTATCTCTATTTGACTTATAGTGTATGACCACCCATCTTATGTACCATAAACCTGCAACAGCAACAATAAAGAGACAATAATTAAATAAATAAATAGGGGGGGAAAAACAATAAAGAGACAATAAAAATGGCATCAAAAATTCCCATCACCTCTATACCGGAACTTTTAGGCTTCCAGCCTCAACTTAACCCAATACTTAGGGAGAAAGCCAGCTCTTCAAGGCCTTCCAGAAGACTAGTACGGAAGGGGCCTCAGGGGGATGCTGATCACAGGACAGGGACTGCTACAGAGAAGCCATGTTAACCAAGATGACAACATTTAAGAGAAGGGGACCTAGAGTATGCCAACCCTATCTGACTGGTGGAACAGGCAGATACCCTCAGGAAGAAGCAGTCTCACAAATAACTTGGACCTATGCCATTCAGGGCTTTAAGGGTAACAGCCAGCACTTTGAATTGCATCCAGAAAGAAATTGGAAGGTAGTGCAGCACCTGCAGCGGCACTGTAATTTGGCAAGCCACAGGGTGCCCAGAACTGCATGCACCATTGCATTCTGAACCAGCTGAAACTTTTGAATAGTTTTCAAGGGCAGTTCCATGTAGAGCATATTGTAGTAATACAGCTGGGAAGTGACAGTGGTGTTAGTGATTGTGAGCAATGTATCCTGGTTCAGGAGTGGGCTCGATTGGCAAACAATATTAATCTCCCCAACCATGGCTGTCACCTGCTCCTTGAGCAGGAGCTGCAAGTCTAGGAAGACCCCCAAATTGCACACAAACTCTGTTCAAGGGACTGAAATCTTGACAAGAGGCAAAAATGACTCTGCACCAGAACCAGGGAGACAAAAAGACCAGAGCCATTCCATCTCGCTAGGACTGAGTCAGAGTTGGTTCCTTACAGCTTCCCAGCATTGAGTGAATACCCGAACAGCATCACCTGGCCAGGTATGCAAATGTATACTGTATACTGATGAAACCATACCCTGTGCCATCAGATAATCTCCCCAGTGGTCTTATGTAGATGTTAAAGAGGATTGGAGAGAGACCCAAGCCATGAGGCACCCCACATTAGAGAAGATTGGGGCTTACCCTCTCCCCCCATTAACACCAAGTAGAAGTAGCCATAGAGGAAGGAAGAAAACTACTTCAAAATAGTGCCCCCGACTCCAACCCCTTGAAGCCAGTCTAGAAGAATACTACGGTCAATGATATCAAAAGCCACCAAGAGATACAGGAGGGCAAGGACAGATGCACCACCCCCATCCTGAACCCTCCAGATGTCATCCACAAATGCAACCAATGCCTTCACAATGTTGTAATCTAGCCTGAACCCTGACTGGAAAGGGTCCAGAGAATCTACTTCACCCAAGGATCTCTGAAGCTGAGCATCTATCATCTTCTCAAGAGACTGGACAAAAGTTATCCAACACAATTGGGTCCAAAGATGGCCTATTGAGAAGGGGGCTTACCACCTCCTCCTACAAGGCATGTGGCACCACTCCCTCCTATAGTGAGGTATTAATCACCACCTGGATCCAACCATGTGCCACCTCCTTTACCAGCCAAGAGGGTCACATGTCCTGAACACAGCTAGAAGAGCTAACATTCCCAAGGACCATTTCCAGTTCAAACTCTTCCCAGAAAACCTAGCTCAGAAATGTCCCAGTTACCTCCACAGGACCTGCCCAGCTGAAATTAAAACTGAAGAAACTAACTGCGTTTGTCACTGTCACTTAAAGTAAAAGCTTATTTCTTTGGTCATTTTGTGATCACATACTACCTTGTAAAACATATGTTTTCCCTTAATTTTCCCTTTTCCCTTAAACAAACTTTTACTGCCAGTTCCTTTCCAAAATATTCCTGTAATATCATGCAGGTCAATGAAGAAAGTCAGTTGGGTAATTCAGGATTATTTGAAATTTGGGAGGACATTTCCACATCTTGTTCCTGATTGAAAGAAGTTTCTGAAGTTTCCTTGGCAGGATTGGAGACTGAACTGATTTATCTCCATCTCTGCTGTGGTATAGTGCAATGAAGCCCTCCTCCCTCCCTCCCTTCCTTCTCTGTACCTGTATTACCCCACTGGAGGGAAGTTTTGTAACACCTGTCTTCCTGTGCTTCAGGCCATTAAGAAGAAGACAAAGTTCTTCACAGTAGCCCAGGCAAAACCAGAAAGGGTGAAATTGACCAGAAATTTGCCAGCCCAGGCCTGGGACAGTCAGTGATTTCCAGCACCAGACTATTTCCTTCTCTTTTATTATCATTCATTTGTCCAGAGTGAGGGTGTTAGGATTTTTCTTGTTACAGCAATTCAGAATGGAGCAGAGATTTTCTCTCCTTGTTCTTAGTATTTCAAGGTGAACTGACAACAATTAGACTGCCTTCAAACTGCGTCTGAGGGTTTGATTGTGTAGATGTGCCCTAGCTGGAGGAACTGTGATTTCCTTCAAGGTCAAGGAAGGAGACAGACGCCATTACATACTTGTTTATAAACACTTCATCAGCTTATGCCTTTTAATAAAAAGTGTTAGCTGGAAAAGTGCTACCAGGGGGCTTCTGATGCTGTGCCATCATAGACCTACATGGATCTCCTGCTACAATACTTGCTTCTGTTACTCAGCTGGCCCAGCTGTTTATCTAGTACAGTCCAACTACCTTGTGTGAAAAAGAGGGTGAAAAATGACAGAGGCAGCAGAAGACACCATGACATACCATTTCCTGGATAAGCTTAGAACTGTCCCTTCTTCCATGATGAAAGGAACTAAAGACCAAAAGCCCTTTTATTAATTATTAACAAAATTTACATCTATTTATAAGAGAAGGGACATTCTACATCGGGCTTCTTAAATCCTTTCTATGTATTTTTTTTCCCAAAATTGAAATAATCTGTTATGAATTTGCCTCTAATGAAGAGGCCTTTATCCTGCAGGGCTGATTGGGGTTGATGTATGTTTTTTACATATAAGCTTTTCAGTTAAGTATCTTCCAATCTATAGTTCTTATTCTTTGCCACTATATTTACTATAGCCTTTATTTTTCTTCAATCAGCTGATTTTTTTTGGAAGTTCTATAATCAAAATCCTCTCCAATTCCATACAACACACACAAATTTGCATGCACAAAGAGACACATACAAACATCTGATTTCTATCATCTTGAACATGCATATGCTGCTCATATACGAGTATGTCAATCTTACTAAAGCTAACTTCTGACTAATGACTTTTGTGTGTGTACTTTCGAGTCAGTCTTGACTCCTGGTGACTACCTGGACAAGTCCCTGCAGTTTTCCTGGCAAGATTTTCCAGAATTGGTTTACCACTGCCTTCTTCCTAGGGCTGAGATAGTTGGAATCTCATTTATTTATTTATCTTGAAGAAATATAATATACCAAATGTACTAAATAATTATCATAAATGTATATACATCTCTTTGTGGTCAGTTGCATATAGTATTGCGCATGTATTACATACATCTACTGTATCTGTCCAAAATTGCTATTCAAGTTATCCTCCTCCTACTCAGGGCTACAGCAAGTTATATTTTATATGCACACATGTGCACACATGTGCGCACACACACTAATAGTAATGGATCACTGCTTTAGGCTGGAGTTCACTTCATACAGTATATCATTGTCTTTAGGTAACTGAATTTTTGAAACAAAAAATGACAACAATTGAAATGTTAAAAGTGCCACAATGAATGAGTGAATGAATGAACATAGCCTAGCAAACCGCAGGGGTGGTCAACCCTTCTCCCTTTTATAAAATATATACCTGCAAAATGAGAGATACAAAAGAGAGCACTGACTCATCTAAACAAATCATCACACAAGAGGGGGAAAAGGTGGCATTAAAATGGAAAGGCACTTGTTTATACACACCATTAGAAACCTGCTAAGATGAATGTTTGTCAGCATCAGAATAAATCATCATTCCACAAAAATAAAGCATATTTGGCTCTACACTGAATAGAGAAAAGCATCAACTTGTACATCAATATTGGAAAGAGAAAAATAGGCTTCCAGATGAGGGTTGTGGAATGACCAAAGATCTAAATAAAGAAGAGAGAGTGGGAAGTGAATGAGAACAGCTAGACTAAAAGGGTAAACAAAGTAAGATACATGTACATATGTAAAAAATAATCTTGATTTAGTGAAAAAACAAACCAGAAAATAAGGGTAGTAAAGATGCATCTCTTCTCAATTCCCATCACTCTTTATTTACCACTCTTCATTATTTGCTCATTTCATTCTAAATTCTCCAAGTTTTGTTATTAATTATATTTGCTACTAATTTATAGTAGTAGTAGAAATAAGAAGGAAAAATAGATGCATTGGAAAAGATGCTGATCAATCAACGAGGCAGCCAACTGCTCCCAAGTCATTGTCTTGGGACTGAATCAAATGCTGCCTTAAAATCTATAAATACCATGTAGAATTTGGACACATGGGTTACTTTTCAGCCAAATGTTGGAGAATTAAATAGTAGTGCCCCAAAACAGTGTCTGTCCTTCTCTATGCAGATATGGTCACTATCCTTTCTACTTCCCAACTGGGTATGATTTGATCTTTATAGGCTTTTGCACCACTGGAAAAACTTACCATTAACTATGGAAAAACTAAAACAAAACAAAACAAAAAACTTAGACTAAAAAACCCCTAAAATTATGGTATTCTCAACAGGCTCCTCCACTCACTACATGGACAACTCCAAAGTGTTATGATTGGTATGCTCTTAATGTACTATTCTCTATGACTGATGGTTAGACTTTTCATTTATTTGTAGAATCTAGTTCTTTCCTTCGCCTTCTGCCTTTCCAATTAATGTTGAAGAGAAAACATGTTTTAGTGAGAAATGAAACACACCATCTGATCATCTGTAGAAAATCCATGCCATGACATTAGAATCACAAATGCCCCCACTTCTTTACTTAGAATCATACATTAGAAGCGACTTTGGAGGTTACCTTATTCAAATCCATGGTCATTGCAGGTTCCACTACAGCATCTCCAAGAGATGATAATTTGTCTTCTGTTTGAAGACCTCCAGCAGAGACTCCATGTGACAGTCTGTAGCACTGGCTAACAGCTTGTATATTCAGGAAATTTTTCTTAACATATGGCCTGATCTAAGTTCCTTGTAGTTTTAATCCAGTGGTTTTGGTACTGCCCTTTGGGGCAATAGAAAAGCAAACTATTTTATTTGGAAATCCCTCCGATATCTGAAGATGCTATCCTATCTCCCCTCCATCATCTCTTCAGTAATCTAGGCATATACATTTCCATTAAGTGTTCCTCATAGGACTTGGGTTCCTGATCCCTTACTATCTTGGTAGCACCTTTCTGAACTTGCTCCTTACCCTGTTTTATAACAAAGAGTGTAAGCAATGTGAATATTTTTTGTATAACTCAAAACTTTGAACAAATCCTGGTTCAAATGTGGTTGCTTTGGGGGATTCTGTTTCACCTGAATAAGTCACAGGTTTGATCCAAAGTAACTTGCTTTTGTTTGGAATATAGAGTGCGGTCAAATGTGATCCACAACACTACTGACAACATCATTAACATTAAAGGTTTTGCAGCCCATAGATTCTGGGCACTAACATATGAAGGCAGGTAGCTATTTCTAAGTACTTTGAGACACAGATATTGTGAGATTTCTGTTTGACTCTTTGAAAAAGATCCTGGTCTCTGACAGCCACTGTTGGAGGGTTCTATCAGAGATCTAATGTTCAATTTTGTTCAGTAGGATCCATACTAGAAAATAAATTGTCACTTTGAAATGAACCTCCTCCATGTTACAGTTAGAGGGGGATCAAAACATATTTATTTTCCGAAGCTTTTTAATGCTACTAGTTCAGCATTTGTGATTTATACCTGTTAGGTTTTAGTGTTGCTTTTTATGGATGTTATTATATACTACCCAGAGCTGTTTAGGAAGTGAGCACAGTATAATTTTTCTAAATAAAATCTGTCAATTGAATTTGAAAGGGTATTAACTTGACTCTAGTAATAGGTATTTTTTTATTCCAGAAACAGTTCTTAGCAGCTTCATCAAATCAACGTGACACTGAGGATATTATGGAATTTCTCTTTACTGCATGATTTCCAATATATCATCCACTATAAATTTCATTATAAACCCTATAAACTAGGGTTCCTTTAATAAATGTGTACCAATGAATACCTGTAACAATAATCATAACTCCTTCCTCTATCCATTTAAAAAATTCTATCAGTAGTCCAGAATTTTCCATATCAATGTAAATAAGAGATCAAGTCACATCCAGAGCAAATTTCATAAATCCAAAGGAAATATTATCAGGAACAAAAACAAAATGAAACCAAAAAAAAAAATTTTTTTTTCAAGCCACATTAGCTAAGAATGTATACTTACCATAATTTGTGGGACCAAAAATAAGCCCTTAGAGTGGTTTGCATTGCCCACTACTCTTTCATCCCATACTAATGTTCCCATTCTGCTGATTTTGGATGTTTTGAATATTTGTACACAGATTGTTTCAAATACTATGGTACATAAGTGAAAAACAGAGCTTATTTTCATTGATTATTTATATACTTTCAATATCATTTTTTTTTCTCTTCCAGGGAATGGAAATGTCAATCACTTGTTCAGGGTTGGGTGGTATAATTATAGGATTTTCTTCACTTCCTCTCCTCTCCTTTATGCATAAAGGAAAAATCCATGCATTAACCATAAAACTTCAATGAAATTCCATTTATATAATATTGTTCATTATCTCAACATTTAATCTATTTTTAAGTCACATTTAATACATGTACAGTGGTACCTCGGGTTACGAATGCCCCTCCTTACGAATTTTTCGAGATACGACCAGCTCCGGCCCCAAAAATTTACCTCAACATGCGAACTCCACCTCGAGCTACGAACCGGATCCGCGGCCATTTGCCCTGCTGCCACGTGGTTGCAGCTTCCTGTGGGTGAGATCGCGGTAGCAAGGAGACGTTTGGTGAGGCTTGTGGTGTGTTTTGTGGTGTTTGGAAGGTTTTTGGTGTGCTTGTCAGCATGGCTCCAAAGAAAATGCAGAGCAGGCTTGGCAAGAATATGTATTTACATTGAACCTTATGGGGAAATTTGCCTCGTGGTGCGACCAAATTCGGAGGGCGGATTAGCTGTATTTACATTGAACCTTATGGGGAAATTTGCCTTGTGGTGCAACCAAATTCGGAGGGCAGAACGGATTAACCGTATTTACATTGAACCTTATGGGAAAATTTACCTCGAGTTGTGACCAACTCGAGTTGTGATCAGAGTCACGGAACGGATTAAGTTCGTAACTCAAGGTACCACTGTATAAATGAAGTAGAAGACTGCTGGTGACAAAGATCACCTTTCTTACATTTTCATTGGCTATGTTATTTTTATAATAGAAAATAGTAAGATGCTACTTAAGATATCTATGGGCAGATCCACACTTTCTGCTTGGACCGCCGTCATTTGGGACATTCACTGGTTCCTAAGTGTTACAAATGTACTCTACACCCATGTTTTCCCACTTAAATTCAAAATGCATTTTTTGGACCTAAGCCATCTCAAACCTTTCAGAGTGGATGGTATCCAGAGTTTCATTCCATTCTAGCAGCAGGCCCAGCTCTGACTGTCTACCGTGCCTGGTATGTCCCCTCCCCTCCAGCATCTGGTTGCTGCTCTGGCAGCCTTTTGATTCTGATCTACTGGACTGGTATGTTCCCTGCATTTAAATCAACATCATCATCATCATCATCATCATCATCATCATCATCATCATCATCTTGCAGTTCATCCAACAATGACCCATGAAGTCAATAAACTATCATCAATTTATGCCCCATTTAACCATTACATATGCCAGTGGGCACCCTTTTGGTTTGTGCCCAGGTTGGGTGAAGCATACTCCATTGCTTTCCTATCTCCTACTGGAAAGCTTCCCTTTCCTTTATTTTTTTAAAGACATGTTTAAGTTGTAACAGAGAAATGTTGCTGCTTTGTTCCTATGAAGCTGGACTATCAGATCTTCCTTGTTACAAAATTTCCATGGACCTACAGGAACCAAAGAACTAGCAGCTCCTCAACTGCTTTGATCACTATAACATCAGAGCATAATGCTAGGATAAGGGGAAAAAGAAAAGGCCTGCTTTATACCAGGGGAGATAATGTGGGAAAGGGGTGTGCAAAAGGAAAGGAAAGGCATGGGAACTAATGAGAGAGGAATAATCTCCAGAAGGAAAAGACAGACACTGGTAGATTGGTCCACAAAAGAACCAGCCAGTGAAGCTTGCCTTCCCTGCTCAGATGGGAAGGACAAGAAGCAGGAGAATGACAGATCAAGTCTTGCAGTGGCTATACTCCAGACTGAGCACCAACCCAGCCCTGTTGCCTGCAGTTCAGACTGGAATTTCTGAAGTTGGCAAGAAGCTGCTGGGATCAGCATAAGAAAGAAGCCATTCAGCCTACAGTGCAGAATTGCCCTAAGAAATTGCAGAGATCATTGACTATTTTGGAGCTAATTTTCATCAATGTGCTTTTAATACTCAAACTATAGCTATTTCTTGTGAGCTCAGGGTAGGATGTCTCCAGAGACATTGTGCTTCTCTGGGCTAGATCTGAAAAAATAAACCACAACTGAATTGAAACAGGACAAAATTGTTATGTCAGGTTTCAGGATGATATACCTGTTCTGGAATGAGCTTCACCCTGTCTTGAGGAACCGACTGGCCATTGTTTATTATGAATGTAACAGTGAAGAACATGGGGACAAAGATGGTGAAGCTGCATTATTTCTGATGCATTATTAATTATCTTAACAAAAATAACATGTACATGTCAGGATTCATTTGAAAGTTCAGCAGCGTATTAACTTATTTAACAATTGTCAAACCATGAAGCTTACCCAGTGTCACTGATTGTTTCCCAAAGATAATTTACTGTCTACAAGTTCTGCTAATTGCCTTGAATGAAAATCATTTCTAATGATGGGAAATATAACACATGGATAAGTTGACTGTATTTCAACGTTCATTTCCATTTGTTGTTCCTAACTGAAGTTAATTGTAATAAATGTGTCAAACTCTTAAACTAACACCCTGACATCATCAGTACAGATGTATGTAGGCTGCCATGCATATATAAAAGTTTCATCTCCTTCATTTTTAACAGGAGACCAGTCAATTATCACAATCACTTTATATTATTAGAGATTTTCGCTAACAATTGGTAAGCAGAAGCCACATTTGATAATAAACTAAATTTCCTACCATCTCAGAAAGAGGAGGAATGAGGTAGAGGTGGTGTCTCAATCCAGTGGTGTCCGAATATGGATTAGATTAACTGCTTTTTGAATGGGATGGAAAAAAAATATTATTTCCTTAAAGAAGATTGTTAGTCACTTCTTTATGGTCTGTGAGGGAAAAAAACTCTCTCTCTCTCTCTCTCTCTCTCACACACACACACACACACACACCCCAACACGTTTAGGGGTCTAATCCCACAGAAGTAATTTCCTGAGAGTTGCACGTCAAAGTGGGTGGGGCTTATGAAAGCAGTAAACAGGGACAGACATAAAAGTAGAACCTGCACTTTTTGCTCCTTCTGTCAGGTCCTCCTCCCCCCCCCCCCCGCCCCATTCTCACTGCTTCTAGACATCTACCTCAGTGGCTTGCAAATTAAGCCAATGGCTCCAGGAGGACTAGAACAATCCCTTGAAGAGATCCTCTGAAGCTTTTCCTATTCAGATGACATAATCTTGGGTATTTTCTTTAGGTACTTACTATGATGTTCAGCTGTAGCCCATTTTGATAAAATAGAATTATCCTATAATAGGGCTGAGCTAGAACAGAAGGCACAGCTTTAGCAGTCTGGGCAGAAACATAAACAGTTTGCCCATCCTGTGGAACCAGGAGGAAAGAGCACTTTTCATCCTATAAATTTCCACTTTGATATGCAAGGAAAATCTTATACCACTGGAGGTTTTAGCCAATATGCACATATTACACCAAGCCATGGTGTAAGTTACTCGGTTTGATATATGTATTGTGAAAACCAAGTCACTTTGGTTCAGCTTCTGGGTTATCATGTTGGGCAAACACAGAGAATTGTGGTTTATTCAAGAGAACCTAATTAAACAACTATAACTGAACACTATATGTGAAACCAGTCATGGTTGTCCTTCAGTGGTCTCTCCAGCATGGCATATTCTTACTCAGAGGTGTCCAAAGGGGGTGCAAGGGTTTCAGGATGATGATTACATCCCTGAGGCCCCACTGCTTTTTATGTGCGTTGCACACATAACACATGTTAAAAGGATGGAGCTTCAATTGTGTGGTTGTAGCTGCCATTTTACTTTTTTTTTTATCTCCCTTGCAGACACCCCTGCTATTACCAAATGAAGTTGCTGCTGAAATCCGTAAGAAAGTTTTCATCTGAAAGCAGCCTATGGTTGTAAAGAGCTTACAAAAATATTAGTGAGGTGCAAAGGAAAGGGTGTCATGTCCTACAACTGTCATAATGAAACCACACTGTAGCCCTTTGTTATTTAAACAATCTTGTACTGTAGAAGACTTCGGACAGATACTGTTATATTTTTTCTTTCATCCATCTTTCTTCTACACTACTTTATCATGCAGCTTTCTCTTATAAGTTTAGAACTGTTGCCGGAAACCATCAACAGTGATGTGGCCATCAATAAATCGTTCAATATCTTTAAATGCATATGGATTGCAAAGATTCAGCAAATATTTGAAGAGGATTTATTCTCTCAACTTTGTGCTCAGTATGTCAGAAACAGTGAGTTCTCTGTAATCAGAATGCCCTAGAAATAGCTTTTGTGCATATGTCGGCAGGATTCAAATTCTTAAAGAACCATGAAAAAGTGGAAGATGATTGATCTGACTTTGCATGGTTGAAATGAAGGGTTCTCTTTGTCATTGTCAGTTTGATACAACAGGAAAGTTGCAGAATTAATGTATCTCAAAGCAGGTTTTTCTCACAAAAGGAATAGGTGGTAGGCATAGCACTATTTTTTTTTCCTGTATTCTAGAAATTTGGGATTTATTTTTATAAAAAACAAATGCCTTTGTTATTCCATGATTGCTGTATTCATTTTTTTCCTGGAACAATGTTTCTCTTTCTCTCTCTCCCTCTCTCTCTCTCATTCTTTCTCTCCCAGTGATGGGAATAATGATGACTAATTATGTTTTGTCGCAAAAGTATATATATTTCAATGTTCTTGGTAGAGTATAATCTTACTCCATTTATTATAAAAGTCAAGAACTGAAAATATTGGGTTTTAACAGGGAAAACAACACTCAACTTTGCCACTGAATGCACCTTATAACCTAGAAGGGCATGCAAACATTATGGAGCTAAACTGTTGCAACAATTACAGGCTACTGAAGACCCAGATATTTAGACTTCATTAAAGTTTCCCCAACAATAGTGGAGGACTGGCTTCACAGTAAGTTTCTTCAATGCCTCTTAATAATAATTTCAGTAGAAGAAACATGCACAGCCCATCTGTGTATACTTCTGACCATCTTATGTTATCTTTTCGCAAGTTTAAATGATTTTAGAAGGGAAGAAATGATTGTCTCCCTATTTTATATTTAGAAGAAACTCCAGCCTGCAGTACCTAACTACATCTCTGAGAGACCCAGCTTGACCTCTGATATGTGTGCTTCAAAATATTCAGATACTGGACACTCAGATGCCTACAGTACTGGCTAGTATAATTCAGAAGCAGTTTTACTACATGATATACTAGGTCAATCAAGCAAGTGATTAAGATTGGGAAGTAAGATTTACAGCTATAGTGGCAAATATTTTTCAGTTGAAATGGACAACTAAAACACAGAGTTATAGAAATCAAAAGACACTCGGGTGGTTAAAAAGCTAAGGACAAAGCAAACAACTGCTGCTATCCATCTGGAGAGATTTCAGGTTGAAGTTATTTTCTTTGCAACATTCTTCCAGTCTTTTATAAAAACAGGTATTTTGTTTGTATCTTTTAAAGCTGAGTTTTTTCTTCTTTTTAGCATGACAATTCTTGATTGTGGGTGTTTTTTTTTTTCTTGAGAATAGCACTTTTTCTTGTTGGCATGAACATTCAAGTTGTACATCTAGGAATGATGGAATTGCTACAAAATATATCTGACAGTCGCTATTTATAAATGTATGTGAAAAAGTGGATTAATTGGATTATTACATGACTATCACCTTTCATTTGCAAAAGTCACTGAGTTCAGTGATAGAGCACATATGTTGTGAGCAGATGATCTTAGAGTTGATCCCTGGCATTTTCAGGAAGGACTGATGAAGATATTTCCTTGAAAAGCTTGATGGCTATTATCAGAAACTGTAGTCAGTACTGAACTAAACAGATAGTAGTATAATGATAAAAGTATACTATAATAATATGGAACAATGTTATATTTTATTTTATTTATTGAATTTCTCTCCCACCCATCTCTCCTACAATAGGGGACTCTATATGTTCCTAATATGGGTATTTCCCAGCAATGAATTACCCCCTTCCAGGACATTCCATGATCCTGCGATTTGACATATTCCCTGTTTTTTAGCAGCTGAGCTAATATATTTCCAGTTCACCTATAGCAGGGGTTCCTTTTGCCATCACACCTCCCTTTAGTGTAATCTTAATGTACACACCTCCCCTAAAAATCCAAACACCAAAATGTACACAAATGAGCAATGAAAACAACACAATGAAACTTTGGGAAAGGTGGACTTATTGTACCAATGTAGCTAAAAGGTTCTTCACACCTCCCCTGGACTCTGCCTGCACCTCCCCAAGGGAGGTATACCTCACAGTTTGGAGATCCCTGACAGTTACACTGTACACTGTGCAACTAGTTTTATTTTGGGGGGGACACTGCAGCTGTATAGTGCTTGTGCACAGGCCATATCCTCATCTGCAGTAACTCTTCCTCAGCCCATCTCCCAGGTCCTGAGCTTCAGCTATGCTAGCAGGTTTTTCATGAGGAAAGATGACTTATTACTTTTTAGCCCTTTCGTCTCATAGGAATTACTTGGATTCTTTAGCAGACAACCAAGTACATGTGATGTTAAGTAAGGCATGGCTAGAGTGTAAGTAGATTTTGTTTGCTTTGCTCTGGAGTGGAGCTGAGGGACCTCAGTTGCTGCATGACCATCATCAGAATCATCATCAGAATCATCATCAGAATCAGGAAGTAGGTTTTACTTCTTTTTCTCCCCATACTGTGAAATTAGTGGCAGTGAGGATACTCATACATTGTCTTGAAATGCTTTAGGGGGAGTGGAAGTTGAGCTAATACGTAAGTGTGTACCAGATGACTAGATAACATTGAAAACAGTTGCCACCAATAATAATGTTGCATGAAAACTTGGGACAACTTAATACAAGACTTTTTGTGATCAGGCTAAAAGCATGATCAAGTTTTAAGGATGGTGGGAAAATGTACATATGGAACACAAAAGGAAAATTGGAAGACATGTTTTCTTTATAAATGGTAGTAAAAAGAAATAATGCCAATGAGTCATATTGCCCTTGCTTCAACATTCAACAAAGGTGCTAACTGGATGATGCTACAGTTGGAATGTTTTATTTACAGCCACATCTATCCCAGCACTTTTAAAGACTGTGCTTGATAACCTGATTCTTTGAACTTAGTCTTTATTTTATCTTGCATATTTGGTTGCCATGACACCCAAATAACATTGCTTTGCATACTTTCCCTGAGGGGCAAGCTGACAATTGTCCTATCCCAAGAACATCGTACTAGCTGTATCTTTATTCTTGGCATAATAATGAGCAATTTCTTTTCAGATATATCCATGTCCATAAAGTTCCCCTAGATATTTTTCAAGAATAAAGAATCCTTGTTTAATTTTATTTGATTACTTGATCTCAAAAATGCCCTTTTCAATAATAACGTAAATAGTGAACATATTGCATACTCATTTTCTACAGCTAATAAACAGGGTCTTCTAAAAAACAGAGAAAATATTTGCCATTAGCAACAATGTAATTACTGCATCTCTAGAGAACAGTAGCTACTGGTGAACCACAGTTTTAGTAATTATTTAATAACAGTTTTAATACATGGCAAATCAAGAATATCAGCACTACATGATCATTGTTCCCCCATGTTCCTGTTTCTTCTTCAGCTACGTTTTCCCTGTTGAATACTATCATACCAAGAATAGTTGATCCTCTTGTATCTTCCTCCACCTTCAGAAAGATAAAATCATCACCAAGATAAGTCAAGAATTTTCTTCAAGGGCAGGGCTTGGCAGATTTGTCTCCCAATAGATATTGGGGTAATTAAAGTCCCCATAATTATGACTTTAATTATGACATTTTAAAATATCTACAATTGGCTTTTAGAAGGTATCATCCTGAATATCTTCTTGGTTTGAAAGACGATAGTGGACATAAAGAGCAGTACTGTTTTACTTGCTCTCTACTTATTTTAACCCAGATGTTTCCTATAGTATGGCCAAGTTCACTTACTGAAGTTTTGAGAATGAATGGATATTTTTAACAGAGTGCAACTCCTATTCCCTTTCTATTGTTTCTGTATCTTTTGAACAAATTCAGGTGAAATTAATTCAGTTGCTGTCTTTGCATATAAATGTATATGTATAACATTTATATATATATATAAATTATATATTAAAAAATTATGTAAATTCTATCCTTCACTTGCTATATGAGGCTCATTCCACCAAATTGTGTTATACTTATTAAATCACATTTGCCTTCCTGTACTTAGAGTTCATGCTTATCTTATTTATTTCCTATATTCTGAGCATCAATGTATAGAACATGAAGGCCATGAACTTTGAGCCAGTTTTCTTCCTGAAGCTTACTTGAGTGATTTAAAAGATCCTATTACAGCAACATTGCTATTTTCTTCCATAATGCAGAGGTTCTTACCTGAAGTCCTTATTTCAGGATATTTATCTCAAACCCACACAGGATTCAATTTATAGGCTTCCTGATTAAAGACAAAATTCCTGGCTGAACATATTTTTGCTAGTTTTTGTAAGGCACAACCTATCTCATGCCAGCAATCTACCACCTATTACTCAAACCATAGATCTAGAAACGAAATCTTAATCAGAGTTTCGCTTGCAGTATTCGTCTTTTTCTTTCTGAATCTTTTCCATGATACTAGAAGAATAGATAAGAAGTTTGTGTTAATACCCAGCATCCATAGCAAGTCAGAAGAGCTTAAAAATGATGACATACAGGTGAAACTCGAAAAATTAGAATATCGTGCAAATGTTCTTTTATGTCAGTATGGCAACTCAAAAGGTGAAACCAATATATGAGATAGACGCATTACATGCAAAGCGAGATATGTCAAGTCTTACTTTGGTATAATTGTGATGATTATGCTGTACAGCTTATGAAAACCCCAAATTCACAATCTCAGAAAATTAGAATAGTGTGAAAAGGTTCAATATTCTAGGCTCAAAGTGTCCCACTCTAATCAGCTAATGAATCCATAACACCTGCAAAGGGTTCCTGAGCCTTTCAATGGTCTCTCAGGCTGGTTCAGTAGGAATCACAAGCATGGGAAAGACTGCTGACCTGACAGTTGTGCAGAAAACCATCATTGACACCCTCCATAAGGAGGGAAAGTCCCAAAAGGGAATTGCAAAAGAAGTTGGATGTTCCCAAAGCGCTGTATCAAAACACATCAATAGAAGGTTATGTGGAAGGGAAAAGTGTGGTAGAAAAAGGTGCACAAGCAGCAGGGATGACCGCAGCCTGGAGAGGATTGTCAGGAAAAGGCCATTCAAAAGTGTTGGGGACTTTCACAAGGAGTGGACTGAGGCTGGAGTTAGTGCATCAAGAGCCACCACACACAGACGGATCCTGGACATGGGCTTCAAATGTCGTATTCCTCTTGTCAAGCCGCTCCTGAACAACAAACAATGTCAGAAGCGTCTTACCTGGGCTACAGAAAAAAAGAACTGGTCTGTTGCCCAGTGGTCCAAAGTCCTCTTTTCTGATGAGAGCAACTTTTGCATCTCATTTGGGAACCAAGGACCCAGAGTCTGGAGGAAGAATGGAGAGGCACACAATGCACGATGCTTGAAGTCCAGTGTGAAGTTTCCACAGTCTGTGTTGATTTGGGGAGCTATGTCATCTGCTGGTGTTGGTCCACTGTGCTTCATTAAGTCCAGGGTCAACGCAGCTGTCTACCAGGAGATTTTGGAGCACTTCATGCTTCCTTCCGCAGACGAGCTTTATGAGGATGCTGACTTCATTTTCCAGCAGGACTTGGCACCTGCCCACACTGCCAAAAGTACCAAAACCTGGTTCAATGACCATGGGATTACTGTGCTTGATTGGCCAGCAAACTCGCCTGACCTGAACCCCATAGAGAATCTATGGGCATTGCCAAGAGAAAGATGAGGGACGTGAGACCGAACAATGCAGCGGAGCTGAAGGCCGCTATTGAAGCATCCTGGTCTTCCATAACACCTCAGCAGTGCCACAGGCTGATAGCATCCATGCCACGCCGCATTGTGGCAGTCATTGCTACAAAAGGGGCCCAAACCAAGTACTGAGTACATATGCATGCTTATACTTTGCAGAGATGCGATATTGTTCTATTTCCAATCCTTGTGTTATTGATGTCATGTAATATTCTAATTTTCTGAGATTGTGAATTTGGGTTTTTCGTAAGCTGTACGCCATAATCATCACAATTATACCAAAGTAAGGCTTGACATATCTTGCTCTGCATGTAATGCGTGTATCTCATATATTGGTTTCACCTTTTGAGTTGCCATACTGACATAAATGAACATTTGCACGATATTCTAATTTTTCGAGTTTCACCTGTATGTATAATGATGACATTGTGCAAATGGCATAATTATACAATGAAGCCATGATGTCTCATGGAAGTTCATTAGTTTTATTTATTTATTTACAGGACTTATATGACTATCTAACTCATCTGATGACTCTAGGCAGCTCTAGGTGTCTAGAGTCGCTTGTATAGTGAGATGGGTGGCATACAAGTTTGACTCATAAATAAATAAATAAATAATCCATAAAAAACATAGTTAAAAACAAAAGTACCCTTCTCCCTAGGTGCCAGACCAATCATCCTTGCAGCTGAACCACTATCTTAGCCCAATGCCTGGGGGAAGGCCAGGTCTTCACAGCCCTCCAAAAGGCTAAAAGGGTAGGGATCCCTTAGATCTCATGTGGAAGGCTGTTCCAAAGGGCTGGGATGGCCACTGAGAAGGCATGTCTCCGAGGTCCTATCAGATGACAACATTTAAGGGAGGGGGCCTAAAGTGTGCCCACCCCATCTAACCTAGTAGGATGGGCAAATAGCCTCAAGGAGAGGCAGACCTGCAAATAATCTGGCCCTCTGCCATGTAAGGCTTTCAAGTTTATAACCAGCACCTTGAATTGCACTTCAAGGGCAGCCCCATGCATTGCAGTAATCTAAACAGGAGGTGACTAAGGCATGGGTGACTGTGAGTGAGGCCTCACAAATGCACACAATTGGCACATAAGATGGATTTCTGCAAAGGCCCTCCTGGCCATGGCTGCTACCTGCTCTTGCAGCTGGAGCCAAGTCCAAGAGAACCCCCAAATTGCACACCATATCTGTGTGGAGGAGTGTTACCCCATCCAGAGTCAAAGATGTCAATTCTCCTGCCAAAAACCCACAACCACACCACCTTGCTAGGATTGGGTGACAGCCAGTTTATCCCCATCCAGGCCCTTATGGCCTCCAGGCACTGAGCCAGCACCTGAACAACATCACCTGCCCTGTATATCATCAGCATACTTACAATTCCAAACCCCATGCCGGTGGATGACCTCTCCCAGTGGCTTCATATAGATGTTAAGTAGGAGGGGAGAAAGACTTGAGCCTGAGGTACCCTGCATAATAGGGGACTAGGGTTGGACCTCCCCTCCCCTCCTCTCCCCAGCACTGACTAGTACCAGCCGCAGAGAAAGGAGGAGAACCGCTGCAAAACAGTGTGCCCCACTCCCAATCCCCAGAGATGGTCCAGCAAGATACTATGGTCAATAGTATCAAAAGCTGCTGAAAGATCTAGAAGAGCCAAGATGGACACATACCCCCATCCCAAACCCTCCAAAGGTCATCTGCAAGTGTGACCAATGCTGTCTCAGTACTATAGCCCAGCCTAAATCCTGACTGAAAAGAGTCCAGATAATCCACCTCATCCAAGGCCCTCTGAGCCTGGGAGCTCACCATCCTCTCAACAATCTTCCCTAAAAAGGGAAGGTTGGAGACTTAACAGAAGTTATCCAAAACCAAGGATCCAAGGATGGTCTCTTAAGGAGGGGGTGAACCACCACCTCTTTCAAGGCTGGCAGAACCACCCCCTCCTGCAAGGAGACATTTACCACTGCTTGGACCCAACCACATGCCACCTCCTGCGAGGCCTTAACCAGCCAGGAAGGGCATGGGTTCAGACTACGGGTGGCAGAACTCATAGCAGTTAGGACCCTGTCCATTTCTTCAGGATTGATTGGCTCAAACTCTTCCCCAATAACCAAGCTAGAATGTGCCTCAGCCAGAGTCCAACTCCAAATGAAATTGAGCAACTTTATCCAGCAGATGCACAGAACAGTCTTCAATAAATCTTCAAAGGTGAGAGTAATATAGTCGTAGCTATTCTTTACAAGTGTTATTTATCCCTGTGTGACTCAACAGGAGACATGATTATCTGAGGACTTGATAAGTCTTGGCAGTTGTTTTGTCATAACTCTGATCCTTGCTTTTGGAGGACAACATACATCACAAGCTAATGGGTTCAATCAACAGAGAGTTGCTTTGATTTCTCATGTACTGAGTCACAACTATTTTAACTCAGCTATATCCCCTCTATTCTTATTTACTATACAGTCTCTGATTCCACAGAGTTTCTTTTTCTACAAATGAAGACTGAGAGCCCATTCCTCCTGCAAGGACTGAAAGCTTTTTCTGAACTCCAGAGATACAAAATATTTTCTAGATTTGTTCCTTTATTGAATTTTGGTGTTTATATAATTTTGGTGAAGATTTGTTCCTTTATTTAATTCTCTTTCTTATGGAGAATTCTTCTCCTGTCAGTTCTTGCAATAGGAGTTCCTTTGTTCTGTCAAATCTTTTCATGTCTCTCATCAGTTGAAGAATGACCAATCATTTGAATTTTAACTCAAGGATTGTTATAAATGTGCATTCCTGCAAATATTTCCCAGCTTATTCTTGGGCAGGAACAGAAATACACTACAAGTATCATCTGCTATGATTGCTGAGTCCTGTCCACTCATCTTGCAATTATTGTGCAATAGGTTGAGAATGGGGATGGATGGATAGGTAGACAGATAGATAAATAGTTACATACATATATTAACCATTCCATCTGAGGAAGGAACCGGAAACAGCCTGATATCTCATGCTTTAGGAAGATTCTGAACAATCTGATGATTATGATGATTTAAAATATCCATCTTTAATTTAAATACCTTTAAGAAAAGTGCATATTTCCTTATGAGAGCATTACATAAGGGAGAAAGAGTGGGAATATATTATAATATGATGCCAAATGGAACATGCTGGGAAAGCTATTCATATAAATACATAAAGAATATGTCATCGTACAGACCCAAGGATTTAGTGTCTCTACACAAAGGATGGGGAACAAACAGAAAGTACAAGATGTCTTAATGCAGGAAGGGAAATAAGATTTAGTAGCCATTACTGAAACTTGATTGGCAGTATTGTTCAGTTGTTTCATAAGACAAGACAAGAAATAATGGGAACAATTTGCAAAGTAGTAGATTGCATTTGGCCATCAGGAAAATATTTCCTAAGGGAATTGCTGTTCAGTAATGCCTTGGGAGGTGATAGAGTTTCCTTTGCGTTTGAGAAGAGCCTGGATGGCCATCTGTCAGGAATGCTTCAATAGTAAATTCCTGCATTGGGTAGGGGTTCATACTAGATGATTTCCCAAGTTCCTTTCCATTCTATGCTTCTCACTACTTTTTGGACTTATATTTAAAAGAAATTTATCTGCTGTGCAAAATCTGCTTGGCCTTCAATGAAGAAAGAAGTTGGCAATTGAGAATCTATTTTAGAAAGTCTTGTACTTCATATTTAGTATGATTGTCTTCTGACCATGTCATTTTCATTATAAGCCTTTATAGCTGAAAGTATATAAAGCAGATAATTATATTTAAACTACTGCCTGTGCCTGACTTATTATACTGATAGCTTGTGTTTTCCAAAGCCATGCACTGATGAATCAGCTGTGACCTTCTTCCCCAAATGGACAATAATTTTCTTTAATCAATTAGGGATGACATAATATTTTGCATGTAACAAGGGCATCAGCCAAAGTATTTATCAACTGCAAAACTACTATCTTCAGTCAAGCATAAATGTGCCCTGCACCAAGAAAAATAATATACATACATACCAAAGCATGCTCCATTGCACGCATTTCTGATTGGAAAATAAACTGGTATTTCATACAGAATTCCTAGTATGGGATCACCACATCCTGTGATAGAAGTGGCATATATAGTTTCTGCTATAGTTCAATGCACAAGGATTGCATATCACAGTAAATCAGGGGAATGCAAACTTTTGGGCTGGAGGGCAGATTTAGAATTTTGAGGCCACGTCATGAGAACTGCCAGAAATAGACCAGTTGAGAATGTTCCCTGCCACTTCTCCACATTGTCATGTTACTTTGTATTCCCACCCTGCTTAGGTTTTCCTATTTTACTTGGCTAAGTTGACTCAAAATGACTATCATAACCGCTATATATGCCTTTGAGATCCGTGTGAGCTCTATAGGCATTTTGAGGAAAGAAGATTAAGCTGGAGGTGGACATGTGAATTTCAAGTAATTTTCAAGTTGTTATTATTATTCGATAAAAAGGTTGTAGTAAAAAATAAGGTCTTTTGAAAAAGTAGGTCATGCAGATGCCAGTGGTGCTGACCCCTGCACTAAGCTATGTTTTATTAATCAGATTGGTTGAACAAACTATAAAACTCTGATTCACACATAATACTAAGCCATAGAGCATACTTAGAAGGATATTGACTAACATATCATGTTAGACCAAAATGTCTTTAGCATAAAGTAACCGAAGGTTTAAATCCTGCTCCTTCTAGACATCCAGGCTAGTTTGTATTTTCAAAAGATTTCTCTATGGATCAGTGTGATAATTTTTGCCAAACATGAAACTGCATTTTAAAGAAGCTAGATTTATTTTGTCCTTGGACATATTCAATTTGTATTCATTTCAGAGTTTACTCTGTTAATTGGAAAGGGTTATAAGATTAATAACTAGTCATTCCTAATGTATGCAATGGACTGTAAGTTGCAGTTGATGATTCCCCCCCCCCCCCACACACACCAAATAGACTTTAATGATTAGTTCATACAAATTGCAGCCAAGACATCTTTGCTACCCTTCAGCTCCAGCATTTATCCTTATGATACCATGTTTAATTTTCAATTAAGTATAAAAATACCAAACAAATTATGTACTATATTTTCTAGGGAACAGGAGATTTAATTGTTCAAGGGAATGTTAATATAAAACTGAGTCATAGCATGATTATGGGAGTCAACCTGCCCATAGCATAATAGCACACTGGGTTTGGGCATGGATTGTCAGGATATGCAGATGTGCCTACTCCTTTGCACATGACAAGCTAAAGTGGCTGCACTAGAGTATATACCCAGTGAAGATACATACAAGAAGCAAGCATAGTAAACCACACTGCTACTTTTTCCTAGCTTATCTAATTCGTTAAACTGAATAGCAGTCATTTACCCAGCAGGCTGACTTGCAGGTTTTCAAGTGTGTGCACACTCACAAAATGGCTGCCACAGCTGCCAGAAAACAGCTTAATCAGAGAGCAAATTGATTACCTTTTCCTGATTTAGATTACCCAGTGATTTCCAAGGACACCCTTTATTTTTACCTTTCTCACTGCAAAATTGTACTGATGCATGCTGGCTTAGGGAATTATGGCAGTTGAAGTCCACATGTCTTAAAGTTGCTGAGGCTGAGCAACACTCCTCTAGCTGAACCTTTCTGTATTATCTCTGAGAAATGCTGAAAATGGGTGAACGGCCAGGTGCCTGGAGGAATTGTCCTAGTCTTCAAAACCTATAAAAAGTATAGGCCTAATCAAAAGTATAGACTAATCAAAGCCACGAATCCAACTCAAAAAGGACGACCATTAAATATAATATAATGTATTTTGGTGTTTCCTTTTCTTCTTTTTGTGCTTTTTTCCCTCCTTTTTTCTTCTTTCCCCTTTTTCTCTTTCATTTTTGTATATTAAAGCAAAGTATATGCATAACTTTTTAAAAAAGAAAATATTTGGTCTGACTTTTAAACGCATTCAACCTTGACTACACAGCATAATACTGACTAGACTTTCCATTATAGCAATACAGAGCCATCTGTATTAAAAAGAAAAAGAAAGCAAGCACATATTGATGATTTGCAAACTTTCAAATACTGAAAAATATTTTTTGAAAAATGTGGTGCCCCCAGACTCTATAAATCCATAATTCTCAATATAGTAATGATTTCCAAGTTATTGGTGTATAATTCAAAAGTACATTCATGTCTTTAAACCATATTGATTTTTGTAATTCTATACCATCAAACAATCAGACCAAACATGGCAATAACAGGACAACCCCTTTTTAAATGAGTATGTGTCCCCTCACTGATGTTAAACTTCTAACGTAATGGGGCTGACAAACAATTCTTTGAAAATAGTCTCCAGATGTCCAGCAGGTCTGAACAAGTTCATTTTGTTGAATTCATTTTATAAAGATAATAGAAAACACAATAATAAGTCCCATATAAGCCACCCATGACTGCTTCATTTCATTCATGAGATAATCCAAACCCCTTTAGAGACACAAATCAGAACTTTTTACCCACTCAGCTGAAAAGATAAAGTTTAACTAAATTTCAGATAAGGACAGTTGAATGTGTAAGAAATTGGTATTCCCTGTTAAACACCTCACCTGAATACAGTCTCTGTCCCTAATTAATTGAATAGTATCAGTATTCACTGAAGAGAGTACAGATTTACCCATTCCTAAACTGTAATAAATAATGCGTACACTATCAAAATCAAATATGACTACAACTGGAAAAAAAAAAAAAAGACTCGAATGCTGCTATTGCTTTTTAAAAGAAACTGGCATTTCCATATGAATCAAGGAGCCTAGTTAGAGCAGTCTGCCTAAATCTTTCACTTTATCTGAGTCCTTCTTCAAACTGATTATTTATACATTAATTTTCACACCATCTATTTTTGTAATTCAACCAACAACTTAAATGTTTCATTGCATATTTTATTACTGCATTTTTATGCTGGCCTGGCATTCTAAAAAGAAAGATGCTATAAAATGACTTCAGATAAACACAGACAGACAGATCAGGTTGATCTGTATTCCCTTAAGGTACAAAGAGGATATTTGGAAACAATGGCATTGATATATTCAGTCCACCTTCTAATTCAAAGCATAACATGTTTGTAATATAACCAACGTGACCCAGTGAGATTCTTCAATCCATCTGGCCCATAAATCTATAGGGAAGGACTGTCATAATAGATCCATCATTCTAACTAGAACAAAAGAGAGCATGTATCTCTGCTTTATTCTGTCTGGCAGAAAGATATTCATATATTTTTATTTATGAAACCTGGTCAAACTGGATACTGAATCAGTGAGCAATAGCTAATTTTCCTGAATGATTTGCTGATCCTAGACCATTTTTTTTTCTTTCTGAGTAACTCTTGACAGCTGGATATATCCATGCATTTACTTTCCCACAGTAGAAAGAATTTACTTTCTCACAACCTAATTTTGTTCTTAAGCACTGTGGGAAATTAAAAAGAGAATTAGCTTTAGGTATCCAGTTTTTTACTATATAGGAAGTGGCTTAGCTGAGAACTATTTGCCCAAAATAAAGAAGATGCTTTGCTCTGATTCATTGATTACATGAAGGTGTTTAACTACCTTCAAGAAAATGTGAGTAGTATTGGCTTCAGATTTCAGACTTAGTTGCTCACATGGCATGACAGGGCATTGGAGGCACAGCTGCCCTCTTACTCAAAAGTAGGCTTCAAATTGAATCTAAACACTTCTTTAAAGCATATGGGATAAGCTTGTGTATATCCACAGAGCACTTTTCTGCAAGTTATGCTACGTTCCAGTCTTTTGCTTATTTTTCCAGATGTAAAACTCATTGATTTGCCTCAGTGTCAAGTACATCAAGGTTTTCATTGTTGTTCATTTATATTTCATGATTACAATATTATATTAGCAGAGCATCTGAATAAGCAGACTAAATCCAATGAGTTATGAACCTGGAAACTGTTAGTTAATCCAAAACTAGAACAAGCTGAACAAATTGAAAGGTATTGAAACAGTTCTCACTATCAATAAAATATGTTTTCCATCTAGTTGCTAAGCAATGTGAATACAGAGCTCAGAATTTCCAGCTGCTAGCACACTTTAGAGAAAGTAACCCTTGGTTTGTTCCTTGATATGATTCATTGATATGATCCCACTGCTGCTCCACCAGATTAATCTTGGAGGTAGAAACTTAAACTTCCCACCTCAGTGTTTCAGAGACATGTAGCTACTCTTCACACTATGGCAACAGAAATATCAATTCATGCTTTCTGAAGTTTAAGATAAAATAAAGCTTCCCTTGCTTCATTTACATGAAACTAAAAGACTCACCTTCTGTACTGTATAATGGGAGAATTGTCTCCTATTATAGTGCTCTGAATTTAATGTGTAAAATAGCTAGTACAGTATGAAACTATACCCATTACAGTAGTGAACAATATCACAGTTCTACTGAAAGTTAAAATAACTTTGTCATAAAACAGGAATACTAGAAATTCATGTAGTCATGTTCCAAATATACCTCTTTTCAAAGTGACAAATAAAATCAAATGATCATCTGTGGCATTCCAATGGCAATTTCCCAACAAGAAATTTTGAGATTAAAATTTTGATCAGTACAAGCCATGGTCATTGTTTCCAGTGAGAAGCTACTCCATGCTATCAGTGTAATTGGTTTAGAAGCATTTCAGAGTATTCATAGAGCAGTTTTTCCACTAGATATTTCAGAAGCTCAAAGCTATGAAATACTTATACCCTATGAGAATAATAAGGAGAACTTCTTATTCTTATAAACCAGAGCTTATATTCATTGTCCACTTGTCCTGACACTAGAATGGGCAGCCCAGTGTTTCTAGAGGGCAGAAACAGACAATATCACCCTATTAATCCCCACCCAACTTCAAAGCAACCTCATGGTACACATCTCCACTCTGCTTCCAAAGTATACTCTTCCATGTTATGATGCCTCGGGTGGTCCTGTTCATTTCAGATAGAGACCCTCAGTTAGTTGCAGGCCAACCTTAGAAATTCATTGGCTCCTTTTCAGAGTACTCCTTCAGTTGCATCAGCGCTCATCTCTTTTTTTATATAATATTTTTTATTGAAATTTACAGATACAAAGGTAAAAAACTAATACAAACTAAGGAAAATATAAAACAAAAAACAAACAAAAAACAAAAAGTGCAGAGAAAAAGAAAAATTAAAAAAGAAAAGAACAAGAAATAAATAGCAAATAGTAAAGAAAACAGAAAATGTATATAAAGAATTGACTTCCCCCTTCACCAAGACAAGTACAAACAATTTCAGAACTTACAAGGTATGTCTTTTGTAAAAGGCTTTTAGATGTCGGTCTGATTTTTATGTTTTGTATTGTTTTATGTAATTGTATATTTTACTTATGTAATAAAAATTTTCTAATTAGAATTTCAGAACTTACCACCTTCTCTAATGTCACAACAAAAAACTCTTCTTCCCATATATCATGTCTTATCTATAAACAAATTTTAAAGCCCTGTCATTCAACCCTAATCAGCAAAAGTCTATTAAGTTAACAGAAATAACATACATATTTTAACCTTAATCAAGTAAACCAACTGTGTATCCCTTTCCTGTACTTTTAACACCATATCTTACCATTTTCTCTGAAAATACAACAAAACATCTCTTCTTTCCATATCTTATCTCTTATCTATAAACAAATCTTTAAAGCCTTATCATTTGGTCCTAACAAGAAAAATCCTACAGGAGCTACCAGAAACACACACACACACACACACACACATTGAATAAGCCAACTTTATATTCCTTCCACTTGCTTTTAAAAATCTTGATCTTTGATCCCTTTAAATAGTATCCCAAAAGTTTATTTATTTTCATTTTCTTTTTGTCTTTTCTCGGAAACTCCTTCATAAGTTAAACATGTCTCTTTTGTATATCCAAGATAAGAAAATTGTCCAAGTCACTCTTCTGGTTTATTATTTGTACGTCCCTCAGCCAGTTTCATTTGTAAATCCAGTGTAACATCTTTTTCCATATCATTTTTGTAACTTGTCATTTTTAAATCCACATCCAAAACAGCCTCAGTCTCAATCTTATCCTCTTCTGTCTCCTCTTTTAAAGCCATTTTTATGGTAACAGAGAATCTTAAGAGAAACTTATGAGTGCATTGTTCCCAAATATCCTTAAATTTTTCCAAAGTTAAAATATTTTTCTCCATTCTGTATTATATTAGTGGCTCTCTTCTTCTTTAATTATAATCTTTAGTTCTTTCTGGTTCCCTCTAGTGTCCAACCTTCAAAGTCCCATCTTATCATGTTTTTTTTTCCTAATCCATAGCATTTTCCCATGGGAAGATTTCTTACACTTAGTTTCAAAATCTTCATATAATTTTTTATAGAATTTTAAACAACACACGGGAAGGACTCTTATAATTAATTTCAAAATTTTATTTCAAATCCATCTGTCCCCTTAGTCCTTTTATAACTTTCCAAAATCAACTTTCTAATCACCCTTTTGCTGTTTATTCAAAATAATAATTTTTTTAAGTCCTTAAACTTGCATAAAATTTATTTTGCCAAGGATTGGAGTAGGGTACTTGGTGTAATGAAACATGCCTTTCTGAAGGTTCTTAATATTCAAAAATGCATTAACAAGCTATTTCCAGAAATTATTCAGAAAGAAAGTATGAGAACCCAGTGTCCTTTTGAAGGCTCCAAATGCAGCTTGAGAACCTAGATTTCCTTGACAGCTGACTACATGACTGCAAACATGTTAAAATAGTAAACCTTTGGGCTTACTAAGAAAAAAGAAAAAACCCTGGGGAGATCTCTCTCTCTCTGTATATATATAGCATTTCTGCCAAATTTCCTTAACTTTACATTTTGATGTTTTAATTCTTTATATATGATTTCAATTTAATACACACACACACAAAGGATGATGCAATTCAGACCTTGGAAACTGTTATCAAATCAGACATGATTTGTTTTAAAGCCAACACAGAGTCAAGCTGGCATAAGCACAGGACGGGAATAGCCTAGGGTTTTATTTTGCTAGCGTATGCTCTGTTTGACATTCTTTGTTTTTAGTTTGACATTGTTTGCTGATGAAATTAGCCTAGTTCTAAAACTGTTAGCATTATTTCTGCTCTAAACCTAGCCACTTTTTTTATGCTTAGCCTTATTTTTGTTTTATTGACCCAGCTCATACCAACAAGGGACTGACTTTAAATGTATATGTGATGAGTGCAGTTCCATAGACTGAATAGGTGTTATAGATTTTGAGGATCCAATACTTTCCAAACAAGTACTAATAAACAATTTGACTTAGTTGACTTTACATCTAGATTGCAACAACAACAAAATTCTCTAGTCTTGTTGATACAAAATCTTTCCAATTTATTTATATTACCAAAATTAGATAGTGGATTAAGGGTCTTTGTGTTTTTAGAACTGAAGGAAACCACAATTTTCTGCTCCCTTACTAATGGGTACAATCAGATATCAGATTACATCCAAAACCCAAATGTGCATCATCTTAATATCAAATTTAAACTGCTGACTTCATAGCTAGAGATCTAGCCTATTTTATATGTTTCCTTGTTTGTTCCACCATTTGGAGAGTTCAAAAGTCTATACGCTCAATTTGATGGATTCAATTATGGATTTTGGAGCACACATGTAAATCTGCCAATTTTTTGCATTTTGTGGTAGAGTATCTGCAAAGTAGGTAACAAAAGCTGTATCTAACCATGCATCTATTTTGTGAACATATATACTTTTTCATCAAAATTCTTAAAACACCCAGAGAGAAAAGAAATAGAATGAATTTAACACTGAAAAAAGGATAGAAGTGAGCAAAAACACACCTGACAGCTCAGTCCATTTCTAGGCATAGGAAAGCTAACATTTCATAGAAATAAATGAAGATGTAAAACACTATGTAAGGACAATTAGTTATAAGGGACATTAAATGGCAGGTTGTATCAGGTTCTGACACTAGGTTTCACAAATCACACAGAAACGAACTGGTAAAGACAAACCTTAAAATGCCCTAGAATTCACTCTATTATATGTCTGCCACTGCTGATTTTCAATGTGACAGATTCATTTACTCAGTGCTCCAGGCAATCTCTCTCTGTATCTAAAAATAGCTTTAACAGCTGTACACAAAGAACAATCACTTAGAGGGAAAAGTACATAAAAGTAAAAGACATCTGAAAAAGGAACTGGAGACAGAGACCTCTTTGATGATGAGCATCAAGTAACTTCTTCTGAACTGAGATATCTGAATCCATTCCTGTCATTGCATTCTTCATTTATATACACTAATATGTGTCATGCAGATGAGATGGCCCATAAAGAAGCACATGAGTCATGTAAAAGATTGGTGGATACATCTCTGTCAACCTGTATAGACTACTATCAACATATCTTGTATATGTGGTAGAAAGGAGGGGCTGAGTCTCTCTGTGCTTATAAAGTATACAAAATATTTCTATCAAAGTAAACATAGTAGTTCTTTAAGAACTTGGTAAGAGGAGAATAAGAACACTTGACATGGAAATTCTTTTCATGAGAACTTTTGCTGCTGTAATTGGACAAGTGGTCATCCAAGGGGCAAATCTCCATGTGTGGTTGTGAGAGAGAGAGAGAGAGGGAGGGAGGAAGGGAAGAAGGGAGAAAGGTTTCACGTGGATGATGAAATTTATTCAGTACTGAAACTTACTTTTGGTAGATGGTAGCAACTACAGTTTCTAGACGCTGCATTATAGTCTCTGTTATAAGTCCTGACAGTGGGGATTCCATGGGTGTTCCTCTGATTTGTTGGTATATTTGTCCATCAAATTGAAAGTAGGTAGTGAGACAGAGATTGATGAGGTCCATGATTCTGGGTATTTCTATCTTAGTGCATTTAGTTAGTCAGGTGTGCTATGTAGTACTACTGCCATGCATTCTTTCACTAGTTCTGGACCTATGGACATAAAGAGTGCTGTGACATTGAATGAAACCATAATTTCATCATCTTCTATTTTTAGGCCTTTCATTTTTTTTTTTTTTTTTTTTTGGAGGCACTGTAGTGGGGAGTTGATAGAATATTCGTTGCCCTCTGTGAGATGTCCAAGGTTTTTGTAAGTTCTTTTGCTATTTTATGTCCATAGATCCATAAACTACCTTGTGAACTACATAACTACATCCATTCACAATATTAAAACTACACTGAAAATGTCACATTTGGTAGCTTTTCTTAAAACAGTTTTTAAAAAATCCATCCTTCTGTTTAAATCAAAGGTTATAATTGCATTAATAGGACCTGATAGAAAAAATATAAACAAACAAAAATTATGTTAATGAATATGTAGAATATGCTGCTCATGTTATTTCAGAAAATGATGCTCATTTTAAGTATACATTGTGCTATATGAATATGTAGAAAACGTGGAATATGATATTGCTGAAAACAATGCTCATTTTAAGTACATATTTTGCCACACATTCCTCTGAATGTGTATTTTCTGAATCCTCAGAATTAGCCAAAATAAAATAAGGGCTAAAATGTATTGTTAAAAAAATAAAAGTCTTAAATATGGAAGAGGTTTGAGACCTGAACCTGATGAACTAGCTTGAAGCTTCGTATGGTATAAAATTCCCTTCAAATCCCTTTTTGTTGAATCATCAAGAAGTGACACAAAAATAATTCTAAAATGTAATAGTTACTGCAAGCAAATACCATAGTACCCTTTTTTAAATGAAGGGAAATTATTTATTTATCCACATGTATATGCTGCCAAGAAAGAAAGAAAGAAAGAAAGAAAGAAAGAAAGAAAGAAAGAAAGAAAGAAAGAAAGAAAGAAAGAAAGAAAGAAAGAAAGAAAGAAAGAAGGGGGAGGGGGAGGGGGAGGGGGAGGGGGAGGGGGAGGGGGAGGGGGAGGGAGGAAAGATAAGTAGGTTTGCAGCATGGAATGAGAAACAAGTAGTTTTCTTCCTCTTGTTGTAAAAAAAAAAAGATTAAATGGAACTGAAATAATGGCTGCCCTAGTTTTTGGAGAATAGCCCCAGCATGTCACACAAGACCAGGTGCAGCCCTGAGTCCAAAACAGGTTGTTTCCTCTGCTTAAACAGTGAATGATCTCAGCTTCACTGATATCTTTTCTGAATTTAGTGACAAGGTCTAAAGAATGACAGAAAGTAGAGTTGGCAGAATTTTGAAAAAGATTCAAAAGAAGTGCTTCAGGAAGTATGGAAGGAGAAGTGCATCACTTCTTTAAAACAGCTAAACTTTTTCAGACTGAAAGATGCTGGCCAAAGCACTCCCATTTCCTGCCCACTCTTACCCTGTGAAGGTGACCACATGTCTAAAAATGCCAAATAATGTTTGTATGTGTTAAAAGTTTCAGTGTATCCTTCCCACATGCAAGTTATCATCCTTATACCTAGACCAGAAGACTAAATCAAGTGCATGCCAGGACCAAGGCATTCTGGGAAAGCCTCATGGTTAGTATGGAGCCATATGATAATAAAGGTATGCATGAAAGCTTTGCATTGAGTCCCAGGATATTTTCTCTGAGTAACCCAAGGGTTCTATCAGAATCACTGGATAAAGCCATATCAACCCATCTTGCTGAACAGATGTGGTAAGTGTTACACTTCTGGAGATCAATGTTCCTTACTCCTGACCTAGACCAGACTAGACCAGGATCAGGTAATGAAGTCATAGATTGAAGCAAAGTTGTAAGCTATGGTTTATTGTTATCATACACAAAAATGAAGTCAAGAAAACATCTTCATTTTACTTGCTTTGTAAACCTTTTGGGCCAGCATGCTAAATCATGATTTCCCTATATGTTACTAATCTTAACTTAATGAATAAACCATGGTAAATACTAGGTAAGATTAAGCACTGTTTCTGCACTGAATCTCTTTTTCAATTCAACCTCCATGTATAAATGATAACTGTAAAGAATTTACCCCAAATATTACTTGGAGGTAAAATGAAACAAGAAAATAAATTACTAAATGACTGTTTGCTGAAAGGCAGCATAAATGCATTTTTATGACTATGTGATACATGTTGAAAATGGAACCAGTCTATCAACCGAAGGCTGCTGAGTAATTTTATCTCAGCTCTCATTAATCTTTTCAGTTTAATAAATTAAGATGTACAATACTTTCACAGGGGCACATATGAGAAGTTAAGAAAATGGATATATACATCTGTCAGATGAGTGACAAATAGATACCATGGAAAGAAAGTGTAATATGGTTATCAGTCTCTTGCTTGTTTACTTCAGTTGCAAGCCACATTTCAATGTAACAGTGCAAGAAACAAATCACCCTCCCTCTTCAACCTCAAGCAAGATTTGCAAAAGAACAATCAACACAATAGGGAAAATCACATCTTGGCCCATCTGATGATTCATCTTGAGAATGACATTATCCATGGAACATTCAATTGCTACAGTCTGAGATTCCCTATATCACAAAACTCATATTCTTTTTTATATGCCTTATTTCATATATTATAACATAGGGGCTGGTCCTCTGCATATTTATTTTATTTGCATCACATCCTTCATTTAAAGCTCTGATTGGCAATTTAGCCTCAGGACAACCTTGAAAGGTACTTTAGCTTGAGAAACAATAGCTAGCTTCATATATTAGATTAAGCCATGTCTTTTCAAACCATGGTTTCTTGACCAGCCATAGCAGCCAGTTCACACATCATGTTAAGTATGGGTGTACACAAAGTAGCTTAAATGTTTTGTTTTGAACCTGAGGCATCATATTCCAGAACCATGGTTCAGAAGAACTGAAATCCAGAATGCTTTGGTTGTTCCAGATTTAGGATGACACAAAATCTGGATGGCACAATAGGGCAAGGCTGGTATGCCTCACCCTCTTTCTCTCCTGCACAGCTGCCAGTATAACATATTCCATAAGTCCAGCCACTTCCCAACCTTTCCAGTCTCTTCACTTTCCCTCAACTGCCATTACTCTTGGCTTTTTTCCCCACCTGTCCTCAAGCCACTTCTGCCTAGAACAAAACAGACCTATTTGGTACTGTGCACACCAAACACCAGCGTGTTTTGCTTCTGGCATGGACCAACCAAATCAGCTAGCTGTTCACACTTGAATTTTTTTCACATTCCTGATACAAAAACATAAACCCATAGTTGATGAACCCCAGAGGCTGGTTCCTACATTGCATGAGAAATAAAATAAGAACCAGGGGTTCTCAACCCAGAGTTGGCAGTTGTGGAAACATTCGCCAAGCACTCAGGTTCAATGCCACCATGAACTGCAAAAAGAACCTGTTGATTTGTTGGAAGGGTGAGAAGAAAAAGCTACAGGTTTCAATGATCCTTGCTGTAAGAGCCACTCGTACCCTTACACCAACTCTGGATAATTGACTGTTTTGTATGGCTTCATTCTTGTCTTGCAGCATCTGTGAAATTTCTGCCAAATCCTGGCTTAGAAAATGAGTTTAGTTGTGTACATAAAGATAAGAAGCCACTGCCAAACCCTGGTCATCAAAGCCAAAGACATTGTGCCAAGCCAAACTATAGCAAGACATGTTATGACTTAGTAAGTTGTGTGAACTGATCAGTTTCGTGAACGGTCATTTCATGGATGATCCGATTGACTGAATACAGTACACATTTTAATTTAGGTTATGCATATACCCAAACACCCACCACTATGGAAGAGAATCTTTCTCCATATGATTCAGTAGTCTTGTTTTTGCTTGTTCTGGCTACATCCATCATTACATGACAGGTTCTCTGTACTGCCATCCCTTGTGGATTGCCTAGATGTTCTTTAAATTTTCTCCAGTGTACCTCATAAGCTTTTAAATAAGATTTGGGATACACATAGGGAATTCATAGTGCTAGTTATGGTGCTTGTCCTTGGATATTACAACTAAGTATAATTTTCTCTCTCCTAAATGAGATTCGCCCAAATTTGTTCTGTATGTTGCATTATGTAAACCCCAGAAACACCTTGGGGGATATACAATTCACATAGAAATTTCACTAGCTTTACCTCCTCAAATATTTCTCCTAAACTGGAACTTCCTTGCTGTAAAATGTTTGTTACTTTAAACCAAACCCCAAAAACTTTCCATAACATTTTTGAAATGCAATTACCCAGTAAAGAAAAAAGAAAGAGAACAAAGTGTTAAACAAATTCAGATATATTTAGTGAAAGCAGAAATGAATGTATTTGTTCAAATATTGTTATGTATCTGGCATAACACTATGTTGGAGACACTAAGAAAAAAATAAAGATTACTGTTTTGCAGAAAGGTGTCCTGAACCTATGACATGATTATTCTTAAAAAGCAAACCAAGTTTAATAACAACATTCAATCAAATAAACTAAAGATTGTGTGTACTGCACCTCAGGCAATAAATCTCATTCGTTGGCTCTGAGATGCTATTTCTGGAGTGTTCCCAGTAGAGAAGAAACATCTGGTACTCTAATAGCAAGGTCTTGATGTTAATGTACCTCCTCAGGCATTTCTAACAAGCAGAAAAACAGGCCAGAATAGTGTCCTAGTCACAATCAATATACAATGTTTACAACAGTATCTTATTCAAAGCAAACAGCAGTTTCTTGTTTAATACAATGGAAGTCTCAGTATATTTACAGATGAAATAGCTGGGACTAGAAAAGTAGACTTAAAATAATAATAAATCATTTAGAGCTTGTAATTCATGTACTGGAAGTATGACCAAAAATCTCAAATAGTCAACAGGATCATTGGGATTATATTGTCAATCAATTTCATGCTATATAAAATACTATTTCAGGAAGTATGGTTCATTTGTATCTCTTTTTATAGCAATTGAGCAATAAGCTGGCTAAAAAAGTATTCACCAGTACATGTCCGCCTGAATGTGGGAATGCAAAAACAAAATAAACAGCTTTTCAGCTGTTTTGCAGTACTAAATGCATAGAAATATGTCCATAAATTCAAATTGTTTTCACATCCTCATTTTTATTGCTTTCATATATACTGTTGACATGGCTAGACTACATGAAATGCAGTTTTACTTACTGATGCTCATGGTAGCACCTCATGATCCTTGATTGTGAGTCCATCCATGTGCCTATTAAGAAATGATAAAAAGCATCAAATATAATAAAATTGTTACTATTTGGACAATGTGCAGTTGTTATCAGCAAAATCAAGCTATAACTTTAAAATCTAAATAGGTAATATATCTCATACTGCCTAATATAAATGAATACAGTGCTATTTATGTCTCAAGTCTTCTTTCTAAAAACAATGAGATTTTTACTTATTTATTTTTTAAAACCATCTAACCACTTTTGCTAGTAATTCTGAGACTGAACTAGTCCCAGGTTTCAAACATTTTTCTGATGTTCCAATGCCCTAGTATGAATTAATTGTCTGATGTAATGAATATCATTTCTGAAAATACTGTTCAAGGTGGTTGGGAATAATTGAATTAAATAAGCACTCAAAATCTCATTAGGCTTTTTATTGTCATCTTAAGGGTGACCAAATTCTGTACCTTGACCAATCAATTTCCATGTTGATTTTGCAAAACATTTATACCTGCCCAACGGCCTTATTTCCATCATGCTGACAGGCAGATCCGTTGGATGTTTTGAACTTCTTGACCATGCAACATAAGCACATTACTTAACTTAATATCTTTTGTAAAAAAAAGTCTTTCAGGATTCTTCACATGTCAAGTAGTTTTTCACATACTGGATGAAATCTACAACTATTTGACTGAGGGAATATACAGCCTTGGAGTTTAAGCGAACACTCTGATCTATATGAGCAGTAGGCAACTTAGGACTCTGAAGATCTTAGAGTTTCAGCCAATGTGAAGAGATTTGGGAAATTATAGTTCTGGAAATAAAACTGTATTTCTCTGTTTATTACAAATACATCTTTCCTTGTCCCAAAAATAGGGCTAAGGTTGTTGCTTCTCATTCAACTAAACGTTCAGTTTCTGCATTGTAATTATGTCCCAGTACAATCTGTCACAGTGTAACTGATCTGGTTTGCTGGAAAAAAAGGGAGCTTAAGACATAGTATAAAGCAGTCCACATGCTGTTGGTAGATGGACAGGTGACATGAAGCAAACTTACCCTGATATGATTTGAAAAGGAACAAAATGTAGAGACTGTAGAGAAAGGGCAGAGAAACAGAATGAGAAGATCAGCATATGAGACTGCTCATATTTAATAAAATACATACTTTCTTCAAGAAAAAAGGGCCAATATAGAAAATAAGATATGTTTGAACTGTGTCCCCAAGTTCTATGTTCATGAGAAACCAATCATGCAAAAGCAAATAAGGAAACAGAAGAATAATTAGAAGTGTGGCTTCACAGGTATCTTCAGAATGGGCACCTGGACATAATTACTACTGACAAATTATACTACTCAATCTATACAAAAGGAAGTTTTTGTTTTTTTTTCCCACAAAGCAATTGCCTCTGAATTGGAGGGAAGGTTATATTTATATTTGCTGAGACTACAGTAATGGAAGAAGATACTGCTGAAAGTGAGAAAATGGGCAGGAAGTGGTAAGTGGATGAAAAAGGAGGCTAAGAAGGAAGAAGACACAGCCATCACTTGAAGAATTATATTAGCCCTGCTAGCACAGAGGCTGCTATCAATGGAGGCTCTCCATTCTGGGAAATCAGGACACTCAATCAACACAGAGTCAACACAGAGAAAGAGAGGGAGGGGTGGTCATCATATAGATAGGGTGGGCTTATTACAGTGACT
Organism: Liasis olivaceus; assembly: GCA_030867105.1. NCBI lineage: Eukaryota > Metazoa > Chordata > Lepidosauria > Squamata > Pythonidae > Liasis > Liasis olivaceus. The sequence continues at coordinate 41,931,435 of CM061352.1, forward strand.
GAACCAGGCTAAAACTCCTAAGAAAGCTTAGCTGGCTGTAAGGGCATTAAACCTGATAGGACTTACAATCTGTTTCCTGTTTGTAACTCAGCGTAGAAGGATCTATCAACTTATTTCCTAATAAAAATATAAGGAAAAACTAGAAAATACCTCAAGGACATCCTCTCCATTTCTCATTCCAGCTTACATGAACTAAACAAATCCATTCCCAGCTTGGCATCAGTCTTTGCATGCTTACCTAGGACTAAAATATATTGAACTTAATGGGATTTACTACAATCCCGGTATGCATATGTTTATATTTCCTCAACCTACATTTTTCTGTATGTGTGTTCATGTGTGCACTTCTTTGCCTACATGTGCATGAGAATAGTTTGTGTGTGAAAGAATGATTTGGATGGGTATGTGGAATTGAGAGGTCAAATAATTTTTTCCCTTGTGTACCTTATTTTACATCCAAATAATTTTAATGTAAATTTTAGTGTAGTATTAATTTAGAGTAAATTTATATAATTAATTTTTGTAGTCTGTGACTAGGGCATGGATACATAAACACACACATGTCACATCATATCACATCAACCATTTACTTTGGGTTGGAGAGAGGGAAATGTCCAAGATTGGTTTGAGTGAGAGTTGGCATCCCTAACTGATGTAGAAGCTACACAGCTAGACATTTTTTAATGTGTATTTATAAACTCTGTTCTAACATATCATCCTTTATTGGAAGGATCATTTAAATTCAGGGACATCTTTTTGGAAAAATATAGTGTTTTTTCTGGATAGCTCCAAATGAAAATAGCCACAGTTTGTTGGTTTGCTATACCATATTCTGACAACCATCAAGACAGCAGCATCAGAATCAATATGGGGTATCATTTTCTATATGGGTACATCAAGATACACACTTATGAGAATCTGAAGAAAGGGTGCATTTGAATTAATAATGATTTTGTTTAACATGTACAGAATAACATCTGAATTGTGCAAGTAGTGATTTTACACTTAAACTACTTTCAGCAACATATATTCTACTATTGTAACACAGCTTTAAACATTTGTATCAGCTAATTTCAAAGTAATAGAAAAAAAATCCTATCTGAGAAATCACAAGGTATTTTTAGTAGTAAATCTGCCATGAGAAAACCATTTGAAACCTTTGTTTTGCAACAATATTGAACCTTTTCAACAATGCTTTTGTAAGTGCACAATCTGTGTTATATCCATAAAGATAATAAAATTATTCAAGGAAACGGTTTATCATAGATTATTTTCCTTTATTTCCTGGTGACAAAAGCTAATTGCTTAATGAATAATACATTTATTTGGAGGAATCTATTTCAGTCTTACAATCATCAACTTTTTATATATTTTCACTTCAAGAATTGGATAATGCCATTAAGTCTCTTCTTTATTCTTTCCAGTTGTTGGAATGCTAGAAAGAGATTATCTAAATGGCCTTGGGTCTCTGTCTATCCAGTCACCAGGTTTCCTGTCAAAAAATGAAACACCACAGGACCAAATTTGGTGCGGTGAAAGAAGCTGACAAAAAAAAGACCAAGTTTGCAAATGGGCCAAATATTGGGGGGGTGGGGGGGGGGGGAGAAATCTGCAAAAATTCCCAAAGTATCCTTTTGAAAGAAGCCATTGGAAGTGATTCCAAATTTTACTGATTGTTCCACAAATGTAAAAGATTGCCTTTCTCCTTCATGTCTCCCAGTTATTAGACCCAGAGCAGGACCTATGCAACCTACCCAGTGCTTTCCATTGCTCACATATACACAAACATAACATGAGACTAGAAACACACATGGATAGATGAAACATGTTATTTCATCACACATAATGAAGTGCCTCCCATGTCTCCTTCTGGAAAAGGAGTGCAAAAGAATTTAAGAAGCTATGTTCTAAATCAGTGTTGTCCAAACGTGGCCACTTTAAGGCCTTGGCTGGCTGGGGAATTCTGGGAGTTGAAGCCCACTCATCTTAAAGTGGCCAAGTTTGGACAACACTGCTCTAAATGCTTGTTCTGCCTTATAAAAGATAACATTTTACCAGAATCTCTGATCCAATGGCTATTACTTGGAAAAAAAAATCAGGATCTAACTGGAAAAAAATAAGGATCTCAATATTTCAGACAGCTAGGACTGAAACAGACACTGGGATGTCAATCAGGGAGTCAGACTTTGAATAAATATATGGATTTCACATCTACAGGAAATCATAGAATACTAAGTCTTAGTTACCATTTAAAGCACCTACCAGCTGTGCTTATTGGCTTTATGGCAGCTTCCTCGCAAGATGACACTTTTGGAACTTGGATACAGACTTGGCAGCCTTTTTAAACATTCACTTGGTGTGCTCAGTCCTCAAGAAGCAGCTTAGGTGAATCAGCCTGGATCCAATTCAAATTGGACATTTGAGATTCAGATAATGCATGAGAAGTCTTTTCCACTAAGTAGTCTGGGCTGGCAGCCTTGATGTGACATGAAAGAATGACTTCTGATTTACCCTTGTGTGGTGGTATATTTTGCCATTCTGTAATCACTGGGTTTTGTGGAGTGCCAGGGAGGTTGGCATAGATAGTTGGCATACTTCTTGGAAGGCCTTCCCATCACTGACTTCTCGGTGGCATCAGGTTGTTCCAGCACTGCAGCTTGCTGACAGTATATGTTAGTGAAATCTTGTTTTCTTTTCCCCTACATGTTTTAATGTTTAAAAGTCTTATAGATGCACTGGACCTCTGTGCTTTCTGTAGGCAGGCAGCTTAGCATGGCTGGCAAGAATGCTAGAATGAAAAGTTCTGGGTTGTCATCCAGAGATCAGGAGTTCATGTGAGCAGTAACTTTTAGCATGGCTACTTAGGAAAATGCAAGTCCCAAGATTTCTAACACAAGATTTGAGAGATATAAGTCCTTCCCACACTCTGATCACTTTATATCTTGACTGCCAGACTTGGTATAACTTCTTTAAGCTTAGCAAACATTCCGCCTTATAGGAATGATACAGAGGAAGCCCAAAGATATGTCTCAGTGTGATGTAAGCTCCCAGAATTGTTGCTTGCTGGTAATACTTTATGGTAGCGATTGGAAGGATTGCGTTTCTGAGAGGATTTCATCCCCACTAACTTTATGGCACATAAGTACTAGATTTGCTCCTGAGCTTAGATAGGTAGGAGCACGCTGGAATATAGAGTGCTATCTGTTTAGAGTTGAGCAACTACACCAGGGTGTAGCAGGAAGCCATACAAGTGGATAGGTTGAGTGAGCTTGCAGAGCCAGGTAGGCTGAGAACAGAAGAGCAGGAAATGAAACATGCACCTATTTATTGGTTCGTTGCAAGAAAGCATGGCACGACAAGCAAACAGAGAGGGGGAGGTTATTCCAGAGGGAGAAATTGCCATTGTGCAGAGATAAGAAGCTATGTTGGATAGAACAGTGGGCAAACAAGCAGGCAAAGACAGGCAAACTTTGGGGAAGCAGGCAAGCTGAATGGCAGCTAGAGCATAGGGCAGGTTTTGACAGGCAGTAGCTGGCAGGCAGCAGAGTAAATGTTTACCCATATTCTTTCAACCACTGCAGTTCAGAATAAGCTGAATCATTGCAGGACAGCAAGCACAGTGGCAGAAGCAGATTGGCGTTCTTCCTCCCCAAAATGCAGCACAGCTTGTGCCTTAAAAGCATTCAGGCCCCAGATCCTGTCCCTCGTTTTAAAGGAAAGCAAAGGATTAACACCACAACACATTCACACAAGTTTTGCCCCAGTCTTAAAGTAACTCACATTTGAAACCAGGTAGGGAAAGCTTGAAGAAGATAGCTTCTGGAATTCTTTCTAAACTCTCATGGCTCTGGTCTGGGTGACATGACCAGGAGGGACGTGGTTTAAGAATAGAACAGTCAGAAGCACTCTGAATCACTGCTCCTCTGACAGGCATACAACAGGTTGCTACTTTTCACTCACCAGTGAAAGTACTCCACCATTTTGCCATGCAATTTAATGAGGTGATTTATATTGCTGGTATTGGCTGGTTAGTTGGTAGTCTTTCCTCCAACCATGTATCCTCTACCTTCTTGGCCACATTAGTGCCATGCTCTGTCAGTCAAAAAAACACATAAACCCAAAGTTTAAAATTTTTCTTCCCCAAATGCCAATCATCCACCAAGGTGATTAATAACATGCATGAGCTCACATAGGAGTCTTCATCACTTCCACATACAGAGGTACCCATCCATGGTCTGTGTTCTGGATGCCAATATCCTTCCACTAATACCTTGTGAGGAAAGCTATGCATTAAATCTCTGAGATGAAGTGCAGGATTGTGTTTGGCCCTACTGACTACAAATGCATTTGGTACACAGGGAGAGAAGGAACCAGCATTCAGCTGATTCTCCAGATGGTGTACTCTGGAGCCACTAGTTCCAATGTTCCACCAGACTGAAGAGTTGGTCATCTAATGCTGGCATCTTCCATATCCTCTCAGTCCTTTTGTGTGCTTTGGTAATCTTCTACCTTTGGCATATCATTGACCCCAGTGGTGTAAGGTGACCTGTCTTACCTCCCTTGCTTGCCCAGGAATGAGTGATTTGCAGCTAGTTGGGGAAATATCTTTGTGTTATTTGTGCTGCTGTCTGTCTAGGAGGGGCAATATCAATAGGTTACTCCCTTGTTAAATGTAAAAAATCTGAAGTTGTTGCCAGATGCTTCTCATCCTTACCGTATTTGATCCTATGCTTGCAGTAGTTGCAAATAACGAAGCACAAATAATCTTCTGCATGCACACTTCTGGGATGAAAGAATATCCTGCCTGTTTTGTATCTTGAATAATTCAGATGTTTGGACCTAAACTTCCAAAATTGTCAGCAAGAGTTCTGGGAGTTAGGGTCCACACATGTGGAAGCTGTCAAGATTGGGAAACAATAATCTAATCTGAATCACATTATTTCAAACCCATTCATGGAAGACTCTCCTCTTCCTCTTGCTTTTCTAAAACATTGAAGACAGACAGGAGAAGTAAAAAGGAATGAAGGGGAATGAAAGGGGAGCAGATTTAACTAATAGAAAGGTTAATAATATGCAGCTTTGGAAAAGAATAAGACAATGAATGGTTTCTTTTTCTCAATCACAAGTTGTAGCAGGAAATGAAAGAGAAAACCTAGTGCAAAAAAAGAAGCAAAAGTATATTCCACCCCCAAAGGGCCTTCATAAGCACAGAAGTGAGGAAACTCATTGGCCAGCTAGCCATTTCACTTCCAGAGAGCATACCTCATCATTTAATCCTCCCCCCATCTCCTGAGTTATGTCCATATATGAGGGAAAACTGTACATTATTGGAAACATGAGAAGCACCAAATATTTGGAATCAATTTGGAGATATAAAACTTGATCTGACAAGTTGACTGAATTGCTTTTGAATGACATCTCTGAATTGAATCTTCACACAGCCCTAATAAGCAGATGTCAGCTAACCTAAAGTTATGACAAAGTTCCAATTGCTAATCCAATAATAACTTCCATTAATGTTTAATTCCTGGGCCAAACCTGTCATTCAAATTATGGGCAATGGTAACATTTTACTTTCTATCTAGTAGCCCAACATTGGGCTACTACTATCTATGTTGAACTACAATTCATTCAGTCCTTAACTGTTGAAATACATATAGATCGATCAGTATTTTAAAAGCATATAAGTTCTACATACGTACACAAAGAAAAATATGTATACTTTCTCCCTTTCTATGCACACAGATTATTGCAGCAGAGAACCAGTGCTATCTATTAATATGGATACTCCCCATGTATTTAATAATTTCTGGTTTTGTTACATTAAACATTACAAAGTTGCTGGCTGTCACTTTTCAAGACGCTCTGGGGGCAGTAGGTTGTGCCAGCTGTTTTAAATAATGAGGACACTTTCACAGATAAAGCAGGCTCGCCTCTGCAACCAGTTACATTCTACCCATGGAGAATGATTGAATGGGATTAGTGTTCCTTAAGAATATCAAAGATGAGACTGTCAAAAATGAAATGAAAATGAAGCACTTAAGATACTTAAAACATAAGATTCATTCATGGAGTTCACCATTCAATCATTTTGTATTGTGTTAGTCTTCCTAGATTTCCCTGTTGGAAAAGAACTTTGAAAGACTTTATTCCATGCTTTGAATAATAAAATATTTTGACACACAAAGAACCCAACTATAGTGCCCTATCTTCTGTGACAAGCTGGGCAATAATTATGTATACCACTTTTTCCAATGTAAATTGTCTCAAACTGTTTGTTAGTTGGGTTAGAAGATATGGAACGACTTCCATTATAACCTTAGGTATTGCAAAGTAGATTGATCTGTGCATAGATAACCAACCAGTAATAATGAGATTTATCTTTATAATGTACGTAATAAAATATACTTCAAATATTGATAATGCAGCAGCATAGGAAGCTAGCTAACAAAACTTCATTATGTATGTTCAGGCATTAGTTGTTTGCAGATTTGACATCACTAAACTTCAGCCCCAGTATTTATAGAATGTAACAAATCTCCTTCCTTGTTATTCCATAGAGAAACATGTGCAGCATATTAAACATTTCTAAATAAAATTTTCTATGATCAGGAGAAGGATGATCACACTATTATATTTTATTCCTTTTATCTAATAGTAGCAAACCTTTTCCTAAGCACTTTCAGAAATTAATAATAGCACATTACCATTTCAGTGAAAAAGCATTTATCAATTCACATGCACGCCAGTGCACAACACTTCTCATTATTATTACATTATTAACAATTTTATATCTGCATGCACGTTCAATTCTTCTCTTTTTTCATCATATATCTTGCTGAAGAAATGTCATTGGAAGGGGGGAAAAAAGAAGCCTGATTGTGTATAACGCTGAATCCTATACCCATTTAAAATGGTCTACTCTATCCAGATATTTTTGTTTTGAAAAATATCATAGATTTGCATAATTGTAAAGCTATATAGCAATTAAATTATTTTCACTGTCATTCCAAGATCTGGCTAATAAGAACTACTAATAAGTACTCATAGAAAATGAGTACATCAAACATGCAATTGAAGATTTATTTCCAGAATAACATGTATAGAACCATCTACTTTTTTCCCCTTCTAATTATGCATGTGTATTGAGGAGAATGTCTCACTATTATAGTGCTTGCTTCAGATATGTAAAGACAGTTTGATTTTAAAGGTAAAATTTGCTACAGCAAATCCAAAGGATTCAACTCTACAATTTTCAGGATTCATTCTAATGGTTGTAGTAATGAGAAGCTCAAGGAGAATAAAGAAAACACTGCTTTAATCGTTCTCCTTCTGCTTGTTATTCTCCCCACCATCCCACCCAAATGTATGCACAACAGAATATGTGAAACCAAACTAGCCCAAAATGAGAATGTTCATTTCTGTTATTCCAAAAGCAAGCAGGCAATTTAGACACATATTGTAATTGAGGGGGCTTCAATATATCAACCCTATCTAGAGCACAATATTTACAGCTATGGTATAAGAATGCACAAATATAAAATAATTACTTATGAACTAACCTTTATTTTTATTTTGCCACTTTAAAAATGCACTGCAGATTCTAAGTACAGGAGTGTTTCTCTTATACCTTAACAGCCATCTTTTTTCCCCTTGGATAAAAAAGTAAATCAGCTTCTACCTGCATGGGGAAGTAATTATCACCTTCCTAGCTAGTCATTGGGCACAGCACTTGAATAAGAGCTGAATGGTAATAAGCTGAAAACATTTTTTATAAACAGAAGACTAGAGATTTACCTCAGGCCTGCTTATTATTGGCTTGGTCTGTTTTTTGTATAGGATATGAAGATCCATTCATCAATATATTTAATCAGATTTTGATTCCCCTCTTTGCATCTTCAGGATTACTTTTAATAAAATGAAACTATACTACTTTTAAATAGTCTTTTGAAGGACATTGGTTCGATAACTCTTAACAATTAGTGAATAGCTTGGAATTCACACTTAGTCTTAATTCACTCATCACCCAACCAGGCATAAGGGATGTTGCCAAATTCCCAGGACTGGAATCAAAACATACATGGATTTACATAAAATGGACCAAAATAGAAAGTTGTCATACCAACAATTTTTTTCAAACATTCAAAATTCAAGGAATACAAATCTTGTTTTATTCTACACATACAAAAGCAGTTCAACTGGTTCCTATATTCTATTTTCTCCAATCCTTTTTCTTAATAATAATAATAGCAGAAATGCAAGAGTCTCTCCTTTTCTTAGACTGCAGAGAAGAATCATTGTATAAAGATGCCTGGAATACTCCATACTCCTTCATGTTATTAACAAGATCAAAATCAAGAAAGTGAAAAGATTCATTAGATTCTCAGGGAATCATAGAATCAAGAATTATGAAGTTGGAAAGGACCACATGAATTATCAACATCAATCTTCTGTAATGTGAGGGAAAAGTAGTTAAACCATCCTTGAGAAGGGGCAGTCCCTTCTCTTCTTAAGAACCTCCAGAGATGGAGAATGCACAACCTTCATAGGCATATATTCCACTCTTGAAAAGATGTTATTAGTAGGGATTTTTCCCTTATAGTTAAACAAAATCTAGGTAACTAAGTTATATGTACTACTTCTGGTTCTAGTTTCTCCTGTGGCAATATAAAATAGTTCCTAACTCTTTTCTTCCCCCTTATATATTTGAACACTGATACCATGTCTCTCAAAGTATTTTCTACAGATTTAACATTCAAATTCCTTGAGCCTTTCTCATAGGGCATGACTCATGTTCCTGTACCTTCTGTGTCACCCTCCTTTGAATCTGTCCTAACTTTGTTCAAAAGTTTCATTTTGTTCAAATATAAAACAATTAAATGAGCGCTTGAACCAAATCTCTTCCTATAATCCCCCATATTCAATTTAAGGAAGATAATGGAAAGGAAAGGTGAGAAATTCGTCCTTTTTCTATTAGTCATTGCATTGCCATCATTTCCTTCTAAAGAATAGGAAAGGAGATGTAGAAAGGTGCTTGAGTTTTAACCTATATTGGACTTGAAGGTGATGTGAAAATACTGGTGATTCCCTTTCTACCCCCCTTTGATTTATTATCCAGTATAGTGTTATATTTTAGCCTCAATTACCCTACAAACACAGCAAATGTGCTCCTAAATATCTAAATGCATGCTATTTATTAAATTTCCTGTCAGTTTCTACAGTACTATTAAAAGAGCCTACAGATATCTTTGATTCCTCTGTTTTTTAAATGCAATTGTTGTTAATACTACATAATAGCTTCTCCTTATTAAACTATTGGCCCATTCTGTTTTTCAAGTCTTGGATTTATTTTTAGAAGATGAGTAATTTCTTAAAATTGCTTTTTGTTTGGAATGGTTGATATCTTTGTATTATTTCTTAGTGTTTAATCTGAAGACTTGGTTAGTAAGTTTCACTGAAATACATGAATTTTACTACTAAGTCAACCTGCTCAGAATAAGAATAGGAGTTCTTTTAACAGGCCAGTAGGGTTCTCCTCTGCATTCCTCCATGGCCTTATTATATTGTTATTTCTCTTTGTGCACACACACAGGCTAAATCTTTCACACCTCTTTTAGGAGGTCATCCATCACGGCTGGTAGCGATGCCTCTTTCAAATGAAACAAAACAAAGGAGTCGCCTCTATCATTTCCAACTATTACTAGGCTTTGTTGCCTTGGTAATGCCATGTCTTTTCTCTACAGCTATTACCCAGCCGAAAAGAATTGCAATAAGGTGAAACCTTGAATTCATAAAACATTCAGGATTCACTGTGTCAGGTAGCCTATTCCAGAGGACAAGACACCTCCATCTTTAATAGCTGGGCATAAAAAGAAAATGCATCCACACAGCTATTAAAGGAACAATTTTATATTTCTTCTTTTGTATCTGCTTACTTCCTCTAGTTCATGAGACTGGGTTTGCACAGTGCACTAAGCTATCTTTTGCTTAGCCATGGTTTCTACATTAAGCTATATAGGCTTTGCTCACATAATAAAACATGGTTTGCCAACAATAATGGCTGGGTTCCTATATCATACTAAAGCAAAACCAAACAACCTACATTATGATATTGTGGGTGAAACCATCTCAGACTGTATCGGCATTACACTGCCTAAAATTTCTGAGAAGCCTTTTTTCCCTTGATATTTACTTTTTCTCATGCACCACTCCCTTTCTCAAAGAAAGCCGCTATGCAAGATTTTCTTTGAATATTTCTTGTGATGGCCACAATTGGAGAAGTGCTTTAAACTCCAAATCAAAAAGTGCTTCAGATCCCAAAGTGACACAAATATTGCACCTCTCTGCAATGCTTTAAAGCAACTACCATATTTTTCCGACTATAAGACGATACTTTTTTCTAAAATCCTTACCCTAAAAATTGAAGGGCGTCTTATTCAAGGAAGTCAGCCGAGGAGAGAATCGCACGGTGGCAAAACTGCCCATACCTTGTCTCTGCAAATGGGCTTCCTCCTATTGCTAGCCTCCAGTCACGAGTGAAATAGCTTGTCTCCCAAACAGACTTCCTCCAATCACGAGCCTTATGTAACTGACGTCAGCTGATGCTGAACAAACCAATTAGAGGAAGTCTGCAGAGACGAGCTATGGGCAGTTTCACTCGTGCTTGAATGTAATCAGTTATGCAAATGAGCCTGGAAATAGAGCTGCAAAGAGACAGTTTGGACCTCCTCCCACCGAGTGTAGCAGGTAAATGTTAACTAATTACTAAATAAAAATGTGTTCTGCACTATCTTTAAAATATTGATTTCTTAATTTGGGGTTGGAAAAATGGGAGTCGTCTTGTACATGGGGGCGTCTTATTGTCGGAAAAATACGGTATGTCTTTCACATGGCAGCTGCAGAAAGCAGCTGCGGACAGGGGCTATGTTACATCCCAGCCTCCTTTTAAGAGCCTTGCACATAGACATAGAGAGAAAGAAGTTATTAAAGATAAAAATAAAACCCCAAAGAGCTGGCAAAACTCAGAGAAACAATCAGACTTCTTTTGCTGTTATAATAATTATATCATTTCTTAGCTCTATTTCCAGGAACATGCTAAGATAGTTGTGGTCCCCTTATTCCATCTTATTATCAAAGTTGTGGTCCATCTTATTATCAAAGATGTAAGATAAATTGAAAGGTTTTTATTGTCAGCATTCTGATAAAAGAACTGCAATATATAACAGGACACCCGAAGAACACTGTTTCCAAATTACATCTGTCTTTCAGCTACACCTTGGTAGCAAATAATAATATCCCCTCTGACCTCTTCAGTGGGAAGCTGTTCATGTATACAGAAATGTATTCTCATAAAAAGGTTGAAGGGTAGAATATATAAATATGGCTAACGATCCAAAGGCCAGATTTTAGTGGCTAAAGTCACACATAAATATACAGCTTTCTTTGAAAAGGGAGGGACTGCTTCCTCTAAAGACTATCCTTGTAGATTATTGTGGAATTTCATATTCAATGGTGGTATATAATTATTGAGCCAAATGTTTAGTATCAATAGCTTTGGAAAAAAAAAACTGTTACATTTATCATATATAACAGAGGAACACTACTTCAGCTTCAGAACCAGTCTTGGCTTTGAATGGTGTATGTTATGGACTTTTTCCAAAATGTGTCTGGGCAAGGGCTACTACTAAATTTGATTTTGTTTAAACTTCAGGTTTAAGTGTTTAAAAATTGAATTAAAACAATTAAAGATAATATTTCTACATGCACTTAATAAATTCCTCATTTGGTCATTTACAACATGGCAGCAAATTCTGACGGGGCGAGGGTGGGGTCTGGGATTCCTACTAAAGGCTTTAGAGACCTACTTATGGCCTGGAATGTCAATTAGTGCACTTTGATCTTTAACCTTATCTTGGATTCCACAAATGCAATGAAATAACAGCTTCATAGTTTAGTAGATCCAAAAGCTTTCCTACAAAATAAGTAGAATTCTATCTGGCCAGTGAACCTTTTGTCCCTGATATTCCATTCCATCTCCTGCACAATACTGAGTCAGTATTCCATGTCCACTAAACATATTGAGTCCTTCCTTCCTTCCTTCCTTCCTTCCTTCCTTCCTTCCTTCCTTCCTTCCTTCCTTCCCCCATCCTACACAATATAATCCTGAGTGTCTAACAATAATCAACCACTATAAACATATAAAAATACAAAAAAAAAAAATCCCCCATAGAATTAAAATCATCACACACCAACTAAGGTGCCTTAGCACTCCCATACCAACTACAACATTGGCTATAGGGCCAGATGACATCATTTAACAGAGGCATCATTTAATAGAGGCATCATTTAATAGAGGGACCTGGAGCATGACCACCCTACCTGATCTGGTGGGATGGGCAGATGCCCTCATTTATAATTCAATAAAGCTTGAGGTCCCTTCAATTCTTTCAATAGCTCATTGTCAGGAATACCAAGTGCCAGTTTGGCCACATGAAGATCATTATTAGCATATTTTGGCAAGGAGCCCTCCTTGCTCCATAAGTTATTTTATGATCTTATGCTGTTATCAGAGTCTTTTCTTCAAAGTTTCTGCCACAATTTGGTGCCATGATTAAGAGACAAAGTTTAGACACTAATATTTAAAAAAAAAAATAGAAATGAACTTAAAAGTGTTTTTCACTATGGGAGCAAAAACTGCTCACTCACTTGACTGAAACATGATATATGACTTAAAAGATAAAATCACTCTTTGTGCCCTCTACTGCCAAAAAATGGACCATTTTTCTTGAAATTCAGAGTAGAGGGCCTGACAACTACATAATACTCTCCCATGGCACAACTGCATTTTTTATCTGACTACTTTATGGAAGGATTATATAAATTCTTGACTACATTATGGAAAGATTACAGATGCAGGTTGCTTTTTGAAGGGTTACAGGGTCTCCATATATCCAGTAAATGAACATGGGCTGATATGACAATGAAAGAACTTGCCTTCCCATCCTATAAACATTCTCAATGTAAATTTCTAGCCTAAATTTAATCCATTAGACAGCACATATATAGGCCACACAAAGATTATAGTATGTCTTAGATAACATCCCCACCCACCCATACCATCTAATAGATGTTCATTGAATATGTGGTACCCCCACCACAAAGTGAGCGAGACATTGTAATGACATGACACATCCTTCTCTGAGCGCTATCCTTCCAGTCTTTCCAGCAAGCATAACCCACAGATATGGACTTGCTAAGAGTTTCATTCCCAACCTGTCTTGTCTATAGAGGTTGGGGAAAATATAATAATGGCCATGAATAACTCCAGTGGTATAGCAAGTAACTGCCAGTTTAGAACTCTTAGTTCTAAAGTGAAGGATGCTATTGACTATATACCCAGATAAAGAGATTGTTGAAGCTGCCTCTTGATGGTTAACCAATTTTATGTAACGTGCATATAATTGTCTGTAAGCCATATGTATCTCCTGGAGGTTATTGGTTCTTACAACCAGTGGTGGATTTTACCAGTGACTACTGATAATGCTGTAAATACCAATGATATGGGCAAAATACATGCCATAGCACTTACCAAGCAGTAATTGAAATTAAGCAGCTTTATTCTCAAGTTCTTTAACAAAAAGAAGGAACTTAGACTGATTCTAGGTTCACTGTTCTGTCCTATAGTTCTCATTACCGGGGTGTTTAGTTCAGAATTCCAGCTCTGAGCTTTTGTTTTTCACTGAGTGGGAAGCTCAGCAAGGCATATGTAACAGCTTTTCTATCCCTTTCAATAAGAGCGTTCTCTAAATGTAGTCACATGGGCTATTAGAGCTTGATAAACTGCAGTCCAGGCAGCATATTCAAGACAGCGTTAGCTGCTGCTCTAAAGGTGATGGGATTCAGGGGTGGATCATGGAATGGCACAACATCACACAAGTGATGTCACTGAACAAGTCATTGAAGATTTGGCAATCAGGCAATGGTGTATATTTTCCTTTCAATGACATAGGCATAGACAGGGAGCAAAATCATTTTAGGCCTTTTTTTCTGTAAAGTGTAGGTTACAAAAATATATTCTTTCAATTGAAAATTTATGTTGCATAAGTCAAACCTGGTTGAGCTGAGAAGCATTGAACTATTTCAGTGGAGAGGGAAAAAAAATGCCTGCAGAAAAATGGTTGTGAATTTAAAAGTTTCATCACTTCATAAAACCAAATGTTCTCACTTTGTTCCCCTCAAGGTAGGATATTATAAAAAAGAAGGTTATAATTCTGTATTCGAGATCTTCCAACTGAGTGGGATGGTGGAAGATTGATTATGCCAGTGAATTCCCCAAATGCTACTGTCTTAAAAAACGTATGAGAGGATTATCTGAAATGTGCAGAATCCTCACACTTCCACTGCATTTTATATCCTCTTCAATCCACTTAAAATATGACAACCATACTAGTTCATTTGCTAAATGCCCATCCTATTTGAGGTATTTAGCAAATTAGAACCTGGAATTTTATTCCAAAAATCTACTCCAGTGATGACTTCTTCTTCTTCTTCTTCCTCTTCTTCCTCTAATACCAAAACAACAACATCAACAATGAAAAAAAAGATAAATTATGGTTATATGGTGAAAAAACCTAGATACATTATCATAATTAAAATAAACTAGACACAACAAAAAAAGAAGAAAAGGGCTAATTGAGAGAGAGAGAGAGAGAGAGAGAGGATTCACATAGTATCCATAGGTATAGATATAAAGTTAATTCACTCCTTAAGCTTATCATTAAATCTAGACTATATAGAAAGATATTGCTTCATTCTCCATTTTTAGAACACTGATGAACTTATTTTTAGAATGTTAATAGCACCACTGCTGAGCTATCTGATAGCAAATTCCAGATATCTTGCTTTAACAATTTTACTACTTTTAGACCAACTGTCTTCCAACTTTCTATTATGTGGTGTATACTGTATAATCCCCCTTGTCTCTTTGCTCTCTCCACATGTCTCTCTCCACAACTACCAAGGAAATATCTCATTTCACAGAGCCATGAAGAAGTCCCTCCTGATCTTCATAAAAAATGGGACTGTCTGCTTATTTTCACTAAGAAGTTTCCTGCATCCACTGTCTGCTTATTTTCATTAAGAAGTTTCCTGCATTTCACTAAGAAGCTTCCTGTCTACTCTGGATGCCCAAGAGTAGACAGGCAGGCAACAGAAGAATATGTTTCTGATATGAAGTTAGTTCATTAATTCTCTTCTTCTCCATCATCTTATTATCTTCCATTGCCAAAGACAGAAGAACCTTAAAAAACCCTCTCTTTGGTAACATTTTTTTCCATGCTACATTTGGTAGTCCCACATTTACCAATTATCACTATAAATAGGAACTTTTTCCCCTGAAGCTAGGACCAAATAAATCCTACTGGCCAACAAACATTGGCCAAAGCTTGTGAACTTTAATCAACAGCATAAAAACACTGTTTGATTGATTGATTTGATTTACATCTTGCCTCCATTTTTTACCATTCAAAGCAGCGTATCCATAATGTTCCCTCCTCCTATTGTCCCCATAAGAACAAATAACCTGTGGGTGGGTTGGGCTGAGAAAGAACAACAGGCTCAAAGTCACACAGCCAGCTTTATGCCTAAGGGACTAGTAGAGATCACAGTTTCCCAGTATCTAATCTAGCACTTTAACCATTACACCAAACCTGTCAAAACTCCAAATTTATCTGTTTTGCAACTAATAATGTACAAGTTCTTAGGCTGCAGTATTAGTATTCTTTTAATTTTTTAAATAAATTGTTAACAAATTTCATTGAGAGACAATGGAATTTTTCAGTCAGTAAGGAAAGTGAGATGATTTGCACACTTACCCTCAGATTCTATCTATCTATCTAATTTATATGGCTACCTATCCCACAAAAAGTGACTCTGGGTGGCATACAACAATTAAGTAAAACAATATATAAAAGCAGTCATTATTAAAAATATAAAACAATCATTAAAATATAAAAAACCAAAGGCACAGGAGAGAGTGAATATTAACTATGATGATGGAGCCATCTTAGAATGTCACCAGTCCCCTGACACCCCCAGACCTGATGACATAGCTATACTTATTTATTTCACAGGATAATGCAGTTTTAAAACAGTTTATGTTTTAAACCTAATATTTGAGTAAGAAATAATATCACCTGACTATTACTTCAGAAAAGAATTTGCATTTCTCAGTTCTAATTGTGAACAAAGTTTTCTTTCATGCTAAGTCAAAATGAGGAATAGATGTCCATTCTACAAAAGTCTTTGGAAGATGCTTGTGAAATTATTTGTTTTTTCAGAAGATCCCTGAGAAGCTAGAATGTTACGAATGACCAGTGGAAGAAAAATTTCTTTCATTATAAATCAGGGGTGTGGGAGAGGCTTGTGAAGAAGTATCCACACAAACAAAAATTGTTGTCATTCCCTGTTTTTCCTTCCTAAAGACCTCTGGCTGTGCTCCTTTAGACATGGCAAAATTGTACTTTCCAGCAAGTTCTGCTGGTCTAGCCAGAAATGAATGATACTGGGCAAGCCACACACTTCCAACCCCTGCTATAATGGGATTCTTTTTCTATTTAGTAACAAAAATAGCTTTGAAAACTGAGAATTGATGTATCATTGTGACATCATCATGTTTCATACATGAACCCAGATTACCTGTGATCATTCTAAATAGAATGAGATAGAGAAAACTTACCCTGAAAGAAAGGAAGGAAGACGAAAACATGGCTGCCAACAATTGTAATAGCCTTAAGATTGGATTAAGGTGCTTTGAGCTTCCTTTCACTTAAGAAGATTCCAGAAGTTTAGAGTTCATTCTAGCTTGCTTGCTTTTCACTTCTGCTAACAGATAAAGATAAGGGAGGAATGTTAACACAGCTGTAGTACATCAGGGAGGACCCCAAGATTACTTAAATTGGCACCTGCTTATCTGTACATTTACCAGACTTTGGGTCTACATTTCAGATGCTGTCAATTTGCATGATGAAGGTCAGGTCATAAGGTTTTGGTACCAGGTGTAGGCAATCAACCTCTTGGTACATGATCTGGTGCAAGATAGGGATTAAAAAAAAAAAACTCTGATATTGCCCCTTGAGTTTTTGGAGCTTCAGCACAGATCTGAAGCTGGGTGCTGTGTGAATTGGCTGTCTTGAGGTCTCTCTGCTGTTGGTCCACTAGGGCTCCTGATGGCTGAATGGAGATTTGTTATCATTTTATTTGATATGTTATGCTTTTGTGTTTCTGTTTAATCTGCCTGCTAAAGTTAGCAATAAAGCTTAAAATCTCCTTATTTTCTGGTGTGTTTATTGTTTCTGGATCCTAAAAGAACCAATTGCCTGGCACTTGGCAATTCAGGAGAACATTGATTCAATTTTACTTCTTTGTTTATCTATAAAGTCATATTAGAGATATTTACACTGTGCCACTATAGCAGCTGTCCAATCTAATATAGTAAGGCCAAAAAGATCCCTCAGATTTTTCATCTAAGCACTGTATTTTCTGCTGAATTACTTTAGGGTTGAAAACTAGCTGATATTTTTCCCAAGAGATAATTGCCGATATATGCATCTTAGTGGTAGGGACTAAAATGTTTTCCACTGACCTTTCATTAATATTAATCTTGAAAAAGGAGAGTTGAGTTTTATGCACAGTTGTAAGGTATACATGCAAGCTGTCCTGATGGAATACTAAAAATTAAAAATGCATAAGACAGTCTTCTAGATACCATGTATTTCTTGTATATGCCAAAATTACATCAAAGTTTCCTCAGATCCAAATGAAAAGAAATCAGAGTTCTCTGGGAAAAAATATAGTACTGTTTATAACATTGAGCAGCCCTTGTATGGTTGTATATGTGGAGACTATATCTAAAAGCTGTCATGTGATTGCTGAAAGAATCAAACGTGCCTGCATTCAGAGCTAGACTAACATTCAGATATCCATTCAAATCACATAAAAGTTTATGTGGATGGCACATTCATACAGCTATAGGCATAATCTGGTACAAGTATGCGTAACTGGAATGCTAATTGTGTATTTAAGTCACTTAAATGTTTAGTTAACTTAAGTTACTTTATGTAAGTTACTTAAATAAAGATTGTCACTTCTCAGCCAGGAGGGGTTAAATACAAAGTAATAAAAAAGACACCCCACCCCACCCCCAGTATCCTGAAGCTCATGTATTCTTAAATGAATTTGTTTTTAAGCAGTATGGCTGGCAGCTAAGCTTCAATAAGAGGCTTTGTTTCAATAAGATCCATGCAAAGCATCTCTTCAAAGATGCCTCATCTTGTGTTATCCATCTCTTTTCCAATGCTTCTAGCTTGTGGAGTAGACTTCTGTGCATGCTGTGTGTTTCTACAGAAGCCTCTTCTTGCTATTAGAAATGGCAGTGGAGGGTCTTACTGAGGTAAACTGCAGTTCCCTCCCCCAGGCCTATTAAATAATGAGAAACTGTCCACCCTCTGGGGAGAGGAGGAACCTGATAAGATGATCTTCCAGCAAGCCAGATAAAAATGGCTATTCTTCATCTGTCTCTCTCTTCTCCCTACAGCCTGATAAAAGCCCACCTGCTTTTGACCTAGAGGAATAGGTGGTAGAATGGGAGAGCTAGTCTCATGGCTATGGTTTAAGAGTTTCCAGGAACTATCTTGCAAGCAACTGTATACAGGTGAAGAGAACCAGGGCCAGCAGCTTCAGTTTTCCTAAAAATATAGCTTTGAGTGATTTGATTTATGTGGCCCATCTAGAGTGCAGTGATGCAAGGCCGTGGGGCATGGGAACTTTCTTTAGCGTACTAGGAATGAGTCTGGAGATTAATCATAACCAAATATTTCTCAGTGTTGTTTCCATGCATCAGTACTAAAACTGATGATATGTATGAAAGTTTGATCACTGAACTAAAGCCAGAAATCTACAAAGGTTCAGTAGTTGGTGATGTACCAGCAGAACTATTTAAAATCTTACAAGTTGGCGCAGTTGAAGTGCTTTGCGGTTTGTAAGCTGGTGTGGAAAATACAGCAGTGGCCAACAGGCTGGAAAAGACAAATGTATATTCCAGTACCAAAAAGGCAGTGTAAAGAATGTGCAAACTAAACAATTGCATTTACTCATATGCTTGTAAGATAATGCTTAAGGTTTTGCAATCCAAGCATCAACAATGCTTGGTGCGAGAACTGCCAGATAGACAGTCAAGTTAACAAGAGCTAGAGGCACCCAAGATCACATTGCTAACATTCCATTATCCATTGATGGATAATGGAAAAGGCACAGGACTTCTAAAAAGAACTCTATTTTTGTTTTATTGGTTATTCAAAAGCTGTTGACTCTGTAGACTATAACCAATTGTAGAGAGCCTTTTAAAGCATAGGTGACCTGTGCCACCTTATCTACCTATACTTAAGACTTAAGACTTGACAGGAAGGAAGGCAGGAAGGCAGGCAGGCAGGCAGGCTTAAAGAATCTGTTCCTGAAGGTAAAAGAAATGGGCCAAAAGCCTATCTGCTGCTCAATATTTTTCTTTAAAAAAAGTTTATGTCAACAAGCAATGCCAACATAATGCAAATAGGCAGAAAAAAACAAAAATTGAAGCACTCTTTATCTTCCTAGGTTCTAAAATTTACAAGGACAGTGACTATATCCATTAAATACAGTTGTTTGCTCTTTGGGAAAAAGTCTATGACAGATCTAGACAAAACATTCTCACTGACAACAAAGATACATCTTATCAAGGCCATGGTTTTCCCATTTGTAACATATGGGTGTGAAAGATGGACCATAAGAAAAGCAGAAGAAAAATAAATGATTTTCAGTTGTGGATATATTTGTTGAGAATATCATAGGAAGAACAAATCTTTCAGTACTGGATGAAATAAAACCAAGTTTCTAACTGGAAGCATTGATAATAAAGCTAAAGCTTAAATGTTTTGAATACATGATATGTCACTGGGGAAAATGCTGATCCTTGGAAAAATCAAAGGCAATTGAAAAAAGAGGCAGAAAAAGACAAGATGGCTAGATACTATCACAGATGGTACAAGAGTAAGAACTTATAAGGACTCAAAGAAATAGCTATTGATAAACAATCCTGGGGAAATATGTATGTTGGGTCACAAGAGTCAGAAGATATTAAACAAACTGAATGATAACAATTTATGTGCAGTAGCCACCAATGACATGCAACTGGAAAGTCAACATTCTGAACTTGGATAGCAGCTGATCCCATTCCACGTCCTTGATACCAATATATGTTTGGCCATGACACATGGCAGCTGTGCATTCAGAATAATCATGAAAGAAATAAATTTCTTCTTAAGACCAGAAACTGAGCATATAATTCTTGTCTTAGTCATCAGTTGCTTTCCTTCCAGGTGACATGGCTAATGGACATTTCCTTGTGTTTTTGCTATTGCTAGTAGATAAGTTAGCACTGTGTATCTCATCTTATCGTATGATGTTACACGGATGAGGTTGTTTGCTGGTTAGCATTGTTTTCTGGTTATTGAATGGCATATATAACTTCTGGTTACAGAATGGCATATATACTCAATTTATGTAGAGAATAAAGAAGATAACCTTGATAGAGATATACAAGATCTGTTGCTAAGACAGTGAGGGTGAAAGCTATTTTAAGTCCACAACAGACAGATAATATTCGGAAGTAGATCAGACAGACACTTCTCTAATTCACTGAATTGTAAGTAGCAAGAGGAAGTGTAACATGTTAGACTTGCAAGATTATAACCAATCTCAATAAAAGTATTATAGCCAATCTCAATAAAAGTAGTTTTACCTTCCCTGGGAAATTGATTTCCTGGTCTGGTCTACCCAGTGGGCTGACAATTCATCAGTTTTTAATTAGAAAGATGTGTAAGACCTACATCAGTTTTATGGCATCATCTCTGTGATTATGCCAATAATATGAAATGTCACTCCCTAATAGTCTGTTGTGCTGGCTCATTCATTCATGCAATTTATTCCAAAAGATTATTTCAGTCATAAGTAAAGGATAAATCCAATGTTGAGTCTGAATCAATATTCATTTACTATAATTTTTAATTCTTACTTATAAATTACCTCATGAATATTGCCTTGTTCAGGGATAGGTTTTTAGCCCTAAGGCCTGATAGGAAGTATGTTAGATGCTAGAAGGACCAGTGGGCTGACTCAGCAAAAAAAAAAAAAAAAAAAAATCCAAACCTTAGGCTGTAATTGTGAATAGCGATCCATTCTTTATGTGAACACCTAATCATTTAAAACAATTATTAATTGCCAGCTCTTTTCTGACATCATTTGATACTTAACTCCATTCATTTATAAAACACTGTATGAAAATAATATTACTTGCATTTGTTTTTAATTTCTGGTCTTCATGCAAAGTAGCTTTCCATAAACTGGGGTCCTGAAGATGCTCTGGGCTGCAGTTTCAAGAATTCCCTGACAATTTTGCACATTTCAAGCTTAATACAACTTGAAAGCTGTTGAGTGAAAGTTGATACAGAATATTTTTACATACTGCTCACTTCTTGTCAACTTAGCAAAAGTACACTGTGATTGGTTTGGGGATACAGACTTTTATCAATCCCTAAACCAATTGTTAGCTGTTCAGATGGGATCATAAGTAGATCATGCCCTGACCTTACCTCTTTGGAGAAGTCTCTTCTGCCTTTTAGGTAATGAAGTGGACAAAGCAGGATTGAACTTTGGTATGCTTTTTCTAAGCTCCATTTCCTAGCTTCTCTCAGATTGCTCTGGAGACAGAGAAGAAAGCACCAGGAAGAATAATGAATGTCAGAGCAGGTGAGCCTTCCAGTTTTTCTACCTTACTCATAATAGCAAAATTAGGTTGAGAGATCAGAGCATTTTTTTCTTTTTTTCTAGAGTGACAAAAATACAGTGAAAGAGAAGAGCTTAAGAGCTTTTCCTGAGCTGCTGACTGTCAGACTTGATTTTTCTTTTCTAGGAGCATAATTCCTAAATGACTTCTGGATGATAAAAACAGATGAAGAATTCTGCTTGCTACCAGCACTTATTGCAAAGCTTGCTACTGTGGTGCAGAGAGAAGGGAAAACCTTGAGAAATTGAAAGCAATTTCTATCCCAATCTTATCCTCATCTAGCGTAAAGCTATATATTTTCATCTCTATCTATTATTAACACAGAAAATGTTTCATAATTTTATCTGAATGGAAAAAAGACATCTCTTTGTTTCTCTCCTGGAGTTATCTGATTTTTCATTTTCTTTTCTTTATAGAATCCATTATTTTCTATAGAATTATAACAATCTTCTTCTATATCAATTATGTTTTCCTGGGCTTTATATATGGACTGCAAAAATCCATGGAAGGCAATGGACAGTAGTAAAGCGCCATTAATAAGAAAACCTAGCTCCCTGCTGCCATCTCATGGTTACACTGATGTTTGCACCCCAGACACATTGGTTCTACATTTCCCTCAAGTTATTACCCTTATTTTAATAATTAGAACTAAAATGAGGACTGTTGTAAAAGGCAGGTTTCATGACAGATGGATCAGATTGGGAAAATGCATTACTTCATATCAAGCAGAGTCAACATAGTGGGAAGCATAACTGCTAAGCGGAGGCCCCAGCTACCCTTTCTGTTGGACAAGAAAAAGATTTTTTTTTCTTTAAAAATCAAAAGACGAACTCTTGGGATGTAGCAATAATTTTTTTGTGCCTGAGCTAGTAAAGCAGTTCTGATGAATGGCTGGAATTCCCCATGAAACTGGGGAGATCCTTGGATAAAGATGCAGAGTATTTTGCTTTGGGATTCAGATTATCTCTATGGCATAGGTAATTATTCTAATCTGACTTGCCATTAAGTCTTAATTTCTTTTGTCTATGTATCCCAGAGGACTTATTCTTTTTTATACTCATTTCTCTGCGTAAGTAGGATATTCTATGAAATTTCAGATCAAGTACATTGAATTCTTGGAAACTGTTATCTAACCTGAAAGCTTTTATTCCTCCTTAAATCATTAATTAAAGCAGACCAGTACCATCTTGTGTTCTGACAAAAACATTATATCTAGTTTGTACAAATTTTGGCCCATGTATATCTCTTAAGGTTTCTTTTAAGTTTGATTTTATTTATCTCTTGTGAGATTGTCTCCCAAAGAAGGAGAAAAGGCTGAAGCCTCAATTTTCAAGCTTTTATGCTACAGGAATGAAGGTTGCCTGTACAGGTTATGGGATCCCTATCTATTTCATAGACTAAAGTTAGGGAGGAAAATATTAGGTGAGAAGCTCCATGGAAAAGAAGTAGTGGCTGTACCAAGGCAGGAAGCAAAGTCAGTATACGTAGTCCCAGTACATATCCTTACATAGTTTTCTGGGATAGGATGTTGAACATGTAATCTTTAATGCTTCTGACCCAGCCATGCTGCTACTGGGACAGTCAGCGATCCCTGAAGAGAAAAAAAATGATTAAGGGAAAGAAGAAGGTATTTTTCTTCTCACTTCTGAGTATTACTTCCAGAATGTCTCTCTCCACTCTTTTATATACCCCGAGGTAAATTTCTGTGGTTTTACATCCAAATGTCCTCTGTAATAAAGTAAGAATGAAAACCCCACATTAGTATGGCTATGCCTCGCTAATCAATTCAGGATCATTGGGTATGTATGGATAAATTTGTTTAGGGGTTTTTGTTGCTGTTGTTAATTTGAGATCCAAGTTTGTTACTATGGTATAACAAAGATCAATCAGTTTAAAGTTGTGTATACACTTTTGAATTATATAGCAAAATCTTGGAGTTTATCATTATATGAAGCATTATGGATTTATTGAGAACAGAGGGCAACAGAAAAGATCATTCTTCAATACTGCAAAAACAGTGCAACCCCAGATTTACAATCTTGTGTTATAGATATGTGTTCATGTTCTATTTATCAGCTGGCTCTCTATCAGTGTAATGGAGAGATTGATGAATATTGATTCATGTGGTCAGGGTTTAATGATTTGTTTAAAAACTAGGCTGAATGATTTCTTGCATGTAATATAATAGGCATTCGTTGCTTCCTTTTCTGATTGCTTTTGCACTTTCTTTCTTTCCTCCTTTTAGAATTCAGTATATACAGTATCCAAGGTTGAACTGGGTAAGAGGAATAAGAAAAGACCATATCCAAACCATAGGCTCTATACTGCTAACAATATACAAATATCCCAATATCCCTATATCCATATAAGCATAAAAATGAAAAAATCAAAACAAAACCCACCAACAAATACAAACACCATGACCAGCAACCCCAGCTTCCTGTCAAAGAGCACTTTCCTTTTCTGCAAGATGGAACAGGTAGTTCTTCAAAGCTTTCTTGAAGCCTAGGAAAAGCAGGGCTGATTGAATTTCTACTTCGAGGAAGTTCCTAAGAGTAAGGGTGGCTACCTCCATGGCTCTGTCGGGTGCAGTCCTGTAGGAACAGGTCCTGGAGGAAGTTGACCCTATTTGGCAGATGAATACAGGAGAAGGTGGTCACTCAGATAACCAGGACTGGAACCATAGAGCCTTAAAGCCACAGGGCCTTAAAGTGGACAACTAGCACCTTGAATGGCACTGAAAAACTGACTAATAACCAACGTAGCTAGCAAATCTGGAGGGTCAGCCAAATATATTGAGACACACCCATCATCGCTCAGGCCCATACATTCTGCACCAGCTTCTGGATGTTTTTCCAGGGCAGCCCCATTATTATGATTTATTCTTATTCTTAATTAAAGAAGCCAGTTTCAGTCCAAATGCAAGGTTCCCCACTTCTTATTATTTCTTCTTATGTCTTCCATAGCAAAATAACTGAAGCATTTTTTTTCATGATGGCTCTACTGCAGCAGTGTAAATCATCTTGTTATCAGCACTATGAAGTTGTTTGATTGTCTCATTCAAGCAATCTCAGAAGCAACAATAAGAGTGTAAACCAGTACCCCAAGGCCATAAACAACTCCATTTTCTGGCATAGATAAATTAATATAACCGTTGTCCTTGGTGATGTTCATAGATGGCTCATCACAAAGCATTTTTAATGGAGATTTAAATTGTTCACAGCTTTCTCCTTCTCTTGTTCTTTCATTACATTTTTTCATATCAATGTTTATAAGATTATTTTTAAAAATACTCTTATGAAATATGTTATGGTGTGGCCATGCTTTACAAATTCGATGAAACCTCCATTGCTAATTAGAATCCAATCTAAGGAAAAAGAAGAAATTGAATGAAAGGCAACATGTATAATGGGAAATATAAACAGATCCTTTTCATTTGAGTTTTTGCTACTCAGTTGCAGCTTCAGCCAGAAAGCACAACTGGTGTGACTCAACAAATCTGCCATTATGCCCATAAGTAATATTATATAGCCAGTGGGATGCTAGGTGACTTGGATTTTTATAGACCCTTCTTACAAGACACAATGCATAACTGGTAAGCTTCTTAAAATATTAATAACTTATAATGAAAGAACAGATCATACAGTTACTGGATACTTTTTTGTAAGCATAGACTGAATGTGGTGGTTATCATAATTTTGTGTGAATTTTCTTAAAGAAGTAAAACATCACATTAAACTCAACTTCATGGTCACATCCATGTTGTTTTCTTGGCAACATTATAGATGTAGTTTAGCTTCTTCCTGATTGTTTGTTGTTTTACTTCCCAGCCTGGTCTACAGCTTTAGAATTTCTTGGCAATCTCCTATGCAGATACTAAAAAGTCCAACCATACCCACCTTTTTGTAGATTAGCCGAGGTTGGCTAGGTATTCCCACCTGCTGTGACATATAGAAGGAGATTCTTTCCCTTTTATGTAACTTGTGTAAATATAATCTCTCCCTCCCTCCCTCCCTCTCTCTCTCTCTCTCTCTCTTTCTGTCTTTGGTAGATACACGTGGCTGCTTCAGAAGCTGCTGTTAGCTGTCACCATCTGCATGTACATATGTAGTCCTTTTGCTTTTTTAAGTGTATATACATGTGAGTGAGCACACGTATGATTTGAAAAGAGATGTTCATATGCACTCCTTCATATTGTGAAGGATCTCCCTACAAGTTTTGTTCAGCTCTGCTGAGTTGTTGTGTGTGTGTCAGTTTGCTTGGATGGAAGCTGCAGATAGCCTTCTGCATTCCATTACAACATAAGTGGTTTTATAAGTCTATGGTTTGCTTTCTCCTACGATATTCCTGAAGGAATATCATTCTTTCAAGCATGTAATGTTCCAATTGTATTTCCAGAACTTTTTTTTTTCCTACTTCCAGCTAAAAGTAGCTTTTCCTACTTTTTTCCTACTTCCTCTTGCTTCCTTAGGACCAATCTCCTTATTGGTTCTAGGAATTAGCATATATCCAGACACCAGTATTTTTTAAAGATTTCCATACCCATCTACTAGATTTCCCTTAATATGCATGCCAGTTCTTTTACTGAAACTTAAGGTTCAGCCAGTTTCCAGAACACTCAAAACCCTGAAACTATTTCCTCCTGAAATTAGCTGAAAGTTAAATAAAGATGCCCATAAGTCAAGCTCAGCTTCTTTCAACTACATGGATAATATTGAAGGAGTAAATCAAATACCTGAACCAAGATATTCAAACTACCAAGGCCCCTGAACTCAAGCCTCCTTAATAGCTTGCTTAGGCATTTGCAGATGCTGGCTTGCAAGTTATCTGAACTCAGCACTTGTATTTTTAAATGGGAATTAGGAAGTAACCAACCACAAAAACTGACTCATACCGATCTCTTCTTTATTATTCTGCTTATCTCACTATTTCACTATAAGCAGAAAATCTAACCCATGTTATCAAAAATAAAATGATTGGCATTTGACATCATTACTGGTCAGCATTTACTATACGACTATATAAAGGTTGTTTGTACTCTTCTTAAGTGGGCAGAACCTTGTATTCTGTCCCCAGCACCGTTCAAATAAACTTGGCTGAAGCAGATCATGTGGTCTCCATTCATAAATTGGAAAATGGGGAATTTTCTCCTTCAATATACAGAAGATGTTTGTTATTTCCCCCTTCTGTGTTATTTTCTTTAACTTCCCAGCCTATCCCATAGTCCTGAAATTTCCTATTGGTCCCCATTCAAATAATAACCAGGTTCAATCCTACTTAACTTTTCTGAGATAAAACAAGTTGAGTTAGGTATTGCCACCATTTTCTCTATGTGCCCCTAGCCTTCTAAAGCTGATTTGGAGCTTCTGGAAGGCTGTATAGGGAGAATGAATCCATTCCGCCATCTGTTTTGTTGATGATGGACATGTTTTGATAAAGTCCAGAATGTCTGAACTTTGAAATTTTGAAATGGCATTTATTTATGATAGAATAGATTTTGGATTTCCTACATACATCCCTACATACATCACACTATTCCTTAACACAGTAAGCAACTTTACAAATATTGTGGAAACAGAGTAAGAAATACCACCCAACTTTATAATGACTTTGGGTAGTGTATAATAAAAAGAACTAATAAAATAAAGATGGGAAATTCCAATGGTCTGGAAAAAACAACAATGCTCACACTACCTGATTGCATTAGTTGAGCAGAAACTATGGACAACAGATGGTCCTACAGAACACCAGACCCTGTGCCATGAAGGGCTTTTAAGATGATACACAGCACCTTGAATTGCATCTGAAAGCCAACTTGAAAGCAGTGCATGACATGACTTGCTTATAACTGCCCATGCCACTGCATTCTGGACCACTTGCAAATTCTGAGTAGTGTTTAAGGGCAGTCCCAGATAGAGCACATTGCAATAGTCCATGTATGAGGGCTTCTCATCCAGGGAACATAATTGGTACCCAAGATAGATTTGTTCAACAGCCTTCTTAGTCACAACTGCCACCTGCTCCTTGACCAGTTGCTGGGAGTCCAAGAAAATTGCAAACTGCACATCAGTCCCAAAGGGGATATGACAAACCCATTCAGAGTTAAAGATGGAACTTCCCTAGTCCTGGGTATACAGGTCCAAACACCCACAGCCACTCGGTCTTGCTAGGGCTGAATTTGAGCCTGTTCCTCCCTATCCAGCCATTTGAACAAGCCTTTGACTGCATCAACAAGTCACTTAGGGGTCAAGATGTATAGTTAGGTGTTGTCTACATACTGATGATACCTGACACCAAACTAATAGATGATCTCACCCAGCAGCCTCATGTAGATTTAAATAGAAGGGGTGAGAGTGTGCTGGAGGTCTTAGACTTGTGTTACATCTTGAGACTTGCATCCCTCTCTCCTCAGTGACAACCAGACCTGACTACAGAGAAAGGAAAGCTACTGCAACACCATGCCCCCCATTTCTAATCCCGGCAAGTGGGCCAGAAGGATACCATGGTCAATGATATTGAAAGCCACCAAGAAATCAGTGAAAACCAGGACAGTCACACTACCTCAAGCTCTCTAGAGGTCATCAGCAAGCATCCCCAGGCCTGAAACCTCAGTGAAAGGAGTCAATGTAATAATATGTTTCTTTCAGGGCCCTCTGTAATCATAGTCCAAACATCTTTTCAACAACCTTCCTTAAAAATGGAAGTTTGGAAATGGAACAAAAATAATACAGGATGCCCACGTCCAGTGTAGGCCTATTGAGGAGACACACCACTGCCTCCTCAAAAGTATGAGATAAGAAAAAGAAAGGCGATGTAGGTAAATCCAGTTTATACCATTATACTTCTCTATATCTTTGTATCCTTGCAAAACATCTTTGCTTCTACCACATCCATGCAATGTTTTATATCTGGTCTTCTATTCTTTAAATTTCTCACCTCTTTCTTCCTGAGGATCTTATCAGTTCCCTCACACAATATCTTTTTTGGTCATCCCCTTCCTTTCAACCCATTCATTCTTTTTTGTAAGTTGTAATTCAAACCTCTTTCATTCTCCCTCTACGGCCAAATCACCTTAACATGCTTCTTTCATACTGGCTATTCTATGTGATATTCAATTGACATTCATCAATCCCTCATTCATTCTTGATCCTATCTTTTGTTGTTTAGCATTTTTAAGTACCCCATAAAATATCCCACACTTTTTAAGTACTTCATAAAGTTCTTTAGGGGGATGCGGTGGCGCAGCGGCTTAATGACGCTGAAAGTTGCCGGCCAGAAATGGCTGACACTTCGGCAGTTCGAGTCCAGCCTTCGCGTTAACAGGGTGAGCTCCTGTTTCCCCCCCGCCCAACTCCTGTCAACCCAACAGGTTGAAAACTCACGTGAGTAGATAAATGGGTACTCTCACTCCGGTGGGAGGAAAAATGCTGGCAGCGCCTTGCACAGAGAGTTGGGACCAGTTGCCGGTAAGCGCGAAACTGCGCTCGCCCGAAAAGGGCACGAAGCAACAGAAACCCCGCCTCCTGCGCTCGCCAGCTGGGCTCTGCTCTAGGAAGGAGACACTGGCAAACCACTTCCGAAAAACAATTGCCTTGAAAACTGCAAGGATTCGTCCAGGCAGTCACTGCAGGGTCAGTAATGACTGAGCGCAGACAAAAAAAAAAAAAAAAAGTTCTTTAGTTCTTGTTGTATTATATAATCTGCCAAACATCCTTTGCAAATAGTTTGTGTTCTTAGCCACAATGTAGTATCATCTGCACATAAAAATATTCCAACCAATACATCTCTATCATCATCAAAACTATTCTTTATACTTCATAAATACATTAAACAGCCCAGCAGATGTTTCACAACCTTCATCTAGCATAAAGCTATACTTACTGCACTCCCACATTTTGCTCATTGTCACCTCTTGTATCCTTTCAAATAGGATATGTGTGTTTGGTGTCATGAAGTACAATTCCTGTGCTTGTTTTAGATACTGATGTTGCCTTAATTTCATGAGAAAACATTGGGAAATTCCATGGTACAATGATCTTAGCTGTTGACATTAACAAGTTGAGGGCCAGGTCTACATACCAAGCCAAGTTACAATTTGCTTAATAATGGTTTATTAATCAAATAAGGTATAGTTTTATGGCTTACACCATCTATTAATCATGGTTTGCAGAATACTGTAAGTTAAAATCAAACCATTCTTATTTAGGTTTAATGCAATATTAAACTAGCCATAAAATGGCACATTTGGGCAAGCCAAGGATGTTTGGGCAACCTCAGGAGGGTTACTACTGATTTATTTCTGAAAATATAGTTTGAGAGATGGCATACTTTTTGTCTGCAAACATTTAAGCTAGTTAAATTGTATTTTAAAAAATCTTGAAAATTATAACTAAATAATATGTAACTATATTATCATAGTTACACTGTTGTTGTTGTGCCTTTCAGTCAGTGCTGACCCCTGGCGACTGCCTGGAGAAGTCCCTGCAGTTTCTTGGCAAGATTTTGGAACTGGTTTGCCCTTGCCTCCTTCCTAGGACTGAGAGAGAATGGGTGGTCCACGGTGACCCAGTTGGTTTCATGCCTAAGGCAGGACTAGGACTCCTGGTTCCCCGGTTTCTAGCCTGATGTCTTAAACCACTACAAAAAACTGGCTCTCCCTTACATTGTTACATGGAAACAATCTAGTGCTTAAAGGAGCACAGTATTATGTAGTTAGTTGTATTATAGGTGGAAGATTGAATAGTTTGTATGGGGGGGGCGGGGCGGGGGGACTGGAGATCTGGTTCTGAATCTTTCCCCATCTACCATCTCCTATCTCTGTTACACTAGAGTGATTATTTTCCATCTCATGGCCTATTAGGAGAAAATATCTTTGAAAGATTTAGCAACATTTCCCTTTCTCTTCTGGAAGAAAATCTACTTCATCACTGCAGACAGTACGAATGTTGGTAGAAAGTTATTATTCTTATACAGTTAATTGTCTCACATAGTTGTCCTGTATCAGTTTAGGTCTGATGTTGCTTTTGACTGTTGCACATCTCACTATGCTCTGTAGTCCTTCTGTTTCTCAGTTTGAGAAAACCCCAAGGAAGAAGTTGCCCTGCGATGTCTTCCACTGGGATTTAACTGAAAGGGAGATTGCTAGAGAGAGAACTGACTAAAAAATGGACTCTTTTTGCTCTTCCCAACTCCAATCCCTCTAAAATGTTACTTTCCTTGGGGGAAAGCAATTCCATCTCCATCAAATTGAAAGAGAATTGTTCAGCAAATGCAGAAGAAATTATTAGCATAATACTAAAGCATGTGTTATCTAAAAGAAAAAAGAGCTTTTTCTTTAACAAAGCTATTAATGATTTTAGTATTAACAAAAGCAATTGTATTTGTTTAGCAATAATAATAATAATAATAAATGAAAGAGTGGTGAGATAGGAAGCTAATGTGCTGTGTGAGAAATACTGAACTATTGCAGTTCATGTATATTGTTATTCCTGTGTACTAATAAGGCAGCAGAGGTTGAAATGTTGAACATTCATAAAACTACTATAATACATGTTCCCATTAAAATGTTCTCAAGTGCCACGTTAGAAGGAAAACCATGCAGTTTCTCAAGCAACATTAAGTATGCTAAAAATATTTATATTCTGAGCTACTTCAGGCTTGCCATTAATTTTTGTTACCAGTACTTCTATAGAATACATTTTATTTTAAAATATAATCCTTTGCATCACCCTTCCCAACCTAGTACTCTCCATTTGGTGTTGTAACTCTTAGATTTCCCAGGCAACATAGTATAAGATTTAACTATACATTGTGAAAACTAATTGAGCCTTATTTCAGTATTTGGGTTTTGTTAAGTGTTTTTCACAATACTCAGAATGGAAAAAGACACCTAACACTAAGCCAGGATTTGCTGTAATCACAGTTTATTGATCATGTCAGGAACATGCCAGAAATGTTCTTGCAGACAAATAAAGCAATCATGGATTGTTTAGTCAGTTCCTATTTTCATTTTCTCTCTCCATACCCAGAAGGAATAGGTTGAATATAAAATAAAGTATAAATAAGCAAGGATTTTAGTTTCAGACATTATGAAAAACTATGGATGATACAACTTCAGATTCATAACATAAACACAAATTATTGTCTCAAATTGTGATTTGTTTTAAAAACAAAAACAATGGTTTCTTTCTTGAGATAGATTCTCAAATTATAGAAAGCCCACAAAGAAACCACATTCCTGTTTGGTGCAAGAGTGGGAAACATGTGGACTAAACCCTACATGGAGATTCCCAGCAACCTGAAATAGCACTGTTGGTTTACAAAGCAGCATCCCCCCCGCCCTAAAAAAAATTAAGGATCAGAATAGAAACAGGAAACCTCTTGTTACCTTTCCCATCCTGAATTTCCCCCAAATTCCCAAATTGTCATTTTAACCTTATCAATTTGTGGTAGGATTAATGAGGGAAATAAGAGTAGGAAAATGACTTAGTTTTATTTCCTCATCCTTCCCCAAACAGCTGAATTAGCCAGAAAAATGGAAATTTCAGCCAATTTCAGCTAGAAAGCTTTTCAAGGTGGGAAGGGAATAACTTTCCTCCTAAAACTTCCTGCTCCTGCAAAACCAGGAAGAGGGGAGAGTCTGAAAGTCTGTACTCCTTCTGTAATTTCAGCAGATTGCGTGGCCTCCTAAACCCTTTCAGAAGATGAGAAACTGAATTGTGGCCCCCAACATATCAACTGCTGTCTACCTTCAGTCTGTGAGCTAGACCTGTACAAGGAACAAATTATATATATAGAAAATATCTTCCATTTTTCACTGATATGGTTACCGATTGAATCATCAGCATTTTTTTTCACACATCCTTAATATTTGACACTGTCATTCTCAAAAGCTGAAGTGCCATCTTTGCATCTCTTTGCAAAAACATCTTCCTTGAGCAATTTTAACCTGAAGGTTGAAGTGCAATCCCTCTTTTATCTCAGTTTTTTGTCCAAATATTTTTCTCCACCAATGCAGTTGACTCAGCTACACATTTATAATATTTATTTCTTGCCATCTAGTAAGATTTCTTGGCCCAAAACAAACATTGGATCTTTTCAATGGCAGTGGGAATTAAAATTGTGGATACAACCTACCTTGAATTTATCAATTGGGTTCAATCATGAAACCACCAACTGGGTTTTGGTTTTTATGCTGTGCCCAAGAGTCCATAAGATAAGTAGAATGAACCTGAGAAATTGTCCATGTTCATGAACTAACGTAATTCCATTTTCATTTTATTGTAGCCCTCTGGATTTACAAAATGAATAACTTCCTTTTTTCTGTTTCTACATCCAATAATAAATGTAGCTTTTAATTTTTAAATTGCTTTTAATGGTAGAAGATCATGATTTTACTTGTGTTTTAACTATGTATGCCACCCAGAGTCACATGCAAATGAGATGGATGGCTATATAAATGTAAATAATAATAACAACAGCAACAACAATGCCACCACCACCAAGGGCTATTATAGATAATCTAATAGGAGTTTGGATACGTTCCAGTTGTTAGATGGACACTGTTTTCTTTATGAGCTATGCACAATGTACATATCTAAAGCAACAATTTGTCAATCAACAAGAAGGCTCAAGATGATGCACCAAATTACTATGATACTGATATTAATACACAATAAATTAATAACTAATGCAGATAAACTAGTAGCAGATTTGGCATATCCTGATCAAAGGCTGAGTCCTCCTGTCTCTAATAGCAAATTTTTGTAGTGCATAAAAATGCTTAAATTTGGCTAGACTATATTCATTAGAAAGGTGATTTAATGGATTCAATATTT
Organism: Liasis olivaceus; assembly: GCA_030867105.1. NCBI lineage: Eukaryota > Metazoa > Chordata > Lepidosauria > Squamata > Pythonidae > Liasis > Liasis olivaceus. Next base: position 41,965,146 of record CM061352.1, read on the forward strand.
CTCAGAATGAATAGTTTAGCTTTCTTCAAATGGAACGCATGAATCCTAATATTCTTTCTGAAATTGGCAGCAATAAAAAAAAAGTTTAGGCCTAATGACCATTGATATTGAGATATTATAGCCTTTTTGGTATTTTATTAATCTTTACTGTAGGAACAGATCACTAAAAATGAATTAGCTACAGTTATCATCTACTTCTGCTTTCATGTTGTATCTACATTTATCCTTTCTTCTAAATGAAGTTTTTAAATCTGTTTTACACTGCAGTATTTCAGAGTTGCTGATATTAACAATATTTTTATGTCTGAGGTTGGCATACTGTTTTCAAAATTTACTAGCCTGTAATGTGCTGTTCATTATTACTTCAAAACGTTAAACCACTGAGGCAGTCCTTTAATGGTTTCTTCTATTGACAAACATTCTCTGCAGATGCCTTATATTTTAATGATTGCTGTTCTGCTGGCAAGCCCTAATTTATGCACAATCAACTTGCCTTTGCTGATGTAGCTAATTGACATACAAATATATTTAGCTACAAGATTTCTAATGAAAGACCTGACATTTTATTATCAAATTTTTAAGCATCATAATGAAATCAATTGCATCATACTGAATTCCCCAAGTTGCATATGACATAAAGCTGTTAATGCTCACAATATGAGAAAAGAAAAGGTTGAAGCAAGTGATCCTGTGGTCCATGGACCCCTTTTCTACATCTAAGAACTAGAACAGCCCAACCTAAGAGTGCCAGTGTGGTACAGTGGCTAAGGTTAAGGTGTTGGACTAGGAGAATGGAGACCCAGATTCTAGTCCATGTTCACCTTTAAAAGCTCCCTGGGTGACTTTGAGCCAGTCACTCTCTTTCAGGCCACAGGGTTATTGTTGTGGGGAAAAATGGGAGAAGGGAGCAGCATGTATGCTTCCTTGAGCTCCTGTACAAAATGGGATTTAAATAAATAAATAAACTAGAACAGAGTAAAGTTCTATGGAACCCAACATCCTCCTTTCAAAAATACTTCTGCAAAAGGAATGACATCATTCTAAGCCTATCAAACATTTTGGACCACAACTGCTATAATCCATTCACACTGATCATGTTGGGACTTGAGGAGAAAAACTTCTGGAAGATGAAGTGTAGGAATAAGCAGTGTAGGAAGGAAGTATGTGTAACTATTCCTACCTTTAATAAACATATGTTAATTTTCTGATTGCATGTACTAAAAGCTTAAACACGGCTATATTTAGTGTTATTTGTATGCTATTTGTATGCTAGACGGAATACCTTGATGTCCCAATAGGTAAAACTGAAATATCATTAAATCTACAGAAGAGTCTTCAGGATTAGCATAATTTATGTTGCTAACAAAGCAACAGATGGCTATTTCTGGATATCTGAGTTCTAATTATGTCTTCTGTAACTAAATTTTCATACATTAATTATGCATTTACATTGTTTCACAGGCAAGATATTCACTGGACAAGCACAGAGAAGTTGTATAGCCTCTATTCTACATAGATTTTGATTTGAGAAGTCTTAATTTGGTTAGGAGGATAAGATTAGGTTGAAGGTTCTGGTAGGGAACTTCTTAAATTAATGACCAAGGAAGGCCATTAATGACCAAGGAAGATTGTGAACAGAGAGAGAGAGAGACTATTTACACACACACACACACACACACACACACCAGGGAGACAGAACCAGTACTGGTAGCTAGGAAGCCTGCCCACTTCAATTCACCTTTAAAAAAGGAAGAGGAGGAGGAAAAGGAGGAATTTTGGCAGATCAGACATACTAACATGGTTACCATCCTGTTTCTCACAGCAACCAAATAATCACCATTGGAGGTGCCCCATTATAAACCTCCCATTTGCAAATCATTTCCAAATCCTTGAATAAAACAAACCTGTGATCCTTTGCTTTGTCCTCACTTTCTGCAACATACAGGTAGTCCTCATTTAGCGACTGCCTCATTTAGCAACCATTTGCAGTTACAACGGTGATGAAAAAGTAACTTTACAACTAATCCTCATATTTACAAACTTTGCAGGTCTGTAAAGCAAAGGAAAGCTGAAGCAAGATCATAAGCACAGTCATGGTTTCACTGAGTGACCATTTCACTTAAAGACTGAGTTGCCAGTCCCAATTGTGGTTGCTAAATGAGGACTACATGTACTGATTTCAACTCTATTGCTACCCATATGCTTATGGGTTTGGAAGGGCATCTTTAGTTCAACCTGGATAACAGCTGAGTGTCAAGAATCCAGCTAATGGGCATTTACTGTTCATGCTTGAAACTGACTAATCAACCATTATTTATTTTAGTTTTATTTATATTTCAAATTTAGATACCGCCCATCTCACAAAAAAGTTACTCTGGTTGTTGTCCTTGGAATTTCCATTGTTCTGTAAGTTAACACAAAGACCTCCCTTCTTTCTTTATAAAAAGAGGAGCAAATCCCTTTCTAGTTCTCTATGCCTCCCTTCCCCCACACAGAGTCTATGAATTTGGCAATATATATTTGTGTTCATTGTCTGCCATTCTGAAAACATCTCTCTGATAGGATTCTAGGGTGCAACTGCAAAGTCAGTTGAGTGTTGAGAGCATTAGAAAATGCACAGAGTAACCTAGAAAGCCTTCATGTCTCTGTGAACAGAACAACTCTATAGATGAGGTGCTTCCTCAGTGAATCCTAAAAGTGTTAAGAGTGTTATATACCAGCATTCAACAGTTTTTATTCAAGCTGGGTGAAAATGAGAGAGGAAGCATGCAAAGAAGATATAAATGCACACCTGCTCATATGGTGAATTTACCAGAACATGAGTTTCATCTCTGAAGCAAGGAAAGAAGAAAAGTAGGTTTTCCAAAAGCGATGAAGAGACAACATTTTAGGATCTTGCATAAGCTTTCTGCTGGTACGTGGTTGGTATCGTGTGACAGGTGAAGTACACCATGTACACTAGCAGAGTTACAGTACAACAGTCATATGGAAGAATTAATGTTCCACTCTTTTCCCTTGGTGACCTGTTGGCTATAAAGCCTGAAGCTTCCATATGGCCATCATAACTAGTAGCCATTCTTTTTATGAGTGTCCTTCATCCCTTTCAGTGTTAGCAACCATTACTAGTGAGGAAATGAGGTTTTTTTTAAAATTAATTACATGTTATATTAAGATATAGTTCCCTTTTTCCTATGCTAATCAGTATTGTCAGATAACCCTATGCTCTGGCTTTATGATTGGACCAGGCTGTGTCCAGATAAGATTGGCTTGGGATACAGAGGAGTTTTCTCACCCAACTTTTTATACAGTTCAAGCATTCTGGGGGGAAAGGGACAAAAAATGGTATAAAATGGTACAGGGATTCTCTTGATATTTAAGCATACAATAAACAAATGGTGAGATACAGAGTCATAAGAATTGCTTTTATCGGGACTTAAACTATCTGCCTGGTTCTAAAAAAGCAATTTGGTGGCCTCTGTATGTATTAGACTATAGCTTCTACAATCCTTGGCCATTTGACTGGGATATGTAGTCCAAATCATGGACAATCAACAGATTGTCTGATCTTGCTCTCAGTAAAGCCATTTTCAATCTTTCCTCCTATTCAAGTGCTACATTGCAAATGTATTGCAGACAATAGCCACCGTGGTCTATAATTTAAGCAAAAATATGCACATTTTAATAATCAAATAGCTTCTTGAAGCAGTAGAAGAAAAATCTGCGTTCTGGTAAACTGCAGGAATAAAATGCAAAAAACGAAAAGGTTCTCATGTTTCCATATTTAACATTTTTATATAGTAATCATATCTCTAGACAGTGAGGAAGTGTACCTGCCTTACAGGATAATAAAGTTCAGGGATTTATGGAAAAGGGTGGAATGAAATCAGAGCGCTAATTTATGATGTGCAATGTGACACAATTCTGGAGGAGCCAAGAGCAGGGTGGGGCTGCAATACAGGGACTGGGCAACAAGCCAGTTTGCAGCATCATTTTAATTGCAGATGAAATAATAATTATTTGTGATAGCTTGCTAATCAGCGAAACCATGGAAAAGGCTGCTGACTAGCGCTAGCATGGTAATTAAGGTGAAGCATTGCATTTGCATAAAATTTACACTTTGATCATTGTTCACAAGGCACCCTTCTCTTGCAATAGAGTTGGCTGATATCAAAAGTGAGCAGGAAATCAAAGGAAATCAGCAACTGCACAGCATCAATATGAACAAGGCATATATCCCTTACATGGGCAATTACATCTAAAATGCACAAACATATGTGCACACACTTTGTCCTTTATCATAAAATCATGCTCAACTTATTTTATTCAATTTGTAAATATTTTTAATTAGCATATGCTTCCCCACTTATGAATCTTTAATTAAACTCTAAAATGCACTTAAATTGGACACTTGGAAGAAAGCAAGTATTTCATTATTTTCCTCCTGTGCACTGCTGAAAACTGATTGCTACATTTAAAAAATACAAATTAAAAAAAAATCTGGTAAAATGAGAAAAAGTACAGTTCCTAGTTTTTTGTTTTTTGTCCTAATCATGATACCCTATCCTTAAGAATTATTATAGTAGTTACCTTTCTCTGAAGGAAACATAAATTAAACTGGCAAATGAAGTTAATTTTAAGATTAACCAACAAGCAGATTTCTTTGCCTTTTATCCCCTTAATTCTCAGGATTAGTATATAAATTTTGTAATCTTCCTACACAGAGTTATATTTAGTCCAAGCCGCTATCCTATCTGAGCCAGGATATTTCTAACCACAAAGTTGCCTATCCCAACTCATGTAAGGAAACAGCAAAAAATGGCTGAGCAGAGCTGAACTTCAATAACATTATAGTAATATTCCAGGTGCTCCATTTACATGAAGGTGTGACTGCTTTGTGAAAAACAAGCAAAGTGGAATTTATCTGCAACTCAGAAGATGGGCTGATCCTGTCAGTGGGGCCATCGCTGAAATAATCAATTTAAATGATCAATTTAAAACTGACCTGCTTTTTTACAACTACAGTAGCTGAACTGATTCATGATTTTAATTAAATCGTTTAAAACAAAAAATCCATGTACACCGCAAAGTAATCCCTTACTTTCTAAGAAAATTAAAATATCCCTTTTATGAAACATCTGCATTCAAAATTGCATTTGAACGCTGAATATTGGCCAGAAAAAAAAGTTTAAAAATGGATTTATAAGCAGAATTACTAAACTTAGTTGGATCGAAGTCAGTTTTCATTATAGCTAAAAATATTAATTTACTGGATTCAGCTAACAAACTAATTCCAAGTGTTGGTAGCATCACTAATTCTAATAAGTATATGCCGAGAATATAACTTTCCATTGAAGCGAGCAAATTTTAATGAAGAGCTGGCTTCTCTAAAGTCATGTGTTTGTGTGTGTGTGCGTGCGCGTGCGTGCGTGTGTGTATTTAGCCCATTATCAAGTATTCACATTGTGCAGCAGTACCAGCAATATCATTAAGCCCAGGAATGATTCAAAGTGAGAAAGAAAAAAATGTGTACAAAGTGTTCCTTACACCTCCTGTTAGTTAAGTTTATAAATAAAAATAAAACACTTGTCATTCTCACAACATTACAGTGACCTTTTGTTCTGTTCCTTCAAAAGATTTAGTAGCTAAATTTGTTTATTCCAGCAGGCTCCTCAGTTTATGACACATGTTTTGTGGGTTTGAGGTCTTACTGCTTAACTCCAGTGAGCAGTCATGTAACAGATACTCTATCCTGCCTACACACACACACACACACACACACACACACCCAGATGGACATCTTGCTATTCTGCTAACATAACCAGGCATGACACAAAAGTCATGATTCATCAAACTGACAATGTCTAGGGAGGAACAAGCTGAGAAGAGCTGTTGCTGTAAATTCAGGTCATATCATTTTTCATTTAAAGCTGACTCATTGAAATATAACTTTAATTTTGATTCAAATGCAGCACCTCTGGTGGTTTCACCATTTTCTTCCATCACAGATATCAGGAAAGGGCCCACTTTTTATTCATGCATGAGCTACTGGACGTTCATGGCAATGTGCAAGTGAGATAGGCAGCTATATAAACCCAATATAAATAAACAAACAAACAAATAAATAAGTAAACTTGCCAATTGGTTGTTTCTGTTTATTAACACAAGTCCGGCATGTGTTAATAAATGCTTATTTTGCTTAGAATCACAATGTATCACGTTCTCTATCATCTAGGTTCCGGAAATACCTGCAAGAAAATTGCATGTTGCATGTTTTCCTCTGCACATCACACTTGGCATTATATCCTAAAACACAATTTCCATATATGTTTAATTTCTAATACACATTTTAGTATACATTTTGATTTTGATTGATGTATATATACTTTCAAAATGCTGACCAATGTATGTGACTAGAATAGTAGTTGTAATCCATACGTGCTCCGAAACATTTCCAATCTAGAAAGGCAGATATTGAACTAAAATTATATTTACATTTTTAATTACATTAAAAAGAAAGCATTTTATTTCATATTTTTCTACATATATATAATTAGTGGCTGCAAATTTAAGAGTCACTCCTGATTTGATGTTTAGCTATGAGAAGGGGGTTAAGGTTAAAAATAAAAAATTACATGAAAAAGCATATGTAAAAAATACTTTTATTATGTTTGATACATCTCACTATACATACATACATGCTTTGCAGCATACTCTTTTCAAAGCAAGCAATATTATGCAAAACCCTGAAAATGAGTAAGAAATAGTAAGCCAAACAAATTCAAGGCATGGTACATAAAAACAAGGAGAAATAGTTACATCTCATTTATACAACTACATTTATTGCATTTATCCATACTTTTCTATCCTTGCAAATCAACTTTGCTTCAACCATGACCATCTACTTCTTTATACATTTCTTTGCACTTTTTGAATTTGTCCCCTCTGTCTTCTGAGGCTCATAATTACAACTATGTAATTATTGATTTTGATTGATGTATATTTACTTTCAAAATGCTGACCAATGTATGTGACTAGAATAGTAGTTGTAATCCATACGTGCTCCAAAACATTTCCAATCTAGAAAGGCAGATATTGAACTAAAATTATATTTACAACTATGTCAGACTTCTCATTCTTCTCAACTCATTCACTCCTTCATATATTTGTTTTATAATTCAATTCTTATATTTTCAGTCATCTCAGTATTGCTCATTGTTGTATTCAGTCAACATTCATTCACTGCCCATTCCTTTTTATCTTATCTTGTTTTATTTTTCTATATGTACTGCTTAACTATTCCATTCCTACTGCATCCATTAACTTTTATGTTCCTTCTGACATACCTAACTAGAACTTAAATATAACAACATGGATAGAAGCATTATCTTATACAGATCCATTTTAATTTTCACTTCTTTTGACACAAATTATAAACATACTACTAGTTACCTTTCTACCAGCATTTCCATGTCTAATACTCTCCATTTATCTTCACTTTACATACTTTGCTTTTTTTTTCATGTGGATTGTATACATTCAGAATCTTTTTTTCCTCCAATACTCATCTCTGGTTCTTCTGGTATTACCATTCAGTGAAAAGTAAGAGTGACTAACATTGACCTGTTGGTTCCCACCTGTATACCAACCCACATAACCTAGATAACCTACATCATTAGACTCCCACACTAATGCTTTTCCAGAGGTTTTTAAATACATAGTTGTCCTCCCAGGCCTTTGGGTAGGGTGGCTGTAAAGTCCTGTGGGTACTTTTTTGTATATGGGATACTGTTGAAAGGCACTTTAGTTTCTTTCTGTTGTTTTTCTGTTTTACTTGTAAGCTACCCAGTATCATTTTGGAGTTTGGTGGCCTCCAAATGCAATACATACATACATACATACATTCATACATACATACATACATACCAGTTCATATTTTTTAGTTCTTTCAGTCATAATTAAGCCAACACCTTCCCTCTACATTGTCATAAATTTCATTTTGCAAGATCATATCTATTGATTATGTGCCAACAAGTCAATCTCAACTCTTAGCAAATACATGGATACTTCTTCCTGGACAATCTGTCCCCAACCTAGCCCTTCAGATCTTCCAATAAGTACCCATCAATTCCATCTACCTGGCTGCTGGTTGTCCTCTTGTTCTCTTTCCTTCCACATTCCCAGCATTATAGACTTCTCAAGAGATCCAGGTCTTTACATAATGTGTACAAAATACGATAATTTGAGTCTAGTCAAATTACAATTTGTGAGAACTCTGGATTGATTTGTTCAAGGATTGATTCGTAGGCTATCCATGATATTCTCAGGACTCTTCTCCAACTCCAACATTCAGAAGCATCACTATTCTTTCTATCCTGCTTCTTCAAAGTCTGACTTACACTTCCATAGAGCATAACAAGGAAAAAAACTGTCTTCGTGATTCTAACATTTGTAAGTATAAATGTTATGGCATCTGAATATCTTTTCCAAAGCCTTCCTTGCCACCACGCCAAGTGCTAGCCTGAGCCATATTTCTTGACTGCTGTTTCCTTAACTGTTGAAAGTCAATGCTAAAGGACAAAACTTATCAGCCACTTTAATACTTTCACTGTCATTTCTAAGGGTGGTAGCTGGGTCTGTTGTCATTAGTTTGGCCTTCTTTATATTTATTACAAATATAAAGTAATAGAAATGGAGTTCTAGTGAACTTTGGTCCATTTTGGCCAGTATGCCACAAGTACCATAAAAAAACTCAGTTTCACCCCAAGCATCTCTTGTTTTCAATGCAGACTCCAATCTTTAATCTAGAGACTATGAATAGACTGCCTCCATTCCACCAATGCAGAGGAACACGCATTGTACTGACAGGCCATCAGGATACAGTTCTACCTCACAATAAAAAATTATTTTGCATCAAACTTTTAAAACTGAATGTGTGCTTAGCAGCTGCTCTAACAATAATCATTTGCATTCCTTATGGCCAAACCAGGAATATTACAATGCAACACTGTTATTTTTATAAATATGTGTATCCAAAGAAATTTATAATAAGCAAAACACCATTGATCTTTTAGATTTAACTACACTCTGGTTTTAGATGCGGTCCTGGAATTCTGCCAATGTGTGCTTAATCAAATACAAAGATATTATACTGAGCATGTTAGTAAGTTGAGTTAGGAATTAGTGGCCCATATAATTTTGCAATGTCTGGACCTAGGTGCCTAGTTTGTAATAAAATGAAGTACTATAAAGAGAGTAGTTCTAGAGGCTTTGTATATTTATAACAATGTGTCTTCTATCATATTAGCCTCCTTTCAGTTGGAAATTTATGTATTTACGTGTTAGCACATCAATGCAATTCTTGGAGACAGTATATTTTTGTTATAGAAGAGACAGTGTGAAATATTGTTATTGGGTCAACAGAATACATTAAGTATAAGTGTTAAAGTTATAATGGACTGTTTCTTGGCTTTATTTGGTTTCCATTTATAAAAATTCTCTTATCTTAATTCTTAAAGTAAACATTTTAGAAAATATTATTTCAGTTTAAGCAGTGCATTAATCATGAATGTGAACCTTCTTTGTATTTGAGTGGACTATCATTTTAACAACACGTTTATATCTCTCTGGTTCTCTGAATCATAAGAAGTTTTGGAGGGAAGGACAGCATTTAACTTTGATGGGGGGTATCTATCTTAGAGCTGCACAATTACTATTTATGATATTTACTATATATATTGCCAATCCCACAATAACTTGCCAGGTCATGCACTGAGCTTGCCACAACCTGGAGGCCCCTCAATACTTGTAACTAAATTTAGTGGAGTTCTAAAGTATTGCCCAATTACAGCAAAAATATAGAAATTGCACTAAAACCTTTTGGAAGGCGGAATAAACAATATTTTGCTGCTTTTCCAAATTGATTAATATATATTGTTCTTGCTATTGTTCCTTCCTGCTCCCAAAATATCAGTGTGGACAATGGAAAACAGCTGGTTTGGGTACATGGTTGGATGCAAAGAAGAGGTTTAGACCCAATGCTCTTCCAGTGATATCCCTGCCCAATCCCCATCATTTTCTGAGATGGCAGATCTTTGGAACTTCTGTACCAGGAAAATAAAAATAACAAAATGCAGTTCAGGTGTTTAAGCTAAACAGGGCATTTACATTGTGTAGGAGCAGATGGTCATACATATGACCTGATCCCATTGTCCCTGCATGTGTTAAAATTGGTATTGAGGTCTAATCACTATATATAATAGCAGGGTAAAAAAAAAAAAAAAATCTGATCCACCACGTGTAGAATTGCTTTGCTGATCCATCATTTGTGAAATAGCTTTGCAATAGTTTCTGATTTTAAGCCAATATTGAAGGCTGAAAAATCCTTGCTTAATTAAACTGAATAAGCTCATATATCAATGAATATTTGATTCCGTTTCCTGAACCTCCTGAAATTTGTGTTTTAAGACTAGCTGCTAGCAAAATGGCAACTGAATCGAAAAGCTCCTTCAAATTCAAATCTTCAGTATGTGGACCAGTTGGTGTCATAAATATTTATCCTTTTCTAGATGATTCAATCAAGGGCCCAGAATGTTGATGCAATGGCCTGAGCTCTTAAGATTTGTTTGCCAGAGGCTTCTAAATATAGTAACTTAGGAAGGGGTAGATTAAAGAGTGCATAGAGCTACAGCACCATCAAGTGTCAATTACCTCTGACAGTATAAACTCAAACACCAAATACTATTGTAATTCTATATTCAGGGGATCGCTTTACCCCTTTTCCTCTGTGACAAGACTGTTTATATTACTGATGCACTACCATAGCTGGTTATGCAGTAAGCCAATTAATTCAATTTTTCTTCTTCATATGACTTTTATATCTCACATCAGATGCCTGTTGATTTGGATCTTAACTCCCAATGTCTTCACTTAACTGCAGCCTTAGCAAAGTAACATTTCATTTAACTTTTTGTCACCCTTCATACTTCACCAAGTAAGCTTTATCATGCCAGTGCCTTTCAGTAACCTTTAGCAACAACAGGGAATAAATGTAATACTTTCATGTTTCAGTATTTGGATTACGATTCAGCAGAGCAGATTCTCATAGTCAATAAGCAACTGCCAATGAATGCATATGTTCACATTTTCCTTGCAGAACTCTCCAAGATGGTAGCTGGCAACTATAAGTCCTGTGAATATGCAGGTTGGGGCTTGCGCATTCCGAATCCATAATAATTCAATGAGAATCCATAAAGCAATATACTGGATTTGAGCAATCATTGTAAGCTTTATGTTGTATGAACTTCTTGTTTTGTTTTGTTTTTGGTGCCTCCAAATTAGTCTTGACTCCTAGTGACTGCCTGGACTAGTCCTTGCAAATTTCTTGGCAAGATTTCAGAAGTGGCTTGCCATTGCCTTCTTCCTAGGGCTGAGAGAGGATGACTGGCCAAAGGTCACCCAGCTGGCTTCATGCCTATGGCAGGACTAGAACTCACCAAACTAGCTTTCTGTATGAATATATGCATATATATATATTCTTATTTTCATACATACATACATACATACATACATACATATTTGTATGAACATATAAAACTATAGATAAAAATTATTATTTTTTCCCCTAGGGGCTAAATTATGGGGGAAAAAATCCTCCACAGATAACCCCTGTTCTGCATTTCACCACTTTCTATAATGACTGAAGAGGTATAATCTATAATAAGGTGTCCCAGTCTCCTCTGCATCATTACAACACCTTAATAGAGTATAAGAACCCTTTGGTGTGGAGACCTCAGAGAGAAGCAATTAAGTACCATCTTCTCCCATGTGATAATCACCCATTTATCAGGGTACTTGGGAAAGGAGCTATTAGATATTCACTAACCTGCAGCTGCAATATAAGGATTACTTCCAAGTACTGAATGTCTTCAGTCCCAAGGGTTACACTCTTGACAAATTAAAGTAGTCAGGATAAGTCTGTTAATCAGGACTAATTTTATCATGGTTTATCAATGGCAAATAATGCCTTCTTGCAACTGGAACATTGCAAATGGGAGTTGTTATTATTCTTTAAGAACCAATTTGGTGTAGTGGTGAAGGCTTCAGGCTAGAAACTGGGAGATTGTGAGTTCTAGTGCCGCCTTAGACACAAAGTCAGCTGGGAGACCTTGGGCCGGCCACTTTATCTCAGCCCTAGGAAGGAGGCAATGGCACAGCACTTCTGAAAAACCTTGCCAAGAAAACTGCAGGGACTGGAAACTGAAAACAGCAGAGAATCAGACACGATTGAATGGATTAAAAAAAAAAATCACCTTTTTTTTATGGGATGTGGCTTGGATTAATTCAGTGAAACTACTTTGACATCCTATCTATTCTTTGGCAACCCTCTATGATTTGTTTTCTTTTTGTTTGTTGAATTACTAAGCTTAAGGTAATGAGAACTGTTCTGTCAATAAACAGATCTGAGTTGATTTACTTTGGCTTGTGCCATGGGATAGTTAAACAGCATTCTAAAATGATTTCTTTTTCAAAAAATGGGTCTTTTAAATGTAGAATTTCAAAGTCAGTTTGTTTCGGAATTTGAGCATTGTGGATTGTAATCATCCTTATGGATAAAGTTCATCACTATAGCCTTATAAAAGAGTACATAACACAGGCATACCATTGAGGACTCTGGGACATTTTTAAAACTATATTTGCCCATCTCCATCTGTATGCATCACAATAACATCAAAATGATGACATGAGTCATGATGTCATTGAGCATATGACAACACTCTTGTTTTGTAATAGCTACTACAAAAACAGTAAGAAAGAAAATTCCTTCCACAGACAGCAGAAGTATCTTAGGCAACAGACAATCTACTGAATGGATGTGATTCAAGTTACTTTAATAGTCTATGGGTATCTATTACAGATAGGTGAAAAGGAGCAACAGTGAAGTGAGAGAAAGCAATGTGAGTTTACAATGTAGCTTTGAGTAGCAAGTTATCATACCAATGAATTCCAACAGGCCTCTCATCCCCAAACACCAGCACTCTTCTTTGTTCTCTCAATACATTCTATTCAGTGGTATGGACTCACACCTTCCAAATCTATACTAATTTCTTTGGGGCTTCTTTCTTCCACCACCTGAATCCTTGTTATCTTCTTCTATGGCCCTTTGCTTTTCTGAACCATATGTCCTGGTAAATTATCATACCCTGCTTCAATCCTTGGTCTTCTCTTTGGTTGTCTTCCGTCATCACTGGACATCTTCTAATCACAAACTCAATTCCTATTCAACTGCCTTTCTTATACCTATATATTTCATCAGCCCTCACTTTCTCTGCTTGTTAAAACAGAGGGGAACAAATAGCACTCTTGTTCTGTAGTCTGCAGGGCTGCCTCAAAATTAAAAAAAAAAGGCTCTGAAATTTGCTGGAACGGTGTTCCATTGAAAATCTGAGGAATAATTTAGACAAATTGTCTAACTGGTAGAAAGCTACTTCCTGAACAGTGAAACTTGGGGGGTTAATTTTTTTTCTCCCTGAGCCTGCTCATTTTATAACTTGGTTTTGCTAATGAAAAAAGTGACAAAGTATGACTCTAAATACCAAAAAGTTGCTTACAACTCCTTAAAGCAATGCAAGTGTGGTGGTCACCCCATTATTGCTTAGGCTCATTCTGGCACTTCAAATTGCAAAGAACTGATGCTTGTCAGAAGATAACACATCACCTTACTTTAGCCACAAGGTTACACCTCCATTCTTTCCTAGCCGTATAGATGAGATTATCTGGTTCTTGTAGATCATACACATCCACAACAATTAATTTCAATTCATTGTGCTATTCCAGCCTTCTCCAGTCTTGGCATCCTTCAGATTGTGGATATCAATTCCAGGAATTCTCAGCAATGTTCATGCTGGCTGGACATTTTAAGAATTGAAGGACAGAGTTTGTGAGTATTTTAAGTGCTGAAGGGTCTACAGACTCTAGAGAAGTGTTTCTGAACCTTAGCAACTTTATGATATGTGGACTTCAACTCCCAGAATTCCCCAGCCAGCATGAAGTCCACATATCTTAATGTTGCTGAAGTTGAGAAACACTGCTCTAGAGGGCAATCCAAGTTGGGGAAAACTGTGTTAATCTGTATTGGATTGTTGCATAAAAGAGTTCTATTAAAAATAATCAATACATTTAATCAAAATATAAAATACTTAATTTTCTCAGTAATAAAGATTCCTCTCCAAGTAGAATGGAGAAAAATAAATTACCTTCTAATATTTAAACATTATGATGAAATACCTTGGGAATGGTTTCAGATATTCTGAAGATATTTTCTGACTGCTTCCCCCAAACCCAGCATGTGTTTGTCAGAAATACAGAGTTCCCCCAGATGCCCAACTTACTCACACATCTGGCTACAAAATGTAATTGAGATAGTAATCTGCCTTGTGAGACTTAGGCTAATATGTTTTTCCCTGCAGGAGCCAAAGAACTTTGTGTTACAAAAAGAATAAGGACAAGGTACATGCTACCGAATCTGCTAACTATTATGTGTAAAAGTGTTCATGGTAATTTCTTTCTAACAGCCACCTTGTGAAATACAATGTTTTAATCCAGCATCCTGCAGATGTCTCCATGATGTATAAATATATTTTTCTAACCTTTCAGATTTAGTGTCCAAGGTGTAAATAATTATGCCAAAAACATCCTGTTAAGCAAACTTGAGAGACTAGCTTCAATTTGCTTGGATTTTAGATGAAACTTTTATTCATCTCCAGTAAACATTTGTGAAATTTGGAATGTCTTGCAAAATAAGAAAGATCTTTCAGAACTTCAGTTATTATAATAGAAACCTTGAATCTAGGTGGCCTCTATGTAAAGCAATTCTAAGCAGCTGGGTTTAGTCATTTTTAAAATTACCTGTGCTGTCCCATTGCCACAGTAAGTCAGATATACCATAAGAAATTAAAATGATCACTCAGTATGCTACTGCCCAGACTGATAAGGCAGAAAAAAGAAGGGCCAGGACTGAAGATTAGGCATTGCCCAGAGTCAATTCTAGGGAGATGGGTGATGACAAATGTGAAATATAAATAAATAAAAATAAATAAATTAGCTGTAGGTCCTCCTAGGATGCTGGGTTCCTGGCAGCTTAGCAGGGTCCCAGGTTCTGCCTAAAGGAAAGGTTTAACACTGAACTCAGAATAATGACGTATTTTTCTCTGTACAAACCTGTTTCTCAAACTGCTGCCCTCTATTAATATGAGATTTCAGCTCCTATAATGCCCATGGTTCCAAAGGAACTATTCTGGCTAAAATCTGATTCACAAGACCTGCGCCCCATAGGTAGATTGGAACTGAAATTATATCATCCATGGGGATGTTTCAACCCACCTGAACCCTTTCATGGTTTATGCCCACAGGTATTTATTTTAACACCTGCAAAAGGTTGTGTTTAATCCTCTCACAGGGACAAGTCCCCAAATAATTTTCATCTTATGTTCCTGTTACCTCTTGATGATTCTTTCAGCAATAAGGCAATTGGAAGATAAATATGTTGTATGCTTCTGCAGTTAGGACTGAAAATACATGTTGAACACACATCAAACTCTACAACTAATCCTGGGAGGTAAGTTAAGCCCTCATATAGCCATAGGCCAAGAAATAAACAAATCAAGATTTTAGCCAGGCTTTGGTGACTACCTGCTCAAGAATAAGCTGAAGAAATATAGAATTAGGCCCTCTACTCTACCCTTTCTTCAAATAATTCCACATATATCATTGTTTCCAACTTATTCAAGACTTTCCATTCCAACTCTCAGAGACCTCTACCGATCCAGACTGTAATTCCTCTTTCACTGACTGATTTTCTGTATTCTTTCCTTCATTTTCTACTCTCACTATCAAGAACATTCTTTTCTCCATGCCAGACATACATGTTGCAACATGTCTATTGGGAAATGTAGTTCCTAGGCAAAAACATACTTACCTTGATGATGAAAAAATGATGAAACATTCATTATGACAGTGCAAACCTGCAGTTTTGTCTTGTCTGTCCCAGTGAAAGACAGAAGTACATAAGTCACAGGGTTTGCACTGTGACCTCACAATGCATGTTTCACCTCTCCCCCCACCCAGCATCTCCCAGTGGACACATATGTCCATGAGCAACTGCAGATGGGGGGGGGGGGGAGCAATGGGACTTCTGCTGTACTTCGTACTCCATCCCTTATGTCAATGTTCCAATGCAAATATCTTGTGTCATGATATCATAGAACATATTTTGTCATTTTGGCTAGTTTATTGCCACTAGTAAGCAACATTCAGCAAAATAGCATTAACTTTCCTTAATTAAGGGAAAGAGATGATCCCAGGTAGTGAAATTCTCTTCAGGCATTTATTTTGCATGGACAATTAAAACCTTGGGAATTTTTTAGAGTTGCAGATCATTGCTCTTTTCCAGATTGTTATGGGAGCAATACCTTCTAATTTGTGGAAATATGCCAATGGTGTGACAGGAATGTTTCTAATGGATGAACAGGGCATTTCTCACCACTGTTTCATTTTCGCTTATGTACTATGCAAGGGGAGTTTTGAACAGTAAGCCTGAGAGTGTAACTAGATAAGGCCTTATGGGTCCCCAACTACTGTGCGTGAAGAAAACTGACAGAAAGAAACTGATTGATGTGTGTCAGACTTCTGCCCAAATAAATAGATAAACTTGGTAAACTGGAATAGATTGAAGTTGGTGATCTATGTCAGCTGCAAGCTTCATAAGCAACAATTTCATGTCTCCTTTAAATCACTGATTTAAAAGAAAAATGAATCCAAAAGACACATTACATCTTCTTCATGTTGGCTCTGACAAACAACCAAATAAATGCCTTTGCTGAAATTTTCCCAAGACATTTAGGAGGAAGAAAATTACCAGTTTCTACTTTCTTAGGCTTCTTAGGTGTCATGGGTATTTTTGCCTTTTCCTTATCTTTTGGGGAATTATTTAAATAAACAAGGCAAAGCAAAGCATATTATAACAACATATCAAAAATAATTCTGAAAGCATGGGCCTGAAGCAACAATGAAGCACTAATGAATAATTTATCCCTTTATCTTTATCTAGAACTATGGGAAAACATACTGTTTTGAAAATGTATAAATTTAAGGGCTCACTTTAGAATGATTTGATATTTGATAGAATTCCATGTCTGCTGTTATAGTCAGATGAACAGCATGTAAAGGCAAATAGAATTGGATGTATATTACCTCAGTTGCAATTCATTCCAATTATAATTTTGGGACATTGGTTGTTGAGTGGAATCTAATTTCTTCTAGATCTAATTCATAAATTTCAACTTTGAATTAATCATTAAATTATCTTCATTTCAGTAACAATTTGGAAATTAAATAGGGTTTGATTTTGATATTTATCACCCACTCCCTAAACAGTATTCTCACATTCCTAGACTAAGTAGTTCCTGTTAGAAATGCTGGACCTTCTGATAGCACATATCCTGTTATGGATTCTAAATGCTAACTACCTTGCCTATAATTGCACTGCAAAAATTAGTGTCATGTTGCTAAATTTCAATGTCAGTCTTGATGGGGTAGTGCCTGGAATATCCTCAGAAATTGCAAAAATGGGAATGGAGCCTGCATACGATCTTGTTAATAGCCTACTTCTGCACCAGGTACAACTATACTAAAAATCTGAATAAGCAAAATCTTATCTTTTGTTTCCAATAAAGAACATAATCCATAAAGAACAAAGTCTTTGACAGACTGATTGCTGCAGCTGGAATTGAAAAGGGGAATTTCTCACTCACACCTTACTAATGAGCAGAAAGGCATGGCTGCCAAGTTGTATCTTACTTTCTTGGGAAAGTTGCATTTCAGATATTGAGTATTTCAGTTTCTCAGTATTTTGTATCTTCTTTTTAACTGAACTCAGAAATTATTTACATGGATAGACAGCCTAGAGACTAAGAGCAGTGTTTCTCAACCCTTGGCAACTTTAAGATGTGGCTGAGGAATTCTGGGAGTTGAAGTCCACTCAAGTTGTCAAGGGTTGAAAAACACTGGCCAAGTGTATTCAGACAGGAATTGCTCTGCCCACTGTATCTGTTATTCTTTGATGGATGGGGCACCTTTGTAAAAAAAAGAGAGACAGAGAGAAGATTCATCAGTTGTAAAAGTTACCCTTCTCCAAGATCTCCAGTGAGCAGACATTGAAATCTATCTAATAAGGGATACATTATTCAAGTCAAGTCTTTTCATTCCTGTCATTGGCAAGCAAAGGTAAATTAAATAAAATAAAAATAAATGCTATTTTATGCTGTTACCCATAGCATATTGGAAATGGTCTGGAGCCTTATTCGGTAAACTATTACTACATATTTTAATAAAAACAACAATCTTATATAGCACAATTCAAATGCTGACTACAAAGTTGCTGGGTAAGAGCCAATTTTCATATAGCCAAAATATGAAATAATCAGTTACCAAAACAAGAATCAAGTGGGAATTTTCTCTCCCATCCAGAGGAGAATGGTTTTTAGCTGATTGCATTATGTGTGTTATAGAAAGGAGTGTGAGAATCTCTATATAAATAGAGATCACATTTGATACAAAGCAGTTGCTGGATTTTTTGATAATGCTTCGTAACTGTTCTATGATAAACCTCCAGTAAACCTCCTTGGAAATCTGTTGTTGAATTTCTGCCACAGCCAAAACAAGACTGTTTTAAAATAGGTTTGGAATTGGAATTGATTTACTTACTAGTTTTATATCTTGCTTTTCCTCAAGGAACTTGGGAGCATACACTGGTACTCCCTCCTGAAATTTCACTCAGAAAACAACACTGTGAGGAAGTTAGGAGGTGAAGAGACAGAGACCATCTAAATTACACAATATGTATGAGAGAGAAAATAGAATGGGAGTGAAAATGATGGGAAACTCTGTGTATGGGAAAACACACTGGAGGCTTTACGCCTGCCTGTTTTACACTGTGGCCCCAGCCTTTGATGTCCTCACTCCATTTCTTTTTATTTGTTTTTCCATTTTGTGTTTTTTATCTGTCTTATTGTAAGTCACCTAGAGCCTCAAAAAAGGGAGATGGATGGCTGTATAAATTGAACAAATAATAATACATAATAACTCAGCCATTTAGAAGTATAGAAGTAATAGGGATACTTATCCTGGAGATAAAGTTGTTAGAGCTGTCATCTTTGTTTAGTGACTATGGTATTGCTATCTTTGCTGGTAAATAAATATTTGTTCAGTTTTCACCAATCTGGTCCAAGCCATCTCTTAAGCAAGATACAGCTGATGGTAAGATTACACAAGAATAGAGCCAGGACAGAGTTCTGATTCTAGCAGACACATACTAAACGGAAAAAGATGGCCTCTCACAGGGATTTTCTCATCCTAAAGCCCTTAGGTCAGTTGGGAAACATTGCTATTTAATTATTTATTTATTCATTTACTAACTTGCACTATGTTCATCTGACTTGTTAATTCACTCAAAATGGGGACTTTAAGCCATTACTTCTTTTATGGTGCTAGCACCAAGATTTACTATTATTGATCCTTTTTCCGATGGGATAATTTCACTATTTTATTTCAGTTCACTTCCTTCACTGCATGAATTGCTACCAAATTGCGGAATCATTCTATCCAAAGAGCTCCTTTCTCTGGGGCTACCCTTGAAGAGTATCCGGAAGCTACAGCTGGTGCAGAATGCAGCGGTGTGGACAGTTCTTAATGCCCCTAGGAGGGCACATATAACACCGCTGTTGCGTGAGCTGCATTGGTTACCGGTTTGTTTCCAGGTCCAATTCAAGGTGTTGGTCATCACTTTTAAAGCCCTTCATGGCACAGGACTAGGCTATCTGAGGAACCGCCTCACCCCGGTCATTTCAGCCCGCCCCACTCAGTCCAGCAGAAGGGGCAGGTTGCAGACCCCACCAGTCAGGGAATTTCGATTGGTGGGGTCTAGGCAGAGAGCCTTTTCTGCTGTAGCACCCGCCCTATGGAACATCCTGCCTTCTGAGGTCCGGTGTGCCCCCTCCCTCATGGCCTTCAGGAAAGGTATCAAATCCTGGCTCTGCCAGAAGGCCTGGGGGCCAGAGGGGGGCCCGCACCTGTGGAGATGGCTGGTGGGGTGATGGGTTGTCCCTCCCCAGCATCTTACAGGGGTTTTTTTAGGGCCAAAATCAGAGGAGGTTTTTTAGGGCATTTTTAATATGTTTTTTAATTATTTATAGATTTTAGCCATCTTTGGAGAGAAGTGTGTTTTTTTCTTTTCTTTTCTTTTCTTTTTTTTATTGTGAGCCGCCCAGAGTCACCCACTGGGGGACATGGGTGGCATACAAGCCGAATAAATAAATAAATAAAGGCAGAAACCACTATTAACCTACCGATTCCTACACAAAAAAGAAACTCCATTCAGGGATGGCTGCAATTACTCAATTATTTCTCTTGCATGGGGAATTATAAGAAATGGTGTATAGTGTTTTTTGTTTTGTTGAAGTAGCATTAAAATAAGAAACGTTCATGACTAGGAAATCAAGATAGCCCGTCCCCCTTGTTGATTTGACAGCCTGAGTGCCAGAATCCAAGTGACTGTCATGTAGAAATGAGAAAGATATTATTTAGTTTGATTGCAATGCAAATATACACAACTTGCCGTTCCTGAACCCACATGGAAAAAGAAAGATGGTCACATACAGGCTTTCTTTGCTAGGGCTACATTCCCTCAAAACCTAGAATAAAACACATCTGCATAAGGCGAGATGCTGAACTAAGGTAAGAAAAAAGGAGTTGTGGAGTCTGCTGTCAAATTTTCTAACCCAAACGCATGGACAGATGTGCTCATAAATGTTTAGAGCCTTGTTCTTAAGCACTACATTACTCAGATATTTTTTCTTCCCTGTCTCATGCCCTATGTACAGTTAAAGCATTTTCTCCATCCTTTCTACAGCTGGATTTCTAATTTGTATGGTTACAAAGAGGTAAAACATATCACAGTACTACAAATGTGATTAGCATTCTTCATTATGTTGCACACAGTGGGTTTCCCAGGTTAAAAGCGCATTCTAAGACTCACGATACTTCACCAGCTTTGGCCTGATGTAATATGTCCAGCTTTGTTTCTAGTGTTAGAGAGATCATTTTCCTTTCAATGCAAGGTATTGATGGCCATTTCAACACCATAGGAACAGTAATAGCTATTGCAGGGAGACAAGATGCACAATTAAAACAACTTCACAGTGGTAAATGTACGAGTAAGCGGAGAAAGGGATTTTGGTGGGAAAATGTTCAAGCTCTTTTGGCAAGAAGTCTTGACATGTTTCTCGACCTTTGGCACAAATCGCATAATAGCATTTTTTTTTTTTACACATAAAGTGAATTCTTGGACAAAAATGATCAGTCACATTATAGCAAATTTGCATAAAGTGAATTCACATAAAGAAGGAACACCTGTATTTCCAAATTCTGGCTGCAATTTGCAGCTCAGGAATTATTCACAAATATTTATATAGTAGGAAAACAGCAGTACCACAGTTTATTACATAGAATTTGAAATATTTTATTTGGCTACTATGAGCATTTTGCCATAAAGCTGCTTAGATTCACTCCAGTCTGGACTCTATGTGGGCAAAGAATAGTGTGGTGATCAGGATAGGGCTCTGCTATCTGGGATTTTTTTCGGCCTTTTACCTCCAAAAAAGTGGATTGAGTGCTCTCTAAGGTGTCCTCAGCTACCTAGAAGCTTCATCCTTGCTCCTCCTGGCTCTTTTGGGTAGTCAGGGGGAGGATAGTTCCCTGGATCTGTTGTTAACACTTTATTGTGGATGGGGGGATGAGAAAGGCTGTTGTGCATTTCCTCCTTAAAAGGGCTCCCTGGATCCAGAGGTGTTAGACAAGAACTACTAGGTATTAGACAAGGTATCCAACCTTCGATTTTTAGCAAAGGTTGTTAAGTCGGTGGTTCAGGACCAGCGACAGAACACACTAGAGGAAATGGATAATCTGGACTCATATCCATCAGGGTTCAGTTCCTGACACAGGACTGTGATGGAGTTGGTTGCTTGGGTATATGACTTTTGTCATGATTTAGATGGAGGTACTGTCCTATCCTGGTCTTGTTGGACCCCTTACTGGCATTTGATGCTGTTGACCATGGTATCTTCCAGGGGTCTCTGTGGGATTTGCAGATTTGGGGGCACTATTTTGCAGTGGATCCACTCCTTCCTTAGTATACAATTCCAGTTAGTGGTGGTAGGGGAGGAGAGATTGTCTTAGTGATTGCTCCCTTATGGGGTACTTCAAGGGTCAATTTTCTCCCCCTGCAATTTAATATCTAAATTTAATTTAACATCACTGGATACTGCTAAAGTCCTGTCTGAGGGCCTAGAGGATATGAGAGTCTAGATGGGATAAAACAGGTTAAAACTGAACCTTAGCAAGACGGAGAGGCCATTTGTACATCAGAGTTTTCTTCCAATGATTACTCTGGATGGAGGGGCACTGCCCCTGAAGAAGCAGGTCCACAACTTGGGGAGGGGGGATTCTATTGGATTCAAGGCTCCTGCTAAAGCAGCAGGCTAAGGCATTGGGCATGCAGGCCTTTGTCTAGCTTCCACTTGCACATCAATTGCAGCCTTTCCTAGGAAGAAAGGACCTTGCAACAGTGATTCATGCCTACATCACCACCCATCTAGACTACTGTAAGGCAGTCTACATGGAGCTGCCTTTAAAAACCATCTGGAAGTATCAGTCAGTGCAGAATGCACAGCCCTGGACTCATAAGCAGTTGTCACTAGAAGAATATGACACCTGTATTGTGAGCCCTGCACTGGTTGCCTATTACCTTTAAAGGGCTGTCAGCCTTTTATGGCTTGCTGCCAGACTACCAACATCTCCCTACTGAAGTCAGCCCAATCATTATGATCATGTTGGGAGAAGCAGCTGATTATCCCCTACTTTGGGGGAGTCAAGGGGGTTGACACTCAGAAGCATTATTTTTCAGTGGTGGCACCAGCCCTGCTTTCAGTCTCCTGCTTGATATGCTCCTACTGTGACCACCTCCAGATGATGTTGAAAACCAGGTTCTTCCAATGGACATTTAGGTTGTGATGCCCCTTGGTTTCGCATTTATGGCTTTTAGTCCTTTTCTCTATTTTTTTGTAATTTGACTTTTGATATTGGGTTTATATTGTATTGTTAAACTGCCAAGAGTCTGTTACCTTGCAAAGGGATAAAAATCTGACAAATAAAATATATAGCATGTGCACAAAAATGCATATGTTTGGAAAGCATGCATATAAAATTGTATAATTTAGAATAAAAATAGATGAAAATACTTATGAGTGTGCATGCTTTTCTTTGAAAAACTACCAACTGAAACTGAAACAGAAAGGAATGACCTTAACTCAGGAAAAATGGGGAGCTGACTATGTCAAAATGAACAATGCACTGTGAAGCATCTTTGGTTGAAAAGGAGTGTTTAAATCAAAAGTACCTCCGCTAAAGGATTTGATGGAACTGCCAAGGTGTCTAATATGTAATTCTTTTAAGACTGGATTCATGACTTGCCCAATATATAGAAAATGATCAGACAATCATAGACTATGTTGAAATTGCCTTCATGTTTCATCCTTCGTGTTTAGCCTTTCAGACTTGATAGAAAGAAGGTTCAACCACTTCTAATAATCAAAGTTCATGTGCCAGTATTTTGCCACAGTAGGAATGACAGCCTTTGTTCTTTCATGTATTCCAGGGAGACACTTTCAACCTTACCTGCAATTTCAATCTAGACAGGCATTTTTAAGAATTATTGAAAGGGTCGGTTTCTCTCTAGTCATTTCTAAGCAGCTGTCTTTTGCTACACACACAGACCTATTTTATGGGATGGGTGAAGTCCAGGTTTCCTAATATAGAATTTACTTTTGAAATCCTTAATTACCTTAAACAAAATATCCTGGGAGTAGACATTTAATAACTGAAGATTGCATGAGGAGGTGTGTCCACCAAGAGGGGAAACTTTGATCATGTGATCATTGTAATCATCTTGACTTTTTTGACACTTTCCCTGCAGACACCCCTACACATGTACACTGTCACTCCCAGTGATTCCCAATAGTTCCAGAAGTTACAAATAGGGTTGTTGGGTTTTTTTTAAGGACATGTTATATTAGCCTCTTTGTAAAGCTTCTTTCTACTACATTGTTTGAAATCCAATGTCAATTGCTATAAGACCACTATTATGAACTTTGGTAATGTGTGTTGATTCGATTTATTTCCCTTTTCATTTAGAAAATTTGAACAGCTTTTATGAAGACTTCCCAATGGTCTAGCACTGAGACCTAACCAAAGAAACACCTACTTAACTACAACAATTTCACAACAATTTCACAAGCAGGTGCTACAATACTGTTTCTGGCTTTTCTATTTTATTTTACTTTATAACACCACACCCATATACAGACACTTACATGTCTCAATAGCTGGAAAAGTTATTGTCATCTCTACTGACAGAGATAAATAGTCATTGATCACCTCTACTACTACTATTTAATTCATTCAGTCTTGTTGTTATTGCTGTTGTTCAGTCGTTAAGTCGTGTCCGACTCTTCGTGACCCCATGAACCATATTGTGCCAGGCCTTCCTATCTTTCACTGCCTCCCTGAGTTTGCTCAATTTCATGCTCATTGCTTCAGTGATGCTATCTAGCCATCTCATCCTCTGCCGTCCTCTTCTCCTTTTGCCTTCCATCTTTCCCAGCATCAGGGTCTTTTCCAAAGAGTCCTCTCTTCGCATTAGGTGACCAAAGTATCTGAGCTTGAGCTTCATTATCAATCCTTCCAATGAGCAATCAGAGTTGATTTCCTTTAAGATTGACTGGTTTGACCTCCTAGCAGTCCAGGGGACTCTTAAGAGTCTTCTCCAGCACCACAGTTCAAAGGCATCAATTCTTCGGCATTCAGCCTTCTTTATGGTCCAGCTCTCACAGCCATACATTACTACTGGAAAAACCATAGCTTTGACTATGCAGATCTTTGTCGGCAAGGTGACATCTCTGCTTTTTAATATGCTATCTAGGTTTGTCATAGCTTTCCTCCCAAGGAGCAAGCGTCTTTTAATTTCATGGCTGCAGTCTCCATCTGCAGTGATCTTGGAGCCCAAATAAATGAAGTCTGTTACTGCTTCCATTTCTACCCCTTCTATTTGCCAGGGATTGATGGGTCCAGATGCCATGATCTTAGTTTTTTTAATGTTGAGTTTCAAGCCAGCTTTTGCACTCTCCTCTTTCACCCTCATCAAGAGGCTCTTTAGTTCTTCTTCACTTTCTGCCATTAGGGTGGTATCGTCTGCATATCTGAGGTTATTGATGTTTCTCCCTGCAATCTTAATTCCGGCTTGTGATTCTTCCAGCCTGGCATTTCTCATGATGTACTCTGCATATAGGTTAAATAAGCAGGGTGACAGTATACAGCCTTGTCGTACTCCTTTCCCTATTTTGAACCAATCGGTTGTTCCATGACCGGTTCTAACTGTTGCTTCTTGGCCCGCATACAGATTTCTCAGGAGACAGGTAAGGTGGTCTGGTATCCCCATCTCTTTAAGAATTTGCCACAGTTTGTTGTGATCCACACAATCAAAGGCTTTTGCATAGTCAATGAAGCAGAAGTAGATGCTTTTCTGGAACTCTCGTGCTTTCTCCGTGATCCAGCGAATGTTGGCAATTTGATCTCTAGTTCCTCTGCCTCTTCGAAACCCAGCTTGTACATCCGGTAGTTCTCGGTTCACGTACTGCTGAAGCCTAGCTTGTAGGATTTTGAGCATAACCTTGCTAGCATGTGAAATGAGTGCAATTGTGCGATAGTTTGAGCATTCTTTGGCATTGCCCTTCTTTGGAATTGGAACGTAAACTGACCTTTTCCAATCCCGTGGCCACTGTTGCGTTTTCCAAACTTGCTGGCATATTGAGTGCAGCACTTTAACAGCATCGTCTTTTAGTATTTTAAATAACTCAGCTGGAATACTGTCATCTCCACTAGCTTTGTTGTTAGCAATGCTTCCTAAGGCCCACTTGACTTCACTCTCTAGGATGTCTGGCTCAGGGTCAGTGACCACACCAGCATGGACATCAGGGACATTAAGATCTTTCTTGTATAGTTCTTCTGTGTATTCTTGCCACCTCTTCTTAATCTCTTCTGCTTCTGTTAGGTCCCTGCCTTTTTTGTCCTTTATCATGCCCATCTTTGCCCTAAACATTCCTTTGATATCTCCAATTTTCTTGAAGAGATCTCTAGTCTTCCCCATTCTATTGTTTTCTTCAATTTCTTTGCATTGTTCATTTAAGAAGGCCTTCTTATCTCTCCTTGCTATTCTCTGGAAATCTGCATTCAGTTGCTTAGATCTTTCCCTTTCACCCTTGCTTTTCGCATTCCTTCTTTCCACAGCTATTTGTAAAGCCTCATCAGACAGCCATTTTGCTTTCTTGCATTTCTTTTTCTTGGGGATGGTTTTAGTTGCTGCCTCTCGTACAATGTTACAGACCTCCGTCCATAGTTCTTCAGGCACTCTGTCTACCAAATCTAATCCTCTAAATCTATTCATCACCTTCACTGTGTACTCACATGGAATATGATTTAAGTCATACCTGAGTGGTCTAGTGGTTTTTCCTACATTCTTCAATTTAAGCCTAAATTTTGCAGTAAGAAGCTCATGATCTGAGCCACAGTCAGCTCCTGGTCTTGTTTTTGCTGTCTGTATAGAGCTTCTCCATCTTTGGCTGCAAAGTATGTAATCAATCTGGTTTCGGTATTGACCATCTGGTGATGTCCATGTGTAGAGTCGTCTCTTGTGTTGTTGGAAAAGAGTGTTTGCTATGACTAGCTTGTTCTCTTGACAGAACTCTATTAGCCTTTGCCCTGCTTCATTTTGTACTCCAAGGCCAAACTTGCCTGTTATACCGATTACTCCTTGACTTCCTACTTTAGCATTCCAATCCCCTATGATGAAAAGGACATCTTTTTTTGGTGCTAGTTCTAGAAGGTGTTGTAGGTCTTCATAGAACCGGTCAACTTCAGCTTCTTCAGCATCAGTGGTTGGGGCATAGACTTGGATTACCATGATGTTGAATGGTTTTCCTTGGATACGCACTGAGATCATTCTGTCCTTTTTGAGGTTGTATCCCATTACTGCCTTTCCCACTCTCTTATTGACTATGAGTGCCACTCCATTTCTTCTAAGGGTTTCTTGCCCACAGTAGTAGATATAATGGTCACCTGAATTAAATTCACCCATTCCCGTCCATTTCAATTTGCTGATTCCCAAGATGTCGA
This sequence comes from Liasis olivaceus, assembly GCA_030867105.1. Classification (NCBI taxonomy): domain Eukaryota; kingdom Metazoa; phylum Chordata; class Lepidosauria; order Squamata; family Pythonidae; genus Liasis; species Liasis olivaceus. The sequence goes on from CM061352.1 coordinate 41,992,482, forward strand.
TGTTCAATCTTGTCATCTCATGTTTGACCACATCCAACTTGCCTTGGTTCATGGATCTTACATTCCACGTACCTATACAATATTGTTCTTTACAGCATCGGACCTTCTTTTCGCTTCCAGATACATCCACAGCTGAACGTCCTTTCGGCTTTGGCCCAGCAGCTTCACTCTTTCTGGAGCTATTTGGAATTGCCCTCCGCTCTTCCCCAGTAGCATATTGGACACCTTCCGACCTGAGGGGCTCATCTTCCGGCGTCATATCTTTTAGCCTTTTAACATTGTCCATGGGGTTTTCTTGGCAAGGATACTGGAGTGGGTTGCCATTTCCTTCTCCAGTGGACCACATTTTGTCAGAACTCTCTGTCATGACCTGTCCGTCTTGGGTGGCCCTGCACGGTATAGCTCATGGCTTCACTGAGTTACACAAGCCCCTTCGCTACGACAAGGCAGTGATCCATGAAGGGGTCATTCAGTCTACAGTCTTCAATTTGAGACTCTGTATTGCAGATTTCTTGGTGAAATATCTCTTTTGTTTTGTTTTCTGTTTATTTTCTTGCTACTTCCCCATGCTCTGTTTTCTTTCCTGACCTCTTGTCTGATGAAAAGTTATGGAGAATTCCAAAGCTTGCACACATTGGGGTGATATTTTGATTTGTCTAAATAAAGCTATTGCTCAGCTATTCCAGAGGAACTGTTTCCCCTGGACCAACATAGCATTACTTCTTTTTACATAAGTGTGTCTGCATGTGCTCCAAGCAAACACATACTTCTAATAATATTTAAAGTGTTTAAGTAACTTCATTTCCCATGCACAGTTGAAATTCGATGATAATAATTCAAGAATCAGAATGAAACTGCTTGTTGTACCTGAAACATTTCCAATATATTTTTGAAATGTAACTTTGAAGAGGAATATTTTTTCAAAAGTTCCAGCTTGAGTTAAAAGGTAAATGTTAAACTGAGAGAGTATTTCTCAAGTGTCAGTTTACATTTATCTATTCAGAATTAAAACCCCTATGCCTTGGTCCTACAATATACTTCGGCTAACCTAAGAAAAGTAAATTATAGTTTAGCAAGCTATGCGATCAGAGTCTATGTGGTTTGCAAGCCATGATTCATAGCTTAGCATGTTATGTAACCCAGTAAGGCTAATAGCTAACCATGGTTGAACAAATAATAGTGTGAGTTCAGCCAGTATATTCAATTCCCTCCCCCCCAGGAAAACATGCATAGGGCTATACCTTTAGCTGTGTAATTTTTTCCCCCCACATGATAAACTGTTGGATGTTTTTTCACCATTATCCTCAATTGTTTCTCCTGCCTCCCTAGTGCCACTTGTTCATGTTTCATCTACTGAGGGTTTTTTTTTTAAATGTTTCCTGAAAACCTCTATACTTGTTCCTTGTTATTTAGAATATTCAACAGAACCAAGTGTCTCCCTTCCTGGTTCTTAAGATTATTTCTAAGGAGCAGTCATACTTCGGTACCTCATGAAAAAAACATGAAGGCTGTGCAGTGGTTCAGGAAAAAATACTTTGGAGTGACCAGGGCTGCAATTGTAGCAGCTATTTGCAATCCTTATTCTTCTGCAGACACAGTTTTAATAGCCATATTTGTTTCTATGCTGAAAGACCAATTTAGTTATGATAGCTATATCTTACTTTGGATCCAAGAGCTCCTTCCTGCAATCTGATCCCCACAATCACAACCCTTTAAGGCAACTGGGCTGGGACATAAACAATTTGACACAAACTTATTCATTGAGCTTCCATGGCTGAGTGTGATTTGACTCTTGATTGCAGTCAACACCCTAATCATTAAATTACAGCTATCTTATTTATCCCAGTCAAAGTACTTTACTGTCATTCTCTGGACAATTTACTGACTATAATTACTCTGTTAATATTTTAATAAGCACCTAAGCTGCAGTTTTGTAGGATAGTATCTCTGTGGTCATAGGATCAATTGAAAATCCCCTCCAAATGAAAGAGAAATGTGTTCCTTCACAGGAAAAGATTTGATCTCAGCTGCTATCTCTGTGTCTCCAGAGAAAGTTTTGTGATTATCAGCTCCCCAGTATTGGAGTTCCAACATCAGAATAGACAAAAAAGTCATCTATCCTGTCCTATGGATGGGATAAAATTTAGATCAGTCTCTGAGCTTCTCTAAACAAAATCCATTCTTTGCTCATAAAGGGAAAAACATTATTAATTTAAAAATATGCTAGAAAAGGACTGATAATCATATCTTCCTGATTTCTGAATTATAAAATGAGGTTGGTAGGCTGGTAGGTTTCCAGAACATCCAAATAATTTTACAAGAATGGATGGGGTTTTCCTTTAAAAATTATTTATACTTTAGAAAGGCATGCCTAACACTACAAATACTTTTGCTTCCCCCCCCCCCTCCTGCCCCCAAAAAAGATAGGAAAAAAAATCTTTTTTTCCCTCCTTATTCTCTTTGGAGAAGTAAAGATAACTTTCCTCTGAGCTCCAGATTAATCCTTTGCAGATGAAGGTGACAACCTCATGAGATTAGATAAGATCTGGATTCTCTAGAGACCCTTTTCTGAAGTAAATTCAAGAATGGACCTTTTCTGTAAGCTTGTCTTTATAGTCTTTGCTACTGAAATCTGCACTGTCTATCCTCTGAAAACTCCACTCTAGCTAGTATTTCTTTTTCCCACTTCTAGCCCTCTTCTTAATACTATTTCCCTAACATCACCTTCAAATCCATTTTCAAAAGGTATTCACTCAGCAAAACCTTTTCACTTTTTCTACCTTTTTCCTGGAGGCTTAGTTCTTTGTCCCTAATCTTCACAGCCTGATGTAGTAATCATTTTTCCAATATTAAAAAAAAGGGATCTTTGGTCCTATGGCATTTTTAGCATATCAAATGCAAAGACAAGAGCTGAGTAGGTAGCGCAATCATTGTTTCAGTGGACTGACCACCAAGGGTTTCAAAATTCCTGAAATCATGATTTGTTTGCATGGCAATTAAAAGTAGCCCTCTAATTTATTCTGGTATTGATCTGTTTGAATTTCGTTTTTGCAACATGTGCAAGGCAAGCTATTCCTTTCACAAATGGGAGGAAGAACAATGATTTAAATGTAACTGTAGGCAATTAAAAGCTATAAAAATTAACTCTTCATCTAACCCAGCTTTCTAATTGTTAGTACAATTCGTGTTTCCTGAAAATACCAAGATATATTCAGTGACCATCCAAATGATGTTTCAAATGGCTGGTAAGAGGTGCTTTGAAGCCCAAGATCAGGAGCAGCATTTATGATATTCATGACTTAATATTATACAGTGGTACCTCGGGTTACGAACGCCCCTCCTTATGAAAATTTTGCAATACGACCAGCTGCGGTCGCAAAAATTTGCCTCGCCATGCGACCTCCACTTCGCGCTATGAACTGGATCCGCGGCCATTTGCCCCGCTGCCACGTGGTCGCGGCTTCCTGTGAGCGAGATCGCGGTAGCAAGGAGACGTTCGGTGAGGCTTGTGGTGTGTTTTGTGGCGTTTGGAAGGTTTTTGGTGTGCTTGTCAGCATGGCTCCAAAGAAAATGCAGAGCCATATGTATTTACATTGAACCTTATGGGGAAATTTGCCTCGCGGCGCGACCAAATTCGGAGGGCAGAACGGATTAACTGTATTTACATTGAACCCTATGGGAAAATTTGCTTCGCAGTGCGACCAAATCGAGTTGCGATCAGAGTCACGGAACGGATTAAATTCGTAACTTGAGGTACCACTGTATATATATCATAACAGTTAGTTTTGAAGGGAGTCCTAAGAGAATTCATTAGTGGAAAAAAATCAACAACTAGACTTTTTTTTTTTTCCATTAAGCACTTAAAAACATTTAATTTTTATTGAGGTACATTTTTTAAAAACTATGGTGAGAGTGGCAATGGTTATTCATAACATGATGAAAATTCACACAGAATCCATTTAGAGCTGGCTTCAGCCAGAATATAGCAGGTCTTTGTGCTACATGTTGCTGGTCTTCAGTGACATAACTCAGAATGATTTATAGTTTCCATCAGAAAGAAACAGCAAAAGGCCTGAACCAAAGTGAAAAACTTAATGAGATGTATTCATAAGGTGACATGCAATCCAAATGTGAAGGGTGACTATCAGTGAGTGAGAGAGTGACAAAAGAAGGTATTAATTTAGATAAAAACTTCATGTTACTTAATATGAATATCTGCAAATTTGGAAGAAATTTCTAGAATTAAATTCAAGAAATGTAAGCCAATTAGCTTCCTAAACACTACCAATATTTTTAAAATAATTTGCTCTCAGCCATAGGTCATCCAGATCATTTTTTTTTCTTTTTTTTATCCAATTACTTTATCACAGATCTACATCCTGCCTCCATCCATTTTCTTTTGATAAATTATCTTCATTCAGTTCAAACATTCATATTATAATCTTTTCCCCATCAGATTAAATTATTGTTTTTACCAATATAAAACAATTTATTCCATTACTTTCATTGATTTTACAACATTTTAAAAGATTTAAAAGATCAGAATCGAGTTTATATTTGTCTATTATATGAAGAACAGGATATGTAATCTTTGCAATTAAGAAACAAAGCAAGGCAGGAACAAGCAAACAAAAATCCAAACCAAATCAGTTTTACAAAAAAAAAATAGGAAGAAACTGTTTATAGTAGCACTAGTCACGGATAAAAATATGTATCAATCACCCTGTGTTAAGATTGCTTTAGCTGCAGGGTTTATACAAGAACTATAATCAAGTCTCTAGAGCAGTGTTGTCCAAACTTGGCCACTTTAAGATGAGTGGACTTCAACTATGCTGGCTGGGGAATTCTGGGAGTTGAAGTCCACTCATCTTAAAGTGGCCAAGTTTGGACAACATTGCTCTAAAGGCAAGATTTTGGAATCCATACCAATTCCTTTTTAGTATATGTGGTGATGCTGGGATGTTTACTATGATGTGTCAGGCCAATAGCCATTTTGTCTTCTAGTATGGTTGATACCATCCTGCTAAATACTATGGGTTTTTTGGCTCTGGCTTAGAATGTTATGCAAATGTAGCTGTTATTGTGGGAATTCCAATACCCATGGCTTAGTGTAAAACATGACCCTAACCATGTTTTTTGTAGAGGCACAATTGTACATCAAAATAAATGGCTGTCCTTATCATTTTTCCCTGCTCTCATCTATGTATAGACTTTTTAAATGCCTGGATAACACTCAGTGATACCACCAACCCATCTTTATAGGGACAGAGAAAACATGACACATTCTGTGATTTAATTATCTCATAATATCTTGACTTTCTGGAATGAAAGTTGGTGTACATATTTACAATATATAATATACTTACTATTTCAGTGTGGGATAGCATAAGAGGAGAGAAAGATGATACAGAAATTGTTATGGATTAAAAAAACAATGTTTTTACATTGGTTAACGTACAATCATATTAGGAGGTGTAATATTTAGAAATGTAAGCTTTAGGGGAAGAGTTGTGTATTTCAACAACCACGTGCAATGAACATATAGAACTGTACTTATATCAGCTGAGAAATGAGCTAAGAGCACCAAATTGACTGACATGATCTAGAATTCTCTGGTTTTCCACAGTTAGATGATAAACTAGTCTTTAGCAATATGTACCTGTAACAGCAAAAATAATAACTTACATTGCATTATGGTAACACAGTAACATTATCCTTTGATTATACAGAATACAGCACAACCTGTCATTTCTGTAATTTTGTGTTTGATTTATTTGATTGTCAGCAATTGTGAAAAAAGCAAAACAATAATCAAGATGTAGCAATTTGCACAATAGCTTAGCTCAATAAAGTAAACTGGTGACATTTATGCCAACTGTTCATTTTTGTAGACTTTCTGCTATCTGAACATATTCTTGAATTATTCTTCTCTGCACATAAAGAAATCCATAGAAATATCTTGCTTCCAGAATATTCTATCATTTCTGACATTACAAACGGTAGTACATAAAAAGAAGATTGCATGAAATCTCTTGCTTTTATAACTCTACAAAGCTATAAGAATTCGCGGTCATAAATCCCATTATATAAAACTGGTTTAAATCACAGACAATCTAATTTTATATACATTATAACACACACAGAGAGACACTTTCCAGGTTATTTCAATTTTAATCTTATTAGCTACATGGGTGTTAATCTTAATTTCTTTCATTTCAGTAACTGAAAAATAAAGCCACTCAAGATTTTCTTAAACCCATTTCATGCATTTATAATAATTACAATTGGTCTTAATGTACAACGGTCACCTGAACTCATTGCAGGAATATAGCTGCACTGAAGTGTTGTCACATTTCACCATGAGTTATAGGGTTGTCTGTTTGACTTAAGATAGGTACTGTATGTCTCTTGCCTACCTGTAGAGTTGCATCCACTAACAGAGGGAAACTTCTATACTATTCTAATCTTTTCTGCCAATGAAACCTTGCATTAGGAGAAGTCTCCTAATTCTTCCTATTTTAATTGCCAGGGACTGTTGTGTGAGATTGCAGGCAGTCAGCCTCACCCCCTCCTCCTGGGCTGCAGCAGTTGAAGATGAGTGTGAGAAAAAGGAGGAGATCCACAGGGCCATTTCTTCTGTGCCATAACAGCTGCAGCAGCAGCTGCAGCAGCAGCAGCAGCAGCAGCAGCAGCAGCAGCAGCAGCAGCAGCAGAAGAAGAAGAAGAAGAAGAAGAAGAAGAAGAAGAAGAAGAAGAAGAAGAAGAAGAAGAAAGTGAAATGCTGGGAAAGCTACCTTGGCCCCTGAGGGTTCTGTGTCCATAGCATGGTCCCTTCTCCCCTTGCTTCCAGACATCCAGCAGTGGAGGAGGAGGAGAAGGATCCTTTCTTGCTGGCACTTGGGCATCACAAGCCACTCTTAGGAATTGGGAAATGGTAGCAATAGCATCAGCTTGTGGTGAATATGAGTTAGTCTCTTGAGAGTGGAGCAGCATCAGATATACAGCTTCTGTGTCAGGTTCTTTGGCAGATGCCTAAAACTAAAATGCAGTTTCAAACACCATTCTCCCATAATTCTCCTTAATAAGATTTATTGAGAAGAATGGGATGAGATACAAGAATTCCAAAAATATTTAGAATCAATATAACATTAGGGCAAAAGCTTTCTTTCTTACAGTCTTCCAGTGATAAGACTGTAAGGAAGACCAATGGTAAGTAGGTTGATCTTTTCACTTGCAACTGGCCATTTATGTAACAGGCTCCTGAAGCTTGATCAGTCTGGGAACCAACTGTTATATCCTGGCTACTGCTGCATTCACATAGCCATTAAAAAAAAAAAAAAAAAAAAAAATTGGAGATTCAGCCAGCTCTCTCTTCCTGTGAGTCCCAAGGCACTCTAACCCCCCTGCCCCTCCCACCATCACCTCCACTATATATGCAGACTACTTTATGTTAAATTTCCTATGCAGACTTTACAGGTTTACTGTGATGACTCTCAGGAATGAGATCCCCAATGAGATCCTTATGGCTTACATCTGTATGGCTTTCCAGAAGGCCTTGAAGATCTGGCTATTCTCCCAGACCTTAGGGTAAGGTGGATTAAGCCCCTTGCTGGATGTGCTTTTTTATATGGGTTTGTATTAAATGGCCAGATCCCATTTCATTTATCTCTTTTATATTGTGTTTTTATCTTGGTTTTGCTATATTGTGAGATGTCCATACAGGTAGTCCTCATTTAGCAACCACAATTTGGTTGTTAAGTGAAATGGTTGCTAAGTGAAACCACAACTGTGCTTCAGCTTTCCTTTGCTTCACGGACCTGCAAAGGTCATAGATGCGAGGATTGGTCATAAAGTTACTTTTTCATCACTGCTGTAACTGCAAACAGTCACTAAATGAGGACTACCTGTAGTAAGTTGGGTGGCACCCAAATCAAATCAAATAAATAAACAAATACCATGTGAATTATCACCATAGGATTGGTTGTATGTGTAAAAATATCTTAAAATGACTGGCTAAGACTTCATAGAATCATAGAATATATGTGTTTAAAAGAATTATCTAATTTGATCTCAGCTTAGAGCATGGATTCCATTAAACCTTTCCCAACCAATAGCCATCCATCCCCCATTTCCAGTGAGGGAAAGTCTATCACTGTTCTAGCAGAGTGTTCCACTGCTTAATCATTCCTCCCAATAGTCTGCCTAAATCTCCTTTCTTTTCATTTCAACCTGTTGATCCTTGGTTTGTTCTGAGTTTCATTGGTGAAAAGAGGGCATCCTTTCAGCTGAGTTCACAACCTAACTGCCTACCCAAACCCTTGGGTGCAATTTCCAAAGCCTTCCAAATTTTACCACTAGATTGTAATTCTGATATAACAGAAGAAGAAAATAATTAAATGCATGGAGAGCAACTGAGTTTAATTAGCTTAATCTGGAAATTAAATGAAATGAAATTTACTTTTGTTCTAGCTTCTCCCAGGTCTTTAAACTGGCTATATCCATTTATGGAATATTCCCCACTCATCCAAAGCATGATTAGAAAGCTAAATGAGGTCCTTGGCCCAAATTTATGTTTCTCGTTCCTGTTTTAAATATCAATATACTGCATTTGTTTTCCAAATTCTCATCTTAGAAGGTTGTGACTTAATTACATTTCATGCTGCATAAAAGCAAAACACTACCTTAAGCTGAGCACAGCTTCTGAAGATCTTAGGGAGGCATCCATGTACTTATGGCAACATTATAGAAATGGTTTGCCATTGCCTACTTGTATACATTTATATATACCTTTTGTGTGATTTTTTTAACAGAAGGTATCAGATAGAATGTGTCCCTTTTATTTTAAATGGGAGCCATCTATAACTTCTTCAAATATAAAAATTTTTCCTGATCTCAGACTGATGATATTTACATATATTTGCACCTTCTGAGAACTTTTACTTGTTTTAATTTACTTTGACAGTTTCACTTCATTTAATTTGCTCTGAGAACTTTGAACAAAATCAAAGCAGACATTCAGTTTCCACCAGTGTGGCACTTGATATGACACACCGTTAATTCACCACAAGCTACGTAAACAAGTTTCAATTCATAACTTTGAATTGATGAAATAGCAAATTACAATTCATGAATACAAAACAGCATATTATAAATTCATGAATGCAAAATAAGTGAACTATGAATAATGAAATAAACATCTATATGAATATGCTAATAGGAAGTTCATAGAAGGTGGTGGTTCTTATCTGCAACAGGAAATCATACTTTTACATGTGAACTCTAGATTATTTTTGCATTGAACTTGAAATCTGGCCATCAACTCTTTACAGAAATCCTGCAGTAAAAATGTATCCAGTGTCTATATAATCACAGGGACTATTTATCAGCCAAGTTAAATTAAATTTATTCTCAAAACCTGAAAATGCTTCACTCTGTTCCTGCAATGTCACAACTGAGATCTGGCCGTGTCTCCCTTTGCATTTCTACAAAGGTATTTTCTTCTGATATTTCCTAGGTCAGAAGTTATCTTACTCTCTTATTGTTAATAAGAAATAAAACAATGTATTTTTAATTAAAAGGTAAATAAGTCCTACAGAGAGCAGAATTCATGGGGAATCACCCCGAGTCAGTTCAAGTTGGGTGGTTTCTAAATTGAATTAAATAAATGAATTATATGGACATTATCATGCAGTTTTCTTGGCGACAGTGTAGAAGTACTTTGCCACTGCTGACTTTTCTGTCTAGCCTACAGCCCTGGGATTTCTTGGTAGTCTCTCAGCTAAATGCTTACTAGGATTTTGCTTCCAGGCTCAGAAATAGTTGGTCAGATGTTGCCACCTAATTAGTTATTTATTATGATATTACTTTGAATGGTCTTTTATAAACAGTGGATATGGTAAAGTGTTGTTGACAAATACGTTGATTTCTCATACTTCACTGTAAATTGTTTTGAGTTTACTGTATACAGAAGAGTAGTGTGCAGTTCCTACAGGTTCTTTGCCAGCATCTGGGCCTCTAATTGAACACAGTAACACTTTCACACATAAAATTCTTACAAAGAAAACGGCCAGTTTTTAGCTCCTGTTTCATGATCTCCTGAAAAAATGGAGATAATGGGACATTCTTGGGTCTTGGAAAATCAAGAGGTTAATATTCCCATAGCAAAAAGTTATCCAGTGAGTGGAATCAGGATCACATTTTCCCAGGGCCTGTGCCTGTGTAGGAGAGGAGGAAAAGATGCTTCCCCTGGACAGAAAAGAGGAGGAAAGTTTTGATTTCTAGGGGGATGCTAGATTTTTTGACTTTGACAAAAGCTACTTCAAGGGAAATAGGAAATTATTCTGAGACTAGTCGCTAGCTATCCTGATTTTCTCTCACACATTCAATATCATTTCTTGCATTCCTAGCTGATGAAAGAGGGAGGGAGGGAGGGAGGGAGGGAGGAAAATCAAGGAGAGACAAGAGAGAGAAGGAAAAAGGGATTGGAAGCAATACTGACATTTAAGTTCAATCAAACATGTTTATTTTTCAAAATATAATTTCTATTAAGGATTTTGATTACAATATGAACTAAACTTAAAGAAAGAAAAGAGAGTAGAAAAAAGAATACAAAGTGCTGGAAAAAAGAAAAAGATGAAAAAGAAAAGAAAGAATATAGTAAAAAAAAAAGAAAGGAAATATATAAAGAAGTGACTTCCAACCTTCATCACAAGTATAAAAAAAATTAGTAAGTTTAAAAAGCCTCTTTTGTAGATCTAATAAGAAAACATTTTCCAGGTCTTCCTCTTGGTTTATCATTTGTATTTCCCTTTTAATTTTTAAAACTTCAGCCAGTTTCTTTTGTATATCCAGTAACTGCCCTTTCCCAAATCATACTCTGTCATTTGCACTTCCACATTCTGTACTTTCTCTGTCTCATCAAATAAAAATTTTTCCACATCTGTCATTCCTTCATTACCACCTTTTGGACATAGTCTATCCATAGAAGCATACATCATTTCTGACAGTGTTGACATTGTAGTTACTAATTTCTGGCTCCATTCTTCAAAGATCTCCTTTAATGTTTCTGATGTTATAATGTTTTGTGTCATTTTGTAAGTCCCAGTATTAACTGACATCAAGAACAGGCTTGTATTTTTTTTCCTTCTGCTTAGAATCTTTAGTCTCCTCTAGTGTCCAGGACTCTAATAGCTTTAAGATGGTTAATAGGCAATTTCTGAAAGTGATTAGAAAGTGAGGTTTGTGAACATAGTGTCCTTTAAAAGGCTCCACCATGGTTACGGGCAAGATAACTGATCCCTTCGTGATAGCAGTTGTAGTCCAGCATATCTAGCATATCCAGCAGACATCAAGGTAAGAAAGATAGCAGTTTAGCCATAAGCAGAAAGAAATGTGCCTTTGTTCACCCAGAAGCATTACTCTTGTCCTTGCTCAAACTGCTGACATTAAAAATCAGTGGAAAGTAAGGGAAGTATTTCAGTGACGAATAAATAAGCAATCATCATCATCATCATCATCATCATCATCATCATCATCATCATCATCATCCCTAGCTGGAACTCAAATTTCCAAAGAGCATCATTCAACTATGTAATTCTTTTTATTTTTATTTTTTTGTACTCTGTTATTTCTTGACAATAAATCAGTTGGCAGTTGCAATCCTAAAGAGAAATAAAGGAGGCTGAAAAAAGAAAACAAGACCACTTCCCTATTTTACCAGGAACTTCAATGTTCAATATTCGTTGGCTAAATGCTGTTAAGGAGGCAATCTTTATTTTCTTTGATCCCATTGCAATTCCAGTCTGAAATATAAGATACAGTCCCTGTTTAAAGTCTATATATTTTACACCCGGGGAACTACAGTCGTACATCAAATATGTTATAAGGAAAGGGATTATCTCCCCAATATTAATATTCTTTTCTCCTCTATTTAATTGTTTACCTTTCCTGGTTTAAAGAATTAAAAAAAAAACTCTTTTCAGTTTGTTTGCTGTTGGTTTGGATATAGTAATAACAGTCTCCTGGAGGATCTGTACCTGGTTGTCCATAAGACTGATATTCCCATGGCCAAACCCCTTCCCCCAAAGAAATAGGCTGCACAAGGCAGGTATTCCATTCCCTTCAGAATCAAGAAGAAATGGAAATAGAAGCACACTGCCATGCAAGCAGACAAAGAGGAAGTGATTCCACACAAACTTACTGCTCGATTGTAGGTGAGCAGATCTCTGTCTGTGGCCACATCATCCACAGGCTGATCTTCTGATGTACCATAGATTGTCCACATGGGAAGCTTTCAGTTGGGAGAAGGATTGAATTCCAAATCAATCAAAGACAACTCTAGGGTACTCAGCAACAGGCTGGGAAGCAATGAAGACAATATCATGATGACATGCCCCTCAAAAATGATTAGTAAAGATTTTTCATGCTGCATAATCAGGGAGTGTGAATGAGCCCCCTGTCTCCACATTCCTGTCCAACTAAATCCCCACAAAGACAAGTGAATGTGGCATTATTAAAAAACAAGTTTCTTGCTAACCATGAGAGAAGCATTATTACAGTTCCTGAAATGTAATTACACATAACATGGAATCCCATGAAAACATATTTAAGATGGGTTGCCTAGCACCTGTTTCCTATAAGAAGCTGGTAGGGAGAGAATAAAACAATTGGAAGATGAATTGCAAATCTGATGCCAAATTTCTCATTCCTGGAAATTGTAATAATTTGATTACATTAAAATATGAAGTAAATAGGCACATTTCAGCCCAAGCAGAGCCCTACTGAATCTGTACAAAACTATCATTCTGGGAGTCAGGGAAAAGGCTGAGAAACTGCTTGTGCTCATGATAAAACAAGGCAAATTCAAAAATACCATCCTGGGAATCCTAGATGCTCTGAATTTGACACAAAAGAATGTAAACCAGATCAGTGGTGTGTTCAACATTTTTATTCTAAGTCAAGGGATGTGAGACAAGAGGATGGAGACTTCTTTTTGGATTATATCCAATCCCAAGACTGAATAAGCAGCAAAAACTTTATGACTTTACTTCTTAAAATCTCACAGGATATGATGTTTTTCTGAAATGCAGAAAACATTCCAGGTCTGGAGGTATATCCCAGTGAATACTATAAAACATTTGGTACATTACTAATTCCAATAATAACTAGACTCATTTATCATTACCAAGGCTGAAGCACCTCCTTCCACAAGGTAGGTACTGAAAGCAGATAAGAATATCCCTCAGGTAAATCAATTATAGATCTATTTTCTTAATAAATACGTGTAGGCTTGACAACAACTTCCTGTAGGCTTGACAACAAGATAAGGCTGTGGGGATTAATCTGCCATTGGGGTGAGCTTTGTCCTACCTAAACCAAAATAATCAGGCATGATCCATTTTTATATGTAAAGGAAATATTTATACTGAGTTCTGGAGAGAATGCTATGCCATGGCAGTTAAAATCTTCTATAAATCAAAGTGTAAGTATCATTTAATAGTTTGCCATCCCTTCCCTTTAAAATTTTAAGAGTCCAATCTATTGCCTCAGTGATAAGCCCAATCAGAACAAATGTCTGTGCATAGAATGCTGACATTTATTGTAAGAAGGTCTCTACACATACTAGCATCCACGCTCAATTATCTCAGAGCAGTGTTGTCCAAACTTGGCCACTTTAAGATGAGTGGACTTCAACTCCCAGAATTCCCCAGCCAGCCCCATTGAATTCTGCTACTTCAAGTAAATACACATAGGATTATGCTGTTAAGTTCTGTTTAAGTGCTAAGTTTGGTTCAGATGCCCAAATAATATTAGTGAATGCTGGGGTGGTTAGATTCTTGTGCAAGATGCTCTTATGAGCACAGAGATTTTTTAATTCTGCATTAGAAGGCAGCTGAACTAGAGATACTTCTTCATTAGCTTTTTAAATCATGATTAATGGCCAACAGAAAATAATCTTTTGGGGACACTGGGCATCAAAGGAGATTCTATCAACTAAGCATACTAGTAGAACAAATTCTGGAAGTCCTCTGAAAATGGAAGACTCCAACAGATAAATCACAGTTCTGCCCAATTATTACTCTCATCTAGTTGGAATAGTTATCTCTGATATTGGAAGAAGCACAGATATTTGATTCTATCAGCAGCTGTTGTGGCAAAATGTATTATCCTACACAGGACTGGAAGTCCTCAACTGCACTGCATATTCAATGAATAGCAGATTTCTTAAGACTTCTGAGAAAATTAGAAACATTTAATACCCAGGAGACAACTAAAAACTGTATGAATATTGTACATCTGGCTGAACTGTGTGTTGCAAATTCATTTTAACTGTTTTAAAAAATAACATGAAAGTAACTGACATTACAGGGCTGCCAAAGACAGGGCTTTTGAAAGAAACCCTCAGATTTAGCCAGACGTCATGGGGTCACGAAGAGTTGGACACGACTTAACGACTGAACAACAACAACAACAAGCTTCAACAGAGGTATAATAGAACAAAAAGCACCACAGAGTTGTTATAAACCACTAGGAATGAGCAAAATATCCCCAGTCTGTATTGGGACTGAAACACACATGTTCTAACTAGAAGCATTTCTGTGCCTAAGCATACATCCTTGTCCCCTCTTCACAAAAACAAAAGAGAATAAACTGCCAGTATTACCCCATGTTTGTTTGTTTGTTTGTTTGTTTATCACATTTATAGCCACCCATCTCGTCACCCTAAAGTGACTCTAGGCAGCTTACAATACAATCATAAAATCAAAATGTTAAAACAACTACACTTAAAAGGTTTCTGTGCTTGCCATCATGGTGATTGTCTATTACACTCCTAAAGCTGGCAATCCATCAATTCTGCATTTTGGTCCTTTACCTCATTATGGCATCACATTCTTATGATAAGTTATTGCAAGGTGGGGGATGGAGTGATTGAAAGATCCCTCCAATGAGAGCACAGACTGCCTTTTCAAGCACAAGCAATAAGACCCTTCTCCTTTTGGAGAGGCATTCACAACAACTGAATGAGCTTTTCCCCATCCATGAATACAGCGTCACAGGCACAGGAATACATTTAAATTGCTTGCAGTTGTAACCTCCCGGTTGTGATATCATACAATCTCCCATGAATATTGAGATAGTGTTATTGTTTGGAAAACCTTAAGTAGCAGCCCTATTTTACACATCTGCACATAAACACAGAGTCAGCTGCTCTCTACATGAAAGGACAACTTTTCAGCAATATTTGGGGGTTCCTTTCAGTGCTTTCCATTTTATATTTTTTATTTATCTATTTGGAAGATTTATATGACTGCCCAACTTGCATGATTGAGATTCCAGGCAATGTACAACAATGAAAGCAAAGGAAAACCCCAAATACAATTAAAACCAACAATATCAACACACACACACATACCAAAAATTGACACACTCATAGCATACAATCAGGGTCCATCAATACACATTCCAGCTCACAAAGACTGAATATCTATCATCCTGGCCCAGTTCCCAGGGAAAAAAATAGTTGTTAAAGCCTTTCTAACAGCTAACAGATTCAGGCCCAACTGATTCAGAGTGGAGATAATTCCAAATGGTTGGAGCCACAATGGAGAAGGCATGCCTTCTAGGACACTTCAGATGGTATTTTTATTGTATATGTATATGTATATGTATATGTATATGTATATGTATATGTATATGTATAGAGAGAGAGAGAGACAGAGAGAGAGAGACAGAGATTTTTTACAGAATTAAAAACTACAGAAACATAAACAAAGAATTAAAAAAAGAAAGAATATGAAAAGCTAAAATAAAAAATGAGAAACAGTAAAAGACAAAAAAAAGAGAGAAGAAAAAAGAAAGAAAAAAAAGAAATTTATCTAAAGAAGTGACTTCCGATCTTTACAGCAGCTACAAACATAATTATTACCGTTTCTGCTCTCCCAAATTATACATCATGGTTCTCTTCTTCCCACATGCAACTCTTTTTTATCAGTAAATCCTGAGATCATAAGTTCATTTTTTGTGCATTTTCAGCATAAAGGGTTTTCAGTCTTCTATAAAAGTAGTTATTGTACCTTCCCTAATCAGACAAGTCAATTTGGCCATTTCAGCAAGTTTTGCCATTTCCACAATACACTCCTCCATTGTGGGTATTTCTATATTTTACATCTTTGTGCATATAATAGCCTCACTGCTGTTACCATATATAAAACCAGTCATCCATGAGTCTTTTCTAGTTAACTATCCATAAAACCTAGTAAAAAAAAGCTCTGGTTTCAACTGAAAGTTAAGTTTTAAAATTCTCTGCATTCTATATATTTGTGTCCAATATTTTTTCACTTTTTCCTCAACTCTACCAAGCATGATAAAATGTCCCTCCATGCTTTTTGCATTTCCAGCAACAGTTAGAAGTACCTTTATACATCTTAGATAGTCTGTCTGGTGACAAATACCAACAGCACATCATTTTATAGAAATTCTCTTTTAAATTGCAAGACAATGTGAATGTCAGTCCTTTTAACCACATTCTTTCCCACTGATCCATCTGTAAATTATAAGCAACATTCTTAGCCCATTTTCTAATGCACTGTTTAACTTGTACTTCTTCCACTTCAAATCTCAATTGTAATTTATACATTTTAGCAATTACATGATCATTATTTGTACATAATTCTCTCTCGAATTCTGTTACATGTTGTTCTATACCTGGTTACTTTCTATCCATATTAAATCTTAATTGTGCATATGAAAACCATTGAACATCAGATGGTATTTCTTCAGGGAAAGAACCTGGAACACGGCTATCCTATTAGAAAGTGTGGGACAGGCAGAAACAAGTGGTTCTGTATTATATAGGACTCTACAGTGATAGCCAGCATTTTGCATTGTACCCAGAAGTCTATTGGGAGCCAGAGTAGCTTACAAAATTGTCATGTTGCCTAAGCATACCATGATACACCCATAAGTACCCATGCTGCTGCATTCTGGACTAACTGCAGCTTCTGAATGGTCTTCAAGAACAGTCCCACTATGAACACATTGCAATTGTCCAACCAGGAGGTGATTAAGATGTGTATAACCATAATCAGGGCTTCCTAATCCATAAACAGATGCAATTGGTACACAGGCTGAAGTTGCAGAGGCCTTCTTGTCCACAGCTGCCAGCTGCTCTTCAACCAGGAGGTGTGAGTTCAGTAGAACCCCCAAACTGTACACTGATTCTGAGTAGGGGAGTACAGCTCCTCCAGAACAAATGGTACAAAATCTCTAGTTATGGGATCAGAAGGATCCAACATTCACAGTCACTTGTCAGGGTTGAGCTAAAGCTGTTCTTCCGTATACAGGTCTCCACAGTCTCCAGACACTGGAATAGAACCTTGACAGTTGGTCCAGAATGGAGATGTACAAATGAGTATCATCAGCATATGAATGACCTCACCCAGCAGTTTCATATTAATATTAAACAAGAGTGGAGAGAGAGTAGAGCCCTAAGGAACATACCCACTCACCTACATTGATTGAAAATGATCCTGAAGGAAGGAGGAAAACCTCATTGCACCATGTCTCCTACTTCCAATCCCCAAGGCGGTCCAGAAGGATACCATGGTCAATGGCATATTTGACTATAACTGAAATAGAGGAACAAACAACTAAGCAGAAAATAATATGTTTTCTTCATAGTTACCTACTTAAGGTATTCCAGATAGTTTCTTTATAAGCAAATAAGTAGGACAGATAAAATGAGTTTATTTATTAAGTTTGTGGACGGGATGAGAAGGAAGTTTTGCTGCCACTCCTATTGTTAAATGTTCTTATATAGCTGTCTGTACCTCTCTGTATTTATTATGCTGCACACCTTCTGAGAAAGCTCTTGTACTGCAGTGCTTCCCAGGTGACCACACTTGGGCAATTTCCCATGTCTAGGAACAAGTGTGTGAAGTCTGAGCTTCCCTAGGTAGATGTTTACACTTCCCCAGGCTTCTGCATCATAACAGTTTGACTCTTTGCAACTAGCCTCAACTATGAATTATGCATCAGTCAGTGAAAGCCAGTCAGAAAGCTCCCCTGCTATTTAAAGATCAAGAAGGTGGTTAGAAGGGGTTATTTAAAGTGCATGGGCTAAAGTAATCAATGATAAAATCAGGAAATCGTGCTTGTCAACACTTTGAAATTTTCGAGGTTTCTCTGGAAGGCTAGAGGGATGGTTGTTGTGATCACCTCAGACTTTGGATCTGTGGGGAAAAAAGAATAATCATAGGTGGCCATTTTCCCCTACGGTGGTATCAGGAGTCTCTAGTGTGTAGCACAGAGTTGATGTAGCTAAATGTACACTTTGCTTAGCCTTTCTCTTATGGTTATTAAGACACAGTATTATTGTGTGAATCAACCATAATAATCAGTGCCTCCTTATATTGTCCTTGGTCTTCTCCAAGTTCTTTTAGTAGAGAAATCTTCCGTTTCACTAAAATAATTATCTCTCAATAGAAGAGAATATATGTAGCTCAGGGTTGAACTGTGGAGGTCCTAAATAAGATCATCATACCTAGTTGGGTAATGAAACACTTGCAAGCAGACAACCAAGCTCAGAGAGCACCAAGGACTCCACAGAATCTCCTGTGTCAACCATAGGACTCCTTCTGTTTGTGGAAGGGCAATGTTGTCTACAACCCATTATTCTGTCTTATTTGCTCTTAAGAAATTTCTGTTCCCTGGAAGCAATCTAAGATAATTTTTGTAGTGTGATATTAAGCAAAGAACTAAATAAAAGTAGTTAATCATTTGAAGAGGTAAAACAGTCAATGTGTACTAAAGCAACTCTGAAAAGAGCTGGAAATATGAACCCAGTGGTCATAATAACATAAAACAATGTAAAAAGTGATGTAATAAGGAAGCAAAATATCTGGCAGACTTTTCTAGAGAAAATACAAATATGTTAAGAGAACTTATAGTAATGTCAGAAGTTTGGAGTTATTTTTATGCCAAACAGAATTCTGGAATAAATTGATATAACTAAATGGAAAAGTAGTGTTTAAAGATGCAATCCAAGTTTTAATTTAATGAACAAAAATATAAGCAGCATGGCTGGAAAGATATGTTGATTTAATAAAACTTTAAATGAAGCATTCCTTTGAGTAGCTTTGTGAAACATATGCCTATATTTTTAAATAGGGCAGCCATGTTGCTTTGCTTTGTTGGAGAAAATAGATTTCTGAGCATGTGCAATATATACACAAAAGCCTTGGAAGAGGTGTTTTCCATTGTGTTAAGAGTCTCATTGACGGTAAGTATATTGACCCTCTACTCCAATGGGAATAATACATTTTCTCATTGGCACAAAGCACTTCTTCAGATGCATTGTGTCTATTTCACAGCCTTAATAAACAGTGAAAAATCTGCTACCTGGATGTCACAAATGATTTAATTAGTTCAAAATAAGAAGCAATTTTCTCAGTAGGTGATAGCACCTCACCAATCTTGCCTGGACCTAAAGCTGAGTAGGTTGGGCCACATTAGTACTAGGATGGGACACCAACAGGGAATACAAGTATACAGGGTGAGCTTGATGAGGTAGAAATTTGGTCACAAGCAAACAGTCTGATACCAATTAATCCATTACCAAGTGTAAGACACAGGTAGAAACAGTGCTTCCCACCCAAAACAGATTGGTTTCTAGTCCATTATATCATGTAAGTAGGAGAAAAAGGCATGAGGATTTGAACCTTGATTTTGATATAAATAGGGCATACAACTGATACACAACATTCGCTGGAGTTCTTTAATAATAGTTTATTAACTTTGCTACAATAAATCTACATCAAAGCTTTGGTGTCCTTGAAAGTCTATTCTTGCATTTTCTTGCCTAGCTGGCTAACACCCAGGCTAGAGCAGACATTATCTAAAATGCAGTAGCCTCCCAAGACCTCAAGCAACCTGCCCAACATCTGTTAACTTGGAACTGTAGGAGGAAGAAGTCTTCACCAAAAAGCACAGCTACAGTATATAAGTCTCTGGTATCTTTGAACTGCAGTAAGCAATCAACTGTGGTGTCAGGGCCTTCATTCCTGACTTCAATAAAGCTTCTAATCTTGCTGAGTTGTGTCTGAAAGTCTTCTGCCAAGTCCAGCCTAGAGCTGAACTAAAGGTTAAGTATCTGGAAGCCTATGATTTACTTTAAGACTGGGATGGTAGTTTGATGACCAAGGCTGTAGAGATACTCCTCAACTTATGACCACAATTGGGACCAGAACTTCTGTCACTAAGCGATGCAGTCAGTAAATGAGTTGTGCCTGATTTTACTATCTTTTTTGCCGTGGTCATTAAGCAAATCTGGCTTCCCACATTGACTTTGCTTATCAAAAGCCCACTGGGAAGGTTGCAAATGGTGATCATGTGCCTCTGGGATGCTGCAACTGTTGTAAATACACACCAGCTGCCAAGTGCCTGAATTTTGATCACATGACCATGGGGACACTGCGACAGTTGTAAGTGTGAGGACTGGTCATTAGTCACTTTTTTCAGCACCATTGTGACTTCAAATGGTCATTAAACAAATGGTTGTTAGTCAAGGATTACCTGTAAGCTAAAGTGGGATGTTAAAAAAAAATCCTAAAAGAAGGTCCTAGCTAACAACCTCCATAACACTGTCAAGAACAAGAAAATTGCACAGTTATGTACTTGCAGTCACCAACTGCTGAGCTTGATTGGAAAGTATTTTTACTTTTCCCCTCAGAAAAGATAGTTTTAGATTAATTTGCATGGGAAAGATGTCGTGGTTTTGTACCAAAAATACTGATTAAACTCTCCTTCTGGCAGGCAGACGCCACAAAGTCAAACAGATGTAAAGCAGAGGATTAGGATCCATACAAAAAAGTTTTCCATTTAACAGCACATTGGAATCTTGCCTTCTCTACATGTTAATGTCAGGTTTAAATCCTGGGCTTCTTCCTCCACCTTTCAAGTCAATGACCATGTTATTGCTTGTTTCCTGATCTAGAAGGTTTTTGCCTTCTGTTCCTAATTCATAAAATGGCTTTCCCTGGCATGAGAATTAGAAATTCTTACTCCACCAGCTTCAGCTTTTACAAAAGTGATATTTGTTAGATGAAATGAGCTTTTGAATAGTTTAGAATGTGAGCTCAGATGTTTTTGCAGGACAATTGATTTAGTTAAGAATGAAGCAATTTGTTACGACTCCTCCCTCAAGTCCTACTCCTCTGCATCATCACGGCATGGGAGGGAGGGGGCAGTGTTCCTGGGAAGGATGACCAAAGAACACTGGGAGTGCATGTCAAGAGTATATAATCCCAGCAGGGTCACCCAAGGCATGAAGTTTATCTCAGCTGCCCAACTAAAGCAAGTAGGCACCTATGTTGGGCAACAACAGCATAGGAAGATGCTGGAAGCTGAAGATTATTTTAGTGACAATGGCAAAGAAATCATACTGCATGGGAGAAGGCAATGGTAAATCACTCCTGCATTTTACCAAGAAAATCACATGGATAGAATGTATAAATAAGTATATAAATGAGACAGTGCTAGATGTTGGGCTGAAACTGAAGACTTACAGCTAGAAAACCACACAGTTTACTATTTAGGACATAAAAACAAAGAAATAATAGCATTGCTTTCATAGTTAGGAAGGGTATAGCAAGAACAGAACTTGGCTACAATGCAACCAGTGACCAAGTAATATCAGTTAACCTATGGACAACCCTTTAATAAGATGATTATCCAACTTTATGCTTCAACCACTGATGCAGAAAAAAAGAAGATTAATGAGTTTTATGATCAGATTCAACTTGAAATTGACAGAACATACAAGCAAGGTATGCAGTTGTGGTTGGAAACTAGAATGTCAACATTGGAAGTATTAAGCAAGAAAATGTAGTTGGGCTTAGGAAAACAAAATGAAGCAGGAGAATGGCTTATCAGTTTCTGCCAATTCAGTTATTTTTTCATTGTTAGCACAGTCTTTAAACAATTAAAATGACATCTATATATATGGACATAACCAGATGAAGTATGCAGTATCCAATAACATAGGTAGAAGGAGATAGAAAAGGTCAGTTATAAACAGCAAAAATGTGGCCAAGGTCTGACTGTGGAATTGACCATGAACTGCTCATATGCAAGTTTCAAGCTAAAGTGGAAGAAGAAAGGTGACCATTTTCCATGATATGATCTTGAATATCTATCTACCATTTTCAAGGAAGGCATCAAGAATTATTTTGAAGTCCTGAACTTCATTGATTGGGAACCAGAAGAATTATGGAATGAACTTAAAGAATAAACTTATTAAGGATGAATGTGAGAAGAGACTGCCCAAGATCAAGAAACAGAACTGGCTGTCAGAATGAAGCATGGAAATTGCGAGGAACAGAAGATCTCTGAAAGGAACTTGATTAAGAATGTGAGAGAACTGTTAGAAAAGACAAGAAGCAGTATTATAACAACATCTGTAAAGATATATAAAATAAAAAAAGATATGGACATAATAAGGAAAGTCTTCCAAAACATCTCCAAACCCAGAAGAATTCTCCAACTTTGAATTGGTATGCTAAAGGATGCCACTGGACAAATAGTAACTGATTCAAAGGAGATAAACAAAATGGAAGGAGTATACTGAAACTGTATACCATACAGATGTCAATATCCAAGATACCATAGAAGATATTCCCTACAAGAATGTCTAGTACTAGAACATGAATTTAGATCACTCCAGTTATTACCAAGTATTAAGGCTATAGGAATTGATGGAGTATCTACAGACATATGGTGAGCAACAGATGAAGAATCAGTAGAGATGTCAACCAAGCTATGTCAGCAAATCTGAAGAACAACACAGTGGCCAGCAGATTGGAAGAGAATCAATTCCCAAAGAAAGGAGACTTAACCAATCCCAAAGAATGGAGACTTAACAGAGCGTGAAAACTATCATACAATATCCTTAATTTCATACACTTCACTATTACAGAGAGCAGTTCAATTGTGTCAATTATGTCAAGTTGTAAAATGTGCTTAGAAAAATGAGAATCTCAGAACATCTCATTGTTCTCATGTGAAACCTATATTCAGGTTAGGAAGTCATAGTACAGATGTTCAGAGGCTGGGATGTGTCTATATCTACAAAGATCAGAGTTGTACAGGCAATGGTTTTCCCTGTGACAGTCTATGGAAGAGAAAGGTGGGCTTTGAAGAAGCAGAAGCATTGATGCTTTTGAACTTTGGTGTTTGAGAAGACTCTGAGAATACAATGGAGAGCCAAGAAAACAAATAGATCATTGAACAAATCAACCCAGAGTGAGGCATAAATGACCAGGCTCAAATTATCATACTTTGGACACATTATGCAAAGACCTATCTCTAAAAAGAAGTCTATAATGCTGGGAAAGATGTACGGATAGAGAAAAAGATGAAGACCATCAGCAAGGTGGATGGACTCAATTATCAATTACAGCATCAATGGATATACCATTGGAAGACCCAAACACCTGACGGACCAGGTTAGGAACAGATCATCTTGGATAAAATCTATCTATGTGGTTGTAAGAATCACCACTGATTTGATGATACATTATCAATCAATTAAGCAATCTTAGGAAAAATTTAGAACAATATAATAGAAATCATGCATTTAATTTTACTGCTTGAATTTTTTTCCTTGTTGATTTCAGAAAGATTGGTAAACAACTATTGATATAGTAGTTACTTTTAATACAATGAAGAATGTATGCCAGGTCATGTTGTGCTTCATAGTGAAATATCTTCATATGTATTTGAGTTGTCCATAAGAGACAGAGGTGGGGAACAAAGAAATAGGCTGGTAACAATATAACAGGAAACACATGTCTCAGTGAGATTGTTGATTTGCTTCTAGGTAAATGCGTCCCATGTCTTGCTAGGGTCACAGCTTAATTAAAACAATGTCACTTTAAGAGATAATGTTGAGTAGAAGGATCTAAGTCACCATGCTCATAGTCTTATATCCTAATCGTTAGACTACATTAGTGTTCAAAACATTAGCCATCCACAACTAATTATTATGTCCTTTTTTAAAAATGTGTTTTTATAACATCAGCTGCAAAAATTACAATGGAGGGTTGTAAACTATGTTACCCATCAGGGTCTGCATATTAGACTTTAACATCCTATTTGGTCATCTTTATGGAATATTTGTCAACTCTGCTTTTTTAAAAAATTAGATCATTTTAAATGAGGTCACTACTAGTTACTGCATTTATAAATCAAAAAGAAGTCAGAATTGATTGTGAAGCCTGAAGTTTCTGAAAGCATGTAGCAGTTATGTCCTATTCCTTTCTTAGCATCTTAATGAGCATTACCCCAAGCGTCCTCTGTTTTCCCAAATAGCATTCATCTCTATCTGATTTATTTTTCAGTCTGTCAAGGTAGTATTAATGTTTTGAATGTGGACTTCTGTTATTACAATGTAAATTCTGCTTCCAGATACAATAGTTGACAATCTTATTAGGATTTTCAATGTGATTGTTTGAATTATTTTTCCCCTGCATTGATAGTTACTAAAAACTGTTCACATTAGTAAAATCTCCCCACGAAACCCCACTCCTAACCCAAAGAATTACATAGTCAGATTCTACATTAGATGTAACCACTTGGGGGCAGGGAAGTTTGCTGCTGTTGGAGCAGAAGATTGAAAACTTCCTCTGGATTACTGCATCAACTTTTTGCTATCAATTTGCACTAAACAAAGAGGTAGCAGTAAGTTATGGTATGGATTGAGAAAACAGAGCCTTAATGACATTGAATAAATCTTTGAAATGTTTTGCTTTGGGCTACCATATACAACCCCAATCTTTTAATGTTGAAAGAAATATATTGGATATTGCATATCCACAAAATTCTTTTGATTTATTCTTTAACCAGATATTTAAGGAAAGACTATATTTCATTAACAATGTAATAAATAGCTGCTGATCTATTTTTAATTAATCATAAGTAAGTAATGGGTTGAGATCTAGATTGATACCATCACATTTGACGAGGAACATTTTAGACAATGGAGAAGATCTGTCTGTCTGTCTGTCTGTCTGTCTGTGTCTCTCTCTCTCTCTAGTGTTAATCACTCTATGTTTCTAAAGATGAGAGTATAGGAAAGTTTAAAATAATATATTGAGTTATTAATTTAAAAATCACAACCCACATTTTGATAGTTTCAAAACCAGTGTGGTTTAGAAACAAAAAGAATTACAAAGCATACTAGCAGTCCATGTAGAGCTACACACTATTTGTTTTTCAAGAAATAAGGTACTTTTAACTCTATATTGGATTGGATTTGTTTGGGGTTTTACTAAATTATCAAAATATCTATCAATAATGTAATTAAACGTATCACGCCAAATGATTTGCATCATTTCAGAAGATGCCTGTGATATACTGTATAATATGGATGCATTATATTCTTAAAAGCAAAAACTAAAATTAAGATATGCATTTAAAAATGTCACAGGTGTATTCATTTTGGAACACATATGCATCTGAACATAAGAAATTGTGAAGGGCTATCAAGGCAAGAATCTGAATTAAAGCATTCCAAAAGATGGCTATCCAGTTTTTAGACATACCTAGTGAAAGTGAGTCCATAATCTTCCTGTACAAATGCTTTCATTGTTAAACCGATTTTTAATTTGGATTTGTTAAATTTATTTTTTTGCCTAACATTCATTGTAACTTCTGTATCCTGAATGGAATACGCCATTTGGATCTTGATATAGCCCTCAAAGGTTCTTTCCTGAATACCAAGCATGTTATGGTCAGTGCCAGATGGTAAAAGAGTCTTTTCAGTGATGGCTGCCTGGCTATCAGTTGTTTTCTCCAGAGAAATGCACATACTTTGTGGCCTGCATTTTCTAAGACTTTTTCAACTCTTGATTTCAAAATGTTCAGCCTGTTTTAATATATACTTGCTTTTGTATCAAAATTTTCTGTCATTTATTATTTGTTATTTATTGCTTTATAAGTTATTCCTTGTAATTGCAAGCTATTTTGTTGTTAAACTGTTCAGCGGAATTTTGCTATTAGGCAGCAGACAATTATGGTTTATGGATTAGAATATCCGGACTGCTGTCATTTAAAAAAAATGAATGATGACCTTGTTGCAGCATCTCAATTTGTTTGAAAACAACAAATATATAACCATATTTGTATATCATGAACTACCTGCAAGATTTGGTTTTCTCCTGACAGTGTCTCAGTGTTACAATCCAATTACCGTGTGTGGCTGGCAGATAACAACATGTTGTGGTTGTCATTGTCCCTCATAAAGAAGAAACCTCCAGGGTGTGTTGGAATGAAATAGACCATAGGAAATGAAAGCCTCTCCAATCAATCAATATTTAATTGATGCTGGCACAACAACTGGGAACTAATAGATGGAACAGTTTTATTTGTCTATCTCCTGTTCAAATTATCATCTATCCATTTGTACAGTGATCAAACCCTGGAAACCTAGCCCTGAAACCAAAGCATCTCCAGCTGAATATTTCTTTCAACAAGAGCCCCTGAAGAGAAATTAATTACTTCTACACAGCCAAGAGAAGGTTGATAATGGAGCCCTTGGGTTAGGTGCCATTCTGAAGACAAAGGAAACCATTTGTTAAGGTAATACTGGGAATATTTTTCACTCAAGCTACTGTGAACAACACTCTGACCTAGTCAGGCATCATATGAACTCCAAACTGATAGATAGAACTGAAAAAATGATTGGAGGGGGGAGAAAGGAGGATCATACAATCTAAGTTAAGCCTGAAGTGTTCCTTTCATAACCCCTGTGACTGCAAGCTGCCAACACTTGGCAGAGTCATTTATTCTGAATGGTTCTTTGCTAGGTTACTTGCAAAAGCAGTCAAAGAAATTGTAGATGATGGTCAACTTCTGAGCCTAATTTAAAGATTCGTGTGACAGCAACCAAGGGAAGAGATAAACATATCAGAAATAAGGATGGGGCGGGGGGGGGAAGCTTTTCTGGCAGTGTTGGAGTAAATAATGCCATAAAGGTTTAATATTTACAACACGAAAGCTGTTCAGAATCTGAAATATTCATACAGTGAAGATGAAATATATTATAAATATAGGGCAGTCCTATCTGCTTGGCTGAAAAGCTCTGAACAGAGCACTAGCACTCTTAGGTTGCAAAGTCTATGCCAGAGGAAGAAATAATATTTTTTTTTATTAGTTATTTTACATATTCTTCCCTTCCCCTGTCATTTTTTACCCTTTAGGTAGACTTTATTTGTTTATGGATTTATACCCCACTTTCTGTCCACAAATTCAAAGCGTGCACTTCCTCCTTCAGTGTTTTCCTACAACAACCTTCTAAGACAAATTGGGATGACAAGAGCTGGCTGCCCCAAAGTCACCCAGTAGTTTTCTGTGGGTTAAGGGTGGCCTTGAACCTGGATCTCCCTGAGCCTAGTCCACTACCTTAACTACAATACCATATTGACTTTCTTGCCTTTCATTAAAGGTAATGAGAATGATTGTTCTATGACCATTCCTGAGTGAGTATAAATGTGATTACATAATAATTTGAGTATTTATTTGAATCCAATGGCTCCATGGCCCCTCTGAGCATGCATCCTGGATGGCACAGCATATTTTGTTTTGTTTTCACTATTTAACCATTCTTGAAGGCTGGTAGGTAGTGAACAGGAGGGGTTTTATGATATCTGATTCAATTCTCCAGAGTAAATTTCATGCATTGGCAGGGCATTGGATTAGGTGACACTTAAGGACCTTTCCAACTCATTCTATAATTCTATCAATTTCAATTAATAGGACCTTAATTCTTAGATAAAGAGTTTTCAAGGTGCTATTAACTTGTTTTATGATCTAAGCTGAATTTCTCCTCTTATCCTGCTGTGTCTGTTAAATAGAAGACTTAAATAATAACTACATTAAATATTGGTTTAAGGCACACCTAAAGTACTTTCTGAAGACTTTCCCAACTCTACTGATTCTATGGTTCCTCTTGAGTTTAAAACTGTCATCTGAAGCACTGTGCTAGCCTTCCCCAATGTGGTGTTTCCAGATTGATTGGACTACATCTCACATCCTTGGTCACGCTTATTGGAGAGGGTGGGAACTGTATCCAACATACATTTGGATGTAGTTGGCTGATTATAGTACGTTGGATGAATTTCTCACCCTCTCCAGTCAACTAACTTTTGTGAATCACAACTGTTACTGCATTGTGTGTGTGTGTGTGCACACACATGCATGTGCGCGCACACACACACATTCATAAACAAATCAAGAGGCTATGGTTTGCCACTTAGTGAAACCCTTATTCATTCTCTCCAGCATATGGAAAATGAGGTTTTATCCTTTTAATTATTAAGGTTAGTCAACTTAAGCTCTGGAGTTTTCACATGAAATGAAGAGTTACAACATGATAAGATTTATCCAACTGGAAAACACTCCTAAATCCATAACCAATATTTTTGATGCTCCAATTATTTATATGTATGTGTGTATGTATGCATGCATGCATTTAAAGACCTACACCACTACACAATGTGTGGGTGTGGGTGTATTTGCAGTGAACCTTTATTAGTATTTATTGACACCAACACAAAAACATCTTCTGACTTACTGTATCAGAAAGACACTTTATACTTCTGGTCCAGTATGGCAGCTGTTGGCTCTACAGTATCAACCTTCCCCCTAAGTGAAGATTAGGAGAATGTGGGACTGCATCATAAATTAATTGCTAAGCAGGCAACATAGCCTTCTCTTTTTAATTAACGGATAGTTGAGAAGGAGATATAGTCTCTAAATCATGCCAGAAGTTGCAGAACTGTCCTCCCACACATCACTCTCCATATTCTAGTGAAACTCAACAACAAAGAGCTGCAGTTTATTTCCAAATTAGAAGTTCCAGTATTCGAAGAACTTCAAAGAGCCAATTTAATTCTGGATT
Organism: Liasis olivaceus; assembly: GCA_030867105.1. Taxonomy (NCBI): domain Eukaryota; kingdom Metazoa; phylum Chordata; class Lepidosauria; order Squamata; family Pythonidae; genus Liasis; species Liasis olivaceus. The sequence goes on from CM061352.1 coordinate 42,021,436, forward strand.
TTCTGAAAACTCAAACCCCACCCCCTGGGGAATTGGGAAGTGCTCATGATTTTAAGTAATTAAACATTTCTGTAGATGCTCTAAATAGTCAATGCTCTTTGGTGGATGCCCTTGAGAAAAGCATGTCAGAATAGTAATTATCTCTCATGAGAACAGATTAAATCAGTTTGAATCTCTTGATAAGCAATGACTTAAAGATTTTGTTGGGAGGCAGAAAGGGAATAAGGATACCTTGAGTGAATCAACTCTTTTGTAGGGTCTCTAACATAAACATAATTTATGCCTTTTTAATATTTCTTGCAGTGCTGAGTCAGATCAGTCTCTGGTGTTTTATATGGAAACATTCCTGTATTATTATTCTTTTCATTAAGCCTGAATGCAGCTTAAAACAGGTAGAGCACCATTTAGATGTTTATTTCAATCACCAACTGAATTGTACTGGTTTGGTTTGTTAGAACCACGATGTTGAGATACTGTTTTGTTAATGGGAAAGCAAGTTCAGTCTTTGGAATGGAAAGATAAGAAAAATTTCTCAGCTCTTTTTTTTTTTTTTTTTTATCTGCTTAACAGTCATTACTGACCCTGCAGTGACTGCCCCCTAGCGGTTTTCAAGGCAATTGCATCTTTCTAGTTTCGGAATTAGACTTTGCCAGAGCCTAATTCCTAGAGCGTCAGCCCAGCTGGCAGCACAGGAGGCGGGATTTCCGTTGCTTCGCGCCCCTTTTTCGGACGAGCGCAGTTTCGCGCTTTTTACCGGCAACTTGTCCCATCTCTCTGTTGAGCCGCTGCCAGCATTTTTCCTCCACCGGAGTGAGAGTGCTCATTTATCTACTCACGTATGTTTTCGATCTGCTGAGTTGGCAGAAGCTGCGGGTATAGAAACAAGAGCTCACCTTGTTAACGCGAGGCTGGACTCGAACCGCTGAAGCTTTCAGCCATTTCTGGCCGGCACTTTCAGCGTTATTAAGCCGCTGCGCCACCGCGTCCCCCTTCTCAGCTCTACCTCCTCAGATAATCAAGGAACATACGCTGTTTAATGGAACATAGTTGACAGCAGGATAAAGTAGGATGAAACTTTTTTGTGTCCAGGTTTTGTTTTTGTTTTTGTTTTGTATTTCCCTGGATTCTGGCATCAGTGTAGAAGTTACTGTATACTTGAATTGATATCTTGTAGTGCTGTATGAAACCTTTGCATTGGAACTGGTCACATCTGCAGTTTATAAATCAATGTATATGGTATAATTCATGTATGGAATGTAATTCCCTTTAAAAAAGAGACAAAAATACCTCAATAAGAAGAATCAGAGAACCCCATGGACTCCACAATTCAACCCTGAGCTACTTATACAGTATTCTCTTCTATTGAGACAAAAATAGCTTAAGAAGCAGTAATTAAGCTATTGTGCAAATTGTAATAGGTGGGGTATAAATATGTATTATTTGCCTATTATTAACATTGCTTTGCCTAAAAAGACAAATAAATGATAAATAAGAACACATAGAGACAGAAGTCCTGATTGTTGTCCTACAAGGAATATAGCATTGTATTTCCAAGCCTGATTTAAAGATAAGAATCATAAGAAAAGAGAGTCTAATTCTGAAGCTGCACACTGCAATTAGTATTTGCAGACGTCCTAACCAGCCACCTGCTCAGGTCACTTGGTTACAGTCTTTCCCACTAAGACGAAATATCAAGATGGATTTGCCTCCTATTTAAGTTACTGTGTTAATATACACATGCAACTTTTATGCAAAATTGAGTTGTGGAAACAGAGCTTAAATTCTAATACTAGAAAAGCTTCTAGAACTTACATCAGATAAATTATCTTAACAACGATTATATTCCAAATTTATGCATGTAATAACTTTGATTGTAGCAAACTTTTATTTCATTTCTTTATTTTTTACTGTTAGGATTATGATGCATGTACATGTAGACATATTGTCATCACAACCATAACTGAACAATGCTGTGGGTGGAAAATCATAATGTGTTAAAAGGGGGCAGAGAACATGACAGAAATTCCATCAATGTGTGATGCAGTTTTAATCTTTTAAAAATTTATATGTATATACATATACATATTATACACACACACACACACATATTCTGAAATTATTAACATCTTTCAAATGACAGAGTACTATTGAGGTTATTAGTTATCTAAAATGTAAAAAAAAAATAAACCTAATATACTATGGAGATTTCAAAAACAGAACGGTATACAGAATGAGGAGACAAAAGCAGGTTGAGATTTAAAATTGGCAGATATATGGCTTTTTAAAGTCATCATAGTGCATAAGTATACATTTATCAATATTTATTTAAAGCAGAGCTTCTTGATTTACATTGAAGTGAATATTTCCTATGTTCATTTTAAAACAAAGGAATGATAAGCCTGCTTTTAGACAGAAATTGATCGTTCCAGTACTATCTAGAGCAACTCATAAGCAAATTAGAAAAACAATGTATTCATAATTTTAATGTGTTTACTGAAATTAAACTAATTAAAATAGTATACCAATATCAATGGACATAGTAATGCTGGTTAAATGCTACATCTTAGATAAAGGCATCATACCTATGAAAACCAATTATCAAAGAAGATGTTCAAGTCCTCCTTGTGGAGTTCTTAAGGTCCTTGGTTGGTCAATTAAATAGCCTGCAGTAAAAAAATGGTTACCTTGTTTGAGAAACAAGGCAAATTGTGTTCATTTGACTTCTATTTTTAGTTTTCTACAACATTCTTCTCGATTGTGAGATAAAGCTTTAATACAGCTCTTCTTCTAGGTGCACACCCAATGCATTGGGCATTGGGCAAGCTGAAACTAAGTACACACAAAGCTGTTGCTTTTTCTTCCCAGAGTATAATACCATTTCCTAGTGCTGCAGTTTTTCCACAAATGTTCTATAGTTCCAGTTCACAAGTTTCTATATTACCTTTACTTTGTCCTGTGTACTCCTGGGTACTCGTAACCTTGGGCAAATCCCACTTAACTAGGCTGATTTGCTTTATGTTTGTAATACATAGTAGGAGGCAGACATTTTCACCTTGATTTAGATAAGACAAACTATAATTATTATTCCTGGTAACCATCATAAGGTAGATGGATCAATTTTCATTTTGTCTCCTTCGCTTCACCTTTCATTTTCCCCTCAGAAAACCAGGAATAATCAAAACCCTTTTTCATACCATGACTTAAGACCACAGCACTGGTTTTCTCAAAATGATCATAATTATTTTGAAGTGAAAACAAGTTTTCCATCACAACAATTGACCTGTTCTTTCCATTATAGGTCTGCAATGCTCACACATTACTAATGTCAATTACAGTCATCTTTATTGTTGGGTAGATAGAACACACAGAAGAGCGTATATTTTCATTGTAGAGGTTTCCAGAATAATCTCAGATAGCAAGATCTTAGTGATGGTGAGTCAAAACAGAGAGCATTAAGTTAGATGAAAATTTCTCTAAATAAGGGCATAACAACTTAATGTACCAATTTTAATAGAGTTTGTCTTAGCTATTTTTAAAATGCTTCATAAATATATGTGTGTCAATTATTATTATCCCTACGTTTACTGATGGGATAATCCACTGACTTTAACTGAGGACATCCTGTGCATTGTCCAAACTCTGTTTATTCCTTCTAAAAATGGTCTGAAACTTTTAGTTGGATAGCAACCTAGTTTATTTATATTAACTACAGTATACATTGCTTATTATCATTTTATTTTATTTTATTTTATTTTATTTTATTTTATTTTATTTTATTTTTAGGAGAAACTTCATCCCCCAGCTAGCTTCTCTTCCTGTTCTTTTCAGATTATCCTTTGCTGTATAAGATATTGGATTCTCCTCCTTCATTAATTGATCAGAAGCATTTTACTATAATCTCCTGACCAAAGCATGCTGCAAAGAATCCATACTGCAGCATTATGATAACCTTTGCATATCAAATTATTTTGATTTATCAGTCTCTCTTTTTAGAAATAATGATTTAAGGGGATGGATTCATTTTCTTCCTCTGAAGGAGCCAAGACAGAAATAACAATACATTATATCATTGTCATTTGAAGTGAAGTTCAAAAAAGACCTCACTATGTACTTTCAGTATAATGGAACCATATATCACAGATAGCAAATGAAGTTTGTCAGTGCTAAGTGGTCATTACAGCTTGTGGTAATATTCTTCTATGAACTGCATTTTTATACTATGTCATATTAATAAAAATACATTTTTGTAACAAACAATGATGTTTTGAAGATTAGAGCTGCAGCTGCTTCATCTCCACTGAACTTATGAATTAGTAATGAAACTTCTGAAATAAAACAATAATGCGAATGAGATACAGAAGTTGTCAGTGCAGTTTATAAAACATCCAACCTCAGCCTCATACATCCAACTTTCTATGGTTTCCTCCAGGTGCTACCATGGTATTTATGCATTCGCTATTCATTTGTTATTTACAAATCTAAGTAGATCATAGGAGCACTATTTAGGCCTTATCCCAACTAGCTTGCTTAAACAAGATAGAATTCAAAATCAAACAGAGGGAAACTTACAATATCATTTGTGATTTCAGCATGATGTGGAACAAACCCACATCAACAGAACTAATCTGGGATTGATTTAGATATATATTCATTTCAGGCTGCAGGGAATGCCAGCAATATCAGCTAGTATCCAATGCATAAATATGGAACAATCCCTACTTTCCCTAGTTCCTCTATAAATTAACTTTGTTCCTTACATGAAATAAACACAGTCTGGCAGTTGTTGTTGTTGTTGTTGTTGTTGTTTCCAATCCAAATACTTTTGTGGGTCTTTCAACTGTCCTTTACTTTTCATCTGATAATAGGAGAAGTTCTTGATTTTGGTTATGGTCAAACCTGGTACTTGGATTGTAAGAATTATTAGTTTCTTCATTCTAAGAACACTGTATGAACCTATAATATTCAGCTGTACTGGTGTTTAGGGTACTCCTAAATGTTCGGTTGGAGGCCCTGTGACCATGAAATCTTGATACACACAAAATAGTGCATGCATTTGCTAGAAAAGTCTTAAAGCCACATTAATTAACAGCTGGCTCAAATTTTGTAAACATTTGAAGTGCTTGTAATTACTGTGGATGCCCATTCCATCAATGTTTTCAATGTAAATATTAACTATGTTTAACACTAGTTGTATAGCAAGTGGTGTACATATGGAACACAAAGAGAGAGATGAAATTATCATATCAGATGATGAAGAGATACAACTTAAACCAAAAAAGAAAAGCCAAGCACATCAAAAACACATAAATACTACTAACTTAAAACCTAATCTAACATGAAGAAGGGAAGGGAAAAAAATCCCTGTTCTTACATTCAACAGTTGGAGGGGGGAGGAACAATAAGGGTAAATGTATCTTCAGTATGCTCTTTAAACAATGTTACTAGTTTTGTTTTTTAGTTCTTTTCCCAATTGAAATCAACTTATTATATATTTTGATTATAACATTGATTTGGACTAACTAGATTGCATTATATGTGTTATTTGTACAGCTTATCCATTGTTCCTTAAGGTTCTACAAATGTTTTGCTTTGCTGTTGTTGTCACAGAGAATGGCCTGATATAAATAAATGACTTTAAATAATTGAATGGTGGAATTTCTTTTGGTTGATTCTGATTGGCTCTTAATAGACTTTTCTTTCTCCATCTTTCTAGATACTTTCATTTTGTTTCAGTAACAAACTTCATATATAATTTTGGATTCTATACTAATTTTGTAGTGCATTGGTTTTATTATAATGCAGTCTTACTTTCATTTGAGATAAAAGCTTAAGTTTAGTCTTAGAAATTGAAAATGACATCCTTTGTCTTAGTTGTATACTTTGCTTTTTCTAAACAAGAGTATCCTTTGTTGTCAGTCAGCTTTTCACATATCTCCTAACCAGCAGTGGAAGAGTCTAACTGCTATTCATTCAACACTGTCAATTTAAACCATGCAGAATTCTGCTTTCTGAAGTTCCTATGTCTCAGGATTCCCTTGATGGGAAGCCAGTGGCTCACCAAGAATTAATGAATAGAAAATGTATTTTCAGCAAGCAAAAGTGAATAAGAATTACTATTTTATATCTTCATGCTGCCTCAGTATTTCAGAAATTTGTATTCTCTTAGGGCCTAATCATGTTTAGGGTAGGCCTACTCAAATAAATGGGAAAAGTTTATTATGTTGACTAAACTGTTCCATTCTTTATTCCGTTGTCTGTCTGGATCAGTACTAGTGGTTTACCATAAAGATAAGTTATAAGTTAGGTTTGGAGGAGGATTTTTTTTTTTTTTTGGTGGGGGGAAGATCAGGACTATTTGGGTATTAGGCTATAATAGTTGGAACCAGGACAAAATTAAATTATAGTTTACATGGTTGCTTCCCATATACTTAATAAACTTCACATTACTGGCAATGTTTGAAAGGCTTCCTGGGTTCCGTGTAGCTCTGGGGCCTCAGGTGTGCACTGAGCAGAAGAGATAATCCAAGCCATAATGGTTTATTCATATATATTTTACTTAGCTGTCATTATGCATGAACACAGACTATGTTTCATCATTTATCTTAACCTCCTTTCCTGCCATTCAGGGAGAAAAACAAATAAATTCCCTTACAATCAAAATGTTTATTTCTGATTTTGCGTGATACTTACTTCTTAAAAAAGGATAATATTGTTAAAATGTCCCCTGGCTTCAGTTATATGAGATTTTTAAAATTATCTATCTATCTATCTATCTATCTATCTATCTATCTATCTATCTATCTACCTATCTATCTAAAACATTTATGTAACTACCCATATTGAATCAAACTCTAGGCAGCTCACAACCCAAAAATAAAAACAATATATATCTACAATAAAATTAAAGCAAAAAGATGTAGCACATCAGCTAAACTTTCCCATGTAGTCCACAAGAAGTTCATCTCACCAATCGCACCTTATCCTTATCCCAGCACTCACCAATATCACCAGTACTTGGGGGAAAAGCCAGGTCTTAAGTTCTTTTTGGAAGGTTAAAAGGGTGAGCCAGCTTTCATGTAGATGCTAAAAATTAGATGTGAAAGACCCAAGCTCTGGGGCACCCCACAGTGCAGGGTCCCAGGGCTCAGCCTCTCTTTCCCCACCAACACTGACTGGAACTGGCTGTGGAGGAAGGAGGACAACCACTGCAAAACAGTGCCTCCCATTCCCAGAAGGATGCCATGGCCAAAGGTATTAAAAGCTGCTGAGAGATCCAGGAGGGCCAAGATGGTTGCACCACCCCAATGTTGTTTCAGTACTGTACCCCAGCTTGAACCCACACTGAAAAGGATCCAGTTAATCTGCTTTATCCAGGGCCCTTTGTAGCTGAGCGCCAATCACCCTCTCAACAATCTTTCCTAAAAAGGAAAGGTTGGAAACTGAACAAAAGTTGTCTAATGCTGTTGGGTGTAAGGATGTTCTCTTGAGAAAGGGGTGCACCACTGCCTCCTTCAAGGCTGATGGTACCACCCCGTCCCACAAAGAGACATTAACAACCACTTGGATCCAGTCACATGCCACCTCCCAGGAGGCCTTGACCAACCAGAAGAGGCATGGGTTCAGACTACAGGTGGCAAAGCTCACAGCCACAAGGACCCTGTTCACTTCCTCAGGATCAACTGGCCCCAATTCCTCCCAGATAACAGGGCTCTGATGTGTTTCAGTCACTTCCAAAGGATCTGCTGAACCAGAGTCTAACTCTGAGTGAAGTCAAACTACTTTGTCTAGCAGATGCTGAGGATGTTCCTCACAGCAGCTCTGTAACAGTTCCCCAACTTCTCTTTATCCAGGAGGGGCCTGGTCACCTGAAACAGCACCCCTGGGCAGCTATCTGCAGATGCAATAGAGTTCCTGTGATGCTTTTCTTTTCTGAAGGTTCTAACTAAAAATCACCGGTAACAGAACAATCAGATTTTACAAAATTGCAAAACAACTCCATTAAATCTATTTCTACTGCCCATGGAAAGTGATACAAAAAAAAATGTTTAAACCTCCAATCTTCACTAATCTAAGTGGGAATGGATAGATCATAGCAGCTCCTAATACGTAATATATATTCTAATATTCCCATATCAATGTTAACTCTGGCCAAAGGTGCTGCTACAGACATATATCTTCATTGTCTTCAGTGGTAGAACCAGGTATATTTTATGTGCCTTTCTTAGAGGTTTTTATTTAGAGGAGATGGAGTTAGTTTTAAGGAAAAGTAAAGGAGGAGGAGGAGAAGGAGAAGGAGAAGGAGAAGGAGAAGGAGAAGGAGAAGGAGAAGGAGAAGGAGAAGAATTTTTTTCTTTGTTTCACTGCATTTCAAGAAACCCTTTTATCTTTGGATCTCATTGTGTCCACTAGTCACTTCCAAAGGTTCAGTGGTATTTTTCTCCATATAATATTTTGATGTATATGTGTATAGAGTCATTCCTATGGGTCATAAGGAACATGACATCCTCTGTTCCGTGGGAAATAAAGGGAAATAAAATATAAATATGTTAGCTTTTGCGCTGTGCTCTATGGATATTTGGTACACCTTACCAAAACCATGTTTATGTCAAACAATAGCAATAGCAATGTGTATGATAAAGTTCTATGCTCTTAAAATTATTCTTAGCAGTATCCAAGAGGCACTCATTATCGAACTTTCTCAAAAGACTGTGTATCCATCACTCCTCTGTGAAACCTTCAGACCATTAGCAATACTCTGTTACTCAAGAAATAGTAAACTAATCCCAAATGGGAATGCTATTTTGAAAAGAGCTGATATCTGTCCTCTTATTCCTCCTTACTTTTGTGGCTGTGTAGGAATTGCTATTGATAGCGTAGCTTTTGCTGATTTCAAATTCCCCTATACTACCTCCTCCCTACTACATTCCTCTAGCTGCCAGGTGGAAGCACAATCCTCTAATGCCTTCCTAGCAATGGGGAATTTTTTACACAGTAGTCAAAGCCAGCAAAAAAGGCTTTGACTAAAGTAAGATATTTGTTAAAATTCTCAATTTGATGGATTATAAAAGAAAGCATATTCATGCTTCGAGGGTTATTAGAACATCTGAGAACTCATGCTGGCATAACTTCTGTAGCAGTATTAATCATCACACTCCAATAGAAAAGACACAGAATAAGATTAAAAGGCTCTGTGGCAAAGGGGTCAGATCTTCCTCAATACCTACTTTAATTAAAGGTGAAGCGACTGCTGATTGAAATATACAAAAATGTTAACATGCTAGGTAGGAGCTGGCAAAATGTTAAAAGTGATAATAACTATAAGACGTTGGGGTTTTTTTCTCCCCCTCTATGTTCAGAAAACCCTTTTATTACAGTAGTTGGAAAAGTAGAATGATCTGTTTATATTTTGAAAATTGATGCCATTTTCTAAGCATTCAAATTCAAATTATTTTAAAGATGCATGCATATACCCTTCTGAAGCAGGTACTTTTTTCATTATTCAGGAATTTATGAGTACACAGTACAGTATGTAAGATATACATCATTCAGTAGCTATCTATTTCTGGTTTACTCTAATGTAAATAATAGGATTTAGCTAATCAACTTCAGTTTATCAGCTTTGTACCTATGTCTAAATCAGTTGAACTTCAGAGATTTGTGTCTTTGTGCTGTGTAAAGCTTCAGAGTTGGTTTCCAAAAGGTACTTCAGAGGGTGTGGGAGCTGTCTGCAACTCCCCTTAAACCACCATGCCTTTCCTCAGGATTGTACTGTAATATATATTACAGATTAATCTATATTACTTTTGTACAGACTTTGTCTAATATACAGTTTTAAATGAATAAATTATGTTGTAACACTCACAAAATGATAGCTACATTTAGGCTCCTGCACTGATTTGAACACTCCGCATTAGGGAAGCTCACATTCAAATGCAAAGGGAGCTGATTTCTCCTTCATTCAGAGCAGTGACTCAATCCAAATTACGAGTGCTATGCATAGAAAATATGACATTTAATCCCTTTTACTTAGAAAGCTGCATTACTCAGGGGAAGAAAAAAAAAAGCATATCTTTGAAACTTCAGTTGGCACCAGTTCTCTTAAAAAGCTTACAGGAAGGAGAGTAAAGAAAGGAAATAAACCCTGGATGGCTCCTGTTGCCAAGAAAACAATTGGCATCGTAATTTATTTGTCTGAAAATTCAGTCTGATGGCTAAGTCAGTGTTGTCCAAACTTGGCCACTTTAAGATGAGTGGACTTCAACTCCCAGAATTCCCCAGCCAGCATGGCTGGCTGGGGAATTCTGGGAGTTGAAGTCCACTCATCTTTAAGTGGCCAAGTTTGGACAACAGTGGGCTAAGTGAAGGTGATACATCTATTTAACAGGAAAAAGGGCAGGGCAGGGCATTGAGGTAAGAAAGAATAAATTGTCCTTTGTGTTATTATTGGTTTTGACTCCAAGAGGAACAATTGAATGGCGGCTTGTTTTTCAAATACACAACGCATGAGTTTGGTGAAGAGGAGCACTCTCTGGGAGCCCAAAATTGGAAGGTAGGCCTCAATGGCAAAACTGACACAATACAGTGGTACCTCGAGTTACGAACTTAATCTGTTCCATGACTCTGATCGCAACTCGAGTTGGTTGCAACTTGAGGTAAATTTTCCCATAAGGTTCAATGTAAATACGGTTAATCCGTTCCGCCCTCTGAATTAGGTCACACCACGAGGCAAATTTCCCCATAAGGTTCAATGTAAATACATACGGTTTTCTTCAAAGCCTTCTTCTTGCCAAGCCTGCTCTACATTTTCTTTGGAGCCATGCTGACAAGCACACCAAAAACCTTCCAAACGCCACAAAACACACCACAAGCCTCACCGAACGTCTCCTTGCTACCGCGATCTCACCCACAGGAAGCTGCGACCACGTGGCAGCAGGGCAAATGGCCGCGGATCCGGTTCGTAGCTCGAGGTGGAGTTCGCATGTTGAGATAAATTTTTGGGGCCGGAGCTGGTTGTATCTCGAAAAATTCGTAAGGAGGGGCGTTTGTAACCCGAGGTACCACTGTATATCCATAATGGAAGTTTAAATAAGCAGGAGGGGCTCCCTTATATACTACATATCACACAGCAAGGCAAACTTAGATAGTTAGAATATGGTTTCTAAGAAAATAATTATGAGACCAATAAAAGATAATAGATGAAATTACTTAAACAGATATTAGCAATAACCCTTAATCTTCAATGTTCAGTATATACAAATATTTAAGTTAGTGGCTGAGAAACAAGTGGAGGAAAAGGGAAGAAAGTGTCGCAAATTCTTTTTCTATTTTTTTACTCTATATCTTTCTTTTCTTCTCTTGTGCTTTGCATCTTTAACTTCCTAAAAATCTGTTCAAAGTTTAAATAAAAAAGAGAAGTGAAGGGAAAAAAAAAGATGCAATCCTACCTCATTTCAAATAAATCAGTTGTCCTTCCATTGTTGGCCCCTGTAGTTATTTTACAGAAAGACGCTTTTCAGACATGAAATATCACTAAATCATACATTCAAAATTAAAATCAGGCTTCAGTCCCAAATGTGATGATTTGAAATTTAGCTATATCAAAATCTTTAGGAGTTTCCTCAAGTAAAATACTCTTAGGATAAGGCATTAAACAAGATGTTCTATTTGTTTTCCCGCTTCAGAAACTTAAAATGTGATAAAGATTATCTCTCCCCCACCTCTTGTAAAAAAGTGTATGTTTCCTTTCTTTTTTTCATACTGTTGTTTCATGCGGTATTGCTTATAAAGTCTCTATGAGGGTCAATATCCAAGTTCAAGGGAGTAATGATTCTTAGTTCCTCCTTTTGATGTAGGACTACCAAGCCTAGCCTCAAAAAATCCAGATGACCAATGCATGATAGCAAAGAGATACAGAAAACTTTGAACTCAACGTAAGTGACTCTTAAATCTGTAATGTGTATGTCACCACATAGAAATTGGGTAGCAGTTATAGGAGCATGAAGAAGAGCATAAAATATGCATTCATATCTTCTCTTCAGTTGTCTTTGCCCATCTGGTTTGTCCAGCAGATGGGTACACTCTGGGTTTCAGCAATTAAAGAATCTCTTGTGAGACTGAGGAACTCTTTTGCCATTTCTGCACTCTGGAATGATGTCTCCTCTCCGCCCCTGCCCCCCACCAAGATTTGTGTGGCTCCCACCCTAATGTCATTCAGGAAATTGTTGAAAACCTAATTGTTCTCCTAGGCCTTGGAGACAGGGTGGCTGTGGAGATCTCTTTTTGGTTTGGGTTTGGTTCTTTGTAGTTTGCTCTTCCAGTCTGTTGTATTTTTCTTTACTGAGTTGGTTTTTAGTTGTAAGCCACCCAGAGTCATTTGTGAGTCAGGCAGCCTATAAATTAAATACATACATAAGTACATTCTGGGAACATGATTATTCAGGCATTTTAGTGAATGTATGTGAATTTAATATGTATGTATGTGGGGATGAATTAGATGCACATATAACATCTCATTTTGTGGTAACTCAATTTCCAATTTTGCGCATTTAGCCCAAAGGTCTGAAAGGGGATTATAAATGCATTTAGGTGAAAGTGGTTAGAAGTTTCCCTATAATTAGGAAGCTCATGTTGTCACACCTCACTATAACTAGGTTTTTAACCGCATTCTGTTAAATGCTGTTTAAATCTCCCTCCAGATCTATGTGCTGGGCATGCAAAAGCTAAAACTCATCTGCTCTCACCCAAACACATGGTTATAAATAACAATTCTGCAATATGGTTTTCAGTGCAGGCCTGCGGACCATATAGAAATGAACAACCACCGATGTGACTTGATCGATGTAATCTACCTGCAAGGAGGATCTGTACTTTATTTGCTACTCTTTCATAGTATACTTTTTTTGAGTTCCCAGCTGAACTAAAACCAGATATAAGATTTCTAATCAGATATTTTCTTTTGTGTCAGAGAAGCTCAGTAGAAGGCAATTTGGATCTCTCAAAGCCCTTTGGTGTCTTTTGAAGCATTCTTTTATACTTCTACTCCCTAAAAGTGTATACACGATACATAAATTATATCAACCTTCCATAACTAGATGTTCCCCAGTTCGGTTGAATTACAGTTACCAGCTATTCTGGGTTAATCATTTTGGCTGGAAATATGGGAACTCTTGTCCAAAACTTGTGGAGGGCACCAGATGGAGAAGATTATTTCATTGAAGTAACAATCGTTTTATAGTTGAAATGTAACCGCAAAGCAACTAGTATTCTCTTTCCTGTCAAGTTTGCTGCTTTTGTAAAAATCATTGCTTTCAGTTATATAACCTAATTCCTACCTCAGCAGTATTAAAGCCTTGACACCTTGTTCTGAACATAAAGAGACCTGAATGCTTGTGAAACACCTTTGAGTTTAGAGTTTCAACTCCTTGAAATCACTTTGTGACTGAGTATAATGTACCAGGATGTAAGACTACATCTTTTCAATTCCTTCTTGCCATTGTATTTATATATAGAAATATATAGAAATTTGTTTCCATTCTTTTTGAGATGGGCCTTATCAGTCTAATGCATGAAAGCAGAAATGCCTGGGTTAATTTAAAATGAACTGGATTCTTAGCATTATTCATTTATTTTTGGAAAATTCCATTGTTCATCAATCTAACTTTTCATCTGGTTTCTATGAAGGGGAATATCTACAATTAATGGTCCCAATTTGGTACCAATCAGTACAAGAGAAAGAATGATTTAAAACTGGAATGACACATGATTGGACTGGAAACATATTTAGCCAACAAAAATATATCTTGGAGGGAGATTTGATAGCTAGAGAAAGAAATCATAAATAATATTTGTGTGAAAAGAACTCATTTTAGTAGAAAAGTATGAATGGCAAATGATCAACCCAGGTCAAGTAGAAGGAAATACCCTCTTATGCATGATAATTTCTAGTTGCAGGGTGACGTGATCACTACAGTTTGGAATTTGCAAGAAAACCTCTGCCATTGCCTCCCCCACTCCCCCCCCCCATTTCTCTTTCAGCTAATGCCTCACCCAATTTACAGCTCATAAATCTAAGTATGCTTTCCTTCTGTTCATCATTATATATTATTGAATTTCCCCTTTCTTTTCCTAACTTGCTATTTTTTTCTTTTTGCCCCTACATTTTTCTTCCTCTTCTTAAGCTGTTCCTAACTTTTCCCCCTCTGCCACTGCTGTCTCTATCCCTTCATGTTATTCCTTGCACAAAAGTATATTCCTCTCTCCCTTCAAAACTTGTTTTCTCCAAAAAGTCTTCATCTTTCTTTCCTCTTATCATTACTCATAATTCTTCTTCCTTGTGGCTCAAATCCATAATCTTCTTGAACCCACTCCAACTTTCCTTTCTACATATGATTCCTTAATTTTCTTTCTTATCATTCTTCTGTTTCATTTCTCTCATGATTTGAAGCCACATCTCTCCTGATATCCCATATGTTTCCTTTCTGTTTCTTTTTCTTCTTCCCAGCCACCACTGCCTCTATACTTTTTCCTACTGTAAATTAAAACTATGCCTCACTTGCTCTGTTATCACTACAACCACAACTCTTTCCTTTCCATGCAGGCCTCATTTTATTTCACTTCTCTCATTTTCTTGTCTTTTCAAACACCTCCTTCTACATCTGTTTCCTCTCCATAAGGCCTTCCTTTTTCCTATTCTCCTTTCTATACCATAAATCTCGTTTCTTTTGCCAGGAGCTGCTATCAGGATCAATGACGTTAAAACAAACATAGCCATTCCGTTGCTTCTAGCTCCACAAAAGAGCATGACAAGTATTTTAATTCAAGACCATTCTCAATTATCCTTTTCTGATGTGTGAATTTTTGAACCAATTTGAATCAGGAAGGAAGGAAGGAAGGAAGGGAGGAAGGAAATACCATGATCAGTTGGTAAGGGGAAGGATATTAAATGAGGTTCTGAATTAGGTTTCAAAGCAATTCACTTGGTTAAGTTTCTGAGCAATTCCTGTTTAAAACAGTATGGGAATCCAGAAATAAGTTTTGCTACTAAGTATGGTGATCTTTCTTTATCTCACCTCATATATTTTTTTAAAAAATACAGAATACAAAATGATAAAATAAAATGATAAAAAATAAAAAAATCAATGCAATTAAAATAAAATCCAGAAAATAAATCTAGAATTTAAAATCAAATCAAATTTAACTACATAGTTACATGGTTAACTACTTAACTACGTTCAACAGCCAGCAAGGTTAAAAAAAAAAGGAAAAACTAAAAAAACAATGACCAAATATACTGTAGCTAAGAGGATGTATCAGTGATATAAAATCTAAAAGATTTAGACTTAAAACCACAATAAGAAAAAAAATTGAATAAAATACAGTAGAGCTATATAAAACTTAAGACAAAATAAAAATGGGATAAAATAGAAAAACAATAAAATAAAAGAGCAAAGAAATTTCATTATGTTATTACTCCAAGATTAGGACATCTTATGTCTTTTTATGGAAATTGCTGCAGACAGGAACTTAGTAGTTCTGCTGCTGATGGCAGGGCTCTAATCTGAAAATAGGAAACTGATCACTTGTTTCTCATATTTTTTGTTTGTTTAGAAGTGGTAAAGGTACAGTATGTCTGCGCATAAATTGGCATAAAAATGGCAGTGGAAAAAATACATAGGAAAGGGACAGGTTCATTCAGACCACAAGAACAACATCTCTTGATGAATGAGGTCTTTCCATCTAGTACTGCTGAGTGTAAGACTTTGAAGTAAGCAAGAGAAAAGGCTCCATAGTATGCTGGACAAACCAAGTTGGATTAGTAGCTTGCTGGTATAAACTCACCACTGAGAGTTGCCTCTAGCACCAAAATCCATCTGCAGTATGATGTCTAAGAGGCATTGACATATTTCAGGTTTAGCTCTCTCTAAACCTAGGGGCAGCAGAGAATTGGTAAAAGGATTATAGTAACACAGGTCAGCTGAGACTTTTTTTCTTTGCACCTTCATGAAAAGCCATTAATGGGGCCAGTAAACTATTAGAAAACAGGAGTTTAAGCCAATAAGAGACTCGTAAGAACCTAGAGTGAACACTGTTTAAGGACTTTGAATCATTGCAGGCACATTCCTGTGCATCACATAGCATTTGAGATATTGTTTTGACTTTAAAAAACTTAATGGCAACAGGTGTACTTCTGCCACCTTTACAGTGGAAAAATTTCAAAATCACTAATCCAGTAATTTGTAATACAAGAAGCAGGTATATAATTTTCTGGTCACACTAATAGGCTACACAGTAGTGTAAACAGTTGTGTTATTGTCTTTCTTTGAGATGGGAATGGTTATTGATCAGATCCAGTCCCCAGGCATGTGGCATATGCTATTAATATGTGTGAAGAGGGAGGGCAAGACTTGGGCCCAACAGTCACCATTTCTCTTCAGTAACTCTGGTGGTATCAGATTGCAGCTGGAGGCTTACCCGCTTTGGGTTAATTTAAGAATTTTTGAGTGGGACATAGAGGCAGGGAAGGGATATTACTGTATGTGAAGTCTTGTGGATATTGGCAAAGAGAAAGAGAAGAGCTACTTAAGAGAAAAGTTCTTACATCAAATACACATTTAAAGCTTCAAATGCTAACACCAGGGTTCAGTTGTGCCCAACTGTCAACAATAGAGATACAGGGATCATATGTACCTTTTGCCAGTCAGCATCTTGGCCACTCACATTTTGTAATAATTATACTTTATGGATGTTTTTCAAGAGTAGCCCCACATAAAATGCAGTGCAATAGGATGGGTAGTAATTAATATACAAATAACCATTGCTAGGCTTTATTGACTCAGGAAGGGTCAGGTCATTAGCCATAATTGTTCAAACACACTCCTTGCCATAGACATTCAGTGATAGGCAGGGGTTAGGGAGCATTGCCAAACAGCATACCTGCAACATACCTGAAAAAGCCTTCTCTCAAATCCAAGTCCAGTTTTCTCCTTACCACTAATGCTTCAAATGTAGATTTGATTTATTCTATATTTAAAGGTATTAATTGTTTCCTTGGAGTTAGATGGTAAGGAGCAGTAGAGCTTGGTATCATCTGCTGATTGCATAGGACTCTAAACCTCCAGATGATATTCCCCAGATGTTTCATATAGATGTTAAACAGCATGGGGGGGGGGGGAATAGAATCTTATGGGTCAATGACCTACATGCTGAACAGTAACTCTCCAGCACCACTTTCTGAGAACAGGAAGAATTAGAGCCATTGCAAAACAGTGGTCCCAAGCCATAATCCCACCAGATTGCTTAGAAGTAAACTGATTGATGGTATCAAAAGCCTAAAAGAGATGTATGATCTAATTCCTCCAATTTAGTTTCTGACTTAAGTCATCCACCTTTATCTAGAATGTGTCTAGATCCACATCTGGAGCAGAGAGACCACCTCTTTCTCAATAAACCAATCCAAGAGACTGTTAAGGGTGTCCAGGCCAAGCATTTTTTTCAATAGGTCTCTTATAACTGACTCCTTAAGTATTGGATGGAAACATATCCAATACATAAGGAGACATTGATTTACCATTGGCCCAGTACCAACCTAGTTGATTTAATCAGCCAGAAGTGTCAAGAGTTGAGCAAGCAAGAGGCAACCCTCATTTCTCCATACATCATTTCCACATCCTTGAAATCTACAAACTGAAAAGAATCCATATGAACCTGATACTCTTACCTTGCCAAGATCATGAACCAGATGTTGCCAAAGTATCTCCCTGAACCCCACCAAAACCCTGGAGTCTAAACTGAGGCAAATCTGACAAAGTTTGTCTGCAAAGAATTGAAAATTGCGACAGTTAGCCTCCAACCCTTCTGGATCCCCTTCCCCAACATCTTGGTGGATGAGATACTGCACAGTATGAAAAGCATTGCCAGTCTGTTCTGTACAATAATCAGTATTTTATTTCAGATACCTCACCCCAAAATGGTTGTTACCTAGCCCAGCAGCTTCATATACATGCTAGGATAAAGGACTTTTATTTTATCATTTATAAATTTATAAATAAAGAAATTTATTGAGGTACTCTGTGACAGAGTTCTTGAGGGGCTGATCTGTCCCCTACCCCATCACTCTAGGCTGGGCATGCCCACTCTGGTAAGTGTGGATCCACCATAATTCTGTGCTTCCAACTCCCACCTTTGCAGCTGGGACAGTGTGGTCAACAGTACTGAAGGCTGCCAAGAGTGATAAATGGACAAGGGTGGTTGTACTCCTTCTATTCAAGTTCTGCAATAGGTCAGTGTGGTTTCTGTCCCATGTTCATATCTAAAAGCAGATTGCTTTTAGATAATATGAATCCTCCAGACAATCTTGTATCATTTCCAGATTGACCAGAAATCACAGCCTAAACTTGCTGTTAGATAGATTGATGATGATGACATGGCATTGATAATCAAATATTCTATATAACCTATACTAAGCTTGATATTTTTCTCCTCTTACTCTGATAAAATACTATGTTATTTTCTCCTTATTTTGAGTTCTAGTTGATAAGAAGCAACAGTTCTGCAAAACAAATCTAATTAGTGACCCTGATTGTATAGGCTTATATGGATTTTTTTTTTATAAACTCATTTATTATTCATTAATCAATGAGCCACATAGAATAACGAAATGGTCCATTTTATGTAATTGAACCATTTTCGCATTTAAAAAAATCATTTTCCATTTCAGTGTTACAGTCTGTTCTTTTACACTATTCCTAAATTTCACAAGGTGAGAATATGATTGCAAAGAGGAAGGAAAAAAATGGCCTGCTTTTCTTCATATCGCTATTCTTCAACCCTACATGACTGATAAATAGCATATCTAATTATTTCAAATTTTGCAGTTTATTTCATGCTCCCTGGACAGTTGTTGACTTCCGTGGGATCACATGTAATAGAGGATTGATCTCTCAAGAGGCAACTATATTTGATCTTTTGCTCTAAGTAAGAAATACTCATCTCTTAAAGCTTATTAGAAAAAATTAAGGATTTTATCAGTACTCTATTTAGCAGTGTTTCTAAAATCAAGCCAAGCATTTTGCTACTGTAATATAACCTTTTTAATTACATAGCTACTGGTTTTCTGGATAAATCCAAAAACCAGGCATTATTTAAATATTTTTAAAAGTGTTCTTAATGGGATTCCTTTATCTAAATTTAATTAAAATGGGACAAGGACGAGTGTTATTTTCATTCTAAATGTATATGGGTAAGAATAGACCTTTGCAGTGAACATTTAAGAATAACTTGAAATCTCTTTTTCTGTCATGGCAGGTTACTTCAGATGAACTAAGGCAAGTTCCAACTTTGTGTGAACAAGGCCTGTTTCATGTTTGTAGAGATACTCAACATGAAATGCCTGGTTCCTCCATCCAAAAGCTAGTAGGCTGTCACCATGTTAGCCAGCAGAACCTTTTCATTTCCTATTAATTTCTCCTCAGTAAGAGGCAGTAGGACAAAAGGAAATGAAGGAAGTTTTGAATAGTCCCAGACTTTTACTTGTTCATAATAAAGTAATTTGAAACAGAGATTCCCCACACACACACACACACAAAACCATCTGATGACATAGTACAGCATACTTTTTTACAAGTAAATTATTACTTTTTTCCCAATGCACCAAGTACACAATAGCTGGTCAGCCAGACTTGGAGAATATTTGGTCCCTGAAAAGTTAAATGAGACATTATGTTCATATTTATGTGATTAGGTATCTTTTTGAATTGTATTTTGCATATGTGCCCTCCAAGGAACAAAGCTATGTAGGCAAAATCTCTTTTTGTGGATTGAACATTGACAGAAATGGTTAATCATCAGTGATGAGGTTAATTCCTTTCCATGTCAGTATTGTCTGAAATGTTTAACTTCTCCAACCAAACTCAGGACTTCTTTATCCATTTATTTATTTATTTATTTATCTGCAGCTGTGAGTAAACATGATCTTTCACTACCATCTTTCATGATGTGTAACATAACCACATCAGTGCCATATTGCAAGACTACACAAGACAATTTTACTGCTAAATGTAGGTTATAATAGGTGAGCACTGTATCTGATGTCATTACTCTCTCTGATTCTGTGATGTCACAGAAGTTTTGTCTACTGCAGTTCACTCTCACTTATAGTAAAATGTTCAAGAGGGGACTAAAGTGACGAAATTTTGCATAAATTTACTCTAATAATTAATGGACTCTAAAAATTTCTCATAGTGTGAAACACCTTGTGGCCTTTGGGGATTCATGACAGCTTACATTTTATCTGCACATTTATGAAGGATTTGTGAGTCAGTGGTATAACCATAATATATAATGGCAGATTTTTTAAAAAAATCACATTTGTTGCATTGTGGTCAAGGACCATAGTTCATCAATCTTTGCTAGATTGCTTTGAGGTTTCACAAATGCACTTAACATTTTCTCCAGTGACATGGATGCCATCTAAAGAGCACTATGTGCTTGTAGTATTTGGTCCATTGCTCTCTGCCAAAGCTCTGATATTGATGCTATTCAAAAGCAACTTTGTTATTGATATAACCTTCGGTGTGTATTTATGGTGAGAAACAGCTGGGAATCTTCTTTCATTTTTATCTGTAAATAAGCCTTTGCTAGGTCTGCTGAAATGTTGTCTTCCAGCAAGATGAGCAAAAGTGTCTTCAGATTCTAGGCAAGGAGGATTGATCAATCTGTAATAGTGGTTAATCAGTACATATCCTGATAGTCTCATTCTTTTCAGCTACAGGTACACAAGTGTAGCCCAATCAACTTTTCAAATAATTCTGTCAGCTTCCATACAATCCAGTGTAGTTTCTACCCTTTTATGTAGGGCAATGGAATTGTATTGGCTTTGTGACACTTGGGTGTGGCATATTTCAGTAACTCTATTCATTCTTTGATGTGTTTGCATGTGTTGATTCCATCCTTAAATTTAGATGCCTACCTCTTTTTCACAACATGTAAGTCTAAAATACTTTGCTGGTTGTGAAATTAAGTATATTGTACAATAGTTTGCACCCTCTATTAAGTCTTTTTTTTTTTTTTTTGTATTCCAATATAGATTGACCTTTTCCAGTCTTTTGGCCACTGTGTTGTTTTGCAGATTTGCTGGCATAAGTCAATTAGAAACTTGACTGATTCTTCTTCTGTTGCTTGCCAAATTTCTATTGCTATTCCATCAATTCCTGTAGCCTTCCGTCTTGGTAATGACAGGAGTGCTGATCTAACTTCATCTTCTAATACTAGAGATTCTTGTAAGTAGGGAATATCTTCTAAGGTATCTTGGGTGTTGACATCTCTACAGTGCATAATTTCAGTATGCTCCTTCCATTGTTAATCTCATTTGAATCAATTACTATTTGTCCATTAGTCCTTTGGAATATCAAGTTGAGGTGGAACCTTCTGAGTTTGGAGACTGTTTGGACAAATTGCCTTGGTTTTCCATGTGTGTTTCCATCTTTGATGTCTTCACAGATGTCATTCTAATACAGCTTCTTGTCTCTTCAACAGCTGTCTGAATTCTTTATTACATTCCTTTTTCAGATCTTCCTCTTTCTTGGGTTTGAATTCTCTTCTCTTCTTGGCAATTTCTACCATTTGTTTGAACATCCAATTTGCTTTCTTCTATTTACTGGTCTTTGCAGTTTCTTTTCACATGCATCCTTACAACTTCTTTGACTTCATTCCAGAGTTCCTCTGGTTCCCTAGCAATGAAGTTCAGAACCTTAAAGCAATTCCTGATATTCTCCTTGAAAATGATTGGGCAGGTAGTAAAAATCATATTGTGGAAACTGATTAGCATTCACTTTGGCTTAACTTGGAACTTGCACATAAGTAGTTTATCATATGTTCCAGATTCAACTGGGTGACTGGGAAATCCTCCCGGGATTATATACTCTTGGCCTACACTCCTGGTGTTCTTGGCCAGCCATCCCATAAATACCCTCTGCCATGATTAGGACTTGGAGAAGGGGGGTGTCATACAAGAATAGTGCTTGCTTGTTAATGGTTTGAATTCTTTGCAGTTCTGAATGGATACAGCCATAGTGATGTGTACTTCTGAATACTCATGAATTCCCTTTGAGTATATTTACTAGAAAATAAAGTGATGACTGCTGAGAAAGTAGAATGCAGAAACTCAACTTTGCCCCAGTGGAGTTGGGCAAGGTGGGCAAGTAGAATACTGTGATGATAGAAAGGTTGGATTTTACATATTGATGGTGAATTAATCAAATGTTCACTTCAGGCCACTACTATATAAGAATGGATTTCTAGGATGTGATTAATGACAGTGTCTGCCTGGCAGGCTTTTTTCACTCATGGGCTTCAATAGCCACCTTTAAGATTCACACAATCATGAAAAATAAATGGAAAAATTCTTTGTTGTAGAAAGTACAAAGAGCTAATTGGAAAGTGCAGAAATTGTTTCTGCAGTTGTACTTTTTCTCTGTGTGGTGTCTCTAGATCCAAAGACTTAGCAATCTCCTTGCAAAGTTTCAGTCTATTTTTGGAAAACGTAGCTAAATATTTCACCAGGGGGGTGGGGGGTGGGATACTGAGATATATTCCAGAGGTCATATGGACATATATGTAACAATTATATGTTGTATTAGTTCATACCACATATTCTCTGAGCTTAATTTTCCATCTTGTACCATTTAAGAAAAAAAAATAGTAGCTATAATAGTCTAGTACTATTAGTGCCAGTCCCACTAGTGGTAATAGTAATCATAATAGCAAACACCCACAATATTCCAATGAAACCAAAGCAAATTAAATAAATTATAGCTGTTGCAAAAGTAGCTATATATTATTTAACCAGGAAAAAAGTTTCTAGTGTTTATTCAAAGATTCTAATGCACATTTTTCTTCCTAGTTCTTGTGGGTCATGACATAATGAAACACGAATTGAAAAGATTAATGAGTGTATAACACCATATCATAAGTGGTAGTATCACTTTGATAAGGATAGTTCTTCTGATTCTCTAGATATGATATTGGATCAGCTAAGCTTAAGCTACCTAAATCGAGAATTCAATATACTTCTCAGCATCCATTATTTCATGCTTGTATGCATGATTGGTTCAGTTGGTCACACTTTCTCAGTACCATGGAAATTTGGTCAAAAACAACCTCATCTTGGAGCCCCCAATTTGTTTTTATCATTGCTGGATTTCCTATGAAAATTTAATTCCTATTTTATTTCTGTGATAAATGCATTTTCACTTGTTTACTGAGCTTCAGAATTCGGCTTGCCTGCAGTGAGTCTCATTGTTATCTGCAGAAAACTCTGAATGCAAATGAGACTTAGCCCATAAAATATGTTTACTATTAGAGACAATCCAAATAATCTACATCACCTGTTTTCAATTCTGGAAGCGCAGTTCAAAAGGCAAACATATTTAGCAGGTGATCAAAACTCTTTGTTTCAGAGCAGCATTTCCTCTTAATACAGCGGAAATACTGTGCCATGTTACATCAGATCAAATAAGGCAATAACAAACAGATAAGAATGGCTGCTATCCTTGCGCTCAGCATGACATTGAGAACAGAGATGATGCAGCAGGCACAGGCATAAAGGGACAGCAGCTGCTATTAGACATGAAGGATGAGCATTCAAGTCTCATCTCTGAGGCAAACATGTTGACGTATCAAGTGCTTGTTGCATAGACCAGAGTCTTTATATCTCTTTGCTGCCATTTAGGGGTTATCTGGATTTTTGCAGCCCAGATCTGATAGCCTTAGGCAATATGTACCATTGTCTCACTACAGATTCAGCTCTTATTGTAGCTTCTGGTTCATTGTAAAGATGAGGAGGAGGAGGAGGAGGAAGAAGAAGAAGAGGAGGCTGTTCTGTACATTTACTAGTCTTAATATGTTGCACTATTATTTACTTGCTTGTTTGTAGCATTTATATCCCATCTATCATCAACACTGTTTTAAGTGATGGAGAAACAGTAGATACAGTTCTTCATTTTAGTGAGAAATGTGAACTGTGAGGTTGGTAGAGAGAACAGACAGGATGGAAAAGATTCCTTCCATACTGCCTTCAGTTACCTTAGAGTTACTTCAAATGAGTAGCTCATGCTGTCATCCAAGCCTTGCTATTATGGTATAAAACATATTAAATCCATTAATACTTGTTACTTCTAAGTACAATTCTACATTCATAAAGCTATGTTCTTTGCTATTTATTGGGTGAGGAATGTTGAGCTCTTTGCTGACCAACCTGGCTAATTAGCTGACCATTTGTCTGCTCCTTCTTCCCCACTGTTTCTGAGTAGGGGTAAATAAATGTGTCCACAAAAAGTCAAGAGAACTTACTAGTGGTTTGCTTCCTATAGCCCCAGGATTATTCTACTTACATACTAATCTATGAGCACAGTTTAAGTCCTCTGGAAATATACTCTCTGAATGGAGGAAAGCAATGAAACTGAATGAATACCTGAATAATTGAGCTCCATGGACAGAAGGTCTGCCCTCTTGAAATTGAGGAGCATAATTAAATGCCAAGACATTTGAATCATGCCAAGAATGGGATGAATTTCTAAAGATAAACCAGACTTTCTACAGTACAGAGAAATATAGGGGAAGAACACAGAAATATTGGGCTGTATTGGACAAAGTATACAGGACATTGTCAGGACAATCAGTAAGTTTTATTTAAATGAGGCATTCTGTTGAAGAAATAAAACACCTATCTGAAGTACATCTCTTATTTCATATGCAAAGTTTAGAAATTTGATGAAATTTCCATACCATAACCAGGGAAGGGCTTCTTTTTTTCCTCCTTTCTTTCTTGGCAAAGGTGATGGATTGTGGGTTATATAAAGGCAGTCATTGGAGGCTAGCCTAACATGGGTCAGTTACTTGGGCTCTGCTTCAAAGAGCAAAATGATGCCTATTGGCACTGAATTGTGCCCAAAATGCAAGCACAACCAAATAGTCCAGATCTTCATGATGTCATTAATAGAGTTTCTCCTCCATGAAGTCCATCAGCCATTTCTGAGTATGAGATTCCTAGCCATTCATATGGTTATTAGGATCTTATGTAGGGAACAACAATCAGCTTCACTGTTACCCCACTTCCATCCCCATTCTACTTCTGTACTATGTTGGATATTTTCTATTTCATTGCAAAACTGTCTGTGCTGTAAAACAGGCTGATATTATGCCTGTGAAAATAGAGGAGCATTTATTAGAGGGGGTGAGCACAAGCTTCTGCCTGATCACAATCAGTCCTCTCCAAAGTGTTTCTTTATTTCTGTGGATTCTCCCTGTGTTCAGCTCCACAATACAATCAAAGCTGAATTTCAGCTCCTTGTCTGGAATGCAACATTCTTTTGCATTATTTAGGTGTAATATTTCATTTCACACCCCTGCAACCACCTTGCTAAAATCTTTAGCCATATGCATTATCTATTGGATCTTGTAATATAATTACTCCCTAGAAAGACTACTCATGCTAACAATCAAAGCATTCACAGGGCGCTTCCCCCCTCTTCCTCCATGGGTGGAAATTGAGAGGAGGAAAGAAGAGATACGTATTAGAGCAATATAATGTTTGATTATAAGGAGGAGAGAACCTCTCTGTGAAGAGGAGGTCTGGTGGGAGAAAAAGAGACTCATTTTGATAACAGCTTATACCAGCAATTGGTTATAAAGCTGGGAGGAGACCTACAGCAGTAATTCCATCATTTCTTTCCTATGCAGCTACATATTTAGAATTCCTGAATCCAAAATAGGTAAAGCAAGTCTGTTATTGCCCACTGGTGGAGATTTGCAGGCACACCATCCAGACAGTGTATTTTTTGTATGCTGATCTGCTTTGAGCTGCCTGCGGAAACGCAGAAAAAGAAAAAGAAAGAAAAAAGAAAGCTATAGTGATGAAATATCCAGGAATTAGGGTAAGCTTATTTTATGACCATGATTGTAATAATAAGTCATCACTTATCAGAGCAGTTTTGGAAAGCCAATACAAATAACATAGTGTTTCTATGCCCAACCCCAAACATTGTTTCTATCTTAAAAGAGAAGACAAGAAAATACAATATGAAAATAGAATAAAATAAAAACATTTCTTAGGGTAAAATAAATTTGTTTAATATGTATGAATTCTGATACAAACTGCCTTGGTTTACTGGACTGAATCACATTTGGGAATTTTGTTATCCACAGGTTTTGTATTTCTTGAAAATTCTGAAGTAATTCATGCTGGGGGAAAATAATGAAATTTTATTTTAGAATTGGTGTTTTGAACAATAAACAAATACCAAACTATTTAGCATGACATACTGAAAATTGCATTCAAATTTATTTTTTCCCAGATTAAAACAGATGTGTTTCAGTATTAAAATAGGATCATATGGACTTGTGAATATGCATAGAAACTACATATGGTTTATTTGCAGAAAACAAGATGCAGGCATAATAGGATGCTTAGGTCATTAGAATATATTCGTATTTTCATGCCACCATCATTTCTACCTTGGTCCCTCACAAAACACCAAAACCACTCTGTGATCTTTATTTCTCAAAATGAAAAAAAAAAACACAATCATACTTTTTTCTTCCCAGTAATCACTGGGAAAGTGCAAAGAATGTCATCCAATCAGCATCCTCCCCTGAACAACTGCTAGTAGTAAAATAACAAAAATCCCACCTACTATCCCCAAAAGAAAAATAAAATAAATTGCTAGCATCTCTTTTTCAATATTTATGTTCTTTTGTCTCATGGTTTGCAAAATAAAACAAAACAAATGGGGAGGGCTGCTATATGAGAATTTATATAAAGGGGGATTATTTTAAAAAAATGTGACAAAAGCATTAAAATCTTCATATGCTTCCCAGCCACTGTGTCACCATTTTTCTGTTGCATTTAAAAGCCCCTGTTAATTGTGAAGGTGAAAAGTGCATCCAGGCATTTTTCACAATAGCTTTAATCACGTTGCAATAGTAACTGGTTTGGATGGGTGGAGGGGAGAGAGATAAGTTTGAAATGATGTATGCACAACAGACAAGCTCCAGGAACAAGATGTTAAAAAAGAATAGTGTTTGCTTTAGCCCAAGGCTGGGAAGTTGAGAATAAAGACTCTTAAGAGTCCCCTGGACTGCTAGGAGGTCAAACCAGTCAATCTTAAAGGAAATCAACCCTGACTGCTCATTGGAAGGATTGATCATGAAGCTCAAGCTCAGATACTTTGGTCACCTAATGAGAAGAGAGGACTCTTTGGAAAAGACCCTGATGCTGGGAAAGATTGAAGGCAAAAGGAGAGGGGGACGGCAGAGGATGAGATGGCTAGATAGCATCACTGAAGCAATGAGCATGAAACTGAGCAAACTCAGGGAGGCAGTGAAGGACAGGAAGGCCTGGCGCGATATGGTTCATGGGGTCACGAAGAGTCGGACACGACTTAACGACTGAACAACCACCACCACCACCACCAAAAGGCTGCATTATGTGACACTTCCTACCAATGGAGAAATGGAGAGTCAGCAGCACTGCAGTGATTCAAAGTAGATATCAGCTTTCTGTGATTTTCAACAAACAGAAGCTGAGTCAGAAATGAATTGATTCAGTTCTAGGCCATACTCAGCTCCAGAAGAATCAGGCCCAGATTCAGTCTGGAAATCGTACAAAATACCGATGTAGAAGTACCATATGAGACTATCATTTAATTTTTTTTTTTTTAATCCATGAGCCAAATTATGAGTGATGTGAAAAGTTTGTAAATTAAAATGCAATCATGTACAAACATTTTTACCTTTTGTAAATAATTACAGAATCATTGTCATTCAGTTTAACATGCATTATTCATTCTTCGCTCACAGTGACTTTATTTTAAGAAAAAAAAAAGTTGCCAGACCAGAATTTTTTTTAAACATTCAAATAAGCCACAGAATTGCTAATGCAAAGGAAATGCTGAAAACACTACTGTTTGGGGCAGTTATGACTAAGCTGGATAAACTGTGTACCTTAATGATTCTGGCAGGCATTTGCTTAGTATAAATGCTTACATGGTAGCATCCCTTGGTGGATCAGCATCTCAGCTACTTAAAGAAATGGTCAATTACCTCCTATCAAAACTATTCCCAAAGAATGGTCCAATTGATCAACAGCCAAAAAACAATCAAGGTTTGGGGCAACTTCAGGACTAAAACCTGATTCTGAAATAAGCCATGTATCCTTAACATATATGGAATTTTGAGACTATGCTGCTAAAGGTAACCATTTTCTAAGTGACCGTGATGGGACTATAGAAAGTACTGATTGAATAAGAATGCTATTTACTACTCATTGAAGCCCCCTCTCACTGTACACATGATACAATCCCCACCTACCATTGCCTTTATCTAGGATAGATAAGGAGATCTCCAATCAAGGAAGAACCTGCCACCACACCTCAACATTTCTACTTTCTATAAAAAATGTCCGGGCTTCATTTGGAAGCCAAAGCCATTTTTTGGAAATTAAGCTGACAATGGATACTGGGATTTTGTTTTGAAGTATTCCAGCTTCTAGTATTTTTAAAATAAACTTAAAAAAAAAAAAAAGTAAGTCAGGTCAGACAGAGACCACAGCAGACATCAAGAAACACGTCTTTAGACATATTTGAATCTCAAGAATAATCTATATGAATTATAGCTTCACAGGAATGCAAAGAAAAAAAATATTAAATACCAGTGAAGTACAAACCATGTACTCTGTAATAATTCAAATCAAACCATAAATTGACTGTCACATCAGTAGTAATTGGAGATAACATAACTAGAGATGTTATATTATCCAAATGAAAAGCATAATCTGACTGAGAAGAACCTCAAGAGCCGACTAAAATTATTGTGGTATAGAGCACAATAGAGGTAGGGCAAAGTTCTGTGCCATATCTAAGTCTGGACTATACATAAAGTGAGAATCCAAGAAGGTCTTGTGTGCCAAGAAGGTCTCGTGTGAATCCAAATATGTGTGAACATTTTATTTTTTCCATTGCTTGATGACAGTGGAACATGATGACCAGAGCTGTTATTAGCCTGGAAGATTTATTTATTTATTTATTTATCTAAGGGAAAAAATCTGACTCGGCATTACTGATAGAAGTCTTCCTCAACCTGGAACTGAATTGCAATTCTCAGAATCCCAATCAGTTTGGGCAGTTGCAAATCAACACATCTGGAGAGTACCAGGTTAGAAAGCTGGCCAATATCAACTAGCAATGGCTGTCTAATATTTCAGTTAGGATATTTCCCAGACCAGCCAGCCATACCAGGGATTATACTTGGAAGCTTTGAAATATAGATGCATGTTGTACCATTGAACTACACTCCTTCTCTAATAAAAAATCTCTAAAGTACACTAAAGAATATAAACCACAGATTATCTAATCAGTAGTGGTGCTTTTGGTTTATCTTCTCTGTTCTTTTTATCCTCTTGTTTTAATTAGGATACTGCTAATTAAATACATAAACTTAACAACTAACAGTAACAGTAGTAACATCAGCAATCTAATTTAAATTTAGATCTCAGGCTTTATTGAATTCTAATTCTTTTAAATGCTTTCCAAAAGTTTCAGAATAAAAGTATCTTGGGATATAGGGTGTTTCAAAAGATGGGTGCTATAGATTTGAAATTTCTGTACTCCTTTATGGTTCTTATTTTGATAGTGTTAGGATGTCAAGGGAGGAAGCCCCTATCAAATTATTTTCCTAGGCAAAATCCAAGAAACAAGAAGACACCTCTTCCATACCATCTACAAAACCTGAGTGGAACAGTTATTTTAAAATGGAAATAATACCCTGCACTTTAGCTCATGTCTATCACTGTGTTCCAGCAGTTTGTGCAACTTCTTATCCTCTACCGTTCTCCAAGGTCATCTCCATGGTTCTCTACAGCTAATAATAAGGCAGCTCTACCTGCGCTAATACAAATCAAGAGAAAGTCTCAAAATTAATGGCATCCTTCAAAATTACTAGCATCCCTTTTTGTATAATGCTACTCATGTGTAAGGTTTTGAAATATAAAAAATGTACAGGAAGGAAAAGTCCAATCTGCGGGTCTGTCTGCAACTACATAAATTTTGTTAAGAAAAAACTGGCCTCTGCAAGGGAGCTTGGATTTGCCATGATGATGCTCTTAATGTTGCAGGTGTAATGCTATTCTCCTTAAGGCAAAGAGATAGTTAGCCTGTAGAAGCACTTCCCATAGCCTCAAAGCCACTGCCCAGGATTCTTATCCAACTGAAAGGCCATTTTCAACCAAACATTATTCTTAAACCCATATTTTTCTTGCATCTATGGCCCAATTACTAACAATCTCCTCTTCCATAAACTTGCCAGAGTATAGAATATTCTTTTGAAAGTGCTCAGTAATTCTTATGATTTTTGCCATTTACTGGATGAAAGATTGTCAAACCCATTACTCTACTGGGAAGTAATCAACAATATTTTGGGCAGTGAAGCTGGGACTGTTCCATATTAGGCTAGATGGTAAGACAATGTGATAAGTAGAAAAAAAATACTAATGGAAAGATGAACACATTTCTGGAATGATGAAATTGATTTAGAAGCGACCCATCTCACTTACCACCAGAACATATACTGATCCGAAACATAGACCCATTAATATAGTATTGTACAGCACAGCCTAAATTATAGAACTTCATTGCATGGTTAATTCTACAGGTGCTATGTTGCATCCTGTAGAAAACTGTACTTAACGGTCATATAGTTTTACATAGAAATGCAGAAGATGCTTATTTGGATCCAAGGCTATTTTGGGGAGCAGAAAGACAGTTCTGCTTCATAAAACTTGCCTTGCTGATTTATTCCATTATGCTGCACCCCCACAACCCAGAACGTTACTTAAAACTTAAGGATTTAAATGACCATTTATTTGAGTACAATATCTAATCAAGCATATTAAAAATAGTAACAACCTGTTACTACTGGTTAATCTGTAATCTGTTATAATCAATAATCTGTATTTCGGAATAGACTGCAACATAATAAATCCAGAAGAAAAAACAACCAAATATTCATTTATCAGATGCAATTCCTAGCTAAATCTAAAGCTTCTCAAATTTATAATTGCTGAGCAATAATTCATCCTGGAAAATTTCATTTTCTTTTCACCAAATTTGGATGATAAGCTTTTATTTGTTATAACTTCCCAGCTGAAAACAATGTTAATTATTTCCAAAAACAAGTATATCATAAAGATAGAGGAATCAGAAATTCCATGAAAATAATTAGACAATTCTCTCTAGATTTCTGTTTAAAAATCCTAATATATCATCCACAAATTCAGTTCTTCATATATATTGTCTCAGCTTCTAATATTGTATATGCCATTATTTGCCAGCAGTATTTACTACACAGTATAGTAAGGCCAGTATGAGAGTGTCCACACCAGTGTTTCTGAACCTTGGCAACTTGAAGATGTGTGGACTTCAACTCCCAGAATTCCCCAGCCATCTTCAAGGTGACAAGGTTGAGAAACACTGATCTACCCAGTAGACTAAACAGGTACAAATGCAGTGTCAGAAATGGCACATTCAAAAACCTCTGAGGGAACACTTCAACCTCCCTGGATAAATGCCACTGATCTTAAGAAATGAACAAAGAAATGTATGTCAGATTTCATCACTAAAGAGATGAGTCATAGCCTGTTAAATGTTCTGTAGCATAAGGAGAAGAGCAATTCAGACTTATCTTCTCCTCCAGCTTCCAAGGCAGCTACCTTTGAGGCACCTGTAAGAAAGCTGTAGAAACCAACTCAAAGCTTTCAGAATTAGCTTTTTACAGCTCTAGACATGTCTGTTTCAGCTGAGCCCATGATGCCTGCTTTTTAAAATGCTTTATGAGAAGGGTTGTAAATCTGTAGGAACATTTTTCTATATCACATATCAAGTTTCCCTGAATCAATTCTTCTAATGCTTCTATTGATGTTGGGGGAAATATATCTATGTCTATATAGAGATAGATAGATATAGATTTGTTGTTGTTCAGTCGTTAAGTCGTGTCCGACTCTTTGTGACCCCATGAACCATATTGCGCCAGGCCTTCCTATCTTTCACTGCCTCCCTGAGTTTGCTCAATTTCATGCTCATTGCTTCAGTGATGCTATCTAGCCATCTCATCCTCTGCCGTCCTCTTCTCCTTTTGCCTTCCATCTTTCCCAGCATCAGGGTCTTTTCCAAAGAGTCCTCTCTTCGCATTAGGTGACCAAAGTATCTGAGCTTGAGCTTCATTATCAATCCTTCCAATGAGCAATCAGAGTTGATTTCTTTTAAGATTGACTGGTTTGACCTCCTAGCAGTCCAGGGGACTCTTAAGAGTCTTCTCCAGCACCACAGTTCAAAGGCATCAATTCTTCGGCATTCAGCCTTCTTTATGGTCCAGCTCTCACAGCCATACATTACTACTGGAAAAACCATAGCTTTGACTATGCAGATCTTTGTCGGCAAGGTGACATCTCTGCTTTTTAATATGCTATCTAGGTTTGTCATAGCTTTCCTCCCAAGGAGCAAGCGTCTTTTAATTTCATGGCTGCAGTCTCCATCTGCAGTGATCTTGGAGCCCAAATAAATGAAGTCTGTTACTGCTTCCATTTCTACCCCTTCTATTTGCCAGGGATTGATGGGTCCAGATGCCATGATCTTAGTTTTTTTAATGTTGAGTTTCAAGCCAGCTTTTGCACTCTCCTCTTTCACCCTCATCAAGAGGCTCTTTAGTTCTTCTTCACTTTCTGCCATTAGGGTGGTATCGTCTGCATATCTGAGGTTATTGATGTTTCTCCCTGCAATCTTAATTCCGGCTTGTGATTCTTCCAGCCTGGCATTTCTCATGATGTACTCTGCATATAGGTTAAATAAGCAGGGTGACAGTATACAGCCTTGTCGTACTCCTTTCCCTATTTTGAACCAATCGGTTGTTCCATGACCGGTTCTAACTGTTGCTTCTTGGCCCGCATACAGATTTCTCAGGAGACAGGTAAGGTGGTCTGGTATCCCCATCTCTTTAAGAATTTGCCACAGTTTGTTGTGATCCACACAATCAAAGGCTTTTGCATAGTCAATGAAGCAGAAGTAGATGCTTTTCTGGAACTCTCGTGCTTTCTCCGTGATCCAGCGAATGTTGGCAATTTGATCTCTAGTTCCTCTGCCTCTTCGAAACCCAGCTTGTACATCCGGTAGTTCTCGGTTCACGTACTGCTGAAGCCTAGCTTGTAGGATTTTGAGCATAACCTTGCTAGCATGTGAAATGAGTGCAATTGTGCGATAGTTTGAGCATTCTTTGGCATTGCCCTTCTTTGGAATTGGAACGTAAACTGACCTTTTCCAATCCCGTGGCCACTGTTGCGTTTTCCAAACTTGCTGGCATATTGAGTGCAGCACTTTAACAGCATCGTCTTTTAGTATTTTAAATAACTCAGCTGGAATACTGTCATCTCCACTAGCTTTGTTGTTAGCAATGCTTCCTAAGGCCCACTTGACTTCACTCTCTAGGATGTCTGGCTCAGGGTCAGTGACCACACCAGCATGGACATCAGGGACATTAAGATCTTTCTTGTATAGTTCTTCTGTGTATTCTTGCCACCTCTTCTTAATCTCTTTTGCTTCTGTTAGGTCCCTGCCTTTTTTGTCCTTTATCATGCCCATCTTTGCACTAAACGTTCCTTTGATATCTCCAATTTTCTTGAAGAGATCTCTAGTCTTCCCCATTCTATTGTTTTCTTCAATTTCTTTGCATTGTTCATTTAAGAAGGCCTTCTTATCTCTCCTTGCTATTCTCTGGAAATCTGCATTCAGTTGCTTAGATCTTTCCCTTTCACCCTTGCTTTTCGCATTCCTTCTTTCCACAGCTATTTGTAAAGCCTCATCAGACAGCCATTTTGCTTTCTTGCATTTCTTTTTCTTGGGGATGGTTTTAGTTGCTGCCTCTCGTACAATGTTACAGACCTCCGTCCATAGTTCTTCAGGCACTCTGTCTACCAAATCTAATCCTCTGAATCTATTCATCACCTTCACTGTGTACTCACATGGAATATGATCTAAGTCATACCTGAGTGGTCTAGTGGTTTTCCCTACATTCTTCAATTTAAGCCTAAATTTTGCAGTAAGAAGCTCATGATCTGAGCCACAGTCAGCTCCTGGTCTTGTTTTTGCCGTCTGTATAGAGCTTCTCCATCTTTGGCTGCAAAGTATGTAATCAATCTGGTTTCGGTATTGACCATCTGGTGATGTCCATGTGTAGAGTCGTCTCTTGTGTTGTTGCAAAAGAGTGTTTGCTATGACTAGCTTGTTCTCTTGACAGAACTCTATTAGCCTTTGCCCTGCTTCATTTTGTACTCCAAGGCCAAACTTGCCTGTTATTCCGATTACTCCTTGACTTCCTACTTTAGCATTCCAATCCCCTATGATGAAAAGGACATCTTTTTTTGGTGCTAGTTCTAGAAGGTGTTGTAGGTCTTCTTAGAACCGGTCAACTTCAGCTTCTTCGGCATCAGTGGTTGGGGCGTAGACTTGGATTACCATGATTGGACACCTTCCGACCTGAGGGACTCATCTTCCGGCATCATATCTTTTAGCCTTTTAACATTGTCCATGGGGTTTTCTTGGCAAGGATACTGGAGTGGGTTGCCATTTCCTTCTCCAGTGGACCACATTTTGTCAGAACTCTCTGTCATGACCTGTGCATCTTGGGTGGCCCTGCACTGTATAGCTCATGGCTTCACTGAGTTACACAAGCCCCTTCGCCACGACAAGGCAGTGATCCATGAAGGGGTAGATATAGATAGATATAGATATATGTTTATTTTAATTTTTTTTTAATTGTCTTCTCTGTGGTGCTTTACTTTCAAACGCCTTGAAGGAATAGCATTTCTTGTAGTAGTACAGGTTTTCTTTTTAAATGTTATTAGCTATATTAAACAATGGTTGATGAAATAAATCTATAAGAATCATTAAAAATGTCTCAGCTCTACTTCTCCAGTACAAATTGTTCTCATATTCATACATACACATGATATACCGTTTCATTTTGTCAGGCAACCTAATAAAAAAACAAGGGTCCTTAATGACTCTAACAAAGATTGGAAGTAAATTAGAGCAGATCAGTTGGAAGGCTGTTGTCTCCAAATGTCATACATTGAAAAGAAGGATTATAGTTATGTCACAAAATCCCCCTAGGTTGTAATAAGCATATCAATCTATATAACAAATGACCATATCCTAGATGGGGAGAAATTAAATAGTTAAGATTCAAAGCCAGTGATGTACTGATTTTTTAAAAGCTGAATAATAAAGGATACACTCTACTGTGTTTCCTACACTGCTCAAGGAAGTTGGTTTAACAGCTATAATAGCTCCTAATATTTTGATGATTGGTTTAGTCACTGTACTGGATGGATAGCTATCTAGTATTAACACAATTTGGGAAGACTGGCCAATATATTATTCAGTATATCAGGAGATAATAATAGTAACTGTAATTAATGTAAATTAAATTAAGTATGTATCCTGTCCTACTCACTTCTTTGTTATAACTTTACCCAGTTTTGAATTGTGGCTCCTGGCATGTTATTCAAAAGCTAAATGAGATTTTCAGCTTAAAAATAATTCCTATCCTAAGCTATAAACAATCAATTCTTTCAATGGGTATCTTTATATCTTTGTGATCCATTTTTAGATCTTGATACACAAGAAGATCTTGAATATATCTTAATAATAAAAATTGAGATGATGATTGAAAACTATGGCCATGAATTATTAAATAATAACTTTCTGTAACATAGGTCAACAACCAACATATCAAACAATCCCATAGAAATCAGTTTTATTCACATGTCTCTGAAACAGTAAGCTCACCACTTTATTAATCACCTTACTCAAGAGTGGAAGATTAGAGAGTGACCTTCAGTTACAAAGACTTTTTGCATCCAAGATGGATGAAGAAATTTTAAAATGCGCAAATGCTGATAGAAAAGGAATGCCTAGTATTTGATATGAAGAATAAGTTGTGAAGAATAAATTTATGTCAAAAGAAATGAAAACAGTTGTGTATAAGAATGTGCTTCTGTCTACTTTGTTATATGGAAGTGAGAATTGGGTATGTCAGGAGTAACATAAAAATAAGTTAAATGCAGTGGAAAGTATATGTGCTAAAACAAGAAGAGATGGGGTCAAGACTGACTGGATGAAGAATGTATGTGGAATGAATACAAAAGTGAATGACCAATATAAAAGAAGTACCTTGAAGTGATTTGGTCATATAAAAAGAATGAATGAGGATCAAATCTCAAAACAAATATAAGAAAGAAGAGTGTTATCAGTTAAGAGGAAGTGAAAGACTGAGAAAGTTGATGAGATCCTTCAAAAGAAAGAGGTGAAACATTTAAAAAATAAAAGTCAATATTTGAATTGATGGAGTGAAAGCTTGGATGATTTTCAAGGATAGAAAGATAAGAAAGATATAGTGAATGGTGTTAGTATAAACTAGATTTAGATATATTTCCTTTCCTGTTGTCATCTCATGTCTTTATTTCTTTGGATTACTATTTCTTACTCATCTTCTACATTTTGCATAACATTGCATTAACTTTAACAGAACTAACAACAGATAAGTAGGTACGTTTGTAGCCATGCATGTTCTAGATCCAAAGAGGCTCTCTCCTTTAAGCAGAGGGAGCTCGTCCCACAGTCAGGAATACATTAATCACTTCTCATAAACATAGCTAGCTGACTTAGTCTGCCAGAAGAGAGCATCCTCAGCCTGCTATGTGCAGACACAGCACAGGCAGAGAAGTAAGCTCTTTTACATCCACTGCCATAGAGTAGGACTGCAAATTGGCCTTAACAAGGACCCTACTCTGTGATTGAATGTATTCATCTAAAGATTTCCTCCACTCGTGCCACAGCCTTCTACCAGTCTGTCTCATTGCTCTCATTTCCCTGGTAAACAAAGTCAATTTATGAGCTCTGCTGTACTGAAGAGAGCACTTAGGTGCAATAGTGTCAATCACCTGGGCCATATTTGTGCTCCACCAATCAGCCAGATCTTCAACAGTCAACTAAGTAGGAAATTGCTCAAGCACCCTCAGGAAACTATTGATCCATCAGACATCCTGGATTGGACAATTTTAACCAGTCTTCTACTGATCCTGTGGCTTATACCAAGCACTAGTCAAAAACTGGCCAGAGAATGATCTGTCTATAATAATGAAGTTACAATCTCTTCCTCCTCCACTTTCATTGCACATCCAGATGTGGGAAACTCACTGGGCAACCTGATTGTGGATATTGAAGTCTCTGCTACAAGAAGTTGCACAAGTAGTTCAGGAAGAAAATCTTGTAGAATGGAGTAGATAATCCCTGCAATGTCCTGGACACCCAAAAACAACAGAAAACAGTACACATTGCAGACTGGTGAATAGACCTTCTGGTCAACAACATAAAGGCTCATTACTCTCCACCCTGTTGCATAACAGAGTAATTCAGTGGATAGAACTGGGAGAGATCAATTCCATCTTTATTTCTCTAACAGGGTGTCTATGTATCTGTGAATTCAGCATCCAAGATTAAACCCTGGTTACAAAATGATTTACCAACAACTGATCTGACTTTAAAAAGAGGATGTTCATGCTGAAGAGCTTACTTTCATTGATAGTTTGACTACTTTGGTCAAACTACAATCTTTGGTCGCATTGCCGGGAGAAAACCAAGCTCAGTTCCACCATTACTATAGTAATTATTTGTATATTTTATGCCTAGCAGTGGCATCCTGATGATCTTGCCACTTTTATCAAAATGATGAAAGCAACATTGCAGTTGGCACCACAGGGTCTGCCCTTCTGAACATGTGTGCAAAGTCATGATGCACAGAAAAAGGGGGCAGGACTTATATCATGACATCACAAATCTGCCTCTGATCCACCCGCACATCCCTCTGCGGATGTGGATAAGAAAAGTAACATGGTGTGTATGTATATGTGTGTGCATCTTCAAGTCACTCTTGACTTCTGACAACTGCTGAACAAAGTCCATGCAGTTTTCTTGGTAGATTTTCAGAAGTGATTTGCCATTGCTTACTTCCTAGGGCTAAGAAAGAGTGACTGGCCAAAAAATCACCGAGATGGCTTTGTACCTAAGGCAGGACTAGAATTCAGTGTCCCGGTTTATAGCCTGGTGTCGTTAACCACTTCACCAAACTGGCTTTCAGTATGACACATATCTCCCTGTTATTTAAAAAGTCGCATGTAATGGCAGCATATAGAACTACTAGAGTTTCTGAAGTAGATTCACAAGTGTTGCGCCAGACTGATGTTCAGCTTTTCTGAAGTCATAAAGACATTTGACTATAAATATTTTTACATGCTTCACTTTCTCCTGTAGCCTTAAAATTATGATGTCAGGTTACAACAAGTGGAGCTCAGCCAATGGTTGACATTCTTCCTGACATTCTTATGATATTTCTATGGCAGTGTTGTTGGTACAACATTTTCCAGATATTTCAACAACATTAATTCCCATTTAAGAATTCAGTGCAGGTTTTCTACAGCAACCTGTGAAAGTGCCAAAACAATTTAACACTGCACTATACTGCAGAGGCAATGTCAATACTAAAATTAACTTTCTGACCCATATGTTGACACATGAGTGATGAGTAAACTAAATTCTCTCTTCCCAATACTTTACCCTTTTCAGATTTTTATACTGAACTTATTTAAAGTTTATTTAAAATTGCTTTAAGGGCTTCTTTAGACCTTTAAAATTAGATGTATTCCTGTAACTTCCTTTTTTTAAAAAAAGGAAAGGGAGGGGAGATACAGTGTTAAACCACCAAAAAACAAGGTTCACAAATAGCTTTGGATGACACAGATGTGAGGTTTATACTAATGAATTGCTATGCCATTTTGTTTGCCTTTGCTTTCTGAGGAATTTGAGCACTGATGGAAACCCTCAATTGCACATCATCATTCATTGAGGCACCACGTTTATCATTTCAGCCCAGCAAATGCTGTTAGGAATGCCAACTCTCGGAGCTTCAAGGATGACCCTTATTCTCATTCCTTCACCCTGCCTCCAAATTCCTCCTCCTGTGACAACAAGCTTGCTTTGTGGTCAACCATGCTTGTAAACCACACTGAATTAGTTTCATATGGTGGTACACAAATGTATAAATGGTGACTAAATAGAGAAAGTGCCTGAATGGCAGTATTATAGTGGTTTGAAAGACAATGGAACCATGACAAGTAAGAAACTTTGGAGGGTTTTTAAGGTATGTGATATTTTTTAACAATTAACTTCCTCTGATATTATCCTCAGATTAAAACCAGAGACAGAACAGGTAAAAAAGAGAAAACAGAAGAGCAATTTCTTTCCTTTATAGAGAGGGAAAAGGGAGGGGACGCTGTCTTTGTTTTCGTCCTTTCAGGCATACCTGCTGAAACTGCAAGGCCAGAATGAGGCACTTCATTATTGGCCAGCTTGAAAGAGTAACAAGTGAGTACTGCTCAACTGATGATACTCTGTAAACATTAGGCTTGCAAACGTATAAACAAAACTATAATCATGGACTCCTGCTGTCCAAATAATCAAACAGCTCCGATCAGTCTCAGTGTCAAGTCTCACTCAGCTGGGAAAGACTAAGGAAACAAGAGTAACACAGATTTCAGAAACATATCTTTAACGTTAGTCTATGGATAAATATAGAATTTTAGATGTTACAGTTAGAAAGATAAAAGCTAGTACAAACTAAAAAGAAAAAAGAAAAAAGAAAAAATAGAAAGTGCAGAAAAGAAAAAAAAGGAAGAAAATAGAAAAAAATAAGACTATAGTAAAGAAAAAGAAAAGAAATTTATAAAGAAGTAACTTCCCAGTTTGTCTCAACTATAAACAATTTTAGTAACTTATCATCTTCTCCTGAAATACAACAAATGATCTCTTCTTCCTACAACTCATCTCCTATCAATAAACCAAACATTAAAGCCTTGTCATTCAGTCCTAGCCAGCAAAAGTCTATTCAGGGTTACTAGAGATAGCAACATATGTATTTTAACCTTAATCAAATAAACCAACTTTATTTCCTCTACTTTACTTTTAACAATCTTGGTTTTTAATCCCTTCAAAAAAGAATTTGATTTCTTTTCCTTTTTTCTTTGTCTCTTCTCACAAAATCCTTCAAGCTTTTAACAAGTCTCTTTTGTAAATCCAGTACAGGAAGGTTATCCAAGTCAGTCTTCTGGTTTGTTATTTGTATGTCCTTTTTAATTATTAAGACATCAGCTGGTTTTATTTGTATATCCAGTTTATCATCTTTTTTTCAGATCATTCTTGTAGCCTATCATTTTTAAATCCACATTCGAGTCAATTTCAGTCTTGTCTGGTAGAACTTGTTCCTCTTCTATAATATCATTTACAAACAGTCTATCTATAATGGTGGACAGCCTTAAAATTAACTTCAGAGTCTATTGTTCAGAAATATCCTTCAATACATCCAATGTGAAAGTATTTTGTTCCATTCTGTGTTAGCAAGTCGAGTTTAAGCGTACTTCTTTAATTATAATCTTTAGTTCTTTGTGGTTCCCTCTGGTGTCCAACCTTCAAAGTCCCATCCTATAATATATTTTTTTTCCAGAATTCAAAACAACAACCATTTCCCACAGGAAGGTTTTTTATACTTAATTTCAAAATCTCATTTCAAATCCATCTGGACCCTCAGTCCATTTATAACTTTCTACAAACAGCACTCTAATCACCCTTTTGCCACTTATTGCCAAAAAAAGAAAAAAAGAAAAAGAAAAGGAAAGAAAATTGTTAAGTCCTTAAACTTGTACTTAAAGCTTCTTTCGCTAAGGATTAAAGGAAACTCACCCAGTGAATGCCATAAACCTTGCCTTTCTGAAGGTTTTTAATATTTGAAAAGCAGTAAAAAAGTAATTCCAAAAGTGATTAAGAAATTATGCTCAGCTGAGCTTTATGTCCATGTAGGCTACATTATGACTATGAGCTTAGTTGTAATCCCTCAGCTCCCAGCTGCTCGACTCCCTAGCCGACTGCAAAAACCTTGGTTCCTGCAGTCTACTTGCAAGGAGCAGCTGTCTGAAGTATTTGAAATGCTTCTTCCCAGGTTTCTTGCCACCTGGGCTGAGTTGAGGATTATGAGATAAATTGTAAATTATGAGATAAATTACCAATCTCTTCCTTCCTTTCCATATTTTGTCACACTCTGGTAAATTTTAAACTGGGGTAAGGAACAGTGGGAGATGGAAAGTATTTCTTTAATGAGTTAACTCTTACAGAAGCTTCTTTTTTCAGGCATATGCAGAGAGGTGCTGGGCTTGCACAAGTTCTGAAGGACTTCTGATCATTTTCCAAATGTGCAAACTTTTTCTGTGAATATTGGGCTTGAAGATCATCGGACAGCATGATCTATCTCTGTGGAATGTGAACATGCATCAGTGCTTATGTTGTTGCTCAATACTCACATAAATATTGTTTTATTCCCAATTTATCTCTTTATTTTAATTTTATTAACAAAGTAATCCCATAAACTAATCAGTGCACTTATGTATACTCACAAACAATCCTTTTTTTAATGTTTACATGTAGCTGAATGAATGGGGTTTTTTTAAATAGTCTTTGGCCAATCAACAGAATAAAATAAAGTCTACAACTGGACTATCATACTTAATAAAGTCAAAAACTGTATAATATACAAAAGTATAAGTAGTTTAATTTATTATTATGCTGTTTTTGATTTTCAATACATTGTTGCTTGCTGTTTTTAAATAAACTATTTTATAAAATAAATCCTGCTGATTAGCCAT
Organism: Liasis olivaceus; assembly: GCA_030867105.1. Lineage (NCBI taxonomy): Eukaryota > Metazoa > Chordata > Lepidosauria > Squamata > Pythonidae > Liasis > Liasis olivaceus. Next base: position 42,063,281 of record CM061352.1, read on the forward strand.
AGAATAACTTGTTTCATCCTGTGAGGAGCACAGGACAAGTCTGTTTTGGAAGTACAGGGAAAGTCACATGTCATAACAGAAGGGAACAGGTAGATTTGGAGGCTCAGATGAAGCAGCCAGAGACCTGCTGCTGCCTCATCTGCTACCTGAACCATCTGCTTCCCTTTGTCTAATTACAGAAAAGAATGGATCTCTACAAATAAAAGATGACAAAGTGGATGAAAAGGCAAGGTCTTAAAATCATCTGGGAATGCCTCTGGAGAGTTAACTGTATAAACACATTGCTGTGGTATCTACACATGCCCAGATGGTTTAGAGCGCAAATGTAGAACCTTTATGTTCCTGAATGCTTTAGCAACCTGTTCTTATGTTGAACTGCAGCATACTTTTTTTTAAAATATGTGAGCAGAGCATGCAACAGTATCCACTGTAAACCATAACTATTCATTTGTGTGAAATGATGATAATTTGCAGTTCAGTCCTTGATTGTTCTCTCACCCTAAATTCAGATTATGCCACTGATGTCAAGAGATAGATATGACAGCATGATGACAATACAAAATATGTGAGAATGTATGCATTCTGAATAAATCATACAACAAGTGATCTAATGGAGGATTTTTTTTTTTTGCTTTTATTTTTTGCCAACTAATCATAAAACTTTTTTTAAAAAATAGCTGTCTTTATATTGCTTGCATTTTGTGAGATTCATTTTCTTCCTTCACTTCAAACCATTTCTACACAAGAAGGTTCAACTGTGAGTCCAGCTTCATATTATACTGTATTGTAAAATCATACAAAGCAGAAAACAAATGCTTATTTATAGTACTTTGGAGGATGTCTCAGTTTCTTTATGTATGTTGAATGTATAATTTTTTTCAACCCATCTACTTTTCCATTAAGAAAGTGTTACTGAAGTTAACCAAAAAAAAAAAAATGATTAAAATGGTACTTTAGAATAATAATAATCCTATATATGACACCCCTTCATGGATCACTGCCTTGTCGTGGCGAAGGGGCTTGCGTAACTCAGTGAAGCCATGAGCTATGCTGTGCAGGGCCACTCAAGATGGACAAGTCATGACTGAGAGTTCTGACAAAATGTGGTCCACTGGAGAAGGAAATGGCAACCCACTCCAGTAACCTTCCCAAGAAACCCCCATGGACAATGTCAAAAGGCTAAAAGATATGACGCCGGAAGATGAGTCCCTCAGGTTGGAAGGTGTCCAATATGCTACTGGGGAAGAGCGGAGGGCAATTCCAAGTAGCTCCAGAAAGAGTGAAGCGGCTGGGCCAAAGCTGAAAGGACATTCAGCTGTGGATGTATCTGGAAGTGAAAAGAAGGTCTAATGCTGTAAAGAACAATATTGCATAGGAACCTGGAATGTAAGATCTATGAACCAAGGCAAGCTGGATGTGGTCAAACATGAGATGACAAGATTGAACATCAACATCTTGGGAATCAGCGAATTAAAATGGATGGGAATGGGTGAATTTAATTCATGTGTCCATTATATCTACTACTATGGGCAAGAAACCCTTAGAAGAAATGGAGTAGCACTCATAGTCAATAAGAGAGTGGGAAAGGCAGTAATGGGGTACAACCTCAAAAACAACAGAATTATCTCAGTGTGAATCCAAGGCAAACCATTTAACATCACAGTAATCCAAGTTTATGCCCCAACCACTGATGCCAAATAAGCTGAAGCTGACCAGTTCTATGAAGAACTACAACACCTTCTAGAACTAGCATCAAAAAAATATGTCCTTTTCATCATAGAGGATTGGAATGCTAAAGTAGGAAGTCAAGGAATAATCGGAATAACAGGAAAGTTTGGCCTTGGAGTACAAAATGAAGCAGGGCAAAGGCTAATAGAGTTCTGTCAAGAGAACAAGCTGGTCATAGCAAATACTCTTTTCCAACAACACAAGAGACAACTCTACACATGGACATCACCAGATGGTCAATACCCAAACCAGATTTATTATATACTTTGCAGCCAAAGATGGAGAAGCTCTATACAGACAGCAAAAACAAAACCAGGAGCTGACCGTGGCTCAGATCATGAGCTTCTTACTGCAAAATTTAGGCTTAAATTGAAGAACGTAAAGAAAACCACTAGACCACTCAGGTATGACTTAGATCATATTCCTTGTGAGTACACAATGAAGGTGATGAATAGATTTAGGGGATTAGATTTGGTAGACAGAGTGCCTGAAGAACTATGGACAGAGCAGTCAAAGTTGACTATGGACACTGAGTTGGATGAGGAAAAAGCAAATAAACTGGTCAGATTACAAAATCATGGCTAGATAGATCAAAATCAATCCATCAATCAACAAACAGCCCTTGCCTTCCAGAAATTTCCTGCTGTTTCATTAAACTTTGTTTAAATCACCCATCAACATCCTGAAGAAATGTACTTTAAAAAAAAGTGGAATAAGTTCAATGTTCCTTTATTGATGAAAATGATATATATTTTTATTGATTATATGATAGTCTATACAAGTTTTGAAATATGAAACAGTGCTTCAGGTGACTGGAAACAGCAGAGATTCAAAGATTCATGTCAGAAGTTTTGCTTTCCCTTGGACTTCTGATGGAGGCATGGACAGCTGAACGCATCTCCATGGAGAGTGGAGATGATGACCACACAAAGACTGAAGAACTGATAAGTAGACCAGTTGTTTGGAACCCCTCCAAGCATGGAGAAGACGGGATATTGCCCACATGTGCTCCGGACAGCTGTTCCTCATGAGGAGACAACAGAACATTGGTCTGCCATGGTTTGAGCACTGGGAGATGAAGAGATCAAGTCATCATGCTCACCACCACGGCGGAGCCTTTTAAAGGACACTAAGTTCACTAGTCTCACTTCTAATCACTTTCACAAATTGATTACATAACCATCTTAAAGCTATTAGAGATCTTTGGAATGACAAGTTTGAAAAGCCACCTGGTGAGTCTAACTTCATTTCTGAACAAAAGAAAAGTTAACTATAAGTTTAAGAACTTAAAGAATTTGAAATAAACAGCAAAAAGCTAAATAAGATTTTGAACCAAGAAAGTTATAAACTAATTAAGGGTCCAGACAAATTTGGAATATTGAAACTTTTACTGTAAGATTTTGGAACTAACTATATAAAAAAAACAGTTTTTGAGGGGAACCAAAATTATTTTGTCTACTGTCAGTCATAACAGAGATTGGAGACCTTATGATTTAAACTGGAAACTAAATAAAGATTTCAGGCAAAAAGAAAAAAAAATCTTGCCTTTGGTTTTTATTAGGATTGGAATTTACAAAATGACACAAAATGTTGTAACAGTTGAAATATTAAAGGAGATCTGTGAAGAAGGAGAGAGACTAGAAATTAGTAGCCCCAATATCAACAGTGTCAGTAATGATGTCTGCTTCTATGGATAGAATATGTCTAAAGGATGTTAATGAAGGAATGGCAGATGTAAAAGAAATCCTGCTGGATGCAGAATTTTGATCACAGGACAAGCACCTGAATTTTGATCACAGGATCAGATTTGATCACACTGCAGGGGGCACTGCAATGGCAGTAAGTCTATTTTTCCAGCACTGTTGTAACTTTGAATGGTTGCTGAATGAATGGTCGTAAGTCAAGTACTACCTTTAGAATCAGAAATATTGGGGGGGGGGGGGGGGAAGAAGTGTGAATTACAAGACAGAGAAGCATTTAAAGTGGAACAAGTGACAGACCAAGAGAATGACCCAAATAAGGACTCTTTACTGGATTTAGAAAAGAAGCTGGCTGAAGTTTTAAAAATTAAAGTGGAAATGCAAACAATAAACCAAGAGAATAACCTTGATAATGTATTTTTATTGGATTAACAAAAGAGGCTTGTTATAGCTTGAAGAAGCCTATGCAATGAGATAAAGGCCAGCAGGTTCATAGGGGCCCTGGCCTCTGGCTGCTGCTGCTTAATGCCAGGTCAGTTAAAAACAAGGGCCTCATCATAGGTGACTTGATCACTGAGGAGGGGGCAGACCTGGCATGTATTACCGAGACCTGGCTGGGGCCTGGAGGGGGGTGCCCCTCTCGGAAATGTGCCCAGCTGGGTTTACGGTGTGGCACCAGCCGAGAGACCAGGGCAGGGGAGGAGGGGTGGCTGTCGTCATCCGAGACTCTCTAGTGGCCTTAAGGGGCATTGCTCCACAAGTTTCTGGCTGTGAGACACTGTTTCTTAGGTTGGGTGCCCGCAAACAGTTGGGAGTGCTGCTACTGTACCAGCCTCCCTGCTGCATGGCAGCCTCCCTGCCTGAGCTGCTGGAGGCCATCTCGGGGCTGGAGGTGGTGTTCCCCAGGCTTATGGTTCTGGGGGACTTCAACCTGCCATCCCTGGGACGGTCCTCGGAGGCAGCTCGGGAGTTCATGGCTACCATGGCAGCCATGGGCCTGTCTCAAATTGTGTGGGACCCAACCCGAGATAGTGGCCACATGCCGGATTTAGTTTTCTTGTCTGAGCAATGGCAAAGTGATCTGAGGGGAGATGTACAGCTTTCCCCGGTGTCATGGTCAGATCACGTCCTGATGACCCAGAGTTTCTCCTATGCCACCCCCCTCCGCAGGGAGGCTGGAGCCATGCGGTTGGTCCGCCCCCGACGCCTGATGGACCCGGCAGGGTTTCAGAGGGAGCTGGGGGTTATTCCCGTGGACCTACTGCATGGTCCAGCGGAGGCCCTGGCTGCTGCCTGGAATAGAGAAGCGGCCGGGGCCTTGGACAGGATCGTGCCTTTGCGGCCTCTCTTGCCACGTCGGCCCCGACACTCCCCATGGTTTACGGAGGAGCTGAGGGTGCTGAAGAGGATTAAGAGATGCCTAGAGCACCGCTGGAGGAAGACACGGACTGAATCCAACCGAACACATGTTAAAGCCGCTATTAAGGCCTACATTGTGGCAATAAGGGCGGCGAAGCAGCAATAGTTCTCCGCCCTTATTGCGTCTGCAGAGTGCCGCCCGGCGGCCCTGTTTGGGATCACCAGGTCCCTCCTTGGTAAGGGGGATCTGTTGGTTCATTTGCAGGGCCGCACGGAGGAATTTGCAGAGCACCTGCAGGATAAAATCGCTCGGATTCATTCCAAGTTGGACTCCGAGCGTGGTGCAGGGTCTGGGGAGATACCAGGGGATCGTTCTTGCCTAGTTATCTGGGAACGGTTTGATCCTGTTGTTCCTGAGGAAGTGGACAGGATCCTCCGGACTGTGAGGGCCACCACTTGTCATCTGGACCCATGCCCCTCCTGGCTGGTGAAAGCAGCTCAGGAGGTGACATGTGGTTGGATCCAGGCAATGGTTAATGCATCCTTTCAGAAGGGAGTGTTTCCAGCGCCCTTTAAAGAGGCGTTGGTGCACCCCCTCCTCAAGAAGCCCTCCCTGGATCCTACTCTGCTGGACAACTTTCGTCCAGTCTCCCACCTCCCCTTTTTGGGGAAGGTGGTTGAGAAAGTGGTGGCTTCGCAGCTCCAAAGGGTCCTGGAGGAAACGGATTATCTGGACCGCTATCAGTCAGGTTTCAGGCCCGGCTATGGAATGGAAATGGCATTGGTCGCACTTATGGATGATCTCTGGCGGGAGCAAGATAGTGGAAGTGCGACCATCCTTGCTCTCCTTGAGTTCTCAGCGGCGTTCGATACCGTTGACCACGGTATCCTATTGGGACGGCTCAGGGATATGGGGGTGGGCGGCACAGTTTTGTACTGGTTCACCTCCTTTCTCCGGGGCCGATCCCAATCGGTGGTGATAGGGAGCGAGAGGTCCCACCCTCGGCCCCTCTATTGTGGGGTGCCACAGGGTTCGGTTCTCTCTCCACTCCTTTTCACATCTATATGAAACCGCTGGGCGAGATCATCCGCCATCATGGGATGAGGTATCATCAGTATGCTGATGATACTCAACTATATATCTCCATCCCTGGTGAGGTAAGTGATGCTGTGACTGCCCTCTCACGGTGCCTGGAGGCTGTGAGGGTCTGGATGGGGAACAACGGGCTCCGGCTGAACCCTGGCAAGACGGAGTGGCTGTGGGTTAATGGCTCCTCTGTATCCAGGACGTTGTCATCGTTGGTTCTGGATGGGGTAGCACTGCCCCAGACAGACCCAGTGTATAATTTGGGGGTCCTCCTGGACTCACGGCTCCTGCTCAAAGAGAAGGTGGCAGCCGTGGCCAGGAGGGCTTTTGCACAGCTTCGGGTTGTGCACCAGTTACGCCCTTTCCTGGATCGGGATGCCCTGCGAACAGTCACTCATGCCCTTGTTATCTCCCAGATAGACTACTGCAATGTGCTTTACATGGGGCTACCCTTGAAGAGTATCCAGAAGCTTCAGCTGGTCCAGAATGCGGCTGCGCGAGCAATTTTTGGGGCCTGAAGAAGGACCCATATAACACCTTTGCTCCGTGAGCTGCATTGGGTGCCGGTTTGCTTCCGGGTCCAATTCAAGGTGTTGGTTATCACCTTTAAAGCCCTATATGGCATGGGGCCAGGTTACCTGAAGGACCGCCTCACCCCCACGATTTCAACCCGCCCCCCCCATCTCACAGAAAGGGCATGCTCCAGATCCCCACGGTAAAAGAACTTCGATTAGCAGGGTCCAGAAGATGGGCCTTCTCTGCTGTAGCCCCTGCCCTTTGGAACATCTTGCCCCCGGGGGTGAGACAGGCCCCCTCACTCCAGGCCTTTCGGAGGGATTTGAAGACCTGGCTCTGCCATCTGACCTGGGGTGGGGAGGGAGGATACCAGAAATGTGGTTGGCTGGCCCCTTAGCGGCCTGGTGTGGCCTCTATTGGACTCTTGGATCTTTTAGCCTCTTTATTTTTATCCTTATTTCTTTAAATATAATTTTTACAACTTTTAAACTTTTTATAATTTTAATTATGTATTGATTTTAGTTGTTGTAAGCCGCCCAGAGTCCCCCGTTGTGGGGAGATGGGCGGGGACAAGTTAAATAAATAAAAAAATAAAAAAAAATAAAGAAGAACTGATAAGAGATCAAATCCTATGACAATATTTAAATGAATTAAAGATCAAGATTTTTAGAGGTAAAAGGAAGGAATATGAAGGGTTTTTTGTTTTTTGTTTATCAAGGTTAAAATAAGACATGTTTTATGAAACTCTGGCAAGCCTTTATGGACTTTTTGCTGCCACCAGGATTGAGAAGTAGATGCCTTATGGATTTGCTTATAGATAAGGGATGGGTTATGGGAAAAAGAGATATCTGTTTGTAACCTTATAGGGTATGAAGAGCTACCAAACTTTTTTATACTTGTGATGAAGATTGGAAGTCACTTCTTTATATATTTCTTTCCTTTTTATTTTGTCTTTGCCTTTTCTTTCATTTCTTTGTTTCTATTTTTCTTTCTTTGCACTTTTTATTCTCTCTTTAGTTTCTATTAGCAATAATACATACATACATGCATACACACATACATACATATAAGTTTTGCTTTCATCTGTCAGCACATTTTATGAACAAGGCACTTTGTACAGTCTCTCTATAGATAGTCCTTATGTTACAACTGCAATTGTTACCAGGATTCTCGTTGCTAAGTGCTGTAGCCATAAAGCACAATGTCACATGACCGCATCCCTTAGCGACAGCAATCCAGGCAATCCAAGTTGTCATCATAACCCAAGGGTTGTGAGGGTTGTTAAGCGGGAAGCAGAGGGAGTCCCAGGTAAGGAGTGCAGGGGTGCCACAAGGCAGTGGAAGATGCCCTGGGAGGCCTGGCACAGGCTGCACTTGAGTTGGGGGATTGGGTGCTCGGTGTGGTGCAAACTCAGAAAGGCCAGGGAATGAGGGTATGGACTGCATGAGGTCACAGGGAGGTCTGGGGCAAAAGGGCATGGGGTGCATGTGTGCATGTGCATGGTGGCCAGGGAAAGAGGGCACAGGGTACATGCATACAAGTGTGCAAGTGCAGGGAGGCTGAGGAAGGAGGGCACGGGATGGGTACAATTGTAGGGAGACCATGGAAAAAGGGTGTGGGGTATGTGCATGTGTGTGTGATCACAGGGAGGCCAAGGAAAGAGGGTGCACGGCCCATGAGCTCACAGGGATGCTGTGGAAAGAAGGCATGGGGTACGTGCATGTGTGTGTGCAATTGCAGGGAAGCTGTAGAAAGAGGGTGCAGGGTGCAGGGTGTGTGTGTGTGTGTGTGTGTGTGTGTGTGTGCGATTGCAGGGAGGCCAGGGTGTGTGTGTGAGGAGACTTATTCCAGTGACTTGCAACCTTCCTTGCCAGCTTCCCATTGTCTTTGCTGGGGGAAACTGGCAGGGAAGGTTGCAAATGGTGATCATGTGATTGCAGGATGCTTGGCAACCATCGTAAGTGCGAACAGTTAGACAAGCACCAAGATCGCAATCATGTGACTGCAGGGGTGCTGGGACAGCCGCAATTTCGAGTTTCTGTTTTCCAGCACCGTAACTTCAAATGGTCGCTGAATGAATGGTCGTAACTCAAGGACTGCCTGTATTCAAGTCCACTTGTATGATGATTTTGGAAAACAAGCTGATCAGGAGGCATATGGATGGCTAAGAGTCCTAACCCTACAAGTGTTAGACATATTATATACAATTAAATGCTGTGGATCTTTGCTGTGAGGCATATTTTACATCTTTAAATACCTACAAGAGAAGATTAGAGTTAAATGACAATTATGTTACCTGAGAATAACTATAATTTCACTTCATAAATATTGATGAGGGAGCAAATTATAAAGATACAATTCTCTGACGAACAGAGTTCCTGCTATACATTTATATTTTCTTCAGCTTTGCAACTATATTTTAGCTAGAATCACTGTTCCTTCATTGCTCCCCTCTGCTGATGAGTGTCACCATCAGTTCAATACTTTCTTATAATTGATGTATATCCTAGAATTGTGTAGTGACTACAGTGTATGTGTACCATCTACAAGCTTCTGATTCAAATTAGGAAAGCATTTTGAATTATCTTCAACCAATTGAGAATAGTCTTATCCAACTTGGAGTCCAAATCGGACTCTTGGATTCAGAAAAATAAGGGAATGGTAAAGAGAAAAATATACAGAAAACTAGAAAGGTACAATGTCTACAGGATTACTCAGAAATGCCACAATTGAAATGTATAGAAAAGTAAGCCCAAAATCCCATAGGACCAGGTTATTAGAGGGACTGCCTATCTCTCATGGTCTCACCCATCTGGTAAGATCAGATGATGTTCTGCAAGTCTCCAAGACACCAGCTGTTCTCCCCAGCCTTATTTGTAGTTGCTTCTTGCGTAGCTTCTTTTTATTGTTTTCCTATTTTAAGTGATCGGAGTTTTTCCAGAGTTGAGTGGCTTCTGAAGCTACTAAAATAAATAAATAAGTAAATAAATGTACCACACACAACCTATTAAAATACATTTAATGAGTTGTGCCAAATAAATTATTAAGAATTAGAGTCTTCCACTGAAAACAGAAGTCTTACCCAATTAAGAATAAAAAGAAGCACACAGTTGCAACATAAAATAACAAAATGAATAGAAGAAAAATAAATTGCTTCACTACAAATTACAGATCAATATGATTTCCTCAAGACATGAAAATATCCTGTCCGTATGAGGAAGAGCCAATAGATATATGAAATAAACATCCATACTTGTTGTGCAAAATTTCTTGCCATCAGATTTGCTCCTAATTCACCACTCATATTAAGATTCACCTATGAAGCTCATACATATCAACATGGTACTATAGGGGACTTGGCTATATGTCTGGAATTTCTGTCTCACTGAACTTAACCCGTAATTAGAAGGACACTAACTGCATCTAATTTATCTTTAGAGGAAAAGGATTTAATAAGCATAGACACACACACACACACACACAAAATCACTTGATCTCTGAATTTTCTGAACAGCCCATTGGTTTGCCTAATTTTGCTATACAGCCTTCCAGCAACATGATTTTTTCAAGAGGAAGATAGAAATAAAATAAATCCATGCAGATATTGATTGTTCACCATCAAAGAAAGTTCACACCTGCATAGAATTTGCACAGGAATCTATAATTGGAATGACACACACCAGTGGTCACATATACACAAACCTGATGACAATGATAGATACCAGAGAGTTATTGAGAAGACATAATGCAGAGCAAGATACACATTATCAGTGAGGTTCAATCTACTCAAAAATTCATTGAGTTCAGTTGTCTTATAAGGACTGCAATCAAATGGGTTTATTTTGATTAGCACTAATTATGCAATTCTATAAATGACTTTCCAGACATAAGAGCCACTGAGTTTGACAGGGCTTGGGGTGGGTGTGGGGTGTCTAAGCATTTAATGCCCCTTTAAACAATAGTTGATAGAATGGAGATAATTTATGCCTTAGCTAAAAGTTTTAAATATATCTTTAGAAATTAAAATATTGCTTCTTAATTTGACAGTAAGCTGCTTCTGCTTCTGCTTCTCCTCCTCCTCCTCCTCCTCCTCCTCAGCAGCTCATAATTCACAGTATATTTACAAGGTACAAAAAGGTACATTTCTAGTATGGCATATAAATGTTAGGCTCATATTTATTATTGGGGACAGATTACCAACTTTACTGCCAATGTGTTGTTTTCTTGTAGTCTCTATGGCAGTAATGTTTGACAGATATACAAGCGACAACCAAATTTTATTAAGAATATTTGGAGGGGAAAAAAAGGCTTAATTAACTTATGTTTAGAATATAAGTGCCCATGACAATAAAAAAAATAATCTTATAGCAAAAAGAAAATCTCCATTTCTAATAATTCCATACCTGCTTTTGTTGTGTGTGGACATTTTCTCTTCAATGATCTACATTCTTTCCCTATCTTACTCATTAGCATTCACTTACCACAACAAGACAAAATTGTTTCATATATGCATGACTATATCAACACATGATTATGGCTTGCATGTGGGAACATAAGGATTGATCACCTCACATCAAATGAACTGATTGATCACCTCATATTAAATCAGAGAAACATAGAACAAACTCAGTGAAAGACAGCCTATCACTTCTTGGATAATTGGTTCCACAGTTGAACTGCACTTATTGTTAAGGAAGAGTTCCCTCCCTCCCTCCCTTTTCTGGTGACTCAAGTAGAACTGCCTTTTTGTAACTTGAATAACACTTCTTCCCCTTCTAACCTGAAATATGCTTCCATATTTCCCATTAGAAGAAGATAACAGTCAATTCAAAAATAGGTTGCAGCAATAAGTGACTTGAGTCAAATCTGCACTGTGGTGGACATTTAATGGAGTGGTTTGATGATGAATTCTTGCTACAAGATTTTGGTAAAATTCCACCATATTTACTTCCAGTCTACAAAACTACTTCACCAGCAGGAAGGACAAATATTTGCAAACTCATGTGCTGGCCGAGTTGCACAGTTCAGTTAGCAGCAATAAGGCTGAAACCACCATGCTCGGAAGAATTAGAATCTGTCTGTTACCCTTTTGGCATAAATTTAACCTAGCACTTTTTGTCTCTGCCCCTGTTCCCCACCTCAAGTTGTTCAGCAGCTGCCATTAGAAATAACAGTCATGATATATTTAATCTATAAACCATGCTGAAAATACTATGTTACCATCTTATGCTGGGAGTGCTATTTGCCAATAATAAATAGAGCCTAGTAAGCAGAATAATTAGTGTATCATAATCTGACAGACAGATTACTGCCATATCTTGTGGGTACCAAGAGATTGACTGAAATATGTAGGATCATTTTAATTCCTTTTCTCAAATTCCACAGAAGAACTGGAACTGCTCTTCAAATGCTATTTATATGCCTTAAGACATCAGTCTAAATCTAGCTACAAGAAGCATAACCAGATATAATAGAAACATGGATAGTCCCTACCTGCTTGAACTGACACAATAGCCCAGTGTCAGTAGCATGCATATTCATACAAGTGCCTTATTATCTACTTCTTTGCTAATTAAAAAAAAAATGCTAAGTTGCAACTGTGTTTAGGGAAGCAATAATTCTGGAAATTTTAGCAGATGTCATTGTGTCCTTTAGTGTGGTTAATTTTTTCCAGATTTAAACTGTAGCACTGCATTGATATAGGCACATCTGTTACATGATTTACAATGGGGGTGTGCAAAACATTCCAAGCTCAAAATAGCCATTTTGAGTGTTCCAAGTGTTGTGAGGCTTTGTCCCAAGCTCAGAAAAAATGCACTGCATTTTATCCTTAATTCAGAACAAGCCATGGGTGTTTTGTTCCATTTTGTTTTTTCTTCAGATGTTTGCGATCAGCTTCTTTTCTTTGAAATCCCTCCAAGCCATGGAGATGTGGGGACCCATTAGCCAATTTAAAAAGAAAACATGAGGATAAGCATTGGTAAGCGTGGCTTTGGACGCTTTCCAACCCCTCTACCAGCAGTGGCCATAGGAGTTATTGGTATTTCTTTCTCTGTAACAAAATAAGGCATTGTGTCTCTGTGTGCATGTGCTTCTGCTTTCCCTTCCTGCCGCATCTGTGGGTATTTATGTGTGTGTGGAATATGAGAAACCCGGGCAAACTCCATATGCTCCACTCTAGGTAACATGATGGTGATGAAGGATGAGGGAGACTTAGAACGGAAGTGTCAACAGCATTCTGAGCCATTGCTAATCTACTTCTGTCATAGAGATGCATGATTGATTTATTGATTATGGGCCATCAAGTCATTTTCGACTCCTAGCAACCACATAGATAGATTTTATCCATGACATAGAAATGCATGGGGTAATGTTTTTCTGGAATGCTTTTCTCTATAGCCCAGATCTAGCTTGGGACTGCAGAGAAGGCTTTCGGACTCTTTCTTTTTATGTATTTATGTATTTTTCAAATTTATATATGCCACCCATCTCACTATACAAGTAACTCTAGGTGGTGATACAAGTAAAAAATGATAAAATCTTAGAAAAAATATACAGGTTAAAAACTACAAAAGATTAAAATTAAAACTAAAAAGCTAAAACTACAGTGTCAGCTTCTTCCACCGTACCAGATTTGGTCCTGCCTGTCCTGTTCTGGTCTCAGAAAGTTAGCAGAGTCCTGTTTACATCATTTCTTTTCAATATTCCATGGGGTTGAAAATGAAAAGGAGTAGTTCACATCCCAGGTCGCACTAGCTGATGTAGGAAAGCAGGGAGGGGGGAGCTGAGAAATCAGTTAAGTACATGTCCAGAAATTAATAAGAGTTGTGGAAATAAGAAAAAAAGCTGCTGTCTGCCTAGCAAGTATGTTTATTGCTAACTTTATGTATTGGTTTCTATGTGAAATTCAGGGGTCATTATATAATGTTGTTTTGGGGTATTCTGCCTGCATTGATATTTCTTTTTTAGGCAAGTTGCCGTATTTAAAAAAATGTATGTTGTCTATTCATTACATCTAATACTCCACAGATGAGCTTTCAGGCTTGTTAGACTTTGTTGGTTTATAGGCACAGACTTCTATTGTAGGCACATATCTGTATGTTGAACATAGGCTGCATTGAAGTGAATCCATGTTTGCTTCTTTGCTGGAATGAGTTCTCTTGTACTTATATGTACAAGTCGGCCATAAGTTAAATGAATATGTTGCAGTCAAATGGCCTTTATGTATTTATGGCCAATAAATTAAAACAGCAATCATTCTATTTCTATTATTTCTACACTACGCTACTCTTACTTCTACACTCTTACTTCTACATTACAGACATGAATGTTAGATTTGAAAAGTTGTTCTCTAATCAGAATCTGCAGAAATACAGTAGCTGAAATAACAAGATATGCCCTGAAATAAATAAGTTAATAAATACGCACCAGGTGTTTATTTATTAACTTCTGTCATTTGAGGCCATAACTTGTTGTCTTATTCAGCTGATATTATGAATGATAGAGAATGGAAATAACTGGAAACAAGTAAAGCCACTATATATGATCTTGTCAGTGGTCCATGTTTTGCCCGGAACAAAATTTGTGCTAATAAGGAGGCGCTGCAGGCCTGCATTCTATGCATAACGAATTGCAATGATCTTTTCCACGCAGTTCATCCCTGTACTTCAGAAGCAGCAAAGGATGTTGACAATGTGCAAAGCACAATATACATATGCATTGATTGGGATCATCACCTTAACCGAGCAGGGAAGGACCACTTTCATTAACAAGGCAGAATTTTGCAGCATATGAACACCATTTGATCCATTCAGTACCGCAGGTACCCAGCTGAAATGCATCAGTTGCTACAAGACATTACCAGCCTGGCAGCAGTAGTTGGTCATATTAATATCCTGGCTTTTATTCCCAGCATCTGGGAACTGCTTATGTAGCTCATTTCTAACCTCTTCATAGGTTAAATCTTGGCTGCAAGAACCTGGATGACCATAAGATGGCCTCAAAGAAATACAAAAATTCCCACTCTTTACTGCTATTTTGGGATCACCTGGATTTTTGGCTTCCAATCTGGTAGCTTTAATATGGGCAGTGCCCAGTGTTTACCACAGGATGCCTCCTTTTTTAGTGTTATTCTAAATTTGAGAATGAAGACAAGGGATAATAATCAACACATTCCTTTTAAGTATTAAATTGCCTCCACAGAGCAGTAAAGTGTGGGCTTACACATGTGAATAATCTTTTTGATGAGTGTCTCTTATTTTTTCTAAATATTTTTTTTCTGAGCTATTCATAGATGCAAAATCAGTGCAATAGAAATATCTATTCTCTTTGCTTAGAGTTTTGCTATGTATTACTTTTACTAATCAGCTCTGCATGTAATTGTGAGTACATTCTCACTAGAATTTTAAATATTTGCAATAAGAGAAAACTTTCCTTTGACAATCCACAACTGCTCTAGCAAATCAAAGGAAGCAATGTAAATCTCACCTGATTTCCATTAATAGAAAGATGGTATGACAAGATAAAACAATCTTCTTCTCTGCATTACTATGCTGAAGTGTACACTAAATATTTAAAACTTGGGTATTGATTAAGTTTTTCTTTCAAACTGGGAATAATACCTTGGATTTGTATAATTGGATTCATTGTGTTAGAACCAACAGTGTTTTAGATTGTATTAGAACCAGAATCTGCTGGTTGGTACATTCCTAATATGCAACAATCCTACTGAATTTGAGACCTGATATTTCAAAACAGACCAAATAGGGACAAGGAATTATTCATAATTAAATACCAGTGTCTGTTTTTATTTGAAAACACAGATGTACTATATTAATTCACAAATGCCTGTTTTTGTTCTATAGTACTTTTTTTGCTCTGTTTTTTTAAAAATACCTGTTCCATCCTCTACATTTTAAAGATAATATTACATTATTCTATTTGACAGGTTGATTAAAAACTTTCATATTCTACATTGTTGCTTTTAAAATTGAGTAATCTCTGCCATCTTTTGCAAGCTAAAATATGCACATATACCTGATTCCTTATGGAATAAAATATATCTCACTTTATCTTTTATTTCATAAATAAAACCTTCATACACCAAAGAAATTGAAGTGGAACCTCTATTATTAAATTGTAATAACTCTAATGGAGAAGAAGAGATGGATTTACAATTGAAGAATGCAAAAGTATGTTTGGATGTAAAGCTCTGTGTCTTCTAACTTTTCCCAAGTTTGTAACCAAAATGGGTCCAACAAATTCTGGTGCCCTGCCTGAAACACTGATTTTCATATACTATAAAATCAAATTCATATACTATAAAAATGTTATTCTGGACATTGACTAGCATAATAAAATACATTAAAAGTATAGAGTTTGTGATCATACTGCTAGAGACAACCTTTTCCTGCAGCTTGTGAAAAGAATTGCTACAGATTAAGAAATACTGACAATAAAATGTAAAATTACTACAAATCTAAAATCTATATTAAAATAATACCTATATAGTATGATAATAAGATATTTGGTGAATAATATCCTATTCTATCAAAAACCACCTGAAAGCAGTAACAGTAAAAAAAAATTAATAGTAAAAAATAACTAAAGGTTAAGGACAACAGTGCAGGTACAAGCTATACAAAACTGTTGACTTCTGACTCCCAACCAGTTCTTGATAATGTTGTTTGCTGCTGCACAGAATTTACCACTATTATATGTTACAAAGGAATTACACAGTCATTCCATATCTAATGGAATTGCAGACGAATTTTATGTGTCAGTGTTATTCTATAACACTGACACATAAAATTCGTCTGCAATTCCATTAGATAGCAACAGGATAGAAAACTTGTTTTTGATCAGACAAATCTGTTGTTAAATTCATAAAAGAAAGATATCATTCAAAATCTCACCTGTCTTACCTTATTCCATTAGGAGGGTCTTTTGCTCAAACATCTGTACAATACCTCATCTACTGAAACATAGCTAAGGGTTACTGCTTCACTCACACACATGCACACACATATATTCTACTTTGATAAATTATAAAGTGAGACCACCATTTCCTTCCCCTCTTCTGGTATTTTAACTTCAGTTTTTCATTTTCTTTTTTTAAAATAAAAACTAATACAAACTAAAAAAAGATATAAAAGAATAAAAAGAAATATAGAAGGTGCAGAAAAGAAAAATGGGCGGGGGGAGAAAAATAAGGATATAGTAAAGAAAAAGAAAAGAAATATATAAAGAAATTACTTCCCCCTTCCTCACAAGTATAGACAATTTTAGTAACTTATCACCTTCTCTCAAAATACAACAAGTGATCTCTTCTTCCTATATCCCAACTCTTATCTAGAAACAAATCCTTAAAACCTCATCATTTCAGTCCTGATGTCAGGAAAAGTCCATCAAAGATTGCCAAAGATAACAACATATCTATTTTAACCTTGATCAAATAAACCAACTTTATATTCCTTCTTTTTACTATTAACAATCTTGATCTTTAGTTCCTTCAAATAATGTCCTAGAACATTTTTCCTTTTTTCTTTGTCCCTTCTCACAAAATTCTTCAAAGCTTTTGTAAATCTAATATAGGAAAATTATCCAGGTCACTCTCTTGGTCTGTTATTTGTATATCCCTTTTAATATTAAGATATCAACTGGTTTCTTTTGTATGTCCAGTGTAGCATCTTTTTCCATGTCATTCTTATAGCCTGTCATTTTTAAATCCACTTTCAGATTAGTCTCAATCTTATCAGGTAAAACATGTTCCTCTTCCATAACATCTTTTAAACCCAGTCTATCTAGAGAAGGAGACACTCTTAACATTAACTTCTGGGTCCATTGTTCAAAAATTTCCTTCAATATTTCCAATGTTAAAATCTTTTCCTTTATTCTGTATTTGTAAGTTGGATTTAAGTGTTCTTCTCCTTTAATTTTAGTCTTTAATTCCTTCTGGCTCCCTCTAGTGTCCAAACCTCAAAGTCCCACCCTATCATTTTTTTTAAAAAGAATTTATTTATTTATTTATTTGATTTGTCCCCGCCCATCTCCCCTACAATGGGGGACTCTGGGCGGCTTACAGTCATTAAAATCACAATACATAATTAAATTATAAAAAGTTTAAAAATTATAAAAGTTATAAAACTAGAAATTTACAAAACTAGAATAGAATAAAAAGCTAAAAACTCCAAGAGGCCAATAGGCCCCCACCAGGCCGCTAAGGGGCCAGCCAACCCCATTTCTGATATCCTCCCTCCCCGCCCCAGGCCAGATGGCAGAGCCAGGTCTTCAACTCCCTCCGAAAGGCCTGGAGTGAGGGGGCCTGTCTCACCCCTGGGGGCAAGATGTTCCAAAGGGTGGGGGCTACAGCAGAGAAGGCCCGCCTTCTGGACCCCGCTAGTCGGAGTTCTTTTACCGCGGGGATCCGGAGCATGCCCTCTCTATGAAACAAAACAAAACAAAAGTTTATTCCCATGGGAAGGATTCTTATAATTAACTCCAAAATTTTATTTCAAATTCATCTGGACCCTTAGTCTGTAACTTTCTGAAATCAAAATTCTAATCACTCTTTTGCTGTCTATTCAAAGAAAATATTAAGTCCTTAAACTTATATTTAAAACTTCTTTTGCTAAGGATTGAAGGAAACTCACCTGGTGTTTTCAGACTTGTTGATCCAAAGGTTCCTAATAGCTAAAAAACAGTTAACAAGCAATTTCCAAAAGTGATTAGAAAAGGAAGTATGTGAACCCAGTAAAGGGGCAACTGTAGTCTGAGCAAGATGGCTATTTCCTCATCTCCCAGAGCTCTAAGCCTGCTAGAGACCACTGTCTTGAGCACTTGTGGGCAATTTCAAATCCTTTCCTTAGCTGGAGACGAATTAGGAAGAGCCGGTCTACTCAACGGCTCTTCATTCCACCGCGGTCATCAGCTCTGCTTTTAGTGGAGTCATCTTCAGTTTGCCATTTCTTCCCCAGAAGGCTTCAGTTTTCATTTTTGGGCCTTAAATACCCGAATCAGTTACAGTAGATTATTCAACAATTGAGAACACGCATACTATGTTAACCAGGTCTTTTTAGTGTAAAGATGAATAACAACTCTGAGTCTCCTTTAAAAAGGGCATCTAACATATTTCATAACCTTATAAGTAATTAAGTTGAAAAACTGTAACCTGTATGACATTTTAGATCCCATGTTTACTTACTTGTATTTTACTAATTGTATTCTACTCTTTGATTTTTTTTGAACAGAACTATGTCTTATTTTTCTCGGTTTATATAGTTTTCTAAAATACAAAGCAAAAACATTATTTAAAAAAAAAAATTTAGAGAGAGACAAAAACAGAGATAAAACAAGCTTTGGCCCGGTGAATATAATAGAAAAGAACATGTTAAACATATATCACTTATCCTTTAATCTGCATTCTGTTCTAGGATATGATGGAATCATACACAGCAGGAATCATTAGTTTCTTATACCCAGAGCTCTTATGATCATGCATGATTTCTCCTGTTCTCTTTTCTTACATGAAATTACACTTTTCTTACTCAAAATATTATTATTTAATGGAAATTAAATTGAAATTCCTTGAATTGCAAAGCTTTGTCATCTGTTTCTTGCAGTGCATCTGCTTGGTTGTGGTTGTTATTTTAAAATCCCCAGTGGTATAATCAAGTTGTGTTTTATAGCAAGACAGTTTATTTGGAGAACAATATTGAACACTCCAAGAGAAGCAGTGGTAAATGCTGACCTACAATAAAGTCAGTTCATGTGACTAGTAGTACAGCTACCAGATTTGGGGTATAAAAATGTGGACTTCACAGATGGATGGATAGATATAGATATAGATATAGATATAGATATAGATATATAGATATTTCATCTCAGAGTTTATTTACCCTCTGGTGTAATGGTAATTCTCTTGCACATTGGATCAGGGAATCAACATATATCACTGAATACCTAACATTCATTAGAAACTTTTCCCCCTGTTACTAGATTAACTGTTTAAAATAAAATTATAGCATTTTGAAAAATGAAGTAGGAAAAAAATGTAATTGTCAAGTACTAAAAAATCCAGTACCATTTCTAGAATCAATGTATCAATATTTTCCTGTGTCTGCAACTTTCTTTTCCCATTTTCAAAATAATGAACCATGTTACTCAAAAATAAGTCATGTCCCATATAATGAAATGAAAAATTCTTCTGAATAAGAACATAAAAATACATCTAGCATTCCATAATCAAACAAGTTTACCTCAGCCATATTATGCGTGTTATACAAGAGATATGCAATTTGTTCATATGTATGTAGATTATCTTCTGCAAATTGGTCCATTATCCTTTTGAAACTATCTAATCCGGTGGTCTTTTGCTAACAGCAGCCAAGTCCATAGATTAGCTATGCATTGTGTAAAATAGTACTTCCTTTAAAAAATTCTTCATTCCCTCATAGTCTTACTGGATGAACCTAAATTCTAATAATCTGGGGAAAGAACTTTCCTCAATCCGTACATTTAAAGCATGCATGGTTTTACATGTGCTTGCAGCCCTAAACACTATTACTTTTCCTCATGGGGAAGTTTCTAGTACTCTAATCATATTTTGTTGTCTTTTCTGCACTTTTTCCAAATTTTCCAAACAGCAGAATTTCTACTATCATACTTCTAAGAAATTTACCAAACACTTTTCAACCAACTAGCAACTAGCAGTATTTTTGTGAAAATAGCCTAATTTTAAGAACATAGAAAACTAATTTATTGATGTTTAAAGCAACCTTCTACCAGCTAAATATGCAACTGGTGAAGAGCTGACATTAGAAGGGCATGAAGTTAACACAGAGAGACCATTGGGCTTTCTCACATATTCTGCATGTGTCAGAAGAAAGAGGATATCTAAATCTCCTGTTTTTGCTGCATGCAGTCAGAAAAGTTCCAGTGGTCACTGTGCTACAGGGAAGAATAGGAGCTTCAACTGGGGTAAGTTTTGCAGAAAGGAAAAGGTGTGCTCATTTTTTCATACATCTCTGATTTCATAGCAACTGTATGTGTGTAAGTGATGCAGAAAGAAATTATTTTTCAAATAGCAAGCACATGAAATACAATTAACATCCTCTCTATACTACTTAGTTTGTCCTTCAAGTGCAATTATCAAGAACACCCAACACAATACCTTTGCTTATATCAAGAGCAGTTTAAATACTGAGTAAGCATAAACAAATAAAATATTTTCCCCCATGCTTTATCACGTTCATGTAGAATTACATACTCGGTGTCTTAGTTCAAATAAGATAACAGAACTGTAGGCAGAATTTTTAAAATATTGATATAGTACTAATGTTACTACAGTCTAGTATCGAGATAGAATATGTTTGTACTAAAAATAAAAACTATTGTGCAATGAAAATATTTCCCTACTTCATAGATTTGCTTTTCACTTTTTAAAGCATAATGACATAATTACTTGCCAGTCGGTTTGCTTTTTATATGCTTTATGTTTCACTGCATGCTTGCTTATGATGGTGAATGTTCATGACTCTGAATAAGATTGTAGCTACGGATCTCACAAGTATGTCACCATGACAACAGATTACAGAGGAAGCAAAGTTCAGGGAAAGCATCTCTTTAAAAGATCAAATATCCATCTCTCTTTGGCTAAGAAGAAACAAAGTTATTACATGCATTCTATACACACAGATATTCTTAGAGTGTAATGTACTTGACTTTTTATTCTGCATTTAATTTTCCCCTCCTTGTAAGCTTTTTGGTATTCTGTAGGCTTCACTGATGTAGCTTTAAGACAGTTACTTCCCTATTTAGTTAGGAAAGCCATCATTGCCTCAAATTTTTGCTTACTGTTCTTCTTCCTTTCTCATTAAATAAGAATGCCAAATCATAGACATCCAAGGATAATGCAGAACCTCTTCAATCAAAACACGTAACATGTTACAACACAGAGACAAAAATAATATGTCCCTTTATAGTACTCACATTACTAGCCCTATAGCACTGTCCTTATATTAAATCTGTGACATTTTTATGTGCAAAACAGATATTTCTGGCTGAAGAGTATTCTGAGTTTCAGGGGAAAAGCAACAAAATTAGACCACTGGTGGAAATGGAGGTGGAATTGTTGCACAAACTGTGATTTTATCTGCAAGAGTTTCTTATGTCAGTACAAAGCAGAATATCTATAAATCTCTTTGTGGAGATGTTGGTAACTTAGAACTTCTATAATTAAAAATCTTATGTAAATGATATAGTTAGCAATTTTAACATTCTTTTAAAAAGTCAGTTAAATGCCAGGCAGAAGATAATTGTGTTAAATATCATAGAGGAGAAGATTGTATAATTTCTCTTCTATGATATTTATGTCCATGAAGTCACCAGGAGTCAAGTCTGACTCAAAGCAAACTTTACTTCAGTTTTTTATAAATAATATGTAACTAAATAATGGCATAACGGCATTATCACCCCACCTTGTGAACTGTGTATCCATCTTAAAAATTATTAATTAGCAATCAATGTACTTTTTAAGCTTTAGTTTAATTAATTTCTGTTAATTCCCACAAAATTAAATGAGGTAACATTCATACTTATTCTTCACAGTCACAGTCTTGAGAGGATTTTTTTCCTTCCTTTTTATTGTTGCGCAGAGTGCAGCAAAAAAATCCCATAAATCCTGCTCTGAGGAAAAATACACATCAGCATGAGAGCTTGCAAGTAGCAATGTCCATATTTTGTTCTCCAGAGAAAATCCAGTCAGAAAATATAAACTAACTGGTCTTTATTGATAAAAATGCAAAAACTTCATAAAATACAAGTTGCATACAAAATATATGATATAACAAAGACTTCTTCTCATCTTAGCTTCCAAGACTTATCCACAACAAAGTCTCTAGCTAAAAAACACTCTCAGAGAAGAGGTACACTACTTGGTTACTAGTTAAGACTACATAACCCATAAACTACATGATTAACTTTTTACAAGACAAACACACTGAATGAACTGGGCATTTAGCCCTCCTGTTATATTGCTAGCATGACACCCCCACTGAATAACTAACATACACATTACAGTAGGTGGCAGTAAAAAAAATAACAGAATCACAAGATACTTTGTAATCTCAACACCTGTTTTTGTATAGCTAACAGGATGACCTTCTTCCCATGAGAAAATCCTGATATTTATTGCCATACAAGCCAAAGGGAAGAGTTACTAAGGTTGCAGCTAAGAATGGAAGTTTAAGCCTCATGTGTTGACATAATAAAATGTTCATCATAACTTTCCTTTTCCATCTAAGGCTGATATTTAATTTTTTAAAAAATTTGCAAAATTACATCATTGTCACATTATTAGTTTAACAGGCATTCCTTTACTTTCTTCATGGAGGTGCACAGACTGGGATTCTTGCATTTTGGAGATGTGGACAGCCTTCTCTGATCTCAACATCACTTTCAGTCTCCTGGGTGGCCTTAGGAAAGTGATTTATCTCAAAATGCATGTAGAAAAACATGCATTATATAAACAGTAACAATGCCATTTTGTATAGTTTTACAAAAGAACTGAGCTCAATAATAAATTTCAAAGGAAGTAAGGAGGCTTCCGGTGAGGATTTATGGTGAACTAGATGTCCCTGAAGGAGTGGGAACAGCACGGCAGTGGAAATCAGCAGCCAGATGGTGAATGTGCCAGATGGCCAAGTGCAGTCTAAAAGGATAGATTGTGAGATTGCCCACTTGCACTCCAGACAGCTGCTCCTCATAAGTAGATTGCAGGAACTGAGATTTTTGCAGTTGATTCATGAGTTGAGTGGCTTGGAGTCGAGAATTTCAAATAAGCTCACAGCCATAATGCAACCTATATGGACACAAGGTTTGCACAAGCCTCATTTCTTAACCACTTTCAGATGTAACAATTTACAGCTAAAGAGAGATTTTCTGAGCAGCATGAAAAAAAATCCACCTCGTGAGTTATCATTCTTTCTGGATTACAAAGGAATAAAGGGTGGGGGGGGGAAGACTTAAAACTTTTGGCAAAAAGCTTAACAAAGAGTCAATGTTAGGAAGTTTAAAACAGATAAAGGAAACAGTTATTTTGAAAGATTATTTTTGGGTGAAAATGCTTTTGAACAAATTGGAATTAAATTAGACAAATGAACCCAACCTTCGTGAAAATGTTTTTTGTTTACTATTAAAGAGTGCAGATAATTGGTGGATTTTGCAAAGCAAAAAATAAAGGTAATATGAGCCACAATGTGATGCTAACTGTAACCATTGAGATGTTAACTGTGATGCTGACTGTAACTACGGAGTTCCATTTGAGGTGAAAGTATTAAGGGCACAGGAAGACAAAATAGAAAAAGGTGGGGGGGGAGCTTCCCTTTTCTCTTTCTCTTGAGACACTTTTATTTTTGGATTATAATACCATAATGGCAACCTCCAGAAGAGTGGCAAAAATGGAGGGGAGGGGAGTTTCACTACAGCAACCTACAGAGATAGGAATTACACCAGATTTGCTTCAGAAAATGTTTGAGCAACTTGATACTAAATTGACAACTTTTGAAAGTTGGATTATCAGGTTCTTACTATAAATGTTTTGAGGATGAACTTTTACAACCTTTACAAAACACGAAGAAAACTATCCTACAGGAAGGAAATATGCCAGAGAGTTGGAAAGAGGTTGGGCATGCTGTGGGTCCCATCAGCCAAGGAATGTTGGCTAGCAGGGAGCAGGAAACATGCCTTCTCTGCTGTAGCCCCTGCCCTTTGGAATATCTTCCCTTCAGAGATTAGGAAGGCCCCGATCCTGTTGGCCTTTTGTAAGGCTTTAAAGACCTGGCTATGTGCTCAAACCTAGGGCCTTCAATGTGTTAAGAGTCCTGTCTCTTGGCTATATTGATATTTATTATGATAATTTCTCAGCTGCTGTATATATTTATTTTTGTATTGTTTTTATTGTCTTAGAATTGTTCACTGCCCAGAGACACTTGGTTGAGATGGGCAGCTATAGAAATTAAATAAATAAATCGCATTAAGACCTAAAGAGGGACAAGCTTTGACTTTAACAAGAAACTATAGGCCAATATCATTATTAAATAATGACTACAAGTTGTTCACAAGAATTCTAGCTGATAGACTGAAAATAACTGTGCAAGAATTTATTCATGAGGATCAATGTAGGTTTCTACCTAAAAGACAGTTAAAGATAATGTTAGAAATGTGTTTGACATTTTGGAATATTTGGATCAGCATAATGAAAAATAAGCTGCATTGATTTTCTTAGATGCTGAGAAGGCCTTTGACAATTTGAACTGGGCTTTCTTGTTCAAGGTTTTGGAAGATAAGAATTTTAGAGAAAACTTTATAAAATGGGCAAGATCAATTTATACTTCATAGAAAGCACAAATTGTTAATGGAGATCTAACAAAACCCTGTGAGATACCAAAAGGAACAAAACAGGGATGTCCGCTGTCTCCTGTCTTGCTTATTTTGGTTCTTTATATACTGAATAGAGATATAAGACAAGATGAGAGGATTGTGGAAGTAAAGATTTTAAAAAACGTATAAGAAGTTAAGGGCTTTTGCAGATTACTTCGTGTTGGTTCTGGAAGACTTGTTAAAGAGAACTGAAATATTAATGGGCAAATTAAAATAATTTGATGCATTAGCAGGTTTCAACATTAATAAACAGAAGATGATGTTAACAAAAAATATGAAACAAGATCAAACAGAACTGAGGAATAAAACAGGTTTTAAAATTGAGAAGAAGGTAAAATATATGAGTATCATTATGATAAATATTAATTGTATGTTAGTTCAAAAATAACTGTGTTAAGACACGGAATGAAGTTTTAAAAAGGCATATTAAGATTGGAGAAACTACAACTGTCATTGCTGGGGAGAATTTCTGTGGTAAAAATGAATGTCTTGCCTAGAACGATGTTTTTGTTTCAGACAATACCTGTTTTGACAACTGATGCACCATTTAAACAGTGGCAGAAGGATATATCTAAATTTGTGTGGCAAGGGAAAAAACTATGAGTTAATATAAGGTGTTCCAAGATGCAATGGAAAGAGGAGGATTGGGTTTACCTGATTTGAAATTGTATTTTGCAGCTTGCTGTTTGGTTTGGATGAAAGAGTGGGTGTTGCTGGTCAATAGAAGGATTTCAGAGTTAGAAGGACATGACTTGAGATTTGGGTGGCATGGATATTTGTGGCACGATAAAGTCAAGTTTAATGTGGATTTTAAAATACATTATGTTAGACATGCCATTTTGAAAATATGGAATAGATACAAACCCAGGTTGTGCCCAAAAACACCTTTGTGGCTCTCAGCACAAGAAGCATTTTAAGAGACAAGAAATAATAGGCAAACACAAATGGTTAACTTATCATGAGATACTAGAATTTTGGCAAGGGCAATATAAAATAAAATCAAGAGAAGAACTGGTGGCAGATGGATATAGTTGTCAATGGTTCTCTTATTTACAATTATTAGAAAGATTTAAAGTAGACAAAAGAATTTATGATTTTGAACATTGTAAGTCTGAGTCTGAAATAGACTTGTGTACAAATAATGAACATGTTATTGCCAAAATGTATAAACTTTTATTGAAATCTGAAACACAAGAAGAACAAATGAAAGAATGTATAATGAAGTGGACTAAATTTTTCAGTGACAATATACAGATAGAACAATGGGAAATATGGACTGAAAGGATTGAAATTTACCTAAGTTATGATCTTAAAGAGAATTTTAATAAAATGATGTATCGTAGGTATATGTCACCAGAGCTATTGTCTATAATGCATAAAGGCACTTCAAATTTATGTTGGGTATGTGAACAAGAAGGGACATTTATCATGTTTGGTGAACGTGTAAAAAAGCTAGAAAATTCTGGATTCAAATACACACACTGATTTAGAGGATTTTAAAGATTAATATACCATAGAGATGAGGGATTTTTCTTTTGGGATTTATGGGCAAACAATTGGAAAAAAATTATGAAACTTTGTTTTTTTACATGATAACTGCAGCAAGATTATTGTATGCAGAAAGATGGAAAGATTCAGTACTACCCGCAATGGAGGAATGGTTAGTGAAGATGATGGAATTTGCTGAGATGGCTAAATTGAAATGGCTATTTGATCACAGAAAACACAATATGTTAATTGCTGACTGGAAATCTCTTATAGACATTTTGAGTGAAACAGCTTATGGTTTTCATGATTAGACAGGATGGATTCTAGAAAGAAGACAGTTATGTAGTAACCATAGAGTAAGAGGTAAATTTATAATTGTACTTATAATTGCTGTAAAAAAGATCAGAATCTACTTCTTTGTATCTTTTTTCTTTCTTTTCTATGTTTTTACTTTCTTGCACTTTTATCTTTCTCTTTGATTTCTTTTTCTTTTCTTTTTCTTACTTTATATTAGTGTGCATTAGTTTTTATCTTCTTTTAAAAAAAATCTTTAATAAAATTTATTTTAAAAATTCCCCTCTCACCCCTATGGATGATATGTGTCTTCCTCAATCTTGGGTCCTCTACCAGGCCTGGGAGTTTGAGAGTTCTGCACAGTATCTTAGCTGTTCCGAGCACTGCAGTCTTCTGGACAGAAAGCCCTGATGTTGCTCCTGGGATCTGTTGGGGCCACCATCCCAGCTTTGGAGTCACAGCCCTGAGTGCTCCTACCACCACTGGGACCACTTTGGCCTTTACTTTCCACGTCTTCTTTAGTTCCTCCTTCAGGCCCTGGTACTTCTCCAGCTTCTCATACTCCTTCTTCCTAATGTTGCTGTCACTTGGCATTGCTACATCTATCACCACTGCTGTCTTTTGGTCCTTGTCTACTATCACAATGTTTGGTTGATTCGCCAGTACCTGCCTGTCCATCTGAATCTGGAAGTCCAATAGGTCTTAGCCCTGTTATTGTCCATAACCTTCTGTGGAATATCCCATCTGGATTGAGAGGGCCTAGCCCATACACTGTGCATATATTCCTGTACACAATGCCAGCTACTTGGATTTCTAAATGTCAGCCACCTCAGCTATCTGGCAATGGTACATCCCATGCAGGGGCTTCTCTACTTGAACTTCCTCCATGTCTGCTGCTGCCTCAGGCATTCTCTTAGTAGCTCATCTTTGGGGGCCATCTTACTGATGTACTCCTGGATGTTCTGGGTTTCATCAGGACAGTGGCTTTGACACTCATCAGACCCTACCTGCCCTCTTTCCAGCTGCTGTACACTCTCTGGGTGTTAGACTTGGGGTGGACACCTCCATACATTGTAAGGAGATTCCGGGTCTTCATGTTGGCAGACTCCATGTCCTCCCTTGGCCAGGTCACTATACCAGCAGGGTATCTGATAATTGGCAGGGGATATTTGTTGATGGCGTGAATCTTGTTCTTCCCATTGAGTTGGCTCTTCAAGACCTGTCTTATCCTTTTGGTGGTACTTGGATGTTGCTGTCTTCCTTGCTTCATCATGGTTCCCATGTGACTGTGGGACTTGTAGCTGGTCTCTATGTCTGCTATGTGGCCTACTGGTAGTTCTACCCCATTAGTCTTAACTACCTTCCCTGTCTTTACTGCCAAGTGACAGCAATATCAGGAAGGAGTATGAGACCCTAACCCTAACCCTAACTTCTTGTCTATCAAAGAGATCGATCTAAAATTAAAAGGTCCACTAATTTTGGACCAGCCAGGTTATCAATGACATCTCTTGGAGAAAAAAACTCTTTCTGCCACTTCAGTATAATTATCTTGTTAATGTCTTGATATAAGACTCTAACAAGACAGAACTGTGCAGATATTTAGTGTGAAGCTTGGTGAGTAAGCAAGAGGCAAGAGCACATATGCAAAATATATCTTCAGGCATATCAGCACTTCTGAAAACATTAGTCTTTATTGCTAAGTCTCTAAGAAGTTAGAAATGCATATACTTATAAACTGGGTAGTGATTAGAGATTTTTTCTACTCGGGATTGACATTCATGCACTCCTGAGTGCCTTTTGCTAAATAGACTTACTGTTTATTTATGTATATATGCATGTTATTTATTTATATAAATAAATAAAGAAATTGTACGCATTGAGTCATATTCTGCATAGGGCTATAATAGTTTAGGCAATTATAAGGAAGCTTAGGGTAGCTATAAATAGGGTTATAGCTATTATATGATGCCGCATTTTGTCAATAATGATTTATTTGTGCCTTTATTTTAATATTCTGAGAGCTACAAAAATGCATTTCATAAGTTCTATTTCATAGTTGGGGGGAAAAAAAGGCATATACCTTTTGCCCTTCCCATAAAGCTGAAGGGAATGGTGAGAAGTCACATCTGCTTCATCTCAACATTTTCTCCAAATTCTCCTCCAGAGCCAGATAACCAAACAATTATTGGGCTGTGCAGCAGTTTAGAACTGATTCCAAAATTGTGCTTCAGCACACATGGAGTTGCAACTGTAGCACCTATTTCCTACTCTTTAGAGAACTGCATATTTCTTAATGTAATAGCTTACTCTGAATAAAGCTATTTTTGAAGACTTTCATAGTTTTGTAGGCCCAAAACAAATATAACATCTATTCAATATAATATCTGAACCTCAGATCATTCCAATGGACAACTGATTGAATTCCAAATTCTTTTTTAATCATTCAGAGATACCTTTAACTGTGAAATATAATGAATTTAATTAGCATGATTATTTCCTCTCTTATAATTAAAAATGGCACAATTAAATAATTATCCATTCCCAGTGAAACACTGCCTTTCTGCCATAAAAGATTCTTGCCCAAAATACTTTATCATGCCAATATATATTTATATGTGTTTGCCAATGATTTTCCCTTCTCACTGCAAGCCCACTTCATTAATTTATTGGGTGAGAAATAAATATTTGATGTGCAATTAACTAGAGATTACTGTGGAACTTTCCCAGAGAAACAGATGCTCAATTCTTTACATGTCTGAAAAGCATTTTACAATGAAGAACAATGTAACAATTTTGTGTCTCTTTTGTTAAACGTATAAACATATATACGTACATAACCATCATGCCATCTATTACTTTTTAAATTAAGCAGCACATGAAACTAATTATAAATAATAAACCAAAGCAATTAAGCATGGGTTAAGAAAAAGAAAAGCAAATATAGGTAAATTAATTTACAGTAGCACAATTCACTGTATGATTCTACCCTTGGAAACCATCCTTGCTTCCACCATCCATATGCTACTTCATTTTGTTCTTAAACTTCTTACCACTTTCATTTTAAGGATCTCATCAATTTAATCTAACCATGACTTTCTTGCTCTTTCTCTTCCTCTTGCCCTACTCACTCTTCCTTCCTATACTTGTTTAGTGATTAAATCGTCATTCATTATCACTCTATGACCATATTCTCATATATTATTTCTTTATGTTCTCCTTTGTACTTTTGTATTCATTCAATCCCCTGTGCTTCTTATTTTATCACATACACTTCTAAAGTAGCCATTTCCAACGCGTTCAACTTACTTTATGTTTCTAGTGACATGGCTAATTTTCACTTCCTTATCACATAGAGGCAGAAACATGCTCCATTACTCCACTATTTTGCTTCTTTTGATAAACATCAATTCATTTTAATGGTCCACATACTACTCACTACCTTCTAGAAGCATTGGTACCTCTTAAAATTTCTGTATCCATTTATGCATCTTTAGTAAACATTCTATCAAGGTAGACAAATTCACTTGTCTAGGTTTTTGCCCTTTATATAGAACTTGTAATCATTCCTCTATTTTCCACTGTCAAACCTACAACTGGTCTGCAAATACCTTATATATTTTTCACATCTGTTTTTTCCTGCAATCATTCTTAGATGTACTTCTTTTTTTATTATTATTCATTTGATCATTCCACAAAGCATCCTTTTTCATACTTTTTCTAGGAACTTAGTGTCCTTCTTGAATTGTGCAACCAGAACTAGGTACAATATTACAGATGCAGACTGGCCAGTGTAGCATAAAGCAGAACTATCACTTCCTGTGATCATGACATTATACTATTGGTACAGAAACCAGGATCTGGACTGGTAAAGATACCAATATCTTAAAGATAACTAGTGGCTAAAATTAAAGCAAGCCTGACATTTCTGGTTAACAGAGATAACTTCCAATCTACCTGGAAAATATTCCTCAGAGAGAGATTGGCAGCCTATGGTTTCTCTAATGAGGCAATACAATCAGGCAAAAAAATCACTGAAGGACAAGATCCTTGACACAGGAGGGCAACATATATTAGCTTAGCAATAAGGCAACATAAGTCTTGAAGACTGTTTTTTACCACCAATCCAGATGATTATTGCTAATCCTTAATAAACCATAGAATAAATAGATATTGCAAAGCATTTTTCTGGCTAGATTCAATGCATTCCCTTCAGCAGTTATTAATGGTAAATACCAATACAATACATTGTATTGATTAGTTGTATGACCGTATCAAAAAGCTATAAACAATACAGAAAAAACAATAGCACATATTTATAATAAATTGTTATCCCAGTCTGTTACAAGTAGCCTATCCTCTTCAGAATGGTCTTTGATATGAAAATTGTAGTCTTCCCTAGTAATATGCAGGTTCATTCCCTGCAAGAAGTATGACAATTTATCCTGGATGTCCCCATATTTCTTGGATTTTAAGTAAGGATCTAAGAAAATAGGCCTTTCTGGTAAATACCAAGAAAATTCCCTTCCATGAATTTGTGGACTCCTGTGGTTCCCACGCCAGAGAGGATGTGTAGCATGTCCTGTTGCACTGTAATTTCTACTCAAACTTGTGCAATTTACTAATTCAGCCCCTCATAAAGGAACTCCCAGGGAGAGACAATCAGTGGTACGTCTCCTACTTCCTAGCATGAAATCTTGCCAAGAAAACTTCAGGGACTAGTCCAGGCAATCAGGAGACAACAATGATTCAAAGGAATACACATGCACATAGACATATGTATGTGTGTGTGTGCACGTGTATACACACACACACACATACGCACCTTTTTCACCATTGAATTGCATTTTGTTTTATAGAATCCATTGTTCAGGTTTACTGGGCCTTTTGAACCTGTCTTCTGGGATGTTAGCAGTCCTTCCCCCAGCTCTGTGTTGTTTGAAAACTTAATGAACATCTCTTCTATCACTTCATCCAAATTATTTTTGAAAATGTTGAAAAGCATTGGGCTCAGGATAGACTCCACTCTATACATCCCTCTATGCTGACATACAGTAGAACCATTAAGGACCATGTGTTTTGTATGGCTGTTCATCCATCCCTCACTGTTCCATTTTATCAAGAAGGCAGCTATGGTCAACTTCCAGTTTTGATGGCTGCTTAGGCTGTTGACTTCTTTACACCTCATGATAATCCTATGGACAAAATTTTTCAGATACATAGCAGAATGATGAGTGATTTATGCAAATTATCATAGTTTACTTTAACAACTTGGATAAAACATTATTTTAAAAATATACCTTATAAATGAAGAAGACAGCTCACCCTTAATCATCTTGAGCATAAAGCTCCACCACAGATAAAAGAAAGGAGGAATCCTGGATGAATGTATGCATTCTACTGAAATCTTGGACAGAGAAAGGGTGGGAGGGGGGCAGCTATGGCTGACTCTGCCAGACTAAATTGAACTATATGAATCCCAGTCAATGTCACAACAGATGGACTGCAGATTTACATGTCTGGAAATGGGCATATCTGAGATCCAGGTAGAACTTAAATGTATAAAAGCCCAAATTATTACATTTGATAAAGATTTGGAAGTATCAAAGATGCCAGCCCTTTGAGATAGGCCAGGTCAAGAAACAGGCATGGGAGAAATTCCAAGAATGTTCTTTATTGTAGAGAGGTAGAGTAACAGAAACCATCTCTGCTTACGTATTTGCTACTTAACTAAGCTTACAATACAAGATATCTAATGTTGAGAAATATTTTGTCCAACTGGAGACCTGGCACTTAGACTAATTATCTGCAATGTAAAAAGACTCAGATAAAAAAGAGGAGAAGGAAATTTGTAACAAGCTAGAAAAAATTACAGCTAAATATAAGCATGTTGCAAGAAATACATATTTTACCCAATGATCAGCTATTTTTTTTTGAGACCAAGGAGCTGGAGTGAACAAAGCTATATTAGTGGATGCTCACATAAAACGTAGCTCCTAAATTTAATAGCCAGCCTAATATTGATATGGAATATGAGCATTGTCTGGCGTGATGTTTTTAAAAAAATCTGTGCTGGCTTCAAACAATCACCTTGTTCTTCTGTTAGCGTTTGCAAACCCAAAACCTAGCATTTTTAGTTTAGTTTCATTTATTATTGTTGATTAGCCAGTAGGCCATATCAGGATACAGAGTATAAAACATATAAAACCCTATTGTTTTTAGGATTTCCAAGGTACTGATGTCAAGCTGACTGGCTGTAGTTTCCTGAGTCCATTTTCCTTTTTCATTCTGTTCCAAGCAATTTCCAAATCCCTTAATGTCCATTTTCCATTAATTCTGTTAAGAGATTAATCTGTTGCATATTTTTTTCCCACACAGGACTTGTATTTTCTTTTGTAAGCCATTCTACTTTCACTCTTGTTTTTTTCACATTTTTTTCTCCAAGATCCACTCTTGAACCTGAGTCAGGTAATGGTCTGACTCAGAACCTTTCATCATTCCCATATCCTTCACTCATTCTCCCGATTGCTCATCATAAACAATGAAATGAATCTTCTTTTAATCTATTATCATCTAATGATTCCTGTTCCATCTCTACATATTAATTAAATTATGATTAACCTACATGTTTGAAACAAACATGCCTTTTTATAAACAAATAATTATCAATCATTATTCTGATTATATTTATTTTATTTTATTTTATTTAACTTAGGCACTCCTGTTGACTCTGGGTGGCTAACAGCATAAAGCAACATAAAAAATACATACATTAATTCAAAGAGAGAGCAATAATCAAAATGATGCAGCTGGCCAAGAACACATATTGTACACCTAGCAAAAGACTCCAACTATTCTAACCCAAGACTGGGAAAAGAGCCAGGTCTTTAAGGTCCTCTGGAACGCCAGCAGGGTGGAAGCCATCCTATCTCAGGGGGAATCTCATTCCAAAAGCAGGTACCATGACAAAAGGGACACTTCCATGGTCCCAATAGATACCACTGCTTGATCAGAGGAACCCTGAGTGCACCAACCCTGTGGTATCAAACCAGGAAGTCCGACACCATAGGAGAT
Source organism: Liasis olivaceus (assembly GCA_030867105.1). NCBI lineage: Eukaryota > Metazoa > Chordata > Lepidosauria > Squamata > Pythonidae > Liasis > Liasis olivaceus. Next base: position 42,096,962 of record CM061352.1, read on the forward strand.
AAGTGGTCCATCAAGTAACCAGGCCTTATGGGTCTTGTTTTATTCCTATAATCCATTCATGTCACCTATCAGAATAGCTTTTCCCCTGGAGCACGTTAATTCAGAATGTTATGAAGTTTTTCCCAGAACTCATCTCTATTCTTCTATTAGCACTATTCACAAAATTGAAATACATTTTAATCTTAAAGCAACCTCCGCCTCCACTTACCTTCATTACTCATCAACCCTGCTCTATAACATCAAGCCAATTTCATTTAGATCTGTTTAATTTTGTCCCCTTTTTCTTAATTTCACAGACATACAACATACTGTATATTTTTTTCTTCTTTCATTTTCTTATTTCTTGTATTCCAGATTGCAATTTCTCATATGCCCCAGTCATGACCAGATGTGCTCATAGATATTGACCTCCATTGCCCATAATGGCTTTTATCTATCAAAGCGTTCACATAATGCTTTTTGGTAATATAGAAAAGCTAGGCTTTGATGTAATAAGCACCAAATACCAATCTAGTGCAATACTAAATTATCAGCTAACACAGAACATAACACTCCACTCCATATAAATGTATGGAAGTATGGAACACTAAGAAGATGAAGTGGTAAATGCTGGGGGCCAATACTATAGTGAAATATTGTGATGACGGAACTTGGCATACCACATGACTTGCCTTAATTGCCTGAGTCAGCTTCTTGCTCTCAGGGACAGTAGAGAATGCTATCCCACTGTCAATGTTGAATTAAAATTCAACTGTCAATCTCATTGGCTTTTCTATATTAAATAACGAGTTATCTTTCAGCTCAGACAACATGTCTCTGTATAACCCTGGAATAATTACCAGATATTCTAACTGTATATCTGAAGTAGAACTATAGACCAGCAGTCCAGCAAAACAGCCTTGGTTTATTTTTTAAGATCATGAAATAAAGTTGGAAAAGACACCCATTGAAAAATGTGGAGATTTGTTGGCAACTGCTATAGAAAATATTGAGCTGGATACACTTCTAAGTTGTCTGTATCTTTGATGAAATGTAATACCAATTATATAAAATGTAGAAATTTGTTTAGTTGCCACATTTACTGGACAGCTAAATACTTCTATCTATATTAAATTCCAGGCAGGAAAGTGATTTAAAATATAGGCATTCTCAAGAAAAATCAGCAGGAATCTGTTAGATTACATATTCAACACAACTTGAATAACATCCATAAGTCTACTTTCTAAAATGATTATCACAATTTGTGCATAGAAATAATCACTTATACTGAATAATGTTGTTCTGTACAATACTGTACAGGGCAGTATCTTACAAAATTAACAGAAAACTTAAATGATCTTCATTGTGTTTCCGCAAGAGCATAGTCACCAAGGCAGATGCTGTTTTGACCTCTATTTACTGGAATCTGACAGTTAGTTGAGGCACCATCTGGCACCCATTTGGGATACTCGCTAGGGAGTATTAAACTGCTGATGCATTATTATACCAGGTGTCATACTTCATCAGGTGCATCATTGGGGTGCAATGAATGGAAATCTTCTCATTCACTACTGCAGAAGACCTTGCTTTTAGCATGGCTACTCATCATTAGACTTTTCAGTTCAAACATTATGGATAGAAATGAAATAAATGATAACTGTCTAGAAATACTCATTGTGCCAGCATGTTATTCTTACATATCCCACTCTTGATAAGAGCACCAGTATCGTTTGAGGTACACAACACATCACTAAAGCAGAAAATATAGGAGAAGTATAATAGGGAGTTTTGGTAGACATATAAAGACAGAGAAATGAGAAATGGTGTCAGGAAAGGAAAAGTCATCTGAGTTTCTTTCCTTATTTTTTTCTTCTGCTAAGAAATTATATTTATAATTTCCCTGAGTTCATTATTTTTTTTTTAAGTTAACTGTATGCATTTGAGCAGTCTTGGCTTTTGTTTCCCTTAATATCAAGAATTCTGACATAAAATGGTCAATTCCCCAAATTTGTTACTATTTCCATTTTGTCTGATAACTCTTTGGAAGTCAATAGCAGCTCATTCCTTTTCATTTTCCTTCTTCCTCTGAAGAAATAAATTGCCCTTAAGATAGTTCAGGAATTTTCTGAAATGATTATGCTTGGCAGAGATCGTTTCCAACAGTCAGCCAGCCAGCCTGCCTGCCTGCCTGCCTGCCTGCCTGCCTGCCTTCCTCCCCTTTTCCCCATCACTACAATTCCCTGAATTTTTGTAATTTGTTTTTGGTAACCACATCCATGTGTCCTCCTTAGTTGGGGTCATCGTGGACCCAAGAGTGGTACTACATTTATTCCTTCTTTATTTTATTTTAAACCTGATACTGTCAATAGTGCTACCACATTGAATCCCTTGGATTTCTCTGCAGCTATGGATATTGTAAAGTATAGTGAAATTCCTCCTTCCTCGTTCTTGCTTCTGTTCTTCTTGAACAAGCTATATCCTTCAGTACAATAATGAAAATCATCCCGACATCTTCTTAAATCATATTTGCTGTCCTGTAACAAAAGTTTATCTTATTTTTTAGATGTTGAGTATTAGTATTTACATAACTGAAGCCATGGAACGTTATCAGTCAATTTTCATTCAGATATTTCACTAAGTGGTATAATATATTCCAGTTTAGTAGGAGATTATTTTTAGTGCACACATTTATATCTCAAATTCTTTTGGGTTTCCATTCCCAACCCTACATGTTCAAGTTTAAAAATATTCCAATCAACATCAACATGTAATAGCAAAACTTAGTTTTTTCAGTCTTTTATGGCTCATATCTTGTATCAACCATATAATGCAGATCTGTTAGTTAAGTGAGTTAACTCAAGCCTTCTTTATTTACATAGGCCTACTTACATAGGCCAATAGTTACATCAGGATTCAAGACAATAATGATTACATGAATAATATTAAGACAAAAGTTTTGATTTCTCACAATTTTCAATATCAAAATATCTTACTCCAAACAATTTGTGTGACCATTCAATAGATATGAGCCTAGATGAAATACATTCTATCCTAAAGGCATCCATTATTCAGAGGAAATAGTCTGAGTATTTGACTGTATGTTGTATACCGGACATTCATTCATTGTTGACATCTTCCAAACAATGGTAAAATCCAGGTGCCAGTGTGATATGAGTCCACTGCTTATCATATATCACAACCAGAGGTGTCAAATGCAAGCCAATTTGATAGGGCTTAATATCCAAATTAGTGGTTTTCTACCCATGAGTAGAGAAATGCCATTTTAAATCAGTGAATGCTACTTCAGAAATGGCAAGTATCACTGCCTTTTGCTTGAAGGTACAATTTGTACTCTCACTGGAGGCAATTTTTAGCTTGCTGGGCCTCTGAGATTCTGGAATCCCCTCATAGCAGCTTATTGCCATGATTGTCATAGAAGCCCAATTGCAAAACTACCAAGCATATCAATTTTAGGAATTCTGAAGGCACAAGAGGTTTGTTGTCAATACAAGTACAGAAATGTGAAGGAGTGCTAGCAATTTGTTCTGTTGCATTTCTGTGAAGAAAGGGAAAGGATATGTATTTAGATGTGAACATAATGGAGTGCAGAATAAGGCACTAATTTACTAGCAAACAATGATTGGGTGACAGTTATCTGTGCTCAACTATTGTCCAGAAAGAGCAAGTACTAATTAAATGGCACTTCTCTACAGGTTCTGCAAACTAAATATGCAAATACACCTGAGGTCATAGTATTCTCATGTACAAATAGATCTAAAAATAGTCAAAACAATTTAGATATATATTTAAACTGGAAAGGTTGGGAGGCAGAAAACCTGGTCTTCCTGTCTCTGCTCATCTCATAACCAGGACTTTTTCAGAAGCTAAAATGTAAAACTGAAATAGTGAAACATAGTTCTTCCGGGCAATTATGTACCTCTTAGCTGTAATTTATACCAGATTTTGCCCCAGGTTTCTTTTTAAAGCTAGTTTTCCATTTGTTGTGCAGTCTTATTCCATGTAACAATGTAATATCCTTTCAAGGGCATTGATGAATAAAATGTTGTCCCCACAATGCTCACAAAATGATGACCTGACCAAGGAAGGGAAAGAGTGTAAAGCATGCTTGTAGCACTGCTTCTTCTTACCATGGCTTCCAAAACTAATGAAGAAAAAAAATAGTAAAAGAGCAGAATATTATGCTATCCTGAAATTGAAATATATATAAGACTCCAAAATTGAAATTGATTTTTATTGAACCATTAAAGAATGGAGTAATTTTATTCTCCCTTTTTGTGCTGCCCTTACATTCTTTTTTTCTTTTTTTTAAAGAATGTATTGGTGAAATGTAACCAGAAGATATGATAAGGTACAACCAAAAATATAACAGTGCTAACAAAATCGGAAAATATGCAAAATAGTGATCAAATGAGTGGCATTTGAAGAAACTAAAATATATTCATAAAGTGTCAATACAGATATAGAACTAGCTTAAATCTAACCATATGCTATTTCAGTACAATGATATTTATATAGTATATTTAGATTTGTAATTTAGATAAAGTATATTTAGATTCTATTATTTAAGTGCCCTAAAGTATTGAATATAGATAAGGAAAAAAAAGTGGATATTCTATCAATATTAATTACAGTTTCATACGCTAATGTTACAAGCATTATGATTATTTGACTTTTTCTTCAAAATCAAGTGTAACTTTGGAAATGAAATGAAAAAAATGAAGCAAAAGCATGTATAAATGTATTTGTTTATAATAAAGATGTCAGTCTTGAACTAAATTACTTGATATTAAAATCTTCATCATGTTGCTACTTGGTGTTTGTGTGTACGTGCACATATACATGGATGTATGTGTTTTGATACATGTCAATAAAGGAAAAATAAAACAAGTTTAGCAAATTTCAAATAGTAAAAAAAGTATTTAAAAAAAAAGCATTCTCATGAAATAGAAGGAAAAGAAATAAGAACCAGTGTCATTGCTCTGATGAATAAACTATTGTATCAAGATGGTTAGTCATATATGGGTTGTGCATTTTATTTACATAAGTCATATATACTCTGCATTGCAAAGAAAAGGGACAGCTATTTGTTGGGGACTTGTTATCCAAGAGGTGTTAAAAAGTCTGGATTAAATATCCTTATTATCTGTTTGCTTCTTATTTTCTTACATGTAGGAAGCAAAGTTATTAATTTGACATCCTGTATGTAATCAACTGCCAAATCACAGACGTATTTCTGGAGGTGAATACTGAAATTCCTTTCAGTAGTTTTCACGATAAGAAAAAGTGAGACTACTTTGATTTGCTTCAAATTAATTTAGTTGAAGAAAAATGACAAGTTAGTATCACCAATATTATCCACCATCTTTTGTCTCTTTCCTCTACGCATTGCATGACCAGACTAACCATTCCTTTAACTCAGTAGGATTCCTTCTTCTTAACTTGATATTTGCACTTCCCAAACCATTTTGTGAAACAGTTATCTGCTTTAAAGAATACTGAAGTGCTAATCAGACACATTGGTCATGGATGTCTGCAAAATAAATTTTTAAAAATGCACACAAAAATGGATATAATAAGGGGAGGTGAATACAAAAATGTGTAAATGTGCACAATGTGTAAATGTGATTACAGTTGGAGAATTGAGAAATTGACCAAAGTTGAATATAACAATTTCATATATTTCTATATTTTGTATATTTCCACTTGTTAGATCTGGAAGAAATGATCTGCAGAAATTAGGGGGAAAAAACATTGACCAAAAATATGGTTATTTTTCTAATGGATGAACAAGAAATTAGGGACTGCCAAACTAATAAAAGCTGATTGCTACTATTTTTTTTCCTACTGGGCAATTCAAACCTCAAATACTAATATTATCTATCTTGATAAAACTGTGTTAAATAATTCAAGGTTACATATCTAGGAAATTCATTTCCAATTCATTTTATTTCTGTGTAGAATGCTGGTGGAAAGCACACAGAACAAAGAGGTTTCATTTCTCAAATAGACCATCCCAATTTCACATTTTATATTGGTTAAGGTTCTAACCAGCAATGTAATTATTGAAAATCACAAACACAGCAATCACATTTCTCCAAGTCTTATTGGCATATGCAATAGATTATAGTAGAATCGATGCTCCATGCTAGGTGAATAGATACTCTTCTCAGTGACATAGACTAAATGCATCATAAACCTAGAAATAGGATTGGGAGACTTTTCAGAACAATATGCGTAAATAAGAAAAAACTGGCAAAAATCACTTATACTCTTCTTATAATAGTAGAGACCGCACCTTAAGGTGAAGGATTGCTCCAATCTGTAAATGAGGACAACTGGATTCAGTTTCAAATGACTAATTTAGGACCCTGTTTCAGCATTCTTGCAGGCATCTCTTTTTCATTCACACATGCACTTTCAAGACAATAAGGATTTTCAGAGTTTGGAGGAGCAGAGGTTAATCAGCCCCCTGACATGCTGGTTTTATATGGCAAGAATCCATAATTGGTAGAGCAACATTCAGTCACTTTATCTACCACTGGCATGCTGAACAAGACAAATCAGGAAAAGCCGAATCATGTCTTTCTGTTCCACCTGCAAACCAGGATATGACTTCACAATACAGGTTTGAATATATGCTTGCAACACTGATATAATTTTCACAACACATAACAACATAATGTAATTTCATTATACATTTGCACTGGAATAGAATCATAGAGTAGAAGGAGTAATTTATACCATCAAATATAACTTCCTGTTCAGTACAGTAATCCAAATTAAAGCACCCCAGACAGATGGCTGTCAAGTCTTGCTTGAACAGATCCAGAGGTGAGCCCATCGCTTCTTCTGGACAACACAGTCATTTCCCGTCCAAATCACTTCATTTACTCTCTTACTCCTTCTATCAAAGAAAATACTGAAACCGAGCCACAAGTGATTTCAATGGTCTTTCAAACCTATTTCTGAACCTTCAATAGTTCTTAACTCTTTAGCCCGTTCCTAAGCTGTGGATCTTTTATGTCTCGCTTCAGTTGACTGACAATGGATTAAGTACATCTGGCATGGAAGAAAATCATTTGCCAATTTTGCTTTCTATTTATATACTCACCAACTGAAGAAGGTTAATTTTCTTCTTCAAAGCTCTCATTAATATTCCATGGGCCTCTTCCATAGATTTGACAAGACAAACATGGTCATCACCTTTAAAAGTTACATGAAATAGGCCTTTCCAAAGCTTCACAAAGGCCTGCCCTGAGTTCAGACAGCTGAAAATAAGTGACTCTACATTTTACACTGCAAAGCAGGAACCTCAGCTTATTAAGGGATAGAAACCATGTCTGCAACTAGGCCAGGCAGCTTTAGAGTTCACTGGCTCTCTTTATAAGTGGAATTAGACATTTATTAATTAGTTCCTTTATTTACTTTTATGTTGATGGGAGGCCGATATACAGCCATATCAAACTGAAATATATTTGCGCACAGAGCTTTCTTTAGGAATAACAAAGTTTGCCAGCGCTTGCCATTATACAGACTGAAAGTGAACCAAGATTAATTATTGTCCCTCACAGTTTCAGATACCTACTAAAGGAGGGCAATGTGAGGCATAACATTAAATATTCCACCTATTAATTAGACAACAGAAAACATAAAAACCTGTGACCAGCTGAAGACTCAGAAACTAACAATGGCAAATATTGTCTTCAGTTCTTGCATGACAGTGCCCTCACTCTCTGGGCCTTATTCTGTCACTTATAGGATTGGAAAGAACAGAAGGAAAAATAGAAGAAGAGATTGTACAAAGCAAGTACTGAGATAACTGAATTTCAGGATGTTATAGAATGTTGGTGCAAGATTCTTGCTAGTGTTTTCTACAATGATTCAGTCATTGTTGTACCAATATCATAGCATTAGGAACAGGCTTTATATTACCTTTAAAAAATAATTGGGAGGTGCTAGAAGATGCTGTAAGTTACTGGTGGGAAAATGGCCTTAGTCAAATCCTGAACTGAGTTGGCCTTTTTCACCGACCTTTGTTAGTTGCCAGAAAGGTAACGCAGTAGTTTTTCAAAACTTTCTAAATCATATCTGGATACTCTGAAAGTATGGACTTCAACTCCCAGAATTCCTCAGCCTCTCACTCACTATATATAGGAACATCAGGAATGTTAAGGTCTTTTCTTTTTGGTACAGTGGTAGGACTCTAGGACATACATACAAGTGTTAGAGTAAGATTGTTAAACTGAGAGGCAGCTGAAGTAAAAAGACAGTCTCCAGCAGTAAGAGTCTACTTTGAGCTCTGGTCCCACCAACACTGACCCTCAGCAGGTTACCACTGAATGGGGTTCTCAGTCTGAAAGATTCCCACAACAAACTGCTAGTTTTCTGCAACACTGGACTTCTCAGTATTTTGGAAAACAAAAAGAAAGAGGTTAATCTTATGCTGTAATTCCATTTTTTTTTTTCCCCTGAAATTCTAGGAGTTCTAACCTAGAGAATTATTATGTGATGCTATATTTTCATACAAATTGCCCAAGAGTTTTTATCAATGAAATTGTCACAAGACTGACTTCTTCCGAAGCCAATTTGCAACAAAATGCATGGTTACATCTCTGTTCACACCAATGAAAGATTATTTGAAAATACCAGTACAGTATTTGAGAAATAGCAGGGCACATCAAACTATCTCTGACATTTTCTGCTTTTACATTTATTTCCCACTATTCAGTTATTGATGAGAAGGCTGGCCTAAATTAATACTGCCCAGCATCTATTTTGTTCTATGTAGAATTCCACCTAGATGTATGATTTTGAAGTTGTCTTTATAAATAATATATAATGCTACCTAAGAAAAAGAGAACATTGAAATAAAATACAGCTACTGGTGTCTGATATGAATTTATTATTTGAAAAACTCAGTGGCCATATTACAAATGGTGTGCCAGCCACCATTGATTGTCAGAAGGAACTTGTGATTATTAAGGAGAGAAAAGCAAAATATGAATTTGGCATCCTAAGTACAAGGCCAAAATAAAAGTGCTCATCAACAGTTCCTCAAGAGATGAATGGAGTATCTAATGTGGTACCACAAGGTTCAGTTCTGGACCTTTATTCTTTAAATTGTATTTTAGACTTAGATAAGGAGTTGTTGACTCTTCGCAACCACATAGATAGAACTTCTCCACAGGCCCAGCCTGGCCCTTCACCTATTGCTGCTGTAACTGAGTCCATCCACCTTGCTGTCGGTCATCCCCTTCTATTTCCTTCCACCTTTTCCAGCATTATGAACTTCTGAAGGGAACAGAAAATTCAGGCATAAGACTGAATATGCAGTGTCTACCTAACAATAGATTGCCTTCAATGAAAGCTTTTCATATGCACTCAGAATTGCCTCCCGTAACAATTTATTCCACTTCCATTAACCTGTTTTGTTGTTGCTGCTGTTGTTTTTCTGGATGCTGCAACTTTTTTTTTCTTTTCCATATCAAATTGGCAACGATGATTTTTCTTTTTAAAAAGATATTTCAGTTCTGATGAATAATTTTTTATACCGCTGTAGCACAAGTACTATAAATGCAGTGAGAAATCACACTGCTGAAAACAGCTCATGCATTTGTTTCTTTAAATAGGGGAGATGGCTCTTTCAACTTTAGTTGGTTTCCTAAGAATCTTCCTTAGCTGATAGTGTTGAAATAGAACCCTTTTTGATGGCAGATTGGAAGGGAGGCAGTATAGGTGTCTGCAGACTCCTGCTGCTTCAACTAAAATGATAAAAGCAGCATTGCTTATTGAACATTCTCCCTCCGGAGATCAGGATGGCCCTGACTCTGATGGCCTTTTGTAAGGCCTAAAGACCTGGTTCTTTGCCTGGGCCTAGGGCCTTGTGTGTGTGCAAGGAAGGGCCTGCTTCTTGGTTGTGTTAGTGATTTGGGTTGTTTGGGCTGCTGGTATTTTATAAAGTTTGTTACTATTTTTATTCTATTTTAATTCTGTTCACCACCCAGAGTCACTTGTTGAGAGGAGCAGCCATAAATAAATAAGTATTTATTTATTTATTTATTCAACTTGTATGCCGCCCATCTCCCCCAACGGGTACGTAAGTAAGTGTCGGGTTCAGCCCAAAGAACTCCACGAGACAGTACAGGTCTAGTTCAATAGCTTTTATTAGCTTTCACTCACAAGACAGAATCTTGCCAGACTGAATCTAAACTTCCCAAGCCAGCAAGCAAACACCACGAATTCCTTAGGGTGGTGCCAGTCTCATCCTCTTAACCTTCCCACACTCTTGCTGGGGGCTAAGGACATGCTTATCTCCCCAAGTGCGGCCTTCATCAAACCATTCCATCACAGTAAGTAAGCAAATAAGTAAGTATTGCACCGTCAGCTCTGCCCTTTTGGATAAGCATGCAACATCACCTTTGTCCCACTCTCACCCACCTCTCCTGTGGACACTGCTGGGAAGGAGAAAGTTCCATCTAGGCATGATGAACTGGGACTGACCCAGTTGCTTCTTCTTTAGCTGAGACTGCCTGAGCCATACTCCAAAAGGTATATGCAATGAAGACAAAGTCTAATTAAGTGGAGTTATCACTTAAATTTAATTAAATTTAATTACTTACTTACCAAAGTAAGTAAATTACAATGAATATGACTATTTCCCATGTTATATTCTCAGGTGGACCCATCCTAAGGCTAATCTGGACTGATGGTGCTCAGCTTCTGAGATCATCCAGTGTTAGCTAGATGCTGTCAACTTCATTAGGCAAAATAAGCATATCCCAGTTAAACACCACCCCCCACCAAAAATTCTCCTACCAACCCTCAGTCCCCCTTAAGCATGTGCAGAATGACTTTTTAATAGGATAGAAGGGGCTATGTTTCATGAAGCAACTTTTTAAGATGTCCCAGGTTGTACGTACCTGAGTTTTCTAAGATTTCCAAAACAAGGCTCTGTTTCTCCCAGCCTGGCACAGATCCTATTAGTAGTTCCAGCTGCTATAGATAATGAGTACTGGTTTCTTTACTTTTCATTTACACCTCATTCTACAAGATCAACAGACTTTTAGCCAAGCTCATTTTCACCCATCACTAATGCTGATATCTGATTAAATATTTGCACACTTTGAAATTTGCCATCCAAGGAGCAGTTTCTGTTCCATCATAGTTAGAGGCCAATATAATGTTTAGACTGCAAATTTATACAACCTTGCTTTGAAATAAGAGATTCCTCACAGAGGCAGTCAAAAGTCATTGTACAGCTATTCAATCTTCTTCTACCTAAAATTATTTTGTGAGAAACACAGCAAAACATCTGAATAGATTTGTAGAGAATTGTGGTCCTCCAAATGCTGCTGAACTACAACTCCCATCATTTGTTTGCTGGAGCTACTGTAATATCTGGACATTGACAAGTATTTTATTCAGTGTTACTAGATAAACAGGTAGCTCTCAAATTCTTTAGAGCATTTCTTTCTCAAACATGTGTTATATACCACACTGAGTCTTCTCTTTTTTGCTATCATTTTTGTTCAGCCTTTTCACTCCCTGCTATCAGCAATGCCTCTTACCTTGCTGGTCTTGAAGACAAGCAAGATCTCTATAAGTGTATACTCCCTACCTTTTCTCCTTTCTCTCTGCTCTATTTTTGACATAGTTGCCTAAACTTGTATTGTTAAAATGCATTGCATTAAACTGGATGGTGACATTCACAGACTTCTATTTCTCTTATTAATATTATTGTTCTAATAAGTTTTAAAATTCTCATCTCCTCCAAAGGGAAAATAGTATTTGACATTAAAATAGAAAATATAATAATCTGTCCACTATTGGCTATATCCTGCTTTATCACACATTTCCATCTTTTCCAATTTAGGGTTTTGTTTTGTTTTTTGGTAATCTAATGCAAATCTCAGAATCCTACTCTATTACTTTCCAGCGTGACATACTTCAAGTATGCATATGGGATTATAGCCATAAATTCTCACCTGGACTTTTAATTTACATTCTGTTCTGTTTGAAGATCAACTTCAAAAGCTCCAAAAACCAATTGTCTGCTTCTTACTGCCTTCTACTTACTCTTGGCAGAACGGAAAATAAAATTCAACCCAGAAAAAAAATCTAGGTCGTGATGTATCTGTTCTATGGGTTGGACGAGAAATATAAAAGAAATTTAAAAAATACCTGTCTGGAACTTGATTGTCATCAAAGGTCTTGCAAAAATATAACTAGGTACATAAAGCATACTTTTTGGATTTTACCCAAAGCCAGACAATGGATGGAAATGAGGATCTGTAAGTTTTAACATACTGATTTAAAAGAAATGCCTTCTAGTCAATTTTTGACTCCTGGTGACTGCCTGGACAAGTCCCTGTAGTTTTCTTGGCAAGGTTTTTTGGAAGTGGTTTGCCATTGCCTCCTTCCTAGGGCTGAGAGAGAATGACTGGCCCAAGGTCCCCCAGCTGGCTTCATGCCTAAGGTGGGACTAGAATTCACGGTCTCCTGGTTTCTAGCCTGGTGCCTTAACCACTGCACCAAACTGAGACTCATTTAAAAAAAAAAATACCCAAAATTTAAGACCCCCCACATAAAGCTAAGGCAGGCAGGCAGGCAGGCAGGCAGGCAGGCAGGCAGGCAGGCAGGCAGGCGTGTGTGTGTGTGTGTATATATTCATTCTTATAAATATTAAAAAACTTTATTACATGATGAACAAGTCTTGGAAAGTGAAAACCGTCCTCTGCAATAGTGAATAATAATAACTTCATATATACTCTTATACTGTCTTGGAACTACTGCACTAATATTAAGACCTGTGCTTCTGAATAGAGTTGTCACCTTGTCAGTAATGGAGGTCATGGAGGACATATGCCTTCAGTAACTTTCTACCTAATGACTATTAGAACAGATTGGAGGTCAAACAGCTTAAAAAGAATCTTTCACACTGATGTCTGAATTGGCTCTTATTAGGCCCAAGCTTATCAGGGACAAAAATCTACTGTACAGAAACCTAGAAGTAGCACGTGACATTACTGATGACTCAGCACAAACTCTCTCATTGAAAACACAACTAAGGATACAGCGTAGCTCCAGTGAGGATGGTAGAATATGGCATACAAGGATGGGAACTTCACTAATGCTTGAAGCTGCCACCAATGTATATTTTAAAAGGAAACAAATGAGGAAGAGAAGATATCACTCTTAACACGCTTCCAAAACCCAGGCAAACTTCAAAGCTCTTTTGTTGGCCATCAAACCTTAATATTGGAGAATCCTGCATTTTCATTAGATGAATTTTGCTGATGACTTCTCCCTTAATTAACACTGGGATTAAAAAAAAATGTTGTTGTAATTTGCACTAAGCTTGCTCTGATCAAGATGATTGTACATAACATCTCATTGCTGAGTTTTTCCAGTGTACATGTACTGAGCAGTAGGGGGAGTGGAGCCACTGATCTGTTGACTAACACCACTCCATTTTCTTTCAGCACAAAGGAAAACACTGATGAAAACACAGAGAAGGTCAAAAACGTCATAAAGGAGATTATAGCAAGATTACACTTAGTTCACTTCAAATGGACAAAAAGAAAAATGCAAATGTTCTACAATAAAAAGGGTAGGTGTCAACTTACATTATTAGTCAGGAAGAAGGGAACAAAGAGAAATATTATAAATAAACTTCTCATTCCTAGAATCTAATTTTCAGAAAATATATGTCTGTGCATTATCTATGTGTGTGTGTGTGTGTATATAGTGTGTGTATATACACACACATCCCCCCACATAAAAACACTTTGTTCACTGCCATGATATGTTGTTATGCACATATGGAGATAATGCTGATAAAGACAAAATCACTTTTCAACAGTGGTTTGCTGCATTCATAAGCATAATTTCTATAGTGGAAATAATGGGTGAAATCCTGCTTGTACAACATCGTTTTCTGGGCTTATACACAAATGATGTTCATTAGTTCCATGTTAGTCATAGAAAAGAACAGGTATAGGAATGAATTAAAAAAAAACAACATTGTGAAATTTTTGCAATAAAATAAGAATTTATTCAAATGGTTAATTTAAAATTGATGCTGTAATATATACTATAAGTAGAATCAATACTATTCTTAGATTATGCTGACAGGAGATGTGCCACTAGAAAAACATACCCAATGGGTTCCAACTGCATAGAAAGCATTTTGGGTGAAAATGCAATTTGGACAATTTTGATTAAATCGGCAAATTACTTCCTTGGGGACAATGTTGTAAATAGAACCTTATAATGCAACTTGCTTTATACATATTTAAAAATTGCTGTGATCTATTTTCTAGGTGACTATAACATAGGCAAAAATGCCAATACTTTTAATTGTCATTTTTCTTTTCTTTCCACAATGAATTTTATATGACAGAAAGGATAAATGAACCATTTGAAAGTTAAAATGTTAAAATTTATGCAGCCTATCTGAAAAACTAGCTCTACTAATGGCAAAGCACGTATGCAGAACAATGAAAAGACATGCAATTAAGTTGTTTTCTCTCCCATGGTTTCATTGTAATTATAGTTCATACTTGAGAATGCACTAAGTTAAAAAAAAATTAAAACCAAAATGAGTAAACCAATTAATGAACACATTAATAAGATTCCTTATGAAATAACACAAACATTCGGTTTTCTGTAAATTACACATATTTTATGACTACATATGAATACATCAATTTAATCAGTGCCCAAAGTCATATTTTTAGCATTTTAGCCTCCAGATGAAAGAATGAAAAAAGGAAGAAGAAAAGAAAAAGAAAAAGAAAAAAATTGATTTCTCTTCATCTTTTCTAAGCAGCAGCTTATCTTCTATGCCAAGTACAATTCCACTGCATCTGAAACCGTCTGCAGATTCAGTCCAGCATACTGATACATAAAACACTTGTTTGGCAACGACAGATGAAATCCCAGTGGGATTCTTTTAAGATAAACAGAAATAGCGGCATCAGCCTCTTGGCCTCGGTGGAGTGTTTGGAGCTTCGCGTTGACGAGCCACCAAACTTCTTTATTTTCATCACACATAATCTATTCAAACCAGTTTTCCTTCAGTAAAAAATGTACGGCATCATTATATCCATCTTGATATAGCGATTCCATTTTTTCCTGGCTTGGTGGAAATAGAGCCTGATGAAGCCTTACAAAGTTGGTGACGGACAACTGCACGCAAGTGGGGGGAAAGGCAAGGTATTTTCTACTTAATTAATTCCATTTTGATATAATGTATCATTTCACATAGACTGTATGCTCATATTGCTAAGTCATAAAATGCTTGATTTCTGTTAATCTGTTTGGTGAAACTGGCCTGTATGGTATATAAACCATGGCTTATTTGAATATTGGAAGCTAGACGATTGGGGTTTATTTAATAAACCATGGTGAAGCAATCATGGCTTAGTGCATTGTGAGAACCTAGGGACTGCAAGGGTTCACAAAATGTATCCAATGTATAACACTTAAGTATAATTAAATTAACTATAACATTAATTAAATTAAAATGGGAAGCAAACTGGTATTTCCAATTCTAATTATTTTCCCTATTCTAGAAAACCGAAACTGAAAAGAGACAGTCTGCAAGGGGCCAGTACTCTAAAATGTTTGAAAACAGCCAATCAGACCTTTTGCCCCATTTTGAAACATTTGAAGCATATTTTAAAGCATTCCTTGGTATGTTAAACATATTAGTTTCACACTTATTTTTACTTGATGTACTGCCAAGGGAAAATTGCACTACAATTACTACAAATTGCACCACAAAGTAGTTGACTGCCAAATTTTAGCAATTTCATCTTGGAGCATCAAGATCAAATCCACAAACCTGGCCTTAATGCTCCCCACCCCAAAGGCAATGCGCCAGTAGTAGTTTGTCTAATGTCTTATACTCTTAATTATCACTGCTATTTTTAATTAGGTAAGACCAAATCACTAAGATTTAATTATTAATAAGTTTGAATTATGAAAACCTATCTTTGATCTCCTGAGTATGTACAGATCATTATTTATAAGTAATCTTGATTACCTTGAAACCATTTTTATGCCAAAGTTTTGATCTTATTTTATCCAGTTTTGGTCAATAATAAAGTGTCAAATTAGACTTCTTTCCCACTGCATGTGGCTAATAATATAAACAGTTCAAAGACTATATTTGTCTATTGCTTGCCCATGTTGCTTTTAAAGATACTTGAGAAGTCACTGCATGACAATCCATATCTTCTGGACTATCAAATGGATTAAAAGAAAGCTATTTACTGAGCTACTTATTGCATTTTGCAATACATTCATTAATATTTTAGTAGCATATGTACATTTAAATATGTAGGCATTTAAATACTATTTGGGAAAGATTTTTAAAAAATCATTACAATTACACATCAAAGAAGAAATGGAACAGAATCCAATAAATAAAAATATAAAATAAAGATAAGTAAAATGGGATGCTCAATTTGGAGAAGGAATGGGGCACACAATTTGGAGAATGAGGTCTTCTAAGTCACCATGAGAACAGGGCTTCTGCTGTTCTCCAAATAACATGCCTGTTTTCACAAAACCTGGGGAAGACCAGAAGGTTTCTGAAGGCTGGCAAGAATGGGATGTGTGATTTGGAGAAGGAATGGCATGAGTATCCTCGGAAAGAAGGACTGGTGCAGCCAGAAGCTGCCTCATATACAGTAGGGTCAGACTAGGCGTACCTTGTCAGCAGTGGGAGGAAAATGACAAAGGTCAGCTGGGTACGGCAGAGCCTGTAAAGTGCAGGGCAGTGGGGGCAACTGGGGCTTTGCACAATGGTGCTGGGGTGGCTGACTGTGCAGGGCTTGAGGTGCCATTTCTCAGTGGCAGTGGTAGCCCTGGGTCTGAAGTAGAGCCCTGGGAAGCAGTGGCAGCCCCAGGCCTCTACTTCAGCCCTGGCACTGTTGCCACCTAGTGCCACTATGCAGCATGGCCAAAGGACCATAGATGGGAGGTGAGACAGGCGGGTGGAGGAAGTTGCAGCGCCCCCGTGGACATAAGTGCAGGCAGGCTGCCAAGTGCAGGCAGGATGATCATCACATGACCACAGGGGTGCTGCAATGTCCATAACTTTGGGCAGGGGTTGTAAGTCCATTTCTTTCAGCACCATCGTAATTTCAAACGGTTGCTGAACAAATGGTAGTTAAGTGAGGACTATCTGTATTTCTTTTTCTTTACTATATTCTTACTTTTATTTCTCTTTTTTGTTTTATTCTTTACATTTTTTCCCCTTTGCACCTTTTACTCTTTCTATTTTTCTACCTTTCTTTTAGTTTGTAATATTTTTTACTATTGTAATTAGAATCCTTAATAAAATTCCTTAGGAAAAAAAGAGAAATATGAGGCAATGGCATTATTTTGGTATTAATTTCAAGTAATTCACAAACTTTTAAACATTTAAAAATATTTCCTATTTATTCTGAAAGTGTACCTTTCCCAATTCTGAAGCTGAAGGCAATAAAAAAAGTATCAAGCTTTCTGAAACAAATAAAATGTATTTTATTGTTTCCGTAATAAGCTAGCTTCTGCCTTGTAGCCCCCTCATATCTTTAACCAAATGACCAAATTTAATTATCCTAGCTTCACATTACAACAATAGGAAGCTAGATACAATGTGTAATAAATCTACAGGCCCAGACATAAAGACATTACAAGGTTATCATATCCAACTTTTAGTACAAATGCTTCCTAAACAACAAAGAATAATTCTGAAACTGGAGTTCCTTTTCCTTGCATAACTCACCATGAGGTCTTGCTTTGCAACTTTGGCATAAATATCCACTCGTCCTTTGTTTTGCGGGCAGATATCTACTCGGCCACAAAAAGGAGAAATAGTCACAGTTCGGCCTTCTGGCAAGATAGGGAGGCCATTGGTTAAGCCACCGTCGATCCATTTCTAGTGGAAAGAGTTATGTTCTGTCAGTAATTAACTGCATCATTATTCTATTTGCATATCTGTGTAAAATCTCCTGTGTCAAAACTCAAGGAGAGAATTGCCACTAGTTATCTGTATTGTGCATTTTTAATCCTCTTACTTATATCATCTGTGTGTCACCCAGAAAACCTCATGGCTTCAACATCTAACCTAATTTCTAGATTTCCATGTTTCTTCCCTATCCTATTATTTATAGTCCTTGCCTGATGAAAACTTGCAAGCCTGCACATTC
Organism: Liasis olivaceus; assembly: GCA_030867105.1. Classification (NCBI taxonomy): domain Eukaryota; kingdom Metazoa; phylum Chordata; class Lepidosauria; order Squamata; family Pythonidae; genus Liasis; species Liasis olivaceus. The sequence goes on from CM061352.1 coordinate 42,115,165, forward strand.
TGTTGAACTGTTTTAGCTTATCCTATCACAGATTTTGTTCAGATACTGATTTTGGATATTTTTTCTCCATAGGCAGGATGGCTGTGATCGTTTTTTAAATAGAACAGATACCCTATCTGTGCATGTGTCTAAATTTTCTTCAGGCTCATAATACGCTAAATGCTTATTAATGCCAATAGATTTAGGTGAGAGGTGCATATGATTCACTAGTACCATCAAAAATGACAGAGAATTTATGCGCTAGACAGCTAGACAACAGCAATCCAATCCATGGCCACTATAATGCTTCAATAAAGCGAAGAAACTCCAAGGTGAACATAAAGTAGAACTGAGAAGCATCTCAGAGCCAAATTCCATCGACAGACCCATCAATATTACAATTATCACTATTTTGACTTTAAGAATTAAAGTAAATCTTTAATAGACCACCATATAAATAAAATATGGCATTCTGCTTGGCATACATTTCAACTTTACTGAGTAATACAGAATAAAGAATATCCTACAATGAAAGCCAAGGTAAAAAGGATTACATAAAATGGCTTGAAAACTTTCAGTTGCTCCTTTTCTTGCATAGATGCAGCTTTTCAACATCTAGGTGATCAGGGCAACACTTCCAGAAAGGAATAAGAAAACCTGTCTGGCAGTTTAAAATGTTAAAGGTTACAGGGTATCTACTGAGGAAATAGCTACTTGAGCCCAAATCCTTAATTTCTGTAGCAAAAAAAAGCAGGGATTCCTAGGCAGAGAAGACAGAATAATAAAGCCTTCTGTAGATGCATTACTAGCTCTTACAAGGGGGGGCAGAGAAGGTGGAGTTATACAGGTTTCCAGGAAGGAATAGTGAGTATGTGAGGACTTCTTGCAAAGGAAGACTGAGATTTGATTGAAGCTAGACACACTTAGCCTAGAATGGAAATACACTTTTGGATTATCTGATTGCCAGGAAGATGATGATGACGACGAGGATGATGATGATTGAAACAGTAACAAAACTGTCCCAGCAAAACGTCAAAGGAACATATTTTCCCAACAAAACCCTTACTCTTTTTCTTTCCCTGCACTATACTGTCTTCAATTACATTTTTTTTTAAAGTTCAGCAGCTGTTTTATTCTTAGGCCTTATCTCTAGCAATTCACATACATACTACTACATAGAAAATACTATAAAATAATGTGTAGTTAAAATCCACTTAAAAGAAATCATGGAGCATGACGGCAACATTTAGGATATATCCTGAGTCAAGTATCTAAACCTATGTAACTGTGGAATCATTTCTTTTAAAGGGCTATGCATTGTTTCATGGACCACTGAATTTATAATCAGGGTAAATGAATAAGTCTGTCTTCCTTTTCCCTCATAAGTCAGCATAAACTCCCAGAACACGAAGCTCATTAAAAAAAGTCCACTATAGAAATACCACTACTATCTGGAGAGCAATAATATACTTTAGATGCAGAGCATTAAACAATTCTACTCTAAGTAAAGAGAATCTCAGCTATTTGCAAGGTTAGAGAGAATGCACAAGAAAAAAAAAATCTGATGGTTGTACAAATTTTGTAATAGGAGTAATCCAGCACAGCCAACAATACTAGATTACTAGACTTTTAATGGCTGCACAACAAAAGGGATTTTTTGTAGCTCAAAATATAGCAAGTTGTGTCTACTATAGCGTACTTTTGTACAAAAGTATATCTAGTTCTGACAGCCTTGCAAGGTAGTCCAGACAAGAAGCACACCTAGAACTACTAGCTCTAACTTTATTGTAAGGTTACATTAACAGATTCTTGCAAGTCTGATAGTACATCTCTCCCCCCATGCCTTTACAGTCCAAGAAATTAGGGAAGGTCCCTTCTGAGATGTTTGCCATGCCCCCATTACTTCTACGGGCTAAGCTGCCTTTTATCTGACCATTGTCTAGTCTGCGGCTCTTCTTCCTGTCTCCCAAGGTTATTCCCACATACCATTACAAATTAATAAGTTACTTCTAAGGTTGATAGTAACAAAGGAAACCATCCATCCTGTAGTGATATCTCCACTGCTACCCAGACGTGTCAATCACATGAGACATCTACAATATTTCATTAATTTTAACAACAGGAACATTCCATGCCATTTCAGAAGCCCATTATGAGTGATACTTTTGCCAGAGCAAGTCTTGAAGCATAACACTACGTAATTGGTTTTCAAGGCCACAATGCCTCAAAGGTGACATGTTAACATGAGTTCTGAAAAATATATCTGTTGATAGCTATGATCAGTCTAGTTGATATGAGGATTTTCTGCAGTATGCATGAAAATGCAGCATCTAGAATAAGAACTTTAACTATAAAGTTATACAGACCTGTCCTTTATAATCCACTGCATTAATTCCTGCATAGAGAGGAATAAAACTGCTGGCTAACAAAGCCTAGAGGACATAGAAAAAAACAATCAAAATAAAAGTACATGAATAATTCTTATCTTCTTTCCATAATTAAAGAGAAATACTGAATAATAACAACTCTATTTTAACTCATCTTTCAGACAATGCTGCTTACAATTTTAATTATCAAATGATGTGTAGATGGGGATGAAGAGACAAGGGTAGATCTACTCTAGTGTCAAAGTCCAGGTATGCCCATTTTTTCTACCAACGTAAGATCTTTTAAATCCCTTCTTGATTCTGATTGTCCTGGACCAAGGCACCCACATTATCCTAGCATGAGAGCTTAAAGAAAAACAACTTTCAGTCGTATGATGTAAAATTGTGCAGTAAACTATGAAAGAGGAAATCATCTTCACTTGATTATTGATGATTTTGAGACAGAGATTAAGCACAAAAGGACAGGAAAATCACAATTACTGCTTTAAAAATAATACAATAAATACAAATACAAATAAAAATAAAGCCAGTTGTTAAGATTTTCAGGACGATTAAGTCATGCATTCCTGACTATAAATATGTCAATAGTCCTTATTTTTAAAGCAAGGAAGTTCTTCAAGTGAAGAAAATGAAGAGCGTGTAGGCCAAAACTAATAAAACCTAAACTCTTAAGACCCTGGAGACAATTGTGTGCTTTCACTTATAGAAATAATATGCAACTTTCCTACCTTAGTAAGATCTTCCCTGGAGGAAAAATTTGAAAGCAAATAATTTTTTCCATTTTTAGTACTAGTGACTGATATAAAGAGGCGATTTTTTGCTATCTCATGGGCATTAGGGGGGAGGATTGAATCAATGTAACCCCTATAGAAAAACAGAATAATAAACAGTAGTCAGCCTTAATAATTAAGCAACTTCTAAATAATTTAGGAAAAAAGGAATGCTGTATTTCCCCAGAGTTATTATCACAAACGATGCACATAAAATCTCCTAGGTACCATTTATTGTAGAGTTTACAGGAAACCAAATTTGGCAGTATATTTGTAAAAATGCTTACAATACTTACCTAAGTTTTGTCATAAGATCATAGCCAGGTGTTAATGCTCCAAAATATAGTTTTCGAGTATCTGCAGCAAGTTGGTAGGTAATATTTGTACATTCCTGGAAAAAAAAAAGATTCAAATGCCAAATTACATGATTGATAGTAAATACAGCTCATCTCAGTAGATTAACCTATTTAATTAAACATTTAACTGGCCTTTTAACCTGTGTATGTGTACAGATGGATGGATAGATGGATAGACCGACAGACACCAGGAATGTAGTTTCTGGTTCCCTTTTTATAAAGTCCAAATCTTTAAGATTGTGCTAGCACTCTAAGGCTCTATGCAAAAGCCTTTGATTGTGTGGATCACAACAAACTGTGGCAAATTCTTAAAGAGATGGGGATACCAGACCACCTTACCTGTCTCCTGAGAAATCTGTATGTGGGCCAAGAAGCAACAGTTAGAAACGGTCATGGAACAACCGATTGGTTCAAAATAGGGAAAGGAGTACGACAAGGCTGTATACTGTCACCCTGCTTATTTAACCTATATGCAGAGTACATCATGAGAAATGCCAGGCTGGAAGAATCACAAGCTGGAATTAAGATTGCAGGGAGAAACATCAATAACCTCAGATATGCAGACGATACCACCCTAATGGCAGAAAGTGAAGAAGAACTAAAGAGCCTCTTCATGAGGGTGAAAGAGGAGAGTGCGAAAGCTGGCTTGAAACTCAACATTAAAAAAACTAAGATCATGGCATCTGGACCCATCAATCCCTGGCAAATAGAAGGGGTAGAAATGGAAGCAGTAACAGACTTCATTTATTTGGGCTCCAAGATCACTGCAGACGGAGACTGCAGCCATGAAATTAAAAGACACTTGCTCCTTGGGAGGAAAGCTATGGCAAACCTAGATAGCATATTAAAAAGCAGAGACGTCACCTTGCCAACAAAGATCCGCATAGTCAAAGTTATGGTTTTTCCAGTAGTAATGTATGGCTGTGAGAGCTGGACCATAAAGAAGGCTGAACGCCGAAGAATTGATGCCTTTGAACTGTGGTGCTGGAGAAGACTCTTAAGAGTCCCCTGGACTGCTAGGAAGTCAAACCAGTCAATCTTAAAGGAAATCAACTCTGATTGCTCATTGGAAGGATTGATAATGAAGCTCAAGCTCAGATACTTTGGTCACCTAATGCGAAGAGAGGACTCTTTGAAAAGACCCTGATGCTGGGAAAGATGGAAGGCAAAAGGAGAAGAGGACGGCAGAGGATGAGATGGCTAGATAGCATCACTGAAGCAATGAGCATGAAATTGAGCAAACTCAGGGAGGCAGTGAAAGATAGGAAGGCCTGGCGCAATATGGTTCATGGGGTCACGAAGAGTCGGACACGACTTAACGACTAAACAACAACAGCAGCAGCACTCTAAGGCACAATGCTACATATTAACAAACAGGCTTCCTAATTAGAAGCATAGATTTAAGAAAACACAACTCTGAGCCCATACAACTGGACTCTGTTTAATATAATAAAAATCACACAACTGAGAAAAGATCTAGCCCCCGTAGGGAACAGCCCAAAATCATGTCACTACTCTACCCCTCTCAGTGATTAAAGAACTATTTAAAAAAACTTTTTTTAAAAGTGCAGCCTCTGATCAGAAAAAGGTGTCTGCCCTGTATATACTTGATATGTACATACATTATGAGCTTTTTAAAAAAACCCTATGTATCAAAATACAGTACAACACATCTGAGTAGTGCATTGTTACCACTGTTGATAAATTAAGTAGAATTCATTATGTTTCTACCCACAGCCATAATAATTTTGATGAAAGAATAAGGTTTCTCATGCTGGTGGAATGTTGTTTTTTTTAAAAAAAAGTTTATCACTACAGAAAAAGACCTATCTACCTCAGGATCCAGGTTTAAATAACCTAAGCAAAAGTAAATGAAAATCAGCATGGAAGCAAAGAAAGATTTCTGAAATCATGCTTATAGCTATGATTAAGAAAATGAAAGCAACAGAGATTTGAAGAAAAGGACAAAGGTATGTTGTTGCTTTTATAATAAATAGTTTACTATAAGGTCTAAATATTGCCAAGTTTATCCATTTGTATAATTATAAACTTACATATTTTGATGCCTGTTAGTCCAGCTTCATAGGCTGATTGTAAAAACAGGCAGAAATATTCATATTTTTTCTTGTAATTAATATTTATCCCGTAATATTTCAAATGTTCATGATAAAGATATATCAAAAGCTTCTAATTTATTTCCAGTTAACTAAGAACTACTTCTATTTTACTGAAATATTTCATGATGCCTGAAATTTTTGTCCAGCTAAGGAGCAGTTACTGAACTATAAAGGATTATGATGAGCAAAGGAAATCCTGGAATTTTTGGAAAGAATCATGCAGCTTTAAATCAAGAAAACTGTGCGACAATGTTTAGTTATTTTAATGCCACAGACTTTGAAGATGTAATTTATTAAGATAAATCCTCATAAAAATGCAAAACCAGCTTTAACAGCTGCAGGTAGCATATGGACAATCCCTGCGGCATTGGAATTTTAAGAGAAAGTTGGTTAAATAGCAGTGATTTCCACCACTGACTTCCAAAACCTTTAAAAGGATGTGACCAAGTTAGTTGCCACAGTCTTAGATGAAATATGGCCCAGAGATCGAAGAATGGTCAACTGATTTACAGGTTAACTAAATGATAAGCTCAGTGCATAAATACTAATCAGATGCAGTTGAGCTAGGCTGGGTAAAACCTGGCAATATTACTAAGTCAAACGAAATACAAAATTAATAAAATCATATTGTAACATATAGAACAAAGTGAAGCTTACTATGCAGATAACCTGACTTTATGGTAACATTTCCATTTGCAGCCTAACTTGGGCGTGCACACAGACCTGTCTTAGGCCTTGCCCTCTCAGCAGCAACCTCCACTTCCTATCACTTACCTCCCCTTCTTGCTACAGCCATTCATGTACACTTCTGCCACCTAATCAACCTATTGGTTTCTCCCCCCACCTGCTTGCTGTAATATTTCCTTTCAAAGTTATCTTTTTAGGAAACACTTTGGAAATCTTTTCTTTTCAGAGAGAGTATCATTTACAAAGCAGTCCTAAAACTGTCCGTAGTTCTGATGGGACAAACGCTTATCCCTAATTCAATTTCTGCCCATTCAATCAAATTTATATTTTGATTACTATAACAGACAACATGATATCTTGGGATACCCAACCAGTTCTTGAAGCCTAGGATTTATAATAGCAGTTGCAAATGACACATCTGTTAGAAATCATCATTTCAACATTACAGAACATGGGGGGAGGGAGGCTTTTCGTCCTCACTCAATAGGAGGAAGTGAAAGAAGAGCAGTACATGTTGTTGTCACACCTATTTCAATCATCATGTCATATTCACAGATGACTCTCACTCAGAAACATCTCAGTGTCCACTAACATTTCTATGCATATGACGACTACATAAGCAAAACAGAGTAAACTAGATCATTGCCTTAACGACGGTAGCTGAATAAGTCACATTTCTGTTCTGTAGAACAAGTTAACACTGCAAATTTACAAACCATAATGGCTCATTCAGCCAAACATGCAAAGTTAAAACCAACCAATCCATGTTATAACTTAATGTGCTATATCTATCAGGCTATCAGAACAGAATAATGTTTTTAAAATCTGCAGAAATAACATCTCTGTTTCTAATCTTCATTGCTGTAATGTTTCTTATTTTTTTCAAGCTGGCAGCTAAAAACAAAATACCTCTCCAAATACAAATTAAAATGACTGAAAACCTTTTGCTGTTGTTGTTGCAGTTTTCCCCTCTATAAAGTGTCTTGGCTGACATGATAAAACACATGCTGCAGCTTTAGAACAAGACCTTGGTCTCATTTTTAAAAGCTTAGCTGAGATCATCCAAAGCAAGTAGATTTAAGCTATGTTTTCAAGATTACAGGTTCTTTTTCACAATTACCTCGATACTTCCTGGCACTGTTAAAAGAACAGTGGCAGTCAAAGCTCCTGAAGATGCTCCTGCAAAGGCCTTCACAACCTTCAACAACTTCTTACCATGTCTGCAAAAAGCAGATGCTGCCCCCAAGTGGTAGATCCCCAGAAAGCCAGAGGCTGCAAAGGATAAGTTGAGATGTTTCATCTTTGCTGTGGAAAGGAAATGTCAAATTTAAGATTTCCAAAGCGTCTTCTGCAAAAGGTGACGTGTATTAAACGAAAAATGCACAAATCATGGCTTATATTAGGGATACACTTCCGTACTACAATGTGTTGGCTTAAAAGCTGCTACCATTAGGTAAGAGGTAAGAGGTGTGTTTTTCTGTCTCACCTGCTACAAACTGGAAAAACAATCCAGTGGTTAATTGGGGGGATGGAGGGAGCAAGTTATATATTATGCCTTAAATAAATCAGTGGTAACTATTTTCAGGTCATGTGGGTCAAGGGAGAGGAAACAGCTGATGCATTTATTGCTTAAGCATAGATTTTGATTAGCCTCTCATGCTAACAGGGCTATGGACTGTCTGGAAGATTAACCAGATTTTGGAAAATAAAGGGAAATCACCAAAATAAGCAACTCTGGACTTTTCCTATTCCCTTGCAGTATAATTCACTAATTTAAAATGCATAATGGAACTTTATTATATTGCATTTTTTCCTATCTCTTCAGGACTCTACTAATTAAGCGGAGTGGTAGTGGGAAATTTACAGTGTAAGTTATCTTAGCATGCATTTCACATTAGTAAATATTACCACGGCAAGAGAATGGGATGCCAAGGGATGCTAAGTTGCACATTCAGCCATATGATTGGCCTATTTTGGTGGAAGGAAAAAAAACACAAATACAACATCAGATAGCTGGTGGCAAAGAAATTCAAAGAAAACTTTAAAATATATTAAATAATCACCTTATAGCAGAATGTACACTGCTGTAGCTTGAAACAAAAGAAAATAATGGTGCAATGTTTTATATTTCTATTTCAGGATAAATTAGAGATGCTTTGCATCAACATCCATAGTTGCATAATTTACCATTGAGAATTTTAGTGATGGTGCCTGGTGTATATTTTTTTAATGAAAAGACTAACATTCATGCTCTCATTCATATGCATTCATGTGATTAGCAAATAAACTGGAACAGAAATAAATGAGGTAAATGAGTACAGGAGGAAATCATGACATTCGTGCTCTTTGCTTAGTCTCTTGCTATTACTGGCTCAAAAAATAAAATTTCTCATATAATCTGCTTAACATTTCTATGGAAAGTATTTGACCTCTTTAGGATTTTCTAATTTTGCAAGTCTTTGCCACTGAAAGATATCAGACTTGATGAAGGTCCAATAGAAGGGGAGCATGAGTGAAAAAGTAACATCAATATTTAATTATTGTTTTATTTATTTCATAAACAAAGTCATCCAAAATGCAGTGTGCCAGGGTGAAAAAGTAATTGCATTTCATAGTTCATTCAGTTCAATTAAGGGGATTTCTAGTGGCAGGTGTAAATACTTCATTAAACAATCAATCCTGCCATATTATATGTTTTAGGAATAAGTGAATAAAGATGGATCAAAATTGACCACTCGGATGATTACATGACCTACTTTGAGGATATAAGACCATATAAAGAAAGGAATGACAATCGTACGCTGCAAAAAAATCACTGTTTCTTTCTACTATGCTCATAGATAACCCAATAAATGCAGCATCCTATCTATTTGAATTAGTGGAAGTCTTGCAAAAGTCAGTAGTACATAACGGCAACCACCTACTACAGATGCAACGGTGGAAGCCACTGAGAAATTCTATAGCAAATTACAAAAACTATTAAATGCATTATCAAGAAACGAGGTAGTAGTAATGGATTAATGACATGCAAATATTGGAGAAATAGCGGCAACTACAAGAAGATTTCAGCTGGGTAAACAGAATAATGCAGGAAATAGATTAATAGAATTTTGTAAAGAGAATTCTTCAGTCCTTCAATACCAGCCTTCAAACGACATATATGAGAACATTGCTGGATACACAAAACTGGAATCAAATCGACTATATAACAGGAAACAGAAAATGAAGAAATGTAATCCAGCCAAGACAATTCCAGTTGTAGGTTATGAAACAGTCGCTGAATTGTGTGTCAAATATGTATAATAAACTTAGAGAATGTGTATTCAAGAGAATAGGTATTGTAGATTTGACTAGAAAACATCCAGTCTGAATATGAGATTTATATACGGAAAAAATTCAGTATGGTTAATTTATGTGAAACTGAACCTGAGAAGCTATGGAAAGAAGCATAAGATATCACAAAAACTGTAACAAAAAAGGATATTCCCAAAATTTTAAAAATGGAAAAGAAAGCAATGAGATATACATATACTTTATTGCAAACCAGGCCCCAACTTGCTTTGAGAGGGCTGTAATGATACAAATAGCATCTTTACACTGCCTTGAATTATAAAGACAAATAAAATACACAAAGGATGGCTAATGAAAAGAAGAGAAGAAGCTTTACTTTTGCTTTATAACTACAGCATGGGCTTTTATTGTGTAGATTATACGAGAAAATAGAATATGTTATGGCTGCTTTGTCTGCCAGAATACCTGCTATTATAAAGATTCCTCAGAAGAATAAAGAAGAACCTACTCTAAGAAATAAAATGGAAAAATAAAGTGGTTCAGAATTGCAAAGGAACTGGGACAAGAATGGATACTGTTCCCATATCTGCTTATCACATGCATTATAAGACTAAGAGATTGGAACAGTTTACAGTGGAAGCAAAATAGGAGGCTGAAATACTATTTGAAATATGTAAACATTATTTTGTTAAGCCAAAGTGATTTATAGTTCCTTTCGAAAGAAAAATTAAAAATCTGGATTTATGTTAAATATTAACAAAGGCAATCCCAATGTGCATGTCTCCTAAAATTAGCATTCTATTATTATTATTATTATTATTATTATTATTATTATTATTATTCACATCAAAGAGGTGAAGGGGACAGACCATGTGGCTTTCCTGAACTCAGTAAAAGATAAAGATGGGTAGTGCACACAAAAAGGGAGGGCATTAAGCCTAGGGAGGAAAGGAAAAGACCATGAAGGATGAAGAAAGACCAAAAGGGTTAAAGCGATGGTCCTCCTAGTGTTCAGCTGTGAAAGCTCAACGCTAAGAAAAAGTGAAAGAATATTGATGCCTTTGAATTATGGACTATGGAAATCATTACTAACTGCACATGGACTAATAGCACACGGACGAAATGAAAACTGATGGTTCCTGGAAGCCATGATCAGCAAGCATAAACTCATAGGCTTTGGGCATGTTGATTGTTGGTTGCTTCTACTACGTTACTCAACTACTACGTTACTCAACTGAGAGGTTTAAATTCAGATTAGAAGTGACAAGCACCAACATCTTTCTACTTCCATCCCAGTGCAGAAGAGAGTAAACAAAGTTGCATCTTAGGGACCATTTTGTTTAATTTTTATATTAACAGTATGTACAGGCCCTTACCAAAAAGGAACACCGTCTGCCTAGTTAATTGCAGTTCTATTATATGCAGATGACATTGCCATTCTTTCATTAACTCCTATCAGGATAAAAAGAGCATTGCAAGCTTTAGCTGCTTATTATAAGGAGGATTCTTTGTTGATAAACTACCAGAATATAACAGTACTTTATTGCTAAGCATACAAATACTATATAAAATTGGCAACTAAATAGGAACACAACTGAACTGGTAATTTTTTTTTTTTTTTAAATAGGAATTCTTTTTAATGCAATGTGTTCCTGGAAGCCCAAATAAATTTGTTAAAGGACAGTACTTCAAGAAGCTTGGCAGTCAGAAACACATTGTTCAGAACTGGAGATGGGGATGGGAATTTTATTCCAGCTGCTTTATCTACTTTTGTTGCTAAGGATACATTTCAAATCCTTTATGAAAATCAGATTTGTCCATATACAGATATGGATTTCAATCCTTCAGAAATCATATATAACAAGTTGTAAGAGGGTATTTTTTTTTAATATTTCAAAGTGTATTAACACTATCATCCACCTAGAATCTAGTATGCCTTTGATTAAGACATGGGCATAGCGAGACATGTGCAAAATGTTTTGTGCAGGGAACATATGGTTTCAGTGAACAAAAAGGCCATATTGTTCCAGATATGAACCAAAATGCAGTTTTATAGGGTGAAATGGTTTGTATATTAAGAGTGGGAAAAAGCCAAGGAGATTGGCAGTTGTTGAAGGGAAGCAGAGCAGTGAAACTCAAGAGGTTGTCCAGGTGGGCTAGCAGGATATAAAGTGCTAAGAGCCTGTCCTTATTGCTGAGACTGTCACAATAATGCACACTGGCAAAAAGGACAGCTGAAGGAAGAGAGAGGAGGAGAATGTCAAGTATGTCTAAATTGGACTCCACTGACTCTTGTCTGTTTCAGTAATTCAGCCTTGTTACTCATTACTTGATTATTTGTGAAATGCTCCTTTGTTGCTGTCTCTCTATGGAATCAAGTAAGAGATATATCTATCCTATTCTAAAGAACTACCCTGGTAAGAACCACAATGATCTATCTCTCACTGCTTCTATCTGACTAGGACCCTGATATATGTTTCCAGGTTGCCCGCTTTTGTGCTATCATTGTTGGTGATTGCCACTGCTATTTGTACTACAGTTACTATAATAATGTATTTTATGTAATTGCATTGCATTTTTTAAAATGTTTTATTAATAATGTCACAATATTTGCCACAATTATTGTGGAGATGGCTGGTGGGATGATGGGTTGTCTCCCCCCCCAGCATCTTACAGGTTTTTTAAGGCCATAAACCAGAGGAGGTTTTTTAGGGTTTTTTAATATGTTTTTAATTATTTATAGTTTTTAGCCATCTCGGTGAGAGCTGTGTTTTTATTGTGAGCCGCCCAGAGTCACCCGTTGGGGGAGATGGGCGGCATACAAGTTGAATGAATGAATAAATAAATAAATAAATAATTATAGGTCTATGCATTTTATTGCTGTGCTTTCTGATCCAAAGGCTGTAATAAAGGTTTGTTTTGATTTGATTTGACATCCTATACACAGGTCTTGTTCTCTCACAACACATTGAGCAATCTCCTAAAAGATGCAATACATTTCTATGGCACAATACAATGTGATAATGTAATATCTTTATGATAAATGATAATAATAAATAACAAATAATATGCTGGGACTGCTGAGGCTTCCCAGGATGTGGCAAACAGCCACAGAGCCACGTAGTTCTGGGGCTGCTTGCTGCAGGGTGGCCAAAAGGGCAGAGATGGGGGGAGATAGGCAGGTGGGGAGAGGTGAAGTGCCTCTGTGGTTTTAAGTGCAGGAAGGCTGCCAAGTGCCCAAATTTTAATCATGTGACCACAGGGGTGCTGCAACAGCCATAACTTCGGGCATAGGCTGTAAGTTCATTTTTTCGGCACACTCTTAATTTCTAACAGTTGCTGAACGAATGGTCGTAAGTCAAGGACTACCTGTATTAAGCAGATTAAACAATCAGATTCTATTTACACTAGAGTTTTGCTTCAAAAATTGCCACGTCAGCCAGATTCAAATCAATGGTATACTTTTAGATCCTTGCCTACCCTGTTGTGTCCATCTTGAGCTACGGCTACTATTATTGAAAGTATGGCTGCTTACAATTCTATTCCAGATTAGCAGTACAGTAAGCAATCAATATACATGTGGAAGCCCTGTTAACACATTTTCTGATTGCCACACTGCACTATTGTAATCCAGTCTATGGTGGGCCACCTCTGAGCCAAAACCAGATAAATCATCTGGAGACTTACTGAGATGTGGGAATCCATCCAGTATGAATGAACAGCATGACTCGATGACGAAAAAAATACTAATGCACTCTTAGGCTGCTCAGCATATGCTGAGATCATAGAAGTAATAAACTATTGTCAGGTAAACAAAATGTGCACAGATGCACTCTCAGATCCTGAACACTTGAGAGGGAATGTACCACTGCACTCTCAAAATGTCTAACAATGGCATAATCATATTCATATGAACAGTTATGTTTTCTACAGGACCTCCATGTCAATACAGAGAGGCAAATGGAGCTAGACTAAAGGCTGCGCCAACATGATAGATGCCATGATATTTTCTTTTCTTTTTTTAATACCTGACAAAGCTATTCTGTGCTTATTTGATGGCATCTAGAGAAGCATATCGTTCTAAGTACTATATTTTAAGGAAGCAAAAACCAAATAAAACATGGTAAAAATGTGAAATCCAGAAAGCAAATCCAATAAGAAATGGACAACAGAAATGGGTAGGTTTCTTCCATTAATAATATGTATAACTAACTTCCAGTAGAAACCAGGATTACAACCAATGAATGTACTTGCAAGAAAACATATTGTGGTTAAATCCTAGAAACATTTTAACAATAAGAGCTGTTCAAAAGAAGAACAAAGATTTAAGTTTTACTTTTAAACTGCAGTGCATCTGTTTACTATAAGTGCTATACATTTAATAAATAATACCCTTTAATAATTATACCCTGTAAACATTTTTCCTTCAAGAATCTGATTTTCCAGTCCAATGGAGCATTAAAACATAAGCAGCTTCAGCATTCCTAAGAGAAAGCCTAAAACCCCAATTACCATACCAAAAGAGAACCTGATCAGAAGATTCAAATGAGATAAATCTTTTTTGTCTATAAGATTCTACTTTTTTCGAAACAATAACAGTAAGAACAAGAGTGTTTAATACCTTCCATCTCAAGATGTCTTCTACCATCTAGTGACTTGAATGATTTCTTATTTACTGTATTTCCTTCTGTTTCATTGAGATCCATTATGAACCATGTGTTATGAACTTGGGAGACCTATGTGTGTCATAAGATAGTTAATACCAACAAATAAAATTTAAAAATAAGATGGTCACATGAGATCTTTTTACCAGTACAAAATAATCACAGATTTTCAGAAAGAAGAGTATAGATTTGTGTCATATCTACATATGCAATCAATCACCTAATAGGTGCAATATAAATAATTCCTCCCCCCCAAAAAGATCAGGTCTAAGGCTTTTACCAAGTGCTATTATTAGAAACAAGAATTTAGCTGTAAACAGCCTTTAAAAGTTGGCACTATCTGTAAAGGTAGTAGAGCTTGTGCATCAACATTAATTCCTATTCACAGCAATGCTCACCTGAAGTAGATTTATATTTACTTAGCCTAGGTCGAATCGTAGAAGAAATCCCATCTGTTAGCCGTAACATCGAAAAAAAAGGGGCCCTAATTATCTACCCAGGGCCTTCATACATGAAAATTTCATTAGGGACAAATCGGTGCTTTGCAGTATTCCACATCATAATTGCCAATAGGCTGAGAAACAGTGACCCTACAGGTAGAGCAGAAGTAATTGCAGTATACTGTAATGCTTTTCACTTCAAGCTCACCAAGCCAATCCAGGTGGCCACAGAATCAATGGTATTAAAAGGCACAGAGTGATCAAAGAATAAACAGACCTAGAGTTCTTATCCTGTCCCTCATCCAATAAACATCACATACCTTAAGGAAGATGCTATCCCAAAACCAAACCTGAACCAATCTGGAATAGCTCAGTTCATCGCTGTACCCTAGGACTTTCAGAATTGTGCTGCCACCACATTCTCAAATACCTACCCCCAAATATGTATTTCTAGTAAGGCAATCGTTTATTCTAACTTCTGCATTCACGAAATATTTTTTAAGGAATTATAGTAGGGACACTCTATTTGGAAGTGACAAAGTAATTATCTCATGGACCTGTTTGGCTAAAGATAGGAAAGGCTTTTCCTCCCCCATCCCAACTCCCAAAAACACATGATAGGCAATGATCCTGAGGATACATGCTCTGCTATGTGTCCTTATTAACAGATTAAGGCTGCATAAATAGAGACCAACCCCATGAAAGATAGAACATCATACAACAAAAACTCTGTCAATCTTGGAACATTTAAGCTTTAAGCTCTTTTTCATTTCCATGTACCTGTGACTGCTTCCCCCAAATGAAACCTGGGTTTCAAAGAATGTTCTTATAATTCAACCTCTAGAAAAGTAGGTTTCACACAAATGAATATATAAATTAATGAAAATATAAATTCCCCTTTCTACAGGACTCCTTGGGTAATACGTATTCAACAATTAAATGCATGCATTTATTAGGCCTCATTTCTGGGGAGAGGTGGGAGGCATAAAGGTTTTAGAAAAAGCCTTCAACAGATAATAAATTTAACATGGCATTCAGAATTGGTAAAATATTTGGTAGTCTAATAATTAAAGACTCCTATTCTTTCACATGAAGATAAAGGTAGGAATGAATAAATACTTACACTGCACGTGGATAAAAGATGGAGAGCTTGTAAAATATAACACTGATCAGAATTCTCAAAACTCTTCACTCTACATAGACAATTGTGCAGTCCATCTGGCTTCAATTGCAGCCACTGTCTTGGAGATCTATATATCATCTTGGTAGCCCACATGCCTTTAAATTCAGGTAATGAGTTGAGCTTAAAGAACATTCATCTTGCTGCCCATCAAGAAAAAAAAAATGAGGCACTTACAATATTACCAGATAATGCTATTGAGGAAGAATACAAATATGAGGTTCTTGAGGTTGCCTGGTAAAAAATGTAAACAAATGGTTGTCAAGATGTTGCAAACTAATAAACTAATTGTGTAATAAAATATGAAAGACAGCAGATATACATTAAGAGTTCCAAAATCAGAAGATCCATACCTCATTAGGATGACTCAAGTATGACCCTGTTTTAATAAACCCTTATTACATATAAGATTCAACCCGTGTCTTATAGCCATAAGTTGCACATGCATGAAAACAAGGTTTTTTTAAAAAAAAAGCTGATAAAATCAAGCTCCAAGTATCACAATAAGCTTAATGCAGTAAATATTCCAGCCATGCCAGTATTAGGATTTAAAATAAAAAGAGGTTTTGTAGAAATTGTACCATTTCTCATATCCTTGAGAAGACAAAAGTCTTTCATCCAAACAGAATAACAATAGTTAGAAAGCAAAAAACAATACAGTATGTTCTTTAACTATACACATTAAGTAACTGCAGGATCTACCACGGAGAGGGCATATTATTATTATTACTACTACTATTATTATCATTCCAAAATGACAATTTTGTTAATTGATTTTGGCAGAACAGAAATATAATAAATTAAAAATATATCTTGTTGTCCTGCCTTCCTCTAAGAAAAGCAAAGTGTTGTTGCAATTCATTATCCAAGTACCATCACATAAACTTCATGGCTGAGAATCATGAAGATAAGAAACACATAAAGTGCATTCCAACCCATATCTTCTCCGAAGCAAATCTCACAGAGTTTAACAGATCTTACTCTCAAAGAATCATGCAAAGAAGTATTAAGGAAACTAGTAAGGCTATTTCCATATCCTTAACAAACAATGCAATTCAGTTCCATGAACTTTCTATAGATCATATGTTCCACTTTAAAAATCAGAATTATTGCCAGTAACAACAGATCTAATAGGGTTGGTAATGCTATTTATACTTTTGAGACCTGGTGCATATATGTTTAATGTTATATTAAGCTTTCATAACTTCAGGCTGCCTATTTTCCCAGCCAGCTCCCTTTCATCTACTGCTT
This sequence comes from Liasis olivaceus, assembly GCA_030867105.1. NCBI lineage: Eukaryota > Metazoa > Chordata > Lepidosauria > Squamata > Pythonidae > Liasis > Liasis olivaceus. The sequence goes on from CM061352.1 coordinate 42,132,287, forward strand.
ATCAACCAAAACATTAACATGAGAGGTTCTTAAGAGAGAAATCATCATCTGTCAGATTCCTACTTCTTGCAGTTTTTTAAAACACAAGACTCCAACAAGAAGTAGAGTTTACTATAGTAACATAATGCAACGTGTTAGGAAAATCTTTTCTACCAGCAGCACCTTGGAAGATATTTATGTATTTAGTTTTTATTGTATTTTTATTGTATTTTTATACTATGTTTACTGTATTGTAATTAATATTTATTTTTTTGTTTTTATTGTAAACCCAGAAGCACTTCCTAGTGAGATGGGCGGTGACCAAATTTGAAATATAAATAAAATATGTCTTATTTATTCATTCTTGCCTTCTCACTATTAGCCCATCCTTCTACTTTTTTTTCCGTTACATCTTTATTAGAAGGTATATTTCCAGTTTTATTAATTTAAAATTTGTGTATCTCTATTCTGTTTTATCGTTATGAACAAATCTATGCTATTTGCAAAAGCCAGACACTGTTTTGATTTTAACAACTAGGCTGGCAGAGTATGGGGGAGTGTCAGTATAACCAAACTTCACTTCTAGACAGAAGCCAGTTTGCAGATTTCTCACCTTTAACAATAATCTTATACATACTTTAAACAGCTATCCCATGCAACCTTTACAGATTTTTTAAATCATGCTGTTTGATGAGGAAGTATTGGAAACTCCAAAGTTTGCCACTGTTCAAACTTCCAGTTGTTCTAATCAGATATTTCCTAAGCACAGATTTTTCTCCCCTGCAGTCAACATGCCTGCTTTGACTTTCCCTTATTTATTCAACAGACAAAATACAGCAGTAAAGTTGAGGCCAAGATGCCTCCATCTGGAACAGGGCAAGCACCCATTACTGTCACTCACAATTGGTTATTAAGGCATTACTAACAAGGACAAAGACTGAGCCAACAATCCAGAGATTTAAGGCATTATAATTTATCACTTTTTCAGCTAAACCACCCAGCGCTTTTGTGCAAGGCTAATAAATCTAATGAGCTTGGTCAAGTAACTGAATTTAAATCATCACTACCATATTGATCCAGCCCGCTATAAAACTGGCAAAGTGCAGGCTGAACAGCCTTCCTATTTGGCAGTAATCTTCACTCGGGCTCCCTGGTTTCCCAGCTGAGCTGAAAGGTAAATTTTCCTCTGCTTGAATACTGCAGAATCAATGCTGAAAGGCCATTGTCTCTGCATTTTAAGATTCCTTTTATGTTGCTACAGCTTTTCATACACTTTAAGCAAAGCTTCCAGCCTATTAAAGCTATTATGAGGGAGGAGGGATGGGAAAAGATTCAGCTGCATCTCAGCAACTTTTCCCTTTATACGCCATCAATTTACCTTTGTTCTTTTTAAAGACTACTAATCCCCTTTTAACAAGTCCACTCCACCAAGCGGACTGCATTCAGCGGAAACTTATTTTACGATAACGGCGCTGGTCTTTAAGGTGACACAAAATTCGATTGCTTTCTGCTGCAAACCAGTAAAATAGCAGGGCTCCCTCGCTACAGAGCTAACAATGCCGCTCTTGAAAGGCCATCGCTCACTGCCTTGCACCGCCCTGACAGAGCCAGCAGGGCCGGCCAAATGACCCACCGGAGGCCCTGACCGTCCGGACAAGAGAGCCGAGAAGGATGGGCTGGGCAATATTCAGAAGCCGACAAGCTCCTCTCTGCAAAGGCAGCCTGATGATTAACGGGGGTAGGTCTCAGGGCGAGCCCCGAGCAACCAGTGAAGTTCACTCCTACCGAGACCGACCGGCCAGGCCAGATTAGTATACAGTATCCCTTTTAACCCGGGAAAGATCCTTTGGAACTGAAGCCCAACAGGGGCTAAACTGATGGATTTCCATCTCAAAGCGACATAGCTAAGCAAAAGGCCGGACCCGCATTTTCCAATTTCAGCACTTGGGGGAGTGCAAGGCAAAGGACGGATCTCCTCTAATATACCTCCGCTTATTCCTCCCTTCCGCCTTCCTTCCTCAGTCTAACGAAAGCCGCGCCTCGCTTTCCACGCCCTCCATTTACCTAACGCAACCGGCTGATTCCACACGCTCAGCGGCGCTCGCGCGTCTCTCCCTTAAAGGGACAGGCCCTGCGCGAGGGGAAGAGCTTGCTTCCCCTTCCCTCGCATTGGGCCTTCGCAAGCGGGTTTCTTAATTGGTTATCTTCATCAATTATCGCATTGATTTAATTAGCACTTTTTAAGAGCCCGCGAGAGATGCTCAGCTTCTCTCCCCTATAAAACAGTCCTGTAAGGTCGTGCGACTGGATGAAAAGGAAAGCAGGGATTGGGTGCAGGAAGAAGACGCGGCAGGGGGAGCGTAGTAGGGAAGGTGTTAGGGCTGTCAGCTCCGGATTGTAAAAATCCGGACAACCACTAGACGCCAGCAAAATAGAGACATGTAGGAAACTCTAGTGGTTGTCAAATTCCTCCAGCCCAGATCTGGTAGTCTTAACAGTTAACATTTGTTGATGACCTTGTTCCCATTGCAGCGGGAAGTTGTAATAACTGGTTTATTTAAATTAGTGAGAATTGTAAATACACAACCACTGAGCACCTAACGTTGGGCAAGGGTGCTTTCTGAGACAAAACGCTATGGGGCTATCTCTTCTTATTAATCAATTAATTCATTTAATAGTTTCTATTCCATCTTTCCTCCAGAAACTCTGTCTGGCATAATCATCTCCAGGTCCTCAGTAGGCTTCCACAGAAGAGCAAGGATTTGAACCTGAAGCTCTCTGGTCTTAATCTCCCACTTGAACCATAAAAGGTGGGCATTTCCCAAGGTGCTCCTGAGGCAGATGGGCTTGCATAAGCAGCTGTTCTGATTGGGTCTCAGGGATACAGCTGCAGAGTGGAGAGCAGCTGATCCCAGCTTGCTCCGAGGGGGTGTGAATGTCCCGGTGCCTGCATTGGGCTTAGCTGATTTCCTATGCAGCAATGGCTTCAACAGATTTAAAAAATGACTTTTAAGCATGCAGCAAATGGTTAAGTTTTGAGAAGGAAGAAGAACCCAGTAAGTGGGTTTCATTTTATTTACATAAATAAAAATTATATAAATGAAAACTTACACAAATGAGGCCGTGGAGATTCTTAGAAAATAAAAATGGGAAGTGACTACCATCCAGAGATGTATGTATAACTGCCCTTGCCTGCCGATTAAAAAAATGGCAAAGGTACAATGGGATAATCATTCAGAGTCAGGAGTCAGGCAGCATACAAATTTAATAAATCATCATCTGGTGGTCATAGCTGCCAGAAGGGTGCCAGATGACAGCCATCTATGTTCACCTTTCCAAATGTTTGAATCCTCTTAATCTACAAGTGTAATTTGCTGAATGTGGCTGAAGCTTGACCAGAGTCCTAGAACTCTTGCACATTTTGAAAAGCTTAATCATCAAGACATTCACATGTTTATTTTTTTAAATGGAGAAAGCAGTAACATTCTGGAAAGAAGCAACAAAAAAGCCACTGTGGCTGCTTTTCAGCCTTTTGTTAAAAGTGCAAGCTAGCTTTAGATCCCCAGGAGAACCAGAGGTGAAGATAATGTCAGCTAGCTGTTAATCCTTTCTGCTGGAAAAAGAAAGTTTGTACTGAGGCAGCAAGCGTTGGAAATGAAACTTGCAGAACTATTTAAATAACATAATTATTATGTAGTGAAAACACATGAGGATGTTTTAAAATATACAAGGAGTAGATACAGCAAATCACGCGGATATAAAGTGTGAGCAAAGAAGATAACATTATACTAATGTGTATTGTAAACCCTAAATGTTTTTTTCTCCCCAATTCTCTTACTGATATGTGTGTATATAGTATATATTTATTTTTACATACAATCACTTTTCCAATATATATTTCACAGTCTGAAATTGTCTTACAAATGCTTCACTTTGAACCCAGATAATGATTTCTTTTTTAAAAAAAATAGTTTTATCTCATCAAACTAAGTAGCAAAGTAAGGGTGGGATGGGGAAGCATACATAAAAAGAATTAATGAATAAGATAACAAGGGACAAGGCAGAAAAGGAAGAAAAAGGGCCTGAAATTTAACTCATGAACAAAACAGCTTTCAAAAATGTAATGGATTGCTTCTTCCTTGCCCTTTTGCCACTAAGACAAATTCAGGGAAAGCACGCAGAGCGTGACTTCGGCAGTTCTTTCAAATTATTTTACCAGCAGTGGCCAAAAGAGGCACCGATTTTTCCTGTGTAACAAAGTCATGAATTGTGACACTCTGTGTGTGTGTGTGTATGTGTACTTTCTCCACAAGGACTAATTAGGATGTGTGTATACATAATATATGTGTGTATATGAGAACAAGACAGGGCAGAACACAACCTACACATGCAGTGCCAATACAATTTCAAATTACTCCTGGGGCCCAACTGCATCAAATGTAAACTATTACATGTTTTAGAATAATCTGATTGGATACGAAACTAGAATAGATTTTAGATAAAACTAGATTTTAAAACCAATTAAATACTTTAACCAAGTTGGTGACACCACCATTAATAATTACACATGATTTAGGAGTTCAGTAAAACATTCCTCCAGGCCAAACCAACCAACCACTGGTCTACCCACCTGAGAAATTTTTAAGAAACCATATCAAAAGCTTTCTCAGCAGCCCATTCCTTCCCCCAATCCCCAAAGAAACTGCTGGATTTTGCCTGCCATGAATTAAAACAATTACTGAGTAAAACCAATTAAAATTTTAATATTATCCCAACCTTGACAATGCCATACAGCCTGAGTGCCCAATAGTAATCTGTAATCTGCAGGCCAAGGTAGGTGTGAAATCTTAGCATCTATATTTATGAAATAAGTAGATCCAGATTTGTAACAATAAGATCCTGAACTTGCCTCATGAAAATGAAGCCATTGTAGAAAAAGAGCCATGTTAGTCTATGGTGGCAGAAAATCAGGAGTCTGAAAATGAATGCTAGGAATCTGTTCAAAAAGCTTCAGTAAACCCTTCCAATAAAATAGGATGTAAAAATCCAATGGTCATTCTTTTCTCTGTCAGGTGGAAAGTCATCAGACAAAGGAAACTTCCCCAGTTTATAGACTGAAAGGGATGGTCATAATTTCTGGAAGAAATGTGCAAAATTTGGTTTTCAATCTGATCCTGTAACAGTTTTCGTAATTTCACCTTCTGCTAACAATCCAGCAAATCTATCTCATCTGTTGGTCAGATATTAGAACTATACAATGTGGACTTTTTTTTTCAAGTCATGATCTAGATTGTTAACACACTTCTATATGTCATGAAGAGAAGATGCAGTATTTTATTATTTAATTTGTTTAAGTCTACATTAGACTTTTCTCCTCTTTCCCATTATTACTGGCCGGTACAAGACAATAAAATTTTTATTTCAGCAATATAGAACTTAATCATATTTGGCAGAGGCCAAATATCTACTGTATATCATTCAGGAGTTCAATAAAATGTGCAAACAGTTATTTTACTGTCTCCTCTCTAAATTTAACTTTAACTGTTACTTCTTTTATAGCAGTTTAACTACCTGCTATTTCTTTTATAATGCAAACACTAATTAATGTGGATTTGCTGTATCCCACACTAAAGATAGTGATGAAACCAGTATGAAAAAAATCTACATCCTGTCTACCATCTGTTTAATAAAACTATTTAAGATTCAACAAGGATCCATTTATATTCCATTTAAAACCTGTTTGCAAGTTATAGATAAACGAGGCAGTTAGCTTTACATAAAACTATCACAAATGAAAACAAGCAAAACTTGTGATAGGCAAAATAGAAGAAATGCTTTTATTTTATCCAGAATGATGATAAAGCAGCATTGAGGATCTCAAAAGGACTTCATTTCATAGTATAACAGCAATTAATTTAAACCCGTATTTTCCAAATATGGTGCCTTCCTGTTATGTTAGACTACAACTTCCATCAGCATCCAAGCAATGCCAGTGAGATGTGATAACACATTTAGAGTACATCTGAGGAAGACTGATATAGAAATTTTGCTTCATGACATAATGTTGGTACTCAAGATCAAAACCAGTGTGAGAGAAAAATATAAGGTGAGACTTTATCTGTGAAGGACATCACCACCTTAACTGAGCCTAGTAGAATATTTACAACTATGTAGAGACCAAATGAGTATGCAGTGGCATTTCATTTATCCATAAGAAGCATGGCAGGGGGGCAGCACTGGCTCTAGTAAAAGCTTTACTGTTGTTCCACAAAGATACCTTGAAGGTGGAACATATTACAGTAGTAAAGCCTCCAGATTGTGAAGCTCAATTCGTTGAAGCTGTAGTGAAACGTTAACAAGAAACTGAAATGATAAAAAGTGGGTTTAACTTGGCTTTTTTAAGATGAAAAGGCAAACAAGGATCAAAACAACTTTCTTCAGCAGAATCATTTATGGCTAAATCCCAGAAGCATTACTCCCTCTAAGCCCCAAGATTGTACTAGTGCCACCTCTAATTTGTCTAGATTCATTTTCACTCTCAGCCCTCACTCAGAACAGCACCTTTCTTTCATTAACTTGTCAAGTGCAGATAGAAGATTACCTACTAAGGCAAACAGTGCACCTTCTGTCCCATTAGGGCAGAAACTGAACTGGAAAAAATAGGTCAATATATAGTATGTCATTAAGGAATGCTTTTCAATCATTTGCCACACATCTCCAGTTTTTCTAAGAAATAACAGAAAACTGGACTTAAGTCTACAATTGTATTAAACATGGTACATGGAGCATCTGTTACAAAAGCAAGATCTTTGTTCCAATGTTTCCTTCATAGTGCAGACATTAACAGCCTCATTTGGCCAGCCTGGGGTCAAAAGATATAGTTGGATATCATCAGGGTGCTGAGGATATCAGACCCCAAACCAGCAGATGACCTTACCCAGCAGTTTCATGTAGATGCTGAATAAGAGGAAAGAGCATCGAACCTTGTGGCACCCCTCAAAGGAGGACCTAGGGACTTCTCCCCTCTCTACTGCTAATACCAACTGGAACTGTCTTCCAGGGCAATATAGTGCAATACAATCTATTGGCAATGGTGGGTGAATCTGATATCACTTATAATTCACCAACATTTAAAAACCTTCATTCTTTGTATATTTGTGTGAAAGATTTATATGATCTGAAGAGAAAGCACGTTCTACAGTATCCTTTTTATGATATTCTGAGATGCACTTTGCTCTCCCTGATTATTTCCTGATTTGAGGGTCATATAGGTAAATTTTCTGTACATTATTTTTTCAATGGATATTAACCCGTCACTTACATTTCAGGTTGCAAAATACCTTTACCAAGCCACACAATTATGCAAAGCTCTGGCTTAGATGTGCTGTTTTATTGTTATATGATAATTTCTTTGGCAAAGGTTTTCTGTAGCAATTTATTTTCTTTTTTCTGTTTGTTTAATGCTGGTCAAAGACTATAATAAAGGAGTATTATACTGTGTATATGTGTACATGTACATAGATAGATGACAGCAGTTTCTGAATCACACTTTAGCTGCATAGAGGCCATTGCCGCATCTGTGCTGTTACAACTGAAATAAAATATAGTTAGCTTTTAGCATCAGAGACCCAGCTGTTCATCTAGACTTTTGCAGACTTTAGTCTGCTTTCTGATTTAGTGTATTTATTTTGTTGTCATACAATTGTTTCATGGTTTTAACTTTTATAATTTTATATGGAATTATGGTTTTGTATTTTGCACCTCAAATTAGGATTACTTTTAATGAAAAGTAGTCTAAATGTTTTAATAAATAAATGCACAAATACACTCTCTATCTGAAAGTGTCCTAGCCAACCCTCAAAAAAGGAACAATGAAGTCCTGCCAATATATTCCTTCTAGTATAATAGACTGAGAGGTTTCAGTGGTGTCATCTGAAAGTAGTCTTCTCCTACTCTTTTTCTACTGTATTCCTAAATTTGCATTAATACAATATATATTAGAATATTACATTTTATGGAAACCATCTCCTCTTTCATACCCTTTCTTAGCCACAACATTCTCTACAGAACTGCCAGACCTGTGTTAAAGTTTTATCTATGGATGGACTCAGTGATTTCCCTTGGGTCAACAATGCACATGCGTGTGTGTGTGTGTGTATGTGTGTGTGTGTGTGTGTATATATGTGTATGTATGTGTGTATGTATGTGTGTGTGTATATATATATATATATATATATATATATATATATCCCCTCTCACCTCTGTGCTCTATGGGTGATATGTGTGTTCCTCAACCTCAGGTCGTCTACCAGAGGCCTGGGAATTTAAGGGTTCTGCGCAGTGTCTTAGCTGTTCTGAGCACTGCACTCTTCTGGAGAGAGCTGCGATGTTGTTCCTGGGATCTGTTGGAGCCACTCTCCCAGCTCAGGAGTCACAGCCCCAAGTGTTCCTACCACCACTGGGACCATTTTTGCCTTTACTTTCCACATCCTCTATAGTTTCTCCTTCAGTCCCTGGTACTTCTCCATCTTCTCATACTCCTTCTTCCTGATGTTGTCACTTGGTACCACTGCATCTATCACCACCGCTGTCTTCTGCTCCTTGTCTACTACCACGATGTCTGGTTGATTGGCCAGTACCTCCCTGTCTATCTGGATCTGGAAGTCCCACAGGATCTTAACCCTGTTATTCTCCATGACCTTCTGTGGAATCTCTCATTTGGACTTGGGAGGGTCTAGCCCATACACTGTACAGATGTTCCTGTACACAATATGTGTGTGTGTGTGTATACAGTATATATAAACTTTTTAACAAGAAGATAAAAACTAACACAAATTAATTATGAAGTAAGGAAGAAAAAAAGAAAAAGCAAAGAAAAAACAAAAAGTTCAAGAAAAGAAAAAAATTGAGGAAAATAGGAAAGAAAGAAAAAAAGATATAAAGAAGTGGCTTTCAATATTCTTCACAGTAGTTATGTGTACAAATATATTTTAACCCCTCTCTCTAACATTACCTCATATTACTCTTCTTTCTATAATCTATCCTGTCTAATCATTTGTTGTTGTTGTTCAGTCGTTCAGTCGTGTCCGACTCTTCGTGACCGCATGAACCATATTGCGCCAGGCCTTCCTATCTTTCACTGCCTCCCTGAGTTTGCTCAATTTCATGCTCATTGCTTCAGTGATGCTATCTAGCCATCTCATCCTCTGCCGTCCTCTTCTCCTTTTGCCTTCCATCTTTCCCAGCATCAGGGTCTTTTCCAAAGAGTCCTCTCTTCGCATTAGGTGACCAAAGTATCTGAGCTTGAGCTTCATTATCAATCCTTCCAATGAGCAATCAGAGCTGATTTCCTTTAAGATTTACTGGTTTGACCTCCTAGCATAAAAGCCATTAATTGCAACTTCATTTTTTTTCATTTTTACAGAAAAAGTCCATAAGAGGTTTCCAGTCACCAATAAATGTAGATAATGGCTTTTCTCTAATCAAAGTCAATTTATCAATTTCAGCAAATTCTGTCAATTTCATCAGCCATTCCTCCATGGTGGGGAGTGCCAATTCTTTCCACCTCTGTGCATATAGTAATCTCACTGCCATAATCATATATTGAAATAATCTTCCATGGCCTTTTTCTAACTGTTTGTCCATTAATCCCAAAAGGAAAAGTTCTGGCTTCAATTGAATATTGATCTTTAAAATCCTCTGTACCAAAGTATGTATTTGAATCCAAATTTTTTTTAGCTTTTTTACATGTCCACCAAGCATGATAAAATATCCCTTCATGCTGTTCACATTTCCAACATACATTTGAAGCACCTTTATACATTCTAAATAATTTCTCTGCTGTCATGTACCAACAATATATCATTTTATAAAAATTCTGTGTGAGAACATAACACAATGTAAATTTCAACTCTTTTAATAACCACATATTTCTATTGATCCATCTGTAAATTATAAGAAAATTCTTAGCCCACTTTATCATACATTCTTTAACCTGTTCTTCCTGTTTAAAATTTCAACAAAAATGTGTACATTTTAGCAATTACATGTTCATCATTGGTGCACAATTATATTTCAAGTTCTGACTTTCTTTGCTCCATACTATAAGTCTTTTTATCCATTTTAAATCTTTCAAGTAACTGTCAGTGGGAAAACCATTGACAACTATATTCTTCTGCTTTTCATTGTTCTCTTGATTTGATTTTAAATTCCCCTTGATAGTTTTCCAATAAATCCCAGTACATCAACTCTTTATCTGCCATTTCTCTTCTATAATATGTTTCTTGAGCTGAGATCCATAAAGGTATTTTCAGGCACAATCTGGATTTATATCTATTCCATATAGTCAATAAGGCATGTCTAATAAAATGATTTTTAAAGTCTACATTAATTGTAACTTTATTGTACTATAAATATCCATGCCATCTGAACCTCAGCAACATCCATTCTTTCATCCAGACCAAACAAACAGTGAAATACAATTTCAAATCTGGTAAAGCCAATCTTCGTCTTTCATTTGCATCTTGTAACACTTTATATTTAACTCATGGCTTTTCCCCTTGCCATATAAATTTAGATATATCTTTTTGCCAACATCCATTGTCAAAAGAGGTATTGTCTGAAACAAAAACATCATTTTTGACAAAACATTTTTATCACACAAATTCTCCCCAACAGTGGCAATTTTAATTTCTCCCATCTTAATATGTCCTTCTTAATTTCAGTCCATGTCTTAACACAATTATTCTGGTATAACATACAATTCAAGTTAGTCATAGTGATACCCAAGAATTTCACTTTTTTTTCCTCAATCTTAAAACCAGTTTTCTCCGTCAGTTCTATTTGATCTTCTGATTTTATATTTTTTGTTAACATCTTTGTCTTCTGATTATTAATCTTGAAACCTGCTAATATACCAAAGTCCTTTAATTTTCCCATTAATGCTTCCACTCCCTCTAGTGGATATTCTAAAATTAACACCAAATCATCCACAAATGCCCTTAATTTATAAGTTTCTTTTTAATCAACTTCCATATTTCTCTGATCTTATCTTATGTTTCTATCAATACCTCCCAGTTTGGCAGCTTTCCTTGGGGTTGCCATGGTGAGAAAGTGAAAGTTATTAAAAATAAAAGGCAAGCTTCCTTCCTTCCTTCCTTCCTTCCTTCCTTCCTTCCTTCCTTCCTTCCTTCCTTCCTTCCTTCCTTTTTCCTGTTTTGCTTGTATATTTAATAGTTTAGTCCCTATTGGCTCTCCATAGTCACAGTCATACAGTCTGGCTAATATTACTCTTATCTTTTGTTTTGTAAAATCCACCAATTATTACTGACCTTAAAAGTAAAGAATCAGCATTCCCACAAAGGTCCGGACTGTTAGTCTAATTAATTTTACTATTTTAAAAGGCACTTTTGTCAGAAAAAAATATTTCTTCTATTTTTCAAAATCACTGTTCCCCTTGCTCGTTTGAAACTTTCTTACATTACAATCTTGTTAAGCTTTTTGTTTTTAAATTAAAATCCTTTAAGATAGCTTTTTTTCCCTCTTAATTTCAAAAAAGAAGGCACTTATGGGGGGTTTGGTCTTCACTGCTGTTCAGAATATCTCTTTTAGTTTGTAAAGTAGTTAAATCATAAAGTGATTAAGAAGGTGAGGTTTTTGCCAATCACATGTCCATAAAGGCTGCATAGCAATTTAGGACATGTTGTAAATCCCTTGGCTTCCAAGCCACTCAGCCTACAATCAACCACAAGAAACTTAATTCCTTCAGCTTTCTCATTAGAAGCAGCTCTTCTAAAGCACAAGTGGGTAATCACCAGTTTTCTCCTTTCCCTCCATCAGCAGATGGAGCCTACCCTCAGTCAAGTAGCTGGAAATTGAGTTTCCCAGATTACTTGTTTACATGAGATTTCAAACAATAACTTTAAAATTAACATGGTAAAATTAAAACAGTAACATCCTCCTAGGAGTCCAATAGGGCGTCATGCTCGTTGCCACTTATTTACAAGTTTGAAATCAAGGCCCACTAACCTAGAATTTTTTTAAAAAAAAAATCTAATTTGAACACTCCCAAGGTCATCAAGGGAGGCACAGATTAAAATGTTATAGCTGGTGCTATTTAAATGTGATAGCATGTTGCTATTTAACTGACAAATTAAAACTCTGGGGAAATCTCCTCTCTCCTGTCAAATACTGATTAGATGTAAGTATGTTTAGGTGCTGATTTCATATGTTGACAACTGCAGACAACAAGGAATGAAAAAAAATAGCAACTGATTATTTAAAAAGATGTATTTATTTATATTTCAAATTTAGTCACCACCTATCTCACTCAAGAGTAGGTCTGGGTTGGACTTGTGGAACCCAAGTTTATAACTCATTAGGCTAAGGAGGAATACAATCAGGATATGTTCTCTTCCCTGTGGGGAAACGAAAGGAGTTATCAGTATTATGGGAGAGTTGTAAATATTTAGCTTTAATTAAAAAGTCACTCTCAATCTCATGCTCACTAGTGATCACGGGAGCTGAAAGCCCACCTATCTGGAAGTCAGTAGATTAGGAAGACTCACATATATTTTTAGTCAAGGAAACATTTAACTGAACATATAAAAATATGTGGAGAAAATTATGGGTTTCTTCTCTTCAGTTTTCTAGGTTCAGGAGTTACATGGTATACCAAAAATATTCATGAGTAACCTTTCCAAGTGTAGGCCATAAATGAGATTTCTTGCGAGGGTTCACCTATAGGTAGATCCAGCAAAAAAGTGCTATAATCTAGATACTGGTTTACTCATTAGTGAAAACTACCTCAAAAGATTGATTGCATTTTCCATTCTCACTTTATGTAAAACTGGGAAAATGTTATTATAAAAAAAACATTCATTCATTCATTCATTCATTCATTCATTCATTCATTCATTTATCTAGCCGCCCAGCTCACATAAAGTGACTCTGGGTGGCATACAATGATTAAAAACAATAAATACATTAAAACAATTACAAGTAAAAAACTATAAAAGCACACAGTACAGGAGGTCCCCCAGGCCTGCTCACATAGCCAGGTCTTGAGGGACTTGTGGAATGTTAAGAGGGATGGAGCTAATCTCACTTCTAGGGAGAGAAGGTTCCACAAGGCAGGGGCCACGGCAGAGAAGGCCTGCCTCCTGGGACCCACCAAATGTAATTCCCTGGCAGATAGGGACCCACAGCATGTCTTCTCTGCCAGACCTGATGATATTAATACAATTAAGAATATACCCCACAAATTGTTATTAAAAATAATAAAATACCTCATGATTGAAACCTGTGTTTTGTACTCATAACATTGATTCTGAATTTCCAAACGTAGCAGTCTTATCAAATCCTATCAATTTTAAATATGAACCAGTACATGCTGTATCATTTGACTGACGCTTAATTACTTTCTGTCACCCGTCTTTTCCATGAATTTCATTGATTATGGTATTTTTCATTTTGTATATTCTACTAAACTTTGTTAAGATTTATGATATAGTGAAAAGCTATAATGCAATTGACATTCAGAGTGTTATAACTGTCCTGCCACTTTTTTTCCCCTCAGACTTGAGAATAAAATTTAAAATATTGGACTGTCTCTAAAGATAGACAGACAGATAAATATTCATATTCAGTAATAAAGATCCTAGGTTTCTGCTGCAGGGGGCACTGCACTACAATAAAAGAGAATGCTGGAAAAAAAAACATGTCATTTGGTTTCCTCAGATTATGCAATATAAACATACAATAGAGAAGCATTAGAGCTTTTTTCTCTGTCTGGTATTTTACAGTCCACTAATGCTCACTTTAGTAAAAATATTTTTTTAATTTTTTTAAAAATAAACTTATCCTCTCTGCTGCATGCTGCATGATATATTTTTTTTAAAAAAAGCTTGATGCTGAACCGGGGAGAAAGATCAGTTTAAGTGGTAAAAGATGAAACTAGAGGAAGGACATTGTTACATATGAATAGCAAGTGCCTTTATAAGAAAGATACTGTATTTATGCTTCACCCCCAGTTCATTTTATATTAGTATTCAGTCATTCATTTGCTCCAGCTTTTCATGATCAGATAGACGTCTTTTTGTCAGGATTCTCCATCAGAACTTTAGGTTTTTGGAAGTTGATGCTTGCATCATCAGTGATAATAGCTAGCCATGTTGACTTCTTGCTGCTTTTTTGATTCCCTTTGATTTTTCCAAGGTAAGCATGTCTCCCACTTTCACATTATTGTCCAAAATGTTTAAGCTTTGGTATCCTTATGTGTAATCTATCTTTGAACATGAGGACTAAGGGTCTTCAGCAAACTGCAATTCTTAAGCACTTCGATCACCCCCAGTTAGAGCAAAATATTGAACTCATGCAGTAAAATATGTTTTTCTTTTTAAGCTTAAACATTTTGCTGCATTTGGCTTAAGCATTTTTCTTTTTCACTGGAAACCATAACTTTGTAAAGCATCCTTACCTTTATTTTTGCTTTCTTAACTGGAAATTCCAACTGTTTGGAAAAATGAGTAGGTGGTCTATAGCAACTAAAAGGCTCTTAGAGAAAATCTCCAGTGAACAGCCTCTCAGAAGTCCATGGCCCCACTTCAAGCACACAATATATGACTCCTAAACCAAAGTTAAGTGGAATGAAGAAATAATTAAGCCAGAGTACATAACCATGGATAAACACTTCCAGAAAAATGAGAACAAAATGAAATTACTGGTGTGCTGCTTTTTAAAGAAAATGATTTCTTTTTTGTCTTTAACTGATGCTGTCCTGAATCCTGAAAGAAAAGTTGCATCTACATGTTACCTACCATCATGCTATATTTATTCAATTATGAAAAGAATAACTGAACTTTATTATTAGGTCACAGTGGAATAAATTAGTTTGTTTATTACTCAGTGATAAAATAGTCCAGAGAAAAAAGACTTTGGTCCCAAGCAAATAATTAAATAATGTCAACATGATATCTTACAGGTAGTCCTTGCTTAACAATGGTAATTAGGACCAGCAACTCCATCGCTAAGCAATGCAGTCATAAAGTATGATCTCACGTTGCAGACACAGTTGCAGCAGTGCCAATGGCCATTGTTAGGTGAATCCCATGCAGTTACAGCATCAAGCGGTCATGTGATCACCATTTGTGACCTCCTGCCAGCTTCCCCATTGACTTTGCTTGTTGGAAACCGGCAGTGAAGGTTGCAAATGGCAATCATGTGACCATGGGATACTGTGACTGTCACTATTGCAAGCTGGTTGCCAAGCATCCAAATCACAATCAGGGGATGCTGCGATGACCACAACTATGAGAACTTGTCATAAGTCACCCTCCTTGTAACTTTGAACAGTCGCTGAATAAGTGGTCATTCAATAAAGGCTACCTATATAAATTTCTAACCATAAACCCCAGCAGCAATTGCACAAACCCACAATGATGCCGAAGTGACAACAAACATTGTGATGTAATGATACAAATCGTGCTCTTACAAGTATTTAAATTGTGGCATTTGTGTCATCATGCCATGATTCGCATTTTGCCTTTTGTCCCCCTTGCCTCCTGTGAACCATGTAATACATAACCCTATTATGGTTGAATGCATGCTAAAGGCATCCATAGTTGCACATACTGCTTCTTCAACCTCAGTGTGCAGACCACGATAATCTCATTTAGCCAAATAAAGATATAGCCTCTCTTCAGTCATTTCTTGTTGATATAGGGCTGCAAATAATAAGATAAATGCACATGTATTGGTAGATATCCACCATGGTTAGAAAAATCACAATGCTGAATACATCATGTAAAATTATTTCATATGAAAAAATTTTGCTTTTATTTGAATTTGATCAAAAAGTTCTAAACTTGTGTGCTGACCTTGCTTCTAAACCTTTATGAACTGATAATGAAAATTTTGCTCTTGTATCATTTTCCTTTCCATTCAGTAAGGTAAAAAAAGTATTTGTATATCAAGATATTAGGACATCAATATCTAGCATAAAATTCAGTGTGGCTGCTAATTTTACACAAAGAAGATTTCAGTTAGGCTACGAATATAGTTGTATACAACCACATTTCTAGATAATATGATACAACCACATTTCTAGATAATATGATAAAGCTAGATTACTTGCTAGTTTTAGCTCAATTCAGACCTGTTCACAGCCCTCTGTTTTTGTGTTAGTATCTTCCTACCACTCATGCATAATATTGAATTGTGTGATTTCTGGGTAGAAAAGAATATATAAATCAAATAACTGTTAGCAATGAAATCTGGGCATTAATAGTTAATATAATTATGGGACTTAAAGCCATGGGTTTGTACTAACACTACCTTATCGTATTATTCTTAGCAAACAGCATTTATATCTTTGTTGACCTGTTTGCATTTGGCTTGCTAAATTCACTTACAGAATAAAGGAAACAGCATCTAATAACATGCTTTGTAACCATGTTCTCCTTGGACCTGAAACATAGCAGGGTAAAAGTAATTTGATTTAATGTATGTCCCAATATAAATTTGTGATTTGAATTAGAATACATTTTCAGATTTACCTTCACATATATATATAGAGAGAGATACAGCATTAAACAAAATCTAGATTATTTAGTGATATGCCAAGTGATTTCTCACCTACTAGCATTAACATTACCTTTATCATGCAGCAAAATTGCTATTCAGGAGAAAAAAATATGTGCTAAATATATAAGTGCTAAATACCTGCAAATATGGAGACCCACCAGGAACTAACATCTATAAAACTGAAAAGAGGATATATTTGGCAAATCTTCAAGTATTTTTCCCAAATGGTTGGATAGGTGTTTTATTCACCATCAATAATATCTCAAGAAGTTATAAAGCAGGGAATAAAGCTTCTGGACAATTAGGATTACCAATATCTGGAGAGCCATAAATTGCCTACTCCTATTAGAAGGCATCAAACAATTTTCTATCCTATGCTTTAATGCCTCACCCTTCAAACAAGGGTGTGCGTGAGAGAGAGGGAGAAAGCACAAAATACACAATTTGCATAAAAGTGGCAGATTTTGTAAAACGGTATAGAAACACAATAAATACCATTTCAGTGACTAGATAAACCTGAGGGCCAGTTCAGTCTGCTCTCCAGGTGCTGATTATTGCTAGGCCACTTGGAGGCCTCTTGCCTTTCCTCCTAATGGGTCTTTCTCTTCACACAAGATTTGGATTGGAGAACCCTTCAGTTTCAGTTAAGTTCTTAGTAGCCACATTAGTAGTATTTTTTCATTAGAAAAGTAACGAACTATTAAAAAGTAGGCTGAAATTCTGTTCTGGTGAAATTCTGTTTTCTATTCTGCAATAATCACAGTGCCAAAATAAAGCATTAAACTATCTAATTATAGAATATACGCATGTGAAAGAGAAAGAAAAGAATCTGCTGAATTTTACTTACCAATTCTAAAATCAATTTAAGGAAAGAAATTGCTGAGAAATTTTTCCAAAGGAGAAGAGAATTTGGTAAAATCTCTCATGAATGGAAGGTGTTACCATATTTATTTTGTGAACAAGGTAGCCAGTGAAAGTTTGTGTATATCTTTCATATACAACCAACTGTCTGTCAGCCTACAACCTCCCTGACTTGCCATGCTTCAATTAAATTCCAGCAACAGATATCACAAGGGAACAGAGAGTTGTCAGATTGTGGTGGGATCTAAATTCAATAAACAAACCAACCTTCTCATGGAGTTTTTTCAATCAGAATGCTATTATCACTACTATGTGGGAGCCCTGCCTTTGATAAACTGTTGGAAAACCTATTTGATTGCTATAAAAAAAAAAAAAAATCAAAGGAATTTCCAACCCAATTTCTATGCCAAAAACTGAGGAGGAATTTTGAAGGGTCATTTCAAAAGAGCGCTTTAGCTTAAGCATTCTAATTCCATGTTGCAATGTAGTCATTTTCTTTATTATGGAATTATGCACCCCAACACAGAAATTATAAGGTTGTCCTCTCTGTGCCTTATCCATAAAAAGGAATCTTAGTCTCTCTAATTATATTCTAGCCACACTTTTTAAAAATGTTTTGCTGGTTGCCCATAGTACAAAGGCCACTACTGGCCTAGATAAGATGAACTGAAACTGTTCATTTTGGAAAACCAAAATTGTAACAGTGAACTTTTGTTCTGTCAAATATGAAATGTCTTAATTGTAGATAATACTGTACAAAGCAGAATATTAGACATTGGAAACTATGTAGGTCTAAAATATGCAATTTATATTTTTTCCTATTCCATTTTTTCCTAACTTTGTACTTTCTCTGGAGAATAGAAGATCATTAATAAACAATTGGGAAGATTTTTGTTGAATTATTTGGAATGCCAACATCATTGGTTAATTTAATCTGAGTGTAAGAAAGGCAGTAATATTGTGCCATCTTGAAAAGTCATTCCAAAATTAAAATTGCAAAATTATATTAGAAGAAGAAGGGAGGGAGGGAGGGATAATAGAGTAAAATAGGGCCTAGATAGAAAAGGTATGTATTAAGAAGAACAAATAGTAAAAAGGTGGAGGGGGGATTTTTATGCCAAACTAGAATAAAAGGGAATAAAGATAGAAATGAACTTGTGGTAGAGGCAGAGGGTCTGTGATCCAAGAACCACAAGGCAAAGAAATTAAAAGAAATGAAAAGGCTACATTTCAAATATTTTGATTTGAATATTTGGCTATTAGGAAGGATAGAATAATTTTCCATTCTGTGATGAAAAAAAGCATTTCAAAACCTAAAAAAATGTAGAGAGATGGAAGGATGGATAGTAATAACAAGTATGGATAGCGTAGTGTGTGTGTGTGTGTGTGTGTATGAAAACAATACAGAACCATTTGCATTGTACTTTTTCTGGATTTGTCAGTTGTTGCCATCTCTGATAATTTAACTTTGTGATCACTTGCTACTTCATTTCTGCTTTCTTACAATTTTTGTGTGACTTTGCACACACAATGGACGCTTCCTTTCCATACTAGTACCTGTGACTTGAATTTTCCACATCTTCTGTCATTTACTTAATACTGGTTTTAAGAGTTAGATGCAAGAACTATTAGCTTAAAAAAATCCCATAGAACAACTGAAGGTTCATACAAACACACACAGAGACACAAAGGCACGTCTTCCCTTTTTCTCCCTGATCATATGCTAGTTTATTACTTGTAGCTGAATCCTTTCCTTCCTTTCAAGTAGATCCTTTATCTTGAAGAAAATTGGCATAATGGTGTTTCTTTAGTAGTGAACCAGACATCATAGATTTGTTTGGAATATATCACCACTTAGGCTGGCCCAGAAATGCTGTGTAAGTCATGACCCTATGTATAGTTGCTGTGAGGGTCTGAAGGCATGAAACATGTCTGAACTGAATTCCAGCAAAATGGGGGTTTCTATTTGGCTCTATTTCAGTTCTGGTGATAGCTCTGGATGGGGACATCCTCCTCCTAAAGAAGTAGGTCTGTGACTTGGTGGTCCTCATGGGCTTATAGCTCCTGCTAGAACAGCAGGTGAAACCTAGCTGGAGTGAGTGGGTGGGGTGGGTGATTTGTCCAGTATGGCTGAGAAGCCCTGATAGTGACTTATGTCCTCCTCATCACGTATTTTTATTTATTTGTGCAGTTTATCTACTAAGCCAATTCTAATGGTCTCTGGGTAGTTTATAGATGCAGTGTCTTGACTAATGTAATGCATTCTACATTGATCTTTGAAGATGAATCAGAAACTGCAGCTGTTGTTGGCCAGGAGGCTATTATATAAGAGCTGCTACTAAAAAGTAACACTGCACTCTGCATTGGTTACCAATAGGTTTCTGAGTTCTGAGTTCTGAATTCAAAGGGCTGTTAAACTATAAAACCATTTATGACTTGGCTCCAGAATACTTTAGGGACAGTCTTCTGCAAACCAAGGCTTTTCATCCTGTGTGAGAGTTTAGGAAGAAGTTGCTTAGAAACCCAATCCCACATGCAGTTGAGGAAATATAGACCTGAAGGCAAGCATTTTCACTGAGGGCCTCCTTGCTATGGAACCCGTTGCCCTAGACCTGTACCTTGCACCTTTCTATTGGCCTTTTGGAGAGCTGTTAAAACAATTCACTTAAGAAGCTGCTACCCTATAAAACTGGAACACCTTCTGGCCCCAAGGATTATATTTTGGAAGGCTTATTTCCACTAGTACCACAGTTAGAGGCAGTTGGAGTAAGATTTATCTTTTTTTCCTTTCCCTTTTTCAAACTCTATTGACTAACCTGGATCTCAGTGAGCAGGGTGAAAAATCTGTAGAAAAAAATGTGTTACTATGCTGGTACAGAAAACACATTTTGCTGCAAATATAATGTGGCTTGTAACTTAGCCAGTTTCACACAGATCACTGTGAATATCCATTGTAAATTTCTCTATGACTTTTTTTCCACTTTGATGAATGGCCATTCATATGGTGAATAGTAGAATACTGCCCAGTTCCTGGTGCAGAGAAGTTGCTGTTGAAGATGCTGTCAGGTTTAAGGCCAATTTCTGCAAACCACAAAGATCTCAAGTCATGGATGCTGTTCCTTTCCTATCATGCTTTATTAGCATTGCTAATTCTGTCATTGGATACTCTGCTCAATTGATCTCTGGAGTGAATGATGCTGTGTTTACACATTTCTTCACATTATGTTTTCTTTACCATCATGTTCTGTTTTGCCATGGGAGTTCAGACATCTTGTGCTCAGCTATAAATATCTGACCCCTCATTCTCTCATTTGTCTGTTTTCTCCTGCTGAGTCTTTGCCTTGTCTTTTAAAAGTCACTCAGACCGAGTGCGTGAGTGCTTTGAATGATAGCTTGTCAGGGCCTACTAATTTTGTTGAGCTATACACCACTTCCCCACAGCAGGTCACATCCTGGAAAAGCAATGAGCACCACAGGCTTAGAACAGAAAAGGCATCTCTCATTGTCAGTATAAAGGAGAAGTTAACTTTTATTGTGAATGTGTTTATTTCTCTACATTTGATACGAATACATGAGCAAACACCCATGTTACCTGTCTTGTAAAATCTTAATCTGCTTGTAACAAAACAGCAACTTGAATATACGATTTAAAAACATTAAGTCTTGTACTGGCTCCAAAGTATTTTAAATCTTAGGAGAATTTGTTATATTCGAATCTAAATTTTCTTCATAGAGCCTCACAATTTAGTTCAGTAAGTTTTTTCATGCACCATTTTATCTTCATAATACATCTGTAAAATCAGTAAGACTGGGAAAATGTCTTAGGCCTAAAGATATGTTTTAAGGCTTATGTCTTAAAGGGGAATTTAAATTAAGTATGTAATCAGATTCAACTAAGTCCTGAACTGTAAATCAAAGTAGGACAGTTGGAGATAAATTGAGGGTCCTTCAAAGACATCACAGCTGAATCTTAAATTTTCTGTCACTTCATGGGAGATTCTTTGCTTTGTCTGCAAAAGGTAAAATACTTTGTTTTTCTGCAAACAAAATGTTTATGTTTTTTTTTTTTTTGTCTGCGCTCAGTCATTACTGACCCTGCAGTGACTGCCTGGACGAATCCTTGCAGTTTTCAAGGCAATTGTTTTCCGGAAGTGGTTTGCCAGAGCCTCCTTCCTAGAGCATAGCCCAGCTGGCGAGCGCAGGAGGCGGGGTTTCCATTGCTTCGCGCCCTTTTCGCGCTTACTGGCAACTGGTCCCGTCTCTCTGTGCAAGGCGCTGCCAGCATTTTTCCTCCCACCAGAGTGAGAGTACCCATTTATCTACTCACGTGAGTTTTCGACCTGTTGGGTTGACAGGAGCTGGGGAGGAAACAGGAGCTCACCCTGTTAACGCGAAGGCTGGACTCGAACCGCCGAAGCGTCAGCCATTTCTGGCCAGCAACTTTCAGTGTCATTAAGCCGCTGTGCCACCGCGTCCCTAATGTTTATGTAGGTCTTCATAAAATACGTTTATAAACAATAAGAAGGATTAGCATTTTGGTTTGTTTTTATTTTGCACAAAACCAATAAAGGTTCTCTATGAAAATAATCTTATTTGTTTATCTGTCCAAAAATGTTCTGGCCTTATCCCTCCAGAATGGCAAGTATGCTTGCATTTTTATTCAGTTGTTAGAAATAATACTTAATATAATATACATTTAATATACCTTTAAGTACGGTTTCTTTTTAACAACTGACATAATTTAATTAAAACACATAATTATTTTTCTAATATTGGGTAGGCCCTCACCTCTGAGATGCCTTCTATGCTTGCAGAGTCCATGCAATCCTTTTTAAAAAGTTCGTGATTTCAAGGAAAGTTCCTTTTTTAAGAATATTGCTTTTTGAAAAATAGGAACAAATCTCATTCCACAAGACTCACATAAGATAGAGGAATAGCAAAATCTGATCTGTCAGATTGAAGCTGTCAATCTAGGTAGTAGATCAAAACAATCAGAGCCTGGGAAAACCAAATGCTAAAAGAGCCAACAAAGCAAAAGGGAAGTATATTATTATTAGGTAGTCCAACTCAGAACCAGCTTTGAAAAGCTCATCAATAGGCTAGCTAAAAAGATAGGCAGGGGTTCTCAGGGAAAGACTCCCATATCTGAAAGTGAAACAGTTAGGGATCCTTTTGCTTTAGCTGCTGCTGCTGCTGCTGCTGCTGCTGCTTCCTCTTCCTCTCCTCCTCCTCTTCCTTCTCTATTTATTAATCACAAAAGCATTTCATGGCTATTGGGATTGAAAGGCCAGCCGCATCAAATTTCTAGAGTCAACCCACCAGTCTGAAAGACATACCTTACTAGGGCCCCTTCTCAGGTAGCTTTTCATCTTTGTAGACTGAGTTCCAGCTGCCTTGTGACAATAGTGGTGATTAGATCATATGCTGGCAAAGTTGCAGTGAAAGTGTGGAATGAGAATTCTAATTCTGATGTGTATAAAAATGGCGAAGAAGGTTTCTTGGCTCAGAAATATAAAGAGAATAAATATATTTTAAGCAACTTTAAGTAAAATTAAGTAATTTTGTTTCAGCTTTACATTCAAAGCTTTACAGACATGGGTAATGTTTTTCTCTCTTTCAAATTCATTTGAGTAACTCATTAAATCAAATGCATTATTAAATCCTTTTCAAAGGTATTTCAAAGGTTTACCATTGTCTACCAAGAAGACAAAATAGAGGAGTCCTGCCATTGAATATACAGTTACATTTCACCAACAATTACTTGTTCCATTTTATGAAGAAAAATACTTGGCTCAGATTTGGCCTTGAATTTTCTTCTAAAGTGAAAAGTTGCTCACTAAGGGGAAGCAAAAGTAAAATGCTGCTCCTTAGGATAAAAATAGCAACATTCTGCAGAAGGGATTGATCTACAGAACCAATTTTCAAACCACTTTTCCAATGGCCAGCTGTGACTTTTGGCCAAAAAACAAGAACCATGTACAAATGCTCTTTCATGAATTCATGATTTATCACAAATACCTATTCACAAAACTCATAGATTAGTATTCTAATTGCCACTTCTAGCTACTGCTAATATCTGGCAAGAAAACAATGAACAGCTCAAAAGCTGTTTTGCAAAATAAAATTATAAAAATTAAATTACATCCTCCATCAGCAGGCTTTAAGATTAACTGAACAAAAGCTACACATAAAGATGTTGAATGATTCAACATATATAGAGGAAGAGGTGATTTCCTATAATAAGGTGTGCAAAACCTGTGGGGCCAGATGTTGCTAAATCCTTCACTATTTGACATGGTGGCTGGGACCATCTGAAGGCTCACAGCTCGTCACCGATTCATATAGAAAAGTGTGGAAGGATAACTTAACATATAATAGGCATATACAGCCCTACATTCTAGCAAAGAGCCATGGCATACACAGCTAGTAATAATGTCAAGGAATCACCAACAATCACAATACTGTAGCTAAGTAATTAATTACAAGAAGTAATCATATAAATATTGCTACACCATGGGAGAGGTGTGCTTTAAATCCAGTTAATAAATTAAAAAATGTGGAATGAGATAACTTACATGTGTCCTAACTGGATTCACAACACAGATTTTTTTTTCTTGTTTGGTAGATGATCTGACACCTTTAACATTTAACATGACTTCCCAAAGAGCAGGTAACGAGAGCAAATTTATTTTCCAATGTGTGACCCAAAAGTGGGTTATCACACTTTTGGGTCACACCCAGTCAGATAGTATCTTCTAGAAATACACATTCATGCCCAAAGGCCCATCAGAGCATCTGTGCCAAGTGGCTTCAAGTGGCTGTGGCTGCTTCATGGCTAAAAGGAGCAAACCCAGGTGTCTTGCTGAATGCATTTACAATATACTTTTGAAATTACATTACTTTTTCATTCAAGGTACCTTTCAACCTGATACCTATGGAATAACATTTCTTGTATGAGCTGATTGGGGCTCCTTGGGGGTTCCTAATATATAATGAATAGAGGGATGCCCAGCATTGCCCTCGGTAAGATGTATAAGCCATCAAAAAGTGATGAGTGAGAATCAACCACTTTCAGCTTTATTACTGGTATCTGGACTACATGCAGCAGAACAGTTTATCAGTTATTAAACCAATAATAGCTAATTGCACATATATATCCAAAGTGCAAGACCTATTGAGCAAATTACTCAAATGAGATACTAAATACATAGCTATGGAAAATATGCTTTCTTTGGGATGTCTACAAAGGGAGGCCTCCAGGCAGCACTTCCTTTTTTAAATGTAAAACATACATGATTTCCAAGACTGAATTTACCAGTTTTAAACCTGATGCCTCTGCTCTGGAACTCATTTTTTATTGATCTCTGGAAACAGATTCTGCTATGGATTCATTGGCAAGCTGCCTCTAAAGATGACTGCAGTTTTTAGAGCAGTGTAGGAAATATTTTTGCCAGGGACATAGTTTACTCTTTTTAAAGGTTTTGGCTTCTGAAAACCACAATACACATGGCCAGAGACATAGTGGCACTACTGAGGGAGAGAGAGCTAAAATATTAGGGCTGATTTTCAGAAATTTGGAGAATTCTAGGTGGTTTGCAGTATAAATATGCATGTAAGCTTAACAGAGTCTTAATTCTCATGCTTTCATGGCTAGAAGAAAGAAAGAGAGAGAGAGAGAGAGAAAGAAAAAGAAAGAAAGAAAAAGAGAGAGAGAGAGAGAGAGAGAGAGAGAAAGAAAGAAAGAAAGAAAGAAAGAAAGAAAGAAAGAAAGAAAGACAGACAGACAGACAGACAGACAGACAGACAGACAGACATCTTGCTATTGGCCACAATCTAGAGACTTTGGGACAGAGAAATGGGACTTGGGGACTAGATATGGTCCATGGGTCACACATTGCCTATCTGCTTTATAAACTATTTAAAATACCACATAAACCACAGTTATGTAAATATGGATTGATAATTTATTTATTTATTTATTTATACATTCGATTTATAGTCCGCCCATCTCCCCCAATGGGGAACTCTGGGCGGCTCACAAAGTACACATATCTAACACATATTTATACAATTTATCCTACGACCAGCAGGGGTCGCTAGGGGGGGTCATCCGGGCTTTTCCTCCTCCGTAGATCTTCCTCGCCGCTGTCACTCACGCCAGCTTGCGTTCGGAGATTCGGGCAGCACCGGTATTTCCTCCCCCATGCAGCCCCGCCGGTTCCTCCCATCTAAGACGGGAGTACCCATTTATCTACTTGCAGATAGCTTTCGAAATGCTGGGTTGGCAACGAGCTAGGACAAGGGACAAGAGCTCACCCTGTCCCGCGGAGCTGGGCTCGAACCTGCTGGAGCGCCAATCATTTCTGACCGGCAACTCCAGCGTCATTATTTGAAAAGCCATTTATATTGTAACAAATAACAAAAAAGCATCACGGTAGAACCAGAACACAAATTAAAAACCAAGATTCAACAGTGTGACCATGTCCTTGGTTGCTATAATGAATATATAGTCTGTTTTTAGAGCATACTGGCTTTTTTCCAAATGAAGCAACTGTAATACAGGAGAAGACTGTTGATCTCCCAGGAGCATTGACAGTCTTAGAGGACTGAGGTGCCAAGTACTAGTCAAAATAGTACTTGTGTTTATATGTATGAGATGTCCTTCAGCCAAAAGAGTCATGGTTTCTAAACAGAATAATAGATGCCATGTGTCCAGCTTTCCCTGCCACATTTTTGTTAACTTTGTTAAACAGGTTAACTATAAACATATTGGTTTAAGATATCAGAGGCAGTGACCAAAGAACCTAGACCATCAGATGAAGAATATCAATTTGTAGGTTTTCTAGAGGGAGGAGTAATAATAATTAGTTAACTTTAGAGCTGCCTTCCTTCCCAGTTGTCAAACTGATGACTTTCTGAGCACTAGAAGATGACATGGACTGAAGAACTCCTAGCTTCTAGGAAAGACAAAAAACAGAGGTGGCAAAAAAGATCAAACAATTAAGCATCAAAAAAGGAGCTTGTGTTACAAATCTACAAGAAATTATGGGTCATTGGGCAACACAATTTAACAAAGCAGGAGCTGGTAGGAAAGAACATTGCACTTTAAATTAAGAAGCCAAATAACCACTGAAAGCTAACTCTTGTTAGATGCCAAAAGAAGAGTTTAGGCAGGAACAGAAGCCAAGAGTAAACAAGGAGGGAATAAATAAAGAAACCAAGAAGATCTAGATCTTATGTAGGCCAAAGGAGGATTTGGATTATGTTGCATTTAATATGTGTGAAATGTGCAGCTGATCTTTGCTGTTGTTTAATATTATAAATATACAGATCCCAGTCTGAAACTAAACTACTGCACATGAGGTAGTAAAGAGGTAGGAAATCTTTCTCTTCCAGCTACTTGCTCTGGAAATTCCACCCTTGACATCAGATTAAAACAAAACAAAACAAAACATCTTATTGCCTGTCATTATGACCATGGAAAGTAGAATTTAGAGAAACAAAGCAGCTGGGGTACAGTTAAACCTCCCAACCCCATGGCAAATAATCCTATCCAGGGCCTTTTCCCATTTGCATTTAGCCATGGTGTGAACATGACCTGGCAATCTCTGACGTTGCCTTCATCACATCTTCAACTGATAATTGAGACAGACTTATGTCATTCTTAGTTGTTCCAGCAAATAATGCTTTTCTCTTAACATAACAAGCAACAGTTTAAATATGAGAACAATCTGTTCAGCTTCTCCATTCGTGTTGGTAGAAGCACACTGGGGGGTGACTTATAGAGGTCCAGATGAGCCCATCATTTATTGGTCACTTTAGGCCAGTGTTGTCCAAACTTGGCCACTTTAAGATGAGTGGACTTCAACTCCCAGAATTCCCCAGACAGCATGGCTGTCTGGGGAATTCTGGGAGTTGAAGTCCACTCATCTTAAAGTGGCCAAGTTTGGACAACACTGCTTTAGGCTATAGCTGTCCTCAAAGCTTCCCTCCACCACACCCATGTTTTTTCTCTCAAGGAAAAGGACATAGCTACTACCAGCTTGATATCCAGAGATTCCTGCAGCCCTGAACAGCTGACTGGTGTGTTGAGGGACCTGCATACTAAAGGTGTTTCTGCACTAAAACCCATCTCAAAGCAAGCTGCCTGACAGATGATGTGTGGGTTGGAGTGGGGATTACCCAGTTAAGACTGCTTTATTGGGAAGACTCTACCCTGCCTGTCAGCCATCGGGTAGCTTGTTCTGAGTGTAATTTAGTGCACTTTGAAGATAGCATTAAAACCCATATCAAAATAATCCATATTTAATATAATCCAAAATATGAGACTATATGTGGCAGGATAGGGACTGTTAGTAGGGATAGCAAATTTCATGTGGGTTTATTTCTAAGGATAAGTGGACAGCATTTTAACTGAATTGTATGGAAAATCCTCTAGACCAATATGAGATTATATATGAGACTATAGTGGCAGGATAGGGACTGTTAGTAGGGATAGCAAATTTCATGTGGGTTTATTTCTAAGGATAAGTGGACAGCATTTTAACTGAATTGTATGGAAAATCCTCTGGACCAAAAGAACTGCATGCATGTTTTTTAATAAAAAAGAAAGAAAAGGGGATGGTTGCAAACTATCTAATTAACAAAATGACTGTGTTCACATGACACACTTACCCATTGTTAGCTGATCATGGTTCACTCAATTCGCCCAATCATCTACTTTTGCACAGTAATGAACCAAAAAAATAACCACCGTGGCTGAGTTTATACAACATTAAGGTTGTGTTCATACCTACATATTAAACCCTAAACTCTTAGTTTTACAGTAAAAGTATGTTTTAGCCTAGCATCTTATTTAGTAAACCCAGACAATTGCATCCAACAGATCACAGTTACATTAAGTGTGCTTTGGCATATTGTGTGAACACAGCCACCAAGCAACAAACTTGCCATTTTAACCTTGTCTATTGTGGGAATTGAGCTATCAATTTCATTTGCATTACTATTTATTCAGCCCAGTTTTCTTGTGCACACAATACACTAGTCTTAAATGTGCTTGCTAATTTGTATGCAAACATATCCAGTGTGTCATCTGACTCTTAGAAAACAGGGAAGTATTCCAAGTCCAGCAAAGGAACTCTATCCTGGAGCCAAGGAACTTGGAACTTTCAAGTGGATTGCTGACAGCACTGGTTTCATTTCTTTAGCAAAAAATTCAACCAGTTGTAGAAGTTGTCTTATTGCTGCTTGCACAAAAGCTCTTGGACACAGAGAATCAAATCAAAGAACTAAAGCACTGTTATCACTGCCTTTAACAAATAAGCCTTCCTGAAATAATTTGCCTCCATCAAAAATGTATCAACTGTGTCCTCCAATTTGCTCTCAGCAAATGGGACACCAACTTTCACATGCCATTTTCATGGCCTTAAGGAGTGCTAATGATGAAACTTGCCATCTAGCTTTTTTTTAATAAATATATATATAACCAAATGGATCTGCTTCTGGATATATTATTTAAGTGCTGTGAATGTATGAGGTTGTTTTCTCTCATATGTCTGGCTAGGTGGTTAGGGAACTAAGCAAAATCATATCAGATTATGGTATTTGAGACAGGGCTATCATGTTGAACCAGGTTAACAATTAGATAGTAGCAAAGTGATAGAGAAGAGTCTAACTCTTTGCTGCTTACTTGGTTTTCAGCCGAAAGTAGTCCTAAACTGAATTTTAAAATAAAAATGAAATTAAGCCAAATTTATTTGTAATGCAATAAAAGTAAAGTCTACTTCAAGTTAAAATCAACTCCTGGCGATTATGCATCCATACAGTTTTCTTGGCAGCAATATAGAAGCAGGCTATTTTTTTCAACTACCCAGTCTAAGTTACTCCTGCAGAATACTGTCCAAGTACTGCCCTGATCTGATCTTGCTTAGTGTCAAGCCCAGTCAAGATCAACCAGGTGCTGCCCCCTTCAGAGATATTTCATGTAGTACAGTACAGATTAATCTAACAATGAAAAGTTTTGATATGTAAATTATTATTTCTTCAAAATATCATGTAAGGACAAAAATTAATCACATCCATTTTATGGCATTTATTGTGGGAGTGGCTGAGATAAAACCTGTATATCTCCTAGACATTGCTGGGAAATTCTTTCTGTGGAGGCTTGCCTCACAATTAGACTCCTTCTGGCAAAATTGCTGATAATGTGACAACCTATCCATTTACTGCAATTATTAAGTGGGTTAATGTAAAGATTATTTCTGAAAATTATATTATAGAGTCATATTTGTGCATAAAAAGTATCACTCTTCAATCAGCAGGGCCTCGTGGATATTAATTCACCATAATTTTAAAATAAAATTGACATGGCATGAACTATAGTAAGTGACATGAACGATAATAAGTCAGTGAGAGCTTGGAGCATGCCTAATCATAAGAGCAATCAGAATGTGAAAATAACATAAAGGCTTGCATTTTTAAGCAAATATAAAGTTAATACATGAGTATGGATACTGGATATAGTTTAGTCAGTTTTCTACTTTAGTCAACATGTAACAATAAATGCAATTCATCTCATTGACAGTGCATCCCATAGATTTCTTTCTCGGATTTAATCAGCTTGAAATCTAGATCCTGTGCAACACTGTGTTTTCTGGCAGCTTTTCTTTTCTAACTCTCATTCAAAGGGCAACACAACAATAGTCTTATTCACTATTTCTACTCTTCCATCCAATCCCTTGCACATTTAGAAGGGCAGAATTGGGGTAAGGTGAAATATTTACAGTTCTTATAGACTATTTCAGTCACCAGTATTTCCTTATATGCTTTCAAAGTAACCAGAGATTTTTTTTTAATCCTCTTCATTATTTGCAGACACATATTATCTTAAGTACAGACTTAACTGGAATGATTACTTGGGTGCTGACAGTGTGACATACCCCAACAAAGGCTTGAGGTTAATTACAGAAATGATACTAGCTGTGAAACTGTAGAGCTGAAGGACAGCATGCCTGTCACTGTCCACTGACCAGAAGAACAAAATTATGATAAAGAAGACATCGGCATAGCCCTATCTTTTGCCTGGAGAAGAAACAATTCCTATAAACGTCGTCTGACTTTCTATCCCCCACCCCCACCCCGCTCTACTCACACATTTACGACAGTATATTTTTCTATTATTTTTCTTTAGATGGTAGACCTAAGAGCAAGAACTGACTGATTATGATTAATTCATGAAAGCTATTCTGCTAACCCTTTTTTGACTGAGGATAAGATAAATAATATGAAAATAATGTGAAAATATTTCATATCACAGCAGTCAAGACTTTTTTTTTTTGCCATAAAGCTAGACTTATGATTATTTCATGGCCTCTCCAGAAATGTGGAAATGGTTTACCATTGCCTTCTTCCAGGAGGTGCCTTTCCTCTGTAGGAAGTGCCAACCCAATGCCACTGACTCTTCAGCACTTCATGACCTAGTAGGATGCAGACAGAGAGTTAAGGAGTCATTTTGCATTCTCTGTGTGTCTATCATTTTGCTTGCTAATGCTGCTACTTCTTGTACTAAGCATCTCCAGGAGTGTTCTGAGGGTGATGACCTCATTCAGGTACCTTGTAAATGGCGGAGAGGTATTATCTGAGGTTCTTGTTTGAACTCTAGCACTGAGCAAGTATCCTTCGCAGCACACTGGTTGCATCCATAGCAACCAAGGAATTCCAAGGGCTCCAAGCAAACCCTATAGGGGAGTCTATAAGAAGCAGCACTGACCAATAGGCAGTTGTCTTGGATTACTCAAGCATGCTAGCTTGCAAGTCACCTGCCATATTGCTGGGACTGGCCATGAAATACAGCATCCCCTTTACCATGTCCTCAGAGCTGGCATTATTGAACTCCTTCTGCATTGCTTTGTGCCTCTTGCCCTTGCTTCTCTCTCTCTGCTGCTTCCATCTCTAACCAGCTACAAGGGGCACTTTTCCCCCTCCTTCACCAATTCCAATACCCTATGGGCTGTGTTTAGATTCCCCTCAAATTCCTGAATCCTTTTCTTTCTTGCTCTGAAGCTAGTCCCAAGAAAAGGTGCAGCAGCCTGAGCTGACAATGAGGTCCCCTACACTCATGGCTATCTGTAACTGGGAGAGTCAACAACTTGGTCATAGAGCTTTGGGCAGAATAAAGCTGTCGCTGCTGGTCAGAGGCTGTTTTGGCAGCTGAGAAGGACTTCCTTCTCTCTTACCAAGGAGTCCTTCTGTAACCAGGAATCCCAGTATTTAAAATTGAATTAAAATTAATTTAGAGTAGAACTTTCCAAATAATAGAGAAAAAGGAAAAAGCAAGAGAAACAATATGCCTTTGTTTTTCCAGACCACCAAGGTAACACTTTTATTTCCACCTCCATCATGATTGCCACCACCACCACTCTGCCTTACATCTGTGACTGGAGAACCCCTTGTTAACAAATTGGAACAACACCTGGGCACTCTCATTGCTACAGGCACAGCAGAATAATACTTAGTTAACTTTTCACAATGGTATCTAAGCAGGCATGCCAGTAGCTGATTTCTTACCCACCAAAATGGCATTTATATCTACTTCAATCCTCAAAACTCTACAAGCGGCAGCATCTAAATGATTTAACCTGGGCTCAGAAGCTAAGAAGGATCAAGTCTTATTAGAACTTAGATGGGAATTCCAAAACCAAAGGCTAGACAGAAGTTGGGGGTAAAAATTCCATAAAAAGTCAAATGCAAACCACTTCCATGCTGTTGCCAAAAAGATTGTATAACTGTATGGATTCAGACAGGAAATAATAATAATATTACATTTATATGCCACCTGACTTCCAATAACTCTACTCAAAGGAAAGTCTACATTTACTGTATCTACCTTAACTGTATATTAAAACATTTCTTTCAGAGTCAAAAAGAAGCCCAAGATTCATCGTATCTCATCCGTTTCTCCATTAAACACATTTTTTTTAAAGAATAAGAATATTTACCAAAACACAAATTCCAGTCTGACCAATTACCTCAAAAGCTATTAATAATCTTTATAAAATGAATTAATGTGTGAGTTGGGAACCACCAAAGTATGTCTGAAAAGAACATGAGTATATATTGAATTTCAAGAAACAGAATATTACTTCAGACAATGTTACAATCTTTGAAAACATTAAGAGTGGATAATTATTGGGCATTGTGAAATGATGAAGCAAATGATATTTACAATAGATTGCTGATGATGGAATTAGTTATATGTGGGGAAATACAGCATTACTCCCTTGTGAATAAAGGAAGTGGAAATTATTCTTAGCACAAAAGCTTTCAAAGATGTGCAAAAGTTGTCAGAAATGAATGTACATTCTGGAAGGAAGGACAGCCAATACATACATAACGTTGTCATAAAGGAATTTTTAAACCATAATAAAGAGACTCTTAGGAGCTATGCCCATACAAGACTTGGAAAAAAATAAACAGTTATTCCTACTACTGTCTGCTCCATTCCTTTATAATACTTTATTTTAAATATGATTTAAATAGGAGTTGCATGCTTTAAGTGCCTCCTTGTAAACAAACTGGGGTCTCTAGGTTTTTTCATGTGCCATAATAAAGTGGAGATGGAAATGTCCCATGCACCACACTGCTGTCTTCATGGTACTGTAGCACTGGGCTATCTGTCCTGATAGCCAGGATAGAACCTTCCCATTCTTCCCACCCTAAAAAAGTAAAAGAAGAAGAAGGATTTCCATAGATAGATGCCAAATATCAGTATCTTCCCAATAAATATAAAGGTACTGATCTGTTACCATTAGAAATAGGTGTGACCTCTGGTAGATCAGCAATTCCTCCACTTCTCTTTCCTCCCCTATTATTGATGGTAGAAATAGTAAACTGTGACAGCAGTAATACAAGCACTTCCAAGCAGTAGAATTTGGTAGCTACCATTTTAATTGTCCATAATTTCCAAAGCCATTTTACATGGTAGGAAATTAAAATTGTTCTACCTCCAAACATCTGCGTTGATTACAGCTCAGAAGGGAACATTTCTCCAGACACATCCTTAGTGATCAGTAGGCTCCAGACTCAACTTACTGATCCTTTACTATATTAAATGAGAAGCTAACATGCTGTGAGCCATAGCATTAGCCCCTAGCATCAACCTTGCTTTTCAAATACTACCTCTGGACCATAAAGGAGTTCTTGTAAAACACAAAAAGATAGGATACTACTTCTAGAAAATTCCATGTGTGCAAGACATTTCTTCATTGTGGTGAACAGACACAAATTGTCCAGCTTTTTCAAACTAAGTCATCTTTCAAAGTTGAACTGAAGTAAAATAATTTATAAATGTATGACTTTATAAGGAGATAAAGTAGTGGGCTTACAAATGGGTTTAATTTCTTTTGTGGAATTTCTACTTGTTCAATTAATCAAAATAACAGACAGAATTTGAGAAGCATAGATATAGACTATTTATGAGCACATACCAGTTCTATTAATGCATATAACTTGTTCCTAAAAAATGAACTTAAAAGCATTATTTCAGTTCATTAATACCATATGTTCAATAGTATGCTGTTAAAATGAACAAGCAGCTGATATCCAGTGGACTTGTTAAATGGCCATTTAGGAGAACATAAGAATAATACAGGCATTTCATACAAGAAAAAAAAGAAGAAAAAGTAATAAAAGATGTACTTATTTCTTGTTATTGGAAACAAATCTCTCCTTAGTGTATGTTCCTGAGCCAATACCTACCTCAGTCACTGGATGTGATGAAAAATGTATGAGGAAAATGTTGCTATTCAGCCTTTATATAATCTCCCATTATTTCTTTTCAAACAAGGACTAACACATGGATTTAAGGTTAACTCCTTTAGTGTATTTCTTGCTAAATTCTTTTTGAGTCATTGCAAAATGATAATATACCACATTAATATCTCAATTACTTGAATCTTCTATGTCAAGAAAAAAAATATACCAAGAATATAGAATGGCATGAATCTCAAATACATGGGAGCAGGATAACACTAGCAGGACTATCTCACTGAAAAAAAGGGAAGTAGGGTGTCAATTTCCCTTTCTTCCTTAATTCCTTAATTCTTCCAAAAAGGGACCTTCACACAACCAAATGTTGATTGGAAGTAGAATGTCCTATTGTTATAGTTTGGCAAGGATAGATAGATAGATAGATAGATAGATAGATAGATAGATCGAACAAACATATATAGTTATGTGCCTGTTTAGAAAGAAAACCGAGGAACTTTTTGGTGTATATGTGTGTGTATGTATACACACACACACACACATACACACAATGCACCAAATAGCCCAGTAAGATCTTATGAACTTTAGGGACATGGAAAATGTTGATTGAAGCACAGATTGTGGTAACTGCTATCAGAAAACGAACAAGTATAGTGGTATAAAAGCATGGTAGGACAGACCCAAAGAAGAATTATTAGGGGCAAGTTTACTTACCCCAAAAAAAGGCTTTGTAAAAAAAGGATTGCCTTATTATTAATAGTTACAAACATCATATGAAATCTGCTTAAAACTGATCAACTTATTGACTTTATCCTGGAAAAAGTGATCAATCCAGAATGGATCAGTGTGTCCTAGGGGGTTAAAAATGCTACCATCTTTTATAAGAGGATGTTCAAAGTAAAGAAAGACCTTCAAGAATGAAAGTAAAGAAAAAGTAATCTCCAGAATCTTCCACTGTATAGCTTTGAAATGACTGGGGTCATTTAGAAGTCCCAGCTGTAGTGCTTTTGTTGAAGATCCCATGAGAATATACAGAAATGACATGTTTCTGTTATGGTGAAGTTAATGATGGGAGAAATGGTTCAGAAATTTTGATTCTGATTTTGTATGCTAAATGTTCTGGCTGGCACTTTAAAGAACATCTAAAAGTCCCTGTCATACCATTGTTTGCTTTTATGTAGCTGTGTAATATCAGCAGAAAAACCAGCTGTGGCTCATAAAAAATATGCTTTTTATGATGCTTGAGGCATATCCCAGTTCCATGGTTATACCATGTTACAGTATTTTCTCCTAGAAATACTGTATATCAGAATTTGCTCAATTCCAGATGGCAGTTTAAGTTGCTGCTCTGCTGTGCTGCTCTGGCCATTCCTAAAGCCAGCTTTAAGAATTCCACTCAAGACCACAGTGGCTGGCACAGAGTCAAGGAAGTGCTCACTCTGGACTACAGCCACCATAGCCCCTGATTGGTCATTCCCCACTTCAGTCCTTGAAGAGATGTTGGCCTCTTTGTGGACAGGTCTTCTTAGTGCCTGCCTTTTCCTCTTAGGGATTGCTCCATCTTCACTAGAGCCAATTGTTTTCCTTTGCTTTCCTAGAAGTTTGTATACATGGATGCTTTCACACCCCTCCACGGGTTCTCACCTTGCAAACTAGTATAGATCCTTTCTTTTTTCCTTATTCTACCATCATTGCTCTGATACTACACCGATCAGAGCAAAGGGAACAGATTGTTTCTTCATTCCTGTGTTCCACTTAGGGCAATAACAACTTTATAGCATGGAAGAACTGATTGTTCAGCTTCATAGAAGCAAAGTTCCATTCACTGAAATGTAGTTTCATTCCAAGACTTTCTCTGTTTTGAGCTCAACACTTGGGAGGACTGGGCAGTTCCACCCACAGCTTTCTTCTGCATGGATGCCCTTATCTGCCGTGAGTGGCAGTCCTGGGCTTCCTCGTGGAAAGCTCTCAGAAAAGGATGGATGGTTCCTCTCTCCTGGGGTATGTTCCAAAGTGCAGTTGTTTCTAAGATCTGCCTCCCTGTATTGTTCCCATTTCCCTGTCTCACTTCAGGTTACAGTCAAAGCCAAGCTGCTCAACTTAAAGATATTTGGGGGGGGGGGGGGGTTGGGGAGGAAAAGGAAATTTTTCAGCACTATGGAAAGAAGGAAGCAAGAAGAGCATGCTTTAACCAGGCTGGGCAGAAACTGAAATGGGATATATAGATATTAAATGGGGCACTGAGCTTCTAAAGAGGGTGGGAAGAAATAAGTCAAGGAAAGTTTATTGACTTAATGAGGCCTTGTTGGATCAACTGCAAGATTTATTTTCTAAAAAACAAAATGGCAGCTACCTGCCAGTGGAAGGCACCGAGGGCAGTGATTAGCGCTAAGGGACAGGACATGCCAGTCAGAGCTGGGGACGCCACCATTTGGAAGGGCTTAAGATGGCTTAAGGTAGAAAGCACAGGCAGGGGATGGATGGAAAATGTCATCACCACAGTTTTGCCCCTTATGCCTTTTATTAAAGTCCTATATTTCAGAATTATGTTAAGAAACACTGTTTCCTCCTCCCCCCCCCCTCCCCCCACTTAGGATCACAGCTTCAGTATAATGAATGAAGTACCTCTGTGCATGTAGATACAGTTTCCCTGGGAGTCATAGCAAATTTCCCAAATAATTTGGGATTAGGAGATAAAGGCTTTAGTTCAAAGGTAACTTTCTGCAGCAGTTTCTATATATCTTAAGATGGTTGTAGTTTACATGTTGCCCCAAATATATTGACAGAGTATTTTTAAAAAAAGCTCAGTTTATGTTTCCCAATAAATGAAACAAATAAGTACATTACTTTTCTTAGGCATGTGAATTTTGAATGCATCATTCAGACTAACCAAGGTAGTGGCTTTTGGTTTTGTGGGTGCAAATTATATCCAGAGGCATGCATAGATAAGATAATAACATATCTACTAAGGAAATGTTATCCTCTTTCTTCTGGCAGAGGATAAAAATATAAAGGAAGAGATAACATACCTAAATTCTGGATTTGCATTATGCCTTACAGAGAGTGACTGCAATTTAACTATTGTCAGCAGTTCATCTTACAGTGAATTGCTGAAAGACAGAAAAACAAAATTGGAAATGGAAGAGGAGGAATAATCAGTGAAACAACCTTGTTCAGCTTCTGACAGATTATAATTCTACCATGAGTTGTTGAACTGAATAAAATACATTTCTTGAGGTCACTTATTAATACTTGATTACTTTAGACTCATCTCTCCTTCTGCTTCATTTTAACTATAATTACCTTTATGGGGAAAACAAAGAAATTCAGAGAAATTATACAGCAACATCTTTTATAATCATATTTGGCAGGAATTCTAGATTTGTTTCATTTGGGAGAAATAACAGTGTATTATCACAGTAGTAAGGACTAACCAAATACTTTTACTCTGAAATGTGATTTGCCTTTCTCACCTATTTTGTATTCATAATTAACTTTCTCTAACACAGTATCCTGACAAAACATCCGGTGGACGCCAAGCCGGATAAAAGTAATTCTTACCCTGCTCTAGTAAGCTGATTTATCTAACATATTATTTCTTTAAAATATGTTTATGCCCTGTTTCTATACCTTTCTTAATATAGTGGTCAAACCAACAACAGAAGTATTGTTGATAACATTAGCAGATTAGGCTTCTTGTTCTATAGAGAAATATTTCTTCCTGCTCTGATTTAGTTCAAGATGAGGGTAATTTCCAAATGCGAGGACTTCAACTCCCATAATTCCTCACTCAGCAGAGAAACACTGCTTTAGACTGTTGCTCATTGGCTTTGTGGGGGTTGCATGTGTGAATGTGACTGTCCTTTTGCAAGATTAACCCTAACAACTTCAACCAAAGAAGGAATGGAATCTTCCCCACATGCAGACACTCTGAACGGAAACAAGCTTCTCCATGTAGCTCTTTCTCTTTAAACTTGGTTTTGTTTTGTTTTGAATTCTCTTCTCCCCAGGGCTGTTCCACAAAGCGGCCTGTAAATTCAGGATTCTCCTTTGGTTCCCACCTGAACAAGCTGTATGCCAGAGCAAAGGACTGATTACAGAGTGGTTGTATTTGGAGTTGCTGATGTTGGTAAGAGTTCTTTGATACTTTGTTTCATAAAGGGGGTCTTCTGGGAGATGTATGTTTCCACTGTTGATGATACTAATTGCCAAGTGATCAGCTGTGACAAGAACATCTGTACTCTTCAGATCACAGACACCACTGGAAGCCCCCAATTCCCTGCCCTGCAGAGACTTTCCATTTCTAAAGGCCATGCATTCATGTTGGTATATTCTGTATACCAACCATCGACAGTGGAAACGTACATCTCCCAGAAGGGCCCCTTTATGAAACAAAAAACCCTTTACTTTTTTAAAATCAGCAAAAATAAGGAATGTCACCAAACACAGTAGGATAAAATTAGTGCTATGTCACAAAATTATCTGATAGAGATGTTTTATATCTATATTTTCTTATCTACTTGTGGCAATAAAGGACTAGGATGAAGTGGATCAAGAGGTTCAATGCATTGACTAAGAAACAAAACATTGATTTAGCATGCACCTGGATACCTGAGCATAGCACCTTCATGAATGAATCACATTCTAAAAACAAGACCCCCACTGAAGTTCCTTTCCACTTCTTATTCAATGTTACTATATACTCTGTTCAGCTGCAGGAAAGTTCTGAATCCAGGGGCAAATTAGGCTTCTGTCGAGATGTTTTATCTGCTGTCCCAGGTAAAGCATAATTCTTTTCAAAGGGATCAGAACAAAGCTGATTTCATTAAGCCTTGTAAAGTGCTACCCACTTGGAGGGTAGCTGAAAGGATGCCATTGTGTCTGAATGTGGACATTAGCTGTCATATCCTTTCCTGAGTTGCTTAGATTAAGTTTTTCTTTTAATTGTTTTTTATTAATAATTTTTATTGACATTTAAAAATACAAAGATTAAAAAAAAAACTAATACAAACTAAGAAAAATACAAAAAAGAAAAATAAAAAATAAAAAGTGCAGAGAGAAGGGAAAAAAAAGAAGGGGAAGAAAGGGAAATATATATATATATAAAAAAAAATTCCCCTCTCACCCCTATGGGTGGTACATGTCTTCCTCAATCTCGGGTCCTCTACCAGAGGCCTGGGAGTTTGAGGGTTCTGCGCAGTATCTTAGCTGTTCCTAGCACTGCACTCTTCTGCACAGAGAGCTCTGATGTTGTTCCTGGGATCTGTTGGAGCCATTCTCCCAGCTTAGGAGTCATGGCCCCGAGTGCTCCTACCACCACTGGGACCACTTTGGCCTTGACTTTCCACATCCTCTCGATTTCCTCCTTCAGGTCCTAGTACTTCTCCAGCTTCTCATGCTCCTTCTTCCTGATGTTGCCGTCACTTGGCACTGCTACATCTATCACTACCGCTGTCTTCTGGTCTTTGTCTACTACCACGATGTCTGGTTGATTGGCCAGTACCTGCCTGTCCGTCTGGATCTGGAAGTCCCACAGGATCTTAGCCCTGTTATTCTCCACAACCTTCTGTGGAATCTCCCATCTGGACTTGGGGGGGGGGGTCTAGCCCATACACTGTGCAGATGTTCCTGTACACAATGCCAGCTACTTGGTTGTGCCGTTCAGGGTATGCTGTTCCTGCCTGCATCTTACACCCTGCCACTATATGTTGGACTGTCTCTGAGGCCTCTTTGCACAATCTTCACCTTGGATCCTGTCTAGTGTGGTAGACCCCTGCTTCTATGGATCTGGTGCTTAGTGCCTGTTCTTGTGCTGCTATGATCAGTGCCTCAGTGCTGTCTTTTAGTCCAGCCCTTTCCAGCCACTGATAGGATTTCCCAATGTCAGCCACCTCAACTATCTGTCGATGGTACATCCCATGCAGGGGCTTGTCTTGCTGTGGCACTTCCTCTGCTTGAACCTCCTGCCTTGTCTGCTGCTGCCTGAGGCATTCTCTCAGCAGCTCATCTTTGGGTGCCATCTTACTGATGTACTCCTGGATACTTCGGGTTTCGTCCAGGACAGTGGCTTTGACATTCATCAGGCCCCGCCCGCCCTCTTTGCGCCTGGTGTACAGTCTCTGGGTGTTGGACTTGGGATGGAAACCTCCATACACTGTGAGGAGCTTCCAGGTCTTCACATCGGCAGCCTCCATGTCTTCCTTTGGCCAGCTCACTATACCGGCAGGGTATCTGGTGACTGGCAGGGCATACATGTTGATGGCATGGATCTTGTTCTTCCCATAGAAAGACAGCAATATATATATATATATATATATATATATATATATATATATATATACACATACATACATACATACATACATACATACACACATATAAAGGAAAAAAAAGATATATAAAGAAATTACTTCCCCCTTCATCAAGACAGGTATGAATAGTTTAAGTAACTTATCACCTTCTCTAACATTTCAACCACAGTTTTTCTTTAAACTGGTCTTCATTTTTCACCATGTTGATTTGCATGTAATTAATTGTTATTATTATGATAAATAGTATAAAGGCTGTTTGGTAAAGATTTAAACATTAGGCCGTAGTTAAACATTAACCATAGAGGACTTTACAAATATTATGATTCCTCAGTTCTGAGATTAAAACATAGTAATTTTAAGCTTGAAGTTCTTATTTAGTGTAGAAAGTATAAATCTTTTTTCTTATGTTAGCATTTTTTTTCTTGTATTAGCATTACTGATCTATCATTATAGGTCATTCCTCTTCAGACTTTTAAATGTCTATTAATTGTTTATTGAAATTCAAAGGAGATGTATCATAGGCCCAATTAAAATTGATAGGAAAAGCAATCTCAGTGAAATGAATACTTTGTAACTGTAATCAACTATGTCCTTCAATGAAGGCTCTTTAACAAAACTATCTTAAAAAAATAAAAGAACGAGTTATTACAGAAACCTACTGGTTTGATAGTTATATATTTGATTAAAATATGGATTACAGTAACTCACAAGTAGGAGAGATAAATGAGCATGTTCTAACTGTGGGTGGTTGTGGTAATTAAAAGTCCCCAAAACGACACTCCCTGACAGTTCATTAAGCAAAACAGTATGTAGAAAATGCTTTGTCATGTCTAATTACTACAGTTGCTTTCAGGATGGGATAGTGGCCGTATGAAATCAGCAGGAAGGATCCCTGCAGGAACCTTTTCTTGATAGCTTAGATTCATCCTCCTTCATGATATGATTTAAGACCTGCATCTTGACT
Organism: Liasis olivaceus; assembly: GCA_030867105.1. Taxonomy (NCBI): domain Eukaryota; kingdom Metazoa; phylum Chordata; class Lepidosauria; order Squamata; family Pythonidae; genus Liasis; species Liasis olivaceus. Next base: position 42,173,747 of record CM061352.1, read on the forward strand.
GGGGAGAGATTAAAAAGGTTAAATTGGGAACCCCTTCAAAGGAAGGACAGGAAATTGCAAAGCTGCCTTATACCAAGCCAAACCACTGGATTTTCTAGTGCAAAACTATGATTGCAGCAGATAGGAACTTATTGCAACTGAATCTGAAAATAACTGTCAGGACACAAAGAATCAGATAAGTCAATTTATTGTTGTAGAACTATGAAGCTATAACAAAAGAATTGCAGCAACTGCTGTGCATCTAATGCAAGCTCTATTTATAACTGCCAGTGTTCATGTTTCTTGCCCTTCTCTCTCCTGTCCAATCTACATATGTCTCTTGGGTAAGAGATAGTTTAAATCTGCTCCTTGTTTTGCTAAAGGTAAATAGTTATATTTATTATATTTAAGATTTGAATATCCCCCTCCACACACACACCCCACCCAGATTGACATTTGTCAGGATAATGGTGCGATGATGGGATGGGAAGAAAAAAGGAAGCAGATCAGTGCTTTTTAAAAATTCACAGTTCCTTAACCTTAAGTTTGAGAAGGGTAGATATAATTGACAGCACTCGGTGGTCTCTTAGGAACATTTAACTGTTAGAAGATGAAGTGTACTATAGAACTGCAGGCCAATGACTTTGTTGTAACCTTGTTTTATTTCACATTGATGTGTCTTGTTTTTAAACATACAGCAGTTCTGGAAGATCTTGCATGCATTCCTTAACTTCTGAGTCTATTTCTACACTTATGATTTTGTCTATGATTGATATTGTTAAGTTAAGACATGTAACCTAAGAAAAGAAATCATATGTGACCAACCTTTTCAGTTTGTAATATAAAATTGGTACAGTATAATATAGTAATTATTATAACAATATAATACAGACCTCATATATTTTAACTGAAATTCTGATTTTATGAGACATTTTACTGAGGTGGCATTATTTCACAGCTATGGTACTCTCCAAGGAAGAGAATCCTCATCCGTACTCTTGTTTGGAATGTTAATATTCCAAATGGTTTATTAGAGTAATAGAAACCATCCCCCAAACTCACAAATTATGTCTTTGTCTGTAGGCTATTGCTTCATTCACCACTGGTCATCTAATTTAACTTTAAAGTAGTACAAAACTCTGCTTTCCAGAATGTGTACTTCAGCTTGCATTTTTAGCAATCCTTAATTTAAGAATGTGTCTCACAAATTGACCTGGCTGACTCTCCAGTAGGAAGAAGCTCATCAAGGGGATGAGCTTATTCCCCATTGAGCTACCATGTGCTGACCTTCACAACTAACTACAAAGACATCTTTAGCCTTGAAGCACCCTAAAATCTGCTTCACATGTCGTTAATAAGTCCCATCTGTTACTACAGACATTCATAGCAAACAATGTAATGTGTGGAAGAGAAAAAAACACATGATCACTGTGAACTTAGGACCTTTTGCCAATCATAGATCCAGAAGAGGAGTTCACAAGACCTAGGCCCCCTTCTTATATTACAGTGATCACTACAGGCATATGTGGTAGACAAGTGGTAAATAATATTTCTGTCTAAACAGAGTAACTAGGCTTTCTCTGGAAACCCAGAAAACATACTTAGTCCTACCAAACATGAAATCCACATCAAAAATAACAGAACATTAATCTCATCCAGAGTTCTACTCCTGTGAGCAAAATGTTGCATTGAAGTTTTCAGTTTCTGTTAGCAAGGCCGCCTGAGTCCATAATAATATAATAATATCTCAGACTTATTCATATGATTAGACTTTTTTTTCTTGCAATAAGGCACCCTTGGCTCTCTTTTCCATAAATAATTAATTTTTATAGTTACATTTGAACATATTTCTAATGTTCATAATTTTACTTCCTAAACCTGTCCCATTTTTGTTCCTACTTTCATTTTTATGCACAAAAATAGTATTTAATTATATATAGTTATACTTTTTATATTTATTTTTATTCATATTGAAATATTTGTATACTGTCCAATCATAAGATTTTAGGGACTATTTGAGGAACCGCTATCTCCCTTAGAATCTGTCTGGCCACTTCAATCCCACGGGGTTTTGTGATCCAGGTTCCTTCAATTAAACTATGCCATTTATTAGGACCCTGGAAGCATGCCTTCTCAGTCACAATGCTTGCCCTCTGGAATGAAGTTTTCCCCAAAGATCTGGGTGGCTGTCAACCTTACTGGTATTTGGAAGGGCCCTGAAGATCTGACTCTTCATCCAAGTCTTTGGTTAGGATGAGCGCAGCCCCTTCTGAGGAATGGGTGGGTGTTTTGTTGCTGGCCAGTTTTGCCATCTTTGTTTTCTGGGTTATCTTCTTTCATTGTCACATTTTTCTATTGTTTTGTAATTCTGTTTTTTGTGAACCACCCAGAATGTTTGGGAATCAGGCAGTGTACAAATTAAATAAATGTAATTAAATAAATATGTACTTTGGATTTAACTCAATAAACTTATTTTAATGTCATGCAACATCATAAATGTCCTCCTCCTTTCAACCCCCCACTTATCCTTAATATTAGCAACAGATTTTGGAGATGCATAAGGAGCTGCAAGAGGAAAGCACAATTGCCCTGCCTTGCTTCTGCTGATTAGTTATTAGATTCCTTAGATTCCCTCAAGTAGGTTGATGGATGGATGGATGGATGGATGGATGGATGGATGGATGGATAGATAGATTCCATATTATGGACAATGACATTACCTATATCAAACCAATATTAGTTATGAAATACAGTGAGATGAGTGGCATTTAAATTTGATTAATAAATAAATAAAACTTAATTAAGCATGTCAAACTGTGACAAATCTTACATGTCACATGACAAAATTTGGCCACACTTAAAGAAATAGAATCACTTGAGTCCAAAAATAAGAGCTGTAAATAAATCTGATCAGAACGACTGGACAGTTTGATTAGGTGTGGCATTCTCAACTCATGGTCGGTGTCAGCATAAAACAAACAGTATAATAAAATGTGTTTGATGGTTTCACTGGCTCCTTCTCTGCATGGGCATGATTAGATTTAAACTAGACAACTCATGACCCGTTGGGTCATCGTTTCAGAGATATTTCCTTACCTAAACAGAGAAACAGAATGATCAAGGGCAAAAGAGCAGTGGGAGTGGGAGTGACTTCTGACTTCCTGCCGGCTTCCCCATTGACTTTCGTTGTGGGAAGCTGGCAAGGAGTGTTGTAAATGATGATCACGTAACTGTGGCTGACTGTGGCAGCTCATTGGGTCATCATTTAAAAGATATTTCCTTATCTAAACAGAACTATCATGAAAATTAGGGGCTTTAATGCTTTTAATTACTTGTTTATCATTAGAAAGAATATGCTTAAATTATTAGCATTTTTTTTGTACTTTGGATTTTTTTAATGGAAAAATAGATTTGACCTTTGCAAACTAAATGACAATTCACTTTTAAACTTGATATAGTATTGCAGCTTTGATTATATCTATCCCCTCTCCCGTTTTCTTGGATTATATCCAAAATATTTCCCATCCAGTTTTTGACTTGTCTTTTTCTGCACATCTGATTTTCTCTTCTACTGTACATACAGAGATACAAAGCGGTATGGGTCTATGATCTGAATTCATCAAGGCATCACAATCCAGGAAGTTTGATCAGGCAAAACTTTAAATATAATACAGAAGTGAGAGGAAGAGACTGAGATAGCAAGTGTGGACCGACACACAGGTAGACATAGGCATGTTAAATTGTTTTTAAAAGGTTACTTGTTTTATTCATTTGCATTAAAATTAAATGTGTACATTTAGGAAAAAAAAAACCAGAAGGCTAAAGGTAGTAATTTGTCTAAAGTTTCTAATTAAATTCTATTGTAGAATTGGAATTAAAAAAAAAAAAAATTCCTGCTTTATACCTCCAAAAGAGAGAGTTGTTGAGTGTATGTATAATAACCAATTCAATGAAGAAAAAATATATTAAATTTGCAGATTGGAATGTAGGATTTTAGGCACAGTATTAGTGACATATTTGAAAACTATGTTCATTATACTTAAAGTTTAAATCCTGAATAGCGGAAATAAACTGCTAGAATTCAAACTGTTCCTACAAACACTGTCTGTATGATCTAATAAATCTGTAACAATTTTCCATAAATTCCATCAAATTCAGTGAAACCCATTGCTGAATATTTATTTATCTTGCTTATTTAAAACATTTTGATCATTCATGCTAATTTTTACAGAATTCCTGGAATGGCTTAATCCACACACCCTTTTTAAAGAAAAATGCTTTAATTTCTGCCTTTTTCAGCTCCTCTGACTGAAAAAACAGTTGCTGTTTACAATAAAGCAATTGAAAAACACGAAGGCTAAAACATTAATTTTCCATTGTTAATATTTCTGTTTTCTTAATCATTGTTATAAATATGTAGTATACCCCATTAAATGTCATTCCCTTTCTGTCTGACACACACACTCACTTGTGTTGTGAGTCATATTTGTATTCTGCCCTTGAGTTTGGCTTGGTGTGAAGTGCAGATGCCTCTGCTGCAGGGGTGCTGCAGGGGGGAAAGTGGAGGAAGTCCCAGGTAAGGACCACAGGGGTGCCTCAGGGGGGTGCGAGAGGCCCTGCCAGGTCATGCACAAGTTGGCAGAGAGAGTGCTGTGGGGTATGCAGAGAAAGAGGGTGAAGGGCACAGGATGCGTGTGAGTGCAGAAAGACCCTGGAAGGAAGGTGCTGGTGGGTGGGTGCATGTGTGTGAGCACAGGAGGCCCAGGAAAACGGACACAAGGCGTGTGCATGCATGTGCGTGTGGAAGCACAGGAAGGGTGGCTGGTGGGTGTGGGTGTGTTTGTGAGTGCAGGGAGGCCTGGGGAAGCAGGTGCAACTTTCCCTGCTGGCTTCTCCACTGACTTGTGGGAAGCTGTCAAGGAGCATTGGAAATGAGGATCACGTGACCGTGGCTGACTGCTTTGAAGTGGCCAGAACTTCCCAAATTTCATTCCCACTGGAGTAATGGGTCCCAGCATTCTGTAAGTTAGCTTATTTGAGGTACCTCACTTCAAAAATTGTTGGCCTGACACACCATTTCACGCAACTGAAGGTTACAAACAGACAGACATGGGAGTTTTAATAGTATATAGATGGAATGATCTTACATCTCCACTCTTAAACTGCTTCTGGGAACACTTTGAACAGTACCACAGCTAGGGACTTCTTGAGTCTGAGGACAGTAATTTGACTTATTCCTATTAATATAAGGGGGGGGGGGAACAGTTTATGCAGCAATTCTTTCTCAGGTTCAATCTATTTCAAGTTTAAGCTATTCTGATTAAATGTGAGGTTCATGTATCTTTAATGGAATCGAAGGACTTTTTATAAAGATTTGTTGAGCTTCAGAAATGGCAAAAGATTATTGGAATCTCAGTTACGAATTTCAGTTGGAGACTACTGACTTAGTGAATTGCAGATGAGAGCTTACACTGCTCAATGAGACTAAAGTTTAACCTTCCAATTTGCTCCTAATCTTGTTACAGCCCCTGAGGACATATTTGCCATAGAGGCAATTGAGGTTTCTGAACTTAGCAAGACTTAAAACAATATCATGAGAAACAGTGTAAAGTAGCCATTATAAATTTGTTTCAAGAGTTTCAGGTTTAGGAAGAATATATGTATGAGTGTATGTCAGACTTGTCACTCAAATTCTCATTAGCTTCAAGGTCAAATGGTGTGACACTAATCATTTTGTGCAGATCAGCTTTTCTTTTGAACAGTGTAGGAGTTTCACATCTGTGTTCCCTTTAAGCTACTTTTAAAAGCATGAAGAAATTATAGGGTCATTTGCAATTTGTAGTCATTAAACTATTTATTCATAAAACAAAAACAAATTATACCTTTCTTCCTCCTTTGTAGATTCAGCACTGCAACAGTTCTACCACCAATAAGATTAGAACTTGAAGAGAATCAGCATTCTATGTATTACTAGCATCTTTTTGTTACAACCTTAAATTTCATTTATAAAACCTTACCAAATGCACATTGTTGTGGTTCATTCCCTATTTTTATTATTTTTGCTAGCATTTTGAAAGTAGGTTGAGCTCTGCAATTTGTCTGAATAAACATGTATTCATTAATCAGAAAGTTAAACTGACAGAGGAAGCATAATCCAAGCAAAATCATGCATTTTGACCCCAAATGATTTCAACAGTTAACTTAAATGCATGATGAAGGTTGTAATTTCTCTATATCTATTCAAATGGAAGCATTACTGGTATTAATCTGATTAACTTCCAGGTAAGTAAATCCCTGCAGCCTGTATGCCTTTCATTTCCACCCTAGGATTCTCCAGATGTTTTAAACCTCTCTTCATAATCCACCAGCCAGCTACAAAACAAGGCTGGGAAACCTATCTATATCTCTCTGCATCACTCACCATCGGCTAAGCAAGTGAGGTTGCTGCAAACTGTAGTTCAGCAATCTCTGGAGGACCACAAGTTCCCCAGCACCATTTAACACTACCAACACATCCCAGCATGGTAGTCAGCCTTTGTGTCACAGTGCTTCCCATAGCACAAACCAGCACAAGTGAAAGTATTTGTAAAGATAACTTAATTTGATGGTGGCTTTCAACAAAACTTCTTTTCAATTGGATGTCATGAATGGCTTCTAAAAGGAAGAGACTTTCTGACTTTTTATGATTTAGTTCAGGGGTGTGGAACATGGTGGCATTCGACCTTACTTCACATTTTTTGAGGAGAATAAAGGCTGTCGTGCAAAATAGGTGGGGGTTTATTACCTATGAACACAGCAAAAAAATATGGCTCGTTCTCATCTGTTTTGAGATGGAGGAGGGAAAGTTCCCACTACAATTTTGGAATATTTCTAGTCTTAAAACTCTGACGCTGATTATTGAACTCATAGTTGATGGGTTTTCCAACTATTTCAGGAGCTGCATGTGCCTTGCAGCCACATCATTCTTTCTTCTTTGCTTGCTGTCTAGTATATATTGTCACCTTTGTCATCCTAGAAATGTTGTCAAAAAAAAAATAAATCAAACTTCTTATTTTCATGGTATAATTAGGAAAACTCTTAAACCTAGCAGCACAAATGAAGAGAACAGATGAGTGGTTTCAGCTCTGCCCTCAGCCTAAGTGATTGTCAATACAATCCTAACATTTCAGGTTCAAGGGTTGCTTGCTAGTACGGTGCTAGTATAACTGCCATTCTTCAAAGATTCAAACTGGGTTTCTCCATAAGAGTGTCACAAAACATGGCCTTTCCTCTTTATACAAGGGGATAAAAGTGCAATGCAGAAATGCAAAAAACTTGATGAGTTTTTCGTTAGCTAAATGACAATTAAATTATACCTTAACCATTCTGTTTCTTTTTTTTAAAAAAAATGTCACAAGATTGGGTTAGATTACCATTAGAAAGGACTCTATATCCAAAAGATATGGTGCTCCAGTTAAAGTGGGATACACTAGTACCTCCCTGATCTTCCTAGTTTTCAGCAGTGGTTGATTCCAAAAGTTTGATTCTTAAAAGAGAGACATTTTCTGTAACAAATCCCTGAGGAGATGAAATAATTCAAAAGCAGAATTCTTTGAATGTGACAGCTCAGAATTGATAGAGGGCCATACAGCTATGTATGCTAGAATCTTATACAACTCTTTCCAACCACTGTTATTAGTCCTTTGCCAACATACAATACAGTTACTAATATGTACTTCAAAAGAAGTAGCCAACTAAATATGCATTTAATATTGAACTGAATGGCTGGGTGTGCGTGCTAAAACACAATTTATTTATTCTCCAAATACAATGCCAACATCATATAACCTCAAAAATCACATCAGCACAAATACCAAGTTGCAAATCTACCTCAAGTATATAGTATGGAGTCTGGTTTACATTTCAGCTTTGCTTTTGCCAAAAGGGATAAAACAATCTGCTTTCTGTACGCGGATCGTGTAATCATAAAAGGCAAAGTCTTTAATGAAAATAAATTGCAAACTATTTTTGATACAACTCCGTAAGAAACATTTCTCTTCCTTCAAGGTCAATGATGTCTTTTCTGTTGCATTTCCCCCCTTAATTGCAGTTCTATATTTTTCTTCATCATTTTTGTGTTATAGCTGATGACCCATCATGTCACAAATGTCATCAAATTCTACAGCTTGTTTTGGTTTTGGAAAACTTCTACGATCATTCATAATGCCAATTGTGAGCCCATTTGATACAATTCTGAGCCCATTTTTCTCTGTATCTTTTTTTTTTTTTTTTGATGAACTATGGGGTTTTTAGCCTAATCATCTAGTTTATTAGAATAATGGGAGATCTGAAAAGCTGCTGTATACTTACCTTAAATTTGCAAGTTTCAAATAGGATTTTTAATTTTTTCTTTGAAAGGCAGAAAATGAAGCCAAAGCTTGCTTTCAAAATTCCCTTCAACTTCAGTTCTGGCTGACTGACTAGGTCCTAAACATCATTTATTGAGCAAAACTATTAGCCCAGGTTTTAGCTACAGTATATACATTCGATTAGGATTTGAAGGAAAAAAATGTTGGAAAAAAGCAACGGCAAACTGCTTCCATACTGATGCCAAGGAACTACATGGACATCTTATGATATTGTAATAGTATGCGGGAATGACCTTGGGAGATGGGGGGAAGAGATACTGCCTAGGGAACAATCAGATAAGAGGGGGCATAGCCTGCAGCTGCGTAATGGGCAGAGAAAGAAACTCAAAAAGGAACCTCCCTAACTTCTCAGGCTGTAAAAGAGACAGCAGGAGATTTGTACTTTCAGACTTGCAGTATTCTGTTAATATAGCCTTACAGTAAAGTAGAATTAGCTCATTGGTCATGTTTCATGTCTGGTCTATCTGGAAAGACTGATATCAATTTTGCAAGTCTCATACTCTCTTCCAAAGAAAGGAATTTCAGGAATGGCCTCCAAACCTCAAGGAACTCTGCTATCCACTGAGTATCTGGCAGCAACATTGTTGCAACACCAGCAGCAAGTAAATACACAGATGACCAATTTGCAAAATGCCATGATACAACTAACACAACAACTGGGGCAGAATTTGCCTTAACCCATGCAGCACAACAGATGGTGGCCCATCCAATGCTCCTCCGTTCCCATGGGAGCTTGCCAGAGAAGGTCGGAGCAGACCAGGATCAATTCCAGACATTTATCGGTCAGTGTGAAATGTTTATGACAGGCAGGCCAGTGGAGTTTCTCACTGATCGCAGCAAAGTGACTTTTGTGTTGATCTTGCTGAAGGAAACAGCAGCTAAGTGGGCAACAGCGTTCATTGAGGGGAACGATCTGATGCTAGACAGCTATCAGGACTTCATGCGTAGATTCAAAGGACATTTTGGGGATCCCATACACAGAATCACAACTAGTCAAGAAATCCAAAAGCTCAAGCAGGGACAGAGAAGAGTAAGGGCATATATTTTGGATTTTAAATTAGTTGTTGGCCATGTAGAGTGGAATGACTTAGTCCTGATTACCTGTTCAGAGAAGGGCTGACCGAGAACCTAAAAGACAAGCTGGTAAGGCAAGGCACCCCAAATACCGTGGAGGAGTTATATCAGTGTTGTGTAATAATAGACACCTGACTGGAGGAATTGGGCAGGGAAGGAATGGTAAGGAGAAAAGATCCTACAATCTGTCTTCCCCCATACCACCCTTCCCAGTGGCCTCCTCAGAATCCAGTGCAGGAGAACCCATGCAAATCAGAGCAGCCAAGAGATCCCTATCATCAGGAGAGAAGCAAGTGCCAGTATCTGACACAGCAATGAGATGCAGAACTTGTAAATCAATGGAGCATGAAGCCAGCAAGTGAAGGGAACAATCAGGTAAGAGGGGGCATAGCCTTCAATTGCATAACGGGAATTGAAAGAAAGTCATAAAGGAACCTTCCTAACTTATCAGACTGTAAAAGAGATGGCAGGAGATTTGTACTTTCAGACTTGCAGGATTCTGTTAATGTAGCCTTACAATAAAGTAGAATTAGCTCATCTGGTTGTGTTTCTGTCTGGTCTACCTGGGAAGGCTGACAGCAATTTTATGACTATAATAAACCATTCATTTATTCATTCATGGACAAAATGTCAAGCTTAAAACAGAAGAGATTTTATTTTTATCGTACCATAAAAACAATGGGTAAAGGGAACAACTTAGACTTACAGCACGTGAAATACTTGCATATTCGAAGTATAATTTATGAAAGGACTTTGTGTTATAAAGTGCCTTAAGGTACCATTGAATCTTTTGTGCAACTTGATGAAGTCTCTTTCTCTTACCTTCAGATTTTCCAGCTGGAGCAATCTAGAGCAGTTCAGCAAGGGATGTGATGTGTAAGTGGCAAAAAGATTAAGAATGAACAGAAAGTAGAGAGGGATCTCTTGGCAAAAACAGTTCTGCTACTCAAAATTCTGTATCAGTGTCCTTTGCCCTGGTTAATTGATTTCGGATACTATTATAAAAATTAATGGATCCCACTTGTCTCAGGTCCGTCCACCTCTGAAGTAATGAATATAGTGTTGAAATCCAATTGGGAAGAATTGGATTGAAATATTCACTCATACGTCAACATGAATTATTTTTGTGCTAATCATTGCTTCCCACCAAACCTATTTCATACTACCATTATTGTTTTAGAGTGAAGCTGAACAATAAATACTATCAACCTGGTTGCAAATATATATTTGTCAGGGGTAGATAATACATGTGTAAATTCAGAGTAGAGTGTAGATTAGGTTCGTGACTTTACATATACTAAATAGAAAGGTATAAGCTTTTAAACTAAGTCTAATTGAAACTAATATCATAAACTGAAGAGCTGTAACAATTGGTTTTTCAGACATATTGAAATCCTTCATGAAGTTAATGTGATAAGGTAAATCCTTAAGGAAAGAATATCTGGGTCCAGCCAAGAATAATTAAAAAAAAATCTAGTGAAAATAATAATGATAAAGACAATCTTTTAACTACATTGGTACCTAAACTCCCAATACAAGCTTAGAAATTTGATTGTTTTTGTTCCACTTTTGACATGTTTATGATTTTTCATTTCTTGCAATGACCTGTTGACAAAACACGATAGAACTCTTTCTTTAAAGGGCCCATTATATTTTTGAACAAATTCTGTTTATTTCTTTTGTTTTTTTCAGACAAGCCATTATATTTCACAGTACTAGTGAATGATAAGAGCTAGCCCAGAAAATGTTTACTAGAGGTAGGGAAAAATGCCTTTTAAAGAGGCATTTTGCCAAAAATAAATGTCTTAATAGTGAAAACTGTTAAGATGACTATTGGAAAGATTAAGCTTTTTGGCTATATGTTCTGGCTACACTTTATGGAGCATGCTCTTTCACATCATAAAATGCTAACTTGCCACCTGCTAGGTCCATGTATATCTTTTTGTTTAACAAAAGGAAAATCATCCCCATAGGAAAAAAAATAAAAAAGAAGGAAAGCATGGACAATGTGGATCAGAGATAAAATTAGTTGTTAATAAGCCACAAGAATTTATACATCAGGCTACCATCCCCTATTCCCTTCTTAACATGATCCCCCCAGGAAAATTCACTCCTATAGTTCAAGCATGGACAGCTTGCATCAGCAGGATAATATTTGCATTCTATAGTCACTGGAGAATGATCTGACCATATTGTTCACTTTTGGTGGTTCAAATTCCAAAGTTTGCCAAGATGGTCTTCTGATATTTTGAGGCAGGTCAGTAGTCTCCCATAATCCAGAATGCCCTAAAAATTAAAACCCATTTTCCACTCATGTCCATAATATATTACCTATTTGGCATCACTGCTACCATCTGTCTACATTATTTTCTTGATATCTGGCCATTCAAAAATTGCCCATCCATAGGTGCTGGTATAAGTATTGATTCTACAGTTAGCTTGCAACACTTCTACTAATACTGCCTTTCATGTTTTGTATGGTGTCCAGGAGATGCATAATGGTCATGACTCACATTCTTTGCAATAATATATGAAATTTGACAAGCAAATAGAAGTTTCTCCAGATGGAAGCAAGTTTTGGATTAGATTCCAAGTTTGATCAATATAAGTTCTATTGTAGATTTAAAGCTTGCAAAAGTAACAGGAATGTGACTCACTTTCTAGCTTTCATACTTCTTTTCCAAAGCAGAATGAAAGCTGAAGCATCTTCCTAATATGGAATTAAATTAAATTTGACACAGAAACTCTTGTGCTGGCTGGTTACCTGACATAAAACATACTAGTATATTTTTACATGATTTTATTAGCCTTAAAACTAAATCAATAAATCAATAAATCCTTCAAATGCCAGTATAAATAATAAAAATAAACTGAAGATTTAAAGTGAGACATAAATAAATCTAAGGCATAAACTATTAGCATCTATCTTCTTAAATTGTCATTCCATTTTATTGAGTCTTTCATTAACTATACTGACTTTATATTGTATTTTAGATCAGCATGATTTTGAGGTCACATACTTATAAAACAGATCTGTTGCAGAGTTTATGATGTCATCTGTATATAGCATAAATCATACATCAATTCAGAAAATCTTAAACAATTGGTTGTTAAATAAAAAAATTCAGTGTTAGGTGGATTACAGTAAAACAGTTTTGCTAATAATGACTTGATCTTGTTTGTCATTTAGAAGGCCAATTTATGATCTCATAATAATGTTGTCCTAAGTACTAGTTATTTTTTTTTCTAAAACAGCCTGTCTCTAGTATAGCATGAAAACATTACAACAAATCTGTGAAGCGTTACAATTCAACATTAGCAGATGCTTTCCTACACCATTCAGATATGTAAGTAAAATGTGTAAGTAAAATGTGGCAAGTTGATTTATATTCAGATTAAGCTTCTGAATTGTCCTTTCCATATAAAGCATATTCTGAGATTCATTTCAATATGGCTAATATTTTCCATCTCTAGACACACTTAAGCGATTTAGCATTGGCAGGAAAACATTTTGTTTTCCTTTTGAAACTTGGCAAAGCTGATTAAGTGTGTAGCCAAGAATGGTATAAAAAATCTCCAACTGTCTCTGTTCAATTTGTCATTCCTTTATCCATTACATTTCATCCATTGCATTTCAAAGGATTATCCATCTTTTGTTTTTCATTAGATCCTAACCAAGATTATTCAAACAAAGAGGATCCTTACAGAACACCAATAGTCCTGCGGTGGGTCAGTGGAAAACTAAATTTCCTGCTTTCACCCAACCCCTCCCCCCCCAAACAGGCATACAGCCTTGTCTTTCTTCAGTTTTCAAGAAAAGGTTCTATTCTAAAATAATTTTAAAAGACTACTTTGCATTTTAATAACTTCCACAAGATTCCTCCTTCCACTTGTGTTTTGTTATAGACATCTTTAATTTCTACCTGAAGTTCTGAGCAACTAACTTACAGAGCCCATGTGTATTAATTACCAATGTCTGCACTGAAACAAAAATAGCAAAGATAACAAATAACTGGGAGTTACATGGTTTCTCATTACAGTGTGGTGCTATTGTAAATTTATCATGGAAATATGTGCAAACATGTTTTCATGTAATTTCATAGAAAACAACTCACTCACTCACTCATAAACTGGGTGTTCATAAAACCTCTAATGAGGTAAATTTTGACAGATTGATAAAGTTACACTGAAGCAAACTGTATTATTTAAAATTCTAAGCATGGAATATCTTAGCTAACATACTATGAACATTCCATTACCCTAATTAAAATGATACACAGAATAGTCCCTACAGCATGAGGCCACTCAGGTATGGTGGAATTACAATTTCTGAAAAAGCCAGCACTGGGAATGTTCATGATAACCAATAATTCTGGCAATAGATCTAGGCAATGCAGATTTGGAAAAGGCTATCATAAGTCTTCAGTGTTTGCTTCTAACAAGTCTTGCTATTTTCCAAAAAATACTTCAGCTCCTGAACTTGATGGATGACAAATGGAAAAATTATAGAGAAGGTGAAATCTTTAAAATATTTAGTTGTTGTTGTTGCTGTTCAGTCATTAAGTCGTGTCTATATCGCGCCAGGCCTTCCTGTCCTTCACTGCCTCCCTGAGTTTGCTCAGTTTCATGCTCATTGCTTCAGTGATGCTACCTAAACATCTCATCCTCTGCCGTCCTCTTCTCCTTTTGCCTTCAATCTTTCCCAGCATCAGGGTCTTTTCCAAAGAGTCCTTTCTTCGCATTAGGTGACCAAAGTATCTGAGCTTGAGCTTCATTATCAATCCTTCCAATGAGCAATCAGGGTTGACTTCCTTTAAGATTGACTGGTTTGACCTCCTAGCAGTCCAGGGGACTCTTGCACCACAGTTCAAAGGCATCAATTCTTTGGCGCTCAGCCTTCCTTATGGTCCAGCTCTCACAGCCATACGTTACTACTGGAAAAACCATAGCTTTGACTATGTGGATCTTTGTCGGCAAGGTGATGTCTCTGCTTTTTAATATGCTATCTAGGTTTGCCATAGCTTTCCTCCCAAGGAGCAAGCGTCTTTTAATTTCATGGCTGCAGTCTCTGTCTGCGGTGATCTTGGAGCCCAAATAAATGAAGTCTATTACTGCTTCCATTTCTACCCTTTCTATTTGCCAGGAATTGATGGGTCCAGATGCCATGATCTTAGTTTTTTTAATGTTGAGTTTCAAGCCAGCTTTTGCACTCTCCTCTTTCACCCTCATCAAGAGGCTCTTTAGTTCTTCTTCACTTTCTGCCATTAGGGTGGTATCATCTGCATATCTGAGGTTGTTGATGTTTCTCCCTGCAATCTTAATTCCGGCTTGTGATTCTTCCAGCCTGGCATTTCTCATGATGTACTCTGCATATAAGTTAAATAAGCAGGGTGACAGTATACAGCTTTGTCATACTCCTTTCCCTATTTTGAACCAATCGGTTGTTCCATGACCGGTTCTAACTGTTGCTTCTTGGCCCGCATACAGATTTCTCAGGAGACAGGTAAGATGTCTGGTACCATCTCTTTAAGAATTTGCCACAGTTTGTTGTGATCCACACAATCAAAGGCTTTTGCATAGTCAATGAAGCAGAAGTAGATGTTTTTTCTGGAACTCTCGTGCTTTCTTCATGATCCAGCGAATGTTGGCAATTTGATCTCTAGTTCCTCTGCGAAACCCAGCTTGTACATCCGGTAGTTCTCAGTTCACGTACTGCTGAAGCCTAGCTTGTAGGATTTTGAGCATAACCTTGCTAGCATGTGAAATGAGTGCAATTGTGTGATAGTTTGAGCATTCTTTGGCATTGCCCTTCTTTGGAATTGGAATGTAAACTGACCTTTTCCAATCCCGTGGCCACTGTTGCATTTTCCAAACTTGCTGGCATATTGAGTGCATCACTTTAAGAGCATCATCTTTTAATATTTTAAATAACTCAGCTGGAATACTATCATCTCCACTAGCTTTGTTGTTAGTAATGCTTCCTAAGGCCCACTTGACTTCACTTTCTCGGATGTCTGGCTCAAGGTCAGTAACCACACCAGCATGGACATCAGGGACATTAAGATCTTTCTTGTATAGTTCTTCTGTATATTCTTGCCACCTCTTCTTAATCTCTTCTGCTTCTGTTAGGTCCCTGCCTTTTTTGTCCTTTATCATGCCCATCTTTGCACTAAACGTACCTTTGATATCTCCAATTTTCTTGAAGAGATGTCTAGTCTTCCCCATTCTGTTGTTTTCCTTGATTTCTTTGCATTGTTCATTTAAGAAGGCCTTCTTATCTCTTCTTGCTATTCTCTGGAAATCTGCATTCAGTTGCTTATATCTTTCCCTTTCACCCTTGCTTTTTGCATTCCTTCTTTCCACAGCTATTTGTAAAGCCTCATCATACAGCCATTTTGCTTGGAAATATTTAGTACCTATTTTCAATCCTTTACCTGTTATGGCAATCAAGCAAAGGGCTATCTATAATGGCCCCAAAAGTGTTTCTAGCCATTTCAAAATTTTCAAGCTGGTATGGGAATAATTTTCTCTCAGCTGCCATTAAATTATTCAAGTCCAAACTTCTGGATATGTTGCTTTATGGGACCCAGCTGTCCCATAAGAAGATCTCAGTTTTTTATTCCATACAATCTCAATTTCTAAAAACAACAGCATGGATCCCTCACTTGACCCCTAATGATCTAACATGATTGGAATAGGGTGTCTATTCATCAGGGAAGACTATGCCATTTAAGGTCTTGGGTGAAGCAAATCCTTTGGGAGACCTCTTTGGTCCATCTTACCCCAAATGAGAGATTTGAATCCACTCTGTGAAGACAAATTAACCAAGATATGATGGGCTATAGTCTGTCAATACCAGCTTTATTTATCATACACCTTGATAAACCTTAGCAGAATTCAAGGAGAGGGTCTGGGATTTACATATTCAGGCAGACAGAGCCAAAATTTCCCACCTACGTTATAATAGCATTGCCCCCCTCATCCTGAACTCTCCCTAGTTTAAAAAACAAAGCATAGGTGGCTTTTTGTACAGGCCCAAACCAATCCAGCAACAACTGGAAGATATTTTAACCTCCCACATGAAAATAATTTTTATGTATATTTAAATTATACATAATTTAAGTAGATTAGTAGATTAAAGTAGATTAGCTCCATCCTTCTTAACATTCCACAAGTCCCTCAAGACCTGGGTTTGTGATCAGGCCTGGGGGTCCCAGGGGACCAGGGAGATTTTATGATAGCTCCCTTATTAATTTTATCCCCTCCTATTTTATGTGTTTTTACAGTTTTTTTATGTGTAATTGTTTTTATGTATTTATTTTTTTTAATTGTTGTACACCGCCCAGAGTCACCTTGTGTGAGATGAGCTGCTATATAAATTAAATAAATAAATAAATCACAGAGGTTGAATCTGTATATCATGTTCTATTAAAGTGTCCACTGTATGCGCAATGGCAATCAGAATTCATAACTCCAGTTATCAGAAATTTTAATTTTAATCCTTCATTGAGATTACTGCTTTTTAAGTGACCAGTTTTTAGGTGTAGGAAGGGAAGTGGCTAAATTTCTATCTGAGCTTTAATTTATAGAAATGTAATATAGAATACAGAATATAGAAAGAACTGTGTCTTCCTCACAGTTGTTATTGTTCTTGGTATTCATATAATTTTTATGGAAGAATTTTAACTGTTGTATATGTTTTAATATTTGCTGCTTCAGTTCTGGACTGTAAATCAATAAATAATAATAAAGTGACTCAAGTTACTAGTGAATTGAGCATAGTAAAAAAAAATAAAAAACAACAACAAAATCTCAAAACAGCTGAGGTCTTTTTTTCCCTGATATCTTTATAATGCTCGACTAATGATCAAACTGACAATATCTTCATGTACCTTTAAACTTTCTCAGTGTATGGATGATGGGACTGATAGTGCAAGAAAATCTGTGCTGTGCCAAATCAAGCTTTCTGGAAGTAATTAAACTCATATAAACAAGAATGTAACATTGAATCCACATGCACACGGTTTGTTGTTTGGTTGGGTTTCCCCCGCTCCCCAAAGGATGCATAAAGTTTTTCATTCTTTAACCCATATGAGTTTCCAGTATAAAAATCAATGGTAAATTTGAATTCGTCATGGGAAATGAACATAATTTTAATTTCAAATGATAGAAAAAACAACTATTTTCAGTGTCATTTCCTATCTCACATTTGTTATTTTATGATTTAGGCCTAGAGTTTGCTTTTGGTATGATTTTTATTATTTCATAATAAATGTAGGTGCAATGTAGCTTTGTAAAAAGTCTGGGCTTGTATAAGAAAAAATGTACTTAGTCCTTGGAATCAGCCATTAATTACATAATATTGCCTCCCAAATCAAAAGGTAAATAATATGTGAACTTGATAACTAATTTATCATTGAGAACTCCCAGATTGTTGTGTTTAGATAGTGAGACTTTCAGTACAAACATAGAAAGCAATTTTATATAATGTCCATTCACTTGGAGGATAAGACCTGTCCAACGTTCTGTGGATCCAGCCATAAACTATTTTTAAGTTATTCATTTATTTATATTGTATGATATGCTTCAAACCCTAGACTAGCTTATACTGTGTTAATACCACAAAATAAAAAGTGGCCATTGAAGGACAAAACAAACAGTTGTCAGGGCATTAGCTGCAGAACTGTAGACTTTGTTAATATTCCAGAATGTCAACTCTTGATGCTAGACCTAAGTTTATATGCATGGCTATCTCCGGTTTTCACTTTTCGTCCTCCCTCCTTTCATAAACAAGGACCCAGTTATCTAAGTTATTAAATGGAAGATTTGGCTTGTCATTTCTTTTCAAACTAAGGATTAAATTGCAGTTTGAAGCTTTCCGTAAGATTAGTCAGGATATATTTGACAGTAAGAAATATATGGGAAAATATTAAGAACCATATGGTACAACTGAAAGCCCTGGTCACAATCAAAGGGAGTATTTTAAGTGTAAAGATCTAGTGATTAAGCAGTTTAGAGTTACATTTTTGGTTTCTTTCTTTGAGACTTCCCTTTATATTTCCAAAGTGAGTTTCTGCATCTTGTCCAAGAACACCATTACCTCAGTCCCTCAGCTTCCAAGCCATTATGTACATGGGGATCCAATCACCATTGTTAATTTTCCTTGTTGCTGAAGATTCCTATTGGATGTCAAGCAATGCTTTTATGTGTAAAACATGGACTGGTTTTCCATTCCAAACTTCAATCCAACTAATCTTTGGAGTTATGATATGCGGACCAAAGTCTTTATTATTTTCATATTCAGTGTCCCCCGGGCATTTTTATTCTTACAGTTTGTTTACAAGCCCTCTCTTAGCATGCTGACTGTGAAAAGAATGAACTTGCAAGAACCTTCCTTTCAGTGCTTGTGTGCATCGGTTCCTGAGGGAAAGAACAAGTGAATGGGCAATGGCAATATTAAGGAAGAGAGGAGAACATATTTATTTATTTATTATTTATTTATTTATGTTTCAAATTTAGTCACTGCCCATTTCACTCAATGAGCAATTCTGGGCGGTTTACAGTAAAAACAAAAATAAATACTGGTTAAAATACTGATTAAAATACAATAAACCATTGTTTAATTAATAAATAAGATCTTCCAAGGTAATTGATGGTAAGTGACAGTTGTTAACCTGCAGGAGCATCTTCAAGGTGACAGACACCCCAGGGTTGGTTACCCCTCCTCGTGCCCCATGCGAGTTGGCATGAGAACATCTTAACAATGGGACTAAACCAAATGGTTTGACAATGGCAAATTTGAGGACTGTTAGGAAGACCCCATACCTTTAACAAAATTATGGAAAGAAAGGGAAAAAGTTTCTCTTACTGATAATTTCAAAATGCAGACACCCTCATCCAGAATGAGAGAAGATAAGGAAGAGTAGATTATCCCACCCACATTCTAAGTTATCTGGTAAAAATTATGTTGCAAGTGATCCTAAGGAAAGATATACTGTTAGGAATAAGACTTATTCTGTGATCTTCACTGAATATTTTTCTGATGTGTAAATCTCGTCCTTTCACCAAGATATAAACAAGCCCTATCCTTTCACACATCTCCACTACAGTGCCATGCCTGGACCCTGCTTAGTACAGTATGTTTGAAAGAATAAACAGCCACCTAATAAAGAGAATCTCTGAGAATATGCCTCCTAACCCAGGTGAAGTTGACATGCATCAGAACTCACCAATCTAGAGACATTTGCAGTCCTGTCACTAAGCAGTTATACTAATTATTATGAGGTGCATGGTTGTTTTCTTCCTATATGTAAATTATGTAGGGTGACCAGATTTGCAAAACCCAAATTCATAGGACCACCAGATAAACTTCTGGCTGCCAAATAGTGGTTATCTGGATTTTTGCAGCCCCAATCAGCCCTAGAAATGTGCCTTACTCGTTTTTTTCTCCTTTTTGAACAATTATATAACCTTGCCAAATAATGCAAAGTAACTACTCACACAAACACTTTAGCTCAGTCACTTTAAGTCTAAATCTGAAGAAAACATAATGCCCAACTCCTTTTAATATAAAACAGTGCCACCAAGAAAGAAGGCCCTTATTCTTGTATTTCACATAAAAAAAACCCTCTTTTAGCCCCCAGCTACTGAACCTTTCTCATATAAAATACACATCCGGTTTAAAACTGTCACACACTTATGTTTCATATGTGTGTGTGTAAAACAATATCAGGCTCATGC
The DNA here is from genome assembly GCA_030867105.1 of Liasis olivaceus. Lineage (NCBI taxonomy): Eukaryota > Metazoa > Chordata > Lepidosauria > Squamata > Pythonidae > Liasis > Liasis olivaceus. The sequence goes on from CM061352.1 coordinate 42,193,948, forward strand.
TGAAATAAATGTACATCCCTTTCTGAATAACAAATTAAATTTCATTAAATTTCATTCTGGAACAAACAAGGCTGACATTTTTTAAACTCCTCTTTCTTTTGAATACATGCATGGATTACACTAATTGGATTCTTGTGACTTGACTATTCTTAGCATCCCATCAATCACCCTATCCTCTTTTCTCAATAAACATGTCTTTCCATTTACAAATGAAATTAATGCGACTACCTTCCCACAGCTATCAGATCAAACTTGCAAAGATAAAAGATCAGTCGCATCTCAGCAGTTGTGCCCTATCATATGATATGAAGCTGTAGGGATCTAAAGTACTCATGAATTCATTTAATAATGTTAGTTTCATCCCACTCTGTCTTCAAGGCTAAGGGCATGTTCTAATCTATTTTAAAATGAATGATGTGCCTAATGAGGATTGGAGATCTAAATATTAATTATTGCAGAAGGCAATGAGAGAGCTTGAAGGACAAATCTGCCATGGCAAAACCTCATTTAAAAACTTGTTTTCCACTCAGTCCCCCCAAATGTTGAACTGAAAAGGCTGCAAGTATTTCTAAGCAGTGAAACATAAGCCATTAAGCCCTTGTTACTGATTTCATGTGGTTGTTATTTAAATAATAAATGGTTTGAATGTGATGCTGAAGCTACTTGTTATTCCCCAAAGAATTGCAACATCAAAATGGAAACAAATACCATATTAATAGAGCCAGTTAATCTGCAATTGTAAGATGCAAGTCCGGCATTGTACTTCCAAAATAGAGTTGGGCATGCAGTCGGTGAATCAAATATGAGCTTAGTCAACAGACTTGGCTAAGTGTCCCATCTTTCAAGTACTTGATATTCTCTTTTCACTGTTAAGTAATAGAAGATTATTAAGGCAGGTGGGAGTTATAAGAACTAGTGCAGTTGAGTGGCCGAGAGATTCCTAATTTAAATCTTAACTCAGCCAGAGTTAATATGTAACCAGAAACAATATCATTTCAATAAAATCACCAAGCTCTTAAATTTGCTGTAATGCTGTAGTCTGTGTATGAGAGAGAGAAAGAGAGAGAGAGAATCAGAAATTAATCACTGAGGAAGATATATTAAATTCCTGAAAATGTGTATATATCTATTATTGATAAATTTCTTCCTATAAGTTCAAGTATTTGCATTACTTATATTATATGGCCCACCCCACAATTCCATGCTACAAAACAAGCAAACTGGCAAGTTGTTAAAAACTTGAAGAAACCTTTGAGATGGGAGAAATAAAACTTGCAGTGAGATCAAATCCTATGACAGCATCTGAATGAATTCAGGACTAAGATTGTTAGAAGCAAAAGAAAAGAATAAAAAGTCAATTTGTTTGGTCAGGGTTAAAATAAGATATATCTTTATAAAATTCTGGGAACCCTTTACGGACTTTTTGCTGACATCTGGATAGAAACATTAATGATTCATGGATTTCATGCAAATGGATAAGGGATGAGTTATGGGAAGAAGTGATCCATGTATGTAACCTTTACGGGGTGGAGAAATATTAAGTTTGTACTTGTGATGAAGATCGGAAGTCACTTCTTTAAATATTTTTTTTCTTTTCCCCCTCTTTTTTCTTTTCTTTGCATTTTTTACTTCCTTTTTTCTATTCTTTTTTCTCTAATTTAAGTTTGTATTATCTTTATTATTGTTAACAATCCTTGATAAAATTATATATACATAAAAAGCAAGCAAACTGGCTTTTCTTTTTTCTTTTGGTAATATTTTGTATAATGAAATTGAGTACAATGAAAAATACAGCTTACAGTAGTTACATTTTGCCCAGAAGATAATATAGGAAAGAAGACAAGGTTGCTAACTATGCTTGTAATCATTTAATTTAGCAATCTAAAGCAATGAAGCAAAGCAAAACATGGATATTAATACTAACATTAAATTTGTAACATTTGTTTTAAAAATTCAGAATTGAACACAGAATGGAACAAACTTAAACATGAGATATTAGTGAAATGGAGACTGGCCAATTTTTTCATTGCTACATTGAATTTATGTAACATGCCTTATCTGATTTCTCTTGCACAGATATCCTTATATCTTAGAATCTTATGTCTTAGGAAACAGAATGTTTGCAAACTGAGAAAAAACAGAGGATAAAACAAGATAATCTTCCATGTAATGGTAATCCTATTATGTTAAACAAGACATATCTAAGTCTGTTTATCTTCTTTATATCAGGAAAATGATTTTTTTCATAAGGCCTTGGGATACAATAAAAAGCCTAAAACTATTTGAACCCACAAGCTTTCTTTCCCCCTGAAAGTATCTCTTAATGACAAATTGAAACAAGTAACTCACTGGGAAAGAAGATTTAGAAAATCATACTTGAATTCACTACATATGTTGTTCTGTTCTCTTCCATAATCATATAAAACTGAATCAATGAAGTCTTGGTACAAAAATATTTTGCTTAATTCTTTGCTCTCTTTGAGCCTTGCAGAGTCATTTGATGCTCTCAGTGAAGAAAAGGCAATTGTACTTTCAGTGCTCCTTGTAGGCCTAAAACTAGATTAGTTTAGAGTCCCTTAGGGCTGCTGACATGTATGATTCTAAGCCACTTCTTTATTTTGCTTAGTTTATAATGGTCGCAAACCATGACTGTCAGTAATTTGCCAAAGATGAATAATGTACATTTTTGATACTGTAGTTTTTACCTTCCAAACTGTTCTAGTAAATGGTTCTCTGGCTAGAAAGAGGACAACGAACCTTTGAAAGTCTGTTTTTAAGTAATCCAGTCTCTTGGGTTCACCAAGGATGTTTCAGTTTTGATTGGAACAACTGCATCATAGTCAGTCTTTGAAAGAATGCACTGATTAGAACCAAATTCTGTAACAACTTGCTCTCTTACCACTAGATGTCATTGCTTGCCCCACCAAGGCAATACAACAAACATTCCTTGGGCAAAGCATTCTTGTACGAGCAAAGCAAGTGGCCTTTGTAATCCCAGAGCAATCAGTCAATTATATATAATTAAACATAACATATAATAAACAACAGCCAATTTTCAGTCATTTTTCTCTCTATGCTTTGATTCTATTCTCATTTTCGTTTTTCCCACCTATCTAAAGCATAGCCATTTCATATATTTACTTAATGGACAGTTTGAAACAGGTGAAAAGTCTACTCCATGTTTCTTCTGATGTAACCCATTGGCATGTGACCAAGATAACTGAAGGTATTTCTGAATTATTTGAGAAAACAAGTATCCTTTGTTGCTATACATCTTTTTATCAGTCTAAGTCTTCTCAGTTGTTCTCTTTTCTCAATCTGAAAATGCCTATTGGGAGGAGTTCACTCATGATGTCCTTCCTTCGAATTTAAGTGAAGCATGTGAAGCTAGGGACACTACAGAACACTAGAGAAATGATGGAACACTGGCAGACAGGAGATCCACATGCATACACTCCTTAACTCTGGCATAAAATAATAACAGCAAGAACATGGCCTTCCACCTATAAGAATGTAATTGACATTTTCTTCTCCTTCGAAGAAATTTCAAAAGTACATTCTTTTTTCATCAAATTAAGTGAGATCTGGTAAAGAAAATGCAGGAATTTTTATCTGTGTAACAGCAGCAATAATCATCCATCAAAGCAGAGGAAAAGAAGAACAGGTAAATGAGGTTTATTATGTTGACTTATCTAAAAGTCCTCCTTGCACTGTTTCTATCCCAGGTAATCTTTATAAGAACTTTGTCACTATAGTTCTTTTTTTTTGGGGGGGGGGGTTAGTAGTTATTTAAAATAAAAGAGTGAAAAATAAGCAATTCCATTATTTTACATAACTATCGGCATCCTTCACCCCAAAGAATTTTCTGTTCAAGAACCACCCCAGGTCCAGTCATCCATTACAAATTCTGGCCAATCTCTTCTCCCTTTGTGGAATTTAACCCAGGGGTCATGTAACAAGAGAGGTTCTAAAAGAATTGCAATACACATGTGCATAGAGACTATAGCATGTCCAACCAGTAGGTAATGTTCTCCTACATATTTTCTTGCACTTCCAAGAAATTGAAAGATATGTGCCAGATCCACAGGTCAGCCTCTTGCTGCTGTGACAGTAAGAGCTCCCTTTCCTCCTAGAGCCTCCTGTCAGATTGTCTCCCTTCCCCCTTTCCCTGCCCCACTAAATGAAGGAAAACAGTATTACCTGGACCATATTTTTCTGGTGGAAATGTACCGTCAAACAAGAAAGAATGATGACTGTCCTATCCACTTTGGGACTGTTGGCAACTATGAGTGAAGAATGTGACAAAATCAGATGGTAGAAGTTACTTTTTTAAAAAAGTAATTTTAATTCTGAAGAAATATATTTTGATAATCATATTTGGCAAATTACATAGTGTCATTAATTTCTCAGCATTCAGTTTTCATTGAGAGAACACTGCAAAATTCTGTAAGGGGAATATTAAAAAAACATTTTTCCATCTCTGCTTAATAGGTATTAGAAGTTCCTACTTCTCTACAATGGCAGAGAAGCACAATTCTCTCGTGTGCCTCTTTGAGGCTGCTATAAATCATCTGTATTATTTTCTTTCTAAAGTATGAATGGTATTGTCAGGGGGAAAAAATCCCAATACTGATTTCTTTTTTTCATATTGGGAATGAAGGCAATACAAATAAAAAGAATATAGTTTTGTAGGCCATAATTGTTACAGACCATAATTCCCATAAAATAGTTTAAAGGCCAAGCAGTGCACACATTTCAGTTGCATTAGCTAATCTCCAAGTGCTAATCTTAAGAGATAAGTGACATGACTGCTGATTTCATCTAAACTGGTTATTGTACAGTATTTTCATCAGGAACATAGCAGGAAAATATGGTCTCACACAAAGATTATTCATGGTTTAGGAGGCAAAGCTTTATGAATTAAAGAGATGGAAAGGATTATAGAGGATAAAAGGATCATCCTTAATATCAAGTTTTATAGCATCTTGTACTGCATGGATTCAGTCTGAAGATTACAATGTCCATTTAGGCAGCATGGCATTGAGACATACCTGCATCTTCTAACTTCCTATTGCACAGCAAAAAAGATGTGTCCCCTTTCTCAATAAATCTGCTTTATTGTCTTTTTGTTAAAGAAATGTAAACAGTAACATTTTATATCAATGAGAAATAGAGATAGAGATAGAGATAGAGATAGAGATAGACACAGACACAGACACAGACACAGACACAGACACAGACACAGACACAGACACAGAGATATAGAGATGATAGAGAATTTTGGGGCTTCAGACAATGTAGTATACATATTGTGTGAGTACCAGAGACAGAGAAATATTCATATTTCAGGCATCACTTTTTAATGACTAAATACCTAAATCATGGTATTTAGAGGGTTCCTGTATCTGTTTAGTGTATTCCCACAAGAGCCATATCCTGAACATAAAAGATGACTCCCAAGCATTTCCTTCATTCTCCTCTACTGGTATTGCTTAATTTTGGACTACTGATTCTCTTGTTGTTTACTCTTTAAGGGAGCTTCACTCATCAGTGTGCATCACTTGACTTTTTGGGGTGAATGATCCATCACAGGTAGAAGTTTCATATTCCTTGCAAATGGATTAGAAACTTATATTAAATGGCCTTAGATGAATTATTCCAATCTGGTCCCCTCTAGACCACATTGCCAATCTATATGACCCTCAGTCAGGCATTCTGTACTTCTAGAAGCCATACCTTTAAAGCACAGTTGTTTGCAAGAGACCAGCATCCATTGAGAACTGTAGGTAGATGAACAGGTCTTATCAGAAATGCTCCCATGACTAGTACTTAGGGTATAAAACATCAAAACAGGTAATGGGGTGAGTATGGCTGGGAAACTGTGATCTCAGTATTTCTTCTTACCATAGTGATCCTCTAGATTGTCACAAAAAGGTCTTTTTCAGAATATATGAGAAATCCTTTGAGAGAGTTCATTAAGCCAAGTACACTATGTATTAGATGTGGGACATATATTGAGGGGGGGGGGGGGTGGCTGGATGGATGGATGGATGGATGGATGGATGGATGGATGGATAGATAGATAAACGTACCATCTGATTGAAGTCATGGTGTATAAGGAAACCTTGATAAACTTCTTCTCTCAACTTGCTATTATTTTTTGGATAGAGATCACAATCTGAGCCTGCCAATTTCTACTTTTTTGGCGACAGAAGAGGAAAATTATTAAATACATGAAAAGTCATTATTTGTTCTTGGCTGAACTTCTTTTTGAAGTCTGTTCCATGGCACATGACTCAAAGACCAAATACAGCTTTTGACACAAAAATGTTTATGTATCTGACTTATAAGGGCAAGAGTAATGACAATTTGGGGGCAACTGGGTAAGGGAGCTATTTTTATCAGCGTATCAGAATAGTTTCCTGAGGCTATTGTACAAAGATGTTAACTACTTTTTGTAAACTACATAAACTTTGGCATTACAATTCAGATTTCAATTTATGAATTACTTCTAGCCTATAGCTCACATATCATTTATTAGAAAGTTGATAGAAATTCTGTCAGTGCTACTTTCTCTAGATCAATTTGATTGTGAGCTGTGAACAAACTTTTGAGAGTGTTGAAAGTGTTAACTTACTGTCACCTTATAATGCTGCTGGGGAAAGTTATATTGGCATTTAAATATTTAATATATTCTGATGGAATGATGGAAGACTTAATTTTTTTTTTAATTTACTTAAACCAAATCTCAAGTTTATTAAGAACAGAACTGACTATGGACCAGGAAACTGGATTGTTACACTTATTTTAAAAGAATTCAGTATACTTATATGCTCAGATAATTAGTGAGTGAGCTTGTAAGTATGAATGCTTACAGAATTAGGACTGCAGAAATTATTGAAAACCTGAGTCTATTAAATCAGTTGGAAGAGTCCATTTGACTTAAACAGGTGTGTTCAAAGACATTTACTGTAGTTGTTTCTTCTGGCAGTAGGAATAAACCCACAAGCATTCACTCTTCAGATTTCTTTCAGTACAGTGGAGCTCATATGGCCTTATTTAATTGCTGTAGTTCATTTCTTGCTAAACCTCCTTGCAGTATGCAGTAAATCAACTAACTGGCCTGTAACAAAACTCAGTTCACCTGGAATCCTTAGGGCAAAGGAAGCTATTTTTACAATAATTACCGTATTTTTCCAACTATAAGACGATACCTTTTTCTAAAATCCTTATTCTAAAAATTGAAGGGCGTCTTATTCAAGGAAGTCAGCCAAGGAGAGAATCGCACGGTGGCAAAACTGCCCATACCTTGTCTCTGCGAATGGGCTTCCTCCTATTGCTAGCCTCCAATCACGAGTGAAATAGCTTGTCTCCCAAACAGACTTCCTCCAGTCACGAGCCTGATGTAACTGACGTCAGCTGATGCTGAACAAGCCAATTAGAGGAAGTCTGCAGAGACGAGCTATCGGCAGTTTCACTCCTGCTTGAATGTAATCAGTTATGCAAAAGAGCCTGGAAATAGAGCTGCAGAGAGACGGTTTGGACCTCCTCCCACCGAGTGTAGCAGGTAAATGTTAACTAATTACTAAATAAAAATGTGTTCTGCACTATCTTTAAAATATTGATTTCTTAATTTGGGGTTGGAAAAATGGGGGTCGTCTTGTACATGGGGGCGTCTTATTGTCGGAAAAATACAGTAAACTTGCCTGACAATTAACATTTCAGCCAAGTTTTCTGTTTATCTACACAAAATATTTGGAACAGGTCTTATTTTTGTAATGTATTTTCTTTTTATACTTGGATGATTTTAAGATCCAGATTCCTGTTTCTGCACTTGCGGCTGGCTGATGGCTTCATTTGCTGCTTGTTCTGTCAAGTGATTGAAGAGGCCAGATGAGAATGTGTAGAACAAATGGTCAGGTGCTTTAGTCTGTTAAACTCATATTTAGTCTGTTTTGGATAATAAACAAGCTAAAGAAACATAAAGCCAAGAAATTGTAACTCTTTCATGTAAGGAGCCATTTTTGTATGAATTCCTAACAGGACATCTTCAAAGGTACAGATTTCAAAACGTTGCAACTTTTCCAGTATGTTGTACTAATTACAGTTTAGAATTTGCTGTAAATTAAATTTGCTGTAAAATAAAATTAGACTTCAAATATGCATTTCTTCCTCTCTTCAGGAAAAAAAAAAATCTCTCTCCTGATTTCAAACAAATAACAGTAATATAATATTTATAAGAACTTGTGAATTATTTTGCATTTAGGAGATCTAAATAATGATAATTTTGTTTTGGGTTCTGCTTATCATCAACGAGCATAGCAGATTTCTCTTTTTCAAAAAGAATGCTTTGACTGAGATTTTTTTAAGAAAAACAATTTCATACCTGACTGAAAATAAATTGTTAGTTCATGAACAACGAGCTCAAGAATGGAAAAATTGAATACAGTAAATAAAGTAAATGTTTTAAGGACTTTGTTTAGTGGACTTTGGATACAGCTGGCAATTTTGTCAGTTGCATTCTACCTCCATTTAATCAAACTAATTGAGGGTTTGTGGATTAAACTGAGAGTTTGTCTGTTAAATTGAAATTTTACTGCAAATGAATCCATTTACATCAATTAGGTAATTACACAAATGAAGTAAATGGCACAGATGATGCAAATTTTGAATGTAAATATACCTTCTCCCTCCAAATTGTCTGTTAAATCAAGGTTCAATTGTGTTTAGAAACCATTGTAATCCTGAAGAACAGTTTTCAATGACATCATCTGGGACTGAAAGGATGAAAAACAGGACGATTTATTAGATAAACTGGGTCTAAACAGTTTGGAGCTTTGTAAGGTTGTGAAGTCTTTGACCTCACATCCCAAAAGATGGTTCTAATATAATATGTAATGTGATTGTATCAGCCAATCCTGGTTACCACTAAGTACTTCATATTTCTAGTGGCCATCTGTCAGTAATGGTAGACCAGGTCAGGAAACTGTTCACTGTAACGATACTTTATTGAGATAGGCTATAGTAACAGAATCTTGCAGGTATGCTTGTGTTTTACCTTTCCTCCTATCCCCATTGAGTCAGGGAAGAGCTAGTCTGAGTTTCCTCCAAACATTATCTCCTTTCCCAAGGCTTAAGGAATGATTCTGCTCTTGTTTCTCGAATGGCTTCCAAATAGTCCCTTCAAGACCATCTCATGGCTCTCTACACCATCCTACCTATGTATTCAGCACTATAATAATTAAATGGTAGGTCACCAAAGCAATGCTGTATTTGCATAGCCACAGTCCAGGAACCCTTACTGGACTGTAACTGTAAATGTCAAAGAAAGGGAAACTTTCTTTCATATTAACTCGGAATATCAAATAATAGTCTTTCCATTTTAATTAAACAGGAATAAATTATTATAGTTAAATTTTATTTACATAAATTAAAAATACACCCAATTTAATTTTTCTCCTGTATTTATTCACTTTTGAAGTGTAACCTCCAGCACATCATTTAAAGCCAAGTTCAGCATGTGATCCACGAAAAGTGCAGCCTTCATTCAGGAAGATTGAAAATCTAAAATCAGTCCTGCCAGTAAGAGCCAGATTTCGAAAACCCAGCTCCCCTGTATTCCAGTGCAAAGCCTATCTAGGAAGGTTCTTTGAGTAATCATATAAAAAGCTGCTAATACATCAAGGCAACTAGAAATTGCAAAGTGATACTTAGGAATGCAGTATTGACAATTGACCTATAATTGCTCCATTCAGGGAGGTTTAGAATTTTCTTCCAGATCTGTGATCATTGCATGGACTTTTTTGGTAAAAACTAGACAGTTTAGGTCCATGTAAAAGCCTCTAAAAACTGATAAACAGTATTCTCGCTCTCCAAAGTTGTAACGGAGTTGGGCAGCTTGTAAATTTAATAAAATAAAATAATGAAAAATCTAATCAGTTCCTTGGTTGGAGAAAAACAAGTGAACACCTCATCAGATTTTGTCATAGGTTTGTGTTTTTGTTGGACAGGATATCATGAAAAACTCTATTTATATTCTCTCTATATTGAAGGATATGGAAAAGGCAAAAGTGTTTTTGTTTTTGTTTTGGCTATGGCATTACCTAAGCTACTGTCAATACAACATCATACTTAGTTGTCTGTTCTTAACCCTACCTTATTTTATTTTAACTCTGAAATAAATCTCCCCCAATTCCTAAAAACTTTCCAGAGTTCTTTATAACTATTGGTTTAATTTACACTGATTCTTTTTGGGGGGAGTTTAGTGAAGTTATAGTGTAACTGGATACATACAAAAAAAAAATTATTTTCTATGGTAATATGTCCTGGGCTATATTCCTTTCAATTCCTCCTTTTTATCAGACAGTTGGGAATTGTTTATGTTGGGCAAAAATAGTAATTTCAGGAGGAGTCATGGGGACAGAGTGTTACTTTTGCTTATAGATGCATTATGTTCCTCTAAAAATAATCTATAGACAGATGGTAGGATAGGAAGATGCATAAAAGAGAAGAAACAGACTGACATAGTCTCTGTAAGATTCAGTAGTAGAATATTGCAAGAAACAATACAAAAAGCTCTTTGTTCAACATAGATCATATACCGACATTTAAAGGGTTCAGGTGTGAGAAAGTGGCAAAGATCCTGGATTTTAATTTTGCTTCCTCAACATTCTTTCCCATATCTTAAATCGTGTCTAATAATTTCTTATTTTCATCTTTATTTTAGCTATTGCTTAGGGCACCAATGTCTGCTGCTGTTCCCTGATAAACATTTGCAGTTTGCTAAGAATTCATCTTGCAACATTTGTAATTTGTAGAATTGCAAGTATTTACTTCCAAGTAATTCCAGTTTAGTACAGTGAAGCATTTCCAGTCTTCAGATTATATTTTGATATATTGATCTTTTTTTAAATTTTAGTCTTACAACAAAATCAATTAGACCCAAATAAGGAAAATCTGGACCATTCAGCACATGAACCTACCCCTTTCCATGAAGTTGCTCAAGACAGAGGAGACAGTGTGGTTTAAGTAATTTGAGAATGCAGTGCAATATCAGTTTGGAACTATTTTCCTGCTCTAGACTGATATTGCAGATGGATTCCTGAAAAATAAGATGATAAAACTATATATTCAAAGTCAAATTACCACAGAACCTGAACTAAGAAATGAATCATAGAATCATAGAATTTTGGAGTTGGAAGGGACCACATGGATCATCTAGTCCAACCCCCTGCAATATGCAGGAAACCAATTAAACCATCCCTGAGAGATGACTGTCCAGCCTCTTCTTAAAAACCTCCAGAGATGGAGAACCCACAACCTCCGTAGGTAGACTGTTCCACTGTTGTACAGATCTAACCGTCAGGAAGTTTTTCCTTATATTTAAGTGAAATCTAGGTAGCTGCAGTTTGTACCCATTATTTCTGGTCCTAGTTTCTGTGGCCATGGAAAAGAGTTCCTGACCATCTTCCCTATGGCACCCCTTTATGTACCTGAACACTCCTATCATGTCTCCCCTCAGTCTTCTTTTCTCCAGACTGAACAGCCCCAGTTCCTTCAGCCTGTCCTCATAGGACATGTCCTGAAGTCCCTGTATCATCTTTGTTGCCCTCCTCTGAACCTGTTCTAACCTGTCAATATCCTTCTGGAAATGTGGTGCCCAGAATTGTACACAGTACTCCAGGTGTGGTCTCACTAGTGCAGAGTAGAGGGGAATAATGACTTCCCGCATCATTGATATAATGCTTTTCCTAATGCAGCCCAAAACTGCATTAGCCCTCCTAGCAGCTGTCTCACACTGCTGGCTCATGTTCAGCTTGTTGTCTATGACCACACCCAAGTCTTTCTCTGATGTAGAGCTTCCAAGCCATGAGTCCCCCATCCTGTATGTGTGCCCTACATTTTTCCTCCCCAAATGTACTACCTTACATTTCTCCCTGTTGAAGGACATCTTGTCCCTTTCAGCCCAGTCTTCCAACCTGTCCAGGTTAGATTGCAATGTCATTCTTTCATCCTGGGTGTTTGCCAGATCTCCCAATTTTGTGTCATCTGCAAATTTGATGAGTAGCCCATCAACCCCATTATCCAGATCATTAATAAAAATGTTGAATAATACTGGCCCCAAGACCGATCCCTGTGGGACACCACTGGTTACTGCTCTCCAACTCGATGTTGACCCGTCAATGCTGACTCTCTGTGTGCGGTTAGATAGCCAATTGTGGACCCACCTTACTGTAGGGCCATCCAAACCAATCTTTAACAGCTTGTCAATGAGAATGCCACGTGGAACCTTGTCAAAAGCTTTGCTGAAATCAAGGTAGATTATATCCACCGCATTCCCGTTGTCCACTAAAGTCATTACCTTGTCAAAGAAGGAGACGAGATTTGTTTGGCATGACCTGTTTTTGACAAAGCCATGCTGGCTCTTAGCCATCGCAGCATTGTCTTCCAGATGCTTACAAATGGTCCGCTTTATTATCTGCTCTAACATCTTTCCAGGTATTGATGTTAGGCTCACTGTTCGATAACTACTGGGGTCCTCTTTTTTCCCCTTCTTGAAGAGGAGGACCACATTTGCTCTTCTCCAGTCCCCTGGTACCTCCCTCATTCTCCACGACTCCTCAAAGATAACTGTCAGAGGTCCCTCCAGCTCATCCGCCAGTTCCTTCAGTATTCTAGGGTGTATTTCATCAGGACCTGGGGACTTGAAGGCATTCAAATTAGTTAGAAGTTCCTTTACCTCATGCTTACTGACCTGTACCCTCCCCTGTTGTGTTTGTTCCCAGCCTATGCTACTCTGATCACTATTTCCTTTGGATGTAAAGACAGAGGCGAAATAGGAGTTGAGTTCCTCTGCCTTCTCCTGGTCATCCATTAAGATTTCCCCATTTGGAGTGCGCAGTGAGCCCACCACCTCCTTTGTCTTTCTCTTTCTGTTAACATACTTGAAGAAGCCCTTCTTGCTGGATTTTGCCTCTCTTGCTAGCTTTAGCTCATTTTCAGCCTTTGCCTTCCTGACCTCGTTCCTACATTTCTGAGCTATAGCTTTGTAGTCTGCCTTGGTGATTAGCCCTTCCTTCCATTTCCAGTAAGCATCCTTCTTTAGTCTCAACTCCTGTGTGATCTGCCTATTCAACCACATTGGCTTCTTCAGCTGTCTTCTAGTTTTCCTCCTCATCGGTATTGTTTGAGACTGCGCTATCCTTAATTTCCTTTTCAAGAAGTCCCAGCCAGCAACAACACCTTTGCCTTTAAGGTTCTCTTTCCATGGTATCATCCTTACTATTTCCCTTAGTTTATTAAAATCAGCCTTCCTAAAATCCATGGTTTCTGTTTGACTGACTTTTACCAAACTTTTAGTTAAAATCGAGAACTCAAAGAGCGCATGGTCACTAGCACCCAAGGTTCCTACCACTTTAATGTCTTCAATCAACTCCTCCCTGTTAGTGAGGATCAAGTCCAAGATAGCAGATCCCCTAGTGCCTACCTCAACCTTTTGAAAGAGAGAATTATCTCCCACACAAGTTAAGAATTTATCTGACTTCTTATGTATGGCCGAATTAGTCTTCCAACAAATGTCTGGGTAGCTAAAATCCCCCAACACCACCACTTCATGTTTTTCTGAGGCTTCAGTTATCTGCTTTAATAAATCTTCATCTACTTCTTCTGACTGGTTTGGTGGCCTGTAGCAGACTCCTATCAATATATCCCTTCTGCAAGCTTGCCCTTTGATCTTAACCCAGATACTTTAAACACTCCTATTACCATTAGTCCAACGGACCTCAGTAGAAGTAAGTTCATTCCTAATATACAATGCTACACCACCTCCTCTCTTGTGTTGCCTGTTTCTTTGAAACAAGGTATAACCATCAAGCCCAATGTTCCACTGGTGGGATACATCCCACCAGGTTTCTGTGATCCCTATTATGTCATACTTGCCAGTCTGACTCATGACATCCAGCTCCTCCTGCTTATTGCCCATACTTTGTGCATTAGTGTAAAGACATGTAAGGCAGTATGTTTGACTCCCTGTGTTCTGGCCCCCTTTTTCTCCATCCCTGCGCTGTCCTCTCGGCATCCTACCTTCTGCGTTCATGTGCTTTCCCTTAGGTGCCTCTACCTCCTGCGCATTGATCCCCGGCTCATTCCCAGTTCTTGGGGTCACCTCATTTTTTGGGCTATCTTCTCCCTCCCCCATAGGAATCAGTTTAAAGCCCTTCGGATAAGGTTTGCAAGGCACCTTCCAAACACGTTCTTCCCAGTTTTTGTGAGGTGTAACCCATCGCTTGCCAGGAGTCCCTCATCACGGAAACGCATCCCATGATCTAGGAATCCAAACCATTCCTGTTGGCACCATCTCCGCAGCCAGTTGTTCATCTCCAGAATTCTTCTCTCTCTTCCTGGGCCTCGTCCTTCAACAGGAAGGAGGGAAGAGAACACCACCTGTGCCCCTAGCTCCCTCACCCTCTTGCCCAGCGCTTCATAGTCCCTCACAGTGTCTTCAAGACTGCATCTGGCCGTGTCGTTTGTTCCCACATGGATCAATAGGAGCGGGTAACTGTCAGTGGGCTTAAAGAGTCTTGGAAGCCTTTCTGCCACATCCCAAACCTTATCCCCCGGAAGGCAGCACACTTCTCTTGCTTGCTGGTCAGGCCGACAGATTGCTGCTTCGGTTCCCCTCAGAAGGGAGTCCCCGATCACCACCACCCATCGCTTCCTCCTCATCTGGCTGGAGACAGGCTTCCTTTGCTTATTTGAGACTACAGAGTCCTTTTCCTCATTCACTGTGTCTTGTGGAAGCTGCTCTTCATCCAGGGGTCCAGTGATGTCTTCAGTGGGGAGACTCTTAAAACTGTTTCGTAGCTCTAAGGAAGGAGAGATCTTTTTGACACGCTTAGTCCTGTAAGTAACATTGTTCCATTCCTCTCTCTGCTCTGCCTGGTTTTCTTCTGTCTTCTGGGGATTGGTTTGGTACCATTGTCCCTCTTCAGTTGCTTCTTGTGCCCGATCCAGGAACTCCTCGCCTTCCCTGATGAGTTGGAAGGTGGACAGATTTGCTTCTAGCCCCTTTACCTTCTCTTCCAGGAGCGCAATCAGCCTACACTTGCAGCATGTGTAGTTCCTGTCCTCTTCTGGGAGGAAAACAAACATGGCACATCCCCTGCAGGTCACTAGAGTAGTTCTCTCCATCTCCATGTTCCTCTCTGTTGTCTCTTCCTCAGTCTTCTGCCTCTTCCACACTTTTTCCAATGTCTTGTTTCCTGTTCTTGTTTGCTCAGTCAATCAGACAGACAGAGCACTTAGAGTTCCTATAGGTCGTGCACCCTTGCCCCGTCTCAACTAGTCAGCAAGCCTCAGGTCACCAACTGCCAACAGGGTTACCTCTGGTCGCTGATCAGCTGCTGCCTGCTCTTCTTCTCCTCCAAGCCTGTCTAACTGCCCTGGCCTGGGTTCTTTTAAAAGCCCCCTTGCCCCGTCTCAACTAGTCAGCAAGCTTCAGGTCACCAACTGCCAACAGGGTTACCTCTGGTCGCTGATCAGCTGCTGCCTGCTTTTCCTCTCCTGTATGTATGTAACTAGAATAAACATATTGGGTACAAAATTAACTATGCAGTATGTACTTAAGTAAATTTACTTGTTGACCCAATCTATCTATTGACTAACACAGAGCTGCATTAGGTGTTGGGTAGACTAGTCTTTGTCTAGAGATGTGCTAGACAAAGGGTGGAGCTACCCAGGCAAAAATCCTGTTGGCCTGATTTACCTGTTCAGTAACATAGAGCTGCATTGGCTAATAAATAGACAGGTCCAACTCTGTTAGTTTCTGGATGGACCTGCCCACTCAAAAACCCTGTCTGTACAAGGCAAAAATGAGGTGCTCTTTCTAGGGCAGAGTGGTGAAGGCAGATCCTTTAGCCTCTGCTTTCACATCCTGGCTTACCCATACCCAATTCAATCTGTCACATGTGTAACTGCATATGTTATAATTCCTTTACAATGGGCTTGCTTAGAAACATTGCAAGTTACACATGAACGTCTGCAGAAGAAAACCTTCACTCATATCCTCTATCAGCATTAGCTTCCACATGAACTCATCCTGCATTAAAAGGGTACTGGCTCATGTACAAGCCAATGTCTACATACAATTATACAACAAAAGGCTTTTCTCAGGCATAAAGATGCACTGAGCGTGCAAATGGCAGGGGTATAGCAATATCATTTTCTTAGTGATCTAATATTATTAGCACGATGGGAAAAAAGTAATGGCATGGAACAGGTTCAGGCTGTTACATGTAGATAGTAGGGTGGATTGATTCATATGGGATCTTCAGTGGATCTTACATCCAGTCAATACCTTCTAACAGTACATATATTTGATCAATTAGCAAGAGTCAACAAAAAAAAAGGGGGGGGAGAATTAAGTGCCTTATTTACATAAGATGTAGCACTATCAGATAAAAAGGTACAGCCTGAGCCCTAAGCAGTGTTTGGGTATGACGTGTGTGTGTGTTGTGTATATATTGTGCATCCGCATGCACACACACGGAGAGACATATACACATATATGTTGGAAAATATGGGGTTTCAACCAAGCCTGTCTCACACAAGCACAAAGGGAGGGATGGCTCCGCTGCGGCCTAGCTTTGCTGCCTTGTGTGGGCGGGGCTTGGAGCCCGCCTTTTTTCCTGTTTCCCTCATTTTCGTCTCTTCTCCTCATGGCTCTCCACAAGGTAGGAATGAATCATCTCTCCTCCTCATGGTTTTTGTACTGATATTTCACAACCCCAACAATATACACATACATACACATAGTAACACAAGAAGTTACAGATTCTCACAGCAGACCAACCAAGTTACAGGAGCAGTTCAATTAATTTAGGGATCCGTGCAGCACTGGATTTGAAGTCCCCTATACCCAACCCTAGATTAGCTTGGCAGATGATTTCCTGCAAATTCTGTGTCCTGTTGCAGCTGCGTATGGTGTGACTTCCTGAAACCAACCTTGCCAGTGTATATTGTGTTTTACTGCTTACAAAGTGAACAAGAAGGATTGGATGTCATGTACCAATGAAATATTACATTTCTGGAGTAATCCTGCCAATACAACCGGAAGCTCAGCATTCTACATATGGACGCGAGGTTGTTCTTATTTTTAAGTTCAACATAAGTAGAGCAGGTTTAAGTCTCTGGAGAATGAGGGATTGAGTACAGGCCCAGATTTTTACTGCTTCAGAAATAGGATTGGATGACAAAATTACTAAGGCTATTCCCTCTGTGACAGGTTCCCCCCCCCCCCCGAGATTGCCTGTCTCTATCAATACAACAAATTATTGCCATTAAACCATAGCCTTGCCATACCTGAGTCCTATAAGAGTCCCTTCCAGGTGGGTCCAAATACTCCTGGCATCCTAGAAAATCCAGGGATCAGAGGCAGCAAGGAGAAAATCAAAGCTCATTCTTTAGTGTCATGCCAAGTCTTGTATCTCCAGAAAAGCAAGCAAATGTAAAAGCTTATTTTATAAAATAATTTTTGAAAAGTTTGATTGAATCAGCCAACCTCTTTATAAGCCATTTAACAGATTAATTAGACATGGCCATGCTGTCCTTTCCTCCTCCTCTCTGATATTTTTGCCCTAAATAAGTACAGGAAGGATATTTTAAAAATGTATGGGGGTGGGGGGGACTTAAGGATTTTAAATGTTTTCTAAATGGTCTAATATTCCTGCCATTTTCATCCCATTATGTTGAAAAATGAAGCAATCACAGGCATTTCTGTATCAATCTTTTTCCTGAAGGAATTTTGTAATGGTTCAAATCACAAACCTGAACTGAAACATGCCCTCTTTGAATCTCAAATCACCAATTTACGTCAAACCAGAGCTGATTAACACAATTCTACAAATCAACCATATTCATAGCATATTCTTTGCCATATCTTAAATGCTCATATAGCAAACTTGGAAATAAAAACTCAGAACTATTGGTCCTCAGGGCTGTTCAGCTCTCTGAAGGGGTACTTTGCTTCAAGAGTGATGTGAGCAAAGCTATTTTGTGAATAAACATGATTTTCTCACCTCTGAGATCAAAGTGGCCATGTTGCTTCCTTTTGCTCTGTTTTGAGAATCCCTCCCCAGGTGTTCTCCCGAAGAGAAGGCGCTACTCAGCTTCCTTGAACCACTCTCCAAAGTTTTGGGGCTTACATATTCAAGAGTTATTAAATTAATATGTTGCAGGGGGAGGGGGAAGAGTTGTGCAGGCAGTAAATAAACAATCAGAAAATTCATTTCTGTGAAGCATTTAACTTGCCTTCTGTATTTGTGAATAAAATGAGTTTTTTATATCAGAGGTTAATATCTCTTAAGATATGTGTAACATGAGTGGAAATAGTCACTTTATGATGCCTAGCTATAAATTTGTCCTGGCAGATGTGGAACATGAAACTTTCAGAGACTGACTTTGAATATTGAAACATGGAGGAAATCACACTTTAAAGATACATTTGTTGATGGCTGGTTTCCTTCATTTTATATGCATCATTCAAAGATCTCCTTTGCATCTCAACTGCTGTTTTGTAGAAACATTTACTGAGGTATTGCTTTAGGTCTCTTAGCTTTCTCATTAGGTCTTCTATTTCCTTCTTAAATAAATTTTTAAAAGCATTTGTGACTTTCAGCAGAAGCTCACAGTAATCTTGGGGGTGACAATGAATGGGCTCATCTCAAATTCTTACATGGTTACTGCTCTTGATTTTGAGAACATCTGAATAGGGCTATTCTGTTAAGCTTAAACTGTAAATAAGAACACAAACAGCTGTTCTAAAAATGAAAGTATCTATAGTAGACATTTTGAATGTAAATATAAATGGCCAGGGGACGCGGTGACGCAGCGGCTTAATGACGCTGAAAGTTGCCGGCCAGAAATGGCTGACGCTTCGGCAGTTCAAGTCCAGCCTTCACGTTAACAGGGTGAGCTCCTGTTTCCCCCCCGCCCCAGCTCCTGTCAACCCAACAGGTCGAAAACTCGCGTGAGTAGATAAATGGGTACTCTCACTCCGGTGGGAGGAAAAATGCTGCCAGCGCCTTGCACAGAGAGACGGGAGCAGTTGCTGGTAAGCACAAAACCGTGCTCGCCCGAAAAGGGCGCGAAGCAACGGAAACCCCACCTCCTGCGCTCGCCAGCTGGGCTATGCTCTAGGAAGGAGGCTCTGGCAAACCACTTCTGAAACAATTGCCTTGAAAACTGCAAGGACTTGTCCAGGCAGTCACTGCAGGGTCAGTAATGACTGAGCGTAGACAAAAAAAAAAAAAAATGGCCACAAAATTCTGAGCTTTCCTGCTATTGATATACTGATTATTACTGTTCTGTGATAAATGATAATGTGATTTTAATGTAACATGCCACAAACTGTTTTTACCTTTTTTTTTTTTTTTAGTAAAGAATGATAGATAACAATGAAATTTCTTCTGCTGTCCTTACCATGGTAGTTTTTTTTGTGAAAAAAATCCATTATATAATTCTTTTACAATTGCATATAGTGAAGAATAGATGCTTGTACTGCATATTGACACAGATATGCCATTTTCACTGAAAAATAAAAGTTCCTCCAGTGATGTTAGCAAAAAATGGAAGGTCCCTCTCTTCACTAAATATATTTGTTTACCTCTTTAAGGCAAAAATCAAAGTTTATCAAAATCAGCAAAAATAAAACTTAATGCTTTTAGTGCCAGAATGCAAAAAGGTTGAAAATATAAACTCAGTTTAGCTTACCTCTAGAGTCTATCAATGGAATTAATTATGACATAGCTTTTTCAGGCAAAAAGACAGAGGCAAATAATATCACTTTTCTATGGCATAGAACTTGTGTATTAATATTTTTATACCAGTGGATTAGAATACATTTGATTCTTTTAAAGTTTCTATTTAATGGTTCCCATATGCTTCATATTACACATTATAAAGGGAAAGAAGGGAAAAGAAAGGAAATATAATTAGTCAATTTCCCAACTGGCTGTTAGTTAAAACATTTCATTTTAACAAATTCATTCTTCCGCAAAGAGAAGAACTGCTGAGAAGACCACATCAAATAATTTTCTGTAAAAGTTCACCCTCCGTTTCAATTTTTTCTATATAACATTTTCACACACAGAAACATAATGAAATGACACCTGTAAAATGTAAGCATTAAACCCATAAGCCACTTGGCGTAACATCAAACAAAGCACTTCAAACATTTTGTTCTTTGTCTATATTGCTCATGCTACCTTTTTATGTTCTCAGAAAGTTTTGGAATTTTCTCTGAGTCATGGGGGGTGGGTATGAAACTTTTCTTTTTTATCAAATAGATCCTGTACCAGGAACGTATCATGACAATCACTGACGAATAACACACATCTTGCTTTTATGTCCCCTTTTGTATTAGAAATTTTGATAAAACAAGGTATTTCTCTTGAATCGCACCTGCATCTAGATTCCATAGTATTAAAAAAACAAACAAAAACAAAAACTTTGATCAACTAGAAAACAAAGCGACATAATGCCAGTGGAAGCTTTTCCTTTATTTTCCTTCTCTTCTGATTTGTCTTATAAGAAGTTTATTCATAGGTATGGCTTTGTTTTCTTAAAAGGGTTAAGCCCAAAAGAACCAAACTATGCTCCTAAAACTAAAACACAAACATCCCTGTGCCGAAGTCACCATAGTCTTTTGCAACATGTATTCAAGTTTACAAATCAAAGCATGTGCTGACAGGCGGTGGCTTTATGAACAAATTGCCTGCTGTTATGGAGATGAACCAAATGTTATGTACTTGCAGAAGCAAGTTCAACCTTTTTTAAATGCACACATATCACTGCTGAAATCTAGAAGCTAGTATAGTCAGGAGCAACTGAGATAAAGCTGAGCTTTTGGTAGGAAATAACAGAGTATTCAACTCACCATGTAAGTCCTGAGGGTACAAACTCATTATACTTGATGGTAACCAGTGGGGGAGAAAAAAAGAGTTCATTTACATTAAGAATCACTAGAAAAACTTATTTGCAGATGATACTCTCTATTCTACTTGGAGAATCCAATTTGCCTGATAATTGAGCCTTATTTCAATACTGGTGGAAGGGTAAGAAGTTGGCCGGTAGGAACTGAGAGGTAGAAAATGATAGAGGATGTCTTCTTGTGTTTCCTGAATAAGTCACTTGAGGTTATCACCTCAATCTTCTATCTTTTATAGAAGTGGACTGCTTGTCATCATATGGTATAATAATATCTCAGTGGTTTTCTATGAATAAAAGAATTGCTGAAATTATACCCAGGTACCACTGGGTCACAATACATTTACCTGATTAAGGCTGAAGCTGACAAATGGGTTACTTTAAGGAGTATCAGTTAGGGCTGGTCAGTGTGGGTGGCAGAAATATGCTAGAAGACACTGAAGAAACAGAAAAATCAATTTTTTATTGCCATGTAATGGTCTGGATTTTGGTAGCCCTGTTGAGAGCTGCACCAGGTTCTAAAACAGCTGAAAGGTGCCAGGCAGAAGAAGGCTGTCTACAGGATTTACTTTTGAGCATGCAACTGAATATTTATTCAAAAAACAGTTATTGGAACTATATCAGGTAAGACTGATTTTGTTCTAACATTATTTAAAGTGAAGATATGCCTATAGTGAGAACTAGATTTTAATTACTGCCTGCTAACCTTAGAAAATTATGTGGATAGTCCTGGTAAGTCCTTTAAGTAAATATATTTGACTGATAACCCACTATATATGCTTTTTTAAAATTTCTGTTGAGTGGTTTTAAAATAGCTTATTTTAATTATCTGAATTTTGCCGTTTTTTACATCCTGGGAAACAGCCAAGAAAGTCCCAGATAATCGTTAAAGGGCTAAATTTTATAAAATTCAAGTAATTGTATAATTAAAGAGCCAGCACACATTTTTGAACTTTCAGTATTTAAATGAACTGTATTTACAAGAAAAAGAATTTCTGCAGATGTTTTTATTGGCTTCAACCCAACCCCCATAAATAAAAAGTATAAGGTTTGACTCAGATTATTTATTTCTATTCTGCAATTTTCCTTTCAGATGTAGTATTTGTGAGAAATGCCTGATGCAGGTAGAAAAATGTCATCAATCAACCATTGCTCAAACTGATCTGTTGGAGAAGGAAGAAATAGTTAATATGAAATTATTATAAGAGGAATACAAATAATATTTATTTTAAAATGACCAATAATTTTAGATAATAGATAAGATAAAAATGTGTTTATTTTATTTTCCTGGCTGCTTAATGGTAAGAAATATTCTAAACATTCTTGAAGAATGAATTATTTTTCTTGACAAATCTCCAAAGGTAGGCTAGACTACTGCAGCTGTAGTGAAATTGAGATGAGTTGAGAATGGTTCAGAGTCATGCTGAATTTTCATGATGTTTTATTTTCAATATGAAGTGGTATTTTATATAGGATAGAGAGTGGGATTCGAAAACTATTCTTAGTTTACATTGGGGAGGTAATGTAACAAATAATGCTCTTTCAACCTATTATGTATACTTAAATGTGTCATTTTGAATACTGTATCTCAATTCTGATAATCTGATATAATCAAAGCAGAACCTCTTTGTAGCAGGCAGAGATAGTATTGATTTGAATGGGGATTTCATCTGGCTTCATGAAAGGAACAATCCAGCTGTACGGTAACCTAAGATGCAAAAGGTATAGCCAACTTCTCATGCTCAGGATGGCACGAATAAAATAATTTCAACTCAATAATCAGCAAAAATGAAAACAGTCCAGTTCAGTTGAATAAAACTAGCCAGCTTAATCAAATACCAACCAAAAAAGTTGCTTTTTTAAATTGCAACTATTGCAGCTTATGGCTATGTATTTTCCTTCTGACTCAAGGACCGCAGGAAAGCACATTAATGCAATCAGGAAAAGAGCCCATTGGTTCAACTTCCTAGGAGGCAGGCCTATTTACAGCTACTTGCCTGGTGATTTTTACTGCATTTCATTACTGTTAAGAACTTTACAGGGTTCCAGATCAGGAATGAACATACCTGTAGCAGGCTTAATAGTCAATCAACAAGGGACACCAACCAAGGATTCAGTGCAGAAATGTCAGCAGCCGTACATCCCACCCCACCCTCTGCTGCCCTTCATTCTGTTTTACCATATGGAAGATATTGACTGGAACGTCTTCAGGATCGGAATCAGGTTTCCTGCCTTCAGATTCAGTACTCCATCTTTCATTTGTACATTGAGCAGGCAACTGCTACGTCTATGGGTTTTACTGCCTAACTGGAATCCACAAGGTGTAAATTCCTGGCAGAACAGACTATGTTGCTGAGTTATGATGTGATTAAGTCTGCACTCTAGCCAGTAAGCAGAGTATACAGGGAATAAAGCCATCCTCTAAAGCGGAATATCGTACTATTGTATCAGATTCACGTGCAAGGTTCTGCTCATCCATTCAAGCATCTGCATTTCATTCTCAGCACAGTGATTCACAGAGCCAAGTTCCTTCCCAAAATTCCCAGCATTTGGTCTCGCAATATTTCTTTTGCTGATAGTATAAGATGAACAAGAGCCTGGAGTGGCCCCAAGAACATCCTAACATAAGTATAATATTTTTAGATAGCATTTTAACATTTCCATAAATTTCATTATTTTTGTAACATAACTTAAATTGACCATATCTCCATACTGGAAAAGTTTAGTCAATGATAACAGAAGTTGTCTCATGCCATGATACATAGAAAGGTAAAAACTGGGCTGGGACAAGTCTTTTCTTATACACATGGCCACACTTTGACTCCCTTTTCAAAGAAAGCACCTGATAATAATCAGGATATTATTTTCATGCATCTGGCAACTAAAGAAAAAGAGAATAACATGAATGGAAGTACAAAATCTCAACTTGCTTTTCTTGAACATATCACTTTAATTTTAATGGTGAAAGGATGGAAGTGGTTCCTGATAAAATGTCCCTTTAATAAAAGGCTTAAAAATCTTTAGCTAACAATACAGTAATTTTATGAATTTATGCATCATTGGGTTGTCTCTGGCAGAGAAGCTTCACATGGCAACTGGCATATAACATTCAAATAATGAAAAAAGCAGCAGCTTTTTAGGCTTGGTCATTTCAGACATAAATTTTAAAGAACTCCAATATTAAGTCATATTACTAAAAAAGAATTTAAGAACACAGTTCCCAGCTTACAGCACAAAATACCTTCAATATAAAAAAATCAAGCAATTAAAAAAATATATAAAAGTTTGTAGCAAGTTGCAGCACCCGGCTACCTCTTAGAGCTCCAGAACTAAGCAGGGTTGAGCCTGGTTATTACTTGGATGGGGAACGACTAAGGAATATCAGCACTGTAAGACAGACTATGAAAAAAAAACATTCTGGAACAAAGCATGGCAAATCATAAATAAAACTGCATGAACATGCCAATGTATCACCAACATGCCTCAAGGGCATCTTCATTTTTTAGGAACAAGCGTTGCTTAAGAGCAAATCACACAATCTTGCGTTCTCCATAAGCAATATCACGTGCACAAGCTGAAACAATACAAGAGCTATTAACTCAGCAACAGCTCAGATAGATTGAGGGTTTATAAATACATTACCATCTTCTCCTCTTTCTCCTCCTCCTCCTCCTTTCTAGTTCTCTCTTATTATTTGCATCTGGATATTTTCCGGTCTTTAAATAGACAACTTCTTCAGGGCAGAGCCATCACAAACAGGTTTTCAAATAGCTAGACAAGTGGCAACTCTGAAATTCCCACTCTATCCACTGCTGCCGGTGGGAATATAAGGGGAGAACTGGACATGTAGCAGGGCTTGAAATAAAAGTCAAAGACTAGGGGGGCAGCAAGGAAGAGTATTCCTCTACAGTTAATGGTCTGTTACTGGTACCTGTATCAGTTAATTGATTTTAGGAAAGGGAAGAAAAAGTCATACATATGCCTTTTACTATGCACATTTAATATGCTACGTCTATATGCATTGTGTATAGCCATATACCCACTTTTGTACATCCATTCTCTTATAATTCTCATTTTTCTGAAACTGCAACATTTTTTAAAATGTAAAAGTTACATTTGTACTTACAATTAGATCTATCCCAAGTCTAATGCTGTGAAGAACAATTATGCACATGTATCTTTTCCTAAGATGATCCAATGGAATGGATCCAGCAGGAAATCAAAAAATTCAAGCTAAGAAAATGGAACAAAATCTGGACTGTATCATATTCATTCAAGGAGCAAAACCATTTACAAGGTGTCTCCTTTTAGCAATAGGCCTGCTTTCCATCATATTAATAGAACAGCTCATTTTCAAAAGTTGTAGCCATATGGTTTTAGCTTTCCTAGGATCAGCTACATTCAGTTCTGTCATCTTAAAATTTCTGTCTGACAATTATTGATATGGCACTGCCAAAGCATCTTTTAAGAATTTTCCTTTTATTGTTAGTAGCTTTTTAATGTCCTTTGCTCTACTTTCTGGCTTTATGCTTGCAATCTACTTTTAATCAAATTATGAGTTACTGGAGCCCTGGCACCTTCTAGAATGAACATTATTTTTAGACACTGTTGTTACAATTCCATTAGTTGGGAGCTCCAGAAAGCCTGGAGCTTTTGGTTCTACTGCACTCAGGAGGTCTCATTAGATTCTAAAAATCATCAATCTGATCAAGAGCAGCTTCTTATAGTAGCACCCCAAGTGCGTATTTGGGCTGAAGGCAGAAAGTAAGCTGTCTGCTTGGAAAATTGCATAATCCAAGCCTGTTGTCTTTCAAGTATCTCACAGAGGACAAAGGCTAACCTTTATTTAATGCAGTTTTATAAAGGTTAGCAAAGATAGTTAGTGCTGCCAGAAAAAAAAATACTTAATGTCCAACATATGGTTTGAATTACCAGTGTTTAAAGGGTGGCTAACAGAGAAACAACTTGTAAAGAGGTTCAGAAAAATAGCAGTTACACTGCTTAAGTTCTGATGTTGTTTGCAATCAAAAATGTTGCTATCCAGTATATCAAAAATGGAATTTTGTGCTATGTGAGGTCAAAGTCTAGTCAAAGAGATTCTGAAGTGTAAATGTGACAGATCAAGTCAATTCTTTGTATACATAAAACCAGAAAAGTTATATATACTTGGTCCAAAACAGAGACAGTAGAGTCATCTGGAATAATTCTATAGCTGGATACATGACCATGTGTTATACTCTATACAGGTAGTCCTTGCAGAACAACCACATCTGGGACCAGAACATTGCTAAGCAATGTGGTCATTAGGCACAACATCACATGACAGTCCCTGCAGTCCGGTAGCTTTCGTTAAGTGACTGCCCCAGTTGTTAGGCGAGGCAACTTCCTGCCGGCTTCTCACAATCAAGTCAGTGGGGAAACCTGCAGGAAGTTGCAAGCCCCAGGTGCTGCCAGGTGGGAGAAGGAGCAAAGGCATGCGTGGGAGGGTCAGGGAGGGTGCACAAGGGTATGGTGCAGGTCAGGTGCATGAGGCCTCAGAACTGCTTGGATTTTCAGCCCCAGAGTGAACAGGCTTCTGAAGTCTCTCCATTTTGGGGCTGAAAATCCTCTGTGGCTGAAATTCCTGCCTGGATTTCAGCACAAAGCTTTTTCAGGTAGCCCCCAAAGTGGGGGCATTTGGTGCATGGAACTGAGGGCTAGCTAAAAAAGGTCCATGCCAAAATCCAAGTGGGATTTCAGCATGGGGCGTTTACACATGGAGCTGTGGGTGCTGGCTGAAAATGCCCCATGCTGAAATCCTGCTTGGATTTGGGCATGGAGCTTTTTCAGTCAGCCCCCAGAGATGAGAGGGAGTCCTTTTGGCAGGCAGCAGTGGCTTGCAACCTTGCCTACCAGCTTCCTCATTGACTTTTTGGGGAAGCCGGCAGGGAAGATTGCAAATGGTGATCACATGATTGCGGGACATTTGGCAACTGGTTATAAGAGCAAACCAACTGCCAAGGGCCCATATCACCATAACTTCGAGTACGGGTCATAAGTCCTTTCATTCAGTACCACTGTAACTTTGAACGGTCACTGAACGAATGGTCATAAAGCAAGGACTACCTGTATTCTTGCTGCATCAAGCTTTGGAGGCTCTTTTTTACAGGTTTAGTGGGCATGGTGAAGTGTATAGGAATTCACAGTGTACTTTTCACCTATTAATTAGTGACTGCCACAGAACAGTAGAGTGAAATCATTAGTATCAAGTTTCATTGATTAGGGTGATGAAATTTCCAAGCATGCAGTTGAAATAATTAAGTTTATTTATGCTTGTAGTAAACAGGTAAGCCTTCCCTCATATTCATAGACTTCAGTCAACCAGGCTAAATGACAGACAGCAATGTCTGAGTTTCCATCAATAGTCACTCTGAGGTTACCTGAACTTTGTCTCATCAGAGACAAATGCACTACCACCTCCCCTCCTAGATGTTTCTGTTCTATGGGGCAGATCGTAAGCAGAATTCCTCTGGAAGAGGGACAAGCAAGAAGTATGTGCTGAATGGAAGGAAATGAAAACTGAATCAAATCTCCTTCAGCCCCAGGATTAAGTATAGAATTTCCAAAAGCAAGACCAAATAAAACTGAATCATCAAGAAACTTCTGATTCAAAGAACCGTTAATTAGTCATAGGTGAATGCCTAGTTAGCATTGCTCTAAGGTTATTCTTTATTTTCTGTGTGCTGGTTAAGTTCTATATTTCTCTGCTGTTTACCATATGTATGCAAGCTCCTTATGGTATATTTAATGCCTCATGGGATCTCTGAGCTGGAGATTCATTGTACTTTATAATTGTCCCAAATTATCTTCTTCTGTACTACTTTTTATGGAAGATGGTCCTGTTTGCAATTTTTTCAGCACTGTAATTGATTGCTTTAAAAGTCACTATCTAAAGTTAAAACTAGATTTTACATAATAAAATTGATTTTAATTTTACCTTTCCATATTGATCAAACTCCCAAAGGCGGGGAGGCTGATTTCCCTAGACTTATATATCTGAAAGTTATATAAGCCAGGAAATGGTGCTACATAATTTATTTCATTTTATCATATTTCCCCCCTTTCTACTTGCCAGTAAAGTAACTAGGCTGTGGGATATCAATCTGTTTCACACACCAGATTTAGAGGGAGGAGGCAAATAAAAGTATCCCCTTGAAAAATAGGAGATGGTGGAAGTAACTATCAAGCAACTACATTAAGGCAGGAAGCTACAATCAGAGGCTTCTTGGAGAAGCTAAGAACTTCACCATTTCACCTATGGGCTCAGCCCTGCCCTGTCACTATAGTGTTCTTTCCCTGTTGCAGTTATGCACTTGTATTACTGGCCAGTTTACCAACCACAATGCGTAGCAACTCTAGAAAAATCACCATTTGTTTGGGGGTTTTTTTTTTAGTTTTGACCTACTTACAGTTGTGGAAAGTCATTCAACAAATATGATTAAAGTACGTATGGGTGTATTCATATTCTGATGTAAATGTATAGATATATCTCAGATCGTTTACAGAGGAAGGCAGAAAGCTTCTAAGGGTATAATGTGCTTAGCTTGTAAGAAATTGGTGTTGATCTTGGTTAATTTTAAACAAAAGGACCTGGCATACTAAATGGAAAACTGAAGATGCACACTGCTTCTTTCCAGCATGGGTTTTCTTGGATGAGAATGCCCTGGAAAGATGAAAGGACCACACTTTATTTTGCTTATCATTAGTAAAAGCCATGCAGAAAACTGCTATAGGAAGTAACTTTTAAAGTGTAATATGATTATTAGATATCTGTAGGTGATGATGGTGAAATAATAATAATAATATCATATAATGTATGAATGGGAAAAAATTATAGGTCATTTAATTCAGTCTCTTGTTGAGTGCATAAATCTCCAGCTAGGGGCCATCCAACCAACTCACGGATTTTGTAGGCCAAGAGCCCCCTGCTTTAATTTCTGAAATTCATAATGGAACAGAAATATTTTCTATGAAATGTAACGTTATTTGGGCCATTTGATTGTTTCCCTTAGGTCCTGATCCACTTTCCTCTGGTCCTGATCTCCACAACTCCATTGTACCTAAGCACAGATGCTTCCTTTGATTTTAGAGAAATCAAATAACACACAAGAGTAACAAATTACCTTTTTGTTTTCTCTGATACTTCAGTAGGAGTATTCCTACTCAACAGAATATACCACAATTCTTATGATTAAGAATGAATAGTTCTGAGTTCCATTGGCAAACATACTGCGGGAACTGGGGCTTTGAAAACCCTTGTTCCTTGAATCTGGGTTTCATTCATGACTGAGAAGGCCACTATGCCTAGACACTACAAGAAACAAGGAAGTAATTGGGTGCACTTAGTGTACTGCAGAATTGTGCATTCACCAAACCTTCAGACTTTACGATTTTTAAAGATGTTAGCTTTAAAATCAAAGCGATCTTCTTCAGTTTTATTTTTATGAAAAATCCCAAATGGTCTAGAAAGGGGTTCAGAATGCTTTAAAATAAGCACAATTCCTTTATTCTTATTTGTTATCTGCTTTGCAGATAAAGCCAAGAAGTGTGAGTGGACGCAATTGGCTGTGTAAATGACCTTCCCAAGTTTACTTTCAGTGGTTACAGTAGGGTAATCAAAGAATGAAGAAACAACAGTCACTAAAATATAATAGCAAAGTAAGAATGGCTTTAACTGGTGCATTAACTGCATTTGACAGTAAATTATAAGGCTGTGGAAATCCTTCAAAAGAGATGGTTGGAATGTGTGGGAATGCTTAAGCAGCCACATTTTTTTTCCAGTCTTGCACTGCTTTGCTGGGGAAGGGAAGCAAAGTGGGTGTGCTTGCACACACATGCTGAGAGCATATGAAGCAGTCCACCAAGCCTGGAAAAAGAGACTGTTCAAAAAAAAAGGTGCTTTCATACATAGTCCTGTGAAATCCAAAACTCCCCTTTGAATGGATCTGTATAGCCCTAGTGTACAGAATAGCAGGTGATGTGGTGCCAGCAGAAGCAAAGCAAACTCTTTATTCAGAAGTTTATGCTCAACTCTTATGCATGCAAAATAGAAGTGTGTGACTCTTCAATATGTGGGGGTTTTTTACACTTATTTTATTTTATTTTAGGCAGATGTGAAGCCATTAAAAAAAGAACTCTTGGTTTATCATACCTAAGGAAAGTAAGATATTTTATGCAGCCACTGTTCATAAAATAATGAGGTTACCCTTTATAAAATAAAGCCTGTATTTAACTATGGATTTAGATTTTTTTAAAAAGAAATGGAGCAGCATAGTTCTGATTGCTTGTTATTTATTGAACAACATATTCAGAAAATATCCATTCTCTAGTATGTGCTTAATTATCTCTCTGAATACAGATAAATATATAACCTTCACCACTGGAAAATTGTGATGATTGCAATGATTATTCATATCCATAATTATTCACATTACAGTAGTTTTACCTTTGGAGTCAGTGTAGAATATATTTAACAGTATATTTGACGGAGAAATCCAACTGATTTCCATTAAATCGCAGGGTTCAATTTATAAAACTTCCTTAGGTAAACTGTCTAAGTTTCTTTATATCTGAGAAATATATTAAAATGCACCAGAAATGCGCAGGAAATGATAATGCTTGTCAAGGCATACCAATTTACATCAGGAATGCAACTTTGTAATAATGCAGTAGAGAATAGCAGGTGTGTGTTGACCACAAGTTAAACCTAAGCCAGCAGTTTGATGCAGTTGCTAAAGAAGGCAAATGCTATATCAGAGTGCATTAAAAGGAGCATAATGAAGTCCAGGTCAAGGAAAATAAATGTTCCATTCTACTCTGCTCCAGTCAGACCCTATTCCCATCCCTTCAGCCTGCCAGAAACCCCCAAAGTCATAGTGAATGGACCTCTGGGGATGGCCAATGGTTGTACAAAACCTCTTCACCTTGGGACCTGAGGTCTATGCTGAGGTTCAAACTGTCTGGGGACTTTTGCCACCTTTTAATACTTCTCTTAAGAGACAAGGAGTATAAACAATGGCACCTGGAGATGGCTTGGTAGCACATCTTATAACTTCATACAGTGAACTCTCTGTCAGAGATATAAGCAAAGTAGAATCCCTAGCACCTGGGAATAATCTGATGACATATCTAGTCAATAACTAGAGAACTCAGACAAGTGACCCTTTGCTAAGAATATTTTTATATGAAACATTGTTTCTAGTGTATAGCTGTTGCTTCCTCTCCCCTAAGCAGGTGTTAGATTAGGGAGCTCATGCAGTCCTCTTTATCTTAATTTTTATAAGTGGGAATATAAAGAAAAGGCCCACAGATGACAGTCACTTACAATACAATGATGCAATCTGTAAAGTTTGCTAAGTAACGTTTTACATACCTGTTGCATCAGCTAGCTAAATAACCCTTTCTAACCAGGTAGTTCTTACATGAGCAAGGGAAAAAGGACTCCATACCACTTTCTCCTTGCCAATCTTCCACAGTGCCAGTATATTCATTCTATGGTGCAATTCTGGGTGCCACAGTACAATGAGAAAGACCACCAAGACGGTGAAACATCTGGAAACCAAATCATAAGAGGGTCAATTAAAGGAGCTGGGTGTGTTTAGCCTACACAAAATATAATTAAGGGAGATAGGATAGCAGGCTTCAAGTATCTGAAGAGCTGTTGCACCAAAGAAGATATGGACTTATTCTTTATTGCCTCAGTGGGCAGGACCAGAACCAGTAAATTAAAATTACAAGATATGAGGTTTAGGCTAGACATTAGGAAGAACTTCTTGATTTAAGAACTTCCTGATTTAAGCCAGTGGAACAGGCTGCCACAAGATGTGGTCAATTTTCAGTACAAGAGGCTTTCAAACATAAGGTGGCAGAGATGCTCTAAAAATTAAGATCCTTCACTGAGCAGGGTGTTGAACTAGGTGAATTCTGTGGTTGCTTTTAGCTATACGATTTTATATAATGGTGACTAAATTTGATCACCCATCACTGACGTCAGTGCATTTCCCTAACCCAAAAAACGATTTCTTGCTTGAATTATTTAATTCTGACTCTTAACCTAAAACTAGTTTATATTCTGATTCAATGCTGATTATTATTATTGCCAGTCTGATATGCAAGTCTGATATGGAGCACAAAACAAGTTATTTTTCCAGTTCTTATCAAGTGAACTGCTTGATTTACCCCTAAAAGAGTGAAGGTATACTTTAAGTCAAAAATAGAGCAAGAATTGCTAGTGTATGATTGTAGAAGAAATGAATAGTAATTATGAGTTCTTATCATCATGTAAAAGATAAACTGAATTTATATATGAATATAGCTGAATTTTAAGGGGATAGAAACAATGTCTTTATTCCTAGAATTGGTTATATTTTCACTGCTATCACAGGTCTATGACTCACAATTTATAAAATTGCTAATTGCTAATATAGTTTTACTGCTTAGACTACATCCAGAACATCTGAAGTTCCCAATATTGGGAACCTATGAAAATAAATAGATCGACTCTAAAATTTGTGAGTAATTATAGCATATTCCTCTTTGGACAAGGAGGGCTAATATTAGATTATTTGTATATAGTGATGTTTCACATACTATAGTTCTAACTAAATAAAATTCTGCAAGTTATTTTTTTTTAGAATATATTTCAATCCATTCTTTTAAAATCCTCACGAGCAGTCTTTGTACAACCATACAACAAGAGAATGATTTGACCTACCTTTAATATTATATTACATTAATTTCCAAATAAGATGAAGATACTGTCCTTTGGCAAGAAACTCAGATAGATGTTCATAACTTGTCTCTCACTGAATGGCCAATTTTAAAACTTAGGGATTACTCAGATTCAATTCATAATGTCAAAGAAATAATACCCTTTTCTCTACTAGTACTACTTTTCTTGGATTCACCAGGGATAAAATGGACATATGCATATCAGCAATTACATTTCCTCTGTGTAAAAAAAGAGAGAAATGTCTGCCAAACAAGAAAGATGTCCCAGAGTTCTCAAAGAACCAGAATCTATAAATGGTTGTTTGCATTCAGTTAGGTATGAATATGCCTTTCTCTTTCCGGAGATAATTTAATTAGAAGAAAAATGATCCTGGAGATCATAAAGAAGTGTTAATTAAAAGTTGAAGATGTTAAACTGTTAAAAAGCTGCTAAGATCCAAGCAATTAGCTTCAATTAAATGTGCAAATAATTAAAACATGGGGTGCTTGGTAAACTGTCAGCTATACAGGAAAGATCGTATAAACTAACAATGCTAGCTTCACAGTAACATAGAGCACTTGCTTTGATTTTCAGCACTTATGCAAAATGAATGCATACCCAGATACTGGAGTAGGCAATCCTTGACTCTTCACCTAATCCATCAGGACTCTTATGTTTGATGCATTGTTCCAAGATTTGGTTCAATTCTAAAGAAACTCAGGACCCAACTACATTCTGTCAATGATATAGTTTGTACTTGAGTCCAACATTTTCTTTCATACAGTACAGTCACCAGCTAACTGAAGAATGGAATCCAGTCTTACAGCCCAGCATCCATGTAGGGAAAGGCAGGTGAAGACAGTTACAAAAACCAGGTCCAAGATCAGTGATTAGAGTGATGTTCCTGTCTGCTTTTTGACCTTCTTTAGCATCCCTACAGCTCAATTATTTGTTCCTTTGAGTCAGTTTTTGACTCCTGGTGACTGCCTGGACAAGTCCCTGCAGTTTTCTTGGCAAGGTTTTTTGGAAGTGGTCTGCAATTGCCTCCTTCCTAGGGCTGAGAGGGAGGGACTGGCCCGAGGTCACCCAGCTGGCTTTGCACCTAAGGTGGGAACTAGAACTCACAGTCTTCTGGTTTGTAGCCTGGTGCCTTAACCCCTACACCAAACTGGCTCTCTTACAGCTCAAACTGTATGTTTATCCTCACTACCTGATCCCCATGTATATAGCCATGTTCCTTTCCTTCATTATCTATATTTCCCACAGGAGAAATATCCTTTAAATCATTTGAGTTTAGAATTCAGTATCATTTGGGGATTGCAAATTAAAATTTCTGGCCCTACTTATTGCATTAGAATTAAGATTATATGGTTTGTATGGATACTACTTTTTGTTTTACTGAAGACTAGGTAAATTGGGTATTGCAGTTCTATTGTCTAAAGACAAAGAGTCAGTGCAGCAAAGAAAATTTATATCCCACTATCCAGACATGGGGGAGGGAAGTATAACCAATTAATCATGGGAACATAGATGGAGATATTTAGTCAGACTGAACCTCAATCCAAGTATTTAAAAGAAAATACTGTGCTGCCAAAATGATTGGTTCTTCCATGCATGTTTGTGGTCACTGCTGATGTATCTGCTTGCACTGAATGTCATAATTGTACAATGAAGCACATGACTAGTAGATATCAAAGGAAAATCAATTGATTCCAGAAGGATTCACATAATCACTTGGACAAAGTCAGTGACTGTAAGATGTGGTTTTGTAAGTTATGAGAAATATTTCCTTGATTATCATGTTTAAACTATTAAAGAGTGTCTAACATAAATATATTTGCAATAAGCACTGCACACTGTAGGCCTAACCTGGCTCTTTTTAAGAAACCATTATTGTTTTAGGATTACTGTTCAAATAAAATATCTGCCTAATATTGAGAGATCTAACAGATAAACCCAAATCAAGTGTTTCAACAACAACAAAAAAAAAACCTGAATCATATTTGTATCTGTTCCATATTCTTATCTCTGCTCAATGAAAATAACAGATTCCGATTCAGGAAGAGTTAGAAAGGAAGGAATCAATGGAAAAATATATTTGCCAAAGAATACATAATCCAAACTTAAGCTACACATGTCCAAATGTTCCAATTCTTTCTGCCACTGCTCTTCTATTCATGTTTTCTTTCTGTGTTTAATATTTTATGCAAAATTAGTTTTCATGTTTAGAGAAATATTTGAAGGATATAAAAGCATTTCAAGGTCCCTTGAGCAAAAGTAGGAACATAAAAGTGTTAGCTTTTGGAACTTTTGCATGCCATATTTGAGTTTTAATATTTTCTCAGTGTATACATTTAGTTAGCTTGACTAATAACTGTCCTTCAAGACAATTGTTCTGATGCAGCTGAAATATGAAGAGGTTCAAACAACTCTTCTGGTACATAAGATCTTTTTTCTTCTTGGTATTTTCATGAAAATTATTGGTGTAGTTACTAGGTGCATTTGATATGGAAACAGTGATGGATCACTCAGCTCAATTATATCTTCAAAAGTTCTTTGAATGTATGTTTGAAACCTTTGAGAGATTCTGATTGCATGCCAGATAATGGTCATGTCAGAATAGCACATTTCAAATTATTGTTGGTCGCACAGTCAGCCAGATCTTTAGACTGGATTTGGCATCTTTATCCACCTATCGAGTCCTTCCCAAGGACCTGGGATAGGCAGATGTTGTTTGATGGTGTTAAAGGTATCGTGGCAAGATGAAAGCTGTTTCAACTAAAGCTGCCTTTTGCAATTGACTAATGGTGATTTTGTCAATGCTGATGGTCTTCAAGTGGTGCTCCAGATGTTTTGGGATTGCACCCAAGGCACCTATAACTATTGGTACTATCTTCGTTGTCTTTTGCCACAGTCATTCTATTTCTATTTGCAGATCTTTGTATTTTGTGATTTTCTCCAATTCTTTCTCTTCTATTCTGCTGTCTCCAGGTACTGCAATGCCTACTATCCAGACTTTTTTGTCTTTCTTACCAACAGTTGTTCAGTTTGGGGTATTTACACTTCAAATTATTGTTGATCACACATTATTCTTATTCTATTTTTCCAAGGACAGCTTATAACTCATTAACATCACAATATAAATAATAATTAAAAATAATAATGTATGTGTGCCCACAACCACAATAAAGGCTTAACACTAAGGAGATTATTTTATAACATTCCCTGCAACCTATACTTTTTGAATATTAGCATATACATTTCATACTAGATATGATGTGATATTGCATATCTATATATAGATATTGAAAGGTTTGGGAGTTGGACAGCATATAAATTTAATAAATTAAAATAACAAGCTGAAAAGATAAGAAAATAGGCACCAGGAGTCCCTTACTGTAATATATTTCAGAGTTTGGTGTCTAGCACTGAGAAAGTTCAGTCCTACTTACTCATTCACTGACCTCAGCACCACAAGTGGGGTTTCTGAGAATTACCTAGATCCAAGTAGGAAGAGGTGTTAGTTTTGCATAAGGCTTTAAAGACCTGACTTTTTCTGCAAGCACTGGGTCCAGGAGATTAGATTTGCCTGTTTCTTGTCCATCTGCTATTTAACTCACAAGAAGGAAGAAACTCTTTGGATCTCAGGCACATTGTATTTGATTGTTGTTATAATTGCTTTTAATTATTTGGAGTTGGTTTTGCTTTTAGTTTTTCACTTACTCTTAACTACTCAGGCTTGCACTAGCAAGATGGGTGGCCATATCTATTGTTTAAATAAACAAACAAACAAACAAACCTTGCTAAGGATGAGCAAAGTCTATATTTACTGAGATCTTCTGTGCTCAGGGAAGATTTTCTCAGGAATGATCTCACTATAGTTTCCTTTAATTAGCAAAGGACTTCTCTTTCTCATGAGGAGGGATTTATAATCTTCTGGACCCTGTTTAGCTAGGTCCAAGCTGAAAAAAGGCTGGATATTTCAGCAAGACAAAGTTCCAAAACATACCTCCATGTCAACCATGAAATATTTCCAGGAAAGAAGTATTTTGGAATGGCCTTCATAGTCCCTAGACTTCAGTATTAATGAAAATATATGAGATGATGTCAAACAAGTGTATGCAAGAAGATTTTTGAACTACAAGAGTTCTACAAGGAGGAGTGAGGAAAAATTCCAAAAGCAAGAACAGAAAGGTGGTTGGCTGGATATGGGATATTGGAATTTGGAAGCTATTATTTTGCCAAAGGAGGAGCTACCTCCTTTAAAAGAGTGTCTGAATTTCAGCCATATTCACTTTGCTTTTCTGAATCTGTAAAAACTGCACATAAGTATTTATTCAAATTTGCAGAAGGAGGTTGTGTTTAACTTTGTAAAATGTAGAAGTTGACTCAGCTTCTGTTCATTTTGGGATTCATTGGAACACAATTGACCAGGGTTGCCTAACCATTTGCATGCAAATATATCTTACAGTGAAAATGCAGATTACTAGCCAGACACAACTTTACATAGTTATGGTTTAAACAGTAATTTAAATGAACAAAGCTGCCCACATCTTCTGCAAAATAGAGAATTAGCCCTTCCCGCAAAAGCAAGTATGGATAGACAGCAAGAAAGTGTCCAAAACATAGTATGAAAATTAAAAAGTGAAGCTGAAATTATTAAAGGAAACATTATCAAAGGAGTCTTCATGAAATCAAATGTAAAAATATTCAAAAAGTGGCAAAAAGGTATTACATCTATAAGTTATCTTAAACATTGTCATTTGATATTATAAGGAGTTATTTCTGATGAAGAAGGAACTTCAAAATCAGAAGCAATTTCATGAAAGTGTTTTTGCCATTTTCAAAATAGAGATGGCCATTTGGTGCATTGTAGTTTGGAGGAAAGGCAGACTCACAGAGAAGTAATGGGCATATTCCATTTGACTGGGGCCATGACAATTGGCATACTATGATTGTATTCTAAGCTTTCTTATGTTCAGATCAAAGTGCTAAAGCTAAACTAAGGATCCCTTTAAGTTCTCAAATATCAGTTTCAGACGAAAGAATGCTATCTGTAAAAATATCCTGAAAATATTTTAGATTTTTTTTAAAAAAAACACCTTTTAATATATAATGAGAGGCAGAAGTAATGGTGGAAGTTTCCAAACCCATTAATATATAGACAATTTACAATGTTACTACAGATACATTCCATTCAGATGAAAATGTTTAGCCATATATATAATATTAACATATGCATGAGATTCAGTAATAGTAGTTTTAGTTGTATATGTTTATACTGTACTAAGTGCAGTAAAAGCAAAGAATAGCCATCACAACACAATATAAACCACTAAAACAGTTAAAATGTTATCTAACCCCAGCACTGCTAGAATTTCAGTTGGAACCAAGTTCTACCACTGAAAAGAGAAGTCCTATCAGCTTCATAATGGCCCTGAGGAAAGAAGCATTTTAAGGGCCTTTTTCAGTCTCAGGAGATCAGACTCCAGGAGTAGTCAAGACCAGGAACTTGATAGGAGAAAACTCTGAAAGATAAAGTGGCCATTCTGGCACCAGAGAAAACAGATCAACCTTGATTGCATGATTGAACTGAGTGTACAGGAAGCATAATTGTCATAAAGTTATTCTAATTACTAGGTGTTTCCCATGTGCACAGCCTTAAAGATCAGCGCTAGCAGTTTAAATTGGTTAGACTTCTAAAGAGCCAGCAAATGTAAGGATTGGTGGAAGGAAGAAATAGGTATGAACTCAGAATGGCCCGTTTTTTTAAATAACTTTCCTTAATATGTGCATTTTTAAACATAAAGTCTCCAAATGACAAAATTTTCAATACTACAGATTCTGCGAATAACTGCAGACGACAATAATTGAATTGCTATTGAATATAGGAAATATGAATGAGGCTTGTTCTATTATTATCTGATAGTCATTCTAAACAATGTGGAGTGAGGCATATCTGACAACGGGAAGACAAAAAATATTCAAAATTTGGCTTAGGTTAGTATATGTCCATTTTGGGAGCATTTAACTTTCCTATGCTACGTATTTT
This sequence comes from Liasis olivaceus, assembly GCA_030867105.1. Lineage (NCBI taxonomy): Eukaryota > Metazoa > Chordata > Lepidosauria > Squamata > Pythonidae > Liasis > Liasis olivaceus. Next base: position 42,232,731 of record CM061352.1, read on the forward strand.
AGGAAAATCTTAAAAATCCCTAGAATCAAGATCCCAGAAACAGATGTCACTGTTTCATAGTTGCAGAGAAGTGATGTTTTTTGGCTTCTGTAATTTTCAAGTTACCTCTTTGTGACTGAATCTGAAGCACTGCACAGCCCTGGCACATAAGGACATGCACAGCAGGCCAAGATTTTGTCAAAATGACAAAGTGAATATCATGACATCACAATGCAAGCTCTATCCTTATGTACCTGCAATGTCAAAACACAAATACAAAAGTATGCATCACAACATTGTGATGCATCTTATTCTCCCCTCCCCCAACACACACACAATTGATGGTTATGTTAGTGCAAATACTAGCTGAAAAGGGAAAGAAGATATAAGTAATAGCAGGATACAAGCTTATAATATACTAATTGTTATATGTTGTATCTTTATTAACTAATGATAAGAATTACTAAAAATGTGGACAGCACGAATAAAAAGTTCCAGTTGGTAAATCCATCAAGGCTGAACCCAAAAAACAAAGTTTTGAGTCTAACTGTAAGTTGATCCATCTGAGACAATCAAATTCTGACTTAAGCCTTTGGCTTCTCAGTCTGAATATATATAATTTGGTTTTGTTGTAAAACAGAACTGGACCTGTATAGATCCTTATCTTTAATACAACCAACCTTTTTTAACCTCCATAGCAATAACAGTGTTATTATTTTTCATAGATTTTAGTCACAGAAGAATAGAACTATTTGATTATTTCAATACAAGCCTTTGCTTCTGGCAATTTGGTTCTATAAAGATTGCATTTGCAGTCAGATAATAGCCAGTATCCATAACACACACTATTTACCTGTTTGTGTGAAACCACATGAGCCTTCATACAAATTATGGTTGACACTGTGGCCAAGGGACCATTATTTTGTCTGTGCAGCAAAACAGTGTGGAGCCTCTGGGGTTTGGCTCTTTATTCTGGGCGGATGTTCAGTGCTGTCAATTCTTTTCAAAACAAGAATAAGATTAAACAGCAGAAAATGAGTACAGCTCAGATATGAGGCCATAGACTTCACAAATGGAGATTTATTGCAGGAGTATCATACTGAATATTGTTCCATGCTGTATGATCTCAAAAAATGTTTGAAATGGCTTGCCGGCAGCCCCTCTGCCATGCCACCCTGACATCTGTGTTTAATAGAACCATAGATTTTAGTCACTTTTAGAGAAAACAGCAGAAGAAAGACAAAATATTCTGTCTCACATCTAAGTCTCTGTGGCAGAGAAGGAGGCATCTTTATGGAAGTTATTCTGACAATAACAGAAGTATAGTTCTTGCTATTCAAGGCAGTTATTTTCAGTTGATCCCATCCATTTCTGTTAAACAATTTTTATTTTATGTTATTTTATTTTAATTCTTATGGCCCACCACCCTCCAGCAAGACACCCAATAGTTTTACAACACACCATTAAAATAAACAAAAACAATATAAAACAATAGGCAATGCTCATACCATAAAAGACTGAGCTTGTCTTTTACATGGCTGTTACAATTCAGGAAAATTCCCACACTACCATATTTTGTTAAACAAGGAATATATTTTGCATGCAATTAGAAAAACAAGCATTGAAAAGCATGTTGAGGAAAGAATATTCTCCTTTCTAGAAAAAGAGGAACCAATTGGTTTACAAGCAATTACAAACAAAACAAAAGCTCACTTTATATTTGGAAAAAAGAAAAACAGTATTTTTATTATTAACTTATTAATTTGTGTGGATTTGATTTATTTCTGTTTTGCAGTACAATAATTAGGTATATAATAGCCCTAGATTCATATCAGTTTCAAGGTCAAATTTCTTCCACAAGTGCATGCTTCCATACTTCATGGATACGCTTATATCCTAGTTGGAAAGCATTAATTTCGAGTTCATACCTATGGAGGAGCTCCCTAGGTAATGTCCTGAATTTCAGATGCTGGTTTCTCTCTGAGATTCCTGAGTGCTTTCTCCAGCTTTCTTGCATTTGACTTTAAAGAAAGCTTTATGCCTTGCCTCTAACCAGTGAAAGATGCTAACGGCACTGTTTCAATTCTCCTGGGAAATCCAATTAAAAAACATAAATCTTTCTGTTGTGAACAATAACAGGTCTATGTATATCACTAAGAAGTAACAACTACATAGATACCCATATGCCTAGATAATATCACACAGATATAAAACTATGCTATAGGATGAATCCCTTTTTGTCTTGTAGAAAATGTTAGTCCCTCATCTTCTTCTCTTTCAATCACAGGTGCACATACTCTGAATCACAGCCTTCCCAAAGCTGCCTTGAAATGGTCATTACAGGTTGTATAATCTTAACGGCCAGAGCTTTTTAAAAGCACAGTAGTTCATCAAGAAACTAAACTCTCTCTGCTCCCTTTACTAAATGCCCCAGAAGATATAGTTGGATCTGTAGGACTCTTTTTTAGCCATTTTCCTCATTCTCCAGTTCCATCTTCCTCACTTGATCCTCCTGGATTGGATCTCCTCTATCCTGGCCAATCTGGTCAAGTCCATGTCTTCTTCCAGCTCTTCATTGTTTAGTCTTTCCCCAGCTGATTTACTGGACTTTTTCTCACTGGTGATCCTGCCAGTTCCTCTCCTCTTCCCTGGATGTGCAAAAAGGGGGCACCTCCCTCCCGCCTCCAAGCAGAACATTGCAGGGAAAAGGCCTTATTCTATTTCCTTCTCCCTTATGCTATCTCCCTTTGCTTTATTTATTTTCTTTCTATCCTGGTACTAAAGAGCAAGAGTCTTTCAGCTCTGCTTGTTTCAAATGCCCATATATTTTGTCTCTTTTTACTTGTCTCCCTAAAACCTGATGTGATTCTTTGATATCATTCTAACTCCCATAAGTTTCATTTCTTCTTTGTCAGTCATTAGGACAACCAGTCCCCTGTCTGGAGATCCCTAATTCTGGCTATACTCAGCAGTTTCTTATTTGTTCTCTTAATTTCCAGGGGGGTGGGAAACAATCATACTGCAGGAAGAATTAAAAGGCCACCAGTAGGCCTGTAAAAAAGCAATTATAAGGCAGTTAGCCCAAGGCACATTTGGTTTTTAATCTACTCTTTGAATTTTGTTTGATTAGCGGTAACTTCCATTTCAGTTCTTATGTCCTGTGGTAGTTGTACTTTACCTATAATTCAGGTGGGTGGAGCATCATACTGTAGGACTTGCTACTTGTATTCCCCCATGTTCTAGTATAGTTGAAAAGATTCTATGAGTGTATATGGAACTGCAGAAAGTTCTGCAGAGAAAAGGTGTTCCATAAATAGGCAGGACTATGAGGGTTTCTTTGTGCATGGAGCAACTGTGCAGAATAAAAACGATAACTGTTATACAGGTTTAACAAATGCATACTCTCAGATTCAACTAGGAAGCTTATTGGGTAGCTATGGCCAAATATACTAATTAAGTCAACCACTCCACTCATTTAAGAAGTGGAGCGTGTGTGTGTATATACATGTATGAGAAAATCAAATAGGATGTCCACTCATTACTTCAAAAACTCCCTGTAGTTCCTATGAAAAAAAGCTGAAAACTCCTATCTCCTTTAAAGTTTCTGAAGACTGGGAACCTAGAGGTGTGGTGAGGCAGGAGTTCCTCCAAATGAGAAAACAGACCACCCATAAGCTTCACGTAGCCAGTGTTTCAAAACAAACAAACAAAGAAGATTAGTTTTACTGTGGTTCAGAAAAATGGCAACTGAGCGAGAAATAAATCAACTTAGTTTATAAACATAGCTGACATCATGGAATCACAACATTGGGAGTTGCTTTCAAGCTGATACAGAATCTTTATGTGGAAGTACCCTGAATCTCAAGACCTCATGAGTGGAAGACAAAAGTTCTTGAGCTTTCAACCTAGTTCAATGCTCTTACTCACTGAGACTTACAGGAAAAGGTCTTTGAAAAATCACATTTGTATAGTCAATGAGTATATTTAAGAAATACATATACTTATGTGTGTTGAGGCAGAACAGGATGGGGAGAAAGAATATTCTTACCAGAGAGAAAGAAAGAAGATCACCTTTATTTCTTTAACTCTTTCCCTGATTTTATATTTGTGTCCTCTATTCTGATTTTCCATATTTTCAGATTTGATGTTTATACTCTTTTCTTATTCAGGCATGTAAAAAGACAGCTGGTTTCTATTCTATATACTAGTGAAATTTCAACATTCAAAACCAGGCCATGGGGGTAAAAATGTTTATAGACAGTTCCAGTATTTGGGGATGAGGCTATTCAGGTTTTTCAACAAAGTATTAGTTTAGCTATCAGTTTTCTTTCCTTAAAAAAATAATAATAAGCTATCTGAAAATATATCATTATTTATGTCCTTATCTATTGAAAACTCTACTGTTATTGCCTTTTCATTTACATTAATTTTTTGGTAAGGATTTCCTGTAATCCTGTTCAATAAGGTTGTCTTGTACTGTTGAGGTACAACATCATACAACAACCGCCTAAATGTTCTTTCTGATTAGATGGATTTAAGTGACGTAAGAGTTACTTGTGTCATTAAACTTTTATAAAACCGCATAATTTTTAATTGCAAAAATAATTGTTAAATGATAATAGAGAAAGGGATTTAATTTGCCAAAAGTAGATCAAGGGCTATGCCATTGTTCTATTAAATACTCCAGTGAGCCCCAAAATATTTATTTGTGCTGAGGTGATTCAGGACAGCATCTATGCTGGAGCCCTTTTCATTTGTGAGGCAATGTGACAATATTTCTTTCAAATGCTCACTGAATGTATTATATAATGAATATGATAATGAATAACATAGAGAAGCTACTGTGATCACAGTGTGAGCAACACTCAAACCCTTATGCAGAAAGATTGTAGTTGCAGGACAAATAGAAAATGTTATGCTCATTTTACCACCAGTGGTCCAATTTCTACCATTTCAGTATGCCTTTTTAAAATAGTTGATTTCAGGCATCTCCATAGAAATGCAGAATGTGTGCATAAAAATTAGTTGTGTGGTTATTCATAGGTTTGAACCTGTGTAAGTGCACTCTTAAAACCACACACACTCTAATTTCCTTTGCATGAATTCTGTTTTCCCAAGACAACTCAGAGAAGTGTCTACATGGCTCCATTTTTGCTGGATGATGGCACAGCTTTGCTTTGCCTTTCCTTTTATTTTCTTCTCTAAGTAACATGAGGAGATATTGTCACTGACAAACAGACAGGCTCTGTCCCTCTCTCCTTTCACATAGCCAGTCTTTGAAACCACTCTTTCTTGTCAGAGTTATACCACAGGACTGAAGCAGAATTTGCATACAGAATAAGGAAGTAGTCTTGTAATACTGTAATAGTGAAGGAAAATAACACAAAGAGAATTAGTTGAAGAGTTCATTGTCTGCATTATGAATCAGTCAGATGTCATATCATTGAGAAAAACAGTATTTCCAGTTTCTCAGTCACATCTTGTTGTAGCTAATGAAGCAATAACAACCCAAGCATCTGGTACAAGCCATGCTAATGTCATATGCATCATGTTGGCACTGTGCAAATGATGCAAATTATGATGCAAATTATGTAATTTGCATGAGGACTTCATAATACACATGATGTCACTTGTTCTTCCCTGCAGACATCCAAAACTAATGTGTTTCTTGGAAATAATACATGACATCAAGATAAGTCAGCAAATGATAACAAAGCAGTAGTCAGAGTTGAAAGGAAGGCTGTATTACTGACAGCATTGGAAGCTGAGGTAGGGACACATCACTAGATATATACCTTATCCACCTGTTTATATAACTAGATTTTTTTTTCTTTTTTGCAGTGTCTACTTGTATCTTATCAGAGTAACAAACTGGAACTAAATGGTGTTTGCTTAGGAAACAAGGGAAGTGTTTGTGGGTTTTATGGGGTTTTTGTTTTTGTTTGTTTTTGAGATTCTTATTGTGTTTGTTCGGGGAATGTTCTATTTTATCTTTGTTTGATTGTCACATTTTGTCCACTTGATGCTGGTAAAAACTGCATTACAGAAACAGGCTAAACCTTTCAACTCACAAAAGGTGAGATATATTGAGCCAGTTTTGCTCCATATATTAAACTCTGCATTCCTCCTTTGTTTTATAGGTTTATTTCTTTTGTGTTCATATATTTTGATTTCAGTATTTTGTGATTCCTGAGGGACAGAATAGAGAGACTATTTTATGAACTCAGATCAGAAATAAAACAGGGCCTCTGGTGAATGAGAATATTTTTACTTTAAGAAATGGATATTCTATGAGATAAAAGTTCTGTCAGAGGGAATAAGACACTTTGTACAGTACTAAAATAAGTGTGTTCTTCCTTAAAAGCCCAAAGCACTTAGCACTGCAGTGCTTCATTTTATAAAGTGAATAGCTTTCTTTTGAGATTTCTTTAAGCTAAACATCTCACTGAATCTATCTGAAAAGATTCAAGCATTCCTTGTTGGAATCACCATAATGTATTTGCAGCATGTTTTAATTTACACGAATATTAAAATACTTTTGTCACATTTCTTTTATCATTCTTTTATTTTATCTTAGATTATTAGGATAGCAGAATAAACCAACAGAGTTAAAACAAACAGAGAGAAAGAAAGTGCTAATGATGCACACCGAAATAGGTCAGGCACAACAACGTTAAAACACATTATGATGTAGTTGAATCTTAGGACTTTAAATGGTACATTGCAAGGCTCAGGGGAGAATTGGAGAACTGGAGAATGGATAGAAATTTTTACTAAGTTTTGCCTGAAATACTAATCCTTTGTCTAAGATTTAGTACTTCATGAAATGTAGTTGAAAGCTTCTAATTTTTTTAAAAAAAGAATAGTCAGCATCTAGAAATATAACACAAGAAGGAATTTATCTTTCACTGCTGTTTTAAACATTAGTTTTCTATGCTGAGAAATTAATAAAGCAAGGATTAAATTAGGAAGGGTTAAAAATGCCTCTCCATTAGCAGGAAGGGTTAAAAATACCTCTCCATTAGCAGGGGTAAACACATCTACTCTTATTTTTTCTATCAAAGCCCAGGAAAATATATTACCCTTGGTTTATATAAATCTCACAAAAACAAAGAAATAGTCAGATAGTTAAAGTTAGACCTTTAAAGGGATATAGCATTTACTGAGAAAAAAAGTATCTGGATAATAACCATGACATACTAAGCATTCTGTTAAATAAGTTTGACTTTAAAATCTTCTAGGTTTGACTCTAAATATTCTAAACCAAAGAGAAAGAGAGCAAGAAGATGAGGGAGAAATAGATAAGAATTTTGAGTTCAGCTCTGGACCCAATCCCCTATAATTAGCATTCCCAATAGCAAAATTTATAAAGTTGTTTATCAGATATATAAAAAGCATTTTGAAATATAAGCAATATATAGCCTTATGACCCTTTACAGCAAGGCAAGATTTTTATTTCAGGGACTACACTTCAATTAAAAAATAAAAAATTGGCTTCCAAATTAAGCATTTCAGGAAGCATGAACAGTGATACAGTGACATTACCAGAAGTGGTGAGGATAAAATGATCAGTCCTATTCCCACTTCCCCAGTAAGGACAAATTCTTCTGAAGAAAATTAAAAACATTTTCCCAATGTTATAGCTTTCATTTATTTATTTTTATCACATTAATATTCTGTTTTTCCACCAGAATATAAAGGACTCCTAGTTTTTATCTTCAGAGCAGTCAGGTAACTGACTCAAGGTCATCCAGTGAGGAATGGGAAATTGACTAGTCCACCTCAGGCAGGAAATTGTTTAGGGTCAGTCCTGCCTGTATGAGAGCATCTATTACTCCAGTCCTACCTGATTATTATGTTTGAGACTATAACTGGATTACAAATTATACTAAGTCATAATATATGTTGTTTGGATCTGGGTTGGTGTATATGCAAGTCCTGTCAACTGGAGTTTATTAAATTGATAACCAAGCCAGGAGTTTGTGCAGTATATGAACCCATATTCATTTTCTACAGTGTGTGCATATGTGATAGGATTTCTATGTTTTTCAGTTTACTGTGACAGTATGCTGTGCATTAAAAAAAAATGACATGATAAAATGAGAGCTTTCCTATATTTTAACTTTCTACAATGGAAAAAGTATAACTTTCTGATTCCAGGAAAACAAGGAAGATGTGTTATGATAAATTGTTGGTTAAAACTGGTTTTGCATTTATATTGTGCATCAGCTGTATTCTTCTGAGTGTGTACATGCATTCAAATGTGTGTGCAGATGTATCTCAGTGTTTAGGAAGAATAGTGATAGCTGTAACCTGCTATCAAGTTTCTAACCCTGTATATTTCATCTTTATATCCAAACATGCAGAGAATAAGAATATCAGGTTTACCTTTGTTTTTAATTTTATAACATGATTATGATTAATAAGAAAATGTGGAAGGATCAATGCAGAATTTTGCAAATGCCATGTTTCTTGTAAGGAGACCAAATAATGTTCCTGAATAAAAATAGAAAATTTCCTGATCTATATTTCATAACTAAAAGTTATAGCTTCTTAGGAAAACAATATTTTAAAGGTTAAGGAGGCACAATGAAAAAAAAAAGTGAGAAGAGAGATAAACTTGTAGATGTAGTTGACTGGGATCCACCACCATTCTGCCTCCCCCCCTCCCAAAAAATCTTATTAAGATTATATGCAACTTTATTGGAACTTGTTTGCATGAAGGTATGTAAATCAGTTTGGGGAAATTTTATTAAAAAGCAAAATATAATATTCCAGATTAAGTGTGTCATAAAAAATAGCACTCAGAACGTCAGTCTTTAGAAGTGTTACCCTCATTCAACATATCTTGTGGCGTGAAATTTAAAAAAGAAACCTAAATGGACATTAAGCAACAAACTAGGTATATCTGATGGTTCTCTGTAAGCTCTGTTAGCAATAGTAGTAGTATTAATAACAGTAATAGTGGTATTACAATTTTATTTACTAGGCTTTGTATTGACCAAAATAATACACTTGAGGTTTATAGCATCATCCAGCCACTGCTGTGACAATATATCCCTAATTCTAGGTGATTCTCTACAATACTAGTACGGACATTGGAGATCGAGATAGAGAGGTATAAATATACTGGCCTTAGCCTTTAAATTGCTTTTTCTATTCAAATGCATCACTCCCTAGAGAACATCTGCTTCAGTTCTTTCTGAGTTTTTCCCTGCCGTACAAGGTATTAGCATTGCCTTCTCCTTTTCATTGATTAGGATCACATTTCGCTACAAGCATCTTATCTTGATAGCACAATAATCTCTAATTATTCAAGGTGAACAATTATGGTTTTTAGAAAGGTTTGCTCTCTCATCTTGTTTCTTTTTTAAATATCTAGTTACTCATTTTACTTTTTAACAGTTCCTTTGAGATTTAAAAAGGTCTCCAAAGTGTTATGTTTTCTTGGCATAGATTTTTCCCAAACTCCCACAGCTTCAGTTTTAAAATAACATTGATACTTTTCCTGCTGTTAAAAGATTCCTCTAGGATTTCTATTTTTTCACAGTCAAACAAAGCATTTTCTCTGTTTAAAAATAACATTAGTCTACTAATATTCTATAAGATAAGCTGGATAATGTGAACAAAATGTGTCTCAGAATTCTAAAATATCCCCTGATATTCCCTGGAGTTAGTTTAGTAATTATTTGTTTTCTTTGTTGAGGAAATGCTATGTATTTTTCCTTACAAACTTTCATTTGTCATATAATTTAGTATTATGTCTCTACTCCCTCTAAAAGGTACAGTTACTGATTTTCTATGGCTTCAGGGTGCCAGTCCTTGGGAGGGCATCCCAGTGATCATAAATAAGAGTTTTACACATTCTCATCTTTGAGTGAGTGAGTGAGTGTGTGAGTAAAAGTATTATGGCTTCAACCCACTCCTGTCCTTTCTAATAGCTTCCTAGTCAGAAAAGAGAAATGGAATGAGGGATCAGGCAAATAAGAGGGGGCCATGGATCTATTGTGTTAAAGTTCTGCTGACCTCCAAAACAGAAGTGTCTCCAGGATACAGCATGTTTACCTACATGATGAAAGCAAAGTTGCATTGTTATGATTCAACCTCTATCCCTTTTTAATGTACAATGTGACATCATGACATGTGTACAAAAGGGGTTGAGTTTGCATTGCATGAGTGCAACAACATTTTTGTCATTTACCCCTCCCTTGGATGCCCTCCATGGTCTAATCTACTCTGAAATACATCTAAATATTGCTCCGGTTCTGGAACTGGCATAACTTTATTTTCCTCCAATGTTTTCAATGAGATGGGTTTTTTTTTTTCATTTTTCACAGCAGCTAGAAAATGGGAAAAAAAATATCACTTTTTAATTCTCTCATGCATTTTACATATTAGGAGGCCTTACGTTAGTACTTGGGTATTCCACAGATTACAACATATACCAATCCAAAATGACAGGAAAGATTGTCCGGTAAATCTGGGAGTAAGGACCATTGAACCTGGTAGGATATATGTCCCATAAATAGATCTATAATGATTCTAGCCTAAAAGTAACCTCCCCCTACCTCTTAAATATATATGTTTATGTAATTGTATTATATTCAGACTTTCAGGGGAAAAAAAATCAATTACTATGACTACTTAGAGTTTAATATTTATTAATAGATGTGTTAATGTGTACATTTCATTGTCTGCCTGAAAATTGAATATGTTTGGTTTTTTACAAAGGATGTTCAATGTGCAACCAGCACATTAACAAAGAAATTTTGAAAATGATACAGGAGATTATACTGCCAATATATCTATGGTGCAATGGTTCAATCACATAATTTTTCCTAGTTCCAAGCTCAAAATCATTGTGGATCTATAGACAATCACATACTCTCACACACACAGGAGACAAGTATCCATCCATTTGTGTAAGGCAGACCCAAAAGATTTCAGAAATGGCACAAATATTTAAAGAAAAAAATCTTATAGTGATAACAATCTAAAGAGTCCAATTAAAAATTATGCATGCCAATGAAAAATGTGCCTTATTGCTGAGAAAGTATGGAATAATGTATTTTGTGAACAGCCAGGCGACTGGCTGGAACATTGAACAGGATCATTTTGCACTGCAATAGTTTTTCAGTTCTGTTTTTCACTATAGCCAATGCCCCCATTTCCTACAACTTCTATAACATGCATTCTATAACATGCATTCACATGCTGGATTCTGTCAGAAAACAGAAAGGGATTCTGGAAAATGTTCTGCCAAGTTTTTTTTTTTCAGATGAATTTTTATTGCTCTATTTTATTGCTCTAAAGATATGTTCTTATTGCTTAGCCTTATCATAAACGGATTATGTGAAAGTGTCTTGCATCAAAAAGCAAATATATGTACCAAAAAGAAAGAAACAGAGAATGCTTTTAAAGCTGTCAGCTTGTCATCAGCTTAAAAAAAAGAAATAACTGTTGATAATACAAATTGCACTTTGACCAAAAGATGACAACAACATAATAATAGAGGAACACACACAGAGCAATGATGGCTATTGAATAACAGTTCCATTCTTCTCGATCTGGCAATCTAAACAGTAGTTGTAGCTTTTTGACTTTTTGACAAACAACTCAACGAACATGAAGAAACTATAGCAGTTATCCACCACAGGGCAGTGTTTTCACTCTCCCTTTACTGTTCAGTTCTGCTGTTTTTGAGTATAAAATGCTAAATTCTAATTTGGAAACTTTTCAAGTGTTCACCCATATTATGACTTTAATTTTAAAAATATCTGCATATCACAAATAACAGTTACTGATGCAGTTACTGTTGTTATTGAATAACAACAACAACAAAATCATTTAAAATTGGAGGAAGAAACATCAATAGCGTGTGCTATGCTGAAGACACTACCCTGATAGCTGAAAATGCAAAGGATCTGCAAGCCCCAGCACTAACAGTTAAACAGCACAGTGAAAAAATGGGACTAGAATTAAATATAAAGAAGACCAAACTAATGGCAACAGGTAGAACAACCAGTCTTAGGATTGACAATGAAGATATTGAAGTGGTGGATAGCTTTTGCCTTTTAGGATCAACCATCCATAGTAAAGAAATGAGCAGTCAAGAGATATGCTGCAGACTAGCACTTGGTAGAGCAGCCATAAAAGCCTTGGAAAAGACATTCAAATGCCATGATGTGTCTATACCTACAAAGATCAGAATCATGCAAACCATGGTATTCCCTGTGACACTCTGTGGAAGTGAAAGTTGGACTTTGAAGAATCAGGATAGGAAGAGTACTAATGCCTTTGAACTTTGGTGTTGGGGAAGAATCCTGAAAATACTGTGGACAGCCAAGAAAACAAACCGATGGTCATTGAACAAATCAACCCAGAGTTGTCATTTGAGGCACAAATGACCAGAAATTAGTAGGATAACTTTGGACATATTATGCAAAGACCCAGTTCTCTGGGGTTCTAATGCTGGGAAGGGTGGAAGGAAAGAGAAAAAGAGCACAACCAGCAGCAAGGTGGATGGACTCAGTTACAGTGGCGATGAGTGCACCATTAGGAGACTTGAAAGAACTGGTTAGGGATAGATCATCATGGAGAAAATCTATCTATGTGGTCTCTAGGAGTTGAAAATGACTTGATGGCACATAATCAATCAATCAATGTGAATGGTAGATTTTACCACATATATATTGAAAAGGCAATATTATATGTGCTTAGAAAAACCAAATCATTGTGGCCCCAGGACCAGCTCTCTCTCCCTCTCTATTGAAAAAATCTTAACTCTGTTCAGTGCTAATCAACAGCCATGTTTGATTACTTCAAATATACTGTATCCTCACTAACCAGAAAAAGGCCTAGTCAGCTATGTATAATTATTTATTAATAATGTATTTATGTTATTAGATTTGAAAGCTGTGTGACTCTCATATGGGTGGCTTACATCCAAGGACAGGAAACAATAAAATAGAAAAAAGAGCCATACACATTCAGAGAATACATAACAGAGACAGACAAAAACCCAACAAAATAACTGTCAAGAGATTGACAGGCCTAACCCCAGGCCTTGGAGCAAAGACAAGTCTTCAGAGGCTTCTGGAACAGCTGAAGGGTGGGTGTCATATGGATCTCCCAGGGGGGATGCTATTCCAGAGGGCAGTCACCATGACAGAGAAGGTAGACTTCCTGATTCTTGATAGATGAAATTGTTTAACTGAGATGACCCAGAGTATCATCCAGTCTGCCCAATCTTACTGGGCAAGCAAAAACTATTGGAGATAGTTTCTCAAGTAACCAGGCCCTATGCCTTGAGGACTTTATAGGTGATAATCACCACCTTGAATTGCTCTGAAGCCATTAGATAACTAGTGCAGCTCATGACGCAGTGATGATACATGGATATATTGCAGCATACCCATCACTGCTTGTGCCACTGTATATTGGACCAGCTGTAGCTTCCACATGGTCTCCAAGGGCAGCCCAGTGTAGAGTGTATTGCAGTAGTTCATTTGTGAGGTGACTAGGGTATGAGTGCCTGAAGACCCTCCTGCTCTAGGAAAGCATACAGCTGGTATACTAGTTGTTGTTGTTGTTGTTGTTGTTGTTATTATTATTATTATTTATTGGATTTCTCCCCCACCCATATCCCCCACAATAGGGGACTCTGGGCGGCTTACAAAGACATTAAAACTATAAATATATATAAAATACATACTATATATACGATTAAAACAATACTAGAAACGGAAAAATCCAAGAAGATGGAAAATCAGGGCGGGGACAGCTGGCCACTATGGGGCTAACCATCTCCCTGCTTGAGATATTCCTTCCCCACTCCAGGCCAAGTGGCAGAACCAGGTCTTCAAGGTCCTTCAGAAGGTCAGGAGTGAGGGGGCCAATTGCACCTCCGGGGGCAGAATGTTCCAAAGAGCGGGGGCTACCGCAGAGAAGGTCTGCCTTCTGGACCCTGCTAGATGGAGTTCTTTTACTGAGGGGGTCTGAAGCATGCCCTCTCTGTGTGACTGGGTGGGACGGGTTGAAGTCATAGGGGAGAGGCGGTCCCTTAGGTAACCTGGTCCCATGCCATGTAGGGCTTTAAAGGTAATAACAAACACCTTGAATTATACCCGGAAGCAAACTGGTACCCAATGCAGCTCGCGGAACAATAGTATTATATGGGCCCTTCTCGGGGCTCCAAAAATAGCCCGCGCAGCCGCATTCTGGACCAGCTGTAGCTTCCGGATACTCTTCAAGGGTAGCCCCATGTAGAGTGCATTGTAGTAGTCTATCTGGGAGATAACAAGGGCGTGAGTGACTGTTCGAAGGGCTTCCCGATCCAGGAAAGGGAGTAACTGATGCACAACCTGAAGTTGTGCAAAAGCCCTCTTCTTCTTCAAGCAGGAGTTGTGAGTCTAGGAGGACCCCCAGATTATGCACTGGGTCTGTCTGGGGTAGTGCCACCCCATCAAGCACCAAAGATGACAAAGTCCCGGATACAGAGGAGCCATTAACCCACAGCCACTCCGTCTTACCAGGGTTCAGCCGAAGCCTGTTCCTCCCCATCCAGACCCTTACAGCCTCCAGGCACCAAGAAAGGGCAGCCACGGCATGACTTACTTCACCAGGGACGGAGATGTATAATTGCGTATCATCAGTGTACTGATGATACCTCATCCCATGGTGATGGATGAACTCACCCAGCGGCTTCATGTAGATGTTGAAAAGGAGTGGGGAGAGAACTGAACCCTGCGGCACCCCACAATGGAGGGGCCGAGGATGGGACCTCTCGCTCCCTATCAACACTGATTGGGATCGGCCCTGAAGAAAGGAGGCGAACCAGCACAATACTGTGCGGCCCACCCCCAATTCCCTGAGCCATCCCAACAGGATACTGTAGTCGACAGTATTGAAAGCCGCTGAGAGATCAAGGAGAGCAAGGATGGTCGTACTTCCACCATCCTGCTCCCACCAGAGATCATCTATAAGTGCGACCAATGCCATTTCCATTCCATAAGCAGGCCTGAAACCTGGCTGGAAAGGGTCCAGATAATCCATTTCCTCCAGGACCCTTTGGAGCTATGAAGCCACCACTTTCTCAACCACCTTCGCCAAAAAGGGGAGGTGGGAGACTGGACGAAAATTGTCCAGTACGGTGGGATCCAGGGAGGGTTTCTTGAGGAGGGGGTGCACTAACGCCTCTTTGAAGGCAGCTGGAAACACCCCCCCCTGCAAGGATGTAGTAACCATCGCCTGGATCCAACCACACGTCACCTCCCAAGCTGCTTTCACCAGCCAGGAGGGGCATGGGTCAAGATGGCAAGTGGTGGCCTTCACAGTCCCCAGGACCCTGTCCACTTCCTCAGGAGCAACAGGATCAAACTGTTCCCAGATAACTAGGTAAGAACGTTCCCCCAGTATCTCCCCAGACCCCGCCCCACGCTTGGAGTCTAACTTGGAATGAATCCAAGCAACTTTGTCCTGCAGATGCCCTGAAAATTCCTCCGCACGGGCCTGCAAATGAACCCCCACATCCCCCTTGCCAAGGAGGGACTTAGTGATCCTAAACAGGGCCGCCGGGTGGCATTCTGTGGATGCAATAAGGGTGGAAAAGTATTGACGCTTTGCCACCCTTATTGCCACAATGTAGGCCTTAACAGTGGCTCTAACCTGTGTTCGGTCAGATTCAGTCTTTGACTTTCTCCAGCGGCACTCTAGACGTCTCTTAACCCTCTTCAGCACCCTCAACTCCTCCGTAAACCACGGGGAGTGTCAGGGCCGATGTGGCAAGAGAGGTCACATAGGCGCGATCCTGTCCAAGGCCCCAGCCACCTCCCTATACCAGGCAGCAGCCAAGGCCTCTGCTGGACCGTGCAGCAGGTCCACGGGAATATCCCCCAGCTCCCTCTGAAACCCTGACGGGTCCATCAGGCGCCAGGGGCAGACCAATCACATGGGTCCTGCCTCCCTGCAGAGGGGGATGGCATAAGAGAAACTCAGGGTCACCAGGATGTGATCTGACCATGACAAGGGGAAAAGCTATAAATCTCCCCCAGATCACTTTGCCATTGCTCCGACAAGAAAACCAAATCCAGCATGTAGCCACTGTCTTGGGTTGGGTCCTGCACCATTTGCGACAGGCCCATGGCTGCCATGGTAGCCATGAACTCCTGAGCCACATCCGAGGACTGCCCCAGGGATGGCAGGTTGAAGTCCCCCAGAACCATAAGCCTGGGGAACTCCACCGCCAGCCCCGCGATGGCCTCCAGCAGCTCAGGCAGGGAGGCTGCCACGCAGCAGGGAGGCTGGTACAATAGCAGAACTCCCAATTGTTTGCGGGAGCCCAACCTGATGAACAGTGTCTCACAGCCAGAAACTTGTGGAGCAATGCCCCTGAAGGCCACTAGAGATTCCCGGATCACAACAGCCATCCCTCCTCCCCTGCCCTGGCCTCTCGGCTGGTGCCACACTGTGAACCCAGCTGGGCATATTTCCAAGATGGACATCCTTCCCTCAGGGCCCAGCCAGGTCTCGGTAATACATGCCAGGTCTGCCCCTCCTCAGTGATCAAGTCACATATGAGGGGGGCCTTGTTGTTAACTGGCCTGGCATTAAGCAGCAACAGCTGGAAGCCAGGGCCCCTACAAACCTGCTGACCAGGACCTGGGAATGAGCCAGGAGGGCCGGAACATGCCACCGGTGAGACATACCGGGAGCATCTTCCCTGAAGATGGCCCACCCTCCAGCTCCCGCCATAATGTCCCCTGCCCGTCACCACCTTGATGGAGTAGACCACCGCATAGCCCCTGGGGGTTCTGGGCCCAAATACCCCCCCACCTGGACCTCCTGGGTCCCCAGTCCGAAGCAAGGGCCCCTCCTTCCAACCAGTCATCCTCATTCACACCCAAACACCTACTGGTGAGGGTGGGTCACTCCGGCGCACCAGCTCACACTCTTGGTGCCGCCAGGACCCACCCCCCGCCGAACCATACACTCCCCCACACCCTTTGCCACCCTGCACGGCCTCTCTCACTAGTCGGCAGGGTGGACATCTGACTCATTCCCTCACACCTCCTGTCTCCCACCCAGAAGGTGGATCCTCGTATCCTCACACGATCTCAGACTCCCTCCCAGACTCTCCCTCCCAGAAGGGAGTCCCAGACTCACACTGGAGGGACCCTGTGGTTCTCCACTGGCCCTGAGGGGGGGAGCTTAATGGGGGTGGCCAGATTCTTAATCCCCAGTTCGCTGGTCTTAGAACCAGAGGCTGTTGATTCCGTATGCTGTCCGGCTGCTCCCATCTGGCTGCTCCTCCAGAACCAAACAATTCTCCTCCACAGCTGGCCAGCAAGTCCACTATGGCCTCGGCCCCCACAACCTGCCCAGCGTCCTTGCACCAAGCCACCAAGTCTCCAGCCGCCTGTGAATTCCCACATCCCTGGAGTTATCTGCGATGCTCCAGGGCTCTCCAAAACCCAACATGTAGTCCCGGGGTCGATTAAAGCTCACAGCGTTGCTCCAGGGGCCTTCTGGGGCTCACTGCGCCACCTGAGGGCTTGCTGGGCCCGTTGGGCTTGGGACTCGGTGTGCCGCACTGGGGTCTGTTGGGTTCGCCATGCCATACTGGAGCTTGCCAGGGCTTCCTGCGCCATGCCAGGGCTCACCAGGGCCTGCTGCGGCTCGTTGCAACCCTCCCGGGGCCGCAGCGTTTCAAGGTTCACCAAAGGCTGCCACCCATGCCGAGGTCTGCAAGGGCTCCCTCTGCCGCACCAAGCCTAGGCAGGCTCAGTAGGCTTGCTGCGCCACACTGCACTGCACCGGTGCCCCTTGGGGTTCGCCACGCCAGCTCTCCACTCCGGGGGCTCGGCACACCATGCAGGAACTGGGCCGCACTGGAGCTTGCCCGAGGTTCATCCAAGGCCACTGCCCCCCGCTGCGAACCGCCACGCTCTGCCTGCGCCCTGCTGCTCCGTCCAGGGGTTGCGCCCAAGAAGACACACCAGAGGAGGTAAAACCCCTCCTTGCAGTCTCCTCTGCACCCAGTCCACCCCTAAAAGATGATCAATCCCGGGGGGGAGGTCAAAACCACAGGACCCCCTGATACAGCAGCAATGACCGGCGTTTGCTGGCGGTCGCCATCTTGGATCCTTTGCTAGTTATCATATTTTAGACACATTTTGTAAAGACCCATCTTTGTTAAGAAGTTCATAAGGGGGAAAATGGAAGGAAAGAGAAAGAGAAGTAGATGGAGTCAATTATAGAGGTAATGAGTCCACTGAAGGGTCAGGTTGGGGACAAATCACCCTGAGGAAGATCTATCTATGTTGTCACTAAGACTCAACACAATAGTGCATAATCAATTACATCATATATAGATGTAAGTCACTGGCAACAGCTTGTCACAAAAGCAGGGGCAGGAGACTGGAGGTCAAAATCCAAAAAGTAGTCCAGTATAGTCTGGTGGCAGCTCTAAAATCTAGTGTCATATATATTAGGCATATGGGATGTGTGGTTATACTAGAAGCTACCATTGGATGTGAGAACTTAAGAAACAGTCTTAACTCCATGTATAGCATTACTAGTAAGCAGAAGAAAAAAACTAGATATATAGAGATGCTACAGGTTGAGGATAATATAGAAAGTTGTGCAGTGTCTATTTTTATTGCTGTTCCAAAAGTTTCTTCTACATTGTCAACATTTTTTCACTAATGTAGTTTCTTGTCTTTCATTGTCCATCATCTCTCCAGCTATCTGCTCCTTTCCCTGTCTTCTCTTTCTTCAGTTAAGTCTCAAGGGAAGATGTCATTAAGAAACTTCTCCCATTAAGCTTTTTCAGATTAGGAAATGGAATAGTCAGGTAGGTTACTGAAAGATGAAGTAATGTGCAGTAGAGAAGAGCAAGGACATTAACCTCTGCCACCACAAAGAGTGTGAAAAGATAGGAGAACAAAAGTTTTTTGTTTTGTTTTTTCACAGAGAGGAAAATGTTCAGGAAAATGGAAAACTATTTTTGGCATAGTTGTTTGTGTGTATGGTGTGTGCTGAATTAAAAAGTAAAATACGATGGTATTATTCAAAAGACTAGATTGTCCTGGGGCCTCTAACTTAATCTGCAATGGCATTAACCTGCAGTGAAAGCTAGATAAATCTATCCAATATTAAATTTTAGCCAAAGGGTAAGAATAAAATCACATTTGGATTTATAGAAGCCATCGTTGAAAGGAAAAAAAAAAGTTGAATTAGAGAAAGTAGATTTATGTTTTGCAGAAATATGTTGTTTAGTGCTTCCCTGCAGCAGTAGTCAAGTGCAATCCAAACTGACCTCATGTTATAATAATCTTTATTTCAAAGGCAAAGAAAGAATTATTATTCATTAGTGGAGCAGCATTTACAATGCAAACTTTGAGCTATGGATCAAACCAGTACATGCAGATTGTAGTTAATCCTGGAACAAAGAAAGAAGAATGGAAACATTGCTCCAAAGGAACAGAGTCTTGTGAAAGCTCCATTCTGAAGAGTGGATAGCTCTCAAATATTGACACTGCATCAGTGTCAATACCGAGGAGTTAACATATGATAAAACTGGTGAATGCCAGACAAATAAGAAAGGCTTCACAAATAAGATGCTTCAAGTCTACAGTTTGTTGGCCTCAGCCTTCTAGCTGTTACTGAAAAGAAAGTAAAATCCTAAGATGCTATAGCAGTATGTTGTTTCTAGCAGCCCTAGAAACAACAATGGCAAGTGCATTTAAAAGGTTTAATTCTGGACATCTATAGACAGGGCTGAGAAAAACCTATATTGGAGACATCAGAGGGACTGCTAATCAATGTATGTAATATTAAGGTAGATGCACTCAGCCTTCTCTGACGTAGGTGGCCTCTTAGATATATGAACTTCACCTATTAGAATTCTCCAGCTGGCATGGCATTGATAAGAATTCAATGCCACACATCTGGAAGCTGCTCAGAGTGGGAAAGGTGATCTGACTTATTGAAGGAAGTTTCTTAGGTTTCTAAGAACAGCCTTAGTTTGGTCAGTGGATATGGATTTGCTCCATAAAATATACCTAGGCATTTTGGTTTTATTTTAACAGTTCCTAGACACTCATCACAATGAATATCAGAGGGACATATGATATAATAAAATATCATCTCCTTTCATAAAACACAAAGATAAGAGGCACCAAATCCATAATCAAGGATAATAGAATCAGTTGATAATGTCTGACAAAGCAAACTTGAACCAGCCCCACAAAAAGACTCTTTCCCTTGTACAAATAGCTGATGGTACACAGAGACGGTGTGATGGAATGCAATAGAGCACCAGGTTCTCAGGAAAGAGGGAGCACATTCTGGTGGGATGGGGCAGCACAGTCCAGAGCAGGAGTGTGGAAAGAGGAAGAGATTTAGGATAGCCACTCCCTAGAATCTCCCAGGGTATATCCATTAGATCAGAGTAGTACAGATTTGGCCTGGCAAGATTCTGTCGATATGGTGTAAGCAATAAAAGAATTGAATTTGGCTGTACTATTTCCCTGTTGTACTTGGACTGAGCCTGACAGATAATGAATAATAAGTATTATATAAAAATTGCATCCCAGTTATGCAAAAGGACCTCTACTTATATGACAGGAATTCCACTTTCTCTCCTCTTCCCTTCCCCTTGGTATCCAGCATGTTTCCTTGAGCATTCTCCAGAAGGACACCAAACTCACAAGTGGAATTGGGGGCCATGTGTAAAGCTGTTCAGGGAATTTATTTCAAGAATGCAATTCATTCTATTTATGAACAGAACAGCTTGGTGGGTATTCTACCAGCACCCACATTTAGATACCAATTCTTTAATCAGTGCCAAAATTTTAGCAGTAGTTTGTGTCTGTTCATGTTCTGATATACACTACTTGATAAACTTTGGCAGTTATATAATAATGGAAAGTACAGTATTTTGGCAAGGACTGGCAAAAAACTGGCAATACTATTTCATAAACTGTAGATTAAAACCTCATTTATCCATTTAAATAAGCAGGAATCATCTTGGCTGATTTTTGAAAATTCAAATTGAAATTTTAAATTTGATATTAAATTTCAAAAGGAAGGCCAATGTTAAACATCCAGCTGGAAGTAGGAATGAGACTGAAAAAGAAACCAAAAAAGACACAGACTTCTGGGCCCAGGTTTGAATTCCTTAAACTATTAATATTTGGGAGTGCTTGGATGTCTCATGTAGCATCAATTAGCTTTAGGGATGTTCAGTTGCAGGCTTCCATCAGTTATAGGCTTCATACAAATTTAAATAAAGATACAAAGGCTTGTATGATCAAATCTTATATTTATAAACAAATCAAAACAATGCAGAATGCCATATAATTCCAGTGATCCTGCCTTCTTTCCTCAGGAAGCCAAATCCTTATAAACATGGCTCTTTCCCTGTATTTCACAGTGTTTGTGAAAGTAAAGCAGTTGCAACCATGTGATTCCACAATATTCTGCTGCTTGCACAAGTTAATAAACTCTCCAGAGGCATCTGTCTGGATTGCAGTGATAGATTTCATTTATCATGCCTCTTTCACACACATCTCCAACACAATATAAACCAGCCTTTCTAAACTGGTGTTTTCCAGATGTGTTGGATTTCAATTCCCATAACTGCCCCAGCCAACTTAGCTACTACTGGCAAATGCCAAGTGATTTGTGGATTGTTTCCTTTAACACTGATACATTCCAAATAAACAAATGTAGTAAGTAAGTTTTCTTGTAAAGTTCAGCCCATAACCTTCTCACAGTTTATCTTAGTGATCCAAGGAAATTAACTCACCTAGGCCTATGTTACATAGTAAGGAACCTAAAGCAAATGAAAAAGGACGGGACTTATGCAGAGCTTTAAAGTGGTGTTTTTTCCCAGGCTTGCATCTGATAAAGTGGACTCAAGTGTGCTAATGCTGCTGCCATAATAAATGTATTATTAAACTTCTTGTTGAATAAGAAACAAAATGCTAATCTTTGAAGTACAATGCAGACATGTATATACAGAGTTGTTTCAACTTAGTCTAAATATAATGAATCGTAGTTATTATTTGGAGACATGTATGGATAATTATAAGATGGCAGCACTCTGTAATTACATTTTATATTATTCAAAGAGAAGATTCTTACAGACAAAGGTAAGATAGTTTGCATAGCACTGTCTCTTTCCAAGAAGTATAGAACCAACTACATATCCTGCCTATTTAAAGCTAACTGGATAATACTTTAGACTGCAAATGCCTGTACTTAAACATCTTCATCCCTTGTCTTCAATCGACTCCTTTTAGCAGAAAAGATTGTCTTTGCAATTTATCAATCTAATTTAGGTTGAAATGTACAACATTATCTCATAACCTTATCCTCAAGGTGAATTCTTATACAGTAATCAAAAAGGGTGTATCTAAAATGTGGCTGGCTGGCTGGCTGGCTGGCTGGCTGGCTGGCTGGCTGGTTGGCTGGCTCTATCTATCTATCTATCTATCTATCTATCTGTCCCTGCACCATGAAAACTCAAGCTGGATCTAGCTCTCAACCAAGATTGGCTCCCACAAGATTTTCATATGATAACGATGGCTCATGAAAAAAATGTGCGTAAATCCACTCAACTGACACTCTTCTTATGCTAGTGTAATTCTGCAAATTTTCCCCAGTATGACCCCATTATATCCCCCAGGTGCTTCAGGTTAGTGCTGCATTCATACCTGAAGCAAACAAAATGCTTTGGATCTAGCTTTTTTGTACCGTTGGCAGCTACTTAAAGCTGTGCTTTTTCAGAGTCTCACACACTATCCATGCAGACTCATAAAAATATGCATTTGAATTAAGGAGTATTCAGGAAGAGGCAACAAGGCACTGGCACACAGTGACAATCTTGTCACTACACTCATCTGTTTCAGACTTCAAAAAGTAGGAATACGGTGCAAATTTCCATGGAGTAGATCTGATGCCATCTTTTGATACTGATTGCTTCAACAGAAGAGGAACCACTCAGAATTATTATTACAACTCCCAGCCATAAAATACATATTTTTATAATATCAAATTAGGGAACAAAAGCAGTAACATGTTTATACACTGCTGTCAATGAGGTCATGGAGATAGTCTATTTGAACAACTAATCCAATTTCCATTCCAAAACCAGACCATTCCCCAGTTGTTATGACTTAAATAAATCTGTATCTTAACAAAGTTTTGCAGCTGCACAGCCATAGAAGAATTAATACAGTTTCCTTTCCAAAAAGTGGACTGATTCCCCAGTTGATATGAGTTAAATAAACTTATTCCTAACAAACGTTTTGAGCTAGTCAATCACTTTCTCTGATTTTTTAAAAACACTTCAACTCGCTCATTACCTTTCATTCTGAATATATGCTTCATGTTAGCCTTTTTAAGTTTAAAAAATAGCCTTCATTTAGCTGTGTTTTATCTTATTTATTTTTACTTTATTTATTTAAACATTTATATAGTCTCCCATTTTGAAACAAACTCTGGACAGTTCACTTCATTCATATTTGGACTCCAGAAAGCAATTTCACCAAATAATTCTAAATTGCAGATATGCTCTTCACTCTTTCCAGCCCACCGTGATTTAATTTTATTATAACTTATAAAGGTGAAACTCAAAAAATTAGAATATCGTGCAAATATTCATTTATGTCAGTATGGCAACTCAAAAGGTGAAACCAATATATGAGATAGACGCATTACATGCAAAACGAGATCTGTCAAGCCTTACTTTGGTATAATTGTGATGATTATGGCGTACAGCTTATGAAAACCCCAAATTCACAATCTCAGAAAATTGGAATATTACATGACATCAATAACACAAGGATTGGAAATAGAACAATATCGGACCTCTGCAAAGTAGAAGCATGCATATGTACTCAGTACTTGGTTTGGGCCCCTTTTGCAGCAACGACTGCCGCAATGTGGTGTGGCATGGATGCTATCAGCCTGCGGCACTGCTGAGGTGTTATGGAAGACCAGGATGCTTCAGTAGCGGCCTTCAGCTCCGCTGCATTGTTCAGTCTCACATCCCTCATCTTTCTCTTGGCAATGCCCCATAGATTCTCTATGGGGTTCAGGTCAGACGAGTTTGCTGGCCAATCAAGCACAGTAATCCCATGGTCACTGAACCAGGTTTTGGTACTTTTGGCAGTGTGGGCAGATGCCAAGTCCTGCTGGAAAAAGAAGTCAGCATCCCCATAAAGCTTGCCTGCGGAAGGGAGCATGAAGTGCTCCAAATCTCCTGGTAGACGGCTGCGTTGACCCTGGACTTAATGAAGCACAGTGGACCAACACCAGCAGATGACATGGCTCCCCAGATCAATACAGACTGTGGAAACTTCACACTGGACTTCAAGCATCGTGCATTGTGTGCCTCTCCATTCTTCCTCCAGACTCTGGGTCCTTGGTTCCCAAATGAGATGCAAAAGTTGCTCTCATCAGAAAAGAGGACTTTGGACCACTGGGCAACAGACCGGTTCTTTTTTTCTGTAGCCCAGGTAAGACGCTTCTGACGTTGTTGGTTGTTCAGGAGCGGCTTGACAAGAGGAATAGGACATTTGAAGCCCATGTCCAGGATCCGTCTGTGTGTGGTGGCTCTTGATGCACTAACTCCAGCCTCAGCCCACTCCTTGTGAAAGTCCCCAACACTTTGGAATGGCCTTTTCCTGACAATCCTCTCCAGGCTGCGGTCATCCCTGCTGCTTGTGCACCTTTTTCTACCACACTTTTCCCTTCCACATAACCTTCTATTGATGTGCTTTGATACAGCACTTTGGGAACATCCAACTTCTTTGCAATTCCCTTTTGGGGCTTTCCCTCCTTATGGAGGGTGTCAATGATGGTTTTCTGCACAACTGTCAGGTCAGCAGTCTTTCCCATGCTTGTGATTCCTACTGAACCAGCCTGAGAGACCATTGAAAGGCTCAGGAACCCTTTGCAGGTGTTATGGATTCATTAGCTGATTAGAGGGGGACACTTTGAGCCTAGAATATGGAACCTTTTCACACTATTCTAATTTTCTGAGATTGTGAATTTGGGGTTTTCATAAGCTGTACGCCATAATCATCACAATTATACCAAAGTAAGGCTTGACATATCTCGCTTTGCATGTAATGCGTCTATCTCATATATTGGTTTCACCTTTTGAGTTGCCATGCTGACATAAATGAACATTTGCACGATATTCTAATTTTTTGAGTTTCACCTGTAATAATATTATAACTTATAACATATTCAATTTCTATTTATCAAATTGAAAGACAATACAAATGGATGAAAGGCTCCAAGATTGTTTTAGTAAACATCATACCCAGTGATGCTTTCTTTTGTTCACTAAATCTATAGCTGACTGAAGAAGCTACCTCTGCTTAAGATTTGTTACCAATATACCTTTGCTTATTTAATCACTCAGAATATGAAAACTATAAAATATTCTTTTTTTAATAGTAATTTTAAGTGTAATAAAATTACACTTACAATAATAAAAATAGAAGGTGCAGGAAAAAAAGAAAATACAAAAAATAGAAAAGAAAGAAAAAATAAGAATATAGTAAAAAAAAGAAAAGAAATATATTAAAAAATGACTTTTCCCTTCATCACAGCAAGTATAAACAATTTTAGTAACTTATCACCTTCTCTTAAAATATGGAGATTTTAAAATACAGAGAAAAGAAATATATAAAGAAGTGACTTTTCCCTTCATCACAAGTATAAACAATTTTAGTAAATTATCACCTTCTGTTAAAATACAACAAATGATCTCTTCTTCCCATATCCCATCTCTTATCTAGAAACAAATCCTTAAAGCCTCGTCATGTCCTGATGTCATGTCCATGTCCTGTCCTGATGTCAGCAAAAGTCCATTAAGGATAACCAGAGATAACAACATATCTATTTTAACCTTGATCAAAAAAGCCAGCTTTATATTCCTTCCTTTTACTTTAACAATCTTGATCTTTAGTCCCTTCAAATAATGTCCTAGAACTTGATTTCTTTTCAGTTTTTCTTTGTCCCTTCTCACAAAATTCTTCAAAGCCTCTTTTGTAAATCCAGTAAAGGAAAATTATCCAGGTCACCTTCTTGGTTTTTTATTTATCTTTCTAATTATTAAGACATTAGCCAGTTTTGTTTGTATGTCCAGGGTAGCATTTTTTCCATATCATTCTTGTAGCCTGTCATTTTAAAATCTACTTTCAGATCAGCCTCAGTCTTGTCAGGAAAAACTTGTCCCTCTTCCATAGCATCTTTTAAACACAGTCTGTTTATAAAGGCAGGCACTCTTAAAATTAACTTCTGGGTCCATTGTTCAAAAATATCCTTCAATATGTCCAATGTTAAAATATTTTGCTTCATTCTGTATTTGTACATCAAATTTAAGTGTTCTTCTCCTTTAATTTTAATCTTTGGTTCCTTCTTGTTTGCCTCAAAGTCCCATCCTATCATTTAAAAAAAAAAAAAACTTCAAAACAAAAGCATTTTCCCATGGAAAGGATTCTTATAATTAATTCCAATTTTTATTTCAAATCCATCTGGACCCTTAGTCCATTTGTAACTTTCCAAAATCAAAGTTCTAATCACCTTTTTCCTGTTTATTCCTCCCCCCCCCCCCAAAATGCACTAATATTGACCACAAGATAATGAGTGTGACACTTAAATGTGAATGAGGGTCTCCTGGAAACTGCCATTTAGAGTGTTCAGCATTTAAAATGAAAGAAGGATTTCCTTTGCAGTTTAAATACTTGTTTTCAGGCTCATGATATTGGGACCTAGGGAAGAATATGCCCAGAAGAGAAGGAGACAGTAGTTGTTTCTGAACTGACAGCTGGAGTTCGAAAGGAAAAAAAAAAATGCACCAGGGACAATAATATATATTTTTTTAAAATATTCTCCTTTGCAGGACAAGTAATTAACAAATTCCCTGGAGGCTTCCTGCTGCCAATACAGAATGCCAAAACTAAATGTCAAGTTACTGAGAGACATCCTAAAAAATGTATATGAAACTACAGTGTTTATGCCTCATGGGAGAGAAAAGACTTTTGAATACAAACATCGATTGTATTCAGTTCCTAGCTTTTAATTCTTCCCTGAAAGGTCAATAATAAGTGAATGATGCCTAGCCCTAGTGATAAAGAAAGTCAGATAAAAGTGAAATTTACTGAGACTAAACATCACAATTTACAGAGAAGGAACTGTTGAACAAATGATATACTGCATAAAATTTAGACAAGTTGGCCAAAAATAGCTAACTGACTTAGCAAAGGAGTGTTATCTTATGACCATGTAGAACAAAGCCCTTCATGTAACAAATGATTAATTCAAGAAACATCTGTTATGAAAGCAACTTGAAAGCCAGCATTAAGCAGGATACAGACAAAAATTGATATCAGAGTCACTTACAGACTCCAAGTAGGTAAGGGTGAACAACCCAATTGGTGCATTTTTATTAAAATTCAAAATTCAAATGTTATTTACAAGCATAACATTTAGCTAATATTCAGTGATCCATTAAGTTTAATAAATTAATTAATGGCCAGATTTTAGAACCAGATTGCAGGTAATAAAGAGAGTCATATGCACATGATTGATAAAGTAATCTCAGTCACTGACAGCATTGTGAATATTTATTATCATGATTAGTATAATATTCAAACAAACAAAGTGAGGAGTGGGGTACTGTCACTTTGCTGATCTGAAAAATAGAAATCTCAGTGACCTGAAATACTGAAAGGAAATTATTTATTTTCATTTAAGGTTGTATTTTGTCTAGTTGAGTAGATTTCCTGATGCTCTCCATAAGTTTTGAGCTACAACTTCCACAAGCCCCAGCCTATATTATCAATAATTAGAGATTCTGGGAACTGTTCTTTAAAACATTTAACAGGTATCAGATTGTCTAGCCCTGTCCTAAAAATCCTTCAGCATTTGCTATTTTAGACAAAGTTAGAATCCAATAACATAGCTTAGTTTACATACGGATGTACAGTCATTGATTTCTCATTCTTTGATTACTGATTGCTTCAGCTTTCTTCAAACATTCTTACCAAAATAGAATAAATATAGATGTGAAGGGGGCTGCTGTTGTTCAGATGGTGTCAGTTTATAACCATGACCTACACAGGGAGGTCTTCTCAACAGCTACAGTGAATTCAAATCTATGTATGCTCATTTTAAGTTTCACAACAACCCAATGTTGATTCTGTAAAAAGCTTGACTATACATCATTCCCTGTAAGCCTATTCATTCTAGCCAGTTGTACTCCCTGAAGAAGTCCTTAATGACTCAGAATTAAAACTGTAGATCTATAAGTTTAAGGCATTCTCTTGAGAAACAAAGCATTTCCTTCGAAGAAGACTTATTTCACATATTGAGTTTTATGCACTGTTTCGTTTGTCTGGTGTATGTGAATTTTAAGCAAACATAATCACATGCTGGCTGTTCATGCATAAAATGTAGAGATACTATGAGAAGTAATTCACAAGCCATAATGCTTTATAAGAAGTATTGGTGAAAAACAGTCAGACCTTCCAGATTCCCAACAGTATATAATGATTTCCACATGCACAAAGAGATCAGTGCTACTTCACAGTCCTTTAAAAGGCATTACTGAATATGTATGTATGTATGTGTGTGTGTGTGTATGCACACACGTGCACAAACACATACCATATATATACAGTGTGTTTGTGTGTGTGTATGGTGTGTATATTATATGGACATTTTGATTGACTTAAAAGATCATCTAAATATATATATCTTCATAATGGTTAATAAAAGGACTGGTCCTAGCTTGGGTACGTGTACAAGACTGACTTGAAGGCACACCCCCCCCAAAAAAATCAAACAGAAAACAAGGTTGCCATGTTTTGATCTGGATTTTAAGATATTCCTGTAGGTGTCAGTTTATAACTTTTTTTATCACATTAATGGGTGAAATAATGTACTTGGCTACTGCTGAAGAATCTTTCTCCTGGTGGTACCTCAATTATAAAATATCCAGCCAGAAATGCTGAATTGATGCACCTTAATTTCATTCTGGCACTAAAACTTTTCTTGTTCAGAGCTTTATTCTATTCCAGCACCAGTCTTTGATTATTAACCTTGTTTTTCTATGCATTTTAATTTAATTACTATTTTAAGGTTTTATTTTTGTTTGAAGTGGTCTCCCTGCCCTTGAGCCCCCTTGCCAAGATCAGAGTTTCCAAGTATACCTACACAACTGAGGTGTATTTTTGGTTTCATTCTGTAGATAAGTATATTAATGAGTATAATATTGATCGGTATTAGAGAATTTGATAAAATTACATTTCCTGTAAACTTTATATATCTAAGCAAGGAAACAGCTATGTGAATTTTAAATGTCAGTTTGTTCCAGCACACCCCACTGACATGAACAGATAAAAGTAGAAGAAATACATAATTCCTAACTAAGGCAGATGTAGAATATATACCACTTTATTACCTAGCAGCTGTAAGGATAATTTAGTCTCAGCTTTGATGTTAATACGTGTCAGTATCTTAGCTGTTCAGACAGCTGATAGTTTAATGCCTTTGGTTCATTATCATTAATTTTCAGTAATAGCATTCTCTTGCAGCATAATGAGATTTTTTTTCCCCTCATTTAAAATAACCCGAACCTCCCACTCCTAATCTAAAACTTCAGGCGGTTTCATATTAAAGGTGGGTGAAGCAGGATATGATAGTGCCAAAAAGTACAAAGGATCATATTCTGTTCAAACTTCCAAAGAGAAACAGGAAGCAAGCCTCTGAATTCTAATAAGAATGTTATTTGAAAAACACATGTCTTTGCACTGCATTATCATAAATGAAATGTTCTTGACGCTGTGGGACTCGCTGTAACCCTAAATACTACATTTACATTGACAGGCAATTGTAAATATCACCTGTACATTGAACCTTCCAGACCAGAGCTGTGCCAAAATTTCTTCTGCATTTATACTAATTGGCATTCAATTTGCTTTTTTTTTCTGTCTAAAAGAAATATTAATGGAATTCTAATAACTGGGGTGCATGGCTCCCACTTTTAATTACAAGGTAGCTGAGAGATGTAGATACAATATCTTCTTCCACTTTGTAAGAGGTAAGTTGAAATAGAAACAAAAGTGCACACACTCACACACACATGCCCCTCAAATCTGAAGACATTTCCAAATTTCAGAAAATGAGATAGAAGCCACTTTCTGAGGAATATAAAACTTTAAGGAAATGGAATACAGACTTTGATGCATCGTTAAGATGGTGAATGGGGAAACCCTTATGTTCTTT
Organism: Liasis olivaceus; assembly: GCA_030867105.1. Lineage (NCBI taxonomy): Eukaryota > Metazoa > Chordata > Lepidosauria > Squamata > Pythonidae > Liasis > Liasis olivaceus. The sequence goes on from CM061352.1 coordinate 42,263,022, forward strand.
TGTTAGCAGTTAGTCCAGAAAACAGTCCAGAATTCCTGTTCTGACAGGAAAATTTTCAGCTATGAAACTAAAGCATATTTAAAATAAAGCATATTTAGTTTCAAGTTCTGACATAACAGGATATCCTCCCAAGTAAATATAAAAACATTAGGTTACCATAATGTCTCATGGCATAATATTAATTCTGGTGGCAAAGTATGCCAATGTTTGGAGAAGATAATTAACTCAAACAATTCTGATTATGATGTGTTTATGTCCTATTTTTCCTTCAACTAGTGAAGATGGAACCACAGAATATAAAGTAGATAAAAGCAAGTAGGATAACAATACAGAGTTGATATAATAATCAACCATACAGAAATCACCGTTGAAAACTAACTACAACTGTTTTCAGTGTCAGAGAGAGTCTTTTACAGGAGAGAAATTCTGCTGGTGATCTCTACATTTGTTTAGATCCTGTTTCTCCTTGCAGTTTGCAGCAGCTCCATATTACCCTAATCTTTCTCCTTGATTATACGATATTAAACTCACTTGTCCCCAGTCTATGATGTCTTATGTCATCACTTTGTGTATTGGAATAAAAGTAGTCTTTTCCCCTTACTTCATCATAGCTTCAAGGTTATGGATCTGACCAAAGATGTGTTTGGGACATGTGGGGAGATACAGGAACACCTTCGGCTACTACAGCTTCATCGCAACCATTTCTTTCCCAGTGTTTGAGGCTCTCAATGACTGCTAGGTGTCCTAGTTCCTTTCATATCCATCACACCTCCTTTCTCTACTGTTGAAATCAAATTTTCTCCAATTAGATGGAAGAGAGGAGAGCAGAGTTCCACTATTTTATTTTGGAAAGAAAAGGGGGGCATTTTTATACAATTCCAGCTTTGTACAGTTCTGAAATGGCATGTAGATGCAGCACTCCTGCTCTTCTTCACTGTAAAAAAGAAGAGTTGTCACATTGGGCTTTATCTCTGTTTTTTGTTTCAACTCTTTATTGTTCAATCTGTGGAAAGATGTGGGACTTAGCAATTAGTCACTTTCAGGTTATCCTGATCTACAGGTCCTAGCCAGAAACATAGCAGGGTCTGTCTCCCAATTCTTTGGGACTATTTTTGCCTTGGTGTCCCCATATGTCTGTCAGTGTGTAATTTTATCCTCCAAATCAGAATCTGTTGGCACTGTTCAGCGTTGTTGGCTTTTATGTTTGTTTGTTTGTTTTGGTAGCTCAGTTGGGTTTTTTGTAGATACATGTTTATGCTACGGTTAAGGTTAGGGTTAGAGTTTCCTCATCTTACATAACTTTTAAAAATGAACTGCCCCAAAGGGCTGTGGAAGTCAGAAGCTAGTAGTTACAGAACTGCACAGATCTATTTCTGCTATAATGTTCTACATTGTGGAGAAAGCAGTAAAGTCCAAGGAAAAATAACAATATACATTCCTGTAACAAAAAGAAGTCTTGCAGTGTACTTACAGTAAAAATGCTATATTAAATACTATAGCAATTGGTCATTCCAGAAAACTGAGCAACATAGGTTCACCAGGGACTTATAAGGGAGCAGAATAGGGAGTGGTGACAGGAACAGCTAATTTTATTACATTATTTTGTGCTGTCACAAGAAGAGTAGTTTAAACTTGGTAATGTGGAAATGGCTTTAGTGTTGTTGTTGTTGTTTTTCACTTTTATCCTGTGTTATGTCAGGCATATGGATCCTACATCATATAACTGAAACAGTAAATCCTCTCATGGCCTTGAGTTGGCCTCTTGGAGATTCAAAAACCAGCAACCCAGATTAGCTATAAAATTAAAGAGCTCCTTTGGTATTGATACATAAGATCCACACCACTCTCTGTTCAGAATATTACAGAATAATTCATGCAAGGAATCTGAGGTCATACATAATACACTTAAATCACAATTCATACAGTATGTCCTCTAGCAGATAAAGATATTAATATTTTAAAAATGGCTACACAAATCTATAAGAATGGACTTACAAGCACTGTCCAAATGAACTCCATCTACAGCAGAAAGTAGCATTAAATGGAATTTTCTAGCATGCATTAGACTCCGCCCAAAAAAGAGATTTGTTTACATAAGAGTATGTTTGTGAAAGTTACATACAAAATGAGGTGATTAAGTTGAAAAGAAAAAGAGATGGTGAGAAAGAATTTATACTAAGAATTTTTTTTTGAAGGTCTACATCTACTTATCCTAAAGATAAGTAACACTTCTGTCAGGCCAGTATAATTAATACATAGTTAAGAAGAAAGGATGAAACACCCTTTTTCTTAATCCATGCAGCTATTAAAATTTTAGAGTGTATCTGTTTTCATTCACTCCTCAGCACCTTTCTACCTTCAGGCAAATCCCGAAGTCCTGATCATATTTAAGAAGTAGTCATCCCAGTGTTGATGGATGCAACACATCCTCTATATATAGTATGACAACAGTTGGGTGAGAAGTGACACAATTCTTTTACCGCACATTGCCTGCAATAAACTTTAAGTTCAAGCAAATGTGGACCATAAAACACAAGTGATGCATCTACCAGATGGTGCTGGTTGTAAGATTTTAATAGATTTTTTTAGGATATTTTGTTCATATTTTTTTCATGAATCTAAAACACAAATAGCTGCCTAGTGATCAGCAAGTTATAGACAATTGAGTTCACTACACTTTATATGTAATAAACCATGCATAGAGGTTGATTGATGTGTACAGTACTGAGTTAAAGGCAAACTAGCAAGAACCTCTGGATAGGGTTTCATAAATTAAGTGTGCTATACACTTCTAAGAGCAGAGGTCACCAGATTAATGCACTCTGGATATGAATTACTCAACCTGGCACATAAATAGTATGATCGTTATTCTTCTTGAAGCTGCCAGATGAAGTATGAGAGAAAATAAATCTGCTAGGGTTTTTATTTTGGCTAATTATTATTGTGTTCTGAGTAAAGGTGATATTGTTTTAGAAATCCTGATTGAGATGTTTATATATCATATGGTTATTTTCTCATGCCGAAAACACCAAAAAGCTTTCCAGAATAATTATATTTATTTATATGAGCACAAGGAGCAGAATTAAACCATTAACCTTTCTGCCAATCTGCACAAAAATTCAATTAAATTCTTATACTGCATTTTAGAAATCTTTTTAAATAAATACATAAATAAATAAAAGGATTTACATGCTGCAAAGAATCTATCATGCCTAAAAACCCAATTGGGTGGCATAAATATAAAATAACTTAGTTAACAAACATATATAAAATAATATCCCTGTTGAGGAGAGCATTTAAAGAGATGCTTAAATCCTAGATTTGAAATTATGTTTAAAGCTAACAAGATAATTACTGAGGAACCCTAGGGTTCGCTGTAATTATCTTGTTAGTTTTAAACGTGTATTTAAAAATGTGTAAGGCTCCCTCCTAAAATAGGAAATATCAACCAGAAAGGGCACTTTTCAACTACTACTTTTTTTTTTCACAAGACAGAAACATTTTAAAAAGTTGAAAATCTGAAAAAGTGGCAAATCTGAAATCCTCTGGCCCTATCAGCCCTTTCCTATTTACTTTCTTGTCTGATCTCTGGTTTTTATCCTGGTTCAGGTCCCCAGCTTGATAACATGATTTTCATTCCTAAATAATAAAAACATCCATATATTCATTTTAAAAAATAAATAAGAATGGTTATTATTTTTATAGAAGGAAGGAGAACAAGGCAGGATACTGTGTTAGAGAGCAAGGTGAGACCCTGTTTTAAAATATACTGTTCTACATTAAGCTTCTTTGAGGAATGGTAGCATGTAAGCTTAAAGCTTAGCTAGGTTAGTTTTCATACTACTAATCATTGTTTTACCATTTTACCTTATATAGGGCTACCAGATTAGGGCTGAAAATTAGAGATGGCTACTTGACGACAGCAACAACATACAGATAAAAATGTCTGCTACCCTCAAGTGGTTATCTGGAATTTTGCAGCCTAGTCTCTGGCAAGTTAATATTCACCAGCCAAGAATAATGTCCTAAAGAGTTTTCTTTGAGTTTAGTAGCAACACATGATGATAGCTTTCAGAAAGAATTTGATGGGGGGAAAGATTGAAATAAATGTAGAAATATCAAACAAACAAACAAACAAATGAATAAATATTAAAGCAAATAATAAATCTATTTTCCTTGTTTAAAAGATATAATTTTAAAAGGATAGTACATGTAATAAATTTTGGATAGCGCAGCAAAGGGCCAGACCATTTTATGACATTTTGTAGACAAGGTGACATTTGCAGTGCTACAATTTACAATTACATAGTTGCTTTTATAGATCAACACATGTTCTGCATTACAAAATGAAAGTGTGCATGGGGCATCTTGACCCAAGCTGTTTTCATAGTCAGGGAACTCATGCATCATCTTGTGGTGGAAGTACATTAAAGTAGTAGGAAACTGGAATGCAAATATGGAACTAGAGAATGAGCCCAGTTACTTATTCTAGCTAGAGTTCCCTTAAAAAAAAAATCACCACTAGTGCTGGAGAGGCATCCTTTATTTGTCTAGACCAGTGTTGTTCAAACTTGGCCACTTTAAGATGAGTGGACTTCAACTCCCAGAATTCCCCAGCCAGCCAAGAAGTCCACTCATCTTAAAGTGGCCAGGTTTGGACAACACTGGTCTAGAATAAATACGGAGATCTGACCTATAAAGAAGGCCTTATTTTCATACCTGAGAAACCCTTTGATGTGATATTCTTCACATCCAGTTTTCTTGTTATGCAGAAGATAACCTTAATTAGCTTTCATTTCCATATGGAAGAAATGTTAGCAATAAGATCTACCTACAGGGCATTCATTTATATATTATCTACTCACATATAAGCTTATTAGGTCAAATTGGGTACAAAGGGGCTTACCTCTAGGTAAAAATACTGCACAATTTTTAGTAATAATCCTTGATAACTAATATGTTTTCAGAAGGAGTCCATTCTAAGTTTCTATGGAAAGCCCATTTCTAATTTTCTTCTAATATGTAAGGAATTTTCCTGGGTAGAACAGCCATGGGAATTGCAATGCGGCTCACCTAATGCTTATGTTGTTATCCTCTGTCAATGATATCACAATCCACAAGCAGGAATTCTTGAATGCCAGGTTCCATATTAAAGATACTATTTGTTGGAGAGGCTTTACAAATTCATGGAAGAGAGTATTTGCTAGCTTTAGCCCAGCAGCAGCCTACTGAGCAAAAGGCATCAAATGAATCGTAGCCTTGTGCTGATTGTGCCAATCTTTTTACAGACCTTCGGGAATCCTGCACAGTAAGTGTTATAGCCTGAACTTTTGCCTTCTATAATCAAGAAATGCAAGTGCCTAGTTATTAAGCATATGTTCATTGCAGTATCATAACCAACAGTTATATTTTGAATTTCAGTTTTTAAAGCGATGCAGCAACGCTTTCATCTTGGTCACAAACCAAAACTATAGTCTATATTTGCTATACCAACATCTCCAACAGTCACTTTCCACTTCTTCCTAACATAACCATTAGGGCTCATTTCACATAAAGCTAATGCCTTCTCCTCAATGGCATCTATTTACCTGAAACAAAGCTCCATTGTCTTCCCTCAGAGTTGGAAACAAAAATTAAAAAAGAAAGCCACCAGTAATCTCCTAGCACTCAAGGAAATGTAAGCTCAAGAGAAGCATAAGGTAGAGAATGTGGCTCACCTAGCAGTCAAATCAGGTAGGCATTTCATTTCCATTCCCTTGGGGGCTTATAGTGATAGCTGTATGAACTACCTCCAAGAATTAAAAGAAAGTCTCCAGAAACCAGGGATTTGCAATCTGCTGTTTAAAAGAGTGGCCTCTTTTGCCGCTTAGTGACAAATATATCCAGAAAAACCTGAGAAATGAAACAGCTTCATACCATTTCAGCTCTGGAGCATGGGAGAAAGGGAAACCTTGTAACCATTGTTCAAGATTGTGAATCCTCCACTTAGTCTCCTTTCATCACTATTATCACTATGTGAGTTTCTCTAAGTTCCGTGGGTAAAATCAGGAAATGTCTCTGCTTGCCAACATACTTGTCTATTTAGAGCAGATGCATAGGAATACATTCAACCAGGAAACTGGTGAGTACGGTCTAAAAACAATGAAACACAATTAAGTTAGCATGGACAATCCATTCCCAATATTATTTTAGTAAATGGGGATATTATGTGTAGTAAAAATCAGGAACTATTTTTAGTTGTTCGCAGGACCGTGTTGTCCCACTGGAATCAGCCTAGCCAGTTCAATCTACCCAGGAGGAAGTATTTTAGTTGGGGGTGGGGAGGCTCAGCAGTGCTTCTCTTCAGGGGCTGTACTGCTTCTTCAGAACAGCCTTCCAGTGGACATCTTGGTGGCTCCCACCCTCCCTGCCTCAGAGACTGCTCAAAATAGCTCTTCTGGAGGGCAATTGGGCCTTGATTCCATCTTGGTTTAGTTATTGTTGTAATTTGATTTGGTTAATTTAATTTTATTCTAAGGGTTTTTTCTAGTGTGTGGGCTTTTATTTGTTTTCTTGGTTCCTGTATATTGTTCTTTTGTATCTTGATTGTAAACTGCAGAGTGTGTTTAGGGATTTGGAGGTCTAGAAATGTAATTAATAATATTTATAAGTGGCACTTATGCTCATTGTCAAATACTTTCTAAATTCAAATTTATGGCATGCAGTATGTGTACAGAGAAGGAAAACATACTGTATCTGGAATACATTTAATAATCCTAATTTTAAAATCCTTAACTTCAAGGATACCCATTTGGGTATCTATATTTAAACTTAAAAAGCATGAAAAGCAATGTTACAAGAAAACTAAAGGTAAGTTAGAAACCTGCCAACTAGTCATCCTCTGCCAACAAAACAGAGCTTCAGGAACCTACTATCTCAAACCCATTGAGGGAAATGGTGCTATTCTCACCATCACAAGCACAGTCCTCCAACTTAAAGGAAGAAACCTGTTGGGCTCCTAAGAGTAAACATCTGAGAATGTAACATCAGAATTAACACACAAAAACTTACTGGACTGAAGGAAGTAAACCTCTGAGATTAACCACTTTACTCATGAATAGGATCTTAGTTTTGAGCACTCTTTTAGTTGTTCCACATCTAAAGACTGGCATTTGAGTTGGGTTGTTCTATAGATGGAAATATTAAAGCTTTTAGTTTACATGATGAGGCAATGCCTTTGGTTCCCCTGCTCAAGATTCCTTCTTAGAACTCTTGGCCGATATTTCAGTGATGTTTGTCTGGTGCCACTTACTTTGCTTTCGTACACATTTGCTATGAAACCTTTGCAAAAAATCAGTTTCTGCCTCTGGACTTTGCCTTTGTTTGACTAGCTATTCCTCGGTGAAATGACATATGGTCTGTTGCTTTAGTAGTAACCATCCTGCCAGTAGGACAGGAATTAGTTTTATGCTGAGTTAGAGACTGCATAAATTTAAAATAAATCTTCTCGATGTAGAAAATGTAATTGCATGCAGATTAGCAGCCTAGATACAATTTTTATACTGCTACCTGTTATGTGGGGGAACAGTGAAGGTGGCAGAATTAGTTGGCCTGATGGTCTCAAAATCATTGTTTGTTTTTTCTGTGTAGTCAAACCAGGCTCAGTGTCACTAGACACCAATATGCTTCACACCTGATTAAAACACTTGGATGCAGACACATCTGAGTTAAACCTGAAAATATATAAAATGCAGACATGTTAAGCAATGGGGAGGAAGTTGTTGAATATTCCTGGGGTTGTTTCTACATCGCATGCCCCAGAGATACTGTGTGTGTCAAGGAGCAGGTGGCTGAGGAAGCTGAAGTTGAAGGCCCGGCAGAAGCAAGCAGAACCAAGGGAGAAATTTGCTGAGTGGACTGGCTGGTGGAAAGGGCTGCAACTTTTGAAGGGTATTGGCAGGAGTAGACTGAGAAAGGGGCAAAAATCCAAGAAACCCAGAAAAGAGTTATTTTTCCTTCTTCCTATCCCACCCCAATCTCCAGATTATGAATAAATCAAGAAGTGAGAGCATTAAGAGATGCTGCATTAGTCAGAGAGGGAGGGAGTGAAACAGATAAGATATTCTAAAAAGCTATTTTTGGAATTATATGTAGAACTATAAAAACATAGTTTATTAAGCCAAGGCCACTTTAACTATTGGAAATATGTACATATTATCTATCTAAGAGAAGAACAGCATGTCTATGTGTGAAAAGTTCCTGTCCCTTTTTTCCATCTTCCAACATGAGGGAATCAGTAGACTATATCCAGATAAATTAATCACATGTGAGTCACACAGTCAGTACTAGTACATTATTCCAGTTTCAACATGACCAACTTGTAAGTAGTTTGCCATGCATTCAGTCAGCAAACATGAATTTCTACAAATATTCAAAGTTGCAATTTGGTTTAAAATTGGCTGACCATATCAGATTCTGCATATTGGATTTTATTCATTTCATTTTGAACATCTATAAATACAGCTCAGAAAATCAAGTACATGATCTAACAAAATTAAGTACTTTTCATGTTCAATTGTGGAAGACATTCAAGCATAGGTTGGAATTTTCTCATTAAAAAAAATTCTCAATGGAAATTAAAATGTCAGCTGGATAAAGCCCAAAATGTATGAGAACATGGGTAGTTTGGCCTAGCTGTTTCTATTTCCATTGAACCATCACATTTCAGTATTATTTGCAAATGAGAATTTATTGAAAAAAAACTATTTTTTTTTCTTTTCTAAAAAAGCCTCAAAACACATTGTTTGACTTTAGTTTCAATTACTGGCAAATATTTAATAAGAAATTGAATGCAAGATTATCAGATTACTGGTACTCAGCATGTGAATGAACATTTCCAAAATTACAGATGGAATTATTGGCACTGATTGCCATTATGAAAAGAGAGGAGTAGTTAACGGTTAGCAAATCAGAGCACATATTTTTCTATCCTGAGGGAACTATAATGTTACATAAAAACAGAAGAAAGTATATAGATATTCTTAGAGATAGGCAAAAATAATAGTCTTGATGTTTTTACAACATACCAAGTATTTACATCCCACTTCAGTTAAAAAAGCAATGTTCTAATTACTTAGTATTTATATAATGTATTTATATATTAAATAAATGTATTTGTTATTGAATAATAACAGATGGATGTTCCTTTAACTGAATTACCATGTCATCATTTTGTAAGGTGTGTAAATATCAAAACAATAAATTCAAGCAACTTGAATAGTCTATTTTAATTGCCATAATCCTTTCTTGACCCAATTCAGGCATTTTGTCATATATGAAAGGAAAATGTTATGAAATATAATTTAGGTAGAAACTAGATGACATAAGGTATCTAATACATTTTAAAGAAATCATTTAAAATAGTAATTAAGCCTGAAAATGTATATTAACGTATACATCTCACTGATCCACCTGGGCTATGAATATACATATATAGGACTGAAAGTGTTTAGAACATTAGAAAACACAGCTCTATCAAAGAATGAAAGCTACAGTCATATTTAAATCTCTCTAAGATTAGATTCCGATGAACTCAATAGGGACTATTTGGGAAACCATGCAATGGTCTATAGGAGCTGCAAAGAGACCAAATTTCAAAAAATACTTATTCATCCAGTTTTATTTGGGAAGTATGGGCCTGTTTCAGATGTCATGCTCAAGTATAAATCATTTCACTAGACTTACTAAATACTTATTTATCCAATTAATTTCAATAGATTTTAATACAGGTTACTTTTTTAACCTGTATTTTTAATCCTTTCCCACTTTTGACACTGTCTGCATCACTGATATTGCCATGCCCCTGCAATCTTGCAGAGTGTTTCAGAAGCTGGAGCACAAGATGAAGACAAGAAACCAAATTATTCTAATTTCAGAATAGAATTGTAATGGAATTGTATTTTTAAATGATAGCCTTTAAATAGCAGGGTATTCATGTTAGTAGTTCCCACATAACTTTATTTATTATTTAATATATGTCTCAATAAATCATGAAAAGACTGACACTCATCTCCCATTTTTGATAGTATGGTAAGATCAGAAAATACTTACAGTATATTGTCATAGAATTATAATCAATCTGGCTAATCAAAGGAGCACCAAGATGACTATTTTAGTGAATAATTTGGTACATAATACTATACCTAGCCAATCTTGGTCTCAGAAAAGCTAAACAGGGTTTGGCTTGGTTAATACTTGAATGGGAGACCACTAGGGAATTCCAGAGAAGTAGCCTTGATTGAGGAGTTTAAAAAGAAATCCTGGAAGAAGGTATTGATGAACCATTTCTATATTGTTATCTGGAAAACATGTTGAGTGACCCAGAACTAAGCTTGACTTCAATACCTAGCTGAAGTTTTTAGTCATATCATTCCACATCAGTTGTTTCCACAGCAATGTGATTCTACATCCTATTCTGAAATTAGAATAATTTGGTATCTTGTCTTCATCTTGTGCTCCAGCTTCTGAAACACTGTGCAAGATTGCAGGGGCGTGGCAATATCAGTGATGCAGACAGTGTCAAAACTGGGAAATGGTTAAAAATAACACTCCAGTAAGCATGGGCTATTTGTACATTGCCCCATCTTCTTGAAAACTCTCCAAAGATACTTTCCTGCCTGAAATAAATCATTCTATCAAAACCAAACAAGTTACTTAGTTAACCACGTTAAATTAAAAAAAAGTCCCATAAGTATTTCTCACCATCTCTACTACTAATAGTACAAGGTTAAGAAATTTCATAACAGTTTGCTGCCCTTTCATGGCACTCCAGCTCTGCTGTCTGAAACAACAATCTTACTCTACATAATGATAGATCCAGTCTTACTTCTTTGACTTTTCCTAGAATGTATCTCCTAATATCAATTATAGGGTCAGGTAACAGAACAGGAGAGCTTGTTTGTGCTGAAAGCATTTTAGATCATTAGTAAGGATTTCTAAATCCTGATGGTGTACCTTAGGAGTACCAAAACCATGGAAAAAAGTTCTCTCCTCTACTTTATGTAAATTTCCTTTCAATAATGCTGAAAGGAGGTTTTTCATTGGGATGTCGAGAAAAAGAGAGATGGAGAGATGTGGGTGGGGTGTTGGCAAATCAGGGTTGTAAACAGGCCAAAGCAAAAACAGGCAAGCTATTTTTCTTAATTGGTCAAGTCTTTTCAAGATTTCAAAGAAGTCTTGGAAAGCTAATGCTTTTCTCTAAAGAGAAAAAATTTGGTAAGTATGTACCTATTCCAAGTGGAAATTGGTAGAGTAACCTCACCATTATAAAACTGTATAATGGCCAAACTTCCTGTTTTTCTTGTGCTCAGCCAGCCATTTTACTGCACCTCCTATGATTATTTTCAGCTTCCCGCAAATACTGATGTAGTGAAGAAAATGGCTTATTATGTTCACAACATAGTCCCAGGGTTCTGAGTTTGGCATGATGCACATGATTGTTTCAAACTGTTTTGGGCCACCTGTGAAAAAACACTAAATCTACTATTATAGCTGCATGTAGCAATTACAGAATTTTCTAACAGTAGTACAGATGTCAACCATGTTCAGCATACCTACCCAGAGAATTAGCAGCTAGGTCTATATCTTGGTAGCATGTCTTTCTAAAGTAAGAAGAAGAAGAAAAGAACAAACCTGAATTTGTTTCTAAATATAATTGAGAGACAGATGAAACTAGCAGGCAAGTAATATGCTATAAAGAACAATAAAATTCCTAGCCTTCAATTGTTTCTGCTTGCTCTACAAGGTCCAATGCCAACAGGTCAGCAGACTCATAAGGATTCAATCTAGTTCTAAGCACAGTGGGGAGCTTACTTGATGGCTCTTTGAACTGAGATTAATAGCTTAGCTAACCCTTTTTGATCCTGCCATTTTGAAATGCTTTTAGGGGTAGCCAGTTGAACAGTTTTCCCTGTGTAGGCCTCCCTTTACTTCATCACAGCTTTCCCTTGTTTCGCTCTTATGATTAAAAAGGCATGGATCCTGCAAGGTTTGAAATACTAATGACAGCATATGATTTCTGTCTTCTGTTTAGACTCAAATCCTATCTTTAATGTTTGACTTGTATCAAAAGGTAAGGATATTCCAATAGGTAAAAACAGATTGTCTTGTAAAAGGCAATATGCTAATGAATTATACCTGGGCCTCTTAAGAAATGGTCAAATCAGGAATTTGCTTTAGCTTCATTTTTGAAAAAATAAGTAAAGCCTAACAAATAATTGCCTCTGGATGATGTAGATGAATTCTTCAGTCCTTTTTCAAGACTATGGTTGCTATATCCTATCCTTTACATGTTCAAAGAGATGGTACCAAAGATGCTCCTTGTTAATCAGGCAAAAACAATTCACTATGATACATTCTTGGCACTCCTGTTTAACATTCTGAAATGATAAGAAATGGGTTGAAGGATAATGAGCGGTAGAAAAGAAATCATACTATATCAATACTGTTCATTCCCATCCAATTCAGTGAAATTGAATTCCTTGCTAAAGTGTCCCTTTATTTTCATATATTTAGGAACTAAATATAACACATCTAGGCACTATCCAAAGGCATCTGGTATATCACAAGAACAGTATATAATCAAAGTTAACCAACAGCACAACAATGGCAATGAGAGGAATGGGTGGAAAAAAGAAGGCAACAAAGGTGGTTAGCGCAGAACTAACCACCTTTATTATTGTCATTATTGTCCTCAGGCATTATTGTCCTCAGAGCAAATCTTGGGACCTTCAGTTAAGTCAGTGTTGTCCAAACTTGGCCACTTTAAGATGAGTGGACTTCAACTCCCAGAATTCCCCAGCCAGCCATGCTGGCTGGGGAATTCTGGGAGTTGAAGTCCACTCATCTTAAAGTGGCCAAGTTTGGACAACATTGAGTTAGGTGAATATTTGAAAAGTTCTCTTCAGTTATTCCAGTGTTTCTCAACCTTACTCATTTTAAGATGCATGGGCTTCAACTCATGCTAGGGAAATAATCTTCCATGCCAAATACATTATGTGAAATTCCTAGTTGCTTGTAGTTTTGCTTGGGTCTATTGGTAAAGATTGGGTGTAAGTCATAATCCTTAGGAGATTGCTAGGTCACATAGAATGAGATATTCCAGAAACAGAATCCCAAAGAAGGCAAGGTTTGTAAATTAGTCTCAATGCAAATGAAGATAACTGGAATTACTAAAGATCCCAATCTCTTTCCTTACTCAAATTAGTTATCTGCCTTTCTGTGTTTCTTTCCAGCCTTATTTAATTGGTTGAATACTAGCAATTAAGTAAGGCAAGATAGTTGTCAATGTTGCTGTTATTAAAATAAATAATAAGGCACAAATTGTGGAGGATTGGGGATTGGCCCCTATGATTGCTAAAAATATTTCAAGCTGGTTTTCAGCCTTACAAATACCAGTACTACGTATAAACAGCATAACCAAGCTAATCATTTTGGGATATACACTATAGTAATAAAAGAAGGAGAAGGAAAAGAAAGGGAGGAGGAAGAAAGAGGAGGAAACTGGTTTTTAAATAATTAAAGCAGAACTCATAATAGCAGCTAACATTCTCCAATAAGAGATTGCATAGCCCACTTACAAGTAAAGCTGAAACATATGATTTTTATATGCATCATGTTTTAGGTCTAACATAAGGAAATCATACTGGAGATGGAATTCCAACATTGGATGCATTGGGTTTCCAAAATAAGTAATTTTTCATTCAGGACAATTGAAAGCTTGCAACTGACTTCAAAGGAATATATATCCAAATTGTTATTCCTATAAGAGAGTGCCTTCAAATCTTTCCAAACAATTTCTGTCAATAATTGTTGCCATGTAATGAGAGCTATATCACGGTAAGAATTAGATATATCAGATCCCATACACAATTACCAAATATTTGCCTTTTTAGGTGATATTTTGAAAACATTATGTACTATGTTAATCATCCATAGACACGATCTGGTCTGTGAATGAATGTATAAACATGAGAGAACTTTTCTCCTAAAGAATGAAGAAAAATATAAGTATATTCAAATTCATGTTTGCTTGGATTGTCTTTGTAAGCACACGATGGCTAAAAAACTGTAAAAGGCTTTAAAATAAATACATATATCTGGTGCTTTTATACTTTCTGCACCATCTTAGACAGCTATACATTAGCGTTTCAGAAAACATTAATTAAGACCCAAAAGTAAGCACTATTGTTTTAAAATGTTTATGATGAGATCAAAGAAGGAAAGAGAAGATCACCAGAGCCAAAAGCTCATGTACACACTAGGATTATGGCAGTTTTTTCCAAAAGCCTGTTTAAATGCATTATTCTGAATTCATTTTCCATTAGTAATATCAGCAGATATAGGTTATATAGTAGAATTATGCTACAGCACGGTCACACAATCCATTTATAGGCATGTACATAAAAGATTTTGTGTTCAACTATATTGGTGGCACATAAGAAAAGCAATTACTGGACTCAAACATAAAAAAATATTTTGTGCAGTGAATTCACAACACAGCAATGGACAAATCTGATTAGTTTATTTTCCACTTTGGGGAGAATCACTACCAGCCATTCAACACCTCATTAAACAGGAGTAGCAGTTTGACAGGCCAGAGCAAATGAGCCAACAACTAATGGAGAAGCAGGAAACAGGAAGTGATCAAAGAACTTGTAGCCTGACATTTAATTTTCAAAGAAAATAGCAAATGGGATTCTGGCATAACTGATTGCAGAGAAGCTATCTAGAGACATTGTCTTAATCTAGTTTTTCTCTCTTCTAAGAATAGTTGCATAATTTGCTATATTATGAGGATGTCCAGTCTGAGAAAGCTGAACAAAGCTAGAAGGAAATGAACTTGTTGGACTGGGGGATTTTCTGGCAAGCGGTTTTGTGGGTGAATATGATAGTTAGTTACATATTAGCTGATCTAGGTACCCAATAGTGCTTAATATTGGATATATACCATTATGGAATATGTCCAGTTCAACACTGATGCTAGAAGCATCCAGAATAGCTCTAAGTTGGTATTGCTAGGTGTAAGAGTCTGGGCTGCAAAAAATCCAGACAACTACTAGGTGGCAACAAATGTATAGAAAGCTTTAATCCCATGCTGCCATTTAGCAGTCTTCCAAATTTTTGTTACCCATATCTGGTAAACCCTTGTATTGTTCATCATTAAAATATGCAGCCAAGATACTTGATAGCAGATTAAAGGCAAATAAAGGCAAATAAAATTAAACAATAAAAAAGGCCCCATCTCCAATATCTTTCAATCATCATAAAGACTCTGCTTTACATCCCCTCTGCAAATATTTCTAGATGAGACACATTTTTTCATTTTGACTAACTGCTTTCAGGTTTCTTACTAATTTTTATACTTTTTCTCTATTTCTCCCAAGTGCAACATGATCCATACTGCATAGCACTGAAGTTCCTGATGCAAAGACAAATACTCATTTTTGGCAGAAATAAGGTCCAAAAATGCAGAAAAAAGCAATTTTTCAATGAGACAGTCAGAAACATGTGGGTGAGCAATGCAATTAAAGTAGGGGAAAAAACCATGCACCATCACAGGATAATTACTCAGATAGTTTGAATTTGTCTCACCCTGTCCCAACTGTATATTTCTTACCGTAATATTTTTTTTTCAAAAAAAAAGTGTGCAGTTAAATTGATGGCAGTAATAATATGAGACATTAGAATGACATATTCTAAGAAAAAGAGGAAAAAAACAGCTACTAATATATACTAACAAACTACCAAAGACATTGAGGCCAACAGTGCATTTCACTGACCATTCTAGTCCATCCATCAGAGTAATTTGCTGTATTTCACTTTTCAGGAATTTATCATCACTATAAAGGCAAAGTTACAATATTCATAGAGTATGGAACTGGCCCAATGCAACAGAAGCTTATATACAAATGTTGGGGCCTTGGCCTGGTAAAGTATTCCAAAATTCACTAAGAGCCAAACATTAGCAACAGAATCTGTCTATCTATCTATATCTATTTAGAATTTCTCTCTCTCTATATATATATATATATACATATACATGTGCACACACACATACACACGTGTATATATATGTGGGTGTGTGTATGTGTGTGTGTGTGTATGTGTATATATATATATATATATATATACACACACATACACATACTCAAATGTATATTGGTTTTATGACAATATTACAACACAAATATAGTTATATAGAACGGCATTACTTCCAAAGAGAGCAACGAAATTACTCCAGTCGCAAACATGTCTTAATATCTACACAGCACAAAATAGAAGGAACAAAGAAGGGAATTAAACAGGGATAGGGACAGAAAAGGAGAGCTGAAAAATAAAATGGGATAATCACTCTTTTCAGTGTGCAGTATGGTAGATGAAGAAGAAAAGATTACCAAGTCATTGTTCATAAAAGCTATGGGTGATGAGCATTGGAGAATAAATCATACTGCAGTACAACTGAATGCTTGCTTATACATAAAAAATGAGTATCTGAAATTACACCAAATCCTTATCATGCATAATAACATGAATTTATTGATATGTAAAACCATCTTTTTTTTTAGAAAATTGATAAAATAAATGAAAATTTGGCAAAAGAACTTTCAAAACATGGATATGGCCTATCCCACCTTCATCCCAAACATATGTGAACTCAGTTTATCTCTCTAGAATGGTCTGAGAGAAAATTCAGCCCACATAATGGATCTTTTTCTACCTGCATCTACCAGAGACTCCCATACCTGTCTAGAGGACTGCAAAGGGTCCAGGAATCACCATCATTAACACATGTGTGAATGGTTTATACCCACATTTCTCACTGCAGTTACAAAAATCCTGTCCGTACACAGCGCAGATAGAATCCCACCATTGAAAAACATTGTGTGTATTTCACATATGAAACACCAGATTGTCGAATGCTTGTTGTCTTTTTCTTATTTATATCCTTTGCTTTACATTTGTTTTTGCTAGCA
This sequence comes from Liasis olivaceus, assembly GCA_030867105.1. NCBI lineage: Eukaryota > Metazoa > Chordata > Lepidosauria > Squamata > Pythonidae > Liasis > Liasis olivaceus. The sequence goes on from CM061352.1 coordinate 42,280,034, forward strand.
AACTATCTACTGTTTGATTTAACTGTTTCTAAATCTTATCTTGACATTGTCTTAGAAAATCTCTTCTGTGTTTTAAACAATAATCCAAATAACATTTTAGAAAATGTTTTCACCCCAGCTTATAAACTTATAATAAGTTCAGAAGGATTTATTATAATTTCTTCCCATCTCTTTCTCCTGCTTTCTACAAACACTACCAAGGAAGAACTTAAAAACAATGGGCTTCTTTTCTTAGAATAAAGTCATGTTGAAAAATTATCCTGAATGAAAAAAAATGTTGGACCCATGGTTTAATTAGTACTGGTAGGTGATGGAGAATTAAGTTTCAAACAAAAGCTTTTTATAAAATGTTTCTGTTTCCATTGTGATATTTAAGTGTAAATAGGAGTGTGAACATAACTACATATTCTAGGAGCCTTTTGCCCACTAATGAGTTGAAGTGTGCCCTCACCTTCCTCAATCTAGCAGAAAACTATACAGCATTACAAGTTGCCAATCTCTATCTGCCTCTCTATCTAATACTTCTGTTCCCAATCTCCTCCAGTCACCTGACTTTCATCCAAAGTAAAGAGTGACCATAACCACTTAAAGCATCTTCATAATTTCACCTAATCATCCCTTAAGTGATGTAAATGCTTTTCTTATTACTGTTATTTTGGCATAACAATGGTTGATGGCTCTAGAAGACACCAAAAGTTGTTAGTGGGGAAATGACAAAAGACTAAAAGATTTTATACATCCTGAGGTTGCCCTTGAATAAAGATTAAAGAAAAAAATACTACTTTATCACCAATATGACTACAGGTGTGAGTCAGTCTCACTGATGAACTGGGAACCAGATGAAGGCAATATCATAAAGACATAGCAGAAAAAATATGTTGCCAGAGCATGTTAGTGCCATGATTTGGTACAAATAGGGAAAGGACTCCAAAGATGTTCAGCCATTGTAACTTAGAAATAAAAAGTGCAACCTCAGACTAGGAAGTAAACCCTGAACTTATGTGTATAAAATACCTGTTGCACAGCTCTGACAAAAACCCTTAGTGCATTTTGACTGCTAAATTCAGTAATTAGCATGTGGAAAGAATTAGCTGAATTTAGACTTCTGTATTCAGGAAAATGTTTTATTTTCGATTGACTGTGTATCCTTAGGCCAGTAATCACTTATTATATTGTAGTTCACATCACTTATGTATACTTAGAAATAAATCTTATGGTTTTCAACAGAATTATGGAGCCCCTGGTGCTCTTTAAGCTCGGTTGTTTGCTTGCAGACATTTCATTACCCAACTAGGTAACATCATCAGTGCAAGTAATTCAATAAAATTACTCCTGAGTAAATATATCTTTACAAGTAAGAATATATTCCTGCTGTCTGGATTTCCCCATACCAAACAAGTATGACTGTTTTCCAGTTGGCCACTAGTGGAAACTAGCCCTGAAACAGTGTATGTGTGGGGGTGGAATTAAATTCCAGGACTGAGGAAGGTGATAAAGGAAAGAAGACGTCCAAAAAATTGTTAAAAGACTATTACTATAATTAAGCAGGAAAGCACTGGGAAAATGTATGTTACCAGGCTCTGAATGGAGAAAAGCAGTCCTTTCCAAAGGAAAGAAGGAAGAAAATGTTTCCCAGTAAAGTAGCTCTACCATAGTATCCTCTAAATATGTTAAGACTGGAACTCCCAGAATTTCTAGTCAATATTAGAGAGGCTGCAGTAGAGAAAAGTTATAAAACTGCCTGTGGGAAAGGAAAAACAAAACAGTGAATATCCCTGAAAATTCCTTTCTTTCTTATGCTGAACTTCCAAAGGGTGAATTGAGTCAGTTTCTGATTACAGCAGTGTCCAATTATAATGAATAAATAAATAATCCCAGAGATCTGTTTAACTATAGAAGCAGGTGATCTCTAAATATGTGCACATTACTATTAATCTTGTTGCTTCTACTGTTGTTATCCTAGTCATAACATTCACCATGCATCATGCACATCATGTATATGTCCTCTTCAGCAATTTGCTTTGTAAAAAAAAAAGGAATCGTCCTTCAGAGGATACATACAGGAATAGTGAAAAATAGATGGCAGTAAGTGAAAGCTGAAATAATGCAACACTGGTGAGGTGTGACATATATTCCTTGATTCTTGCCAACCCCTTAGTTGGATGGCTGTTTACTATTTAGTTAGATTATTTTCTCATGACTGTGACCTCCAATGATTCTTCAGAATCTTAAGGGAAAAAAATCACTTTGCCAACTAACGAAAGTTTTAAATTAAAATGCCAGGCATAGTCTCTGGATCTTCCAGATATAAAATAGGGGCAATCATAACTGCATGCAGTCCCTGCCTATGTTATTTTTGGAGCCCAAGATGCCCCCTTTAATTACAACTGCTGAATTTTGGCAACTCCAGCTTAGTGGTAACCAAGGGAATAAGCATCTGTCCCAATATAGGTCCTTGGGGAACTCCATTGTTTATATTTGTTATATTGCAAGGTTTGTCCAATTATTCCTATTTCTATAATCTTACTGTCATTTTTTCATCAGCTATTTAACTATAAGAGAAGCTCTTATGGCATAGCTGTTCAATTTTCTCTGGAAACTTGAATGAGATTCTTTGCTGAAATCTTTTTAAAGACCAAATAAACTGTGTCTGTTGGATCACCCCTACCCACAACCATGTGGCCATTCTCAAATAACTTATATTATTGTGGTTTAGCATACCCTTCTACTGTTCTGCTCAGTTCTTTCTTTCTTGACCATATCCAAAAGAATGTTGTGGGCCTGGTCAAATCCATTTAAATATACTTTTTTCTGTAACCAATGCTATGTTTTCCCTGACTGTAACAGACAATCTGAGAAGCTAATTAGTGTGTATTACAGATTGTCCAGCCTGGTGCCAGCCTGGCATCTTATGATTCCATCTTCCATAATTTTTAATCATGGACCAAGCTGACAGATAACCAACCAATCATTGGTACTTTATAAGGTAAACAATCCCCTATCTTTCTCTCTCCTCACTGTTAGTGTGATATTGGGAAATAAGTTTTCTAGACAGGTCTTGGTTGTACACATAATCTACCTCTAGTTCCTTCTGAGTATGTTTACATAAACATTCTCAGACAAAAGCGTTATGTTATATTATAAATAATAACAAGTCTTCCAAAACAAATATTCTGAGCAAAGGTAAAACAAAGAGGATCAAGAGTCCCAAGGTGACAAAGGTTCCACAAATATAAATGTGTAGCAATAATGGCAAAAATATTACAAATGAAACTACCTAACAAACTGTGTATATAAGAGTACAAACACAAAATACCGAAGACAACTGATGGAGAAATAAGGGATAGCATGTCAAATTAGTGAATTCTGTTCCTGTAGAAATACTATGACATCTCATAGGTAAAATTTTGAAAACAGCTTTTTCTGATTAATCTAGACTTTTTGAAAAGGAGGAAAAGTTCACCGAACTTTTTTTTTTAAGTTAACTTTAACCAGTCTCAGAGTTTTCTTCCTCTTCTTTCAGAATAGACTGACTTTTTCTGCTTATGCTGAGTGACTATTATTATTTTTGCAATAGCTGGGAACCATCTACCTAGGAGACTGGCAAAGTCAAAGAAAAGGAAGTTTTGAAAAGATTCATAGCATGATTCAACAGCACAGGATATGACTGGCATGATGTCAGCTGGACACAGTTTGAAGATAACTTCGGAATGTTTTAGCACATAACTGAACCACAGTCTTGCTTGACAGTCTCGTCTGTCTACAACAGATTGTCCTTTCTGCCAGCTATGTTAACGATTTGTACTGGAGCCTTTTTTCTACAACCTCTTCCTTTTACAGTGGCACACCCTCAGTAGGCTTCTCATCTGTGCATCCAAACCAAACACATATGGTATTGGATAATGCAAAATATTTTATTAGCAAACAAATATAATAGCTGTTTACAAGGATCTAGACTCTGTAATTAGGGAGAAGGGATTTCTTTTCTGTTTAAAATGAACTACCTTCCCATCTATACAATGTGTGGCATTTTATCATTAATTCAAAAGATGGTTTACTATAGCCCAAGGATTAAATCTGTAACGCAAGGCCACTCTCATTAAAGCTGCAATCCTGATGCCATCTGGCCCATAAAAGAAGACTGTTGTTGTATCTGGCCTTTCAACATTGTTCCATATCTTCCAGCAAATACCCCTTTGAAGGATGTGTATGCATGAATGCACATACGTGCACACAGAGAAAAACAGAGAGATAGAGACTAAATACAAGATTTACTTTGAATCCAATGTTTATTGTTGATTCAAATATCTGGTTGCAAGGATGCTTCACATAAGTCAGGGTGACTCCAAATGCAGGTGAAGAATTCACTTCCTTAGTAGCAACCACATTATATAATACATGTAAGGAATTAATAGAACCAGAGAGATTGAATGTCCTATGAAGATCGTTTGCTTGACATAGAATGATTTGAAAGAGTAACATGTCAAATTTGTAAAAACCTAAGAAAACCATCAATAGATCTGGCCGTAGGCTCTAGTCGAGCATCGCAACTGGCCAGCTGTATGCATTTGGAAAGCTCAGAAGAATTTTAAAAATGAGAGCTCCTTTCCCTATCATTTCCACTAACCAATATTAAAAGCACACCACCCATGATTTAGAAGATCATAAATAACTATAAATATTAGTATCCACTGATAGTCTGATTCTCCTCCATGAACCTGCATAGTATCTTTATAAATTATTATTATTAATTATGTGACCTCAAGTAGTTGTCAACTCTTAGCATGACAATCTGTCCCATCCAAATTGACAATTATCTCTTCAAGTGATGCAAGCAAATTCTGCAGTTTAACTATGCGCTATGTTTTTTTCTCTCTCTTTCTGCTGGTCCTGAATCTTCCTACATTTAGTTTTACATTATATATTGTGAATTCTATATCAGAAGTTAGACAGTATGTATTTCTTTGTTGCATAAGCTTTTTCATACAGTATAGTTATATTGGTTTATTTATTTGTTTGTTTATAGGACTTATATGGCCACCTATTTCATACAATGATTCTAGGTGGCTCACAACAATCCATAAAACATAGTTAAAAACATATGCTTCCCCCCAGGTGCCAGACCAAACATCCTCACAACTCAACCTCCCATCCTAGCCCAATACTGGGGGAAGAGCCAGGTCTTCACAGCCCTGATGTGATGGAATGGACTTATGAAGGCCAGGCTCAGGGAGATAAGCATGTTCTTAGCCCCCAACAGGAGCATGGGAAGTTCAGGAAGATGAGCCTGGCACCTCCCTGAGGAAATCACGGTGTTGTGGCTGGCTGGCTTGGGAACTAGGGTTCAGTCTGGGGAGATTTCTGTCTGGAGGTTGAAGCTAATAAATGCAACAGAACTGTATTTGCATTGTCTCTTGGAGTTTTTTGGGCTGAACCTGACACCTTAGGATAATAACCTCCCATAAAGTTTGTAGCGTGTACCCTCTTAAACATGTGAATCAAGTTTATATTTTCATAAAACAGCTATGCTGAATGGATTTGATGGACTTTGTAAAGGCCTTTGAGTTGAGCTTGACCTATGGTGACTTTATGGATACATCCATCTTTTCTGGGAAACAGAAAAGGCTTGCCAATGTCTTCTTCCAATATATATTTTACTTCCCAGTTTCGCTGTAGCCTTGGCCTTCCATCCAAGTATTGTTTCAAGGGCAATCTTATTAGCTTAATCAAGCAATATTGTGGTGGAGCTGGCCATATAATTACACCTATTATAATCCTATTCAATTTGGTTGTTAACTATTTAAAAAAAAAAAATAATTTCTCCTAATGGCTTTTGAGTGCATATATAGCTGTATTGTCTAAAATCAATAAAACATTTGTTAGAACTAACATTCCACAGCAATGTACAAATATTTGCCTGACTAAAGTTATGAAACTCAAATATTACCTAATTCAGATCCATAACATTACAACTATGTTTCCAATAATTGTTTACTGTTGTTAGCTAACAAAAAAAGCAGTGACTTACTAAGCAATCCAGAATGGACTACATATGGATTCTTATAGTAACTAGAAACCTCACATATAACGTACAATCAATTACAATTAATTAATGATTCTATCATGGTTACATATAGAACTAATTGATATACATAACTCATTTTTTTCTTTGATTTTGGAGAAGAACCCTAGTAAGTGTTTTTCTGAAAGAGAACTTTGAATTCATGACATATTTGCAAGATGTTTGCACTTTGTAAGCCAACGTTCATTATATTTCTGTAATGTTTTAATGACATTTAGTACCAATATCTAGTTAAGAATTTAAAACCAACACCCATTTTAAGTCTCCAACAGCACAGGATGAAGAAACATTTCACTTATGACATGAGAGTGTGTGAATCAAAAAAGTTTGGGCGACTTCCTTGACTTGCATTTCTTTTTTTAAAGTAAGAAGGGAACCAGCTATGTTAACATTATTTCTAAACAGACTGTGGCCAAGTGCAGGGAAGAAATAAAACCTGGGAGACCAATGGGTAAGGTAAGTAAAGGAAATATTTGTATTTACTTTTTGGCCTAGGATGGTACTTTCCATTGCCACTGCATCAGGGAAGAAATGATTCAGTCCTCTGTGTGAGGGCTCAGAGGAAAACTTATTGGGATCTGGCACAAGATTTGACTCTCAAACTGACACCCAATTTTCCACTTCAGACATAGTTCCCATTGTGAGCCCTTTGCTTCATAGAACTTTCTTTGCCTTCTCTCTCCCCCCATCTTCTCAATTTCAGCAATAGATGATTTCTGAAGGCCTTACACTTCCAGCTAGCTTTGGTTCTTCAATTATACCATTGGCTTCTGACTCAAAGTATAATTACACAGGACAGTTTTACTGAATTAAATCTGCAGAACTTGCTTATTTTGGACATGAGAAAGTAAACAAACAAGGAAGGAAGATCTTTACATGACAGTTGAACCAAGTTTAAACTTGGGCTTTTTGTTGACAACAACAACATTACTTGCAAGCTTCACTACCAAGGCAGAATAGGGTCCCTTAACTTTTATAGCAAGGACCAGACTAAAACCCTTGGCCTTTTTCATTTCCATTCTTCTCTATCTTCCTTTTGCCTTAGAACTATTTTATTTTGAACAGATGCAACTGTGAATAAAAACTGGGAGAAAATATACTTTATAGAATTTTGCAATTATTGATTTTTAACATGTATTGAAATATTGATTTGTTTGGAGTTGTCTACATTTTATAGAGTACTTCTCTAAATTATTAGCTTTGAACTTCAATTAAGTATCTCATCCAAGTTCAACTTCACATGCAATAACATATTTTGCCCATTTAGTGAACTCTTGATGTCTATAATTTACCATTTTAACAGCTTTATTAAAATGATTTAAGTGATTATTGGTATGTGTTATTTTTGTTATTTTTGGTCAATGTATTATGTTATTTTTCTCTCATTCTGCACAGTCCTACATACCAAAAAATATCCTGCATAAAAGAAATAAAAATAAGGTCAAAGGATATCAACTTAAGCCTCTGCAGCTGTTTTTGTCTTCATTTGAGCAATATTGCATTGACAGATAATGAGACCCTAAAATGTTATTATGTTCCCTTTGGACATGGGCAAAGCAACTGGATATGCAAGGTTGTGGATCACAATCAAAACCTAAGCTTGTTCTAAAGCATCTTCTTTGCTGACTTCCTAAATGGAAGAAGAGTATGGGGATAAGGCTGGGAGAGGCCCACTCTCAGAAATGAAGCAGAATGCCAACTGCCTTATTACCTGAGTGGAAAATTCACAATAGGCCTCTAGACAAGAATGTGCAATCTTTTGGGGGCATGGAGCTATACTACAATTGATTTTTTTCAGCTTGCAACAGTTGCAGAGTTGGGATAGAGATGGTGTGGTAGCAGCAAAAAAGTGGGGTCAGGATTGTCAAACCATTATTAGTTTTATTTTTCCTCCTGCATTAGAAGTTGGGCACCCTTATTTCCCTAACCTGTAAACCAAATGTTTGTCACCATTTTCAGGTGCATTATTTTGGGAGATGTCAGAGGAGCTGAGAATCACGTGCAGCCTGCCCAGCATGATTTTGTCTGATCTACAGATATCATAATTTGACATTTTCCATATCACCTTAAAAGCAAAATTTATGAAGTTCCTCATAGCTTTTTGCCTAATATCTAGCACCAGCTCAATAGAAAGATAGGTTTGGAATTATTGTAACTTTAAGCACAACGTCCCCCAATAATATTCCTTTGTTATTTATAGAAAGACCTTTACTCAGCAGCAGGAACAAATGAATTAGCTTTTATGGAAAATTATCTTGGAAATAGCCTTTCAGTCTAAAAAAATATTCATGATCTTTAACAGATGACTACTTTAAACCATAGAATGATAGCTTGATCATGCTCTTTGGCTATATTTTGTGGGCTTTTCTCATTTTCATTTCTGGAGACAGATTTCTGGAAAAAAAACTTTGGTAATAAAATTGGCTTGCAAATTGTTGAACAAATTTCCCTAACTAGAATACATAAATGGCTAATAGCTTTGGCCTACGAATCAGATCAATGGAATCCACATCTAAGCTTTGATTATTGGAACACCCATGTAGAAAAAGAACAAAAATAAAATATTGCTGGCTAAGTAGTGTTGCTGTCTGAATGTCTTTCCTATGATGAATTCCAGAGAGCCTTCACTACTGATTTTGTCCTGGTAATAAAGTAGCAAAACACTCCTTATGATGCACTAACCATAAAAGCATTATTGCTCCACAGCAGTCATAGCAATCAAAGCATTCAAGGTCATGATGTTTTTAAAAACAAGGATACCAAATTTGGTGAAGAGAGCTTGCTATCTTGCCACAATCCCCCCCCCTTTTTTTTTAATGAATAGTGGGCAGTGAAGGCAGATTTTATATTGGTTTGTATTCTCAGCTGCTTTAGCCATATTTGCTATGCCGTTAGCAGTGAGAGAAGAAGTTTAAAAATTTCAGAATACAAAATACTGCTATTTTTGTACTTAAAAAAAGCTTAAAAACTACACCAAATAAGACAATCAGTATTCATATTTTATGCTATATAAACTTAACCTCAAGGGAAGTCTCTCATGTAATATCTAGTATCAGATCGCTTAACTATGCACTGAATGCTCTAAAAACAGATGTGAATAGGGTGAAGAATTGGTAGCCCTCCAGATATTACTTACTCCCAGTGTTTCTAACCTCTAACCATACTGACTGGCTGTTCAGAACTTTGGGAAATCAACAATCCTTTAAGAAAATGTATTAAGAGCGCAACCCAACATCTGTCTATTCAGAAGCTCAGAATTGAGTTCAATGGCATTTATTCTGAGATTAAGTGTGTAAGGAAGCCACATTTACAATTTCCTCCAAGATTTAGCTTGTCCATCACTAACTGAAAAATCATTGAAACATAGGCCTTCATAGAACTGCTGGTGGATTTAATGGTACCAAGACTTACTATAGCCAACCAATTAAAATCATAGAAGAAGCTTTATGCATGATTGGAACAATACAGGAAATTCTAGTAAAGATGCTGCTCAGCTAAAATGTAATTCAGTTCTCCATCTTCAGTATTTCTCAGGCACCAAAATAAATGAGAAGGAATAAGAGTCATAGCTTTATAGATTCTTCTAATATGTTTCAATGCAAGCGCTCCCATACTGGCATTAAATAAGCTTGAGTATTCTAAACTTGAAAATCAAAGTTTACTTTTCCTGATTGCAAAGTAATATTTAGAGGTTTAATTAACTGGGAGGGTCCAAAATTAATTGTCTTCTACAGATTGTCTTATCCTAATGACATCTGTGAGAAGTTGCATGCTCTATAAAAAGCATGTACAGTAAGGCAGTTGCAGAAAAGAAGAAACTGGAACTGAACATCCTGGAAAATGTGGCATAAATGGCTAGCAGGAACTTGTGTGTTTCATTCTCTGGATTACACATATCTGGATGTGTGTTAAAAAAGTTCTAAACTAAAGGGTAGCATTTCACTTTCTTCTGTTAAGTTGATTAGAGCTGTGGAAACATGCAATCCCCATGTACTCTAAAGCACCTTTTTGCTTTCACGTCTTGAAGCATTGCAGAGCTCTGATGAGAATCATATAACATGTAACATATAACATGTATATAACATACATTAACACACATAATAAGGAATAATGCAAAGTAACTAGCTCACACTGGCAGAGTTACGTCAAGTAATTAACAGTCTTATTAAACATTAAAACTGCAACTCTATACTTACTTGGAATTAAACATACTGAACTTAGTGGGACTTCTTTGTTGACCAGACCTGTGCCAGACTTAGAACTGCTTGTAATAATAGTACCATTAATAAATTAAACTTGTATGCTGCTGAACTCCCAATGATTCTGGGCAGCTCACAACAATCAAACCAAGAAATTACAATAAAAGTGATAAAATATGGCAAGAATGACAGATGAGATGGAACAGAGCAAGGGGTTTAACTCTCTCTTGCCAAAGCCCTGGTTGAGGAGCCAGATCTTCATGGCTCTTGTAAACAGCAGCAGAGTGAGGGCTATCCAGATCTTGGAGGGAACCTCATTCTAGAGGGCAGGTGCTCCTACAGAGAAGGTGTGCTTCTTTTTTAACTGAAGACACCTGGAGCATGCCAACCCTGCAGGATTGAAGCATCTGGATAGATGTTATAGGAGACCGGTAGTCCCTCAAGTAACCAGGCCCTATGTACCTTGAATCAACCTGGAAGCAAACTGGCAACCAATACAGCTTGTGAAGCAGAGGTCTTTCATAGGTATACTGAGGTATGCCCATTACTGTTTCTGCCACTGCATTCCAGACCAGTTGAAGCTTCTGGGTGTCTTCAAGGGCAGCCCCATGTAGATCACATTGTAGTAGTCAAGCTGTGAGGTAACTAGAGCATGAGTGACTCTCTGAAGATACACCCCCCCCCCCCAATCTAGGAAAACGCTCATCTGGTGCACCAGATGAAGATGAAGTTTGTAAAATTCACCACTTAATTAAGTGTGCTTTTTGTTAACTTTCTGAAGGTTAAGCTGAGAGCTATTTAAATTGTATTATACAATATATTAGTTATATATTTTATTTCTATAAAAATATGTTATCTGAGCACATTTGAACAACTAGAAAATTCACTTTTGTTTTGGGGGAACTAAATATTTGTCCAGAGATGCATGTATTTAAACTCAGGTTTATTTAATAGTTTTTAAGAGCTGCTGAGACCTGGGCATTTCTACTGGAAAAGGAATTGAGATACGTTCATTCAAAGAGATATAAATGAAAAATGTAAAAACTTCTAACTGAAAATGAACAGCCAGGGACATTAAAACCTGATTTTTTTGCATAAGCAAGTGTGATATGGTAGAAGATGAGAAACAAGCCAATGGCTTGTGTTTATATGGATTATTTCTATAAAACTGCAAGCTTTGGTGCTAACATACCTGAATCTGAGAGTTATTCCCATGTTATACTTTGGTGAGAAGACATGCATGTTGAAAAATAACATAGAGAAGAAAAAGAAAATTGTACATTAACTTTTTCAGGAAGGCATTTGTTCCACCCAACTGAAAAGAAGCTCAGGCATCATGTATTCTATGTCACAATATATTACCAGAATGTACATAGCTGCAGGTTTTAATAGTTTAATTATAGTTTGTCATATATTAGAATACCTTACTAGCTTTTGGTGTTTCTAGATTCCCTAAGTAGAAGACACGCTGAAATAATAAATAAGCAATTTGCATTCATTAATGTAACTTCATTGTGCTTATTAAATGTTATATTCATACAATTATTGCACTTTAAAGGAGATACCGACAGTTCAGGCTGGTTTGGCATTGGCCTGGAGGTTTGTGGCTTGGACTTAGGTTTAGCAATTAAGGAAACAGGCAAATCACTCTCTGCCCAGGAAATATAGGCCAAGGTACTGACAGTATTGCTAGAAATATGCTAAATATCTGCATAAGAAACTCACAGATTCCCTAGAACAAAAGCAAGTCTTGACTGATAAGCAAACAGGTTTTAGGATAGGACAGTTGATCATGGACTGGTACATAATCCTAAACTATTTAGCACAACAAATATTTATCTCAGTCTCAATGCATACTTTATGATGCTTTTAGATCTGAAGATGTTTTTTTATTCAATTAAATATGGCAGATATGAATAATTGTGATGTTCCATGAGAAGACATAAATGTGAGTCAGATGTAGAGCAAGGGGAAGTTTCTTGTTCCCAGTTCCCACTATAAGAGGAGTTAAACAAATTTGATTTCTGGGTCCTTTCTTATTTAATCTTTATATAAATTCTTTCATTCAAGCCTTAACAAAAAGCGAATTTCACCCTGAGGCTGACTAATACACCATTCTTTGTTTTACTTTATGTGGATGATGTGATCATACTTTCCCTGACACAAGGTGGTCTTTGATGGAGTCCATCAGCCTTAGACACTATTGTAGGAAAGAAAAATTAGAAATTAATTATAGTAAAACAAAAGTGGTTGTGTTCACAAAATGATGTGGTAATCACCTGCATAATTGGAAAATAAATAGCAATCAGACTGAACAAATTAAGAGCTTTAAATGCTTAGGAATTGTTTTTCAATCTTCTAATGCTTAGAAGGAATTTAAAAAAAAACTGTTTCATCTTGTGTCTGAAACACTTCCAATGCAATAATTAGATTTTTTATCCTTTGTGGAAATAACCAGGTTCTGTTGCAACCACACTATTCAGGGCCAAAATGCTGAACCTAATACCTTATAAGGCACAAATCTGTGTCCATAAAAAGATGCAAAGAAACTTGGAAGTAATTCAGTACAGATTTTTAAGAACAATGCTCCGTGTTCCTCACGGCATTTCAAATGCAAGTTTGAGGTTGGTGCTTGGTTGCGTGTCAATAGAGGTCGTCATGAGGATTTGCTAATTGAAATATTGGCTAAAATTAATTTGCAGGATGGTGGAGCGATCCTTAATCCAGATAATCCTCACTGACAAGTTTGATTTCTCATGGGAAAAAGTGCATAGGCTCAGATTTGACTTACTGTGGATTCTCAGCTCAGTTCTTATTAACTCTAGAGCTTGAAAGGACTGTACAAGAAGTCAGACAATGTGTCTTGGATTTAGAGTTAAAGAAGGGCAGATGCAGCATTTGGTATAGGCCAAACTGTTGGTCTTAAATCTCCACTTCTCCTCATAAGGCTTAAGACTATTGTTACCTCTTTAAACCCCTCCCATCCCCCAAACATACAAAAACAACCATACAAAAACAAAAAGACCCCACAAGTTTGGCCCTGCCCATTCCAGTGTTGTCATAATATCACCAGACATATCCAGCAGGGTACAAAAACAAAAATGCAATTCTCAGGCCATAGAAAGTTTGAAGGATTGGATTCCCCTCACTAGACCACTTCCTACTCCTTTGAATATCTCTATTCAGAATATTTGCATCTATTACTGTACATGCAAGTTAGATGTGATCAGCTGGTATATCCTGCTGTTACCCAACTGTAGATGAATTATTGTCTCATATTTGAAAAAAAATATCTTCAAAGTGTATGTTGAGGCTATTGATTCCTGGACAACTCAAGGGCTCATGTTTACCATTTCCATCATGGAGCCATCTCAAATTATCACCCTACAATAAATGTGACTTTTAGAAAATGGTATTTTGGAGTTGGGAAATTCTACATATTTTCATCTTATGGTTAGAACATGTCTATGCTGGTTGCCCAATGGGCAATGTAGTGTAACTTTTTTCTTCTTCTAAACTTCAGTTACTTTTTAATATTGCTGGCAACACTGTTTGTTTAAGAATATGGCTCCACTGTATTCCACTCCCACTCAAAGAACTGATTCCAGAAAGCAGTGCTAGACATTTATAGCTCTGTAATTGGATTCCAGCAGCTCCATTTGAGCTCCAAATGAAAAGCTCCACTTTTCAACTTCTACATGAAAACATTTGAAAGAGTGATAAAGGAATGTGAGCTGACACATCAGAAATAACTTTGTTCTTCCTCCTTTGCATCTAATATAGCCATGGCATTATAGTGATGTCCTATAGCAGGACTGGATTACTGCCAGTTAATTAACATTGAATCCCAGAAGATGTAAATACTGATTCTGTGTAGTTGCCTATCCTGAGATATTGCATTAGCACTCTACATGACATCTGGATTTAAGAGAGATCTTTCATTACAGGAATCTGCATATCGCTGGATTCTGTATTGGACTTTCTAAGTCCCTAAATTGCATATTAATATTTTGCAAAGATATTATTTTCTCTTCTGAAGATGCAAGCAATTGTAAAAGATATTATTCATTATCACTTTGGGGAATGGATTTGATAGAATTAGTACAACCAGCTGTGCCCTCAGTTTATGATGTTTGTTTTTATTTTCTTAAACATGCTGATTGTAATAAATTCAGACAGAATAAATGCCGATGCGTTCAAACTAAATCTAGTTGCAAACTAGGAAGACAAACAACATGAACATAACTAGATCTTACAGTAGGCAAGAAAGCATCATTGTCTGACACAGCATCATTGTTTCTTGAAATATGTTTTTTCTCAGTATAAAATTTTAGAGCTATGCATGTATAACTGTGAATTGATTCAAGAGATGAAAAATATCTATTGACTTATTGTGAGTTGAATTTCTATAAGTCATACAGTACATATGCAATAAAATTCAAGGTAGTATAAATTGGCCTTCAATAAATATATGTCAATTATCATATGGCTGTTGTGCAAATAGTCCCACTTTCAAGCCTTCCTGAAATTCAAGAGTGAGTGCGCTATCAGATCTTTAGTGGGAGGCGGTTCCAAATGGTAGGCACTATCACGGAACAGCAGTCCTATCATCATCATCATCATCATCATCATCATCATCATCATCATCATCCTTTTTTTTTTTTTTTTTAGCCTGTGAATCATTTTAATAATTGCAGATTTGTCCAATCTGGTATCCTTCAAATATATTGGCAATGCCACAATTCTTTGCCAGAGCTCAATGTTCTTGGAATTGTCATCCCAACAGTGGGAAAGGCAGTTAGAGAGGCTGTCCAACCTTCTTTCCTAATTTTAAGGGTATCATAGAAATGCTACATCTGTAGCTACATTTCACCTTGTTTTCTCACATATACATTCTGAGTAAGAATCAAACACAATTAAATGATCCAGCTATCTTCTTGTGCTTGATAACTATATCATGCTTTCCTTAGGCAGAACTGCAGATGTTGTTCTGCTTCCAATTTTAAATCAGCTCTGCCCATTTCAGGGCAAGCTTTTCACAATAAGGATAGGAGTATACAAATGATTACTAATTTTCAGATCCTCTAATATGTATCTTCATGCAGCTGACAATACAAATTAATCTTCTTAGGGATTAATATGAAAATTTTCCTCAAGGCAGAATTTCTTCTAAAATTGCTGTTCGTTCTTCCTTCACATACTGTTTCAGATTTACTTTGGTTGTTCAGATTATACAAAGAAGAGAACTGACTTTAGGTAATCTTTCTGCTAGAATACATACTGCCAACCTCATATGATTTCTTTCACAATGGAATGTTCATATATAACATTATTCTTGCTATCAAATAAACAACCATCATTACAAAATATTCCTTATGTAGTCTATTCCTGTCTTATCATGGTAAAATTCCAACTGTGCTGCAGGAAATCGTCATTTCTGAGACACTCATCATGATCTTCAGTAAGGCCAGACAAGCATCCACTCCAGCTAGTTTTCCAACACAGGCAAAGGGGCTCTGAATGTATACAGAGACAAGGGGTCTGATCATGTAAGGCAATAATGAGGGCAAGGATATATAATTAATTCATTACAGAACTGAAAGAGAGAATTCTCTAAAACATTCTATAATACAAGAAAATATAGGTGGGAAATACTGTCTGAGAATAGACCATTTTAAGTGCCAGGCTCACCTGATTTGTAAGATTCCCAGACATTCAAAACCAGCATTATGTGGAATGACTTGAGCAGTTTATCCATCCAAAACAGTGAGAACAGCATAGCAATTTAGACTGAATTGCTGGTCCTTCACCTCCCCCAGCTTTTCACATACTATATTATAGGACTTTAGATGCCTCTTGTTATTTTTTAATGAACCACAAAATACTGTTCACATCTAATTTTTAACCACATTCTCACATGTCAAGGTACACAGATTATTCTTAGTTCTGTCTTCTGTGCTTGATTTAAGATACATTTTTTCCTTATTTTCTCTCTGTGGAAGGCATACTCATCTAGACAGAATAAAATGCAACTCCTGTACTGAATTAACCATGAGAAATGAAATTCCTTTTTTACTATTTAATATTTCTTTACCTTTCTTTTTCAATTAAAATCACTATACTTCTCAGATCTTTGAGGATATTAGCTTGTCTTTGCAATTTTTTATGACAGACATTCCTTTAAATTATGTTTTTACTATTTATGGCACTTTAGGTTGTTTATATCCATTCGCTTTTTTTACTGAAGCATATGAAAGGTCTATAAAAAAAAAAAAAAAAACTTTTAAAGGCTCTCCACAAGATAGGATTAAAACATTCTGCTTGCTGACATGCAGTTATATCTAATACTAAGCTTTTTAGATTTTTAGTTTATCCCTTTTTTTAATCACATAGGGCAAGGTTACATTTAAATCCTTCCCAGAGATTTATGGGAAAAAGCAGTAATATGCATAAGAATTTACATGGGAATCTAACTAGCATAAGAAGGAAAAACTGACTTATCCCCCACCCAAAAAAACCATCATGCAGTAATTTTCTGAATCATTTTGTCCAAAATGTATCATTTCACTCTCAAATTTTACAAAAAATTATATCATTTCCTCTTTTCTACAAATCAGCAAAACACTAATTCCCTTTTTCACAGGGGAATAAACAGAGCCACCAAAAATTCATGTTTGGTCAGAATGAAAACATCTTTTAGGATGTAATTTCTTTTTTTTTTTTTTAATTCTGGCTGTAACTCAACATATGTTTACTAGAAAGTAAAATCCATTTAGATTCATGGGAAACATAAATAGGATTGTACTTTTACTATATGAAATATAGCTGAACAGCTGAAGAAAAAAATAGATTGGGGAAATGCTATTAAATAAATGAGCACAGGGCTGTGTGAAGCTTTTCACCCCTTTCTGTAGCTTCTTGTTGGGCAGAAAACACATGAAAACATACTAAAAGCACTTAAATCAATTTAACATAATTTTAAAGAAGGAATGTATTCAAAAAATGTATTCCTTAAAAAATGTGGGGAAAACTGAAAACTTTGATTCCATCCACATGTGATGAACTATCATTGCTCCATTCACAGCAACTTTGAGCCCTCTTCTATCCCCAAAATTAAGAGCAGACCTGACTATTAGCAATTGCCCACTTCTGAAATGAATAAAGAGAAGTAAAAGTCTTTATTTCAAAATCTGACTAAATAAAAACTTATGACTTCTATATGTACAATATTTATTTATCATGAAAAGCTGATCTCTGAGTGATAAACAATATTTCTTTGGGACTGCGTTACATGAATGCATTGGATGGTTGTTGGGAACACTTATGATATATCAAGATAAACTGGAATGAAAACTGGTATTGAAACAGAAAAATTGCCACCATGGACTACAGTAAAGTTCATTAAATTGTGCCTGTCTCCTTAAACGCATAGTTGACAATGTTTGGACAGAGATTTGCCTAGAAATTAAAAAATGAACTGAGGAAACCAGCCCCCACTATATTTTGTTTTTTCATTAAATAAAGGAAAATACTGTATTTTATCAAAGATAACACAGAATTTTATTCCCTGACTAAACGCTACAGTAGAATGAAGAAATAAAAAACACATAGCTAAATACAATGTTATTAATTTACACAGAAAAGTTTTTTTTCTCCTTTAACCAAGGACTAAATATATTTTGTAAAGCTTCGACATGGAATCCAATCTATAAGCTATCTGTGTTATTACAGCAAGAGGTATAAAAAGAGGATTTTAGTTAACTGAGACAGGATTTACGCTGCACAGATTTGCTCAATGAAATAAATCTCTGAAGCTTGCAATATCTATGGCCCCACTTTTACTAATAAGATAGAATTTATTGCTGTGCTGCTGAACAGTCATTTCTATGATCAAGTCTAGAGTAGAGAAACATATAGAACTGCCATTGAAAGCTAAGAACCTTTCTTTTACTCACTTGTTCTCCTGCCAATTCCTTTTATGGATATTAGAAAAATATGTTGGCCAAAATACGAGACAAACAATTTTGACAAGTATATTATTTAAATGGCACATTCTTCTAAAATTAGCAAATAACACACTCATTTTCCAGAAATGGAATTCTTACTCCTCACAAATATTTATGCTTAGTTAATTCTGTTTGAAAAGTTTCATTTTCACTTCTATATTTTTCCCATGTTGGCTTTACTGGTTGTTTTAGACATTAGTATTATTATGTTATTTGTAAGGGCTTTAAGCTTTGAGAACTGTAATACGACTGTTATAAATATTAAATAATAATAATAATTCCATCAGAGACCAAACTAGATATGACAGTACCATAATTCATACGTAGAGTACAAAATACCTTTATTGCACCTCCATCTCAGGATTTTTACCTGCAACACCCTTGAGTTTAACTCAGCCCCATGTAAGCATTTGAGGGAAATCAGCAACTCCACTGGTAGAGTTGAAAGTCTGGATGGAGCCAGTCTTGGGGAACAAATCCAGTGCTACTCAGCACTAAATCCTACTCATCTGAAACACTAAATTTCTGTCCACAGAAATCCACATGAATCTGCCATTCTTCAAGCAAGTCTTGAAGACCTGGCTCTTTCCCCAGGTCCTGGTGGGCGGGGGGGCAGGGGGGGCGGAGGGCGGTTGTTCTCTCATATTACCAGACCTTGTCCTTCTTTTCATTTTTTTTTTTTTGTATTGACATCTTTGTTGTTGTTGTTCAGTCATTAAGTCATGTCCAATTCTTCGTGACCCCATGAACCATATCACGCCAGGCCTTCCTGTCCTTCACTGCCTCCCTGCCAAATTTGATTGGGCTTCTATATGTTTGGTTAAATAAATAAATAAGGACAGATCCTCACTGAAGTTTCTCTTAAGGTGAACATGTGATGTTTCTCAAACGCCTGATCCACTCAAGCGCATGAGGATTTGGAGATTGTGTGTGTGTGTGTGTGTGTGTGTGTGTGTGCATGTAGTCCCTGGCTAAACACCTTCTAAATGCCACTTTTCCACAAAGTAACCTCTAAGTGTCAGAACATTTACTAGTTGGTATTCTTCCTTGGAATTCAACTCAGTTTATATAGAAGGCCTTCTCCTTTTCAAACTAAGAATAGTTTATTGACTTATATTAGCTTTAAGCCAATTGGTACATTATGTTTACACTACCCTATTCCACTGGAACATTTGGCAGAACATTTGGCTATTAGAGTTTATACTGGTCATAAGACTTGCCATGTTTGTGAAGAGTAGAATGGAAGAAGAGAGAAAATAGTATATTGCAGTTTGGAGAAAGGAAATAGGATCAATGTGTTGCATATATAAGAATGAGATTTAAAAATGGGAAGATATTTGGATATTTTTAAAAGGGCTAAAGTGTTGAGCTGAACAATAATGACAGTTTATCTCTTGTATACTGGAAGGTACAATATAGTTGATTAACCTACTATCTATATGTTGGATAGTTTATAGTTTAGTTTTCAAACTCTTACTGCTCACAATCAAAGAAACTAGATTCTCACTGAGTCTCACTAGTCAGATTTATTGAAAGGATAACGTGATTACAGTGAAGAATCCTGGAAATTAGTGTACTTTAGCCCTTATTTCCCAGCAAGTACATTAAGACATGACTTTCTTGATTCCTTTGACCTTCTTTCTAACTGCTATTGACACAGGGGAGATGTTACTTCCCATTTGCCTGGCAAGGAGAAAGGCATGAAATCTATTCTGTCCCTGCTATATTTTGCAAATGTCCATTGCCTTTCCCAGGTTCAGCTAATTCCGTTATAACAGAAATAAGAGGGAAGGGTGTTATTTTTTTTATATCCAAACAAGAGAGCTGCACTATACAGTATAACTTATTTATCAGTATGTAGTTGAACTAATATAACAAATATAACACACTAGGGTGTGCTGTAAAGGACCATACAAAGAATTTGGAACAGAGGCTTCAAGAAGTTCATTGACATAAGTGAAGAACACTTCCTTGAAGTGTTAAACCAGCTGCATCCTTGGAAATGTTTGCAAGCATGATGGCTGTTCCAGTTACTGGCACAATTGTCTGCACAATTAGATAAGCCAGAAATCAGCTTCAGATTGCAAAGATGCGGTCTATACTCCTTGTGTAGAGATGCCCTGTAGTAGATGGTGTCTTTCTGAGAGTGACATTTTCGGACATGGTACCTCCATTGCGGAATGCTATGCTATGCCCAACGATTTCTGAGAGATGAAGACTTTTTAAATTATTTTCATGATGAATGGTTAGATATGTTTTATAACTTTTACCTTAAATGTTTGAAGCTTTATGAATATGTTTTTAAACTGCAAATCTCTCAGGAATTTGTGATGTACAGAAGGGTAAGAAATGCTTGGAACAAATATCTTAAATGTAACAAGTTAAACCTGTTCTGTTCCCCAAAGATTTGGGGCCTAATTGATGAATGATGGTTTTTTTCCCCACTCTGCTTTGTACTTGGTTATATTAAATATATTTTATTTTTCAATATCATGTGGATATTATTTTTGCTTTAGTTATATGTAAATCATTTTTTTGGACCAGGATGAATAAGTTGGCATGGCATAAATATTTTCAGTAAATAAAGAAACTCATACAACATGGCAGCCCAACAGGTTTGGGAAACCTGCTCAGTTCATTCTTTTTATGGCCACATCTGTCTACTCAGATGTAACCATGGAGACATATTCTAATCTCTTCCCTGCTTACATTTTCAAATCATGCCAGCATTAACAAAAACAACAACTGGGACTAAAGTATAGTATTATCACATTGGCACAACTTGCAGCACTCAAGGTAACAAAACCTATACAAAAATCTATAACTCTCCACTGAAGATAAAATTTAAAAAGCAGAGGGAAGTGGTGGGTGGAATTGTTCCCATAAGGACAAATCTGAAGTCTGACCACATTTCTGGCTGAGAACTTAATCCATAGCAGTCAGTTATCAGTCACAAATCCACTGTAATTGCTCAGGCAGTATAAAAGGGATTTATATGTCAGTAGAATGAAGGTCTTAGTTGTACTGAGTTTCAAGCATTCATTATAGAACCATTTCATATTCCTGTCAATCTGTCATTTATTTGAGGTGTCTGCCGTACAGAGAAGTTAATCCAAATGAATATAAGGCCCATGTAAGAAGATTCTGTTCATCTCTATAGTTCATCGGCTTGAGGAATTACTGCTTTGGTAAAGCATTATAAATAAGGGAAAGAGACTCTATGTAGATTCTTTTAAGTGCAATAATAATGTGCATGTGTGTGTGTGTGCATCTGTTACTTCTCTCTTTGCACTATTTTTGCCTTTGCCATTAATATCTGCAAAATATCAAATACCACATTAGAACCACATAAGTGTCCATTCCCTTCTGTTCCATTCTATTCCCCAGAATTCTTACATATGAGGTACATAATAGTGAACAAAATACTAAGGAAAATGGTTTTATTTCAGGAAACATTAAATAAAAACTTGAGAAGAAAGACTCCATTTAGGAGGTGTTGTGAAGCCCTTTACCTGACATCTCTTTTTTGCAGCTTCTCATGTCAGGAAATTATGACCCTAACTATGAGAAAGTATTCCAAAAGCAACATTTTATCTATTATTTTCTCGTCCATATGCTGTAGCAGAAACATAAGTAGAGTGAGCTGCAAAATCCAATGAATCTACTGCTGGCTTTAATACAATTTCTTATTTATACTTAGGGCGTTTCAGTCATGGAACGTTTAAGCTGTTTCAGATTGTTAGAACAATACAAGGAGGGACTCTTTTGTAGGAAATAATGATTATATTTTGAATTCTATCCTGCTTTTTTCCAGCTTAAATAATACTTCATTTATTTAAAAGGTTTTACTTTCATAGTTTGGAACATGAGCAAATAAAAGATTGAGAAAATCTGTTGACCTTGCAGTCATACCTGGATTTTTACTATGAACCCATATATAATTTTAATGCATGTGAGTTGTACAATATTTACACATAGAATTGTTTTTATATGTTTTTACCACCCCAAGAACCTTTTGGATGGATTTTCAACATAAAGATTTCAATCAATCAATAAACCAGTCAACTGTAAATAAGGAAAGGTAATTGATCAAAGCAGCGCTTCTGATTTCCATATAATTCAAACCAACACCTAAACTCTTAACTGAACAGAAAGAAAAAAAATGGCCCTGAATGCCGACTGATAGATCTCACAACTAGCTAGTCTTTTGTCTAAGATATACTCAAGGACATCACACACACTGGATTCCTGGCAAGATGATGTATAACTGCAACTATGATATCTCAGTGCTTATTATTAAGTTACCCAGGAGTACCAAAAACCAAATAAGAGGATACAGTGAATACATCAACATATAGTACAGTTTGGTTGCAAAATCAAAAGACTAGCAGTGATTCAAGAATCTACTTCATGCTTATATCTATGACAAGTGTTCCATATATAGAAGTGGCAATGGGGCTGATCCCAATGTTGGATGTTTCTCCAGCCCTGCCTTTCCTTGACAACACATTTCACAGGGTTTCTGAACAGAAGAAGCACATCATTTCCATATATATAAATCCCTGCATAGCTGGGCAATTTTGTGTTGAAGGCAACAGTACAGTCTATACATAGATCCCCATTATTCTTATAATAGATGAAACGAATTAAAAAAAAATACAAGTCTGCTATATCTAAAACAATACAGCCATCATTCCATCAGTAGCCAAAACAGAATGTGGACATTTATTGGTGAAGTAAATGTAACATTACATTACAAGGAATCCAAATTTCCAGAGATTGACAGGCATCTAATAATCTGCATTGCTTAGAACCAGTGGAGAGAAGTGATGAACTTTGGCAGCAACAGGCATACTTAATGACAGAAAAACATCCTGACATTAAGATTCATGGCTCTATTGGGAACTGATGATTGAGAGGCATTCACACAGAGGGATTCAATTTCTGATTACTGTACCATATTGCCACTTCACCTCACCTCACCTCACCTCATCTCATCTCAACCCATGCCACACCCCACCCATATCCCACCCCACCATGTCCTGCCTTTCTTCCAGGAGTATAGCCATTAAATAAAAATGGATATTTACAAAGTTAATTTGAATGACTCCTGGCTATAATCCCGTTTGAACTTTAAATGCCTCAATGTCCCATTTCCTGGTCAGAAAAGTAATGAGACCAATATAAGTTTGGTCACCCCTAGTCTCCATCTTTTACTCATCCACCTGCAATGTAGAGGATAATTATAACAACATAGATCACAGGATTGTTGTATAGTTAGTACTGGGTAGCAAATATTACAGATTGCTGGTAAGCTCCCCTTCACTGGATGTGTTCAAGCAGAGGCTAGACAGCAATCTGCCTGGGAAGATTCAGCCTGGATTTCTGCATTGACCAGGAGTTGGGAACCTTCCAACACTATGATTCTATAATTCTACAACTGGACCAAAGTGTTTTAAATGCTTGTGTTATTCTATTCAGGGCCAGCCCAAACATTAGGCAGATGATAAAGGTAACATGAACAAGAGCTGATTATTAATATTTGTTGTTGCTGTTGAGATTTATTGCCTCTGAAGGAAGGTGGTGTATGTGATACTTTCTATCCAGATGGCAACATAACTTGGCTGGCCTAGGGTATTATGATCCTCAATGTGAAAGAATGCTATTTGTCAATCTGCCTCCAGCAACATAATCTTTTAGGCTTGCCCTGCTAATATTTGTACAGTAACATAAACCTGAAGTATACAGTATGCAGAGCCTGATGGACTGCTTTGCAGACTTGTTTGCAGTAGGAACCGTTTTCCTGTGATTTGGTACACTTTTACCATTTTGATATTTTAGAAAGTTCACACCGATAAAAGTAAACGCCAAGCTCTCCCTGGCATCGGTGCAACATTTTATGCTTCAGATGCTTTTAGTCCTGAGGTAAAACAGTGGATATTGAATAGATGCCCAATCACAATTATTGTTCTTCTCGCCCCCACTTATTGCTAGTAGTCTCTGTGAACCATCACTCAAGAATCATATCAACTGAGTCCATTATGAAACATTTATTAATTTTATATGGAATTAGTGTAAATAACTCATAAAATAACTGCTCCACTTAGCTGAGTTAAATTTATATGCATTCCACTCTTCAGATGAAGATTCCTATGAGTAATATTTCTTTGTAAAGCTCCGAAAATAAAATTCATATTGCAAGGGGTGCGTAAGATTCAACTTCTAACTTGCCATGCTATGAAAGGTTAATCATCTGTAGTCATTCCATGTGGACAACCCCTAACATTTCATCTCTTTGAGTCATTTGTCACAATAAAGAATAGAGATAAAAGAGACAAACTTAGATTTAGTTTCATTCCTGAAAACATATATTTTTGAAGTAAGCCCCATTGAACACATTAAACATCTAGGATCGTGCAGTTGCACTATACAATATACAAATACCACATTGACGAGCTAATTTATACAACAGAAAAACCTAAAGGCTCTTTGGGCCAAGTTTGACTTCCGGTGACCTCATGGATGCATCCAGGTTCCGTTTTTTCGCAGGAACATAGAAATAGTTTGCTCCTGCTTTCTTATGTCACTGCCTTCTTTCCACTGTCCAATTTAGCTTAGAGCCTTGAGATTGCCTTGCAATCCTCCATCCAAGTACTAACCAGGGGCAATCCTACTTAGCTTTTACTGAGATCAGGCAAGGTTAGGTAGGTGCCATCATCTACTAAGTTTTTTCCAGATTTCTAATTACCATAATGACATTATCCTATTTTATTCAGCAGAATATTTCCCACATTTGAAATGTTATTGTATAGGAGCAAAACTAACATGCTTGGAGGACACTTTCATTGTACCCCAACCAACTAGAAAATGCTCTATCCAGCACCAACCAACCAGGCAATTATAAGTCCGGTCCTCTGGGAAGTCTTTCAGCAGACTTCAGAGTGACCCTGTCCTTGAGGGCATCCAGAATGATAATGAAAACCAACTCTTCTGGAGAACCCTCTAACTAGCTGGTAAATTTAGCCATTGATATTTATTTTTGTCTTATTGGGGATCCGTTAGTTTTATCTTGAACTTTATGGCTTATTTTATTTTGTTTTAAACTGCTTCCTGTATTTTAAGACGTACTGTGGATCTTTTAATATTTCTATGTCATGTAAGCTGCCAAAAGTTGCTTCACCTGGAATGAATGAATGATAGTGCCATATGTGTAAAAATTCTACTTGTTGCTTATACAGGAATGAGCCAGAAGAGGAAGGTAGAATACAGAAATAAGAAGACTATTTGTGGCAGGATATTTATGTGCTCAACCTGCACATATTAGTTCCTATCTGAAGGGCCCCAGTGTGCTCTTTTTAATAAAAATTTTAAAATAACCCAAGTATCTTCCCGCTATATATTACACCTAAAATGTTGTTTTGACCCAGTCACGCACCTGAAAACAGAGAATTTAGATTTCACTGTTAACAGCCATTGTATATTCATCATTCCATTCCATTAAAACATCCCTCTTTCTGCTTCACACACACATGTGCATGTACATACATTTTTATTATAAAAAGTGAGCAAATAACCATATATTATAGATGTTTATCAACAAGACTACAACACATGTTTATCATTTCAGTTTATTAAAGGCTTTATTATTTCACAATTATTGATTAATTTTTCCCCTGATTTTTGTCATGCCATATTTTCTTTTTATTAGCGTAGATTCTCAGATAGGCTTTCTCATCCACAAAGGCAAAATGGTTATTTTGCAAACTCTCCTCCATTCACAGAATGGAGATCCAAGCCATTATCTTCTTAATGTCATAGTTACCCACAAATGAATGAAAAAAAAATCTTTATTTTTTGTTTTTAATAAGATAATACTGTGTCAGGATTTACAAGTAAACACATACTAAGATACATAAGAAACAGAAAGAGGAAAAAACTATATAATTTAGTGATAATTGGGGAAATGCCAAAAGTCAATTTATACTGAATCTATACATATTTAAATTTGAAAAAAAAAATTCCCACATAATAGCACCCTTTGCACTAATTTAAACAATAAGTAGTAATCAATTTTTATAAACAACCCCCAAATTCTTATGATATCTATTGATTAAAGCTTTTTTAAAATAAAGAATGGTAAAGCAAAGACAAAATACAAACCAGCATATTCTGTAATGTACAGTATTAAGGATGTGTATCTTTAAAATCCTTTGGGAATTTACCGGATAAAGAGATTCAAACCCATCTGTTTTACATTACAGTAACCTCTACCTTCTTTAATTGCATACTGTAAATATTTCCCCTTTTCTATACTTATTAAACTTTGTGTGCTGAAAGCAAAAGATGAATTCCCTAATTTACTGACAATTTAACAACTGAAGATTAATGAAAAGGAAAAATGTTTTTCTAATAGTAACAATGGAAGCCGTTCTAGCTTTGATTTTTCTATAATGTCCTGAGCTGCAAATTTGTAAGTTCCAAAGTGCCATTGTTAGATTTAAAGGAAATAGGAAGTATTATTTTACTTAAGGCAACACTGGAGAGAGGATGATTTATTGAATTTTACCTTGCTTTGCTCTCGGTATTGATTTCAACATCAGCATAAAGCATCAGAACCAGAAATGCTACCAGAATCTACCCTCGTTTTTAGTGATTTTGGCATCTATGTAGATTTTTCCCCCTGCATCATTCTTCTTGATGATAACACGGTGAGTTGTTGAATTTCTCACAGAAGAAAAACAAGTGACACATTCCTAAATTAAGGTCTTGTTCTGTTCAATTATTTTTTTAAAGTTGAGAACAGTTTCATCCAATACTTTCTCTTCAGTTTTGCAGCATGAAGTTGAAGATCCATTCCCAAGGATGGGACTCTGCCCCTTGGAACAGTCTTTTTACAGGCTTGTTTCTGATCCAAATTCTTTTGGGTTGTCAATTTCAGCAATATTTCAATTTTTAAAGGAACTTTTCCCTCCCTTTAATAGCTGCCTTGATACTTCTTGTCAATTACACTGATGATTTCATGTCTTCCTTGAACTGCAGAATATGTTCCACTTCTAATTATTCCCAAGATTTCTCTCTTCCACACTGTCCTTCACACTTAGAACCTAGTAGGACAGCTTTTGTGGGTTCTGCCTGCTATTTAGCATCAATCCCTATTATGTAATAGGGCAGAGCACTGATCCTAGATTAAAAGTCCAGGAGACTCCAGAAAAAGAGTCATTTGAAAAGGAGATCGCCTTTTTCCTTTCAAACCCAGGCTGCTGCACAGTTCCAGTATGGAGCAATGTGTTACAGTTTAGCAAGGGCTTAAGACATACTATATGACAGTAAGTATATTATTTTGTACTAGCTTCAGAATACCTCATACAATTAGGACCAATACAAAGTCATCTCTAGTCATTTCCAAATATCCCATCATTTACTGTAGGCTATTCAGAAATTGTGCTTCCTTATCATTCCTGCAATACATACTTATCTAGTCTCTTCAACTGCAACTGCCAGCACTTTCCCCAATGCCACAGCAGTGCAGCAAACAGCCAATAGCATAATTTATCTGAGATGAACAATATGATTGACAGCATACACCATCCCATTACCTTTTTAGTACTACCACAGTAATGGAGAGTAGTCATACGGCATTCTCTTCCCCTCCTACTAGCCATTTATACTCTCCATAACGTTGAGCAAATAAAGCCAAATTTTAGATGGCTGAAGCCATCTTTTATAATCTTAGAGAGGGGAAGTTAGGGATTGCAGTGGGCAGGTTGATCATGCCATGTAGATAGATTTTATTTAACACGGAGCTCAAAGTACTTTAAGTCAGGTTCTGTACATTTTCACATATTTGTGAATAATGTTACTAGTCTGCATTGCTTTGCAGTTTATACTTGGACACAGAATGTGCATCTAAGACTGAATCTTTTTTGTGCCCAGCTAAAATTGTTTTACTGTGTACCAAAGTTTCCTGAGAACATTGCTCTTTCTGTGTGTTCGCATATATGATTTGGAGAAACTATTATTAAAAAATGAAAGCCCTATTCAAGTCTTTTGTGTAAATCATACTTAAAGAAATTGCAATCATTTTTCAGAATAAATTTGTATATATTGCTCTTTTTAATCATACCAAACCAGAAAGAACGGAAGGTTCATTTAATTAGAACAATGTTTAAGATGGAGCATCCTTACTTGATTAAAACATGGTTCATTAACTTCCTGAAATATCAAATTATGGAAAATATTTGTCTAGCCAAAGTTTAATGGAGTCATTTCAACACCAAAGAAAAGCAAAGCCCATCTTACTTTTGCAAATGAGATCATGTGTTTTTTTTTATTTTATTTTCAAATGGATTTACATGGTCGAAGAGCAATGCTTTTGTAATGCTCATGAAAGATGCATCAGAGATCTTGCTTTATGACTATTATTTTTCAGCAAAGAACTGATTTGTAATTATTATGACAGACTTTTTCCAGGACTGGCAGTGGAAGTGCAGAATTATTTTCAAAAGAAGTTCTCAAACCCTTATATCTTGTTTTTCAGGTGGCATTTCAAAACATTTTTATTCTTGAATATACTATTTGAAATGAAAATGCTTTCAGTGCTGCAGCTTTGAGATATTTCTGGATACAGTGTTTGCAATTCATGATGGAAATCAGCTGCACATATTATGTTTCTTGGGAATGTGGCGCAACATGCATTTCATGCTCCTAAAAGCACATTCATGTAATGCCCTTAGAATGACAATTTATAATGTGTATGCATATTTCCAAATGATTATATTACTTTCTAGGGAAGAAGCATCTCCTCATGAAAGTTTTCTAGTTGCAGAGAATTCTTAATGATAGTGGCAATATTTGAACATCACTCAGAAGGACTAGCAGTGCCCTGTAGTTCAATGGTTCTTCCAGCAGGAGAAGCAAAACTATGGAGAGATTATCTGATGACTAGAGGATAGAAAGAAAGAAAAGAGTTTAATTAAAATATGAAGTCAGAAAGAGAAAGATGGTGGGTGGGTGGGAGAGGTGGTAAAAAGCAAGAAAACAGATGGTCCCATCTGCTTCTACCTATTGTTGACACAAAGCTCCTGGTTCCCCAAGGAATTTTTGCCCTTGTCAATTTTCAGTCTTTGATAGAAAAAAATGGTTGCCCATCCTGAGCCAAACAATTTTTTTCATATTCTAACAGATATAAAAACAAAGCATGGCTACAAACTGTGTAGTAGGAGAGGAATAAGCCAGAGATTCTGATTCCAAAGTTAAAATAAGCAAATCAAAGAAAAACCTTCCTTATTTAGCCCTTATTATTTAGCCCTATTGATTCACTGTTCTAGACAACAGTCATGCTCGGTCTTTAGGCAACATTGTAATTGTGAACTTTTTAATTATAATGCCAAACAGTTAATAGAACATAGTGCAAATCCATATTTAATTTTGTAGCTTTGCTGAAACATCATCTTATGAATAAGCTACTCTATATCGGAGTTGTCAAATATGTGACCTCAGTAGAAACACGAAGTGGTATCTCCAATGTATAACAAGGTCTCGGGAGTGGGTAAACAGTGCTATAAAAAGAGCACCCAGAGATTTATCCAAATTGGAATTTTTCAGAAACAATGGAAAAGGATGCTAGGTAGCAAAACTTTTCAAGCTCTGGTGGAAAGGTTAAAATTGAAACATATATCCATGCTTTCATGGCTTCACTGCAGGATTTCCCCATGCATTTTCCCCAGCACCCAAATCAAGGCAGAAAGTGATTTCTCACCCACCCTTTGCTAAACGAGCTTCTGCAAATCTCAGCATCATATTGCTTTTTGGCCCTGACTTCAAGGAACCCAAACCGTAACCCTAAACATAACCCTAGACCTAACCTTAATCATACCCTATCCCTAAACTTAACCTAACCCTAACCCTAATCCAACACTAACCCTAACAGTAACCCTAACCATAAACCTATCCCTAACCTAAACCCAACCCTAACATAAACCCTAACCATAATCCTACCTACAGTCAGACTCAGAATACGATTTCCCCATGCATTTTACCTAGTACGCAAATAAAGACAAAGTTTAGCTATAAACGACCCTTTGCTTAAAAAGCCTCTGTGAATGTCAGCGTTATATTAATTTTGGGGCCTAAACCTATATGTAATCCAACCCTAACACTAACACTAACCCGATTACAAACCCTAACTTTAACCCTAACCCTAACCATAAAAAAACCCTAACCCTAACCATAAAAAAACCCTAACCCTAACCCTAACCCTAAATCCAAACCTAACCCTAACCCTAACCCTGACCCCAACCCTAACCCTAACTGGGACGGGGACGGGGAGGGAGTCGCGCCGTCGGGGGACAGGGCCAACCCGCGCCTGGAGGCGTTCCGTGACAAGCGGGCGCCCTACGCTCTTTGGGAGGTGCATTGGCGGTTCTTCCACGGCGTCCCCGGGGAGGTGGCAGTGGCAGCGCAGCCCTGGCGGGTGGGGGAGGTGCGCCTCTGCCCGCAGGCTCTCTGCCGCCAGGAGGCCTTGGCCCGGGGAGTTGTGCTGGAGGACATGGTCGCGCACTTCACTTGACAGTGCTGCGTGGCGCAGGCGGTGTGGGTGGTGGTGGAGGGGCTCCTCAACTGGCCGGATCTCCTCTGGCAGCCATGGGAGGTGATCATGTCTGGCATGGAGCCGACAGCACTGGTCCCTCCTCTGTGGGGTCCGAGGGCCTCGCCTTCCCTACCTCCTCCGGCTGCCCCTTCTGCTGCAGGACAAGAGGCAGGAGGCGGGCGAGGGGAGGGGGCGGGCAGTGTCCATATGAGGGTGAGGAGGAGGGAGAGTGTTCTACCGGCCCAGCCTCTCGTGGTGTGCCCATCGTGGAGACGGCAGCGGGAACAGAGCCTACCTCCGCCGGGGCGGAGATCACAGCCGCAGCTTCAGTCTCAGCTCTGCTGGCAGGAGCGCTGGGACGGCTGCCCTGCGGATGCCTGGCAAGGGCCCAGGCGGAGCAGACAGAGGCGGTGGGGATGGAGGTCCCATCCTGCTTCAGGACGCACGGGACCACAGTCGGTGGCCATGGTGGACCTCAGTTCTGGGCCATGCCATGGAGCACTGTGCGGCTTGTCAACTACGTGGTGCTGGCGGTCCTCTTGGCAGAGCAGCGGCAGGAGTTGCCCCGGCAGAGATGGTGCAGAGCGGCCTCTCCGGACTGGTCGGCGACTCGCGCAGCGGAGGACATGGCGACGCGCCTCGGCGTCATCTGCTCAGCAGAGTGGGACCGTTGGCCATCCGAGTGCTGGTGACGCTTCTGGCCGTGGAGGTCAGCGACGGCTACGCTGCCCATCACCTGAACAGCTGGCATCACGGGGTCGGACTGCGTTGCGGGCCTTCTGCAGCAGCGACTACCTTTGGCCTGCGTCCTGGACTTTGTCAGGCAGCGGCTCCTTTTGGACTCTGTTCCGGACTGTGAGGGGCCGGGCGTCGGCCTGTTCATGTTGGCCGAGTGGACTTGTGATGCCCTCGTTTGTTCCTTTCTTCTCCCCCTTCTCCTCTTCGTGGATGGCCGAGACTTTGGGGGGGGCACGGGTGGTGGCGGTTTTGGGTTCGGGGTGTGGGTGTGGGTTGCGCACGTTTTCCGGATATGGGGGGTATGTAAGGGGCAGAGGGTGGTTGGTTTTTCTTTCACCTGGGGTGGGAGGGGCAGTGGGCGGGCGATGGGTCGTCCTGCTTTTTTTGTTCAGTTTGTGGCCCTGCCTCCCGTCTAGGGGAGGTACGGGTTTTGTAGAAGGGTTTTAATTTAATTTAAAAAATGGTGTGTTGACCTAACCCTAACCCTAACGCTACTCCAAACCTAACCCTAACCCTAACCCTTCACCGACAGGCGGCTGCCTTACCTGTACTGGGAGGCCCACTGGCGGCTGTATCACCTCATGCCACGGGAGGTGTCGGCACAGCCGTGGGCTCGCGGGGCGGAGCGCCTGTGCCCCCGAGTGGGCTACATGCAGGCGGCAGCCCGGACAGGCTCTGCGGTGCCAGAGGACGATGTGCGCCACCTTTTCGTTGACTGTCCGGCGGCGTAGGCGCTTTGGGACGCTGTGGCGCGGCGGTTCGGGTGGCCCGAGCTCGCCGACCAGCCCTGGCTGAGCCTTGTCTCTGGACTGGAGGCGCCAGGGGCTCTCTCTCTCCACCCCATCCCCCTCCCCTCCTCTTCCTCCCCCCCCTTCCTGTGTAGGTGTGCCCGGGCGGCCCAGGAGAGCAGCAGGCACGGAGATGCCATTGGCGGCAGACGGCGGTGACGACAGTGATGGAGGCGGAGCAGGCGGGACAGGAGGCAACGACGATGGCGGAGGCTGTGGCAGAGGAGCCAATGGCAGCAGCGCAGAGGGTCCTCAGTTGGGGACGGCGGCGGTGGAGGAGGATGGCCGGGTGGTGAGGCGGTGGTACTTGCCCCCGCTGCCCTGGTCCACCCGCCGATTGATTAACACCATCGTCCTCCACCTCCTGTGTCTCCTTTGGGCAAGACACCTCCGGCTGGAGCGCAGCGGCAGGGCCCTCCCAGTCGACTAGGCCGAGGCGGAGGCTGAGCGGGTCGTCGACTGATTGGCCTGGATCCGGGAGGCCGAGCAGGAGCGGCTCCCAGAGGACCGGTGGCGGCAGCTGTGGCTGTGGAAGCAGCGGGAGCCGGCACCGGACCCCATCACATGAGGCTGGCTGACACAGAGCCAGTGGACACAGGGCTGGGTGCCTCTACAGCACCGTAGGATTTTGGGTGGGGGGGGCGGCCCGCGGACTTGTCTCCATGGGCCGTTTGGACTCTGTCGGTCGGGGAGTGCTCCCCGTTACTTTCATTTGTTTCTTTTTTGTTTCTTCGGAATGGAGTAGTTCTTTTTTTGTCTAGCTTTTATTTGTGTGCACCCAGCTCCCCGGTTTTAGGGGTGAGCTGGACGCTCCTGTAGAAGGGTTTTATTTTAATACAAAATTGGTTTGTCATTCCTAAAAAATTGGTTTGTCATTCCTAACCAAAACCTAACCCTAACCCTAACCGTAATCCAACCCTAACCATAACCATAACCATAACTGTAATACAAGCCCTAACTCTAACCCTAACCCTACCCGTAAACAAACCCAACCCTAACCCTAACGATACTCCAATCCTAACCCTAACCCTACCACTAACCTACCACTAACCCTTACCCTCACCCTTGCTACAATTTGAATCAGAAATTGTTTTCTCCGTGCATTTTACCCAGCACCCCAATTAAGGCCAAGAGTTTAGCTATAAACCACCCTTTGCTTAAAAAGCCTCTGTGAATCTCAGCATCATATTGATTTTGGGCCCTGACTTCAAGGAAGCCAAACTCTAACCCTAAGCCTAAGCCTAACCTTAATCCTAGCTACAATTTGACTCAGAATGGGATTTTCCCATGCATTTTGCCCAGCATCCAAATTAAGGCAGAAAGTGATTTCTTACCAGCCCTTGCTTAAAAAGTCTCTGCAAATCTGAGCATCATAATTGATTTTGGGCCCTGACTTTTATCATTAGACCAAAGTCATAACTATTGCCAACTTTCAAATGATTGTGGCTAGCATTAAATACTGTAATTAGCTTTCCAAATATACAGTGGGTCAGTCCTAATGAAATAATTAATATCCTGTCATTTATTTATAAATGTTTATGTTTATTATTTTTTTTCTATGCTAAGCCTATTATGAAACCATTTCAATGGATAGCCCTGAATGATATGAGAAAGATAAAGTTTATATATATAAACATCTCTGACCACCATATTCTTATTTATTCATATCTACATGTCTCACACTCATTGCTGAAAAGTGTCACTTTCGAATATTTTCTTCTATGGAAGGTTCTATGTGTACCTTTTCATTATTTTAGTTTCCATTTTCCATACTTAAACCTCACAAGATTCCCACTTGCATGAAACACTGTGACTGTGTTCAGCCAAATATGATTTTAACATTGCTGCAGATATTTTCCATCAACCAGAGAATTTGAAGGCAGAGTAGGGCAGGGCAGGGCAGGGCGTTGCTTCATATTTCTCTCCAGAATTAAAGATCTTTAATATTTGTCAAAGGAAACTTTAGTTTGACAAATCTGACATGAGATGGGCACAACAGGGAATGGAAAGGATTATACAAACCTTGAAATGCCATGTTTGAAGTTGCAGAACTCCTGGCATTTGTGCAGCTGAAGGAGGCATAGGAGTATCAAGTTGGTGCCTGCCTTTTATCAACTACAGTTCATTTACTTGTTGGAGAAAACAAATTTGCCTATTGAAATGTGCTTTGTGTGGGATTGCCTTTTGAAACAATTTGGAAACTTTAGCTCATACAGAATATAGCTGCAGCTCCATTTTGCTAATGAGAGCCAAGTAGGTAGGGTGTAATATATCCATTGACTAGATCCATGCCTTCTACTCACATGATTATTTTTTAACAGTAACTGTTAAATAAAACACAACTGGCTGGCTTCATACATCTCATTAAGCCATAAATCATTGATTACAAAACACAATGGCTGGATTCATTCATTGGATTCAACCAAAACCAAGCATAGCACATACTGTTTATTGCAAAGTATAAACCCAGGTATTCTGTATCTTTAACTGTGATGGTGTACAGTTTTAAGTGAGTGTGGTTGATTTTAAAGCAGAGCTGAGCGATCCCTGCCTTATAAGACGATGAGACCCTTCCATCTGACCCATGGCACCATTCCTCAAAGGAAAGGAAGAGGAAATGCCTGAGGGGGATTCAGGAGCTTGCTTCTTCAAGGAACAGCAGTTCATGGAAGACCACCTTCCTTTCCCTCTGGCTATAGGGGTAGAAAAGAGAGAATTGCTCTGACCAAGGAAACAGAAGTCCATTCATATGTATGAGCTGAGTGGATGTATACAGGTGAAACTCAAAAAATTATAATATCGTGCAAATGTTCATTTATGTCAGCATGGCAACTCAAAAGGTGAAACCAATATATGAGATAGACGCATTACATGCAAAGCGAGATATGTCAAGCCTTACTTTGGTATAATTGTGATGATTATGGCATACAGTTTATGAAAACCCCAAATTCACAATCTCAGAAAATTAGAATAGTGTGAAAAGGTTCCATATTCTAGGCTCAAAGTGTCCCCCTCTAATCAGCTAATGAATCCATAACACCTGCAAAGGGTTCCTGAGCCTTTCAATGGTCTCTCAGGCTGGTTCAGTAGGAATCACAAGCATGGGAAAGACTGCTGACCTGACAGTTGTGCAGAAAACCATCACTGACACCCTCCATAAGGAGGGAAAGCCCCAAAAGGGAATTGCAAAAGAAGTTGAATGTTCCCAAAGTGCTGTATCAAAGCACATCAATAGAAGGTTATGTGGAAGGGAAAAGTGTGGTAGAAAAAGGTGCCCAAGCAGCAGGGATGACCGCAGCCTGGAGAGGATTGTCAGGAAAAGGCCATTCCAAAGTGTTGGGGACTTTCACAAGGAGTGGCCTGAGGCTGGAGTTAGTGCATCAAGAGCCACCACACACAGACGGATCCTGGACATGGGCTTCAAATGTCGTATTCCTCTTGTCAAGCCGCTCCTGAACAACCAACAACGTCAGAAGCGTCTTACCTGGGCTACAGAAAAAAAGAACTGGTCTGTTGCCCAGTGGTCCAAAGTCCTCTTTTCTGATGAGAGCAACTTTTGCATCTCATTTGGGAACCAAGGACCCAGAGTCTGGAGGAAGAATGGAGAGGCACACAATGCACGATGCTTGAAGTCCAGTGTGAAGTTTCCACAGTCTGTGTTGATTTGGGGAGCCATGTCATCTGCTGGTGTTGGTCCACTGTGCTTCATTAAGTCCAGGGTCAACGCAGCCGTCTACCAGGAGATTTTGGAGCACTTCATGCTTCCTTCTGCAGACGAGCTTTATGGGGATGCTGACTTCATTTTCCAGCAGGACTTGGCACCTGCCCACACTGCCAAAAGTACCAAAACCTGGTTCAATGACCATGGAATTACTGTGCTTGATTGGCCAGCAAGCTCACCTGACCTGAACCCCATAGAGAATCTATGGGGCATTGCCAAGAGAAAGATGAGGGACGTGAGACCGAACAATGCAGCGGAGCTGAAGGCCGCTATTGAAGCCTCCTGGTCTTCCATAACACCTCAGCAGTGCCGCAGGCTGATAGCATCCATGCCACGCCGCATTGCGGCAGTCATTGCTGAAAAGGGGCCCAGACCAAGTACTGAGTACATATGCATGCTTCTACTTTGCAGAGGTCCGATATTGTTCTATTTCCAATCCTTGTGTTATTGATGTCATGTAATATTCTAATTTTCTGAGATTGTGAATTTGGGGTTTTCATAAGCTGTACGCCATAATCATCACAATTATACCAAAGTAAGGCTTGACATATCTCGCTTTGCATGTAATGCGTCTATCTCATATATTGGTTTCACCTTTTGAGTTGCCATACTGACATAACTGAACATTTGCACGATATTCTAATTTTTCGAGTTTCACCTGTACATGCACTTACGAATTAGGAGAAAATATGAATATTTTAAACAAAACTGTTTATTGATCACTCTGGTTTAGATATGTAGAACTGTTCTAATTCTGGTCTAGATATGTAAAAACTGTTATTACTCTGCATGGTATTTTTCACAGAATAATTTTACTGCTTAAGAAAGCAAACATCGTCCTACATTGAATATATCCAGTGAAATGCATTACAGTTAAATTAATCACGATTCATTTAAATTTAGTAGATTTCAGTGAACTGTTGTAAACCTTGATTCAATGCTGTGCATATTATATTATTGTTTTTCTGGCAGTTTTTAAAAAGTACATACATATTAATTTGTGGGAGCCAATTGAGTAGAATAGGTAGGATACAAATAAAGGTATTTCCTTACTGAGAATCACCTAGATATTACAGCTGTCAAATATTAAAGCTGTTAAATGAGGAATCCATTTAATTTTTACCATTCCCTCCCTATCTGAATCATAAGTTTCTTCTAAGCATTCCTAACAGAAACAACTGAACAGTCTTCCTGCAGGGTATCAGTGATAACTTGATTTTCTGGATTAAATAGATGGCGGGGGGCTGGGGGTGGGGATCACATGAAAGAGTTGACTCTGCTGTAGTAAACACAGGCACATAAAAGGGAATGAGTTAGTTTTGGAACAAACTTCAGAGAAATCCAAGCAGACTATGAAGTTGCCCTGAAGATACCCAACACCTATGAAAAAAGATGCAAATAAGTAGTCTCAATTAATTAGTCCTCCTTTCAGCAGTGTCTTGTTTATGGAACAGCTGGTTATGTCCTTATAAGAATAGACAGCAGTCAAAGAACTCTCCATTCTGATAAAGACCATTGCTGTAATTTACATGGTTGACAGGCAGCTCTTTTTTATGTGCAGTAAAGCAACTGTTACTCTGTGAGTCATATTGGTTCTAGCAGATATTAGGCAGTCTTCTTTCCCCTTCTTGGGTGGTTAAAGATGGGCAAGCATTGATGGCTATAATTACCTTATTAAATGCTGCAGACAAAGATACATTAAATGCCTAGGTAGCAGCTGGGTAAATTCTACCACAAGTATCTTAAGACCACAAATTTGGGATGAATCCAAGGCACTTGAAAAATGCCATCACTACAAAGCATTAAGGCTTCCTGAGCAAAATAAGTTAACCATAACAACTTGATAGCAATACCACATCACAAAATATCCTTCTGGTGTAATATTGAGCAGGAACATTTCAAAGTTAACTTTATGGGCCAATTATGCCTTGATAAAATAGCAAAGTTTAAAATCACAGAAGCATTACAGAGTCTGGTCTGGGCCTGCAGTGCCAGTGAACCTGGCTTGTCATGTGTGCAGCTGTGCTTGTATATCATGTGCCTTTCTTCTCCTTTGCTTCATTAAGACATTTGAGAAATTACAAGATTTTTGCTTATTTTTAGAAGTTGCCAAAGCTTTACCAGCCACAGACCTTCTGATTTATGCAGATCAAGCCATCTGGAAAAAGGAAGGCTTTTCCCCTGCTAATTGGTTGACAATCTTGTTTTCAGCGTGGGCAAATGTCAAGACAGTTGAAAGGCTTGCACCCATAATGACTATTTTCAGTGGTGCCCAAATGAAAATAATCTTAGCGAAGAGCACACCAGGCTACATTGTGTTGTCCATGAACCATAACATTTTTTTCAGGACAAAGATTGCAGGTCACTGATACCAAGTAGGCATGACTGTGCTTTATATATAGGTAGTGTCTGTTGTTTCTGGATGAAATACATTGAATGAAGTACATTGGCTTCAAATGGTTTCTATATTAGAGGTAATAGCTTGAATAGAATATCATGAACATATTTGAGTAAAATTGGATTTTGATTGCATTTGTGGAATACTCCCAAAATATCTAAAACAGACCACTATTGTCCTCGCTACTAGTAGGAAATGCTGCACATATCAAGAGTAGGATTAAAACTACATATTCACTACATTATTAAGGTATTACTATGTAAGAGCTAAGATATCATTATGCTAAATCTTGCTCATTTATTTTATATTTTATTTTACTTTTGTTTTAATCATACCATGGGTGTTTAATTTTTTTATACAACTTATTAACTGTGAAGACTTGTGAGATTGTGGCAGGACGTAAATTCAGTAAATAAATGCTTTACTAAAACATGTGAAAGACTTGATTGAACAAAACCACAATGGGCAATTGGAGATCAAAATCTATGGGCCTATGTGGTACGGACCATGGCATATGGAACATTGAAGAATGTGGTGTAAGAAGAGTAAATGATCAAGAATATGAATTAGCAAATGAAATGAATAAAAGAGAAATAGATATGCTGTGTATCTGTGAAACTAAGTTAAAAAGGAAAGACGTAATAGATCTGAATGAGGGTGGAGTGGAGTTGTTTAAAGAAGTAGGTTTAATCATCAATGAAAGGGTTAAAATGTGCAACTGAAAGTATGATTTGATGTCATCTGTGTGGTTCCAGGGGCATACTTTTGGAATGGGTGAAGAAGGCTAAGCTTAAGGGAATGAATGGATGAAATTGAATTGAGAAATGATGGAAGGAACACTTTAAATATGTATATGGAAATAATAATTAATAATATGTAGAAAATCAGAATCGGAATGAATTATATAAATATTATTTCTCAAAGAAAAATGGAGTTCTGTGGAGGAAAGTTCTATTGACTAAACAAGGTTAATATTTAACAGTAAATTTAAAAAATTGTGGATATTTATTTGTAAATAAAATGCCTTGTAGATAAGCACATCGGTGTCTCAGCAGGTGGAAGCAGATGGACTTGGAAATTAAGCTCTTGGGGCTGGCTAGAACTTAGGTAGGATCACTAGGGAATAGTGGGGCTATAAATTGGACTGGGAAGTCAAGTCAAAATCAAATCAAATTTTATTGTTATGATCAATGATCAGTAATACTAAAAGAAGTTAAATAAGGATGGTAAAAATAATAATATAAAATAAAATTAATAACATTAATAATAATAAGATAGTGAAATTAATAAAATAAGTCCAAGCTTGAAAATTTACCACATTTGCACTACAGGTACTCCTCATTTAGTGACTGCAATTGGGACTAGCAACTCGATCATTAAGTGAAGTAGTCTCTAAGTGAAAAATCACGTGATCCAACTGTGCTTATGATTTTACTTCAATTTTCCTTTGCTTTACAGCAGATACAACCCCAAACATCTAGGTGAGCCCAAATGGTGGGGAAGGTTTCTGGAACTCAAGGAAGCCAGATAAAAGTACAAATCTCATAGCCCTTTTTCCCCACTCCTCCACTCTTTGGAATGCTCACCCCGGCGCTGGGATAATTAGCAAGAAGATAATTAATGTTTGTATTTACATTCATTGGAAAGGATTACAAGAAGTAAGTTGGCATATAATGGGGAATATACACTGAAAGGAATGTGCTAGTGCCTGCTATTTGCCTAGTGTACTTGCAGCTGTGAGCCACAAGCCACCTAGGAGACAAAAGAAAGTCTTTAGTGTGAAACTTGATTAAGGACAGGCAGCAGCTGTGAGCCTGCTAGAGGGTTCTAATCAACTAATTAAGGTCACAGATCTGAGCTTAACTTGAGGTTAGCACTTTTTTAGGGATGTGTTGTGCTGTGGAGAAAAGCAGGTCAGGAAAAGATAGCTTGTATAGGCAACCTTTCCACTCTGCAAGGTTGGGGGGAAGTAAAAAATGGGTCAGGCACAGGACAACATGTACTAACTGAGTGTAATGGTGAACATGTGACAGAGAGAGAGAGAGATGCTGTGAAGGTCATAAATGTGGGCATTGGTCACAAAGTTACTTTTTCATGACCTTTGTAACTGTGCATAGTCACTGTCCAAGGTAGTCACTAAATGAGGACTACCTATAAATGTTGCATTGTTTTCACTGAAGCCACACAGAATTTGGCTGCTGTGTTGGTAATAGTGTGGTTGGAATCTGAGCGGAGAATATTGATGTAGTATTCTTCTGTCCTTCCTGGGAGGTGTTGCAGTAGAGGAAATAAGTAATCCCTATGCAGATCCCTGTAAAATTTGCAGTGAAAGAGCACGTCTTGGATAGTTTATATATCTCCAGAGTCACATGGGCAAATGTGTTCTATTTAATAGAGTTTTAGTAAATCTGCCCTGTAATAGTATTGATGGTAGCACATTGTGTCTGACCCTGAAGAAATCCTTCCTCATCCTTGGGAAGATCAGTGAATGTAAATGTATATATGTAGATAATTTGACAAGTCAAAAAACAGAGAAGAAAGCAATGGCAAATTCATTTCCACATTATCATCATGAAAATTGCATGGTTATGCCAATGTGATTAACAAGACTCAAGCTCACACTCAACAGTGTACTATTTCAAATGATGAGTTTGAAAGAGGTTTTGTTTATTATAATAAGTATCAAAACATGAAGAAGAACATTACAGGAAAAAATTAGTTAAAACTCTAAAAAAGAACCATCCATCGGGGACAGCTCATGGACTAAGATTAGTTTAGTTTAGTTTAGTTGTTTAGTTTAGTTTCTCCCCAGTTGCCAGAGATGTGTTTGGGGGAATCTGATCTACAACAGCTGGTGGAAACAATAAGCGTATCTAATAAGCAGATCCTTAGATATGAAACATTAATGACAGAAAAGGGGGGATCCAATACTCACATTATAAGGACAACATTCAATTAAAGAGTTGCTCTTCTGTGTAACACATTAACCAAGCAAAAATTCATCTTAATATCTTCATGTATAGCTTGGTAATGTTTTAAAAATGTTCTATTTTTAATGTGAAATTGTCTTTTTTTTTTCTTTTTGAGGCATACAGGGTGGAGGACTCTGCAACTCCCTTAGTGGTCGAGCAAATAGGAATGAGCAAATGGGAATTTTATCAAAATCTCTATTCAAACCAGATCAGATTCAACCAGATCTACTATGAGCAGAGAAAAAGCTGCTGCTAGTGGTTTTTACACTGGTGGGCATTACTAAGAAAGGAAAAATCTAGACTTGCTTCGGCCAAATCTTGAATGTTCTCCCGAATGGACACTGGTCTTCTATCTTCTACCCGGCCAGCAGGACTTGGATTCTGTGCTTCTCTTCCGCAGAACAATGCTAAGTTGTTCTATGGACTGTGGACACCTATGTCTAGGGATGGGAAACTAGATGGATGGAGGGATGGAAGGAAGGAAGGAAGGAAGGAAGGAAGGAAGGAAGGAAGGAAGGAAGGAAGGAAGGAAGGAAGGAAGATCCAGGAAAGTGTGTAGATACCAGCCATAAAGAGATGATAAATGTGTAAATTTATAAGCATCTTGACAGTGGTATTATATCTTGTGTTATGAAGAACAATACAGGTGAAACTCGAAAAATTAGAATATCGTGCAAATATTCATTTATGTCACTACAGCAACTCAAAAGGTGAAACCAATATATGAGATAGACGCATTACATGCAAAGCGAGATATGTCAAGCCTTACTTTGGTATAATTGTGATGATTATGGCGTACAGCTTATGAAAACCCCAAATTCACAATCTCAGAAAATTAGAATATTACATGACATCAATAACACAAGGATTGGAAATAGAACAATATCGGACCTCTGCAAAGTAGAAGCATGCATATGTACTCAGTACTTGGTCTGGGCCCCTTTTGCAGTAATGACTGCCGCAATGCGGCGTGGCATGGATGCTATCAGCCTGCGGCACTGCTGAGGTGTTATGGAAGACCAGGAGGCTTCAATAGCGGCCTTCAGCTCCACTGCATTGTTCGGTCTCACGTCCCTCATCTTTCTCTTGGCAATGCCCCATAGATTCTCTATGGGGTTCAGGTCAGGTGAGTTTGCTGGCCAATCAAGCACAGTAATTCCATGGTCATTGAACCAGGTTTTGGTACTTTTGGCAGTGTGGGCAGGTGCCAAGTCCTGCTGGAAAATGAAGTCAGCATCCCCATAAAGCTCGTCTGCAGAAGGAAGCATGAAGTGCTCCAAAATCTCCTGGTAGACGGCTGCGTTGACCCTGGACTTAATGAAGCACAGTGGACCAACACCAGCAGATGACATGGCTCCCCAAATCAACACAGACTGTGGAAACTTCACACTGGACTTCAAGCATCGTGGATTGTGTGCCTCTCCATTCTTCCTCCAGACTCTGGGTCCTTGGTTCCCAAATGAGATGCAAAAGTTGCTCTCATCAGAAAAGAGGACTTTGGACCACTGGGCAACAGACCAGTTCTTTTTTTCTGTAGCCCAGGTAAGACGCTTCTGACGTTGTTGGTTGTTCAGGAGCGGCTTGACAAGAGGAATACGACATTTGAAGCCCATGTCCAGGATCCGTCTGTGTGTGGTGGCTCTTGATGCACTAACTCCAGCCTCAGGCCACTCCTTGTGAAAGTCCCCAACACTTTGGAATGGCCTTTTCCTGACAATCCTCTCCAGGCTGCGGTCATCCCTGCTGCTTGGGCACCTTTTTCTACCACACTTTTCCCTTCCACATAACCTTCTATTGATGTGCTTTGATACAGTACTTTGGGAACATCCAACTTCTTTTGCAATTCCCTTTTGGGGCTTTCCCTCCTTATGGAGGGTGTCAATGATGGTTTTCTGCACAACTGTCAGGTCAGCAGTCTTTCCCATGCTTGTGATTCCTACTGAACCAGCCTGAGAGACCATTGAAAGGCTCAGGAACCCTTTGCAGGTGTTATGGATTCATTAGCTGATTAGAGTGGGACACTTTGAGCCTAGAATATGGAACCTTTTCATACTATTCTAATTTTCTGAGATTGTGAATTTGGGGTTTTCATAAGCTGTATGCCATAATCATCACAATTATACCAAAGTAAGGCTTGACATATCTCGCTTTGCATGTAATGCATCTATCTCATATATTGGTTTCACCTTTTGAGTTGCCATACTGACATAAATGAACATTTGCACGATATTCTAATTTTTCGAGTTTCACCTGTAATTGAAATAATATATAATTGCTCTGATATGGAATTATTTAAAATTGAACACTCTAGAGCTTAAAGATTAACATTAACATGTTAGCACTTTGGCTAATTTCAAAACGTTAAGTAGGTGGGGCCTAGTTAATTTTTGGAGGGGAGACTACCAGAAACCATGAAACTTTTGACTATTGGGAAATTGAAACACTTTCCAAAAGAAGGAAATAATATACCACTTTCAGATTGTTGGCAGGACAGTTATAAGCATATGTTCTGAAATGAGAAGAAGCCAAACTCAGCTGGAGCTTAATTTCATCCTTACATCACATCAGGTAATCCCTTGCTTTTGAATAGAACATAAATAACTCCTCCTCTGTACAGAATATCACATTTTGATAGCTCATATACTTTTCATTAAGGCACTGGCTGGAGTTCTTTATTAGATACAGCATGCCTCTTCAAAAACATCTACTGTGTCTTCAAAGCATGCTTATCAGTAATTTTAATTAAATTAAATTAACTATTCTAATAATTTTGATCATGATGTGTTACATGACAAATACTTGCCAAAACTTGTTCTTTCTGAAAAGGCTGGTTGAACTTCAAGAGAACCCTAAAAATAACCCTATTACACATGGAATCCATGAATTTATTAGTTACATCTGAAAACATGATTGCTCAGTATTTTTCCTCTTTGGTGAAAAAGAATTTACTGTTGAAATTATTTTATGAAAGAAGTAATCCTATTCCTGCTGGAAGGAGCTTAGTGCACATTTTTCATCCTGATTTATCAGCCATGCTGTAACTGTCATGTTTACTTATTATATTTATATGCTGCTTTCCTCAAGGCTCAAAGCAATTTGCAAACAATTCTATACTCAAATCACCATGGGTTTGAAGACATGCCTTCACTAAAGTGGTAAAATGTCCACAGTATCCAGGGTCTACTAAGGGCAGGCAAAAAACTTTAATCTGGATTCCTTCACCAAGTAGGGGTTGGATTTGATGGCTAAATGGCCATTTCCAACTGTGATTCTCTGAAATGGAAATATTATACTAAAAGATCAAATGTATCTTTGAGTATGCCAAGAAGTACCACCACATCTCATCGCTCGGAGACTGTAAGCAACCACATAAGGACACAACTAATGAAATTGAAATGACTGGAACACAAACGCAATATATGGCACACAGAAAGCTACTGCAGTGTCAATAAACAAATTAGTA
Organism: Liasis olivaceus; assembly: GCA_030867105.1. Classification (NCBI taxonomy): domain Eukaryota; kingdom Metazoa; phylum Chordata; class Lepidosauria; order Squamata; family Pythonidae; genus Liasis; species Liasis olivaceus. Next base: position 42,324,990 of record CM061352.1, read on the forward strand.
TATGTTAAGATAAGAAGCATATACTGTGACCAAATTCATTTCACATGTCACATGTTTGCATCCAGCATCCTAAAGAGACCCTTGGGCATGGGGGGGGGCTATAAGGAAAGTCAGTTACCCACCTCCTTATATTATTATTATTGTTGGTCACACAGTCAGCCCGATGTTTAAACTGGATTTTATCCACCTATCGAGTCCTTCCTGAGAACCTGGGATAGGCAGATGTTGTTGTTTGATGGTGTTAAAGGTATCATCACAGGATGTAAGCTGTTCCAAGTAAAGCTGCCTTTTGCAATTGACCAATGGTAATTTTGTTAATGCCGATGGTGTTCAAGTGGTACTCCAGATGTTTTCGAATTGCATCCAAGGCACCTATTACTATTGGTACTATCTTTGCTTTCTTTTGCCATAGTAGTTCTATTTCTATTTGCAGGTCTTTGTATTTTGTGATATTATTATTATTATTATTGTTGTTGTTGTTGTTGTTGTTGTTATTATTCCTAGCTCTCTGGAAAAGGCTCTAATGCTGGGAAATATGGAAGGAAAGAGATGAGGATGGCCAGCAGCAAGGTGGATGGACTTAGTTACAGTGCCTATGAGTGCATTGTTGGAAGATCTGAAGACCAGATTAAGAGTCAACAATGACTAATGGCACATAACCAATCCAAAAAATGCACATAATTATCACAGTATGAATACAACAGTTCTTCTCCAGGAAGATTTTTAGGAAACTGGAGAACAGATTTCAGCAAAGTATTAATTCCAGAATGGAACATGGAGAAGCAGAGTACAGACTTTCTAATTTTTCAAATAAAACTTGGTAATGACCTGAAGTTCTAGCACAACGTTATACTTAACAGCACTCAATCTGTAACTGTCTCCTTTAAGTCTGCTTCCATAGATATTTTGGCAGAATAATAATTTTCCTCTCATTTGGCTCTGGCAATGTAGAGACAGTATTATTAGTACAGGAAGTGGTCTATGCTACTATTCTTATATTCAAAAGATCAAAGTGTTTTGCTGATCATTAGGTTACCATTAATCTTCGTAGTATTAACAGGATGTGGGTTCTCCCTCCATCTTGAAATGCTGTGGTTTTGATTTTGCCTCCCACCTTCCACCTACAAAGAATATTGGTCTGGAAAGTACCATCCACAGAATACCAAAATCTGCCAACATTTAGAGGAAACTTTCATTCAGGAAATCAGCTCTATTCATCGGGACCATCAAATATGTTCCTATTTTAAAATGATGTTGGTGAATACCAAGGAACAGAACTATGTCTGAAAGGATATTGTCCTAAAGAAGCCTAAAAATCTTACTACATTAAATTGCAACCCTCCCAAACAAAAAGTTAAATATAACATTTTACTTCTAAGAAGAACTGAAGAGATATTTAAGACTTATGTTCTCATATCAAAAAGGTCTAAGTAAGGGTCTAGATAAAAAGCAAAAAGAAAGCTATCATAATTTTTCAAGAAGAGATGTTTCTTCAATTATGTATTACATGTGTTGCGATCCTGTATGCATTTCCTTGTGAGGAAAATTTATTGAACAATCCATGAAGACATGGATTAGATCACTGTTATATTCTTTGATGGCTTTGAAATAAAGCATTCTTTCTCTGTATTTCAGAGATTGCTGGATTAGGCACTAAATCAAGTTGAAGTAAGTCAAGCATGTTCATTTCTGTTCCAAACCTTCACTCACAAGAAATTAGTTTCAGTCAAGTTTCAGTCAAGTGAGTGGGTGATTCAATGTCAACCTCAGCTTACTTCCATAATGGAAATGCCTTGTGCCTTTACTCAATTTAAACCTGAATGGCTTTCAACTATTTTCATCTCACACCGACCCATTTTTGGCTGTTTGAACAACTGACCTCGGGCCTTTACTGTTTATTCATCTTGCTAAATAACTAAGGACTGATATTTTCAAAACCAAAATTAAAAAAAAAAAATCTTCCATTGGAGGTGATAATCCTGCTGGAGGAATTGTATAATATATTCTGTTGTTCAAAATATGAGTGACAAGTTAAAACTGAAAGCTCTTTAACTGCAATCATATTTATCTTTTTTTTTTAAATCCCTATATTAAAAATGAAAGGAAATATCCAGTTTAATTCCTGGATCCATATAATTGAAGATTAAATCAATTATCCAATTCAATATGTCAACTACATGTTTCCATAATGTTTTTTATAATCTTTTCAGATAAACACTTTTCAAGGCCACTCTATTAACCCCTGCTCCATTTAAATCACTTCAGATAAAGTAACATGGATGGTATCTGACATATTTTTTAACCTCATATATTATTCTGATTGATAACTTCAGTTGTCCCCTAGTGCTTCTTGCTTCTCAAAACTGAGAACTCTAAATTCTTATCTCCCAAATATTTACTTTAGTGAATCTATAGCACTTTCAGTCAATGTATACCCATTCCTATTAAATCATACCAGGAACCTTCTGTCCTGTGGAGAAAGTAATTTGCAATGATGTGATCTGGACTCTTTCAGTACAGTAGCTTTTTCCCCAGTTGAGGTTTCTAAGAATGCACCTACATATCTGAAAGTGGAAATGTGAACTACAATAGCAAATTCAATTTAAGTCAAGGAAAGCATTATTAAAGATAGGTTTAACTTAGATTACATCTCCACTCTGCTGTGCCTTCTAGTATTTGTTAGTTAATAAGGACAGCAAAAAGCTTCTATTCCTTGGGGTTCTTATGACAGGTAAAAGTGGATCTTATAGCCAGAGACTGTGCTCTTGGATGATAATTCTCATGCCAATAATGATCTATGCAAGTAAGACATGGCTATGGGGATGACAATCCTATCTTCTTCTTAACTCTTTCCCAAGGTAAGGATATTATTATTGTTCTTAATAGAAAGGATGAGAAGTACTTTAACGGAGCTGTAGAATGGTCCATCAAACAGCCTAAAAATCCACAAACTAGGTGCGTTCAGCTGGAATATTAATTTATTTAAAATGTCTTAAATTAACGCAGATTTGATTTTGGTGCCCTCAGGAAGTGATTATCAGGATTAAAGAAGCATGTTTCCTTTTTTTTAAATAAGAGATTATATCAATCAAAGAATAAACCCTTCCAATATTGCCACTTTGAATCTGTGGATATACCAGGTTGCATGGACTGTTTCTTACCCACTCGATGAAAGACAATGGCCTGCCTCAGATGTATGAGCTCTAGACTCTGAGAACTACATGTTTACATCTCTGTAGAAGTTGTGAGGAAAGAGCCATGCTAATAAAGATAACTGCACCCTTGTGCCATTCCTTTTATTTTCTCCTTTTAATAGCTAGAGGGAACTAAAGATTCTAAGTAGAAGGGGTTCCCTTCTACTTACAATACAATACAAGCCAGCTTTTGGTGTCAGTTAACTGGGACTTACAAAATGACACAAAACTGGCTCTGTTCTTTGAATAATGGAGTCAGAAGTTAGTACAGTGGTACCTCGAGTTACGAACTTAATCCGTTCCATGACTCTGATCGCAACTCGAGTTGGTCGCACCACGAGGCAAATTTCCCCATAAGGTTCAATGTAAATACGGCTAATCCGCCCTCCGAATTTGGTCGCACCACGAGGCAAATTTCCCCATAAGGTTCAATGTAAACTTATTCTTACCAAGCCTGCTCTGCATTTTCTTTGGAGCCATGCTGACAAGCACACCAAAAACCTTCCAAACGCCACAAAACACACCACAAGCCTCACCGAACGTCTCCTTGCTACCGCGACCTCACCCACAGGAAGCCACGACCGCGTGGCACCAGGGCAAATGGCCACAGATCTGGTTCGTAGCTCGAGGTGGAGTTCGCATGTCGAGGTAAATTTTTGGGGCCGGAGCTGGTCGTATCTCGAAAAATTCATAAGGAGGGCGTTCGTAACCCGAGGTACCACTGTAGCTACAATATCAACAGTGTCAGTAATGATGTCTGATTCTATGGATAGCTTATGTCCAAAAGATGTTAATAAGCAAATTTTGTCTGACAAGACAGAGAAAGTCCTGAGAGTGGAACTACACATAACAGGCCAAGAGAATGATTTGGAAAAGGCTGCTTTATTGAATATATGAAAGAAATTGGCTGAAGTTTTAAAAATTAAAGAGTCAGGCACAGGACAATGTATAAGAGAACTTTACCTGAATGAGACAGGAGCAGCCAGTGATCTTTGCAGTGTCTCTCAGTCTCTCTCTTCACTTAGCAACTATTTCACTTAATGAATATTGTCAGAACCAATTGCAATCAGTAAACAAGGACTACCTTTTAAAGACCACCGAAAAGCAAAGTAACTATAGATAAATCTAGTTTATACCAACACGATTCAATAGACCTATGCTTTCTATCCTTGAAAAGCATTCTTGTTTCCATGATGTTCATGTACTACTTCATAAAGTATTCACCTATTTTTGTTTGATAATCTCATCAAATAAAGCTCCATCCAACCACAGCTTTTTCAATCTTCCTTTTCCTCTTGACCAATTCATTGTCTATGTGTTTTGGAATCTGATTCCCAATTTTTTTTTATTTATTTTTTTTTTTGTGATCAACTATTTCAGTGCACTTCTTTGATACTGGTCACATCCATATTCATCTATCACTTATTCACTGAGGATCCTGTTATCTTGGTTCATTTTTCTTAAGGGTCCCATTCCATCTTTTGTTTGTGTGTCTGTCCCTCATGTCAGTGTTGACTCCTGTTAACTGTCTGGACTAGTCCCTGCAGCTTTCTTGGCAAGATTTTTGAAAGTGGTTTGCCATTGCCTGCTTCCTAGGGCTGAGAGAGAGGGACTGGCCGAAGATCACCCAGCTGGCTTCATGCCTAAGGTGGGACTAGAACTCACAGTCTCCTGGTTTCTAGCCTGATGCCTCAACCACTACACCAAGCTGGCTCTCATTCCAGCTACATTTCAGTTATTTTTCAGTTTCTTTTGACATAACCAGCTCTCACTTTTATATAACAAAGTCAGCAGAAGCACACTACTGTACATAAAAGTGTGCTCTTATTTTGACAAATGTTTATTTTTTACAACACATACTACCCACTACCATTGACCAGCATTTGCTCTTTTAAGATTTCTTCTTCATTTTCTCATCTTTAGCCAAAATCCTACTGAAGCAAACAAAATAATTTGTTTGCTTTTTTTCCCCCTTTAATGTGTAACTTGCAATTTTTCACTCTCTTATACCTGTGAAAAACAACTACCCTGGTCTTTGGTGCATTAATTTTCAGACCCATACTACTAAGCATCATGTATGTACAAATGTACACATACTGTATGTTTACATCCACAGCTAACACACCTCTAACATCACCAACCAGCATGCCTTATACATTTATACATAAAGACATTAAACAAAAAAATCAAAGAAACATCATGTTTCCTCATCTTATACCCTATTCAGTACTGAACCACATCCTAAGTGCTTTTATTCCATCATATGCCACTCATATTCAGCAACCATTCTCTACCATTTTCTTACAAAATATTCCATAATTCAAGCATATTTACTTTATGATATATTTGTTCCACATCAACAAGCATAGAATAAACTTTATTTCTCATATTCCAAATTTTGCTAATCATCAGCTCTCATGAAATTGAATTCTGAATATATTATGGCACAATATTCAGTGTGCCAACTAAGAGAGGTGCATAGTTTATAGTTGCTTACTGTAAGAGATGTAAAGATTGGTTGAATGATCTTCATATACAAATATTCAGATTAATAACAAACTAAAAATGAGAACAAAAATATTTGATGGTTTGCAGGACTTCAAGGATTTGGTCTGTGTATATCTTATAATGCATTATGGAAGAAAGTAAGAACAAAAATCAAAGGAGGTTGTTATGGACTTACATATTTTAATTACAAAATTAGCAATAATTTTAATCCTAGAGAAAGCTCCACATAGTACATGACCTACATATTCTGGGACAGTGTCTCCCAAAATCTGCCAGTTTTTTAAAAAATGAAGCATTAAATACAGCATTCACTTAAAATCTCAGTCCATTATTACTGATTAATCCTCTGAAAATTAATTTAATTGCTATTATCTCACAGTCCCATCTGGGCATTGGAGAAGGCAATGCAAATTTCAGAATTAATCCTAAATGAGATAAAAGCAACAGGAACTAAGACAAGCTGAATTATTTCAGTTCAGAAAAAAATGAGGCATGTTCTCTGTCTCCTGCACTAAAATCAGTCCTCATATTTTCACCTCTGCTAAGTTATTTCAATAGGATAGATGTTTCTTACCAACTTTATTGTAATTTTTTGGTAAAGTTCTATGAAACAACTCTTCAAAGTTCTTACATATTTTATAACAATGTATAGATGTTCCACATTATAAGAGCAGCCTAGATCTTTTGAGTTCTTCCCATACCAGTCATACAACACGCCTATGAATTATCACACTTCCAAAACGGCAATCCAATCACAAAGACAAGTGCTAAACTACTCAGAGGTTTACACAATAGAGGCTGCCCCTTTGTTTTTATATGTGTGTACCATTTTTCTTCCAAAAATTGCCCCCAAATTTCAATACTAAACAGATTGAAACTGTGTAATTCGAATCTTATTCCAACATTCTGCACCACCAGCTTACGGAAAATATAGGAAACCTTGGCTGAATATAGCCTTGTATAACATAAAAAACTTAAGGAAATATGTCAATACTATTTTCCTCATAAGACACTTGGGTTTCCATTTTCCTTCACTGAGCATTTTTGTTCATTCCAAATCTTCTAGATGTTGAAATAGTAATTTACTGAGAATGGATTTAAATGCAAAACCTGTAGCCCAGTTTTCTAACATTAAGTACATTTATAAACAAGACTAAGATCATGATGTTTGCATCATATTTTTGGTACTCTGACTAGATTTTTAGTGAGCAACTTTGATCAACATGCCCTTGACGTTACTTTGTCTAATGACAGAAAACATACATATTTTGTGCAAGGAACATTTTTCAAAGAACCAAGTCTAGACAGTATTTTATAATCTTGTTGCCAAAAGTTGCAAATCATTGCACTTACATGTCAGCACTCTCTATAGATTTATTTTGCTGCATGTCTTATGATAAGCAAAACAGCCTTGATTTTATAGTAGGAAAATAAGTTAAATCGCAACTGGATTCTTAATAATTCTATAGCCCATAAATACTAATTTTTCTCTGTGGTGAAAAGTTTTCTTTCCAGCTGACTACAAGATAGGCCTTGCCTAAACTCTTTTGACTGAAAATTGTATTTGCTGAAATACTGTAGTTCCTTTAAGTCCTTCATTAATTGACAGAACAGCCCCAGACTTATGTAGGGAGAGCCACTACTAAGACAATGGCCAGATGAAAGAGGGCTAAGTCCAGGGCAGTAATGTAATCCGAGAAAACATCTCAGATAAGACCCTTCCTAATTCTCCCGAAGATAAAAGAAGGAAGGGGGGAAGCATATTCAAACTTGCAAGATTCTGTTACTGCATTTTTTACAATAAAACTACTATTGGCCTACATGACCTTGGTTTCCAGTCTGGTCTACCTTGAAGGGCTGACATTCTTGGCACTTCCATGTAAGGTTTTAATTGCACAAGTGCCCTAAATTTCTCATAACATGTGTGCAGGATTCAGGTGATATCATCCTTTATCTATAACTCTACTATATGTCCTGCCATCTCTTCCCTTGTTTTTTTTTCCAGAGAAAATCTGTCAAGGAAGAAAAGGTGGAACAATTGCACAGTAACCTTTACAGTAACCTCTGATTAAAAAATATTGAAACTGTCTGTTTGGAATTACCTATAGGTAATGTGAATCTACTCAGAATATATCTGTTCATTACTTCAGCCCAGTTAGACAGCACTTCCTATCTTGCTGTGTTGTGCTATCTGAGAAGTCTCAAACAATGTTAGTAGGATTTATCTCTAATCGTTGGAAACAAACCTACCATATCACCTCTTTGGGTCTATTCTTTAACCTATCGCTATGACTCCATTTTGTCTGGAAATGTTATTTGAAAAAGATAAATTTCTTTTTATTACACATATTTTATAGGTGCCACAGATTCTTATACCATCCAAGATACCTACTAAGATCAGCTAGGCAGGACTTGCTCATGGTCCCACCAGTGATTCAGTTAACAATGCAGTGGACAACAGTGGGACCTTCTCAGTAGCAGCACCATTATGGAACCCATACTGCCCTGATTTAAACAACAACTGAAGACATGTCTGTTCACTCAGCCATTTATGAGATAGCCAGTATCTTAGTACCTGGTCTTAGTGCCTTGTTGTCTCAAATAAACTTTGAAATTTTGGGTGGTGTATAAATTTAAATATATATGTATGTATGTATGTATGTATGTATGTTTGTATGTTTGTATGTATGCTTCCAAAAGTCTTGAGCAGAAATCTTTTCCAGATTTGCTAGATGATAATTCCTCTGACTGAACTTCAGATCTTCTATGTGGAATGCATGAATCATATCAATGAGTTCTTCTTTGGATCATAAAGGCAAACCCCATTCTTTATTTCCAGTGGGAACTGATTAAGAAATTGTGTGCTTTTGTAGAAAACTCTTAAGGTTTGGGGAAAATGCTAAAGAAATCATGCCAAAGAGATCCTCCAACTAGTCCTCTACTTTCTCTCTCCCATTATAAGATACATATTTGGAAAGGAAGAAGGCAATAAATTTCCAATAAGGAAAGACTGAAATACAAGTGTGCTAAATATTATCTGCATATATGCATTTTAATGTATATGCGTGTATAAGAAGTGGGGTGGGGTGGGAAGAAGTTATATCCCCATGTTAATTAATCATAATTATTTCCTAAAGTTTATTTGTAAAGTGCCAGGGAAGGCAAATGAATAAGAATTTTTGTATGACCTCTTACCTGACACTCTTAAATTATTCTAAATAATGAAACTGTAAAAGTGCTAAAATTCTATTCCCTCATTCACATTTGTAGAACTTGTAGTGGTAGGAAAACTGATGACTTCCAGATATTTTGATATGGGTTGAAGCCCAAAATGTCTGTTGCCTATTCCTGATATATTCTATTGAAGGAGTAGCGCTAGAGTCAGGTGTTGTAACAGGACTTGCTCTAAGCTGGTGAGAAAAAAAATAGGTGGGAGATCATATGGAAAGAGAGAAAGACTAGTTATAGGAAGACTTTATAACAAACTTGATTTATTTGTTCAAATAGCATTTGACCTTGTATTTTGATTTGTTATGGGCCTTTTTACAACAAATGATAAAATCTGGCCCATCTGCAAAGTGCCACTCAATGACACTTCTGTCTATCAGCTGCAGATCATCTATTTGCAGTTTGCTTTAAGGCTGCCACATAATATGAGTCCAGGTGAAAGAAACTACTGTGCAAGACAAAAACATTTTTAAAGGCAATGTTAAAGCAATCCATGGATATGGCCTTGTTGCTCAATCACAGGACTCCTTGGGCTCATTTGTGAATAATCCAGATTTTTCTTAGTTGCGTCATGTAAAGACACCTTTAAGCATCAAAGTGGAACTAAAGAAATGTGTCTATCACCTCCTCCACCCAACCATTGTTTTTCCAGGGGGTCTCAATTTATTTAATTAATTAGTTTAGCCAGTGCTTCAGTGCTACATTGAGAGCTTTTATGAAATTAAAATGGTAGTTCCATTAGAGCTCTGTGGCTGTCTATCACTGTGAAATGAGATCACATGTGTAATTTATCAGGTCATTTTTCATATGGAACCGATTTCCTACTAACACGAGATGAGAGTTAACCATCTTAAAGAGGAGATTCTTCAGTGAATATGTATACATATCTGAAATATATATAGTACCTCCTTGAGACATCCTACATTCCTTGACTCAGTGCTAACAGTTTAACTACAGTGGTAAATGAAAGTGATTTAAACTGGAGGTTCTTCTATTCTTTAAACACAATACAAATTGGAAAGGTTTACATGTCCCGGGAGGAACAGGATTAGTGGGTGTGGAAAATGTCAAAAGAAAAAGATAATCCATCATGTGATACACAAAGAATGACAAGTTAGGTATGAAGAGTGGGTCTTGGGTTAGGGCTTCTAGGCAACAAAATGATATGGTATAAGCAACGTTCTTTCTGCCCTTAACCAATTATGTATCTTTGACATGCTTACATGTTCTGCGAAACAAAAATATTTCTTTGAAATATAACATACTGGAAAGGGCACAAAAATAGATCACTTTCAAAATCCCACGATTTCAGCTGCTGTGAAGATTGGGGCCAATGAATAGAAGCAGCATTATGACCTAGCCCATTGCTTTGAATTAGTTTTGTTTGTTACAGCTGTTGCCTAGAACTCTGAAAATTACTCAGGGAGTCGTGGCTCTGATCACAATTCAACATTCAATACAGCATGCTCAAGTCTCCCAAATGTTAGCATGAATTAACTAAACAGTTAATAAAGAAACAAGTTGGCACTCATGTATCTGCTTAAGCAAACACATCCTCATGGAAGGACAAAAACATATGAAACAATTTATTTCTACAACCACTTAATAAGGTTAGCAGCCTCAATAAGCCCTTCCGTCAGACCGGGATCCTGAGGAGACTTTATTTAGCTGCGATCTGCGATTATGGGAACGTGTATCAGAGAATGAATTCAGAATGGAGTTTGGATTCACTTGTCTCCCCTTTCACTTGCATAACAGGGCATGGTTACTCTAAAGGCTTTGAAAGGAACCACTTGTAATGATCTGATGTGATGGAAGAGAAACAGGATGAACCTGAGGACCTCTTGCTTAGTTTTTCCCCACCTAATATCCATTGTAGGGCATTTCTACGCATGCCACCTGCCATGGTGTTTCATTGAACTCTCTGTGTGAAGCTAATGTGGACTTATGTTGGTTGCTGGCTATATTTATTCTTCCATTCACTTATACACACATTCCCTCCTTATCTCAATGGGACATATTTTGTGGCTTAACATGCAAACAGACATAAACTGAAAAGAAGATCATACTGCATTATAAGCAAGCTACAAAAGTTGTTAAATTGAAAAATAGTAATATCTATCATAGCTATATACTGTACATTAGTATATACATATCATTTATACATTTAGTGGCGTCTATGAGGCTAGGAAAAAGAAATGAAGTCTTCTACCATACACTGGCAGGAGAGTTGACTAATCAATATATTTATTGTCTGTCAACCCCTTTGGTCTCTGTGCTACATTTTAAGGAAGGGCAGCGGTGTCCACTGAGAGGATCAATAGTGTCAAAATGTTGGCCACAACTGGGTGATTAAAGCCCTACCCTTTTTAACATGGATTGTACGCATCATATGCACATAAAAAGGGGTAGGCCTTTGATAGCCTGAGCATACCCACTATATTGATGATGTTGATCCCTCCCCAGCTCCCCTTGTGGAAGGAAGGGACTTCCTTTCTTACATATCCAGCATGCCTGGGCTAATGAAGTGGGATGGATGTGTGTTATTAAGGAACAGCTTAATTTCTTCCTTGGTTGACCCTTCCTTCCTTCCTTCCTTCCTTCCTTCCTTCCTTCCTTCCTTCCTTCCTCTTCTCTTCTCTTCTCTTCTCTTCTCTTCTCTTCTCTTCTCTTCTCTTCTCTTCTCTTCTCTTCTCTTCCTCTCTCTCTCTTAATTTATTCCTGCCTCAAATGATTTTTGCATCAAATAAAATACAGGAAATTTGTGCAATTAAAAGAAGCCAGTCTGTCTCCTCCAGCCTGGAATGTTTTTCTTCTGTACAGATCAAGTGAGGAGACAGAACAAGGGGGTCTAAAGGCAGCTGGTGTCACAGAGACCTTAATTCGTTCCCAAATGAGAAAGTAATACTGTTTTTCCAAGGTAACGGATTGTAGATTCTTCAAACATTTCCTCACAAATGGCTAAAACAGACAAACAAAACAAAGAAACAAACAGACAATGAGAATGGGCATACACAAGGAATTCGTGGGGTTGGAGATGGCAGCTACACTACTGGATGTGGTTGTAATTTGTGTACATACTGTATATATGCTGTTACAACACACCAGTAACTTTGCAGGGAGGGGTACATTTGTATATCTTGTTGCTTAATTATATATTTAATGACAATAATCTAGTACAGTGGTTTTTCAGAATATATTTGGTATTTTTGGCAATACTGCCTTTTCCATAAATTTGATTATTTCAACCTTTGCCAGAGAAGAGATGTCCTACAAAAGGAAACTGGAAAGCTGGCTTATACTGAGTCACACCACTGGTCCACTTAGTTAAGTTTTGTTTATACTGATTGGCAGCATCTCTCCAGATTCCAGACTAGAGTCTTTTCCAGCACTTGCTGAAGAGGCCAGGTGTTAAACCTGGCTCCTTCTGCATTCAAGGTAGGGACTGTAACCCTTAGCTCCACCTTGCCTTTTATTTTGGAAACATTGGTGGGCATTCTCTAGAGAAAGCTGAGAAAGACAAATATCACAGAAGATTAACAAAGAGTTTCAAAGAGCTGTTATAAAAGAAAATAAGCAATATTATAACAACATTTATATAGAAGATGGAAACAGACATGAAAAAAAAAGGAAAGTCTTACAAAAAGTCTGTGAACTCAGAAGGAGGTTCTAACCTTGAATTGGTATGCTGAAGGATGCCAGTGGACAGAGAGTAACAATTTAAAGATCAATTTATAGAAGGAGTATACTGAAACACTGTACAGTAGAAATGTCACAATCCAAGATATGTTAGAAGATATTCCCTATTTACAAGAACCTCTAATGCTAGAAGATGAAGCTAGATCAGCACTATATTCATTACCAAGTCAGAAGGCTACAGATGAAATACCCACAGAAATATGGCAACCAAGAGAGGAGGAATGAGGAAAGGTTCTAAATAAGCTATGCCAGCAAATCTGGAGAACAACGCAATGGCCAACATATTGGAAGAAGTTAATCTACATTCCAGTACCAAAAGAAGGAGACTTAACAGCATGTGCAAACTATGGTGCAGTATCATTAATTTCACATGTTAGCAAAATAATTCTTGGGCTCATCCAATGCAGATTAGAGCTCTACACAGAAAGGGAGATGCCAGATTCACAACTTAGCTTTAGGAAAGCCCGAGGAACATGAGTCATTATTGCTGATGTACACTGGATAATTGAAAATGCCAAAGAAAACCAGAAATAAGTCAATATGTGCTTTCATAATTATAGAAAGGCCTTTGATTGTGTTGATCATGTCAACAGGTAAAATGTACTTAGAAAAATAGGAATCCCAGAACATTTCATTGTCCCCATGTGAAACCTATATACAGGTCAGAAAGTCACAGTACAGAGAGAACACAGCATTATCTGGCTCAAGGTTGGCAAAGAAGTGAGACAAATACGTATATTCTCCCCTTATTCATTCAACCTATATGTTGAATATATATTAAGGGAAGCTGGATTGGCAGAAGATGAGGGTGGTTTTAAAATTGGAGGAAAAAACATCAATAACCTGTGCCATGCTGCTGACACTACTCTGATAGCCAAACAGCAAGGATCTGCAAACTCTAGTAATAAAAGTCAAAGTGAAAAAAATGGATTAAAATTAAACACAAAGAAGACCAGACTAATGACAACAGGTACAACAACCAGCCTTAGAACTGATAATGAAGATATCAAAGTGGTAGATAACTTCTGCCTTTTATGATCAACCATCAAAGTAAAGGTACAAGCAGTCAAGAAATACACGGCAGACTAGCACTTGGTAGAGTAGCCATGAAGCTCCTTGGAAAAGATATTTGGATGCCATGATCTATCCATACTTCCAAAGATCAGAACATTGCAAGCCATGTGATTCCCTGTGACACTCTATGGAAGCAGAAGCTGGGCTTTGAAGGAACCAGATAAAAAGTATAGTGCCACTTTTGAACTTTAGTGTTAGAGAAGACTCCTGAGAATACCATGGACAGCCAAGAAAACAAACAAATGAACAAACCAACTAATTGGAGGCTCAAATTATCCTACTTCAAATATTTATGCAAAGACCTAGGTCAGTGTTGTCCAAACTTGGCCACTTTAAGATGAGTGGACTTCAACTCCCAGAATTCCCCAGGCTGGCTGGGGAATTCTGGGAGTTGAAGTCCACTCATCTTAAAGTGGCCAAGTTTGGACAACACTGACCTAGGTCTTAGAATAAGAGACCATCCTGCAGAAGCTACATAAAGAGGAGTAAAGACCCGATTTCCTCTCTCACGCACATACGAACATATACATTATGTTTCAGATCCATGTATGAAGTCCAATACATCCTTGCCTCTGATAATGGGAAGGTATATTTAAAAGTAAATCATAGCATATGTTCCTCTGTTATATTGCTCTTTAGTAATTTTAACTTGAATGTACTTTTCAGTGTAGACATTTGAACTTGCTGTGAATCTTCTGCTTTTCCCTCCTAGAAATATCTTTTCTTTCCTCTACTGAAATCTGATCTACTAACACCTTATTTGGCAGGCATTCAAGTCCAAACAAATGAAAAGTGAAATGCATGGCCCCTCGTCATTCCTTCCGTTACCATTAGAGAAACAAATGCTAGAGTTTTTATTGCAGTTTGGTTATGACATATCTTATCTGGCATTCATTCAGAATGATTTTCGCTTCCATGTTTCCTAGCAGAGAAAAAGGTCAGATGGAGGTGGAGAAAGTGTGTGGAGGAAGTAGAGAAAAAGAGACTGACATAGTAGGCCAGGATGGATTCACTTTTTCAGATCACATGATATCTCTTCATTAACCATTAATCTATGTCTGCGTGCAAGCTTTTTATTAGTTTCAATCAGAAATTTGGCAGGTCTGACACTAAGTGTAATAGAATGCCTGAAAATGTTAAGTTGAAAAATATAGACATTATAGGCAATAGAAGTACAGCTGAGACTTCCACTGAATTAACTGGAAAACTAAAATAGGGGAAAATAATAATAATAATAATAATAATTATTATTATTATTATTATTATTATTATTATTATTATTATTCCAATAATTGGAAAAAGCAGCTTTACTTGAAAGCACTTATATCCTGCAGCAATACTTTTAACACCATCAAAGAACCACATCTACCTACGTGGATGAAAATGCCAAAACCAGTCTAAACATCTGGCTGGCTGTGTGACCAACCATAATAATATCAATATCATTTACTATATGAATTAGGATTTTAATAAAAGCCTAAGCAACGAACAAACAAACAAACAATAATAAACTCCTCTCCAGTTTCTATAATCCTTGGAACTCCTTAGAACAACTCTTAATTATTACAGGCGACCCCTGAGATTCTTGTCACTAGAAAAAAAGTAAGGAATCAGTTGTGTCTAACTGACCACATTTAATATTTTCAGCCAGTCTGGCTGAAAGGCAATCAACTGGGCTAAAATTATAATTATACTTCTGCAACAGATGCTTGCATTTAAATGATAAAATAAATGATTATTGTTAGCATTACATAACAATGCTGGGAGGCCAACTATCCCTTCATGCAAATATAACTGCAAATTTTAACAGTACATTTTAAAGCCTTTGTGACATGTGCAATGTACATTGAGAAGAAGAAAGCGTGCATCTCTGGACACAGTTCTTTTCAGCCTGTGTATACAGTACTGTATGAGATATAGTACTTATCAGTTCAAATGCTTAAGTGGACATGCAGCTAGTAAATTTTTCTTAACAGTTAATTGATGGGCTATACTGTGACTTTGTCGCTCAATTAGCCTAGATTTTTCTTTTTTCTTTTAAATCATTTCATTGACGTTTGTAATAAACATAGTAAAAACTGATACCAACTAAACTAGAAGAAAAAAGAAAAAGAGAAGCTCAGAATGTGCAGAAAAAAGAAAAACAAAAGAGAATAGAAGAGAATTTTCTTATATCACTAAGGACTATATGACTCTCAGTTTCTGTGTATTCTAGTTGAAAAATAAATACACTTTGCTAAAAGCTTTAATTCTTAATAATGTATTGCAGATTTGTGGCTTGGCATGAGGTCTGGTTTTTTTATTCTTTTTAAAATAACAGAAAAAGAAAGAAAAAAGGAAACAAAACACAACAATATATACATTGTCAAATAAAAATATATAACAAGTGCTTAAAAAGAAATAAGTGAAAAGAATACAACAGAAATATATCGTATAATACATCGTTAGAACAATAAAGTTACGATTCTATATATAATTTTCTAATACAAACATTATGCAAGTATATACTTATTTCTAATACATTTATATAACTATCATGGTTTTTTTTAACCTACTGTATTTTGCATAAATGAGTCCCATATTTCATTGTACTTAAACATACAAAGTCTGCATTTATGGCAATCCGCTCATAGGTGGCAAGTGCAATCAGGTCTTGAGTGAAAGGGACCATATAGTTTTCTTTCCAGTGTTGCAATATCAGTCTTTTGGCCATAGTAAGGGCATGGAGAATCCATTTACGTTTTCCAGTTGTCAAATTCCATATACTAGGTATGTAATTCAAAAGAATATTATGCTCTGAGAAGTTTAGTTTTTGTCACACAGTCACATTTATATGGTCTACTACTTTCTCCCAAAACTTAGTAAATATAGGACATTGTAAAAACATGTGTTTTAAAGAAGCATTGTCCTTATTACATCTCCAACAAAATGCTGTTATAGTCCTTTTCTAAATAAACATAATGGACTCCAATAAATTCTAAATACTATTTTTTGTTGTATAAGTCATAGTTTAAGGTCCATTGACACTCTTGCTATAAAAGTTAAGACACTGTCCCATTGTCTAGGCAATATAGAAATCTCTAATTCTTAATTCCACTCATCTCTTAACATCTGCATAACAAATTGATTTATTGATAGCAAGTATGTATAAAAAGTAATAGTAGTTTTTTTGGTTTTAAAGGGTTTAACAGGTTGTTCTAGTATCTCAGGTGTCTCGCTAATGGCATAAGGTCTGCTTACACCCTCTGCTCTATGCGCCTTTTTAGTTCTTGCTTATTACAAAGGGAAGAACTACATGATACATTTAATATACAGCTTAACAAACAACTGTAGCTATGATTTTTCAAGGTATCAACATCATCATGACCAAGAATTCTGGACTCATGAGAAGATGAATTGTGCGAAGCAACTAGCAGGAGAAAAGCAATTGGAATGGTGAAAATGTCTAGATCTGGATCAAGGTACTATATGCTTAACTTGGTATAAAGGAAATCTTTAAAGTGTTTTGCCCACAGTTGTAGTCCTTCATTATTGGATCCCTCCATATCCTGCCTAAGTACCAGAATTGTAACAAAAGAGGAAGCTACTCTAAAGATGCACACACATGAATTTTGAAAAGATCCATTTCTGGTGTTTCAAAAGATGAACAAGAAGAGCATCATGCTTAGTTATATTAATTGAAAGCTACATTTCAAGAGTTTTTTTTCCTCACTTACACGACTTCTCAGTGTTAGAGCTCATTCACCATCTCAAGCTGTAGGGTTCTGGCATTAACCTGATGATGGTAATGAAGGCATTTAAAAGCAAGTTAAAGAAATCCATCTTGCTTTATGTTGACACAGCTGGTTATATTCTAAAATGTTCATATTCAGTAAGTTTATGTGGACTTTAAAACAGCAACTGGAGCAAATTTGTGTAGCTCATTATTATGGAACAAGTTCTGCTTGAAGACTTCGTTTGAAAACAAACCACGCTACTCATACAGCTCTTACCCTAGGAAGATCTGAGTGGTTTTGTTTAGCTTGCCATGTCACTGTTGCTTTCAGAGAACAAAGTCTCCATGCTGTTAGAACTTCATGAAGGAAACTTATGAAGAGATTGGTTGTGTCCAGTTCTGAATATGCATTTTCATGCAGCTAATTTAGCCTATTACAGAAATTCTGCTACTTCTTTCCATCCTGGATCGTCTTTGTATGTACTGTACATGTTCATCTAATTTGAAAGAAGTTCTTCATATCTTGCATAAGTGCAACACCTCTCTGCTAGTCATTAAAGTACCCTATCAATATAAGCCTGAACAAAACTGCAGCTGCTTTAAGGAGTCAACCTCAAGGTGACTCCTAAAGGACCTGCATCTTGTTTCAGGCTTGACTGCAGCCTGAATAAAGAAGGGTTGCTTTAATGAATAGAAAAGAGATACTATGCTTATGTTCCCTTAATAATCAAAGCATTCTGTATGAACTATTTTTTAAGCATCCATGACCCTATTTGCTAATCCTTGTTTCTCCACTGACATGGGATTTTATGAAGCTGACTCCCCCCACCCCCTCCCCCATTAGCTGTTCCCAGATAATGCCAATATGAACAAATACAAATAATCTAACTGGGAGGTAACTAGGGCATTAGTGATTGTGAACAGGACCTCCTGGTCCAGCAGTGGTCATAATTGGTACACAGGTTGTAGCTGTGCAAAAGCCCTCCAAATCACAGCTGCTACTTGCTCTTCAAAGGAGCTGTGGACCATCTCTGAGCAAGGGAGAACAGCCCATTTCAGAGATATGATGAAATGTCCCTAGAATTGTTGGGTCCACAAACCCAAAGCCATTCCGCCTTGGAGGGATTCAGCTTGACTGTGTTCTTCTCCATCCAGACCATCAAGGAGGACTGAAAAGGTTGCAGTTCCCCAATCCCAGTGTCTCCATAGATCATTCACAGGTGTGACCAGTGCAATTTGCCGGCCATATCCCAGCCTGAAACCTGTCAAGGATCCAAATAATTCACTTCCTCTACGAATCTCTGCAGTTGCAGGACCACAATTTTTTCCACATTTGCTAAGAAAAGAAGGTTGGAAATAGGTCTAAACTTGTCCAAAACTGTTGGATCAATTGATGGCTTCTTGAGCAGAAGGCACACCACAGTCTCCTGTAGAGATAATGGAAATCCCCCATTAATCAATAAACCATTGATTATTGCTTCAGGCTAATCTCCTGACACCTCATGGGAAGCCTTAATCAACTATGAGAGTCCGGGATCCAACTGGCAAATGGCAGAACTGACTATATCTGTTTCCTTAAGAGTCACAGATTCAAAATGATCCCAGATGACTTCACAAGTCAAGACTCCAGTCATCTCCACTAGCACTGTCTAGCTGGAATCCAGATCCTCTTGAATTAGAGCACTTTTCTCTCTCAGTGCTACCAAATTTTTCACAGTGGCTTTCATATAATCTTGGCAAGTATCCTTCCTGAAAAGAGTGCAAGTCACCTTAAAAAAGGCTGCTGGGAGGCATTCAGCACACTGAATAAGTATGGCAAAACACCTTTTTGCCACTCAAAATGCCACTATGTAGGCTCAAATGTGAGCTCATAACAGTGTCCAGTCAGACTTGATCTTCCTCCAGCAGCACTCTAGGCATCTCCACTGCTGTTTCATCTCTCTGAACCAATCACCAAACCAGGAAAATGCAGAAGATCTGGTGACCTGGATGTCCCTTTATTCCACTGGGTGATCTGATCTAGCCAAAAGTCTGCCAAATCCTCAGAAAACTTCCCAAAAACTCTCTGAAAACCCAATGTGTGAGGGGGATCACACTGCAAAACTTTACAGCAACCAGAGAGTATTCTGTCCTTGACAAGGGACAGAGATCAGCGTCTTCCACTTTCTGATCACACTGTGTTTGCCCCAAGACAAAAACCAGATCTAGTGTCTGACTTCTCCTATGTGTCAAGCACTCAATAACTTGGGTCACGTCCATGTTTGTCATGGCAATCATGAACTCCTTTGCCACTCCAGACCCCTCACTGAAGGAAGGCAGGTTAAAATCCCCCAGCAACGACACCTGTATCTGTTCCCCTACAAACTAAGTACAAATACTAATTCAGCCTATATTCTGAAGGAATCTGGTAGCAAAGGTATCTTGATCCTTATGCAAAGGCAGTTAATTTGACTTCTGTGTTATTTGGTTTGTCTAACTAAATTAGGCATGGCATTTTAGCATATTTTTCACATGAGGTTTTTATTGACTGTTCAATGCCCAAGGGTGTTTAATTATCCTGTAACTAAGCATTTATTCTTTTGTGATGATTTAATTTCATAATCAGAACTCATATACAGAGTGTGTGTGTTTGTATATGTACAGGTGAAACTCGAAAAATTAGAATATCGTGCAAATGTTCATTTATGTCAGCATGGCAACTCAAAAGGTGAAACCAATATATGAGATAGACGCATTACATGCAAAGCGAGATATGTCAAGCCTTACTTTGGTATAATTGTGATGATTATGGCGTACAGCTTATGAAAACCCCAAATTCACAATCTCAGAAAATTAGAATAGTGTGAAAAGGTTCAAAATTCTAGGCTCAAAGTGTCCCACTCTAATCAGCTAATGAATCCATAACACCTGCAAAGGGTTCCTGAGCCTTTCAATGGTCTCTCAGGCTGGTTCAGTAGGAATCACAAGCATGGGAAAGACTGCTGACCTGACAGTTGTGCAGAAAACCATCATTGACACCCTCCATAAGGAGGGAAAGCCCCAAAAGGGAATTGCAAAAGAAGTTGGATGTTCCCAAAGTGCTGTATCAAAGCACATCAACAGAAGGTTATGTGGAAGGGAAAAGTGTGGTAGAAAAAGGTGCACAAGCAGCAGGGATGACCGCAGCCTGGAGAGGATTGTCAGGAAAAGGCCATTCCAAAGTGTTGGGGACTTTCACAAGGAGTGGGCTGAGGCTGGAGTTAGTGCATCAAGAGCCACCACACACAGACGGATCCTGGACATGGGCTTCAAATGTCGTATTCCTCTTGTCAAGCCGCTCCTGAACAACAAACAACGTCAGAAGCGTCTTACCTGGGCTACAGAAAAAAAAAAAGAACTGGTCTGTTGCCCAGTGGTCCAAAGTCCTCTTTTCTGATGAGAGCAACTTTTGCATCTCATTTGGGAACCAAGGACCCAGAGTCTGGAGGAAGAATGGAGAGGCACACAATGCACGATGCTTGAAGTCCAGTGTGAAGTTTCCACAGTCTGTGTTGATTTGGGGAGCCATGTCATCTGCTGGTGTTGGTCCACTGTGCTTCATTAAGTCCAGGGTCAACGCAGCCGTCTACCAGGAGATTTTGGAGCACTTCATGCTTCCTTCTGCAGACGAGCTTTATGGGGATGCTGACTTCATTTTCCAGCAGGACTTGGCACCTGCCCACACTGCCAAAAGTACCAAAACCTGGTTCAATGACCATGGGATTACTGTGCTTGATTGGCCAGCAAACTCGCCTGACCTGAACCCCATAGAGAATCTATGGGGCATTGCCAAGAGAAAGATGAGGGACACGAGACCGAACAATGCAGCAGAGCTGAAGGCCGCTATTGAAGCCTCCTGGTCTTCCATAACACCTCAGCAGTGCCACAGGCTGATAGCATCCATGCCACGCAGCATTGCGGCAGTCATTGCTGCAAAAGGGGCCCAGACCAAGTACTGAGTACATATGCATGCTTCTACTTTGCAGAGGTCCGATATTGTTCTATTTCCAATCCTTGTGTTATTGATGTCATGTAATATTCTAATTTTCTGAGATTGTGAATTTGGGTTTTTCATAAGCTGTACGCCATAATCATCACAATTATACCAAAGTAAGGCTTGACATATCTCGCTTTGCATGTAATGCGTCTATCTCATATATTGGTTTCACCTTTTGAGTTGCCATACTGACATAAATGAACATTTGCACGATATTCTAATTTTTCGAGTTTCACCTGTATATATAAACTCATATGCATATACAAAACAAAGATGGTAACTTGGTGGGTGAGATTTTGTATCTCTCTAACTGCCTGTCTATCCATCAAGTTAAGCTATTATAGGAAACAATTGTTCATGAAGAATATTTACAATATTGACCTACCAAAAACGTACTGACCGAAATCATCCAAGAAAGGTTACAAAAAGAACCTGAGCTTTTTTTTTTTTTTTTAATGTGCTCTAGTCATTTCAGGGATAGAAATTTACTTCTAAACCGAAGCCTTCTCTTGGATGCTAGAAGAGAAAGTTCCCAGGGAAAGGAAGCCGAATGGAATCACTTTCTCTGCCTTTTTCACAGATTTGAAGATCAGCAATACACATTGGCTGCTGCTCAGTTCCCTGGGCGATTTCAGCATAATTATTATCCCAAATTCTGATTTTTTTCTCCTTTGTAGGAAAACAAAAGGCAAGTTATTCATGCAAAATGCATTCCCATCTCCCCGCATTCCCCAACAAAAAGTAGAAAATGATTGAATGCACATTTGTGGTTCCTGTGGGACAAACATTCAGCAAAGATTTAAAGCAATGTCAGCTCTGTGTTACAGAATGTTAACCAGACACAGAGAGCTTAAATAGCTCTGTCTAGGTCTCTGCCTATTCATTCACATTTGCTTATGCTCTGAAAATGAGTCCTACAATCTAGATCATGTAACCCAAGAACAGTACGTCAACTGTATAATATTTACAAACTTATGACAATATCTAGAAATAGCTCTCATGCTTATATGCAAAACTGGACATTTTGCATATATGTGAAGTAAGTCATTCTAACTTCAGCTTAACATATGTTAAGTGTTGGCCTAAGATAGACTGAAAACTGGGAGTAACCAACTACTTCATTAACACAGGGCACTGTCACGTAATTGCCATACGTTAACTTATTTTTATGTCTCAGTTTATAACATGTTTTACCCAAGACGCTATGTAGAAATGCAGGGACAGTGGGAATCACAAATTCAATCACAAAAGTATTTGCCAAATGATTTTAAACAATTTATATTGCCATGAGTAACCCATAAGGAATTTATTGTTGCAGAGGTATCTAAATAATCTTAGTCAAGGTTACTCAACAAGGAACAGTTATCTCTTTTAAAAAATTTTTCATCTATATGACTGTGAAAAGAAATCCATAAAGCAGGTGTTCATAAAACTGCAGAAATAACAAGCTCTGTGAAATATCCAGTTGTGCTTCCAGGACATCAGAAGAATTTCAGAGTTGACATAGGTTGATAAAGTTAGAACCAAGCTGTAGCACTGACACATGAAGAACCACAATTTTCAGGTGATTCCTTCATAATAAAATCTAGATCTGATATAAACTAATGCTAATGTGTTAATTACACATATGTGGGTGGGGATGCAGCTAACTCTGTTTTCTGATAGCCTGCTGAACCTATAAAAATAAACCTTATCTGCACATAAAGTACAGAGATCAGACAGAACCAACTCATCAGTTTCAGGGCACATTGATGTATTAGCCAAATCACTTGTGCACATTCCACAGAGTGTTCAAGAATGTACCCTTGGCCTATACTACACCGAGAGCAAGCTTTATTTATTAGGCATCACTTTTGCCATTTATGAAACAAGGTTCATGGGAACCCACAAAATGTTCTTATGACTATCAATATGAAAGCTCAGTGAGACAGGCCAGCTCCCTTTTAGGCAAATCTGTAGGCCATTTATGTTCTTTTACCCAAGAAATTGTTAGTAAGCTACTCTGGAAGCCTCAGAACGTAATACTGGAAACTCTGCTCAACAGGCAAATGTATAAAAATTCTACAAATTATATATACATGAATGTATTTATTCAAACAGGTTTTCTGAAGATTCTCATTTATTCTAGTTACTCATCACAATGTTCCATTAAGACCTAATTCAGCAGAACAAAACACAGCCCAAGTTGCCTTAAACACCATGGAAAAAATTTGAATGGATGTTTTATTTCTACATCAGCATGGGATAAAATTCTAAGGCACAATAGATGCTACTCAGATGATCAAAGCTATTTAATTTCACAGAGACAAGTGCGTAGGGTTTTGGAGCTCTTATAAGAGTTGTAAAGCAATTCTATATGTTTCTACTCAGAAGTAATTTCCTGTGAGCTGAAGATTATACCCGGGAACAGGAACGCTAAATTCCTGGACAGTGGGGAGATATGTGCATATAGAACTACCACTGAAACCTGAATCCTTTCAGAATAAACAGGTATAGGGGACAGCGATTTGCCTATTTCTATACCATGTATGACTGTGTATACAACTTATTTAGCCAATGAAAGGAAATTACACCAACTACAGGCTTGTCTACCTTTGGATTCTGATGGAAAGCGCTTATGTAGAATATAATTTCATAAACACGTAAAGGAAGCTTCATACATGTTTTCCCAAAATAATGCTGAACTATACAGACAAATAGTAGTGCAAGTATTAGGGATCAATGTATTGTCGAAGGCTTTCACGGCCAGAATACGATGGCTGGTGTGGGTCTTCTGGGCTGTGTGGCCGTGTTCTGGAAGTTTTGTTTCCTAATGTTTCACCAGCATCTGTGACTGGCATGAGCTGGGCACAGAGAGAACTGCTCCTGTCTGTGCTCCTGCCCTCTGAAGATGCCGGTCACGGATGCTGGTGAAACGTTAGGAAACAAAACTTCCAGAACACGGCCACACAGCCCAGAAGACCCACACCAGCTATTAGGAATCACATTAAAGATTTCTTAACTGGTCTATCAGTTTAAGCTCCCATATATAGTCCTGGATAGCACTACTATTATTATTCAGTGGCCTATTTAGAAACCCAGGAGGGAAGCCAGAGTTTATCTGTTTCTACTCTATCCCACTGATTCATACACCTGACTGAAGCTTGGCATGCCGTCCATTGTTCCTGATAAGTTTTGGAGTAAACTGGAACCACTGGCTGGATTTACATATCATCAGTTCTTTTCAAACTTGGCAACTTTAAGATGTGTAGAGTTCAAGTCCCAGAATTCCTCAGCCAGCATGTTATGTACAGTATGTATTTGGTTTGGACTTAGTGTTTCATATGAATGCAGTTATTACAGTTTGCAAACCCTGACTAAATGTCTTAGCAAATCTATAAGGCTGTATATCATGGCCTATCAAAAAGTATGGCGAAATAAACCATGGTTTGTCATGTTGCACGGACTATGTTATTCTGCATAAAAGACAGCTATTATAGAAAGCAATCCCAAGTTAACAGTGATGAGAATCATATGAGTCTATATTTCTATAGGATAGTTTATTAATTAAACCTATGTACAAAATCTAAACATGAAGATGAAGAACAGAGCAGACTATTTACAATTAATTTTACAAAATGTTTTTACAAGAAACATTGTCTCTAAATAACATGACAAACACAATCCTTTTTTGTATTACATACATAAATAAATACTGACTTTTAAATGACTGTTATAAAAACATAATTTCTACAGCCAGTTTAGTTAGCAAATATGTAGCTCTGTTTTCTTCACACTACAATATAATTACATAAAAGGGGAAGTATTTTTACATATAGATCATCTGTTAATTACTTTTTAAACTGTACCTTACCATTATATTCAATAGAGGTAAACAGTCATACACTTCACGCCTCTAACTGAATTATGATTTTTGGCATGCAAAACCTATAGATCCAACAACATCCGGAGGCATTAATTTCCTTTTTTTAAAAAATAAATTTTGAGGTTTTAAAAAAGCATGCAACCATTTAAAAGCATATCTCTGGACTACAATGTACAACTGTATATGACATTTATAGTTATGTGTCCACAGGTATTAATCAAATTTAAGAATACTTAACAAAACCAGGACAAATAAAAGTAATGCCATCTAAAATAAATAAGTTTTTATCACAACTGCTTGTATATGCCTTTTTTAAAAAAGAGGAAATAGAACGAAGTTACTAACTCCCATTTCTACATTTTTTTTTGAAGACAGCTAATTTGTAACTAAATCCCATTCCTGCATAAAAGAGCACTAATATAGTTTGATAAATCTGTGATTTCAATATTGAAAATCTACTTAACAGAAACCAATTAAAAGCTTTTTCCCATGTATCTCCCACAAACATATGTAACTGGATTTCTCAAGATACAATTGTTTTCAACTGAGTGAAGAAACAAACTGCGCTGAACAGTATTGTGTTGGCAGCATTTGGCAATTTTTTGCTTTTAAGCAATTAGTCATTGAAAACACTGAACTAACTTATAAAACATCCCGGGGACACCTGGACTCAAACTGGTCTCATTTGGACTAAATATTTTGTTTTATTTTTCTTGAAGTTAGAAAAATAAAAACATTAAATGAAAAGTGAATACAGACAGGCTACTTCAACCTTTTGATAACCTGAACCTTTTTAAAAAATTGTCTTTCCATTATTTGTTTCCACTATCTGAATGGAAACCATTCCATTATAATTACACAGAATCTTAAGCACATTTTATGCATGCAAGTCTTTACAGATACTGTAGCAAGTAATGAACATGTGCAAATCCTCTGTAATCATATCTGCATATACAAGCTAGGGAACAGATGCTTGCAAGAACCATACATGTTCTGAAATAATTCAAGGACAATGTTGTCTTTGCTTTCCTGTCTGCTTTCCAAAAACATTTATTTGGCCTTTTTTTTTCTTTGAGGAAAGCAGGATATTCTTAATCTTCTTTATGAACAGCAAAAAGTAATCAGATGTATTCTGATTGATTAAACATGTATGCAGAAAAGTGTCACTACCCTGTAATTTTCTACTCAAGCAGCTGTGAACAGCATTGTTTTTCCTTACACTTGATACAAATCAAGGCATGTAATATAGAGATAATGTCCCTATAAAAATAGAGTATCCAGATACTAATTTCTTCTAATGGACAAGAGAAAAAAAAAGTTTAAGTCCGAAGTGTGATCTACAACTGTTTCATTTAAAACATGTGGAAACTATTTAGTTAGTAAAGTGTGACTATGAAGTTCCCTATACTTTACTGTATAATTCAATAAAGTTTTGTTTAAAATAGAGATGCTGGAAGTTTTCAGATTTAGCTCAATTCAATTGATGCTATCAATATTTTAATATTTAATAAAATAATTCTGTATCGTGAACTTGGTCACCATGTGCCCTGCACTCTTCTCCCTGCGCGGGGATTCCGTTTTCCTGAGTAAGCAGATAAACAAACATTCTTCTATTTGCCCAAAGATGTTCCTACACTGAAATGAAAAACAAGCTCCTACTGGATGGGATATACAATGTATATATTGCTGGACGCAGAGAAATATCTTTATTGGTTATCAAACACTGGAAAGGGTAACTGTAAGAATACTTAGTTCCTCTTGCTTTCTGTCACAACTTTGCAGAATCAATTGTTCCTTCTACTGAACTCACATGTTGCCAGCCAGTGTTCCCTCCTGCTACCTCATGGGACTATATCAAAACCCCATCTGACATTCTTCCCTCATTCTGCCCTCGCCAATGTGTGTAAGGGTCTAGACCTCATATGATAAACTTCATATGATAAACTATTACTAAAGCAGAAATCTAGTATCAAAGAACTCAACTGCAACCATGGCTTTAATTTATCCATTTTGTGATGTATTTGATGATACTGAATAGCACATAGCCATGAGACAGACTTTATTTACGTTTTAATTAGTGTAATGTTACTCTAGCCACTCCATCTGGTTTCAGTTCCCAGTGTGAAAAACTCCTGAAACAGAAACAAAAAAGTTTGACCATTTTTCTTCATAACTTGGGGGGAAAAAATCCACTTAATGAAACCCTCAAAAGTTAATGTGTCTACTTCATGGACATAAGATAATGTTTCTTCCTCAAATGGACAGGAATTTTTTCCATTTAATGGGATTTCTGAGAACCACATTAGGTAGGAACCTTAAATTCTGCCCCGTTACCAAACAGGTATTATTAGGCCATGTGGATATATATCATGAAATAGACAGGAATTGTTATGTTTTATTTTTCATGTATCAGCCACAGATAACCTAGGTTTAAATGAATGGTTTAAATCTGTTTAAAAAGCTATGTAAAGATATTAATGGAGAGTGATAAAACAAGGTGTCATGTAGCATATGCTACAGTTATAGGTAATTGCTATAATTATATATATAATTATATATATATATATATATTACATTTTCATAGATGCTGAATGGTCTGATTATGTGAATATAGCTGATCCTTGCATTATATACTGTATCCTGGAATTAGCACAAACATGCTTTCTTCAGTCCATTTTATACAGATTTATATGCAATTCATACGTGATAAACATTCACTAAAACAATAGCTCATTCCATAATTCAATAAAGATGCATTTTTCTGGTCTTCTTTCAAGAACTTGGTTTGCATTGTTTCCAGCTGGTTAATAATTCAGGGCAACTTAGTACTTTTCAGGTGGTGGTTTGTAGTGATGTGGATGGTGCTGCTTCAGATGAGGTCCTAAGAAAGGAAAAAAAGTTACCATAACCCTAATTCATAATTACTAGATGCTGGCAATCCTTAAATCCCTACAAGTTGGTCCCTCAACAGCACAGCTTTGTAATTCTGACCAACACAAATTCAATCTGTAATCCTGTGACTTCTGTTCACTTCAGAAGCAAATCAATTAAATCTTTTGTTTGACTCCAGCTCAAGCAAACTGCAAACTGTGAGGTACCTGGTGTTCTTTGCCTATTCCCTGTAAATCTGAGTCAAGATTCTCAGAGTAACTGAAGAAACCAGGATACTGATACAATTAGAGCACTGATTTCTGATTGATCAGGGATCCATTTCACATATGGTCAATTCTTCAAGATTCACTCTTGGTATGAATTTACTTATTTACAAACATACATACATACATACATACATACATATAATTTATGGGCCACCCGACTCCCAACAACTCTTGATGGCTTACAGTTAAAAATATGAAAAAGGATAAAAGTCAAAAGACATCACAAGTAGCCCAAAGACAACATATAATGAGAAAAAGCTCATTCATCAAGGCCTCAACCTTCATCCTGCCCCAAAGTTGGGAGAAAAGCTAGGTGATTAATAGCTTCCTGAATGTAACAAGGTGAGAGTCATCTGGTTCTCTGGGGCAATAGCATTCCAGAGGACAGGCACCATGACAGGGAATGCATACTTCCTGGGTCCTGCTAGATGACACTGCTTGATTGATGGGATTCAAAGGATACCCACTCTGCACCACTTCACCAGATGGGCAGAAACAACTGGAGACAGGTGGTCCCCCAAACAACCAGGCTTTATGCTATGAATGACTTAATAAATGATAACCAGCACCTTGAATTGCACCCAGAAGGTAATCAGTACAGCTCTTAGAGTAGTGGGGTCCCAGGGGCATAAGAGCATCACTGCATGCATCGCTGCATGCTGGACCAGCTGTAGCTTCTAAGTGGTCTTCAAAAACACATCCATGTAGAGTGGGTTAATCTATTCATGAAATGGCTAGGGTGTGAATGACTGTCTGAGGGGCCTCCCAGTCCAGGAAAGGGTATGAGTGGTGCACTAGATGTATCATGCAAAAACTCTCTTGGCCACAGCTTCCACCTGCTTTTGAGAAGGAACTGTAAATCCAAAATTATCCCCAAAC
This sequence comes from Liasis olivaceus, assembly GCA_030867105.1. NCBI lineage: Eukaryota > Metazoa > Chordata > Lepidosauria > Squamata > Pythonidae > Liasis > Liasis olivaceus. The sequence continues at coordinate 42,354,325 of CM061352.1, forward strand.
TGCACACCAGTCTTGAATGAAGAAGTGTAACCTATCCAAAAATAAAGATGGAAGGTCCCTGGAACCAGGGGGCCCAAATATCTGCTGTCAGTCAGACTTGGCAAGATTGAGCATGAATCTGTTCCTCCCTCTGGGGCAGGACCTCAGCACCACCACTTGGTCAGCCCAGAACTGAGAAGTACAATTGTGCATCATCAGCACGCTGATGTTACCTGACCCTGAACAAATAGGTGATCTCATCCACTGGTTTCATGTAGATGTTAAACAGAAGGGGTGAGAGTGTTCACACGTGAGGCACCCCACAAGTAAGGGGCTGTAGACTCTATGTCTTCCTCCCATAAAAACCAACTGAAACTCATCACAAAGAAAGGAGGACAACCACTGCAAAATGGTGCCACAGTTCCAAATCTTGCAGCTGGTCCAGAAGATTACTGTGTTCAATGGTATTAAAAGTTGCTGAGAAATCGAGGAGCACAAGGATAGATGCACTACCCCATCCCAGTTCTGTCACAAGACTCAACAATAGGTCATCTTCTAGATGCCCTTGACGAACCAGGTTGGACAAGGATCTAACAAACCGATGGCTTAAAGAAGCAAGATGTTTGTGTTTGATTTGGTGAGGTCATGAGAGAAAGCACAATTTTGAGTTTGTTTATTAAGCTTACACTAGCCTGTTAGACTTACTGGTGGACAGACTTGCCCATACCAACCTTGCTGGTTTTTCTTCTGCTACCCTTGTCTAAATATGCAGAAGCTTTGACAGCAATTGCTACTTGTACATCCCAAATAACTGTGATCATCAATGAAATGAAACTCTGTTTTTAGTATCATCTTCCTTTCTTTCTTTTCCTCATATGGCCATCCATACGCCATAGAAACTCAGATTTTCCGACTGCGAATATACCTTCCTAAACTGCTTGCCATTACCCTAAAACTCTCCAAGTTCTTATCTGGCAAAACACAATACCCCACTTTAAACTTCTTTGTCTTTATTATTATTATTATGCCTATTAGAAATAATAAAGAAATAATTTACCTGACTATTAATAATATGGATTAAAATATGAACAAATTATATCACTATTTGTATATTTGTATTTGTATGTTTCTCCACTGTAACTAGTACAGTGTATGATGTATTTCTTAGTACTTCTATAAGACTGAACCAGGAAACTCCTAACCTAACCTAACCTAACCTAACCTAACCTAACCTAACCTAACCTAACCTAACCTATCTGTCTCACAGTCACAACAAATTATTCTGCAGATATAAATATGCACACAGGATCAAGGACTCACAGTAGCAGTTTTAATTTACATTCCACTTTTCATTTAGGAGCTATACACAGGTGATATACACAGCACACCCTTCTCCTACATTTCCCCAAACCAACATTGGGCTAAGAAAGAGTTCCAAGTCACCGATGGAGCTTCCATGCTTATGGGCAGACTGGAACCTGGGTCTCTCTGGTCCTAGTCAAACACCTGGACCACTGTGCCACACAGGCTCTCCAGCTAGAAAAAGAATAGCTCTTAGTAACTGTCTCTGCTTCTTTTGGGAAGCTAAGTGAACACATTGGGCCATTATGGAGTAAAACAAATTCTAGTAACAGGATTTTAAAACAGGAAACAGGCAGTTTTATTCTTATCTGGCCCATATCTCAAGTGAAACAAGCATGTGTCCTCACATAAGTATTATACTTCAAAGTACTAACTATATCTCAGAAAGATGTAACTTTTAGCAAGTTGAAACAATTATTTAACTTGGAAAATCAGACATTTCTTACTAGTATATGAATAGAATTCAGATGCCTAATAATCACATGAATAGTTAGAATAATTATGAATTGTTTTCATACTAGCCCGTAAACCAATTGTTTCAATAATTTCCTATATTAAATTTGCCAAGTGATGAAAACTATATTGTCTTCAAATAGAAAGTGGGGCCTCAATAAAGCAATCTTTTAAAAAATGGGACAATAAATCACTTTATTTCAGAGTACATGCAAAGTCAGAAACTGTGATGCATCCTGTGATATCATGCGGTCACTTTGTTGGATTCCTATATTTGCTAATGTGTCAAAGAGAAAGGGCTATAGCTGAGTGATAGAAAAAAGTTTGCATGAAAAAAAATCTCCCAGAAATTCCAAACAGGACTACAAAAGACTCCTGTCTGAAGCTCTGGAGAGGCTGACAGTTGTGGGATGTTGTCTGATCTTGCATGACAAAATTGAAGTACTTATAGCTGCCCTCTCAGAGTTGCTGCTTCCTTTACCCAAAACTTACTTTGAAGATGGCAGAGAACTTAAAAATAGGCCACACCGTACCTTAGAAAAGTCTTAAGACTAATATTTAGCAACATACAGAATTATAGAAACATTCCAGGGTGGAACTTTGTGAGATTCTTGAATGCAAAGAATGAACATTCAGTGTAACATCTAGGGAATCATAAGGAGGCTGGATACAAAAGAAAGTATAGATTTGGACTGCACCCGTTGACAAAAGCTATTTTAGATAGATTTGCCAGCTTTCCCTTTGTTATAAATATTGCAATTTAAGCTGAGTGAAATCCATTAATGAGAAAGACTGTAAACAAGGTAAATCAAGTTGAGCCAAATATAAGCTAAGAAGAAGTTTCAGACCAATCTGACTGCCAATTTCAGATGGATTCTTAAGCATCTCCTCCCCTAAATAAATTAAAGACTATTCTCAAGCTGTTAGGTCAGATGGAGAAGAGCATGTCTAAAAATGCTTATAACACATTATATTCCATATAAGAGAGTAATGTCAATGCATGCATCAGAATATATTATTGTAACATGTCAACACTCACTGTGTGGAGACGTCAGTAAATTGGGTGTTCGAAATGATTTTATTGTAGCTGGTCCCTCACCACTTGTGGTTAACGCTTGAACCTCTAAACGGTAAAGAGTTGATGGTCTTAGGTTGGGTACCGTTAACATATAATGATCCTAAAAGGAAATGGAAACAGTGATTTGAAGTAAAAGAATTATATTCATGCCATTCAGTGTCATTGCTCACACTCAGCTTCTTCCTTTATTCTCCCCTCTTACCCCACACTGAAGAGGTACACACTTACTAGTGGCAATATTTGTGACTGGGAGATAATGCTGTTTGGTAAGCTGTTTTGCCTGCTTTCTGTTGTGACTTCTGCCCAAGTGACTTGAAACCCTGTCATTGGTTGGTGAAGATTTGTTTTTGATATTTTCCATGAAAAATGGCCTGTAATATTAATGTCCTGAACAATGAAAGAAGCAGAAAGATTCTCTGGTTTTGCCAATACTTTTGAGATAACAGGATCTGTAAAACAAACACCACCACCAAACAAGAGAGAAGTTAGCATCTCTGTCAGTCTTAAGTACAATTTTAAAAAGATATACATTAAGGGAGCCTACAACAATGTGCTGTATAAACTTTATTATTATATGATGAGGATGGAATGCTTATTCTCAAATAAATTGTTCACCAATGTATTACTTACCTTAGCTATCACTAATATAGTTTTGTTTCATATACCGCACTTCAATTAGTAAACATTATCAGAAATTCTAATTTCATGATTTGATATTGTTCTGTAAATGATATAGGCCTATTTCCTAATTCTAAGAGTTATACTGCATATTATCTATGTAAATGTATTTGTATACTCCATATATGACTAAATTTTTTTTTAAAAAAGTAACTATTACTATTTATTGAATTGGGTACTTGCGCCACTAACAAAGAATACAATATTTTGTCATTTATTTATGTAGTGTATTTTAAACAGGTAGCGTATTCTTCCTACATATTTTTAAAAACATCAGGCCTTTATATAAATATTAATCAATTAGTATTTGAAGATATTATTCATTGTTTCAATATCCAGGATATCAAATATCAAAATATATCTGATTTATATTATGTTCTGTATCTGCTTAAAACTAATTACATATTTTGATATACAGTGGAACCTCGAGTTACGAATTTAATCCGTTCCGTGACTCTGATCGCAACTCGAATTGGTCGCAACGTGAAGCACGTTTTCCCATAGGGTTCAATGTAAATACGGTTAATCCATTCCGCCCTCCGAATTTGGTCGCGCCGCGAGGCAAATTTCCCCATAAGGTTCAATGTAAATACGGCTAATCCGCCCTCCGAATTTGGTCGCTCCGCGAGGCACATTTCCCCATAAGGTTCAATGTGTCAGCCGGCTTGCACGGCTAGGAAATTCCCTAGGCGTGCTTTAGTCAGTTTCACCGCTCGAGCCCTAGAGCAGAAAGAGGAAGTGCTAATGAAATCTGAGCGCGCGGGGGGGGGGAGGCTTTTGTCGTGCACGCACACAGCCGGGAGCGGGAGCTTCCCCCCCCTTCCTCAAATCTTTCCTTTGTCCACAGCCCTTGGCGTGGTGCGCACGGCAAAAGCCCAGTGAAATCAATCAGCGCGCGGCCCCCCCCCACTGATTCCTCTTAATTCCGCTCTTTCCTTTGACAAAAGCGCAGTGAAAGCAATCAAATCAGTGCGGGGGTGGGGGGTGGGGGAAAGGCCTTTGTCGCGCGCGCACAGCCGGGAGCGGGAGCTTCCCCCCCCCACTGATTCCTCTTAATTCCGCTCTTTCTTTTGTCCATAGCCCTTGGCGTAGTCATTGCTTTCCTTGGGCTTTTGTCCTTGCGCTCAGATTTCATTAGCACTTCCTCTTTCTGCGCTAGAGCTGATTTGATTGCTTTCACTGCGCTTTTGTCAAAGGAAAGAGCGGAATTAAGAGGAATCAGTGGGGGGGGGAAGCTCCTGCTCCCGGCTGTGCGCGCGCGACAAAGGCCTTTCCCCCACGCTGATTTGATTGCTTTCACTGCGCTTTTGTCAAAGGAAAGAGCGGAATTAAGAGGAATCGGGGGGGGGGGAAGCTCCCGCTCCCGGCTGTGCGCGCTACAAAAGCCTTTCCCCCCGCGCGCTGATTGATTTCACTGCGCTTTTGCCGCGCGCACCACGCCAAGGGCTATGGACAAAGGAAAGATTTGAGGAAGGGGGGGGAAGCTCCCGCTCCCGGCTGTGCGCGTGTGACAAAAGCCTTCCCCCCCCCACGCGCTCAGATTTCATTAGCACTTCCTCTTTCTGCGCTAGGGCTCGAGCAGTGAAATTGACTAAAGCACGCCTGGGGAATTTCCTAGCATGCAAGCCGGCTGACACATTGAACCTTATGGGGAAATTTGCCTCGTGGAGCAAGCTTCCTTGCTACCGCGATCTCGCCGACAGGAAGCCGCGACCACGTGGCAGCAGCGCAGATCCGGTTCATATCGTGAGGCGGAGGTTGCACGGCGAGGCAAATTTTTGCGGCCGGAGCTGGTCGTATCGCGAAATTTTCGTAAGGAGGGGCGTTCGTAACTCGAGGTTCCACTGTATTTGAGGCAAAATGTCTAAGAATGCAGATATAAAATATAATGCGTGCTTATTCCAGAACAAGGCTGATATGCTGCATAGAAATAAAGTAACCCACACCCCTGAACACCCCACATCCTGCTCTCTAAAGGTCCAATGCTTCTGGCAATTACTTCTTGCCGACTGACTAGGAGAAAACTTTTTTAAAACCATTGTTCTAGCATTTTCTAAATACAGTGGTGCCTCGGTTCACGAACTTAATTCATTCCGCGACTCTGGTCGCGAACCGAATTGGTCGTGAACCGAATCAAATTTTCCCATAAGGTTCAATGTAAATATGGTCAATCCGTTCTGACCCCTACGAATTTGGTCGCCAACCGATTTTTGATTGCGTTCCGAATCAAATTTCCCTATAAGGTTCAATGTAATTATGGCTAATCCGTTCTGAACTATATGTTTTTTTTTTTAAACCGCAAAAATATGACACAAAGTACAGTACGAAGAGAGAGAAAGCTAACCTTGCTCGACGCGACTTCTGGCGTGGAGGACAGGAAGGCGGGTGGGGAGGCGGTTACTGCTTGGAGGGAGAGTCCCCCTCCCTACAGGAAGCCGCGACCACATGTCACGGGAGGGAAAATGGCCGCGGATCCTGTTCGTAATCCGATGCGGAGTTCGCGAACGGAGGCAAAATTTTGTGACCGGAGCTGTTCGTGAACTGAATTGTTTGTGAACAGAAGCGTTCGTGAACCGAGGTACCACTGTATTATTTTGTTTTAGTTTCAAGAGAGAGACATGTGACTCCTTCAAAAATCTAAGATATTAGAGAGTATTTGACCACATTTTAGTTTTATTTATTGTAAAAGTTTTAACAAATATTAAGACAATTTGTGGTACCAGATCCGAAACCATGACTTAAAATACTGTATTTTTTCTATCCAAAGAAATTGCCTTAACACTTAACCCTAATTAAGATTAATCCTAATAACAAAATTACAAAATAAAAACGAATAAATATTTATCTAAATAGCTTAGTGGTATTTTCTTTCAAGATCTTATTTTTTCTTTATTTATTTCCTTTCCATACTAATTCTATGGCTCATGAAAGCTTGAGAAATGAGCTTCTACTGATTCCACATCAGCAATACTTACTCTGGCAGACATCCTGTGTAGTGTAGAAATATACATTTTTTTCTAACAATCCCTAAAATGAACTAGAGTTAGTATAACGCTGTCCAACAAACTCATAGCTATTCCTTCACTGGTATGCAAACCTTTGTTCAGAATATTTTGATTTGGATAATCATATCCTGGCTTATCAAGATAAGGTATAAAAAAGTCTTTGTTTATGCATGCAGCTCTTTGGGACACAGAGTTTCCACATCCCCTGAACTGAAAACTACGGTGATCTGCTTCAAGTTACTAAACCAGTGTCAGCACTGGCACTACAGACTCTTTCTTCAGCCAAAACAGGACACAGCGAATAAACGAAAGAGCTGTGACTTTTCAAAGAAAAGATAAGATTGTTGGAGATAGCTGAGACCAGCTGTGAAAGGCACCATCATCAGGAAAAAAAGTTGTACAAATACGTAACATTTTGTTGTATCTAATGCTTATATTCTTGTGTTACATACAAAACTTGTAAAATAATTTTGTTTAATATCCTGAAAAAAGAAAGTAGCGAGGAAGGTCACACTGAGAACTTCTAACTGACTGACTGTAAAATCAGATTACAAAGAAAATTAAACTTGCAGTTGTTTCTTTTGTATTTCTGTATTCTTACTACTTAGTCTGCTGTTGCAGTACTAATACGTGTTAATGTAAGGGGTTACATTAAGAATTTTAAATATCTTCATACAGTGATGGAAGCAATCCACTTTAGAGACTGGCATTTGAATATTTAGCTATTCAAACATTTTATTTCATTATAATTGTTTTGAATCTTACCTCCTTCAGCCAGGCAGCTGATGTGCTTGTGTTTTTTCCCTTTAAGATCAGAACAAGGTGGAGTTGTAAAGAAAATGCTTTCAGATTTCAACCGACCTTTGGATCTTACTGGCTGAATTGTAACTTTATATTTGCATGAAAAGGACAGGTTCTGAAGAATTATATAGTTTTCCTATGGAGAAATATGAACCTTTTATTAACTTTCTCTTGGGTTTATATTTAATACTTTCCAAGTGATTAATGAAAAAAGAGATTTTTATTCAGAGAACAAGACAGCTTACAAAATATGCACATATTCTAATAAATAATTTATTTATTATATAGTTAAATATTGCTTTCAATCCTTTTCTATTAAATTGAATAGATTTAGGCCAAAAGCGCCTCAAAAATTGATTATAGTATTTTCATCCCCTCTCCAATAGTGGATTAAATAGGTAGAGCTGAAGGCAACACATTCAGCCCAAATCTCTAGATTACTTCATCCAGAGGAAATTTCATAATAGGTTACAAGTTGAAAAGGAAAAAAATATGTGCCACAGATTTTAATGGAACCACAATGGTATGGTTCATCAATATGGATTCCACTACAGCATGGATGGGCAGTAATTCTCCACCTAAAAACTTGCACAAATAAGTGTCTATTTGGTAAAAATGCATCAAAAAATAAATTATATAGATAAATTTAATGCAATAAAGCATATGAAGACAATAGTTGATTCTTAAAAAGCACTGCACCAATCAGGAAAATTTCCAATTACCATGAATGAGGATTTTCTAACTGGTTTAAATAAATTTAAATACATTGTAAATCTGACAGAAGAAAACAATATACAAAAATCTGCATCAGTTATATGGACAGAATATAGCTTGCTCTATCTATTTTTACAAAATCAGTATTACACCGCAAACAAAAGCTATGGGATGGAACAATATTCTTCCAGCCTCAACTTCTTGAAATAACCATAACCGGTAAGAACCACATTGAATCAATACTTCTCTTTATGATGCCTTATATAATTATATATGCAAAATTGCAAGTATATAACTTCAAGTGCTAGCAATCTGGAGTAGCAGCAAGGGACTTAAAGTTGGATAAGTAGGCAACACCGTTCTTGAACTTCTTTTTGTTTTCCCCAAACTATAGTACTACATTTATTCAGCAAACCCCAGAAAAATGGAAACTTAATTCATACCAGTTTTAGCAGGTGCTTTTTTTAAAAAAAGATTCAATTATCCATAACAAAATAAACCCCAGAAAGCCTAGTGCTGTCTCCATCTACAATATGACTGCCCTATCAGCTGCAGCTACTGACCATCTAAAAAGATTAATTAAAAATCTGGCTCTTCATCCTAATGAACTAACTAAATCAACCAGCCTTCTTCAACGTAGGACACTTCAAGGGATTCAAGTCACATAATGCACACCCAATATGGCTAATGGACATATCCACTCTATGGGAACTGCAGCCAAATACGTGTGGAAGAGTTCAAGGAGCTGAAGTCACAACAGCTTCTCATTATAAAGGACAAAATGAATGTCTTGAAACACATAATGAATCTGTATTGGAAATGTATGAGAGATCATAATGGAATCTTAAAAATCATTTATACTCCCCCATACAAAATGAAGGATCATATCTTGTTATAGTTTTTGACAACTAAAACTTAACTTACGTATGTTATACCATTGAATTTTTCAAGCTCTTCTGTATTGTTGTGAGAACATAATTCTGGGAACCACTGAACATGATATCCTTCTCTGCTGGTGGCATCTATCAGTGAAATAACATGGGAAGAAAATTAACAGAAGCTTACACTTAAAGTTTTTGACTTTTTTTGAACAGTACACACAGACACATGCACAATACAGGACATATTTATAATTTATAGGACAAATGTATACATTGAAAATGTATAAATATTCCTTTGAGAATATTGGCAGTTAGTCTGAGCAAATCTGAAAGACCTCAGGTTGAGCTGGTTTAGCAGTTTATATGCAGCTGTATTGCACCATTAAAATGCCACACAGGAGAGTGGGATTTGCAGTTAAAAAGCCTGCAGAAAAGTGGAAGACATACATAGCTAAATAATGATTATAAATACATAATAGTATGCTACACATTTAGATAATCTAAATATGTAAGAGTAGGCGGAAACAAAAGGATAAATTAACCATTTTATTAATAGGCTACCGTTCAGCTAATTCTGCAAGTATTTTTACTAGGTTACTTTAAAAAATCATGGAACTTCTCTCTCTCTCTCTGCTTTGATTGGTTCTAACAAAATACAAGGTTATCAACATTCATTTGTTTCTTTCCAGAAAACCAATTTACTTATATGAAGTCTCTCTACTACTTCAGCTAAGGTACAAGCATAATACTGAAATTAGCCACATTTTTGTTCCCTGCATTTTTTTTCCTTTTTATTCTGTCTGTTTTCTGGAACTTGAAAATAAGCATTTACTTTGTATAACAGTTGCCCTAATAAGGGTATTTCTTCTAAGTATTAAGGTGTAATAAATCATAATTTATTATTATGGAAATGGAACTAGCCTTCCTACAGATTTATATGCTTCCACTCCTCCGTTCTGAAGCTTTGCTTGTGATTTAGATTAACTGGATCTCAATCTGAATTGGATAAAGTATGGTTAATCTAGTTTAGATTCTAAATTACAAGTGGATTTAAACAAGATTACTTTTCCAACTCTATACATGTAAGTTATTTGCAACGTATATTACAACTATTTATTGTACCTTCATGATAAAATACAAATTAACTTCATTTATAATAATATTTAATCATAACCTAAACTTTAGAATATTTAATTTGCAGGTAAATCTAAGTAGGTAATCAAGGGAACATAGATACAAACTATTATACTGGAAAGCTATCAGATTCATATGAACCACTGTCAGAAGTAATGGCAGTGACTGTGGATGCCTGGGGGTTGAATAGTTTTCTGTACATAGTTGTATCTAAACACTATACATTGAAAACTTTACAGAAGTGGAATGTCCTGTAAGTTTGTATACAAAGAAAACGTAATGGAGGAAAGGACCAAGAAAAGACTATTGACATATAAGAGGATTCAGCAAAAAGAGAAGGCTATTATTATAATATGTATAGCTTTCTAACTACTCCCTTCCCCCACACACAAAGATTTTGATCTAACCTTGTATTTAAAGCAAATAATGCTCACCCACATTAAATGCATTAACTGCATCTGCTGATAACTCCAAGATAAAACAGTAAAATTATAATTATTGAATTATAAATTCTATTAATATATTAATTATATTAATTACAATTATTTGAGTTATGACAAAACACAGATGTATCCTTAGATTTAAACAATCTTTAGACTTCCCTGAACATCTAAATTTTGGATTATGGAAGTGGGCAGAGCTCAAAATTTTATACTGTAAGCTTTTGAGATAGTAAATAGCCATTTTTCCCCAAAAGGGTATGTAACCGATAGTATTTAAAAGGTATTGCTTGAAGAATATTATTACTTTTAGAATATCTCTGGAAAGTACAAATGGATATTAGCCATGTGGCTTCACTAACATGATTAGATTTTATTACTATACTGTAAATAAATGGTAACTTGTTTTATTAAATCACAGATAACTGACCAAGCATAAAAAAATTCTGGAGTCACTGAAATTATATTTCATGTTGAAACCTATTTCCCACTAAATCTATGCAGACAGTCCTCACTTTCATGTATAGACAATGAACTGTTTTCACCTTTGTTATGCCACACCTATATCTTCTCACATAAAGGTTATAAGCTCATACATCCAATTATCCAAGAGGGGCAGATAGTTTAATTATTTGGATAATACTCTCAGCCAAGAATATGACTCAGCAGAGAAACAAAAATGTTTGGATAAGCAATCCCATACTTGTAAAAAAGGAGAAACATTCATTTAAAAGATCTGAGTCAGCAAAACAATAGCCTAATTAAGATAATTTACTTGAAGTGGGATATCTGTACACACATATCCATTACTTTTCTGTAGGCTGCAGATGCTTAAAAGTACCCAAAAATTTCACTTGGAGAGTGATCTTCTCAAAATGTTATAAAAATAAGCTACAATGCTTTAAGGTTTCTTTCAGGGTTTATTATTATTGTTTTTTTTCATATATTTATTTCAACTGAAGTCCTATTTCAAGACCTCTTCTTGAGGTGGGAACTGTTCTTGACCTGCTGAGTAACATGCAGAAATAGTTCTCCAGTACAATGGACAGGGCCAAGACAAAGCAGAGGGTAGGAAAATGATAAAAGTTAATTTTGATTCTATTTAATTAAAAGTTAAATGTCAATAAATTAAAAATAATTTACATTGCTTGCCATGTATTTATTAATTTCCCACTCATAGGACATCGAAAATTAGAGTTGTAAAAAGATGAACTTTTGAATTGTTGAAAGTTGAAACAGCCACATTCTCTGAAAGCTTGCAGAGCTGCTATGAAGACTGACCTTGGTTGTCCAAGTCCTCATCTACACTTCCACTGGTACCACCAGCAATGTAAAGTGATTATGGATGAAGGCAGTTTTTAAAGCAGCCACGCAAGCTTTACAAAGAGTGAAGCACATTAAAGCATAATTTATTTGCAACTTTTGAAGTGCCTGGGGAAGCAGCAAGCAAGATTTCGAGCCGGGTAAGTCTGGCTGGCCTGCTTATATGAATTAAGAAGGCATGATTGTCATGATGTAGAGAATCAGTAATATAATTTATTTCATGAAAATACACTGCATTTACAATGCAGACTGCCATAGCAATTATACGAAAACCAAATACTGAAGTTCAAACTACAGCATGTGCTACATTTATTTACAACCAACTAGTTTGGCTCTGCTCAAATACACAGTTGCACACCATGAGTAACCCAAAAGAAGGTTGGGTCAGCATCACACATTTCTTTTTTATGCAGAAAGAAACCTTCAGTAGAACTTTTGTTTGCTTTTCCATAGTATTTGTTTTATTCATTCTACCTTTACCAAGCAATCCAGTTTAACTAGTTTATTTCACATTCTTTAAGATTCCTTTTCTTATCTTACCTAAAAGTATTATTTGCTTTATACTAAGCAAATATTAAAATACGTTATTCAGACGCCCAGTTTCACTAAACTTGATAGTCATTTAAGATGTAGGAAGAGTAGACAATCTGAGTACAAACCAAGCACAGACAATTTCCACTGATTAAAGGCTAACCCAACACAAAAGTCCTTTTTAACAGAGAACTGTATATGTATTAAAATATCAAGATGCTACATTATTCTTGAAAAAAAAGTAATGTAAGAAATTTAAAGCCATGCTAATGTGTAATTTTAGAACACAGAAGATCTAAGCACATACCACTATTGCAAATACTTGCCTACCCATACAGGATCCTACACAACTGTGCTGGTATGTTATTGTTAATTATCTCTAAATCAGGGATGACTTATGACTCAGTCTTGCTACTCAGTAATCCATATGCATACCAAAAGATACAGGCCATGATCACGCTAAAAATTCGGCGGGGGGGGGGCAGTTCTGAGACTATAACTATGCTCTAGAGTCTTACCCAGATGATTTGTCCAGGATCTACATGCTGCAATAGGAAACTTATGTCCACATGCATTCTGTGCTCCTACATGGCAGCACCTCTTTCATCTTGACCATCAAAGGGCATGGCAAGGCTATTTCTTGAGTCATTTGTACAGCAATTATTAGTCTCCCATAGGGAATCTTCAGCAGATCACTTAACTGCCATTTCCTTTTTAATATAGTTAATGGTTTCCTAGACCCATTAAGATTCTGACTGATCTGTCAAGAGCAGCCTTCTACTTGAAACAAAGAACAAAAGGCCTCTATAACTGATTAACAAAGATAACCTGATTTTCGTTTTATCCATAGTCCTATATGTTATCTAGTTTCATAGTTACTCCATGAAGGCAAAGTAGCTATTAGGGAGATAGCAAGCATTTGAATGTTGCAATTCACAGAAATGAGTGCTCCTAATCAAACGCTCAGAAACAGTATCAACACAAGCCTTGCTTTTGTCAGTGCTTAGAGTTCGAATGGCCCAACATCTATTAACTTCACTCAGGGCACAGGAAGGATACAGGTGGATGTAGAAGAGGGCATGACCAGAAAGCTTTATACTGACAGCGATATCAGTCTCATAAACTCCCATAGGAAAATGACTAGTTCCATTGCTACAGCAGGCCTCATTACATGCATTCCTGCCTTCTCAATGAGCCAGCAACTTACTTGCAACAGTGGAGATGGTGGTGGTAAGCAAGCACAGCTTTTTCCTTCTCTTTTACTACATAGCTCTCTGATTCGGGGATCTTAGTATGTCCACCAACGCTACCTCCATTGCTGCAGGAAAGTTGCTGCCTCCTTAGGATGTAACAAGAAGAGAGGTGGTTATGCCATCAACTTTTGAAATCAATGCCATGAAACACTCATAAGAGCATGATCCATTTTAGGTTTGCTTTGCTTGGTTTGGAGATCTACAGATTTTCCCCCTACTTTTTCCATGCCAATCCTATCTTCCTTTCTCATTCCTGTGAAACTGGATGGTTTAAGAAAAGACATCTGCATTTGTTGAATGACAACACAGTCTCCATTGCTAAGCTACAAATGAGAGAAAAAGCTTCTAAATATTAAGTGAAGGATATTTATGTATTAATCAAAACTATATGGCCACCCATCTCACCAAAGGTGACTCTGGGTGGCATACAATAATCCAATAAAACAACACATATATAAAAACTATCTATCTATCTATCTATCTATCTATCTATCTATCTATCTATCTAATCTATCTATCTATCTATCTATCTATCTATCTATCTATCTATCAGTGTTAAAAATTAAATATTATTAAAATTAAAGTTAAAATATACAAACCCCAAGTATGGAGAGAGTGAGTATATCCACTTCAGTAATGGAGCCATCTAAACATGTCTTCAGTTTCCTGGCATCCCCAGGCCTGGTGATATAACCAGGTCTTGAGGGACTTACAGAACATCAAGAACATCAAAATATTTCATTGCAAAAAGCCTGACACTGAAAGATCTTAAAGCTTTCTCATTTAAATGCAAGTACTTCAATTCTCAGTTTTTCAATTACAAGGAAGCATAAGAGTGACATGAAAAACCTTTATTTATTTCACTGCCATTGTCTTACATAACTGCTATATCTTTCAGTGACAATTATGCTTAAAAAAAAGTAAGAATATTTCTCAACTATATTACATAACCTGGGCACAGAATTAATCATGTTAATAGGAATCTTGAAATACATGTACTACTGCTTTCATGAAAATAATATTTCAGCCAAATTTTCATTCATAATGTGATTTATCTGTTAATTAGTAATTCTAGACCTTATATTAAGCAAGGTGATCCACATGAATCTGGATGTTAGATTGTTTATTGTGTGAGCAATATATCTAAAAACTCCTAAATAATATATGCTTTGGGTTCAAGGGAGTTCAGGAATTGTTCCGTTATCAGTCTAATTGTTTGATTGTTATTCTTATTTGTCTCCCAAACCAATTATGACGTCTTATGGTGGATTCAGAATTAATTTTTAAAAACCTGCTTTGATGAAGTGTTCAACTTCGCAGTGTTTTTGGAAGCAGGAGATGATTTAGTGCTACACTATACTACCATAAAACAATCAGCATTTGTTTGAAACTTTTATCACATAGGTAGACTTTAGGACTGTTAGTTGAGCTTGAATTTTTCAAGCTATAATCCGGGCAAGAAAGATGGGGATTGATAGGATGGAAAATCTCCATTTGGAAAGAAGAGATAAAAATAAGATTCCCTTTAGCTTACACTATTATTATTTTATATTGCTTTTTGTGAGAGTGAATAGGCAAAAATTCCCTAATGGTGACTACATAATTTATTTGGCAACTACATGGAAGTGTTGCAACACTGCCACCTTCATTTTTCTCTCCTCGTTGAGCCTATAGCCCAGGAGTTGGCCTGTGATCACCGTTCCAAATATTAACTAGGTCTAATTCTTCTTAGCTTTTTCAGAGATTAGCCAAGGTTGACTAAGTATTTCAACTAGTAATAAGGTTTTTACTAGAATAGTGTTGAGATAAATATTAGGACCTGCAATTTTGTTCAAAGGTGAGAAGATGATCATTATCCCCCCAAGACATCAAAACTGATTGTAATAGCCAGAACTACCGAGGAAGGTAAGAAAAGGAACTGCTCTCTTTAGTATCTAGATCAAATCCACACTAGAGAAAAACTCAAGGAACCATAACTGTTGGGTCATATTGATGATAAACACTTTATTTGCATTTGTACATGTGGAAAATAATCATGCATCTCAATAAGCAGATTCTTCTGCTTCATTCTCTTCCGACCATGTGCTCAGAGGTTTGGAAACTTTTCGTTTCACATTAGCTTAAATGATAAACAATTGTTCATACTAACTATAATTTGTCTGAAAAATCCAACAGTATATCACAGATCAGTCAGATTTTCTGTATTTGGATGTCTAGAATTACCAGGAAGCTATCTGAATCAAAGTTTATTAATTACCAACAAATTACTTAGGGAAGGTAAGATATCGTTTTACAACTACCTTCTGTTTTCTTCCAGTAGACTTTCACTTGAAGCTGCTCATCTTGGTAAAAAGGCACTCCAATTTCAAGAAGACGATTAAGTCTACTTCCTTTGAAGAATGGAACAACATCACTTGCTTTTCCAATGGTAGATATCCATTCTTCTGTAAAACAAAGTATTTCTGGAAATTTGCCAGTTGCATAGATATGGCTGTATAATTAAACTGTTTCAAATGATACTTTAAAATTCATCTAATAAGAGATCACTGGATTAAAAAATTAAAAGAATAAAAAGAATAAAAATACAATAAAAGGAACAATATAAATTTTAAACTAGATTTAGTGATGAAAAGAGAATAAACTATTTGTTTTGCAGTACTGCAGAAGAACTTGCATTGAAATGTTAATGTTGCAATATTTAATTAATGCATTAATATTCAAGGAGCCATAACTATTTATTCCTAATTTACCAGACATAATTCCGATAATGCGTATATCAACTTCTCATGAGCTAATTATTAAAACAAGGCACACAAGAGAAACACTACTTTAAAACTGTCAGCCCTACCAAATGTGTCCAAGAGCTGAAATTCCTGCCACATTCATTCCAGGGCATATACTGAATTTTAGCAAGTCATGTATAGTCATCTATGGGTCATATTTTCTCTGATCCTGCTTTTACTCAACTGTCAATCTAAAATATGAAAATCCACTAACAGGAAGAAAAAAAAGATGAAGAATTCAACAAAGTTCACAAAAATGTAAGCCCTTATAGAGCAAAAAGGAAGACCAATAAAGTAGTGAAAGTAACTCTGTATTTCCCAAAGTAGCTTAAAGAATGAGTCAAAAATTAATTGTGTTATAGGAAAGAAAGGGTGCCCTTGAAGTGAATGTAATCTGATGAAACTTTCATACATGAGGAAATCAGGGTAACTGGACCTTGATTGGCAAAGGTTTTATCTGCTATGTAAATTGAATACGATCTGCAGCAGGGGACAGAAACTGGTAACTATAAAAAAGGAGTTTGTATCAGTTACCTTGCTGTAGGGTACATATAGAGATTAGATGAGAAGTATCAGTGCACATAGCAAGCACTAAAGAAAACAAAAATATGGTGTCTCATTAAATCTCAGTTTTGAAATCCTCTAGCAAGTCCTTGGAAATCAAAGCAATTTCAAATATTTAACTTATTAACTAACACTAACACTAGCACTTTACAGTAGAACGTTCCCAGTGTACTAAACAGGGAAGAACAAGGTATATACAAAAGACATGCATTAATTTGCTTAATGTCTCTTGTTGGACACCAAAACCCAGAGCTGTTTTAAGCATACTGAAAATTGACATCTAGCTCTTTTTAACATCTCCCAAAATAGATAACAGACTCGTGCTTTTCCTGTTTGTATGCTGTATGTGTTCGTTAAGGGTTAGATTCCTATTCTACTTTTCATTCAGGACCTGAAAGTGCTATATATATACTGCTCTCTCTTCTCATTTTTTCCAACAAGTCTGTGAGATAGGTTGGGCTAAGAGAGAGTGATTGGCCCAAAGTCAATGAGCTTCCATGGCTATGTATAAATTAAAACCTGAGTCTTCCCACTCATTGTCCTTAACTACTATACCACATGATGATGATGATTTATTTTTATATTTGGAAGATCTTTAAATATGTACATACTGTGAGAACTGAATATCAGTACTGTTTCCCTATATGTGCCCAGAAATAAAATGAGATTATTAGCTTCACATTATTCCTATATATGAAGTATCCCCTAACCAAACGAATATTCTGGAACAAGGAGAACATGCCCAGTGAACTATTTAGGAATGCAATAAAGATTCCTTATGTGAGAGTATGTGTGTGTGCGTGTGTGTGTGAGAGAGAGAGAAGGAGAGAGAGAGAGAAATGTATCTCCATAAGCAAGATTACTATTGTTTTATGGAAACCCCACTTACTATTGTTGACAGTTGTCTGAGTAGAACTGAAGTAGAGAGACACTTTTGCACTTTTCAGTCGCACTTGACCCCAGTATGTAACTGCCTGCAGTTCCACCATGTAATTACTATTCGGTTGAAGGCGTTCAAGGATCACATAATTCTGGGACTACAATGGAATAGAATTAAGTTGCATAAATAAGTTATGGCTTTACAAACACTGGGACAGTTCAGCTGTTGCATATTCTATCAAATGAACAGGGTATTGCTGGTTTCTTCTGTACCAATTCTGTATAGGAGATTCAAGAAAATTTTACTATTTTACTTTATTAATAGTATTTTCAATAGTATATTGAATTTTACCAGACTCTACACAATATACAAAAACATTAAAACATATAAACAACTTGTACAATAGAACATTATAAAACCTAGTACCCCAAGCAAAGAGTACAATAATCCTTCCCAAAATAGAGAAACAGCAAGAAAAAACAGCAGCAGCCCATTAAACTTTGAAAGCCTGCCTGAATAAAACTGCTTTAACAGTCTTGAAAAATGGTGGTAATGAGGGGCCAGGAATACCACCTTGGGGTAACACAGAGAAGGCATTCCATTCCATTCCATTCCATTCCATTCCATTCCATTCCATTCCACTCACATGACAAAGTAAGTTAGGTAAATAGATAAGATTAAGAAAGGAACACAAACATTCCATCAGGACTAGCATGCCACAATAATTATTATCATATTTGGAAGCAAGATATTATATTCGCATATAATACTAAATTTGCCATTTCACTGTTTCTGGATAAACTATGTTGACCTGCTTTGCATTCTGCTTTATTACTTTGTGATTTAAATACTACAGCAAAGAAAGACATACCAGAAATCATCACTGCATAAATTCAGTTCAAGAGCTTACCAGGCCCTTATCAAGATTTGCAAAAGCAGAAACCTCAATAAAAATAAGGCAGCACTGCAATTATTGTAAAAATACCTTGTTTAATTCAGTACATTATGATCGTGGAGGCTGTTACCACCTCAAATCTTTATAATGACTGCAGTAAATGATCCATAAGTGGCCAATAATATGAAAACAATTTATTATATAATAGAATATTAAAACCATATATGCATTAAATATCCAAAAATGAGTACTGATATGGTGGTTTTATCATTACAAATTATGGATTAAGTTGTATTTGTGATAATGGCTGAAGTTAGTTATTGTAATATTTTACTGTTTTGGTGTTCACACTGGGAGTCTTTATGTGATTATAGAAATTTGATAAAAACATAAATTTGGTGAGCAAATAAATATGGTAAATCTTTTTCACGTTCACATATAAGTACTTAACTCATGGACACATGCAGTCTGCCGGGGGGACTAGATCTATCCCTTAATCCCATGTTCTGCCTCTGAATTATACCACCCATAAGTTCAACCCTCTTGTTCTGCCTTCTCCCTTGTGCTTCTTGCCATCCCACTTTCATTATCCCCATCCCTTCTTTTGCCTGTCTCACTGTTTTCCCCAACATATCCCAGCACCATGTCCTATTCCTCTATTTTTGTTCTACTTCTTCTTAATCCTCTTGGGGATCAAATGAAACATGAAGGAGCAGGTATCACTATACCTCCGTGCTTGTATGAATGTGGGAGAGCATGAACAATTGCATGTGTGTGTGTGTCTGTACACATGTGAGAGAGAGCAAGAGAGAGAGAGAGAGGATGGAAAGAGAGGAAGCAGAAGAAGGTTTCAATAATATATCTGATTCATTACAAATCCTGAAATCAGGACATGGGAACCATAAGTTCCCACAACCTAAAATTTAACAGGGAAATAATTTAAATAATATAATATAATTGATTTAATGTTTCCCCTGCTCCCATGACCTTCTAAAATATTTAAGTGCTCCTTTTTTTCCCATCCTCTTTTACAATGCGGTCCTTAAGATACAGTTCAAAGACTGCGATGGCCTTTAGCCTAAAGAAAGTTGAACATACTAAACAGAAGCAATTGAAACAATTAATTTTAGTATCTCATTCTATTTCTTTCTTTACTTACTCCATCTGTAGTCTTCCTTCTTTTTTTTTTTGCTGGGACAAGAGTCTTGCTGTTGACAGTCCAGCTCCAAAAGATTTTGTAATGATGGACTGGAATATCAGGTTCCTCTGGGACATCCCAAATAATCCTGATATTTATACTTCCATCACTGTTTACTGTAGAATTGGCAATCCTGAGATTAGATGGAGCAGGTGGAGCTGACGGATCTGGTAGGGGGAAAAAGAGCTTTGTAGGAATGAATAATTTCCTTATAATCAATATTAATATGTTCCAAAGGCTTTCAACAGGATCCCCTTTGCCCTTTTTGACAAGTGTTTCAAATAAGTGCTTGTGGTACAGGAACGGAATATCTGCATGGGCATCAAAGTGCAAATAAGTGCAAAATGCTACTGGTTGCATGAGATGGAGAAAATGCATAGGGATAAAACTATCTGAAAGAAAGAGCCTGTCATTCCGTAAGCTCAATAGTAGCTATGTTCTTCACTAATTGTGCCACTTAGTTTAACCAAAGATTAGACAAAATCATGGATTGTAAGGCTGCCAAGAGCTTCTAATCATGATAACAGTACATCTTTAAATACCAGCTCCTGTAGCACTCACATGGGAGAGAAAGACTACACTCATGCTTTGCTTGTGGTCTTCCCATAGGCCAGAAGTGGAACCATGTGCTAGACAATACAACTCTGGTCTGATGAAGCAGGGCTCTTAGACTCATTAGTAAATAATCAAAAGTATATCAGAAGACAAGAATTTAAGTATCATAACAGAAAACACTGAATAGAGATTTCCTAAATTCCTAGGCATGCCCTTTCCCAAAATACATTTTTATTATAAATTTTTAAAAGACCTTTTAAAAAATATGATGCATGTGTTAAAGAAACTATAGTAAGATTACACTGTGTATATGTACTTTTGCTATCCAAGTTTTTACATTTTAGATGATATGTATGAAATGTAAAATGAGAGAAGGAGAGAGAGAAAAGTAGCTTCATTTATACTGGCAAGGCAATAAAACTATTATTAGTTTCAATGTATTGCTCATAACGCAGTCCAAATAAACTGCTAGATTGCTGTTTAGAACTGTGCATACAGTCATAACACTCAGTTTAGACTGCCTGCAGTATAGCACCTAATCATGCTTGACTTGGGGAATACTGAGTAACTGGGCCATTTTCTTTTCATATACCATTATTAAGACTAATTTTGACACTTTCCTTAAAAAAGGTCCTATCACACACCCCCTACAAGCTTTATTAGCAAGTATTCCTAATCCTATGATGCAATCTTTGATTCAGATTGACTGGTAGCTATTGTCTAGCAAGGCTAACCTTAGACCCACAAGAACAAGCTGTGAAGAACAGATTCATTAAAGTATCTTTTGCATTAGGCATCTCCTAGGTATTTTTCCTAGTCAAACCCTTCATCAGGTATAACATAACCTGTTTCATAAATAAGTTATACAACTCACACTGACGGATTCCCTTAACATGAGAAACCAGTGGATGAAATTGGTACACCAGAGCAAAAATTGTTTTAGTGATTTATGTCACTGCAAATAAGCAATGAAGGCTCATAAAGACATAGTATGTTTCAGAAACCTTGCTATGTTATGAACATTATATTCACTGTAAAATATTAACTCTTTAATAAAGCTATCAGTGCTTAAAATATCAAGAAAATTCTAATTATCCATTGTTAATTTAACATTTAGCCTAAATGATAATCATGGAAATAGCTAGAGCAAGTGCCAGAATTTTTAGCAAGATTCATAAGAGTAAATATGTTAGAAATAAGAATTGCTAAAAGTTCATAATAAACAAAAATCTACATAACAGATTTTATATATTTGTATTTTAAAAAGAAGCTGAATGGTGATAACTCTTGGAAATTAAATACTTATGAGGATGTTGTAGATTCTCTATAAAAATAATACTTTATGTTGTTTCATATCTATAAAACAACACATAAAACTGCCCTAAAAGTACATAAATACTTAAAAGAAAGGGCAACCTGTCATAATCCTGTTGTGCTCAACCCAGCAAAGGCTTTTATAAAAGAAAATCTGTTTATTTTTGTCAATTTTTTTGTTTCTCCTATGGCCCTAAGTTCCTGTAGAGGGAAAGGGAAATGACTTGACAGAAATATGCAAGAACCATTACATAAGCAAAGAGGGCTGCAAAAAAACCCTAAGACCTAGAAAACAAAACAATATTTGAAGTGGCTCGGGCAAATGATTCTCTGATTCACTTGTAAGGAGGAGGTGAGGTAAAGTACAATCAGACTTGGAAAATTCTGTAAGTATAGCCTATCTCATAAAGAATAGTTCTAGTCTTCCTGTGGAGTTGATTTTCTGGTTTGGTCTGCCTAGTGGGGCTGACCGTTCTACCTTGCAGGAGGTTCTCCAACCCTTTGACCAATATTTGAAATGGAATATATAGAAGGGAAGGTAAAGTTATAAAAATTGCCCCTCCTAGTCTGGTAGATCAAACAATATTCGGTATGTGGAATTATAGCATTAGGTATAAACCACATTATTTAAAAACAGAATTAAAAAGTAACTTTTTTTTCATAGTCTAGGCCAAAGGGAATATTTATTTCAGCAAAAAAGTAAACATAAATGTAATTCATTGGCAGCTTCCTGCTCATTTTCTGATTTAAAAGTTTGTCACAGAGTCCCAGAAATGCTATGGTTAACAAGCCATTGTCCTCCTCTAAACCTTTCTTGAACCAAAACTGACGGGAATGTGGTTTACAAAATTAAAGTTGCACAGCCTATGCCAAAATGAGTCTTCCCATAAGCAAAAGCAAAAAAAAAAAAAAAAATCAACTGTTTCTCTGAAGATTCAATGGAAAAAAGAACCAGTACACAATTGCTGTGGATATGTATTATACAGAAAAACATGTCTAATGCAGTTGTGTGATCCAAAATTCTATTGCTGGGAAGGCTTCATGACACAATTTTAAAGATGGCTGATTTGGGTCCTAGTGTCTACCCTAATGAGCCTAATTTGAGGCAAAGGATTATTATCTTTTTCATTACTTTTGATCAGTCCAAAAACAGGTTAGCCTAAGATGGTCCTTGATCCACTGATTCAGATTCATGCAGAGCAAGTGCAGCTGGGTGAATATAGGGAATTCAACAATAACTCATCCAGAGATTCTTTTTATTCCATTTTGGTGTTTAAATATTAGACATATTATATATATATTATCCGAGCTGAGCCACAAATGTGATTAGCAATTCTACTTCTCATTAGCTGAGGTGACTATTCTGAAATAAGTTTACAAGAATTTTTTACATAATAGGTGGCAGAGCTCTAGCAAGCTACCATAACAAAAACTGAACCTCAACACAGGTGATAGGAGAGAAGTCAAGGAGGATTATGTAGATATAACATCAGAACTCTGCACAGTTGGCCAGCTATAAGGGTCTTGACATGAATCAACATACAGGTGGAAGAGTAGGACTGATGGAAAGCAGAGCTGTCCATCCTCTTGGCTCAGAGAACCTTGATCTGTCTGAGCACTACCACCACCACCCTTAAAAAGTAAAATATATCACATCTGGATGAATGTTAATGTTTCATTCTAAAGTGGTGAGAGGGAAAAAAAAAGAACAAATGAATTCACTCTGCATTCTAGGCTATTCTGGGGAAAGATGGAAAAGTCATTTACAACTATGTATATAACAGCTGTTTAGCTATAATTGAAATACTTTAACACTTCAGATGAGAATGTTTCTCTTCTAATTACAATGAGATCACTAACAGTTCTTAAAAAAACCCTGCAAATCTAAAGAATGGTGGAACTTGTACCAGAGATGAACATCCAAACTTTTCATAGCATAAGCAAAGTGATAGTCTTTGCCTGGTGCACAAAACTGGTGCACAAAAACCAGCTGTACAACAATATAAAAAAATGACTGGTTCTTTAACAGCAAAACAGATGTGAGGGTTAGAAATGGATGTCTGTTCATTCTATTTCTGCAGAAGCAAGAAATTACATATATGCTATGAAAGCAGTGCCGTTAGTTTCATTTACTGTGCTTTTGTGGACGGATTTTTTAAAAATGATTATTACAAACCGGCACTTAAAAAAAAATCAGGAAGCATAGCTCCAAAATGTTTGCAGCAATTTCCAGGTAAGCATGCTTCATCCTCAAGTACAACTAGCATTATTGCAAATATAATCCTATTTTGCCATAAGAAATAACTGTTACAGAATTATCTGTTTATATTGTCACATGATGCTATACTATTAAATAATTCATTCATTTATTATTTATATCCTACCTTTTCTTTAGGAGAGGCATGTATAGCACTCTCTGATCATTTTTGTCCATAACAAGCTAGGGTGGGTTGAGAGACAATAACCAACTTAAACTCATCCAGTTTCCATGGCTGACCATGGATTTGAGGCCCCATGTCACTCTGACACTTTAACCACCATACCACATTGGCTCTCAGTATGAATACAGAACTGAGTTCCCTTTTATCAATATTCACTGATTAACATCAGGCTACCTAGAGAAATACAGACAGAGATTTGCCAGACTATACGTGAGTCCCCTACAGCATATCCCTAGGAGTAAACTAAATTTAATCTTCCCTTCTCATGGAACTGTAACTAACCCTTATTATCCACAGACCAAAAAAAAAAAAAAAAGCACCAGCAGACTTAAAGATAATTCTAAATACAGCAGTAACACAAGAGATACACAGAGAGGCAGAAGGTGACGGCCACAAATGAACACAATGGCATGCAATATTAAGAGATAGGAGAGATGAAATGAGCTCTGGAATGGCAAGGGGGGGGGATATAGACAAAAATAAAAGGAAAATATGGAAGAAATTTTTCAGGATTCAAATTGAGACTAAAATGCCATGGAAATGGAAGTGAAAGTTGCCCACAGAAATCAATTAAGAAATCCAAAATTTTAATTAGCAACGAACATAATTCTCCAAAATTTCTCTGAAGGAACTATTTTTAACTTCCACGAGGAATTTCCAAGATGTATGAATCAGAAAAGAAAGGAAATCTTAGTCTTAGTAATAATTACAAATTTTATCTAGCAGGAACCATTGTAGCATTATATACAATGCTCAGTATGTAACTGCCTGCCAAACTTCACAGGAGTCAGATTCTCTATATATTCATTCATCTCTCCCCTTCCTCCCTCCCTCTTCACATTTTCCTGCAGGTGTGGGGTCCACTAGATAACAGAAAGATAAATGGGGGTAAAATCACCCAATGCCGTCTCCTCTGAAATGCTTTGATAAACTATTAGATTGACCTTACTGTTACTTTTCTCACTTGTAGTATCCTTCCTGATGTTATCAACATGTACCATAAAATTTGGTGTTTATTTGCACTCTCCTATTACCTAAGCACAAGCATCTGGGTTCTGCTGTCTCCGCTCCAGCAGTGGGTGGAGCACTGGGTGTTAGGTTATGCATTTACACTACTGCTACTACATACTACATACATATTGGGGTGTATGGGGTGTCCAGGGAGGGGCAGCCACACCCTGGTAAATTGTCTCAGCAGACGGGCCAGACCAGGTGAGGGTAGCCAACGGGTCTTCAACTCTTGGTGAGATAGGGGATTTGTCTATCCTAGCATGCGAAGTATGGCACTGGCAAACTGAGTGGAGGAGTCCCCCAAAACTTAAGGTCTCAGAAACTCTACCATCAGCCCAGATACTGCCTCAAACAGACCAGGCAGAGAGGCTGTTATGTAGCAGGGAAGCTGCTACAACAGCAGAACTCCCAAATGATCCTTAAGACCCAACCTCACAAGTAGAGTGTCACATCTATCTGCAGAGCAGTGCCCCTGACAACCTTCAGAGACTTCCTATAGACAAGAACATACACACCCCACCCCAACCATGGAGTTGTGGTTGACTAATAATTTACCATATTTATTTTTATATTGTGAATATATAAATGTACTACTATCAGGAAGGAAAAGGAAGATTTCTGACAGCTTCCCACTAGCAGATTCAGTGGGGAAGCCAGCAGTAAGTTGTAAGTCACTCCCACTCCTTTTTTGCCCTTGGTCATTCTGTTTCTCTGTTTAGGTAAGGAAATATCTCTGAAATGATGACCATGATGGGTCATGGGTTGTCTAGCGTACTACTATCAGACATTTTCAACAAACTTCCAAGAATCCTGGGACTGACTAAATTTGAAGAATATCAAGTGTGACAATGAAAAGATTCATCAACAGTGGAGGTAAATATATTACCTCCTATACCCTTTCATATAATTCATTCTGACAAAAACAAGAGAAGGGAAACCTGTTAGAAGTAATATTTTTCAGAATTGCTACAATATGATGTTCAATCTGAACAGGTACCTTCAGAGACAAATCATATTGCCATGATTTGCATAAAAATATAAGCAACAGGTAGAATACAAACAAGAAATCAGCATCAATATTAATCTTCAAGCTTAACAACAATTCCATTGCTAATAGACAGACACTGTTCAACTCAGCAAAGTCTTACTTTCATGTTTCATTATCAGCACCACATTGAAGTAAACAGCCTTAACTATTACTGCTAATGTGTTTTGTAATGGAAAAGGGAAGTATCTTCATTCAGAGATATCTTGCAGCACAAAGCATTAGTGGAATCTTAAATGTATGTGGTTACTTCAAAAAACAAAATTTAAAAACCCTGAGTTATTTATTTGAACTCTCTGCTGAACTTAACACAGGTGTTGATTCAACTAAAGGTGGCTGTGGAA
Source organism: Liasis olivaceus (assembly GCA_030867105.1). NCBI lineage: Eukaryota > Metazoa > Chordata > Lepidosauria > Squamata > Pythonidae > Liasis > Liasis olivaceus. The sequence goes on from CM061352.1 coordinate 42,380,987, forward strand.
TGAAGAGCATTAACACAAACCTTTTGAGGAGCGAAAGTGTTTGCTGGGAGCTGTAAAACCTCTTGTTCCATGCACATTTATGGCTGCTACTCTAAACTGGTACCACCTGCTGGGCCTGATGTCAGACAGTTGTACTCGCTCATCTGTGGTCTGCAAAACAAAATCTAGTTAACATACACATTTAACATTTTTGTGATCACCATCAACTGACTTTATGCTTTGCTTATTGAGACAGAAATTCCTTTTCCTGTTTTCCATGGAATGAAAACTAGACTAGGTTAGATGTTTCAAATCATCTACTTCAGCCATCCATAAGTCTCCAGGATCTGACCCAGAGAGTTTTTCTTTGTCTGATCCAGTTTAAAATAATAATAATAATAATAATAATAATAATAATAATAATAGTAGTAGTAGTAGTAGTTACTAGAGATTGAACCTGGTATCTTTCATATATGCAATCCATATTACAGGTACATGCAATTGTCATAACTCTGCATTTTTCACATCATACCATTTTATACATACATCTGACCAGCTATATTTTATTTCTTTACGTACTAATGAGCAGAGCACCCTAAAATGCAAATATCAACATCTATCAACTCTTTCAAGGTTTTTTTTTCTTTTTTTCCTGCTATAAATGCTTCTGGAACCCATCCCACAGCATTACATAGAGGCAGACAGTAAGCACATCACACACACACCAGATATAAGACATATTAAAAAAAAAAATCTTGTACATCATACTGTTACAACAAGTCAGCATGCAAACAAGCCCAAGCCTACTCCTCAACACCATCTCCCTAAGCTCAAAGTCACAGAAAATTGAGATTTGTATGATCTGTTCTTGCCATAGCAAGTTTACATAACCCATTCCAAATCAGAGATAAAAGACAGGTGCATGTAGGAAGCTCATTCGTTCTGTTTCTAGAACAAAACAAATGCATTTATAACATCTGCAATAATGGTTCAATAGGGGAAGACTGGTGGTATCTTTATCAAGTGCAAAAGCACAGAATCACCTGACATGTTTCTACCAGAACAAGAGATAAGCAGCTTATACTTGTTGCTACCAGACCTCCACATACTTGGCAAGCTCCAAGCTGCAATGACTTATTTTCAAATTAAGCATGATCTCCCTTTCTCCTCTACAGCTTCTAAAGTAGACCTGAAGAAAGAAGCAGAAACTTTTCTTTGACCTTACACAGTATTTCAGATATGCCGCACAAACTTCAAGGAGAAAACTCCATACTTCAGTAAAGGAGGTCCTGGGTACATTTAATGTTTGATGGCAGTTAACACCCGCCAGAAATGTTTAACCTCTGATTAACATTAATGATAATAAGGAAGATCTTAAAGATAATAAAATTATATTAAAAGGACTGACCTGTGCTACAGTTTGCCAACTTGTTGCATCATCCTCACTAGGATGAATCCCATAATTCCATCTCCTTTGTACCACATAGAGCACAGGTTCAATGGAGATATTGAATTTTGAAGACCATTTAATTTCCAGCTGTCCAGACTGAAGTTCACTAAATTTTAATTCCTTTCTGGGTTTTAAAGGAACACCTAAAATACACAATATCCATAAAAAGAAACTGCATTCACAACTATTTGATTTGCAGAAGCAGATACGTATCATATATATACATATATAGAATAGCTATCCTCACATTTTCTCTATTATCTTAACTTTGCCTTTAGGTGAAATATACCACAAATAACTCAACTTGAATTAGTATATTAGCTTACACATTTATTATCCCAATAGCAAATGTACTTTTGCTTACATTGTTTAATTGTTTTACAATTATGCATTGTGTACTAACTTTAATACTGAAAAGAAAATGCTAATCAGCTGGCCTGTGAATGTATGTATGGAGATGAGCAGCCATTTCTAAGATTTGGTGGTTGTGATAAACACTGTAATATTTGCAGAAGTGGCCCCTATTTCCCATTTTCAGATGCTGCATCTGTATATAGCCACTGACACTTTTTTAAAACCGATTCAGTACCCAGAAGAGTTTACATGGCAAAACAAAGCAGTCAACTTGGGTGAGAATCTAGGATGTAATTAGAAGATCTGTCATATAAAGAACTAAAAGATTACCCTATAATTCTGTAAGATATGTAACTTATATGATGCTTTTTATAAGCAGAAATTAAGGGTTCACATCTGACTTCAGAAAAACTGATTTCTAGCTGAACCTTCTCATTATGATAAATATGGGGTCTCAGTGAAAACAGTAATATATTTCAAGTTTATTTCTACCGTTTCCACATTTTACCATTTTTCTAAAAAAAAAACCTGTTAAGACTTTAAATAAGTATGGGATAAGTACACGTTTAACACAGAAGTACTACTACTTCTAGAACATGAAATGTTCTCTAAACTTGTATCTAAGAAAATTGTTTGAGAAACTACAGACATGCTACACCTGATTGAATTATTTTTTGCTCTGTGCTTTGGACTTGCTACAATTATGTGTGTGTGTGACTAAAATCTTTCCCAGAATAAATCAGAAGTTTAGTTTTTGCTGGCCTCCACACTTTCCTTGATAAATCAATTGCCTTTTCTATAAATCTAACATTTTTTCTAACAAAGAAAGAAGGAAGAACAACTCTAAAATTATCAAGAATAAAAATGTTGTTAGCAAATCAATTTATTTTTATATTAATAATAATCTACTTAAGAGCAACAGTTCAGCTTCTCAATAAAAAATATTTCTTTAATTATTATGTGCAATTACCCTATGGCCTGCATTCTAAGAAACTTCCCATCTGCTTTGCATTATGGTCAGTTGGATTCACTTGATTGGAACTAACTCAGCCCCGCTGGTGGTTCTAATTGTGTGCAGATGGGTCTCATGCAGCAGAGCATAGCACAAGTGCATTTTAGAATATTCCAATACAACCAGAATAATCAATGTCATGTCCAGATGCACAGTTTCAGGTTAGAAACATGCTCTGATTCAGATAAAAAGTTTTATAACAATCACCAGAGTACACAGCAATCTCCTGAAACCTAAAGAACTTGATCTTCTATGAAAAATATCTCTATCTTATCTTGTCTTATTCTGGAGAAATATCTGAAAAAAATTACTTGGCATGCCAAGCCCAGCCTCCACATTGGGTTCAATCCTTCAGAGACACTGGTATAAATTCAATAGTTTCAAGAAGTAAGAAATAGTGTCCATGATAATTTTTCAAAAGTCTTCTTGGCTTCAACTGCAAACCTTAAATATAATATATCCATAATGGAAAAATATACTATTTTGAAGAACATCTATTTTTTTCCCCTACCAAAAAGAAGCAGTAAAAATAAAACTATTATGAAAATGTAAAAACTGGGTCTAATCCTCCAGATTTATGCAGGTATAATTAACATAATGGGGTTTACTTTTGAGTAGACTTGAATAGAATTGCACTGCTCATTTTAATTGACATAGATTAGGTTGAACAGCTGCGGGACACAGTATTAAAAATGGTTCAATAGGTTGGATTTTAAATTTAGATATTCATTTCCAATACAATATACAATCCATTATAGAATGATCTAACGTCTTATCTTTATAGGAACAAATATTGTAGCACTGAAAGTAGGAAACTACTTAGAAATTTGTACTTCATATATTCATTTATCTTGTATTCATTTTCCCCTTTTTTATTCTTCAATGAACCATCTTAACTGTTAATAATTCTAGAATATGACAGTATCTCAAGGAATAGTTTTCATTCAGTGTATGTATGGTTTTAATGTATTTCCCTATTTTTATGTAAAAATTCTTATGAAACATATAAAATACAATAAATTCTAACAATTAAGAAGAAATGCACTAGAGCCTATTAGGAAAGTCACTATGATTACAAATGAACAATGTTTTATTTATTTATTTATTTAAATTTCACATGTATAAATTTAATACATGTGAAAATTGTCTAGTATTTTCTTCAGTTATAATAAAATATTTAACTAAATATATTAACTATGGCCTAACCTAGACAAGGACAAACACGCATGGCTGAACCAATCCATCCAACATTCAATTGTTTAGGTTTAATTCATTGTTTAAAAACTGAATCACAGTGATGAAATTGAAGAAAGTTATATAATTTTAATAGCCTGATACAAAAAGAGAGAGAAAGAGAGAAAATTAGATATAGAAAGGACAAATCACAAAAGAAGAATAGTGGTGGATGAAAAGCAGTGGACCCATCCTCCCATGCTTCTATGGACGCCCCAAAATACACAAGCCCAACATTCCTCTTCATCCAATTGTATCATTACCAGGGACCCCAACTTACAACATAGCCAAAGAACTTACAAAAAAGCTTAGACATCTCATAGAGGGAAGCAAATATTCTATCAATTCCCCACTAGAGTGCCTTCAGAAAATCAAAGACCTAAAATAGAAGATGAGATTATGGTTTCATTCAATGCTCCCGCACTCTTCACATCCATAGATCTAGAACTAGCAAAAGAATCCATGGCAGCAGTACTGCACAATATACCCAAGCTAGCCAATACACTAAGATCGAAATACACAGAGTCGTGGACCTCATCAACTTCTGCCTCACTACCTACTTTCAGTTTGATGGACAGATATACCAACAAATCAGAGGAACAACCATTGGATCACCACTCTCAGGACTCATAGCAGAGACTGTAATGCAGAATCTAGAAACTACAGTGTGTAGAAACTACAGCATTCCCACACATACAACCAAAAGTATGGATCCTGTATGTAGACAACACCTTTGCCATAATAAAAAAGGAACAACTAGAGAAGACACATGAAACAATATCTTCAAAGGAATAAAACTCACAAGGGAAGAAGAAAACAACAACACACTACCCTTCCTGGATATCCTCATCAACAGAGGAAATGACAGCAAATTAGAAACACAAATCTATCAAAAAAATGACCCACACTAATCCAATACTCCATTACCAAAGTAACTACCCAACCTCCCACAAGAGGAGCCGTGTAAGAACATTATTCAGTCAAGTACAAACAGACTGCAGCTGTAATAGAATGTGAGGGTGACCTTGGAAGATGGGGGAAGAGATGCTGCCTAAGGAATGATCAGATAAAAGAGAAAGGAATCTGCCCACAGAGAAACAGCCAGATAAAGAAACTTAAGAAGGACCCACTTAACTACTCAGGCAGTAAATAGGGAGGGTGGGAGATGTGTACTTTCAGACTTGCAAGATTCTGTTAATGTCGCCTTACAATAAAGTAGAATTAGCTCATCTAGTCATATTTCCTGTCTGGTTTACTTGGGAGGGTTCACAGCAGCAACCCGGAATACCAGAAAAAGGAAACAGACCACCTATATAACATCTTCCAACAGAACAGATACCCATGCAACTTTATCAAAAAGTGCTTGACCATTCAACTCACTAGAGCACAACCAACACAAGCTAGGAAAAGGATAACACTACCATACATCAAAACATCTCAGAAACAACCAACAGATTATTACAACCATGTGGCATCACCTAGCACAAAAACCAATTAAAGCCTTCTAAATCACCTTAAGTAAACCAAAAGACCCAGTAGCCCAAGAAGAAAAAACAGGAATCATCTACAACATACAGTGTAAGGACTGTAACAGCCACTATGTAGTTACTCAATTACAATTACCATGAATTGCAATAATTGTGTCTTGTCCCCAAATTTTTATTTTGTGCACTGAATATTTGTGTTAATGGCAACCGTATTTTATTCTCACCTATTGATATTTTGCATGATAATCTATTCTAGTGAAATCATTCACTCTAACACAGTAAAACAGCTATATAATCATTCCTCCCTATTACAGAGGGCCTAATCCTATTTCCACTAAATCTAAGGAGAGGAATGAGATATTGATTTTAAATATCATTTTTGTTCTTCAATCCAAATTTATTTAACTGATTAAATTAACTGTACATGAGGTTTTATTAGATGAGCTATTTCTTTGAAATATGCAGCCAATTCAGTGTTTTATTAAAATGTCTATGATGCAAATTAAATTTTCACTTTTAAAATTTATAACCATTTAAACTTTTTTGAGTGAAGGAATTTATAAAACCCAGGTATTATATGGTTCTTATATTGGTTTGGTTTCTGTGGCTTTCCTTAAGAAAGTCTAGGAGTTATATTCTATAAAGAATAACCATTCTTGTCAAAGTTTCGAACTATCTTACTTGTGAGGCCCATATAAGGCTCCCTAATTTGCCTCATCAAGAACTTGATGCTGTGTGCTTAGCAGGATGATTCTCTTTGTCAACAAAGAGGCAATATTTGCCTCAGGGTAAATATCAGAGGTAACAAGTCTCACTGTGGCCACTTCCTCACAAAGGACATATAACATCTTCACAGCATCAACCCATTAGAAGTGATACTATATAAAACCTGTCCTCATTACTGTTGCTTTAGCACAATGATGTTTGGATGACTCTAGAAGATACTTTAAGGCACTCTTTGGGAAGTGACCTGTATCTCTTCTGTCTGTTGTTTGTAAAAGTCAGAATAGGCTTCTAAACAGGTATCATGTCTATGTTGAGGCCTCTTTGACTTTGGCAAAGATTGCTGGAGAAGGCTGAGAGAAAAGCACTTCCTTGCAGTTTCTTCCATATTTTCTAGCAGCACTCACCAGAGTCAAAGAGGATGTTTGTATTGTTCCTAGAAACTGCGCAGAAAAAGCTGATTTTATACCCTAGATGTCTTCAAAGCATCAATTCAGATTAAGAAACGTCTCCAAAATGATCAGTTCATTTTATTAATTTTGGTATGGAAGATCCATATTTATATATATCAGCACTGATTTACATTACTTTTTTGCATGAGTCAAACCATGCAGAATCTCACTATTCTGTTTAATTCCAACAACAACAGCAAAAATGAATTAATAAAGGAGGGGAAGGATACTCTGCCACATATTTAGGTCCAATAAAGAGTTAGATAAGATCCAATTAGTATTCACTTCTGTTGCTGAAACAGAATTTTAAAAATTGTAATCCATAAGTCTGAGAAAAATAAAGGTATAGGAGTGTGCATTTGTGTGTACATACACACACACACAAAATTCATACTTGTTTAATAAACAAACATCAACCTATAGAAACCCATTCAGAAAACATGAGCAATTGTGAATGCCATCATCTACTTCTTCACTTCTATACCTTAGCACATTTTAAAAAATGATTACACATTTTAGCATCTCATATATGAATTCTCCCCACTCACTTTAATATCAAATTATCATAATGCTAATTGTTAATACAAAGTACTATTCACTCCACACCTGAATTTTTAACCAACATCAAACTTGCATTTTGTTTCCAATTAAAATCTAACCCTGGCCTGACATCAGTGCCCATATTATCACTAACCCCAGTCACAGTAACACAAGAAGAGTGTGGGAAAGCTGATGTACTTAGATGAGGTGAAGTGTGGGTGAATACACACCCAGAGACACACACTTTTTCTCTAGTCACCTCTAATAATAATCTCTACCTTTATAAAGATTTTTGGGCACTTGACACGTATGTCCACATCCATTGGAACAGCACTTTTTTACCCCAGAGCATTCGTTGTCGGCCTCACAGCTTTCAACACAGGCAGCTGCAAAGCCACTGGCCTTCTCAGGTGCTGGGCAGTCTCCTTGCTTCACTGACAGGATGTATTTCAGGAACTCACAGCTAGTTAGGCATTCATAGTTCTTCCTGGGGAAAAGAGGCTAAAGGGAAAAGAAGAGAATGGTATACAGCCTTCAGTACAAGAAGAAATCATGATGAAATATGTCCAGATTTCTGGAAAGATAACTTAGATTTCCAACAATTTGAGACCTACTCCAAAGTTTCATTTAACTACAGATGTTAGAGGCAGGTGTGAATCAGAAAAGCAACAAGGAGGGGAAAAAACGAAATTTTTCTTCCAATTCTCATCCACTGCTGCTTTTCCCTCAGAAAAAAGTATCCATCAGTTTTCTGTTGCACATGTGTATATCATGCATCCCATGGTTTTTAGTAAAAAGTTTTGTTTCATTTTGCAGATTCTCTTCTACACTTTTGTCATACGCACACCTTTATTGGCAACAAATCAAATGTGGCCATTTTAAATCTTCATTTTGTTGTTTGGCTGGTGTAAAATAGTATTACTCTAATGATTTTATGAATAAAAGCAAATTTAACAATCCCACTTGCAACCAGAATCATTTTTCCCAGTCAGTCAACTCTTTACTCAATAATAATCACAAACCTAACATATTACTCTTACATTTATAGCCATGACAATTTCATCATTATTTAGTATAATTTGGATCAAGTATGAGTGCATTTAAAAATGAAAATTTTTGATTAAATTCCTTTACATTTAAAATACAATCAGTACAAACTTACTTCTGTTTTAGAGCCAAAATCCACAACATACATTTTAAGATTTACCAGAAATGCAGTACTATATTCTTCATTTTCATTGAATTATATTCTATAGAAATGCTACATATAATATAATCTAGGATGATCTATATGCAAGTGATAAATAATTTGGAATATAAGCTTTTGATTCAAGAAATTGCATCAATATATCTAATCTTTCTCCATTTCATTAATACACAAATACGTCAGTCATTTTTCATCCAAGTGTAGATTTCTTTAACCCTGTTCTTCTGTATTATCAGTAGAACTTTTGGCAGATTTCTCCTCTTATGTGAATAATCACTTCCATTCCCCAAATGAAATATAATAAACAGTTGAAATACCCAAATGAAAGATCGTAACAACAAGAGCAACAACAATAACAAATCTTCTGTTGCTATTTATGCCAATAAAGAAAATTTTAAAATCCTTGGGCCTGTTCCTCATTTCCACAGGACTAAGTCTACATAGCACCATTAGCCAAAAACTAAAATATTCACTTTCACTTAATTGAAGACATTGTTAGCTACTGTGAGGGGGTTATTTTGAGAAATGGTACAGACCTCCAACAAAGAGACTGTTATCTTCCCTGTATTTTCAGAGAGGCTTTTATTATATAAAAGTTTAACAAACTTATTTCCTAACCTCTACCCTAACACTTGTCACTAAACCTATGTTGCATTATACTAATGTCTATGCCTATGTGTTTACCTAATCCCTGAAGAGTCCTATGAACACTTCTGTTCGCCTTCATTGCCTGAGCTAATAATAGTCTTTAGCCATCATTTAGCCACCTTCAAGTTAGCTGGCTTCTGTTGCTGTCAGCTGCTGTTCTGAAGTGCTGTTGAAATGTTGGCTTGGCAGTTTCTCAGTCTGGGGGTGGGGGAAGGAAGGTGTTTTGCCAGCTGCTGGCTGGCTGTAGGCTCTCAGTATCTCTGCTGAGGGAGTGAAGCTGCTGGGCTCCACTTCCCCTTTAAGCCTGTCTGCTGTTGGTTTGCTTTCCAGGAAATTCCTGACTTTCCTTACTGACAACTTCCTCCTTCAGAGGATGGAAAATTGCATTACATCAAAGCATCAATGCATCAAGTCCTTGACTTGATATAAGCCAATACAGAAGATTTGGCTGAAGGAGTGGAAACAGCAGGAACACTAGGTGAAAATGACCGTGTAATGCTGAAGCTCTTGATTCGAAGAGAAAGGCACTCAAATGTGTCACTTGGACTTAAAAAATGGATTTTTTTCAAAATAAAAGGAAAAGAGTCAATATAATAATTGCTTAATGAAAACAGTAAAATGCTTACAAAGAAATGGCAAAAGTACTTAATCCCTATTTTGGCTCAGTGTCACCAAGTAGAAGGTATACGGTCCATCAAACAATCATGCAGAACAAAATGAAGTGGCAGAATCAATGCTTGAAATTGATAGAAACATGGTCAGGGAATACCTATTTAATTTGAATATTTAAAACTGTACAGCCCAGAATATTTGCATTTTAGGGTACTAAAGGAACCATATACTGATCTAGCTGAAATCTTTGTGTGTTATATTTGAGAAACTGTAAAGATCTGGGAAAGTAATTGAATGAGAGCAAATGTTTTCATTATCTTTAAAAAAAGCAGAGAAAAAAAGGATCCAGGGAACAGGAGATCAGTCACCCTGACCAGGAAGGTTCCAGAGCAGATAAAAGTAATCAATCCCTAGCAACTGAAAACAATGTGTCAGTTTGTACACTCAGCATGGATTAATCAAGCTTTCCAGACTGATCTTGATTTCCTTAAAAGATTGTGATAATGCTATAGGTCTACTATATCTTCATTTTAGGAAGGTGTTTGATGAAGTAACCAGTGACATTCTAATTGGTTATGTTAGACATGCTTATAAAATAGTTAAATGTGATATAGAAAGCATGACAATTAGATGAATTCATAACTGGATCAAAACTGGTACTCAAAGAACTCTCATTAATGATTGCTCATCAAACTAGACATAGGCATTGAGGGGGCATCTTATACTCAAGGCATTTATTAATAACTTGAAGGTATTGTTAATAATTTGAAAGGTAGAAGGATTTATCAAATTTGTAGATGTCACAAATGTAGATGGAATAACTAACCACATAGAAAACAGAAGCAAATCTCAAAATGATTTTGAAAAATTAGAAGTGGTTTTCAGAACATGGGTCATGACCCACCCAGGGCCTCACAGGAAACTAGGCAGAGAATGCAAATCTTTGTAAAAGATGGATTGCGCATACACAGGCAAAGTAAAAGTGCTGTCAACACTTCTTTCTGCTTTTTGAGGGTAAGCCCACCATGGGCTTTCACAGGCTAAGTGGGCAACCAAGCCCAGAGCAAGTTTTGAGAAATGGGTCTAGCTGTTAAAAACATCTGTCATGAAGCAGTGTTATTGTTTGTTATTTAGTTTTATTCATAGGAAATCCACATGAATTCATTTATTATTTTAGGTTAGGATTCCCAAACTGTGAATCATGACTTGCTGGGAGTCAACAGCAAATCTGAGGGGGATCACAATTTTTGTACGTATAAAACCAGACTGCTGCCTGAACTTGCAACTGACATTTTTGAGCAAAGTTCTGAAGGGCTACCTACATCTTTCTGCAGACTAGATGTTGTGGATATATTTGATGTAGTGCCATCAAAACTTGCCCCCGTTTTGTCCAGCTTGTCCAAGCAAAGCAAGCAACAGAGCTCACAGAGAGCAGAAAATGCTGTGTGTACAGCTGTCTGTGAAAGTCATCTCCCAATTTCCTTCCCCAGTTCACCCTGCTGGTTGGTTTCCTGCTGTCTGGGGCAGCATTAATGATCTTTGGTTCTAAATGGGGTTGCACTCCCCACACAACTGAAGAACAAGTGGTAGCCATGTTCAAGAGCATCTTTGCATAACTCCGTATTGTGCACCAATTGCACCCACTGTAGGATTGGGAGACCCTGCTTGTGTTCACTCATGCCTTGATTACCTCCCATTTGGACTATTCAAATGTTCACTCCATGGGCTGCCCTTGAAGACTACTGAAAAGGTATAGATGGTCCAGAATGCAGCAGTATGGATAGTTATGGGAGCTGCACTGTCTTCTTATAGGCTTCCAGGTGCAATGCAAGGTGCTGGTTATCTCCTATATAGCTTTTAATGGCATAGAACTGGGTTACTTGCAGGATCATCTACCTCTGATTATATCTGCCCTTCCCATGACATCCAACATCATGGGCATGCTTTAGATTGTCTCTAAGAAACAATATTATCTAATGAGGCTCAGGAGGTGTGCCTTATCTGTCATGGCACCCTTTGGAACAGCAACCCCCTGAGATTTGGATGGCTCCAAGCCTGTTAGCCTTCTACAAGGCTTTAAAAACTCGATTTTGATCCTGAAATTGAGACAGGATATTGGATGAGCCCATATTTTGCAAGAACCATTTGGTAAACGGTTTGGGATATGGAACTTGTTGTGTTTTGGCCTTAGTTTATGCTATTTTATGTTGTGCTTTGCAGTTTTTATGCTTCTTCTCTATTTTTCTGTTTGGGATTTAATCCTCTGTCAGCCACTAAGAATTGCAATTTGTGAACTGGGCAGCGATGCAAGTTGCATAAGTAAATAGACCATAAATAAATGATCTTCTGAAATTTCTATAAAAGTTGCCAAATTTTGTTCAGTTGTGTTTGCAGTTAGAAGATGTTGGATTTGAATTACACTGAAGTTTGGATGGCCTGGTTATTTATGCCTTACATCAACAATTGCCAGCACTGTATGTCTGTCACTAACTTCTGTCCTCTTAATAAGTTAATTTCTCATCTTGATTTATTGGTTTATATTGTAATGTTGCTTTCTTTTGGCTTTGACCATAAATCAAATAAATAAATACAGTTCTTAATACCACACTGCAAAACAGTAATAAGATGTGTATTTTAACTCACCTTTCTTCTCTGAAATTATACTTTCAGAACCACTTCTCCAATGCAGAAATAGAAAAATATGACTGGATTTAAAAAAAACCCAATTGAAGCTAAATTGATAGCTGGTGCACTCATAACTGCTAAGAAGTAATTCACAGATGTCTCTTCCGACATTTCTTTGAAAATAAAATTCACAGAATGTCTGTCCCTGAATTTTTGATCAGTGTGCAAAATGAGTACAAAGAGTTAAGTGGGAAGTCTATAACATTCTGATTCTACCTGCAATAACCTATTTCTGTGAATCAGGATTTTCTACTCTTGCTTCCATAAAGAACAAATACACATCCCAAATAAAATGTGGGACAAGAAATGAGAGTTGCCACTTCAATAATAAAACCCAGAGTTCAAGAATTATGTAAACCAAATCAGTGCATACATACTGTAAAAAATACAGTAGTTGTTTATTTACAATGAAAAGTTTTTGCTTTATAAAGCTGCAAGGTTCTATCATTGTTTCTCCTGATATATAGATTACAATTTCCTTATTAAATTAAGCAGCATATTTATTTCTTGCCAAACTCTAATTCCAGTTAACTCATTAGTTTGATTCATGGGGGACAATGTACAGTACCACACAAATTCATTCATCGTTTTAGGAAGTCATGGCTTCACAAAACTTAAGAATCTCTGTTTGAAGGGGTCACTTTATAGTACAGTTTGAGAAACCCTGCTTCAGATAAATGGACAGGAAAATAACAATTAAATTTAACAAAGAAAAGTGAAAAGGTTTTCATTTAGAAAACAGTAATTAAATGCAGAGGTATAGGATGGTATTTATTTGTGTAAGTAGCACTTGTGAAAATGTTTTTGAAATACTAGTTCATCAGAAACTAGATATGAGACAAAAGTGTAATGCAGCTGTAAAAAAAGACAAACGCAACAATATAAATCACAGGAAGTAAATACACTATTTAATAATAATTAAATTAATTAAATTATCCCTAACCTCAAATATTATGTCCACTTCTGGATAACACATTTTAAGAATGATGCAAACAACATGTAACAGGTTAAGAATAAGAGTGATTGAAGACAGTGAAGGACATGTTTAGCCTCAAGAAGAGAAGATTGAGGGGGAAAATATGATAGCGGATGTCAAATATTTTAAATGAAAAGATCAAAATACTTTGCAATAACAAAATAATGGATTTAAGTTACAGAAAGGTAGAACCCAGTTGAAGTTATAAAAAAAAAAATTCCAAAGGTAAGAGTAGTTCAATAATTTAATTAACTACACAGGGAGGGGATGAGTACATCATCATTGGATTTGTTCCAGACACCCACTTGGGATGCTTTAATCTGAATTCTTGAATTGAGCAGGGAGGTTGGACTCAACAATCTAAATGGAAAGAACCATTTTTCTTCCTTTCCACCTCTATGATAATAAATGTCTGCTTTTGGGAACAATATGAACATTTCATAGCCTTCTTCTGTGTGATATCTCTTCAAATCTCTGAAGAGTGCTATCATAATCTCCATAAGCTTTTCTTCTAAAGATTAAAACTACTTGGTTCTCTCAATCTCTTCTTACAAACTTAGTTTGCTGTCAACCTTTGTTACCCTTCTTTAAACATGACCCAATTTGTCTGAATATTTGTCAAAATATGATGCCCAGAATGGACATAATAAGCAATATGGATATGACAAGTACAATAACTTTTGTCCTAAGCTTCTAAGGGAAACATTTCTGTTGTTTCTACTGAGAACAGTTAGGGAACTTGAAGCCTTTCCAGTTGACTGTAATCTCAGAGAGATCTATTAGTACATTTCACATTACTTTTTCTCATCTTTTGAGTTAAAAGAATAAGTACAGAAAGGTATTACAGCACAAGGGAAATGTATGAATTATTTATGTACATACCAATCATATACAGGAGCCTAAAAAGAAAACAGTCCCACTGATAGTAAACTTTGAAATAACTGTTGTATAGTTTTAAAAACACTAAAGATCAGTCCTAGTTGCCTATGGGTCAGACATCTTCCAGGTCCTTTGTAAAAACAGGAGAATACATGACAGATTTTCTATTTTAAGCCATGTGCCATCAGCCAACCTCTCTTCTTACCACACATGAAATATACACAGATTTTTAAAGAGTTCTTTCACAACTAACATACCTCACAAAAATTTTGGCAATGGTTTTTCTTCAGGTCCCAGGACTCTTTGCAAGGTTCCAAACACTGAAATGAATAATTTGAAAACACATCAGGAAATAAATAAGATACTAATTTCTTTAATCAAGATAGGAATCTAAAACATTGTTTTTGAAAAGACAAGAACTGTGCTATAATACAGAAAACTGAACATATGATGTAACCTGAAAGAACAGCAGCACAGTAAATTGGCTTCAGCATGAATATACTGAACTGCAATTATATTAGCATCTTTTATATTTCTTACCTATAATAGCATTCATTTCTTTTCCTCCTGCTCCATAAATATGATCATCAACATCTCATCAGAGACTTTGATATCAAAAAGAGTTTAGAAAAGCCCTTCTTTTTCTGGAAGGCTAGCAGATGAGTTGGTTCAGAAGGTTTATCAACCCTGTTTAAAGTGCCTGAGGATCAAGCATTAATTTTATAGACTTCATCACTCATGAATCATAACAGAAGACATTCTGATCCTATCCTGTATGGTTCCTTGTTCAAAAACCTGGCTTAAATAATGTTAAAGGCAAACTGATGAGGTTTCTGCCCACCATCTCCTCTAACTTTCCACGATATTGACTACAACCCAACTGATGTCTCTTTTTTGGGGGAAGGGGGGATAGAGGGAGCAAGGGCAAGTAGGCGCATTTCCAAACAGTAAAATTAACTATGGGACATAGAAGAATTCTTGAAAATGAATTCCTTGGCTTTACTTCCCATTTATATTATTATTAGCTTTCCATTTATATTATTTTTATAGCTTCTCATTCATTTTAAATTAAAAAAATAAGATTAATAAAAACAAATGAAGTGGGGCATGGTTCCTAGCTCATGCTAACAGACCTTCTGATGGTGACACTGGTGCCTAAGGATGCCATGTTTGGAACCTAGGGCCCACAGTCTCCATGGATATAAGCTTTTGACATATAATAAAACGCTAATCATTCAGGATTTCATCTTATGTAGAGCTCTACGGGAAAGTCTTTCCCTCTAATATATTCAGACTACAGTTCACAAAATTTCCAGCCATAAGGCCAAAGATGGGAATTTTGAGCAACATTTCATGAGGGTACCCAGTTTGTGAGCCTGGCTATTGACCACGGGGATACAAACAATAAGCCATGTAATCACCAGGATTAAGCAACAATGCAACCTCATGATCCTCTTTTTTGCATGAATCACACTTCAAAGTGATTTGTATAATCTCTGGGTCTAGATTATTTTTTATTAATATTAAACATTAAAAAAAACTTTTGAATATTTTCTAACATTCACAAAGCAAATATGTAAAACAAAAGGTAATATTAAAAAAATTCGTATAAGATTTCCATTGGCCTTTCAGCTTATTTATATTTATAGTCATACTATTTCAATTGACTAGGTCGCCTACTTGGTATTGCACAAAGGTTACAAATTTATTATATGAAATGCAAATGAATCTATTAATATATATATATATATATATATATATATATATATATATATATATATGTCTGTGTGTGTGTGTGTGTGTATTATGTATGTATGTATGTATGTATATATATATATATATATATATATATATATATATGGGGGGAAACCCTCTGAAAGGGCAATGGGAAGGAAAATAACTTCCCAGATATTCCATTCCAAACTTTTTAAAGATATCTTTAGGTAACTGCATATTGTCTTGTCAAAACCATCATTATTTTATTTCCAATACTTTCAAGTTTTTGTTAAAATGCTTTCAAGAATCTGCTCCTTTTGCGGGGGGAAAAAGGGTGATGTGCCTGCATATGAATTCAATGAAATTTTGCTTATCTGGAATTGAGCAAGAAGAAGAAAAACTAGAGGAAACTTCTTACATGTTTTATAGACTCTCATGCATATAACCTAATAAAGACAATACAACTGAATACTTTTACATGGTTTCTACTACACACAATCAGAAACGGGGAAGAGAAAGATTGTCTAAATCATTACCAGGCTTCTCTTTTTAGCTTTTCACTTTCCTCCTAGCCATCCACGTTGACATATTCAGCATTACTAAACAGCAAGAGCTATAGGGCTTTTCACTTTAATTTCACGCTATAATAAGATACAGTGGTGTTTCACTAAAGGATTGAAAAGCTTTTCTTTGTAAGACCTATTTGATGGTCAAGTTAAGTACCACATTTTGGCAATGGGCATCTGTTCTCCAAGGAGGAATGGTAGTGAGAAATGAAAAACACAGAGAAGAAAGATGTGGAAACTTTTCAAAAGTCATCTTCCTCATTAAAGAAATTAGGCCTATTCAGGTCTCTTTACACCAACACAAGTGAAGTGCAAATCAAATTAGCTTCTCATTGATGAGCTGACAGATTATTTAGGGTTTACTATAAAATGGGGTCAGCTGTTTATTCTGATCACATTCAGTACTAAACTAGTTACTGTTAATGAATTCTATTGTTACACTGTATCAAAACAAGTTTGGGCATAACATGATTCCCTGCCAGAAGATTCCAAACTTAAATTGCAGATTTTCTGCCTTTAAATCTTGCAACATGAACAGAAATGTAAAAACTATCTGGGACTTTTAGAAATGGTGTTTTCTTGCATTATATTGAATGGAGCCAAAGTATCACAAGACTCTCCACTACTACACAGCCAACATTAATAGCTTAAGATCACAAATGACAAGTCTATGAAGTGGTACATCATAGAACTGTAATCATAGGATATTCCTATCCATATTGATGAACCTGCTAAAAAACATTACCAACACTAGATTGGGAAGGAGCTGAGTTGTGTAGTGCGGTTTCTTTAATATTCCATGTTTCCAAATTTTACCTTTGTGGTATTACTACCATTACACTAAAGATCCTTCCCATACTATAAAAATAATGTCAGAAGGGATTCTAAGTAACTGTGTCCTTATTAATGTATCTTAAACTCCATTTCCATGAAATTCTTGAAAGTATTATTAGAAATTCAAGGGATCTTTCTTGAAAAGAACAATGTCTGGCATCAATCTTTATGTAGCTGCATAAGAGTATTAGTCTTATTCTTGTCCTGGGAAAACAAGATGTTTTGGACTACAACTCTCCTCAGTTAGAGCCGGAATGATCATCTGCAGATCCCCTGTCAATTCATATGGTGTGGTGGTGTGTCTCAAGAATCCTGATAAATATTTTGCAAGAACCAAGCAGTTATTTATATTAACTGCAATACAGTTTGTTCCAACAATTCAAAGTAACATCAGACACTTTGACCATATCAGAAGAACAAAATCTGTAACTCTTTGCTATACCAAATCAGCAACATGCTTATAGAGCTCTCCTAAAGCTCCATGACAGGCAACTCATATGAAAGGTTTTTGAATGGAGAAAACCATTCAAGTCACTGTCCAGTCCCAGACATAGTACTCAGTATTTGCATATTCCAGCTTTCAGAAGCTATTATCTTCACATCAATTTCCTCTTGCTGTCATCTCTCCATTTTTATGGTATATGAAACAATTCAACTTCTTAACATGCCTGGGATACAACTACAGTAAAATAAATACATTGCAGAAATTCTGTCTCCCTCTGAAAATACACAAAGAATCAGGTAAAATGTACAAACCAGGCTCTGCCCATCGCTTTGGACATAGGTACTGTTATAATTGAGGAGCCTGGTTATCAAGGCTCTATTCACAGACACATACCAACAATCCAAGCAACTCCCCGCAAAAACAACCTTTTCTTCTACCTGAAACACATTTAATACTCTTTTAATATTTGGATACACATACTGGAAGTTCTAACAAAGTTCTGTGAGTAGTTATATAATTCTAACTTCACCTCAATGTAAGTTTGACAAGTGTATACAATAGGTGCATCTATAACTACAATATGAAAAAGATAACAAAAAATGGTCTTATATCAGCAGCAGACTGACTGTTACATATACTTCACTGGGTGTATTTTCTATAGCCACATACAACAAAGGGATTTAAAAGAGGCATTTCTTGAGCCCACCCAGCAAGTGAAGAACAAATCAGCAGGTTGAAGTGGTAGCAGGAATTACTAGACGGAAGATCCAGAACACAATACCTCACTTTACATTTATGAAAACCAATTAAAATGCTTATTTTGATATATAATCCATCCTGATCTATAACACTTTCCTTTCATAGCAATTAAGTGACAAATTCACAAATGAAAACATCAGCATTTGCAGATTATGCCAGTCATACAGACAGAATAACTCTAGTAACAGACACAGAATAATTCCAGTATCAGACATAGATATCGAAGTTAACTCCATATCTATTCCGGTAATAGTATTATAGGACCTCACTATATCAACCACAACATCAAAAATTCATATCCTGCTCACATTTCAGTGTGATGTATACCATAATCTGTCAAAAATCTCTACTGCATTCTACACACAAATATATTATTAAAAATGATAATATTAAAAACATTCTTCAGGATGTTCTTAGTAAAACTACTTATTACATTAAATGACTAACATGCAGATGGCCCCCAAGAGAGTTCAGTGCCACACTAAGAACATACATAGACAAAGCAGTAACTGTGAACATGCTTGATTATTCTGGATGGTTCTTCCTGCTGTTATGAACAGTTCTGCAATCAGTTGCTGCTGGAATGTTTGGAGTTTAGCATGTTATCTATCTATTAAACAAACATAAACAAATCAACAAGTCTGCTCCTCTTATGAGTTGAGACTGGAAGCCCCAAAGATTCTGTCAAGAGTCATTTGAGAGCGGTGTCAGGCATGTAGAGGACACAGTAATTGTAAGCTCATACATTCATGCAAACACATCCTACATGATTTGTTTCATAAATCACGTCTGTTTATAATTACCACCCTCCATACCTTTTTGCATTTAACTTCCCCCTGATCTATGCACACTTCAAATCATGCATGCATATAGACCCTACTGCAAAACATCCTTCATGTAATGAAGTAGATTATAGTCCAAAAAGTTTGACCTAAAAGTGCTAGTATTTAATGGATAAGACTTCATTCTTTTAATTTTGAAATGTAAATAAAAATGCTAAGAAGCAAGTTAAATCTGTATCATTGTATATAACATTTTACTGTGCACATTTTGGAGGAAAAAAATAATCTTGTGATGGTTATTGCAAAGAAAATTATTCAACCATAAAGTATCCAAGACAATTAATGCGTGTACTTGAACTACTAGATTAACCATTGTGTATAAACTCTGAAATATTTTGACAAAACTACATAAATGCTCGGAAATTTCAAAACCAGAAAATGTCTTTAGCAAAGAGAAAAAAGAATGAAATCATTGCCACTAAATACAACTATTCTACATTTATTAGAATTATCATACCGTCATTTCTTTATTTCAGTTTGTAACTAACAAGCTTCTTTTTGTAGAAGATTTTCTAATTAATGATTGACCAGCTAGTGGATGACCATTTCATCTTATCAGTATAGAAAATGGTGTCAGCTTCCTTAATTAAAGCAAAACAAGGAATGATTGTTTGATGCTATGAAAAAGAGTGGGAGCTGAAAAATGCCATCAAATAACAGTATTTTCCACTGAAAAAGTGCTTACCTAAGATCACTGATTACAGTGGACTTTGATGTGACTATTAACAGTTTTAAAGGTAAGCAATCATTTTCAAAATTTTAACATACAAACTAGATGTATTTAGAAAAAGAATTAGCTTATTAGCGCAAAGAGTCATCTGGTTTTGTTGGCTTGTTAAATATAAATCCAAGGATATGCATAATTGAGTGTGATAACGGAAAACATAACTGGCTGCAATAAATAACTTCAGTGATTAATGGCACAGACTGAAAGTAGGAAACAAAAGCTAAAGCAACTCCATGTTGGACTACAATTCCCCAAATTCTCAGCGAGCTAGCCAACTGCCATAGGATTCTAGAGTCCTAATCCAACACATGTAGACCATGTCTGGAAAGGCTGAGCTTTATAAAACATGAAGCAAGATAATCATCTCCTTATACATTACCAGTATTCAGTCCAGGTTTTCCACACAAGTCAGGGGAATAACATCTGCAAAAGCAGCAGCCAGCTTTGAATTTGCTCTACGAGCAGACAAATGTAAACCTTGTCAACAAATATTCAGAAAAAGAGACTATGAACATACTAATAAGGATTCAACAGAAAGCTGTTCATTTTAAACAGTTTCTTCCTTAAGATCATATATTTCTGAACAATGTATGACAGCCCAAATTATGTTTTTAAATTACCATCAAGACTGAAAACTATATTTGATCATCTTTGTCATAAACATTAACAACTGCAAGAATATGAATTATGGTGACTAAATATTAATGCATTTCCAAAGCCATTCAGAAAGGATTTTGAGACAGTACCTGACTAGTCAAAATAAATGCTATTTAACTTTTCTAGTTATGTGGTTTGTATTTACTTGTAAGTACAAACTGTTAAGGGTTAAAATCAGTAGGTCAGTTATATAATAAGTAAAATCTATACAATGAATATTTTTTATAGACAAGAATACAAAGAAAATATTTATTGTATACTTCCACAATGAATAGTTCAGCCAAAGCACCAACTGAAATATACTAATCAATACTGGAAAATGGAAGGAATTCTTGAAACCTGTATTTGTAAATAGAAACCCTAAAGGAGCTCTTACTTTGTTTACAAATTCATGGGAAGCTTCCATCACTTATTCATCTGGCTGTCTAGCTGAATAAATATGTTTGCATAAATATATCTCACTTTAAAAAGAATTGTGCAGTGTTTGTTTAAAATGCCGTTTTGAATGAAACTTTCCATTATTTTTAGCACTGAACAGTTTTAAGAACAGAGTTTCATGAAGAAGAATGGGAAAATAGACCATTATAATATTTCATAACCTCTATCTGTCAGCTCCAATATTCTACTTGGAAACAAAACCTATCTTCATTGTTGTTAGTTTTGCATGCTTAGCAAAGTAATTGCTACGATTTTTCATTTGAATCATCATTTACATATGTCCAACCTATAGATAATCATCTAAATTGTTATCCAAAGGGCAGGTCACATACCGATGTGTGTGTATGTTACGATATTTAAATTTGTTGAAAGCACAAGTTCTCTGACAGTGGAAATCCAATAATCACATGCAGAGCTATGCATTTAGATTGCCAAGACTGGTACATATTTAGATAGAGTTTTTTTGAGACAGTGTACAAAAAAACTTAACAGTTTTCCTAAATCTGATGCTGAGAATATAATCTTCAAAAGCCAACTAGCTACATTGGGGAAGGTTGGCCTAATCCCCCAAAACACATGCCCGTATGACAGGGACCACCAGAAGGCATCATAAGGGATTTTTTTTTCCCCCTTAAAACCACGTGTGATTATGTGAAGACTTAGGATTGCTCATTGCGATTTCATTAAGATTGCCATGAATATTTAGAATATGACAATGAAATAAAACTTAATTCCTGGCATTAGGGGACAAATAATTCCAATAAGCTTTTTTTCCCTCTCTGCCTGCCTTTAACATGTTCTCTAAAAACTTCTTCATCCAAAATCCCAAAATCCCAAATATCTTATTTTAAAGATGTACAGAGCATTCGGAAAGTATTCAGACCCCCTTCACTTTTTTCAATTTTGTTATGTTGCAGCCTGATACTACAATCGTTCAAATTCATTTTTTTTTTCTCATTAATCTACACTCAGGACCCCATAATGACAAAGTGAAAACAGAATTTTAGAAACGTCTGTAAATTTATTAAAAACGAAAAACTGAAATATCACATTGGCATAAGTATTCAGACCCTTTGCAACAACACTTGAAATTTAGCTCAGGTGCCTCCCATTTCTCTTGATCATTGCTGAGCTGTTTCTACACCTTGACTGGAGTCCACCTGTGGTAAATTAAATTGATTGGACATGATTTGGAAAGGCACACACCTCTCCATAGAAGGTCTCACAGCTGACAATGCATACTGTATAAGAGCAAAAGCCATGAGGTCAAAGGAACTGCCTGCAGAGCTCAGCGACAGGATTATTGCAAGGCACAGATCTGGGGAAGGCTACAAAAAAAATTCTGCTGCACTCAAGGTTCCCAAGAGCACAGTGGCCTCCAGAATTCTCAAACAGAAGAAGTTTGGCACAACCAGGACTCTTCCAAGAGCTGGTCATCTGGCCAAACTGAGCAATCAGGGGAGAAGAGCCATAGTAAGAGAGGTGACCAAGAACCCAATGGTCACTCTGACTGAGCTCCAGAGATGCTGTGTGGAGATGGACAAAGTTCCAGAAGGACAACCATCACTGCAGCCCTCCAGTGATCTGGGCTTTATGGCAGAGTGGCTAGATGGAAGCCTATCCTCAGTGCAAAACACATGAAAGCCTGCTTGGAGTTTGCAAAAAGCACCTGAAGGACTCTCAGACTGTGAGGAACAAGATTCTCTGGTCTGATGAAACCAAGACTGAACTGTTTGGCCTCAATTCTAAATGTTATGTCTGGAGGAATCCAGGCACCGCTCATCACCTGCCCAATACCATCCCAACAGTGAAGCATGGTGGTGGCAGTATCATGCTGTGGGGGTGTTTTTCAGCAGCAGGGACTGGGAGACTGGTCAGGGTTGAGGGAAAGCTGAATAAAGCAAAGGACAGAGATATCCTCAATGAAAACCTGTTTCACAGTGCGCAGGACCTCAGACTGGGCTGAAGGTTGACCTTCCAACGTGACAACAATCCTAAGCACACAGCCAAGACAACACAGGAATGGCTTAGGGACAGTTCTGTGAATGTCCTAGAGTGGCCCAGCCAGAGCCCTGACTTGAACCCTATTGAACATCTCTGGAGAGACTTGAAAATGGCTGTCCACTGACGGTCCCCGTCCAACCTGACTGAGCTTGAGAGTATTTGCAAAGAAGAATGGCAGTAAATCTCCCAATCCAGGTGTGCAAAGCTTGTCACGTCATACCGAAAAAGACTCAAGGCTGTAATTGCTGCCAAAGGAGCTTCAACAAAGTACTGAGTAAAGGGTCTGAATACTTAAGTACATGTGATATTTCAATTTTGTCTTTTTAATAAATGTACAGACATTTCTAAAATTCTGTTTTCACTTTGTCGTTATGGGGTCCTAAGTGTAGATTAATGAGAAAAAAAATGAATTTGAACGATTGTAGTATCAGGCTGCAACATAACAAAATTGAAAAAAGTGAAGGGGGCCTGAATACTTTCCAAATGCACTGTATTTGGGGTAAATGGGAGGAAGTGGAAACTCCTTTCACTTGTACAGGAAATTCAGGCAGAAGATGCAGAATATTCATATTTTTTTCATTGCCACATTTTTACTACCTTTTACCTACCTACCTACCTTTAACTGCTAGCATATTCTGACTTTACAATAGCAATGTTTTAAAAACAGAATTCGTATACTCTAATGAGAATTAAGATTTTTCACTTTTTTCCATATCACTTACTACCATGCTAATACATGTAAAGGAATGCAGATGGTATAGACAGACGGACAGACACAAGTTGAAATCATGCTCAGACCATTGATTGACAGATAAATAAAAAATGGCATAAAGCCGCAAATCCAAATTACATTAAAATTAGAAACCTTAATTATATATGCTGCTCAGTTCTTCCTACCACGAAACAAATACTAGGAATTTACCATCATGATTCTTATAACAATACTGGCTAAAGGGGAATTCATAATTTATTCCTATTTTAAATTCATAATTTATTCCTATTTTAACAAGCCAGTATGAGATTGTGTTTATCCTTCGCTATTACTTATTGCTTGATATAACAGAAAAAAACCAAGGATCTTAGTTCTAACATACGGATAGTCCCGTACTTGCAAACTTTCGTGTTCTGATCTTTCACTAATATGGAACAAGATGGAGAATCAGAAGTCAGGCCGGAAGTCGGAACCGGAAGTCAGGAGAAGGCAGGAAAGGGTTAGTTTGCAGCGCACTGCAAACTAACCTTTTCCCACCTTCTCCTGCCTTTCGTTTGCATTGGAGGTTTGCACGGGAGTCAGAGTTCCCAGAAAGGGCTAGTTTACATGGCACACTCCGTTGCTGGGTAAGGCAGGAGAGGGGATAGTGACAGAGGACGGGGAGGAGGTCTCCTGCCTCGCCCGGCAACAGAGCATGCTGTGCCCCACTGGCTCATCCTTTACTCCCCTCTCCTCTGTTACCACCCTCTCTCCTGCCTCACCTGGTGATGCATTGGCAGCAGAAGATAGGGCTCCTCTGCCCACACCACTTCCCTGCCTCCTGCCTCTTTTTTTTACTTTTTACTTGGCTGGACGTACAAACAAAATGGACTTACGAACAGTTTCTTGGAATGTAATCTGTTCATAAATAGGGGACTATCTGTAATAACAAACCATGTATGGGCCAGTTTTATCTGTACAACTGGTCCTGTTGGCAATAAGAGCTAAATGGGAACATTCTGACAAGCAAGAATTCTAAGTTATAGTTGTATTACTCCCAACAGGACCACAACACAGAGGAGGAATAGCATTTAGCCACAGCAAATCAGAAGGTGCCTTGGTTACTAGATAAAGAAATCAATAGTCCTGGAATCACCACCAGGGTGACTGGTGATAAATTGGGATTTTTATCACCAAAATGAACAAGGAAACCAGCCTTATGCTATTAGCGCCAGATCATTATGTCAGTCCATTAATCTAGCTTAATCCTGTGCACGTTGACTGCAGAATTTCAGTCAGAAATCTTGTAATTCTACCTGAAAATGCCAGAGATTAATTCATGGTCTTTTTGCACACAAATACAGCAACAAACTTTACTTTTAATTGACTGGCTCAGTTATGTCAGAGAAAGGAACTGTTACAGTTATTATATTCACTTTATCAGACTATTCAAAGCACTGACAGGATAAGCTGTGTAACAGCAGTCTGCTTGTTTGCATCAGGATAAAGACAGTTTTTTAATCTTTCTAGCAGAAGGAAATTATATTCCAAGCACATTTACACACAAACCAATTGATCAGATTATCAATATTTAAGCTCCAATAAAAGCTACATCCAACAGCAACTCTGTGTGATGTAATGCCCAATTTATTTGCATAATTGTCATACCCCTATACATTTTATAGCAAGCTAGCCAAGTTTTTAAAAAAAGAACACAGGTTGCTCAATCTAAAACTGTCTTAATTACTTACATAGATTCAGAATTAGCATTCACAGTCTGTATTGCACTAACAAGGGGCTTTCAAACTGCAAATAATTTGTAATTCAAAAAAGACCTCTGGTCTATAGACTGAGCATGTGAAACATGTTTTGCACTTAGAAAGTCCAAGACCTGTTGAACACACAAAGTTCTGGTTTTCATGTTCTTTCAGTTAGTGAAAAACAATTACAATGGATGTGCAATCTGTAAGAAATGGAGGATTACTTTCACGGCAGCAAATTCATGTATCTTAATTAAATAGTGTCACATTTATCTAAGCTGTCTTGAACACTGAATTAATGTTTTAAACACTCAGTATATAAACTGCACATATTAAGATTTTTTTCCAGTGTGATTTTAGTCCTAGAATGTACTATTTTACCCAACTACAGTTTGAAGAAATAACTACAACAATTGAAGCAGCTGCGTTCCAAAGCAGAGTAGTATTTATTATGCATTTATATACAGATTTTCTTTCATCATTAAGCTAAAGGAGTTGCACATTACTTTTCATGTATGTCTCCTATCTATGAACAGCTAGACTGGATTCTCCAGAGCACCTTTCAGGAATTGCCATTGGATGTAACATTTTAAAAATATTGTTGAATTAGCAGATGTTCACCTACATAACTCTGATTCCAAGATCAGGGTTTTATCTCAATAAAAATGGTCCCTGCCAAAAATAGATACTGCCAAAGTAGAGAGACAAAAGAAAGAATTCCAAATCTGCAGAGACTTTTATACATACAGTATAAGCATAGAATGTTTGAGGGCTAAGAAATATACCACCCCCATACAAAATGTTTCTGTATAGCTTCTTGCTCCATGCCTCTACGAAGTGCAGTCTAAGCATATTGGAAACCTAAAGACAAACACTTCCTCTTAAAAGTTGAGAGTCGTTGGGAGCTGGGCAGCATAGAAGTTTACATCATCATCATTATTATTATATTTTATTTTATGACCTCTTGTATATAAAATGCAAACTAGAACCTGTAGAATGGGTCATATTTCTTGCCTCAAAACATCTCTTTTATACACACATACATTCTATTCCTTATTACTCATTTAACATCCAATGTAATAAAAAGTTCGACAGTTCTTATATTGTTTTATAACATTTTGGTTATATTTTACCATGTTTTAGAATCTCTGTTTTACCATGTTTTAGCATCTCTATAAAAGTTCAGAGATGATCACTCTCTAAGCTAACCAGAGCTGAGGAACTAAAGTGTTTATTGAGCAGATTTCCCACTGGATTACTGCAACTCCCAGATCATTTATTAAAATAGCTAGCTCCACAGAGTTAGCCCACTAATTATACAAGGTTATCACACTAATTTTCTGACGACTGTATATTTTTACTCTTGAAAACCCAAGGTAACTCTTGTCAGCTTCAACTGGTTAATACCAATACAAAAAAAGGGAAATGAAGATTAATGGAATCTTACCCAGTCTTAAAAAAAATATCCAATTAAAGATATATAGGAAAGGGAAGGGAAACTTTAGTTTCACACAGCTCTAAAGACTTTTGTAGGAAGGAAAGGATAATGCAGAAAGAAAAAGGTGACCCCACAGACAAAATCACAACCAAAAAAGGTCTGAAAAACTCAAAGACCAACAACCATCAGATGAGTCTAGTTCCAGAAATATTTCAACTGGTGACCTAATAATCCTTTGAACTGCTTCCTGAGACTTCATAAATTCACCAATGCATTTGTAATGCAAATTAGGTGAACATAGTGTCTACTAGGAGGAGGAAAGGCACAAGGGGAGGGCGAGTGGTAAAACCTGCATCACAATATTGTGAGGCAAACTCTGCCCCTTAGGTACTTGGTGTGACATATGAAAAGCCAGAACTTGCATTGTGATGTCATGATACATCATGTGCATTATCATAGTTGTGAACAGATGCCTATGTGGGTGGAATGATCAGTTAACTGCCAGTAAATCTACTACTGAGAAGATAAGTGTCTACTTCACCAGAGCTCAAGAAGCTCAAGAATCTCTAAACTAAAATGTATGGTTGAACAACCAGCACAAAAGACATACACAAATCTTGCACAAAAACAAGATTTCTTTACTCTAGATCAGTGTTGTCCAAACTTGGCCACTTTAAGATGGGTGGACTACAACTCCCAGAATTCCCAGTCCCTGGATTAAGAACGCCCATAGGTAAGAACAGAGCCTATTGTAGGAAAAATAGAGTTAGCAAAATTCAAGTTAAATACACAATGATTCAAGTTAAATACACAATGGTTTAAGTTAATTACATAATACTACTTATACAATATTATACAATAATACTGTTCCAGCTTCTATACAAATTCAACTTAAGGACAGACCTTGGGAATGGAACTTGTTCTTAAACTGGGGGCTATGAAAAGAAAAACTGAAAACATCCACTGTAGGATTAAAACACAAACAACGTTTTAAAAGAATAAAAATAAACCACCACATACAATGTAAACTTTAAAAAGTAAAAGATGGCATAGCAAGTGAGTGAAAACTATTGGAACACTCTCTAGAAAAACTCAGTTTTTAATAACCTTCTGAAAGCCATCAAGCAGGCTAGCCTGATCTCTGCAGGGAGACTGTTCCATAACACCAGTGCTCCTGCTGAAAAATAGTGCCTTCTAACCTCCCAGAAATGTGGGGCAATGAGGATTTTCTGCCTGAGTACACTAGTAGGTTAGGCTGGTATAGACTGGAGAAGGTGGTCCTGGGTATACAGGTGCCACGCCATAAAGGTCTTTATCATTTAAAATCAGGACTTTAAATTTTCTCAGAACTTAATTAGTAAGCAATGCTGGTCCCAACTGGTGTTACATGGCGCCAGCATCAGGAGCCCATTATCATATGGGCAGCTATATTCTGGACCAGTTCTAATTTCCAAGAATTAGAAAAAGAAAGCCCCATGTAACGTGAATTGCAGTAGTCTATATGGGTAGTAATGCAGGTATGAGTTACTACAACCTAGTGTCCTTCACCAGGTAAGGGAAATTTGCCACACCAGCTGGAGCTGGGCAAATGGCCATGGTCTTCACCTGTTGTTCAAGCACGAGCTATGATTCCAGAAGGACCCAAAATCATGAATCTGATGTACAAACAAGCAATTCTGTCTTGTATAGGTTCAACTTTAGCCCGTTCTCTCCCATCTAGATCCTTACAGCCTCCAGGTACAAGGAGAGAGCGTGGACAGCATTTTCCCTCAGCCTGGGGTAGTGGAATGTAGTTGGATATCAACAAGATACTAAAGATACTGCACCCCAAATTATTGGATGAAAACTCCAATAGTTTCATATAAATGTTAAAAAGCAGGGGAGAGCACCCATAAATATTGGGCCATCAGGCAGACTCTCATCTCCCATAACAGACTGGAACCATCCACTGATGGAGGGGTGGAATTTCTGTACAACAGCACTTCCTATCCCAAACCTCCAAAGGCAGCCCAGATTAAAAGCACCAGGAGAAGCACACTACCCCCACTGGAGTCACAACAAAGGAGAGTAACCAAAATTTCATACTTCAGCTGAACTCTGACTGAAAAGGGACCAGATAATCCACTTCTATTAGGGTGCTGAAAAGAGGTGGTCGGAAACTGACCTGTAGTTATCAAGAACTGCAGAATCCAGAGATAGCCTCTTCTGTGAAGAACTCACACAGTGCTTTGGATGTCAACATGGGGTGGAGTTGGAAGCCACTGGCACCATCCTGCCTAAGAGGTGGTTTAGCAGCTTGTCAATTCCAACTTATCAGAGTAGAAAGTATGTGCGCGTGGTGTGTGCTAATAATACCCCCAAGGAGTATGCCAGTTCAAATATTTTCTGCCACTGTTTGTTGGGCACTGCCTGGAGGAGAACAAAGTAAGGAATTAAGTAGTCTCATCTCTGGGAACTACAGCCAACCAGACTTTAGTGAGATGATGTCTGGCAAGTAGAAGTGCTGCTATTGTGATATAGGAAATATGTAAATTTGTCTGGGGGGTGGTTTGTTGTTCTGGATGCGAGGCCCCAGATGACTGGTTTCCAACAGCAGGCTGATTAATTGGATTGACTGGGAATATTAAGGCTCCCTTATGGCTGCAAAAAGAAGGGAGAGCTACTCAAACCTGGAAGGAAGGAGACAGTCACATCCTTATAGTGTTGGGCTGAGGGAAGATACTGTGGGGAGCATTGGGTAAGCTATTTCAGGTTAAGGGAGACTTCCAGTTTGGTGCTGATCTCAACTTCCAGCCCAAGGGTTCCATCCTGGAACCACTGGGTGGATTGCTGGAGGCCTCAAGGTGCTGACAGTCAATGCCAGATCTATTTGCAACAAGACCACCTTCATCTACAACATGGTGGCTGGTAAAATAGCAGGCATGGAATTAACAAAACTGGCTGGGAAAGGATGATGATATTATCTTATCTAAAATCTACTCAGTTGGCTATTAGATCCTTCAGCAAGCTCATCACCAAGCCCAGGAAGATGGGGTGATCTTTCAGGACTCCACTCCCAAGATACTGAGTAGTATCTTGGGAGTGGCTGGGAAAGGATGATGATATTATCCTTTATTATCCATTAACAAAACTTAATGGATATTATCCATTAACAAAACTGGCTGGGAAAGGATGATGATATTATCTTATCTAAAATCTACTCAGTTGGCTATTAGATCCTTCAGCAAGCTCATCACCAAGGCCAGGAAGATGGGGTGATCTTTCAGGACTCCACTCCCAAGATACTGAGAAACAAGCTTGGGATCCCACTCGTGCACAGTTGTCCTACTGACTAGCAGGATTCCTCTTGCAGTATGGTCTGGAAGTTCATGGTCTCCATGGCAACCATGGACCAACATGTAGGCTCCCTTCTAGCTACAAAGTGAGGGGAGAGCTTGTCAATCCCAACAGAAGGTGATAGGGGCTGCAGCTGCTCTAAATGCAGCAGCGCAGGCAGATACAGGCATGCCATGGTATGTCCATGTAACATTTCTGCTTCATGAGTTGCATTGGTTACCAGGTCGCTTCTGAGTGCAATTCAAAGTGCTGGTTATTTCCTATGAAGCTCTGATTATTTGAGGGACTATTTATCTCCAACACTTTTTACCCATTGCATATTTCTAAGAATCAGCATCCTCTGGGGCCCATTGATTAAAGAATGTTATCTGGCAGGACCCAGGAAGTGGGCCTTCTCTGTCATGGCACCTGTCCTCTGGAACATAATTCTCCCAAGAGTTGTATGGGCTGATCCGGCTGATACTGTGATTTACAAAACCTTCCAGAAAATGTAGCTCCAGAAATGATGCTTGGAATATTAGTAAAGAAAGACTAAAAGCAAATCTGACTAAGGATGCTAAACATGTTCAGGTTAAACTCCCTTATTTAATTGGCAGACTGTCATCCAGTGGCCTTCTTTAAGGTGCCAATTCCCTTTCAGAGAGGACTTATTATAGAGATCTCTCACCTGTCCACTGTGATCAAACTGCACAGCATTTCACTGACGAAGTCACTCAGTCTCGACTCCTCATGGACAGTGTCTTTGGTGATAAATAGGGTATCATATTATCAAATTATCTGGAAGTCCTTTTGGCCCAAGATGATAAGGTGCTTTCTAGGTTGTCCTCTGCCAGTTTCACCAGCAAGGAACAGGTGGAAAAGTGAATATCTGTTGTGAGATTGTTAACAGCAACCTGTGTGAGGATGAGCTGCCAGCAGCCTGAAGGAGGCTATGGTATGTCCCTTCCTGAAGGTGCCAGAATACAACTCTACCTCATACATTTGTAAACCAGCTTAGAATCCATTTGAAGTCAGAGTGAAGTTTTCATACATTACATTTATGTTATTGTTTAACTTCTTCTCCCAATTAGTTTTCAATATAGTCCTTCATCCCAAAGCACATTATACCATTCACACATGCAAAATTTAGTACAGGCAGTCCCCAAGTTCCTAACGAGATCCATTCTTAAGTCTGTCTTTAAGTTGAATTTGTAGGTAAGCTGGAATAGGTACATACGGTTCTTACTTGGAGTCAGTCAGTCAAACGTTTGTCTTAGTATACAGTATCTATTTTACCTTTACCATGAAGTAGGCGGAGCTTTTCTTTTTCTCATCATAAATGGCCTTGCAGCAGCTGAGGCCCTTGGTAACTGTATGATAAACATTGGTGAACCTCTCTATATTAGGATCTTGCTCCTCTAACTTTGCCATTCCTGCTTCAATGAGACAAAAGGCTTCAGCTAACCCTTTCGTCAAAAACTTTTTCGATTCTGGAGTTTTTAGGTGCCAGTCTTCTTCCCCAAATGCTATCATCTGTTACTCTGATCACTTCGTTATTTCCACTTTATTTTCACTCGTGATCGTTTTCCTTTTGTTTGATGCACCACCGGCACTTGCATTGGATTTACCCTTTGGAGGCATGGTCTAACTTAAAATGGCAGTGTTCTCCTTCCTCGAGCTGACAAACTGCTGAAGCCATACAATGTTTTCATGAGCATCACAAACTAGTGCATGTGTTATTATGAACCACTGCATTTAACTCAAATTTTTAATATAATAGGCTTTATGGCAGTCTGTTCGTTAAGTACAAGTTGTCTGTAAGTCGGACATTCTTAACCCGGGGACTGCCTGTATCCCTAAACCAAGTATTCTATTTGAAAATGAAATAGGGTCATATGAAATAAAATTAGCAATAACATTATCTTTTCTGTACTTTTTTTTTTTGGTAGTCATTTGAGTTTCATATTGTTTTAAAAAAACAATCACTTTTACTTGAAACAACAGTTTTAATAAGAATATCTGTACAGGAAGACACTGTTTAAAGGATTTTGGCTAACAACTCCTTTATCCTTATATCTAATCTAAAACTGTACAAGCAAATTATGATTTAGTTACTTTACTATTGATTTGCATACAGGTGCTTGGGCACGTACACACACACACACACACACACACACACACATACGGGTACCTAGAAATGAAAGACATTTCAGGTTTCCTTAATGTAGGAGGGAAGAGAAAATGTGCATATTACAAGTGGAACATGCATCAGGCAGGCACAGCTTTTCAACAAGTAGTACATTTATCAGCAAAAAAAATATTTAAACAGTTGACTCATAGTACAGAAACCAATAAAATATTTCAACAAAATTACACATCACTTTGCTGCTTTGTTGTTGTTGTTTTTTTACTCAGTAAGAAAGTAGCATTTTATGCTTGCATTCCTTTATTTTCCTCGGAAGTAAGTGTTTTGAATGATATTTTAAGGATAAATTGGGGTCCACTGCCAATTAATTTACCAAGTCCTACAGATCTTATTCTAAACTTCAATGAATTTCTTTCAACTAATTATTCCTATATTGAATACAATTAAACTAAAAATGTAGCACTGAATCACTCCCTTTGAAGGGTTTAAAATTATGGGAAAGGAGGCTAGAGAAAAACAGAAAGGAAGAAGAGGGAAAGGCAGGAAAGAAGGAATGGACAGGTTTAGGGATGATATTAGAAGGAGAAAAAAGGATGGAGCAAGACCTGGAAAGAAAAAAAGACCCAAAGGAAATTAAAAAAGGAAATGGAACACTGCAGATTTCTGTATGCGCAGAGGACCTGTGATTTTATCCATTCAATCCACACCTGAAGAGACAAAGGATGCAGACTAAGAAGCCCCAACTTATCAATGCTAAAATGTAAGATATACAAGAACAGAATACTTTAAAAAACATGTACACACACGCACACTTACAGATCCTACAGTTCCTGCGTGAATTACTTAATCCTTTTGAAGGGCAATTAACATCTTTTTCTCCCTCTCGTATACTGCCAACTGTCTCTTGGTCCTTTCAGCAATTTTTGTCTTGCCACAAGATTTCACTTTCCCTCAATAAATGAGATTTGTGGGTGAAGGCTAACAATGTACCAATGAACAGAGATATAAGGATTGCCTCCTCAATTGCAAAATCTTCCTCCTCCCACCCCCATGGCAATTAAGCTTAGAGAGGAGAAACAAAACTTTAAATAGCAATAGAGGGTTTCTTTGTAAACGTTATTGAGGGGGACTGAAAGACATGGGTTGCAGAGAGAAAACTACAGAAATTGAGGCTAGTGGAATTTTAGATCACTTCAAAAGGCTGAAAAAGGCAGCTAAGACTAATACAATAACTTATGCTATATAGAGATCATCTACAATTCTGAAGCATTTATGTTCAAATATAACAAGCATAAAGTAAATGAATTAGTTAATCCCAAGAAAAGACAATCAAGAGAACATTGACAATCTTTCTTTTTCCTTTTAAAACCTTGAATTTTTAGAAAGCACCTTGTTCATTGCAAGTAGCATTTCCCATTGTAAATAATAAAACCTTAATGTAATAGAGATTTTTTTTTTCTTACTACAAGGCAAATATACCAGAACAAATAAAATTACATGATATTGCCTTGAAAAGTTATAGAAGGGGAAAAGAAGAGAAAAAGGCCTGAGAGCTATTCCAGGCTCTGTTTACTGTTTTTGCTGCTTTCGTAGGAGCTGTGATCCATAATCAAACAAGGTCACGCCGTCACTGTTATCCACCACAATATAATTCAATAAGCAAACTGAATACAATAGTAGAGTTCATTGCAAGTGCTGACATACAGGAAGCAGATGCTAATGATGTGAATGTGTTATGAAAGGAATGACTGATGCTGTAACAGGCCAGCCTCCATTTTTACAAATCATGAAAGAGAATATATATATGAAGAAGAGGTCAGTAAATACTTTTATTTATGTAAACGTTTAAATGTTTTTATAGGTCTTATGTTTGTCACTGATGATAATATCTAGTCACCTCATCCTTTGTTGGCCACTTTTTTTACTGCTTCAAATTATTCCATGCATGAGGATCTTATTAATGACGCTTGCCTTCACATTTCCAAAAGATTTAAGTTTTAACTTCATTAACTCCAGTGAGCAGTATGATTTTATTCCATCTAGTACTGAATGTTCTTGCAGTTCAAGGTATCCTGAATAATTGTCTTCAGCACAATTCAAAAGTGTCACTATAATTAGTGAAGAAACTGAAGCTGAAAATATATTGGCTATTTCATAAAACAACAATCAGATACATATCCCCAAATCAATAATACACTACTTATAGGAAAGAAAGATGAAGGTTTTGGAATGGCCTTCATAATCCCCAGGCTTGAATATTACTGAAAATCTGTGGGAAGATCTCAAACATTCAATGCATGCAAGAACACATAGGAATATTTCTTAGCTAGAAGACTTCTGCAAGGAAGAGTGAAGAGGAAGACTCTTAGCTAGCTAATTAATCTAATACGTTTGATTCTAGCATATCTGGAAAAGTCAGATACAATGCTATTGTTGTGCAAATATTCTTTGCTGTAGTCATAAATCCAAGAAATTTTAATGAAGATATATGTTTACCTAAAACAACCACCATTGGGCATGAAGGAAAAAAGAGACCCAACGTTATTTTATTTATTTATTTATTCAACTTGTATGCCGCCCATCTCCCCCAACGGGTGACGCTATCAACTGCACATGAAGAAATACAGTAAATACCACAAAGTACTATTTTGTCAAAAGGATACATAATTAAATAAGTATTGTTTTCAATTATTTAAACACAGAATTTTTTTCCTCCAGATACAACTTTTCTCTCTTTTTTAAAATCACCAAATGCTTTTAATGCTTCTAATGAGCTTTACATCTGTAGTTGCCACCCAGTGAGTGAGTAATGGCAGTTACACATATAAGACAGCAGTATAGTTCAAAACCAAATAAATATTAACAACTGGTAAGTGGACATATACCTTCCTGCTGAGCATGGCCAAACCCTGAAGCAGAATTCTTACCACTAAAGAGCAAGAACAGCTAGCTTGGAGACATACAAACAAGACCAAAGCTAGATATGTTTTTTGTAAGGTGCCAACTAAAGTAAAACTTTCCCTAAATGAACATTTTCTCATTCTGGATAGCTTGTTATGGATATCTTCTGTGAAAAGGTATTACTTTATCACATATCAAATTTAGATCCATAGTAAAATACGGCATCTGTATGATCTTATCATTCTATCCCACTTCTTGGGAAATGCCTACCAGTCCACATTGGAATTATGTTTATAATGAAAAGGGGGTAATCTGTTTTATAAATTAATAAAAATAAATTGACAATTGAACTTGAACAAAAGATTTTTCTGGACATAAGATTTTTCATCACATATTGTACTAGGATACATATGAAGACAAGCTAAAACTGAAGCATAAATTAGTTTTGCATACCCTTTTGTAATGGAATGGAATTAAACTTGAAACTAAAGGCTCATGGCTACACAAGGACTTTGGTAGCTCACTCCTCGTCCAACTAAATAGAATCCAAACACGTCTACATTTTTCTTAAACACTTTAGATACCTTCAACTTGATTCAAGGCCAGAGAATTGAATAAAGGAGATTTAATATGCATCTTTTTTTTCCTGAAACAAGGTTTCCTTACCCCACCCTCTCCTAAATTTGCTATTTATCCCAGAGGAATAAACACAGAGAAGAGAGACACAGAAAATAAACCATAACATTTGGTAATAATGGAGAAGAGATCAACTAGAAACAGGAGAAAGCTTCTAAGGTTACTATCTATTGGATTTACTTAGATCCTTAAAATTAAATATTTTCTCAAATAAGGACAACTCCCTCCTCCAAAAAGCCATCATAAACCGAAGACTTATTTCAAATGATATGTGAACACTGGGCTATATTAATAATTTTATAGGCAATTCATAGTTCTAGGAAAGAGAAACATTTGTCACAGAAAGGATTATTCATGTAATAGCTTTTATTAGCTTATTTTATAAAGAATCTCACTTTGAGTCATACTGGTTGTTTTGTTAAATGTTTTGTTGCTTTTAATATGCAAGGTTTTAACACGAAAGAGCAATACTTGATCATTACTGATATCAAAGGAGGAAAAGATATTTAAATCCTTATTCTCACCTGGTAGAAGGAAAATCTCTATGGAATTTACCCTATGAGCAAATTCATTTCTTACACTATTTTCCATTAAAATGTACTCTACATAAAATCTAGGGTCTGTGAAGTGCAGTTTTCTGTTATCAAATTTTCTACCAGGAGGAAATTCATCTAAACGTGCTATAAATCACCACTTATTAAATTACAGGCACTGAGACATGTTGAGATTTATTAAGTGAGAAACCTGAAATCAATCTGTACACATGGGAAAAAAATAATTGAGAAGCATGTCTGATTTGATTCTTTAATATGAATGTTTGAGAAAATTAGTGAAGAATACAAGGATGTGATGATATGGATGTAGGAGAAACCATAATTTCATAGTTGAAGGAAAAAATGGACAGGAAAAAAAAAGGAAAGAAACTAGGTTAAATATTGAACAACTGCAGGAACAGAAAGTATAGATCCCATATGAAGAAATATAAGAAGATAGCTTAATCTCTCAACTGAATAAATGGAAAGTAGAGATAAGGAATGAGTATGTGCAAACTCCTTGGAATAGAATGAAAATAATTATGTTACAGAATGCTACAGAAGTATATGAAATGTGTAGGATATGCTAATGTTATGCTAATGGAAAGGATGCTCAATGGAATAATGATGTAAAAGAAACTACAAATGAGACAAAATGCTTATAAAGAAATGATTGCTTGAAAAATTATGAGAAAAAGATATTATAGAATGTTTATACAGAGGGAAAATATAGTCACGAAGAATATAGTCAAAGATAGGAAGGAATATTTAAGATTAAAGGAGGCATAAAGTGCAGAAAGATTTAGTGGAAATTTTAAAAAATAGTTTTGGAAGTGGGTAAAAAGGGCTAAACAAGAAGTGAATGGAATTAAAAATAAAAGTGATGAAATTATTTGAGAAGAAAGCTGGAGGGAATTCTTTAGAAACTTGTTTGGGAGTGATAAGAGTGAAATTGAAATGATGCTACAGCATCATAAAAAAATGGCAAAAAGGAAGTCAGATGCTGTGGGAACGTTGAAAACTGAAAGTGCGGATAGTGTAACTGGAGCAATGCTAAAGTAGAAATGTGGCTTGAATATGTAGCAGCTATATCATTTGCTTAAGATTTGCTTAAGTAAAGCATCTATGCCTTACTTCTAGATGGTGAGGGCCATTATTACTCCCCAAAGGGAAAGCAGCTGTTTGTTAAGTGTGCCTGGGAAAGCATTCAGCAAAATTCTCACTGAAAAGAGTATTAGAGATAACAATGAACAAAATGGCAGTACTGTTGAAAAGGGCAGTATGATTTCATGCTAGGCACGAGGTGTACTGTACAGTTTAGGTTTTTCCTGAGAAAAAGTTATTTGGAAATGCATGAATGTGAAAAATAAATTTCAATGTATATTCATTGACGTAGAAAAGGCATATGATAAACTGAATAGGCTTAAATTATGGAATGTATTATGCAAATATAGAATTGAAATTTGGCTGCTGAATTTGGTAAGAGTGGTATGTGATGAAAGAAAAATATGCATGAGAATAAATGGTTCAACATTGAGCAGTGCACAACAGAAGAATGTGTAATGTCCTCTTAACTGTTTAATGTATTTATGGAGAAGTATATAAGGAACACTTAGAAGTGGTGACATTAGAATTATTGTACGGGAAGTGATTTTACTTTTATATGCAGATATGTTATGCTGAGAACCTGAATAATTGTCTATGAATATGAGATACCTTCCATGATGAAATAAAGGTATAGATCTGAAAATTAATTTATCAAAGACAAAGATAGTTGTATTTGGCAGAGAAAATTGAGACAATTGCAAGCTATATATTAATGGCAAATAAGTTGAATATGTTTTGTTTCCTTGGGAGAATATTTGTTAAATATAGGAAATGGGCAGAGAAATTTTAAGGCATATATATACTAATAAAATGGTAATGGGTATTTCATGGGCTTCAGGAAGGAAGGAGTATTTGTAAAAAGAAGTACAAATGTCTGCCTATGTTAATGTGTTTCAGATTACATCATTATATAGAAGTGAGAGTTGGGGTGGAGAGTTCTACTTAAGGGTGTGGGGCAAAAGAAAAAGAGATGGTAGTGGACGAATATGGACTGAAAACAAGAGTGAGTGACAAGCATGAAAGAAATATATTAAGGTGGTTTCATCATACAGAAAAGATGTATGAGGACTATATATTAAAACAAATCTATGAAGGAAGAATTACTAATTTAAGAGGAAGGGAAAGAATGAGAGAAAGTACTTAATCTCACATTCAAAAATAAAACTATTACCTTATTTCAAAATTTCTGTATGCCTCAAAAATTTAGCAATTTCATGCTTTGTCCCCATTTCTAATTAAGGATGGAAAGCTTGAAAATGAGTAATACTTACAGACATTAAGGACACTTGGATGAGTGGATATACATGAAGACTGTCTAAATGTTTTCAGTGATAAATTGGTTATTCACACTGCAACAGATCTGTTAATCTGTCACTGCCCATCCTTAAAAGTGTCTGACTGACTCTCCATCAATACTGACTGAACTACTGTTAGATGCCATTTAATCAACTACTAGCTTATTAGGTAGCGTAGCTCAGCTGCCTTTGCTAAACGTT
The DNA here is from genome assembly GCA_030867105.1 of Liasis olivaceus. Taxonomy (NCBI): domain Eukaryota; kingdom Metazoa; phylum Chordata; class Lepidosauria; order Squamata; family Pythonidae; genus Liasis; species Liasis olivaceus. The sequence continues at coordinate 42,420,235 of CM061352.1, forward strand.
TTAGGAAAGTGTCATTTTTGTGCCAAGTAGCTCGAAAGGAAAAGAATCTACACTGTGAATATTCTATATTCTCAGTTCAATGTTCACTGAAGCAGATAAAGCATTTAGTTCTTCAAAATGTCAGTATTAATGTATCTTCTTGTGCTTGTTATATAGCTTTGATACACTCATCCCCTCCCCCCCCCCGCCTTTTCTTGTCTCTTTTCTGAACAGGAGTACATAAACTAGAGGTAGAGTATAAAACAAAGCCTCAAATATTTTGTCAGAACATTCCAAGGTTTAAAGAACTTGGTATTCCAAAGTAGGCCAGTTTAGAAATTATTAATGATTCCATGTCCTTTGAGGAAAAAAAAGCTATATTAAGCAATAAATACTTTATTCTTCAATTAGGTTCAACAATACAGCTATAAACTAGGGAACTGGGTGACTAAGCAACAAATGAGACAGATAATTTGTAGACAGACACCCAATAATTTTCTCAGTATAATGGCCCAACTGAGGTTATAATTTCAGTGGAAATTAGAATCAGTAAATAAATGCAAAGTGTTATTAAACAGAGACATGTATCCTCTTGATATTAAATGCTGACAAGCTTTTTCTTTCTCAATCAACATAAAGCCTATAAGCCACATTTCATTCAGACTACTACTAGTATGCCCAGCATAGCATGATATACATCCTACCCTAAAAACATTTGAAGTCAACTATTTTTAATTAGCATGTTAAAGATTAACATGTACTCCAGCTTAAACTTGTGTGGATCACATCTACTTTTGCAGTAATAAATAAGCTTTTTCTTTTGCATGCCACAAGACTCTTTGTTAGTTTTGCTGTCACATAGGTGTTTTTGTGGAAACTATTGCAATGAAACAAAATATTTATGTTTCTGAAAGAACTCCTATGAGCTACATATATTCTTAATCATTCAGAAAGCTAAAAAATATTTGATCAGAAAATTATGAAGTGCAAACTGTATTTAAATTAATTTACCTTGCATAGATTCTTTCTGCTTTACTATTTTATTATTCATAAAATGTATATCTAGCACACAACCACCAATAAACCAAGTTGAACTAATACTAACCTTAATTTAGTGGTCATAGCTGAATAACCATTTTATATTGTTTTCATCTGCCTACAGTGGTGCTCCTGGTATGACCCCTATCAAATGCTATAGGACAGTAATTCTCCAAATTCCTATTTAGCATGGCCATCTGAAGAGTATTAATATATTAAGAGAGAGAGACCATGTTGATATAAATATATAAATATACTGTACAGTGGTACCTCGGGTTACGAACGCCCCCCCTTACGAATTTTTCACGATACGATCAGCTCCGGCCCCAAAAATTTACCTCACCGTGCGACCTCCGCCCCGCGCTACGAACCGGATCCGCGGCCATTTGCCCCGCTGCCACGTGGTCGTGGCTTCCTGTGGGCAAGATCGCGGTAGCAAGGAGACGTTCGGTGAGGCTTGTGGTGTGTTTTGTGCATTTGGAAGGTTTTTGGTGTGCTTGTCAGCATGGCTCCAAAGAAAATGCAGAGCCGTATGTATTTACACTGAACCTTATGGGGAAATTTGCCTCGCGGCGCGACCAAATTTGGAGGGCGGAACGGATTAACCGTATTTACATTGAACCTTATGGGAAAATTTGCCTCGCTGTGCGACCAAATCGAGTTGCGATCAGAGTCACGGAACGGATTAAATTCGTAACGCGAGGTACCACTGTATGTAACTTTTTAAATCCTATTCTATTACTTCATAATTTTTAAACATCACAAAACAATTTAACCTTTACCAATAAAAATTTATTGTTGCCTGAACTCTATAAGAATTACTTTGGTATCAAACCATCTAAGATATACAGAAGGCTAGATCCATTTCCTTTAGCCATAAAGTATATAACATCAAGCAAACATTTGTATATATTTTCGAAGTCAAAATATTTAATCCTATTTTCAAATGCTGACTATATTATTATATTCTGTATATCTATTTTTAATATTAATACATTTTAATATAAAGCAAGTATTTTCTTTTAGCAAATTACAGTAGAGATAACAGTAAAGAAATTATCTTCCTCCTTTTCTTAATTTAAAATTTAAATTTAAAAGTATGTTTCCATTTTCTTTTTTTATGGTCACTATTTTTATCCAGCATCCAATTACTGTATACCTTTGTTTTCTTTTTAATATGGCAACTATGATACATATATACGTTTAATCAACAAAGGCTCAGCATCTATCAAATATACCTGTTACTCTTCCTTTTTTTTTTTTTTAATAGAATCCTCCCTCCATTTCAGGCTAATGGTCTTCTCAAATGTACACAATGACATTATTTCAGTCTCTGTTCAATGTTGAAGGTACAAATGAAAACTGAACTTTTATTTCAATGCCTTCAAAAGACGAGTGCAGCAGATCTTCACTTAGGTCATTTATTCATGTTCCCACTTGCATGAGCTTTGCTGGAAGTCCTGAAGAGCTGTACCCAGAGAGAACAGTGGAGTGTATTCTAGAAATATGTCCTATGTTTATGTGGCTGCTGCATTTGCATCTTCAGTTATCTTTTCTTTCACAAAATCCCCTCTATTCTTAAGGTGCAAGTGGCCTTTTGGCCACACAGTTGGGTCAATCAATCAGTGACTACTGTCAGTGATGCTTTGTTAGTCCCAAGAAGAAAGAAAGGAAAAAGGAAATCTGGGTTGTGATTCATGGTGCATCACAGTAAATCCCCACTTTTATATGTAAATGTTGTCATATAAGCATCCCTAAATTATGACTTCCATTCATTTGTGTTTAAATGGTTAAACTGAAATTTGAAATACAGGTAGTCCCCAGTTTAAGAACAAGTTCTGTTCCCAAGGTCTGTCCTTAAGTCGAATTTATATGTAAGGCAGAATGGTATGATTGTATAATACTGTATAAGTGATATTGTGTAATTAACTGAAACCATTATGTATTTAACTCAAATCATTGTGTATTTAACTCAATTTTTGCTACAATAGGCTCCATTCTTAATTATGGGTCTGTAACTCAGATATTCTTAATCCGGGGACTACCTGTATAACATTATCAATACTTTAAAGTTGCCTCTCAGAAAAACTGTTAGCTTCTTAGAAATGCTTTGCACACAAAAGATTAATATTGGTTGGAGAACTTAATGTTATAAGATATCTTTGGTGTTCATTTACTATAATACAATGGACTAGTTCACATATTATATGGGCTTTTTTCAGCAGTTGTCAGATGAGTTTTTCATTCATAGGATTAATGCAATGTACAGAGTTGTAGCTCAAAGATTTCAGCAACACTCTTACTTTTATAATGGATATGCAGTTCAGAGCATCCCAGAAAATGCAGGTAACTGAGGCTGTACCTTTCTCATCAGTGTAAAATTAAATATATTAACTTTTTAATAGAGTTAAAAAGCAAGACAAGAATTTAAATTATATGTAATTCATATACAAGTTCAATGCAACACAAACATTGAATAAGTTATACTGATACCTGTGAAGAAATAGAAAACCATTTTCTAAGGAATAGACTTCAAATAAAGCCAAGTTAAAGCAAAAAGCTTTGAAACTTTGTATGAATCCAATATCAGCTCATCACAGTTTTCCAAGTATATTAAATGGCAAACTTTGTTATGCTTTCATTTCTTTTTTCTTATACAAGCCTGACACTTCATTGTTTTGATTGATACCTTGATAAAATGCTTCCTTCTTTATATTCCAAATGGTGCTCAATCACGCCTTAAAATTATTGTTCATCCTTACTGAGCTAATAAATACCTCCAAAATACAATTTCCCTACACTTAGCAAATCTGGCCAACTATTTAGGCATGAAATTGAATAAAATAAATAAATAAAAATATTTGCTAAGGAAGGGAGGGAGGCAGGGTCTTTTATATCAAACTACCACGGGAAAACACTAGGAAGAGAAAAAAATGGATATAGTTAGCAAGCAGTGGACTTTTGTGAAGAATGGATAGCACCTCCCCCCTCAACTCATTAAGCTGAGATTTCACTGTATTTTATTTCAAATATTTCCAGTATTTGAGTGATTGATCCAACCAATGGCTAACAATAAACTTGCTATATAAAGGAGCAAGCTATTAGAGCTAAGAGCAGAATGCCACAAGCTCAAGGGTCCTCAATATTTTGGATTGCAGGACTTATCTGAAAAGTTGAGGCATAATAAGTGATAAAGCATTAATTTATCAGAACTTGGGTTCCCATTTAAATTCTAGTTTATTTTTTCATTCACTCTTTTTTCATTTAAAAATAGTTTTGAATTTCAATGTATCTTTCCCCAGTTAGACTATGCAGAACATACTGTAAATATAAAAAATGGAAAAATTAATACCAAGTCCAATGAAAGAGTGTACCAAGAATACGTAACATATAGAATGTATAAATAAACTTCCACATTTTAAGGTAAGATTTAATTACTGAATTTGAAAAGGTTTTGTAAGTAGATGTTGGCAACAAATGTTGATAATCTCAGAAAAAGGGAGAAATAATAGCATCCAGACACTCTTTAATTTTTCTAATTCATTTCACAGAATAAGCACTAACAGTGATTTCAAGAGTTTGTTACTTACAATTCACCAAAATACATTTTCATATCAATTATAATAGGCAAATCTGTATCCTGAGGCCCTTACTATATAGTAACGTCAATATTCATTACTAGCAGCAGTAATTTATTTTATGATTTTTTGTGAAATTAAGTTAGGCTTATTTTAAAAAGTCAGCACTTATTTTATAATCAATCTGTATTCTAGATCATCACTTTGTAAAAGCAATAATTTATGTTTCTTAATTTACAAGGCTATAATTTCACTCGTCCAAAAAAAAAAAAAAATGGCGAAGCTGTACATTATTTCTTAAACATTTTTGTCTAAAAATCCCATGAGACAATTGTTAATCTCAATTAAAATGGACCTATTTAATCTATTAAAACAAATTGCCACAAGACAATTAAGTAATTTTGAATTTAGAATTTATGCAAATATTTCAGGAGAACTTCTTCTGCAGTAGAAACCCGCACATTATCATAAATGCTGTACAGAAAAAAACTATACATAGAATTCTGTGAACTTTCTAGTTTCTTTTTACATGAAAATATCTATTTGTAAAAATAATTCACTTTTAATCAGATATTACATATCACAAAATTGCTGTGGCCTTTATTTATTACTGATTTTTTCTAAAATCAGTTGTTAGACATAGATCTCGCATGTTGCTTTGTATCATTATGAAAGTTTGACTAAATAAGTGGATCTCTACCATTCCTCACCACATAGTTTTAATGGTTTTGGAGGGACTTTCTAAAGCAGGAATAAATGCACTCAGCATTGTGTGTGAATGAAAAGAGCAGTCAGTGTCTAAGCCCTACAGTTCTTGTTTTACCCTCTAAAGCTGATGAATCCTTGTTGCTTCTCTACAGGCATCGTAGTGAGATGCTTTACCAGTGGAATCAAATGGTTATTAGTTCACTTACACTCTAATCTTCGAAGGGTCAAAGAGTCAAAACACACACAGAAGACACAAGTAAGACCAAATGAAATCTCCAAAGAAATTAAGACCTGAGGACATAAAATTACTACCAGAATAAATATTCAGCATCAAAGTAGGTCTTGGAATGTTAGAGAAATATGTTTCTCTAACTTCCTTCCTTGACAGACACTGGCTGTAGAATAAATATTATTAGGCACATTTTAGTGACTTGTTTATGTTACAAATGGAGACATTTCATGCTTGGACAGAAAGGTGGGATATAAATCAAATAAGTGCTTCCACCCCCACCCCCAAAGTAGCTTCTGTAGATTGACTTGCTCAATTTAGCCATGGCTAATCATTTTTAAGTCTCCCTGATAGCTAAAATATGCCAGAGTCAATGTAACCTAAAGGTACTTTTTTATATCATTAACTTAAATTGCTACTACAAAATCTTATCAATGAAAACAAGCAATTATTAGCTGTCAGCAACTAATATATGAAAAGTACCTTAACAGCTTTTTGTTGTGGTTGCTACAATTACAAGAATGATGTTATAATAGAAAATTACTCTAGTGCTAAACTGGGAAAAAATTATACAAATCCACACAGAAATTGATTAACACAATATATATATACATATAATGACTAATAACTATGGCAAACACATACCTTTGAACATTGTTTGTGATTCTGACACCAAACCAAAGAACCATTATTCTGGAGAAAAGAAAAAAAAGAATAGAAATATTAATGGCATATTTTTCAGAAAAACTACCATCATCCTTCAGGTAGAATTTGATTTTAGTACTGGAACTGAACTATTCAAACTTGCATAGATACAACATGCATGGAATATGCTCCATGCTACCTGCTCAAAATATAAATTGTGCAAGGAATGTTTAGTTCACTGTCAGTTTATACTATTATATGCAGAGGTAATAAAAATACTTTCAGGTTGTTTCTATAAAAGCTGATGATGGCATATATCTTCTGTTATCTAAGCCAATAGTAATATACTCTAGTTTTAAAATCCTTCTACATAGACCATTGTCCCAATGATGACACCTAGACTGAACGATAAAAGAGAAAAAGAAGATTCAACACTGTAACTAAGGCCAACTGATATATGTACATCCTATACTTAGATAACTGAAAAATACCCTCGTAATTAAACTATTTTAAATAGACAACCCTCTTCAGAAATTGGAGGAATCAATCAACACATTATGCTCAAATTGGAGTCAGTATAGGTAAAATGCTTGTTTACTCACTTAAAGTCTTCATGAAGTGCACAACCATCCAAAGCATACAAGATTTAAAAAAGTATTTTAAATACAATCGAATATCATAACATAAAATACCTAAAATTTGTGAATCAAACACATGGAATAACAGAAGTATGGCCATAGGACATTCAAGCACAATATTTGCAATGATACTGTCCTCCCATACTTTCACATTCTGTTTGCGGGTATGTCTGTACAGGAGGTAAGTATAAGGATGCATTCCTGACCCTGCTATGTATATCACCCCTACTCTCAGCTAGTTTATTTATTTATTTATTTATTTATTTTGATTTAATGTGTTTACACACTACCAAACTCAAAAAATAACTTTCAATTGTTGAACTCATAAAACATAAAAACCAATAAGAACACAAACTACCATAAAACAATAGGGAAAAATACAGCCATTCATACCACCAAAACTCTCCAATAGGCCCAGGTCTACTACTTCTTAGACCTATTGGATAAGTTTATACATCAAAGTATTCCCTTCCAAATTAAACAAAAAAATGCAAGAATCACACACACACATATCTTTCCAGATCATACCCTCAGAAACACATTACTTCGTCAGCTATTAAAGATCAAAACTTTTTTTAGAGTAATGTTCTTATGTTTGGCAGCAATATCCACACATTTATCTTAAGTATATTAAAGCACATGTATAAATAAATGTGAAACATAAAAATTGAGCAAATCTTATGAAAGGATGGGAATAGAATAAAATTTAAGACTATGCCATAAATAACATACAGTTAACAAAGGTAGCTTTAGGAGTTTCTGTGCCAGCCAAGAATTTTATTATTTCCTTTTACAAAATCTAGCCAGTAGCATTGTTAAAGTAATATTCTATATACAACATTCAATCATTAATTCCCTTTTCTTCATATAAAGGAATAACAGAAGAGAACAAATATTGCAATAACAGATTTAGTAGCAACCAGCTGCATAATTTTACAGTTCTGCAATCTCTTTTCACTAAGTATATTAAACGCTCTTGCATTGATGATATACTGGTTACTTGAAATATCTCCACAGTAAATACAGTTTTGTATAGACTGTCCTTCCTCCTTTTGATGTTAAGTTATAACATTACAAAATTTAAACATAACATTAAAATATTGTTCATTGAATTTTTTACTTATTAAATGTATAGACAGCCAATAAATTTAAATAAATAAATAAAAATCATGGCTCTAAGTGGCGTACAATATAAGACAATTTAAAATAATTCAGCATCAAACAATACACAAAACAAATGTCCAAATACCACAAGACAACCCTGTGATGGATCATTTATCCCACAAGGGGTCAGCCACCCATTCAGCTGAAGGCCTGGTAAGTTAATTTAAAAGCTATTTTAAATAAGATTAGCATAACAGCCATTATCTGGGGAGGTATCTTTCCAAAAGGCAGGCACTGAGTCACAGAGGATACTACACTTATAGTATACATACTTATAGATACTTATACTGGTCCATGACTATAATAAAGATTTGATTTCTGTTGAGCCACAGAAGACCCACTTCCCTGATCTTATCAGATGACATGGTTTAGTCAATGGGACTCAGTGCATGCCAAATCTGCCTTATTATGTGGATTAGACACACACTACAGAATACAGATCGTCCAGAGATAACCAAACCTGTGCCATCATAGGTGATAACCAGCATCCTGAATTGTATCCAGAAGCCTACTGGTAACCAGTGCAGCTCACAAAGAAGAGGTGTTACATGGCAAGGACTCCCAAATTGTGCACCATCCCTCAGGACTAAAGATGGAAATCTCCAGACCACAGCCACACAGTCTTGTTAGGGGTGAGCTTGAGCCGGTTGCTCCCCATTCAGATCTACCTAGCCCCCAGACCCAGCATCATCTGACCAACCTGGGGTTGAGATGTACAATTAGATGTACTGTTATTGTTAAGGAAGCCACAATTGTTTCTCATTTTTCATAGTAAAGCCACGAGACGTATTTGCATCGCTAAACTTTGCCATTGAAAACTTTACTGTGCATATCTAAACTGCCCTTATATTTTCTGTTTTGAACTTCAGATAAACCATTTTTTATCTGTATTGATTAGGTATTAGTATGTTCATGACATAATCCCAAACTAATTTAATCAAGAAGCAAGCAGATATAAGAGCCACTTTGTTGTAGTAGTTGAGGCACCAGGCTATAAACTGAGACCATGAGTTCTAGTCCTGCCTTAGGTACAAAGCCAGCTTGGGTGACCTTGGGCCAGTCATTCTCTTTCAGTCCTAGGAAGCAGGCAATGGCAAACCACTTCTGAAAAACCTTGCCAAGGACTAATCCAGGTGGTCTCCAGGACTCAAGACCAACTCGAAGGCACTCACCCAAAAAACCAGATATAATATTCAAACCCAAATTCAGAGTTGCAATATGTCTAATGGTATACATTGCTTAAGCATGAATTAGATTTCGATTGATCCATATTCAGAGGAAATGGGATAATTCAGATAGCTTTTTCAGGGCTCTGAGCCACAGCAGATTTTGTTGAGGACTGGTGAACCTTCAGACCAGCATCACAACAACACTCTTATCACTCAAATAGGACTTTCTTAGACAACTGATAGAGAAGGGAAAAAATAGAAATTGCATTAATCAGATTTTAGTGACTAGCATGTGTCCCTTCAATTCAAAGTACATCTAGCAATAATGAAGTTAGTAGGGCCAATCCAATCCCAGGAACATGTGGTTGCAATGTGATTCGCTCTGTAGGGTTCTCATTTTTAGTCAGCATACTTCAGGCAGGCTGTTAACTGTTTTTGCTTCCTGCACTAATTATTAATCAAAGCATTAATTATTTACTTTCTTATTAAGTCTTGTATAAAAGATATAACAGACACTACTCTTATAGCTGAAAATGCAAAAAGGATGGAAGCTGTAGTGATAAATGTAGTGATAAAAGTCAAGGAGCACAGTAAAAAAAATGGTACTAATATAAAAAAGACCAAACTAATGAAAGCAGGTACAGCAACCAGCCTTAGAACTGACAGAGAAAATATTGAAATGGTAGATAGCTTCAGGCTTTTAGGACTGACTATCAATAGTAAAGAAACTAGCAACCAAAAAATACCCCATAGACAAGCTCTTAGTAGAGTACCAATGAAGGCCTTGAAAAAGATATTCTGATGCTGAGACCTATCTATACATGCAAACTGTGCAGGCAATGGTTTTTCTTGAATACTCTATGGAAGTGAAAGGTGGACTTTGAACAAGCAGGATAAAAACAATATTGACATTTTTGAACTTTGGTGTTGAGCAGACTCCTGAGAATACCATGGATAAAGAAACAAACAAATGGATTATAGAACAATCCAGAGTTCTCACTCTAGGGACAAATGACAACACTCAAATTATTATATCTGGATGCATTATGATCTCTTAAAAAATCTATTATGCTGGGAAAGGCCGAAGAAAAGAGAAGAGAGCATCCAGCAGCAAGGAGGTTGGATTCAATTGCAGCAGCAATAGATACACTGTTGGAGGACCTGAAGGGCCAGGCTGGAGATGTATCATCGTCATATAGGCGATGCTAAATGTTTACAATGACTTAATGACATATAATCAATTGATCCAGCAATTCAGAGACATAACATGCTTCACTTATTCCCATTTTCAGACCAAATAATTATTAATATCATTCTGCAAACCACTACCTGCTGACTTCTTTGTGTTTTAATCACATTTTAATCAACTATACTCTCCTTTGCTACTTTTTTCAAACTGGACTACCACAAATATGAAAAGATAATTCCACAATGCCACCAAATATAACTGATACACAGCTACATGAGAAGCATTCTTTCAAATATAAAGCATTGCCTATCAAATGTACCGGTCTACAGTACCCAGCATAGACTATGGCTAAGGTGATTATATGATGAAATTTGTAGTCTTACCCTTCAGAGGGAACCAGGTGGAGATAGCTAGATTACTATAGAGATACGTAAAGAAATAGGTTATAAGACAGTATTTTATTCTGTGCTACAAATGCAGAAGCATGTTCATTTGTGAATGGAATGGAATAAGTCCTATTGTGATCAATAGCATCCAGGGGATATCAATTGGAGATAAGGAAAAAGGAGAAAATTTAAGCAAGAGTTTATTTTATATTTAGGAATCAGGGAGAGAGAAGCCCCTAACGCCTTGGAGTTATGGGTTCTAAAGTCTTATATCTGGAGAAGGACATTCAATGGAGAAATCTAGTCTAATATTTGGACATGCTTGTGCTGAATCTATTGCAAATCACTAGGTAATGCACAAATTGTTTAAAAATTAATCCAAAGCCTTCTCTGTATTTTTCTTTTCATAATTAGAAATGACAGAAAATCATTTTCCAGACTATGGAAGAAAATCCTTTTTAACAGAGGAAACACTCTTCTCATCTGCCAAGGGCAAAGGTTTAAATTGCAAACTTCTTAAGCATGCTTTTTGTATGCATCTGAAGATTTGATGGTGCTTGGAAAAAATGATCATGCAAAATGGACAGGAGGCACCATCAACATTTTATAAAGATCCTGATGTATATTTAAGGCCCTACTGCAATGGATTAACTAATGTAAAATACTATGATTAGGGTTAGGTCGCTGCCCCACAAACCAGGGAAAAGATGCAGTTTCTATAAAGAGTTGCAAACAAGTGCTATGTTTGTGCTTCCACATGCACCAAAGTACCTTTTTGGAATTTAATCTAAAGTCCTGTACAGCCCTAGAAAATAGGATAAATTACTAGAGTATGGATTGGATGCCAGGGTTTAGTTACAATCTATTATTCTCTTATTTTCTTTTTTCTTACAAGGATGTTTCAAGGTCAAAATGGGGCAATCTGCATTGTTCATAATCAAAGCATTTTACCCACTGCCACTAGCAGTCTATATGCAGGACATGTTTGTGAATGTTTTTGCAGTCTAAGAACTTCAATCAAGGGCAGATGATAGGGGAAAGACAGTACCAATGTGTTAGGTTTATGTTTTCTTGCCCTACCATCACCCCACTACATATTGTTCTGCTAATTGCTGTAAAATATGAGTATAGGAACAGCAAGACAAATGTTGTATTATTCCCTTTTCTCCTAGTGTCCTTATCCTTTAATGTGGAGACTAGGAGTAGAGATTTCAAGGAGAATCTTGGTGAGGCATAGGTAAACTGCTACATCCCAGCTTAGACCAGAGATTCCCACCCAGGTTTAGCACAATTAGATAATATTGTGAGAATATATAATTTTTCATTCTACAACAGGAAGAAGCTACCTCTCCAAAACCCTGTATTATAAAAACAAGTTGTAACAGCATTTATTTCAACTCACTGTCATCTCACAATGACACTTTGTAATATTTTACACTAGAAATAAGATGAGCAGACATAAAATACCAGCATGAAAATGACGCTATGGCCCTGTTTGCATGATATCACTGGCCGACTCTGTTTGCAATTCTCAGGTAAATGATTTACCTGGTGATCCATGAGTCGGTCCATGAGTCGGTGCTGGTGATCCAATGAAACCAATACACCTGGTTAAATGGAGAACATTAATCTTTGTGGCTGAATTTGCAGCTAATATCTCCATCTTTTTTTAAATAAGTCTACAAAAAACCAAAACACCAAACCATACACATCCAACATCCATGGCAATAAACCAATAACAGAGACTAAAACCGCATCTCTGTTCCTCAGTGTCCACAGGTGGGAAGGAAAAAATAGTGTCAGATTAACCTCTCTTCCAAATTAAAAAAACCTGTAATACCCTAGTTAGGTATAATAACTTATAATTTACTTAAGATTGTGGGTTTGAGAATCCCAATGATGTGGCCATTTACCTAACAATAACCAAGCTGAGAACAGAAGTAATTACTGCATTGTCGATTGGTTAACATCAAACTTACATTGCCTGGAGGCAACTGAAATATAAACATGATCTTTCTGAGTGATTAGCTGTAGCATTTTAATTTATTATTGCAGTTAATCTCTTCTTTTTGACTGGAACACAAGTGATCTACCAGGGTAGAGAGGTTCTCCTAATTTTATTCCCACAACTACCTTGAGAGATAGATTGGACTGAAAAATAGTGACCAGCTTAGAGTCATCCAGTAAACTCCATGTTTTGCTTTAGCCCCGGGTTAAATAAACCACAATGATAGCTTCATGCATATTAACCATAAAGTACAGTTTACAAATTACAAAACCTGAGTTCACACATTGTCAGCCCCACTAGTAGACCAGAACATGAAATAAACTCCACAAGATAGCTACAATTACTTTAGTGAAATTGGCTATAATAACAGAATCTTACAAGTCTCATTTTGCTGTACCTCTTCCTATTTCTTATAGTTCAGTGAATTAGGGAGGTGCCTGTCTTAGCCACTTCTGAATGTTATCTTGACATTCTAGACTTCAGCTCTTGTTGTCTTGGCAATGTAGTCTGCGTATCTCTGTTAAGGTCATCTTCCTTACTCTCTATGCATATCATAGTAAGTCAAAACCAATAAACTTTCCTTTGTGGGTTAGCATAATGTATCTACCACATAGTGGTAGATCCCAATCAGTCAAATCTTTGAATTCTGCAGTTGGAATAATTTTAATTTAATTTTAATAATTGCAGGGGTGGGAAAAATTTGTACTGGACTCTGGAAATCAATTCCATAGAACTGAAAATGGGCAATCTAAGCTAGATAATGAAGGATAGTATTTGGCATAAGATATCTTCATAACATGTTGTTTTATAGTTCTTAAATGTTATGTAGTTTTTCCTCCAAAAAGAAGCCACATTTACTAATACTCCGTTCAACTCAGGGAAGTTGACATACTTTGAATATATGGCAACATTTCTTCCCCCCCGCCCCCCATGCTATACATGATGGAACTTGTAGCAGAAAAACATGGTATGGTTTGAAACATTAATCCAACAAAAAGAACACGAAAGCTTGGATCTTACAGCCCACTATCAACTCTTAATATTTTCCTAACTTCTTCTGGTCTAAGTTTGTTTTCTCCTAAATCAGTCTTCCTAAATCTTGCATTAAATCTGAATGTGAGTCACTACACAAATAAAATAAACATCAGATAAATCTGAATGTGAGTCACCACACAAATAAAATAAACATCAGACAAATGGGAGTCAAGGGAGCTACGTGATTTCCAGTTTTAACAAGCTACTTTTCAAGACATAAGCTTTAAGAACTAGATTGAATTCATACAAAGAGTTCAGTGCCAAGAATTAATAAGTGAATTCATATTTAGTCAGTTAGAGATTCCCTTACGTCTGCCCTAAGCAAACATGTGTAGAAAACCAAGAGTTCTTTACAAAAATGTTCTTTGGATTATTTCCAGAGACATGACATACCCCACTGACACAACTCAGCTCTGTTTTGAACAGTATGTGTACCTAACAGCTAATCAACATTTATTAGGTAGCATTCTTTTGCTACCCTTTTGCAATCTGCCACACTCCACAATTCTAAAGTAGAAAATAAGAATGTAAACTATATTACATCTGTGCACAACATATCAAAACACTAACACTGTTGTTATTTTCTCACTAAGAACTATCTACAGACTCTAGGGTCCAAATCCCTTTACCACATTGAAATCTACAGAATGCTGTCCAAAAGCATCCAAGATGTCATTGCTCCCAATTGTCTTGAAGTCAGTGGGAAAGGTGATGCAATCAAGTTGTTGGCTTACATGAGGACACAAGAATGAGTATCATTAAATTAACCTTTGGGGAAGGGGATAGTTTTAGTTGTAATCCTTGCCTAGGCTCCTACACAAAATCTCAGAGGACTGTAGATGATTTGCTTGCCAATTTCCCATGCACTGCCATCCTCCCACTACCTTATGATAGTCTCAGTCAGACATAGCTGGGTGGAAAGCAGATGGAAGAAAGGGAGTTTAAAAAGAAAAAGGATACAGTAGTGAGAATTAAGACTCATAAGCACATACATATCTAGCTTTTTAATATCTATTTTAAGAACTGTAGGGTTTTTTTTAAAAAATAAGGAAGTTATGGACTAATTTGGCATGCAATCCTGGGCTACAAAGGTGCAAAACCAACAAGATTTGCTTTGGACAACCAAACTTGTTTAGTCAACATATTTTGTGGACTAGGAAAACTAACATTTTATTGTTACACTAGACTAGGCAGAAACAGAAAAGAAATGGAAATAAAGAACCTGCCAATAGTGATTTTCAAGCCATTTTAAAAGTTTCCCTTTAAAAGGGAAAAAGTGCTTTAGCTGTCAATGCCCAATGTTCACCTAAGAAGGTTTTTTTCCCATTGAGGACTCCTTGCCAAAGGATAAATACCAATTTCTGGGTGTACCAGAGGCCTCATTTGCCTAAAAACTAAGTTCAGACTTCCCAAATCTTATGGCTGAGGGCTAAGATGTACAGAGAAGACAACCCAGTGCCATAAATATTTGTGACCTAAGGCCCAAAGGCAAATTGCACATTTCAAGAGCAGAACAAGCATACTAAGGAGTCAGAGCCCCAAAGAATTTTTCCAAGGACCTTTATAGCTATATGTTGGAGCCCAATGGAATCTGAATGGCTCCTCCTTTGTAAGCCATCTATTCTAAATAACCATTGCTAGCAATACTCTCTTGCTGCATTTACTCCTGACTTAACTTTTGAACTGATTTTGGACTCTGGTTTTAGATACTAATTTTGCTGAGGACCTATCTCTTGCACAAACCTTGGTTTAACTTTGGTGAAAGCTGCTGGCTTATTGCACTTCTGACAATCACACTCTACAGGGTTTGGCAGACTACTGCTATATGAGTGGTCAGTTACTTAATTAAAAAGTGGCAGAAAAAAGTGGCAGAAAGCTTCAAGGTCATAGATTTACCACTGTGCGGTGAGATATTCCAATGGTATAGGCAGACACCTATAGATATATCTTGGTAGCTTCAACAGGGAGGAAATGTTATAGAAGACAAAAATAGATCAATAACCATTAGAAGATGATTTCCAAAATAAATAAATAAATAAATGCTTCCTTACCTTCCACATTGACTGAATATGGCAATGACTCCATGGGGGGAAGAACACAAAGGATTTGTAATCATAACAATTTTATTTAAATAAAAAATGGTTTTCATGTTAGTCACATTGAGCACATTATCCAAAATTTCTTTACAGTCAGCACTTTCTCAATGCATGTCAGAACAGCTGATTACAGCAGGATCCCAGGAATAATAGAGTCAGTGTATAAATGGAACATCAGGATAAGGTTTAAGAAGTGTCTTGGGCCTTACAGAACAGCAAAAGCATTCACTATAGTAGAAGAAAGGGATTCAACAGCTCCAACTAAAAATAACAGCCAAAATGTTATCCTTAACAGCATTTAATATACCAGGTAGATATACCAGCTTCACTTCTTCCTCCTAAAAGTTCAAGGAATTGTATATGGCAGATAACCAATTCCATCCTAATATCAAATTCTTTAGATATCCAGGGAATTTTGCAGCTGAAAAGGAATTTAAATGTAGTCCTGAGTCCAAAGAAAATATACTCACAAGTTAATGTCAATATTACATAGTGTAGGTAGAAGATTCTAAATATGTATGGAGGTTGCATGATATAAACATCTCCTACAACATAACAAGAGCACAAGTCAGTTGACATGCAACACTGATTTAGCTGACTTTCTCCCCACTTTTCCCTATCTCTCCCTGCCTAAACCTCTAAGTATCAATTACTACTCATTGTTGCACAAACATACTTTACTGATGAAATCATACCAAGCTTTTCTTACTAATTAGAAAACAACATGAAGTTTAGTCTTGTTTTCACTGAATCAGTTTACCACCAAAAAAGTTAACATGTTTTGAACTTGAAAAAAACAGCCTTAATAAACAACAAAATGTGCACTGACCTACTTTTAAAAAAAAGCATTATTAAACCTATCTTAACATTCTTTGAGACAAACTTACTACTATTAAAGCAAAGTCTCCATACGCTAAATCAAAGACTGGTGCAGATGATTCTCAGTCCCTCAGGACAGAGAAGGAACACATGTCTTATATTTCTTACTGAAAAAGACAATTGCTCCCGCTATTCAGTTATTTCAAGAGCTGGTTTCCTTTAAAATCTGAGACAGGTAGTGAACAATTGTACTTGGAATCATTTACACTTTAAAGACTTTGAAACTACTGTGGAAAAGGAGCAATTGCAAAGTCATCTTTGTTTTCATGACAGAACAATGGTGCACACACCTGCTTGACCTAGTCATCTCTTGCTCATCTGAAACAGAGTGTTTATTGTGTGTATCTTACCCCTCTTCCCTTACTTGACCAATTTTAAAAAAGGTTAGTATTCACTAATGATATTCTTTTACATTGGTCTATTGTTGTTTCATGTCTTAAATATATTTAATGCCCTCTAATTTAGTTGTAGAATGCTTTCACAGGTTACAGTTAAACACAGTGATTGGCAATTTACTTGAAAGGAAGGAAGAATAGCTGATTATTAACTGAGAATCTGTACTTTATTCTACTCTAGCTAATTAAAATGAAATCACTATTGTTTGGCAACATGCATTCTGTTAGCAGTTTTGTTTCAGAATGAACTAATGCCAAGAAAGTGTACACATAAAAAAAGACATTTTGTAGGAACAGGCTGGTGTAAGTTATCTTTTTTAACCAGTTCAACTGTAAAACAAAGTGTTGCAACCAGCTGACAGCAGTTAAAAAACTAACTGCTTTTCAATATTGTATTTAATGTATTTCCTATATACCTGCTGAAAAAAAGATATGCCCCCAGAAATCACTTTCTCATTTTAAAATCCAGCACATTCTTGCTTATCTATCTGAATTTCCAATTCATGTTATTTGGATATGTTTCTGTGCACACAAATGCATGTGCCAAATATATATATGCAAACTTCATCCATGAAACAAAATGTTCCTCAAGATGTTTTCTTTCTTCTTCCTTGCCTATAACACAATGGTTGTATTTATCATTAAATAATAAAAATTGCATAAATAAGTAACAATAAGGGTGGTATTATTGCAAGGGCTGAAGCTGGTGAGACAAAAATCTCTGCTTCTCATGGCTGAGAAAGTCATTTTGCAAACAAAGGCAGGAATCTTCAAGATTGGGAACTGAATAGACACATGACCACTGACTCAAAAAGTCAGACTGTTGTTTGAATAAGCCAAAACTTCTAGAGGAAGCATTCTACTAATTCTATCTACTCATTATTCAGTGAAACCCAAGCATTGCCTTGTATGTTTCACCATAATCTACCTTTTTCTAAAAAAAAAAAAAAATACTAAATTACAAATACTTAAATTACAAATGTATCTAATCTTTGTCCGTACTAAACATCGCTTTTTAAAAAAGGGTGCAATCCAAGGGGACAGAACAATTATTTCAACCATGGGGAAAAGTGTTGTAGCACAGTGATACCATCAAAGAAGGTGAAGCCGGGGTCTGCACTAGCTTTTAATGGAGGTGTGGTAAAAGTTGTTTTCTCAAGCGTGTGTAAAGATTTGAAGGGAAAAATTGTGGTACTTCTTTGATGTGTTAAGCTTGTTACTCACCAAAAAAAAAAAAAAGCTAAAAATCATACCTAAGGCTTTTAAAGTTTCACACAAAAAAATCAAAGTCATGATCTATGGGGTATTTCCCCCAAAAGTCTGGGGCTCTTCATTTAGCAAATACATTAAAGTTGATCTGTATGAGAAAAATAGGAAAAGCAAGTAATGAAGATCTTGCCTGATATCTAAATTCTTTACCCCCATTAACAATATGTACCAAATTCAGGAGGGCTGTAGAATTTAATCATTATGATTTTAGGAGCTATAAAAATATTAAAGGAAAGAAAAGCCATATTACTGTACTTCTGTGCCATGAGACATGTCACATCCCAGATACGCCATTTCTGTAATACTGTAATAGCAACTATGGTCTAAAGGTATTACAAACCTGCAATTTCCCCAAGGTTTAAGCCCACTTCTAGATATGCTGGTGTAAGCTCAGGGCACATATCCATAGTAGCTGCTCACATCATTGACTGAACACATTATAATAAGCTTGGGATGTACACAGCTAAGCCCTCTTATTAAACAAGGTACCTTTATTCTTATCTTGGATTTCGGTATATCCTGCTAGATGAAAGACTTCCCTATTGTGCCACTTAATTCCAGGAAACAATAGAAGCCCCACCAGTAGAAGCAGATTCATAGATATGTGCTGTATATAATATTCAGTGACACTATTGAATATATTTCTGAAAGGTTCCAGCACAGAAGTTTATGGAACAGATTTTGAAAAGCTGGAAAAATATCCCAGTGGAATTCAATGGGAGTTCTCAGTTGAGACGCATAGGATGTACAGGTGATGTATAGTGAACCAACTACAATTCCATTTTGTGAAGCTGAAAATGGGGAAGATGCGATACATAGTTTAAGCGTGGTTAACAGCATTCAGAAAATCCTGAATTTCCTCTCCCATTTGCCCAGTGCAATCCACAAGGATACACAAGCACTCAATATACCACTTAGTTAATAGCTCACTTTTAACATTTTAACAAACCATAGTAGAAATAATATCAGAAGTGCATATACAAGCAAGTCATGGTGAAAAAACGATATACCTCAAACAAAAATAAAATGTTCATAATGAAATCCCATTACTCATCATCACTCTTAAGCTGAGATTTATTAGATCTTAAAAATGCAAGGAAAAGTAGTTACATCTTTTTATGCTTCATATATCACTAAAACAGTGATATATATACACACACACTCAGATAGAATTATCCCAGCATGGTTGTCTGTGCATAGATCTTCAAGCCACAATACACGATTTTATCAAAATAACTGTCAGAGCCGCAAAAAAACTAAGTGGGTCACCTATAAAGATCCACAGGAAAAAAAAGTTAACTTCTGCCTCCAGGGGCCACTTAAAAAAAAATCCTGTTTATGAGTGAATAACCCAATTTTGTGCAGACTTGTGCAAGCTGTCACATCATAACCTATTTATGTCAATGGAATGAGACATTCTGAACTCTGATCCCTCTGAGAAGGATCAAGCAAATTAGTGGTTAGTAAA
The DNA here is from genome assembly GCA_030867105.1 of Liasis olivaceus. Lineage (NCBI taxonomy): Eukaryota > Metazoa > Chordata > Lepidosauria > Squamata > Pythonidae > Liasis > Liasis olivaceus. The sequence goes on from CM061352.1 coordinate 42,440,108, forward strand.
CTGATCTTTTGCTATTCTTCTTATAAAGACACAACTGTTGAATCCAACAATCACAAAGTTAGGAAAACTAAGATAGTTATGCTGTCTTGTTCTATTTCCAACATATATACACACACATGCACGCATACACACACTTAGCCTTTTAATGGGATGATAATAGATTAAGTTGGCATCTATTAAAAAACAGTACAGAAAGCTATTCACAAAACTTCATTACTAATGATAAGGCAATGGATTTTTAATGTACATGGGTCAGATAGAAAATCATTGCCTTTTTATCACAGATATATTAAATAACTAATTGTCCTACACTCCCATGTAATAAACATTAAACAAGTGAATGAGGAATGTAAGGTGACTTTATTTATTATTAAATTTATATGCTCCCCGACTCCCAGAAACTTCATCAACTGAGAATAACACAATAAGCTATATGATAACAGGGATTTGATGTATTTATGCATCAGATCCATATGCAAAACCATGTCATTCTATTTTGTATCTTAAATACCAAAAATCATGGCCAGTTATGTATCATGTGATATACAGTACATATATAGCTTGCTTATCAACTTTAATTCCAAAAAGAAAATATACTCCGCCCTTCATTTGGGGGGAAGATGAGTGACTATTATGGATCTACTTTAACTGTGCAAGTTTACTTTAGGCAGGTTCCAGTCAACTCAATAAGATTTACTCCTAAGTAAAAGTGTGCACAGGATGGCTGCCTTCAGAAATGAACACATGTTCTTTTACACATCTTCAATTTTGTCCCTTAAAATTTGTATGACTTCGCATGAAGTAACGTCCACCTCCAGGTTTCAAAACTAGTTAAATTTAAAAGATCATGTCACCCTTCAAACCGCAAACGTGCCGGCCCCGAGCTTCAGCGGTTACAAATGACTGAATCGCTTCGGTCAAGCGGTCAACCGCTTCTGCACTAACTAAAATCGCCACTTCCGCTGTCAGCGCGGGATGGAAAAGTAGCCAGGTCAGCCACCGGCGCGACTACCAGAACCAGAGCGGTCGTCCGCGGGCACGGCTCGCTTAGGGTCAAGAGATCAGCCCGATGCCGTCAGCTTCAAGGAGCTTCTTCCATCGATTCCTCTGGAAGAAGCGCGGCGGCGAGGGCGAGGGCAAGCCCAACTCTTAAGGCGCTGGAAAGTTCAGTGCAAAGTGGAGGGTACCGGTAGAACAGCCTGGATCGACCTGTGCTGTTGCGAGCCTGTCTATCGCCCGGATGGCTACTCGGGAGCAAATTCTGCCGAATTAAATGGGCCTAATTCCTAGCCAAAGTGCTTCAGCATAGCCCCTAAAATTCGCCTTCTGCATCCCGAGCGCTGAAGCGGCGGCCCCCAACGGTGACCACCAGCCGAACTGCTGCCTACGGCTGCAGCCCGGCGCTTGCGTATCGGGAGTGAGCCCTGCTGAATTCAAAGGACTTCTTTCCGACTAGACCTGGCCAAGCGGGGAAACTAAAAGTCGCCCGGGGTTTCATGGATACGCGGCCCTGGGGCTGTTTGCCCGTGTGCTTTCCCCATACCTGGAAATGCTTGAAAAAGGCGGAGATGCGCGTAATCTGCAAGCTGAGACACCTGGAGCTGCATCTGGCTCCATAAATACTGGCCGCGGAGACGAGCTCGTCCTGCCGGCGAGCCGCCGCTGCCGCCTCTCCGGCCCCGGCAGTGCAGCCAGGCAGGCAGCCCCAGGAAGCCGTAATCCACAGGAGAAGAGTCCAAGGCACGCCGGGCTCCTTAAACCCCATGGCTTTGTGTGCAGGCAGCGGGGTGCGGGAGACGGAAACAACCCCGAGCAGCCCTGAAGGCTCCGCACCGCGTGCGGTTCCGCCGTTTCACCTCGCCCGGGGAAAGGGAGGCGGCGGCGGCGGCGAAGTCTCAGCGCCGCAGAAACTCAGCGAGGAAAAAAGTTCAATCATTCAACTCTCTTCAACCCCCCCGCCAGTATTCAGCTCGTAGCCCTCCCCTCACTCCCAGGAGAAGGAGGTGGGGAAAGGGTGACAGAAGCTGCGTGATTGGCTGCGGGAGACCTGAGTGACAGGGCGGCCAGGAGGGGCGGGGTGTCTGACCGCAAGGAGGTCGCGCGAGCGGGGAGCCACGAGAGCAGCCGAGCGGCTTTGGGGTTCGTAACTTTTCCTCCCGCGTGCGCGCCGCGCTGTGGCCGGGAGCCGTTGTGAAGCGCCTCTTGCTCGCGCGCTTGTGGCTGCACCCGCGCGACACCTGCCCGGGATGCCTCGCGAAGGAGGGCGCGAGAGGCAGAATCTAGCGGACGCCCACGTTGGCACGTGAGGCGAGCTAGGCTCCCTGGAAGGAGCCGGCCACTTTCACCTGACCTCTCCACCTCTGTCAAGAGCCACACAGGCCTTTTTTTAAGGGTGCAATTCGGACAAAGTTAGGGGCGCCGAAAGCAAGTTCGACGTGCAAGGCTGCTGACTTTAAAAACTCTCAATCTCAGCCCCAGGCGCACTCCTTTACGATTCATGGTCTTAGATCCTCTCCACGGACACACCCAACCAGCGGCACAGACGGCTGTGATTTTGGTAATGGTGCAATAAACCCACATACACAAGAAACTTGGCTGAAGCGATAGCTCGTGGCAGTACACGTGCACTTTCCAAGATACTCGGCTGGAAAAATATCTTTGAAGTGCCGATGTCAATCAGACTGGCAATTGGGAAATAAACCTGTGCATCTGTGCCCGATGTAAATTCTTGCACTGAAGCAGTTGCTTAAACGGACACATCAAAGGATCGAAGCTATGAAGAACCGATTGTTTCTTGAAACCCACTGATGCATAGAACCTATTAGTACTGAGAATCTATTGAGGCATAGAACCAAAAAATTCTGAAACTTGTCAGTTTTTTCCCCTCCCTGCCACTGAGCTCCTTTAGGCACAAATACCTATGTAGATTTCATTATGTAATACCTAGGACTCAAATTACTTTAGTCATAAGGTTTAGAAAGATGAGATTATACTCTAAAACTAAATTTTTAAGCATATGGCAAAACGTTAATGTTAAAATATTTTCATACAAAATTAGCATGAAAATGTTCCTATACAAAATTAGCTGAAGTGCATGTAAATACTACATGTAGTGACAAATGCATAAAATGAGGGTGACAATCCATAGACAAGAAACATTTGCAACCTCACCTCCCAAGTGCTATGCAACCTCAGTTTGAAAGCGGGCAGATCTGAATCCTTCCCTCCACCCAAAATGCAGCGATGCAGCACTTTGGTGACATCACTAGTCACATTCTCTGTGACCCAAGAGGAGGCATAAAGCTAAAGGTAACCACCAAGCCCCCACGCATTTGCCCACCCTGGCATAAACAATCCTAACATAAAAATGACCTAAAATCTTTCAAATATTTATCACGTTAATTTCTATACTATCTTTTTTGTATCAGATATTGAAGTAAAAACAATTTAAATGCAACAAAAACACAATAACTCAATACAGCTCTTGAGAAAGTCGAAGTCCTAGCCTGGGAGAGATGCAGAGAAAGCTGCCTCTGTGTGCTAAAGCAAATGGGCTTTTGGAAAGGGACATATTTTTAAAAAATACGACCAGATCTATTTGTATAAAATAACCAATCCTTCAAGTCGCCCCTGCTGTGTAAAATGCTGTTTTGTTTCATTTGTCCAAATTTACCCTGCCATTGTCCTTTTCAACCATATTCAGCACCTATAAATACATGGTTATAGGTGTAACCTAACAGCTGTTTACTTGTAGGTAAGCGATGCAACTTAATGGGATATCTCTGAACAGTCATGTGTAAATTGCTGAGCTGTATTTTTTAGATTTCCCACAAAAAAGCAATTATTTATTTTGTTCAAGCTTTATGTTGCTGCAGTGTCTAAAGCCAATCTGAATACCAGCATCATAATTTATGTTGAATATCAGCATGTGATGAAATAAAATCAGGTGAGAACTCTCTATATGATTTTAATGCTTCCAAAATTTCTAGAATATTTGGAGGATTCTACACTAATCTTGCCAATTAGTTTTCCTGATATTTTATAAGGAGGTAATACAGCAGCTCTCTTCAAATTTAGCCCCTGTAATCTTACTATCTCCTTGAGCTACATAAATCTTATTCTACCCCTGAAGACTGAAAAAGAAGTGTCAAGAAATATAGCTTGGCAATCTGGCCGCAAATATATTTATTTGGAACTAAGCCCTATTGATTTCAGCAAGAGTTGAAACTAAATAAGCTTATACCACTTTCAAGCTGAACATTGCTGGTGAAACTCATATAAAATTCCAGTGTGTTGTTTATAAGTTCCCTGAGGTAAAAATTACAGCATTTAAGATACCGTATATCTTGAGCTGATGAAAAAGAAAATGGATACCTCAGCTTCATAATATCTGAAACTTCAGGTTGAATCAGTAGAATAGGAATAGGCCCTATCATGTTTATAGCCACCAGTGTGCCTCTAGAACCTTTCTTACTGCCTACTCCCTACCCCATCTGAATTTATTTTTAAAACCCTTTTAGTTAAAAATAAGTAATTATCAACTTCTATTGTCATATTTATTTACAAAATTTGTCCGATATCCCATGTTTAGAAGAGTGCCCCCCCTCCCCAGAAGAAAAGGCAAAGAAAAGTTAAGAGTCATACAGAATATTTTTCAGGAATACACAAGTAGCAGGAAGCAATAATAAATGGGTGTTAAGCTTCTACCATTTCCACTATAGTTGTAAGATATCAATGAGAAAAAAAGGTCATATATGTCACTTGGAAATAATAATGAAATTTTAACTGTTAACCTTTTTAAATGCTCCCTTTTAATTAATTTTTTTGCTTCAGGGACTAGTTAAAGAAAACAGAGAATACATTTGATACTAAAATAATCAGGTACTACAGAGCATATATTTGTATGGTATGATGTATAGAAGAAATTACATAGTGCTTGTCATGGACTGCTACAGTGTGGTTTACATAGGGCTGTGTTCGAAAACCACTTGAAAACTAGTTCATCCAAAATGTGGAAGCTCATATCCTGATGAAAAAGAGTCATCACAGCTGCATTACTGCTGTTTTGTGATTGGTTGGCAGAATGTTTTCTGGTGCAATTTGAAGTGTTGATTTTAATGTGTAAAGGTATTTATGGCCTTGCACCTAGATATGTATAGGACTGCCTTCTCCATGTAGAAATAGCCTGCCTAACTTGTCCAAGACGTACATCCTGTCAACATCTTCTGATGGATCCCAAGGCCAATGAGGCTAAGAGGTGAAGGTTCTGAGTTAGTGCTTTTCAGTTGTGGCCCCCATTATCCTGGACCAACTTCCTTCTTAATGTTAGGCTGTCTGGAAGCTTCTGAAGACTAAGTTGTTCTGGAAGACACTTGGGAGTGAAATTTCACCTTTGTACTTATTTTTACTAGTGTATTTTGCATTGGATAATTCTCTTCTGGTAATTTATGCTTTTATGATGTAGACTGGCTGGAATCACTGACATCCTGCCATATAAAAATACAATCAATCAAATCAATCAATAGCTGTCTTTTCTCAATGTAAGTATATGGGAATTACATATGTGCTGGCTTGCAAAGATAAAAAGAGATGGAGAGGTGTGGTTAATGATATTGATGTAATTTTACCCATGTTTCCTTTTCTTTTTATCTCATGCTTTTAATTTGTTTTATATACCATGTTTTCTGTACTCTGGGTAACATTGCTTTCCTCAAAAGGAAATAGTGTGATGGGTATGTATATTCTTTCTTTCTAGTTCATGTGAATTCAGACACTATTCTTAAATAGAGGAATCTGCAAAACCCTGTTGTAGTGCATTCCCATGCTTTAGTTCAAAGATACATTCAGCCCTCAAACAGGAGTCTTATAATACAAAAATTTTTATGAAATTTCAAGGAAGATATAACTAATCAATCTTTACTTTCTTCCTTTGCAAAGCAGAGTCTCAGGTTTAGAGCTGATTGCTGATCTTCAGTTTAAGTGTTTTATTGCTTAACCAGGAAGAGGAAGAGCAAAGTATTCTTTTTATTTTCATATGAACTAACTCATATAGTACATGGATGGTTTTTTACAATATCATATACCAGTTCCTCTCTGAACCTTAATCTCTGATCTACATTAACATACTTACCAGTTGTAATTAGTATTATAGACCTAACAGTTTATAGATTGCTCTGAACATATTCTACCAGGCTGGAATTCCTTAACGTTTTATGTTTCATCTGTCATACATCTTACTTCCAAGCTGTTTTTAAGAGACAGTAATCCCAATCCATTCCATTTATTTGTGGTTTTTAAAAATTTGATTTTTTAAGAAACTCTTTCTGGATAGGACAATAGAAAATAATACAGAAAAACCTCAACAGTAGGAACCATGTTTTGCTTTCAGTTGCATCCAGAGATTTAAAACCATTATAGATCCAAACCAATTGGTGGCCAATAGTGGAGAATACCTGGAAGTAGTTCAGCAATATTTGGTAGCTCACTAATTTCCACTCCTTCTATAAGTAAAGTCTATATAAATTATAACATAATCCCTTTACTCTGTACTGATAATGGATGCATCCAAGGCCATGTGGTATTACTACATTTATTTAAGTGAGAGTTTCTTAAGGAAGCAATTAATTATATGCCTATTAATTATACACACACACACACACCAGTTAATTTACTCTAGGATTTGGATTTAGTTGGCTCCCTTGAAGAGCTGAAAAGTTATCATAGCGTATAATGAGTCATTTGTTAACAATTGCTTGATCTTTTACGATTTTATTTTGAGACTTTCTGTAATCTTTATCTATAATTAACTATATAGGCACTCAATGTGTCATTCTTCCATTCACTTTTTTCCCCCAAAATCTTATTGTATCAGCTACAAATATGCTATAAAATTTACAAAGCAATCCTATCAATAGAATTTCCTCCAGGTAAGAGTGTAATTTAAATTATAGTTGTGTTCACACAACACACTGAACCATAACCACTGTATTTACACGACAGATTGCAGTTTACTTTAAATCTGGACTTGGGGAATACAACATGTTGTTTTCCCCTTAGTTGCTCTGTTGCTTGTTTCACATGCCACTGTTAGATTCCTAGGACGAGCATCTTCGTTATAAAACAATATAAATCAGCCACAGGATCCAGGGAATTGTCATTTCCTATATCCAATTATATCCATTTAAAGAGATTTAGAAATTAGTTACGAAAATATGGGAGACCAGATTTTTTTTACTTCTTGAACAATCCTTTTCTACCCCCAAAAAGTATCAAAATCAGCATATAAAAGTTTTAAAACTAGCAAACTCTAACCAGCAGCAAAATAAAGAGCAAGATTTTTTTTTTTTTAGTTTAACAGAGAGAAGATGTTAAAACTTAGTTAAGATCACAGTAACAATGGGACAGTGTATATAAAAAGCTTTTAAGAATACAATTGAGTGTATTCAGAAATAATTCCAGATGAGTTCAACAGATTTTGATCACACATAAATACAGCCTGACAGTGCAATCCTAGTGTGCTTAAATGTAAGTTAAGTCCTACAGTGCATTTAAAAAATAATAATTTGTGTCTGAGAAAGCTCCACTGAATTTACTTGGAATAATCTCTAAATACTGATGGTATGGAATTTTTCTGTAAATACCTCTGTGAACCAAACAATATTGTCTTCCAGTTCATTAAAACCACTGTGTTTATAAGAAAAATGTATCTTACAAACAAGGCATTGCCACTGAAAGAATCTGATTTATACAACAATTTAATAGTGCTATTCCATTATGTTAAAATAAGAGACAGAAAGGTTTGTAGGTGGACAGTCATGGAAAAATATATACTGGATTGTAGTAATATTTTTTCTCTTTCCAAATCATAGTGTAACATCATACAAATGCTGTATTGTTTTGGGTATAATCAATGCTAGAAAATAAATAAGTTTAGCAAACTTGAGTAACTGTTTAAAATATAAAATTTACTTCTATAAGCATTAGTAATCAGTTCTGTCAAATACCGTTACAAATTTTTAAAAGACTGCTTGAAAGCATCTCCAACTTGTTCAGTGATAATTTTAGCATATATATCTTTCTAGTATAATTGTTCTATTGCTATAGATTGTATAACAGTAAAAGCAAGATAATTAAAGAATCTACAGATTATTAAATTAAAAAACTACAGAAGTGACTTAGAATGCTTATTCATTTAGAACTGCATGGGGATGCAATACTTACTTAAAGGTTGTTTTAGAAAGATCATCCTTGACAAGACTGAGTTCTTTTAAAGTAGGAGCTTCATTTTCCAGATACAAAAGACTGTCCATTCAGCACCAATAAAACTAGATTCCCACATCAAATGCTGCTTTCTGAGGAGGAGAAATACCTAACCATCAACACATGTCATGGACATAAATTCTACTGATATCCAGTAAGTTCTATTTATATATCTATATAAGGCTATAAAAACTGGAGCACACCTATATTCCAATTGGTAGTCACACATTCATATGTTCTCCCATTATTTTAGTGAAAATTCCTTGAAGGGGTTGATTGGAGAAATAAATAACCTTTATTTTCAGTGACAAGGTTTGAGCTTGGAAAAATAATATTATTAGATGGCAACAAGCCCTTTAACACATACATCGACTGAATTCATATATCATACGTATCACACTAAGGTAAAATGTGGATTGTTTCATGTTGGTTTAGTTTGTTGCATGAAGTTAGTTATCATGGTTCATAAATCATGGCTTACAGTTTTAAACAATATTGTATGTACTCAGCCATAGACTGAATTTAATTTGGCACTTCCAAATAATTCTGAAATAGCCCTGAGTAATCATATTGAATGCAGATGGCAACCTTCTTATCCATGGTTTGGAATAATGGTTTCATTATTGGGAATAATGACTGTGTTGTTCCAGGATAGCTCTAGATTTTCTCTTGTTATATTTTGTTACTTAAACAAAGAAACTTAGAACTACAGCTTTGGATACTGTAATTCATTTACTCTGTAAACAAGATAATGGGGGAAACTCCCAGTTAAATAGAAATATTTATTTAATTTATTACTTGCTGCAATCAAGAGATTCCTGGCAAGTTTCAATCACACTATTAGTCCATGGCACAAATACATATTAAATATGTATATATAACTATATATTCATACTCATATTATAGCAGATAGAACTGGAAGCAATATATAGAGTTTTCATAATGTTTGCAACCCTAAAAGGAAAGAACATTTGAATTCCTTTTGTGTACATGTATGTTTTGAAGCCACGCATAATTAACGTAAACACATACCTAAATCAAACAATTACATTCTTTTGAATCACCTAAACTATCTGTTTAGCAGGTCTTATCCATAATTTTGGTCTGATTGATAATTCATTTTATCTATTTTTAAATAGATAATACATTTGATAGGAGAAGTGCTGCTTCAATTAACAAATATTTTTGAGATATGCTGTTAGTATTTTCCTTCTATAAGTAGAATAGTTCTTATTGCTATCCAGGGGAAAAATAAAAGTGTTCTGAAGAGAAAACAAGGATAATGCAAAATATGAAACTAGTATCTAATACAACAAACCATGATAGCATTTGCAAATGACAGAATATAATCTGCCTTTTTTTGGGGGGGGGGGAGAAGTCACTGATTGTTTTTACAGAAAACAGTGCCACATGCTGGCAAACTAGAGAAATTAAAATGCATTCAAAATATTCAAAGTTATCAATTGTGCCCTAGTAAATCATATTTTAACAAGAAATATTTATTAAAATGTCAGCTCTAAATCAATCATAAGGTTTTAGAAAAAATTTAAGGAACCCACAATTCTTAATAATTAAACAGCATTTATAGAAGGGGGGAAAACAGCAGCTGTGGCATGATTCATGTACACTACATGTTTGGTAGTAGTAGTAATAATAATTTAAGTAAGCTTGGTTATACAAATGGATTTATTACCAGAAATAGAAGTGACCAAATACTAGGAGGAATAAGGATTTTTTCTATTCCTAAATGAGAAGAACAAAGGCTTGTAGCAGATATATTGTCTTCTCATTCTGTACAACAGCTGGAGCTTCCAAAAATATAGCTATTTGTTGTTCAGTATAGTTACTTCTGGTATATAAAGAAAGTGTGGTCTCTTACTTCTTATTCTCCCTTTTCTTGCCTCCCTTTTCTTTGGCCTTTTTGCATTCTTTTGTTAACTTCCACATATATCTGGACTATCTTAAAATGAGCTATAATTATAAAAGATAGAGGAAAGGACTGGGGATTAAAAGGACGAATTGTTACCATTTGTTCTATTTCATAAAACTGTCAGGGTTTTGCAGTTTAATACAACTGAGTTGGCTTGCCAAGACAAGACACCATTTGAAAATGCAAAAGAACACATGCAACACAGATGGAAATCAGGCAGAGCTTCAGTCACACCATCGCAGCTGCCATCTTGGCTTTGATGACCACACCTTAAGGACATCCCTGTAAAAAAGCAAGCAGTTAGACTGTAGCCTTTTATTACAACTGAAGTAAACATTACAAGGGAGGGAGAAAGTAGCATTACTTTGTTTTGAACTCACCAGTGGTAGCTACAAGAGAAAGTACTCTGAGGTGTGGGGAAAGGAATATCATCCTCAGGATGAGAGGCTGCCCTGACAGCCAGGGTGAGTCCCTCTTGAAATTCCTCTTCTCTTAGACGTGTCTATAATTTTGTATTCAATGTGATTTTAAGGGCCCACTCTGTGCTAGGATAGTGGATTTTATATGTTATACTTATTGTATGATTTCATTATTAAGCTCATGTTATTGTTTGCACTGCTCTAGTTTGTTTAATATTTTAGAAACCGTTAATGCTTTTAGTAATTTTGTAATCTATCCAGAGTAACCTATCAGATAGATTAAATGTGTAATACATGCACATAAGCTTTAATGCACCCTAAGTTTCAGAATATAGAATGACTGAATATGTTATAGAAATTAGATCAAGCACAGATGTTAGGTAAAGAATATGACAAAATACAGGGACCCATGTGGATTTGCTTTCTTGCATAATAATTTCACAAGTGCCTTTAGACTGAAGCAAGGAGTTGAAGATATGCATACCTCAAAGCCAAGCTGTCCGAGGATAAATATAAAAGTAATGTAGCCTTTCATAAATCATATTGATACGGTCCTACTAAGTTCAGACTATTCTGTCTTGCTGTATGTGTGCATGTATATATGTGTGAGTGTCTGTGTGTCATGTCTGTATCTCTGTGTCTATGTCTGTGTCATATATATATATGACATATATGCGGGACTGAAGCCTCATTCTTTCAAACTCAAAAAATTAGATATAACTCTATTCTAAGCGGAGTTCTTTTACCGAGTGGGTCCAAAGCATGCCCTCTCTGTGTGATTGGGTGGGACAGGTTGAAGTCATGGGGAAGAGGCAGTCCCTTAGGTAATCTGGTCCCATGCCATGTAGGGCTTTAAAGGTGATAACCAACACCTTGAATTGGACCCAGAAGCAAACTGGGACCCAATGCAGCTTGCGGAGCAACGGCGTTATGCAGGCCCTTCTTAGGGCTGCATTCTGGACCAGCTGTAGCTTCTGGATACTCTTCAAGGGTAGCCCCATGTAGAGCGTGTTGCAGTAGTCTGTATGGGAGATAAGGGCATGAGTGACTGTTCGAAGGGCATCCCGATCCAGGAAAGGACATAACTGATGCACAACCCGAAGTTGTGCAAAGGCCCTCCTTGCCACGGCTGCCACATGCTCTTCGAGTCTAGGAGGACCCCCAGATTATGCACTGGATCTGTCTGGGGCAGTGCTACCCCATCCAGCACCAAAGATGACAAAGTCCAGGATGTGGAGGAGCCATTAACCCACAGCCACTCTGTCTTACCAGGGTTCAGCTGAAGCCTGTTGTTCCCCATCCAGACCCTTACAGCCTCCAGGCATGGCGAAAAGGCGGTCACGGCATCACTTACCTCACCTGGGATGGAGATGTATAATTGAGTATCATCAGCATATTGACGATGTCTCATCCCATGATAACAGATGATCTCGCCCAGCGGTTCATTGGTTTTAAAGACCATATTGAAAACATTTTATTTTAAAAACCATATAGATAATAAAGGATTCTGTCATAAACAAATCTAGAGTCACAATGAGGGAATTTTATGGCCTGAAAAGAGCAACACTTTAATTTTCATTGAGAGCCTTCTTGGCACACTATTAACAATATTTACATGAAATATAAATAGAGGAATAACAAAGTGACAGAAGTAGTGCCACTAGTTTTGAAGTAGAAGGGCCAGATGGGAAAAAAATCTTACAGACATAAATATTTAGAAGACTACAAGAGCCAGAACTAGAACTTCAAACCTTTGGCCCTTTTCACTGCTGTCAAAAGAAGCTGAATCTTCCTAGGCACTAAAGTGTTGACAAGTCCTAAATTCGTTTCACACATATATGGTTGATATGCCAGCACCCCCATTCATGAATAAGAAGAGTTTTAAAACACTTTTTAGGGTGTTTCTTTGGCTGGGAAGATAATACTTAAATCATTCCCTCTCAGAATACCAAAATGAGACTTCAGGCAGCAGGGAAGATGCTGTATTACAGGAAAGGCCTACATGATGTGGGAGTTAAGAGTTTTGTGATCTGTTCAGACTCTTCTCTTTTTAAGGATGCTCATTACTCTCAGGTAACATACAATGTCACCTGTCAATCCAATTTATTTCTGCACAGAGAATGGGAGAATAAGTACCACCGTGTACTTCATCTTAAGCAGGAAAATATCTTGGATCAGCCCTTGGATTTGACTTGGCTTGCTAGTTCTGGGTATTTGAGGGGAGTGGCAAGGAGCATAGCTTCCAGTTTCCAATCAGTCTTATTGTTTATTCTTGACCATATTTCAGATTCAATATTTTTCTCTCTGTTGTAAGTAAGTAATACACAATCTCCATGGAAGTCTGTGGCCTGAAAGTGGATAGTATCTTCTGTAGTATTTATACATGTAAAAGTTAAGTAGATAGAAAGCAAACAATTGGACAATAAACATGCTCTGCAAAAATGCTAACTCGTAAACTAGAAGTATTCATCTCCAATTTTAGCACAGTCTTCACCATCAAGAGGATACATGTTCTACCAGACAACTGTGAAGAAAAAGATAGGCAGATCTGAAGCCTGGAATTGATAGAAATGTAGCCATGGAATGCCCAGTTGATTTTAGTGACCAAACATGTCCAGGAGCAGATGAATAGCATCCAAGGATACTGAAAGAACTTACTGATGGTCTTTGTTTGTTTGTTTTGTATTATCTTTGATAAATTCTAGACATGTCCATGGACATGTAGTCACTAAGAGTCCAGTCTAGTTATTTTCCATAAATTCCTTCACAAAAAGTGACTTTGATAGGGAGATTTTAAGTAGGGATATAATGCATAAGAATAGTTTCTAAGAAACTTAAGTCAAGATTACCATTGGTAATCTTGGTAAAGTAACATTGGCCTTGAAGAGAGGAGCAAATAAACTGTATACCCTAACTCTGTTTACAACAACAAACTGCACATTCTAATTCTGTTTACAATTACTGATTATCATAGCTAGGGAAGGTGGAATTCAGAACACTTCTCAAAAACTTATTTTCATCCTCTTTTCATGTAACAGTGAATTAGCTTTCCTCTTATGGTATTAATTTTTTCCTAGGGTAGCTTTGTGCTCTGTTTTACAGAGGACAGAACAATTGCTCAGTTCAAGTCTGATAAAAGGTAAAGAATCATAAGAAGCAAGAGGAGGACCTTAAGTTACCATCAACAAGCAGCTCCTGGTCAACTGAGCAGGCAGACAGGTCAGTTAGTCTCAGACTTTTTTGCTATGCAATTCCAAAAAACTGTATTAGAATATGCACATTTTGTGCAAATGTGTATCTTTGTTTGCCTTAGTGATCCAATTCTACCATTTCTGTGATTCTTTACTAATTATCTTAGTCTGCTTGCTTCTATCAACCTCCCTAAAATATTATCAGCTTGTATCATCAGGTGTGAAATATTTGCAGGGTGCTGTTTGACACTGCCACAAATTGCAGGAAACTGTGGCATAGTCGTCAGTCTGAAAAGCTGTCTACTTCTGCTGTAAGGACAGGGGCACAAGAATATTTAGCCATCAATACCAATTACTGCAAAACCTATTAATTTATCAAAGAATTCTGGAGGATGCTTTAGAATAAAGAGCTTGGTATCTTTCCATCTATCTGCTAATTTTGTAAACTGTCTGGAAAAAATCAGAATCTTAAACTATTTTCAGATTCAAAATAATGCCAATTTCACTCCAAACTATATTATAAATTACTGTATGCAATTATAAGCCAAGTATTGCTTTTGTTTATTTATTTGTTTGTAGATTTATCCAAAGGTTAATACTTGATTTTTTTAGATGACACTTTGCTTTGCAGTAACAAATTAGGGAAGGGACCATGTAAAAGAGAGGTACATTAAAGTGCATGAATTTGTAATCTATAGCATATTGAAAAGTGGAGAGCCTGGGTGGGAAAATATAGTTCTGTAGGCACACCTGCCTGCAAAGCAAAATATAGCTGTTAGATAAAATTTAGTCAAGCTTTGCAATGTCCAACTAATATGTTTGTTTTTCAGCAGTGTTGCCATGAAAATGGCATCTTCTCAGTAAATGCTTTGTTCCTTCCTAGTTGTTTTCTCTGGCTCAGATTCTGACATCTGTAGTTATGTTCCTTATCATCACAATGTTGTGACAAGGTTAGGTTTCAAATTATTCATTTATATTGTAAATGTGAACAATAGCAAGAGTGTAGGCTAGCTAAAGGTAGAAAAGTAAGGGTGTAATCATATATGTTTTATCTTAAATAACTCATTTGGGTATGAGGATTGTAATTCAAAAAAATATTTTGGCATGGCAGATGCCAAAAAGTTTTGAAATAGGGTAAAGAGGAAGGGGATGATAGCTTATAGCACAGAATTAGAAATAAGTTTATGTTCCATTAGGAGATGGTAGAGAAAAGTAGCTTGGAAAGACCTGTGGTTAGATCGTATATATTGATTTGAGTGAAAACATTTTAACTTTATTATCAGGATCAGGTAACTAGCTTAGCTTGTCATTTACCAAGCCTTCTATGCACCTCATATAATTAAAACATCTAATTGCAACACCCAGAAGGAAATGCATGAACATCAATGAAAACTGGCGAAATAAAGAGGCTGGGCAGGGGAGTGGAGATACTTAAAACAAATTAAATATTGAGCAATATAAAATATTGCCACCAGCAGAGAAACTTAACTGGTGAATCAACCCTAAGGCAACATCAGTAAAAAGGCCCAATTTGATTATCATCTGCATCATCTCCAATGGTGGGAATCTCAGGCATAAAGATAATTTTAATGAAAGGTAGGCTGACTTAATCTTTATGGGCTTAAACCAATATTTTCAATGATATCAGGATAGGGATACTAATTTGACAGATACTAGTATTCTGAATATGATTTGAATTAATTTAACTTTATTTGGCTTTGGACAGATCCCATTAAGAATGCTACATATCACAGAGAAATGCTTTGAAGGTAAACAGATGTCAGTCCTCCCAGGTAAACCAGACAGGAAACATGACCAGATGAGCTATTTCTACTTTATTGATAGGTTACATTAACAGAATCTTGCAAGCCTGAAAGTACAAATCTCCCGTCACGCCTATTTACTGCCTGGTCAATTAGGGCGTGTCCTTTCTAAGTTTCTTTCTCTGCCCGTTACTCAGTTGCGGGCTCCTCTGATTTACCTGATTGTTCCCTAGGCAGCATCTCTTCCCCCATCCTCCAAGATCACCCTTACATTCCATTGCATCAGAGGATTAGAAACTAAGTCCTATGAAGAGATATTGAAGGAGCTGGGTTTGTTTAGCTGTGAGAAAAGATAGGTGAGGGTATATAATAATCCTCTTTAAACACCTAAAAAGATGTCTCATAGAAGAAGGTCAAGACATGCCCTATTCCAGGACATGGAATAAAAGATGTAAGTGACAGAAAAGCAGGTTCCAACTGAATGGTAGAAAAAACTTCCTAGCAATAAGAGCAGATTGACAGTGGAATCAGTTATCAAGAGAGGAGTTGAGCTATGCTTCATTTCATGTATTCAAGCAGAGGCTAGACAACCATCTGTACGGGAAGCTCTAATCTAGATTTCTTCATTCAACAGGTGTTTGTACTTGATGGCCTCTTCCAACCTGATGATTCAATGAATTGCTATACTGTCTGGTAGAAAATATGACAGCTAGATTGTTATATTTTAAATATTAATTCCAAGTCAATGCTTCTTATTGAATCTATGTTGCTTTATTTGCTTTATGGGAGAAGGAGAAGCAGGAGGAGGAGAATGATGATGATTAGCTGTGTTGTTGATTTTCTTTTGGACTTCCTCTATAGTTGTATCATAAATAGGCCAACAACAAAGGCTATAATGACAAAATACATTTGGTCCAAGTTTCAGTTAGCATTTATATTTATTTTCAGTGCAAATCATTTGTTGCCAGTTGTTTTGCAAAGGTAACTAAACCATCTTCACCATGTCATGTTGGGACTGTTTCATTTGCATAAAAGTTCTGCTGATAGTCAGATCCTAGTAAACACAATATGTTTATATTGCTCAGAAAAAAACTTAATTCTGCTGGTTCAGACGAACTGAGCATCATTCCACAGATCACATTTCAAAATGTTCAAAACCGTTATGAAAGTTAGCATAGTTCCAAAGGCAAAATAGCATTAGACAATTATTTTCAATACTTCCAGCTGATTTCACACTTCAAACTCCAACAGATCCAACATAAACTTTAATAAAGCAGTACAAAGCCCAGTGAAATTAATGGTGTAATATCAGAAGATTCTTTAAGGCTTATGGGCTCAGCTTTCTAAATCAGAATAGGAACATATGAATTTATATTCTGTGATTCTAGACTATTCTGAGCTACACAAGTCATATAAGTGATCCTATACAAAGAATGTAATATTTATTGTTAAAATTAACTTAAAAGTTATGGTTTAAAAAATCCAATCTACCTTCCTTATGTTTATGCTTTTTACAAATGTTTGTATGAATATGTAATCCTGTTTTATTAATATGCTAAGGCTGTTCAATACAGGATACTTATTTTTAGTCTAATTACATACTTTTGATTATATGTTGTGACATTTCTAACATTCAAAATTCAAAGAATTCCATCCTTTCACCTCTGTTCACTTGTTTTAATTGTGTGTCAGAATTTTAATCTCAGAATCTTCAATTACCACCTAATCCCACTTAGTCTACTTCAAGATCTGATTCTCTTTCTTTCATTTAGCAAACAGCACATTCTTTTCATATTCTGTGGAGTTTAATAATATCATTTGATTCTTATGGGATTTGTTAAAAATGCTACAGTATCCCTTTTTCACTATCCTTCTGTTTTCCAACTTCATAGCATAAAGGCTGAAATTTATGTAGCTAAAATATTATCTTCCACAGAGGAGTCTCAGCAACGTTGGTGGGTTTTCAAGGTCTGGCAGAATATAAAATCTGAGCTACCTCCCAAAGAAGGCAAATTGCCCCTCAAGACATTAAACACAATCTCACATGTCAAGGGATCAACAAGCAAATCAGTGAAGATGGAGCAGAATGGAAAAGAGATAGATGCGAACTGGAGTTTGCAATAAAAAGAAGGATATATATGAGAAGGGAGATGAGGGACATAGAAAGTAGGATTTGCAAAGTATCAAAAAGTATGATGAACTAAAGGAGAGCTTTATTAAGTGCAAAAATAGACCACATATAGCACTTCCCCCTTTTCCATAATTAATTTTTAATAACTGTTTGATTATATTTATCAACTGACATTTGTACATATCTGATGACTGAAATCCTATGCCAGTATAAGTGGTATACACGTTATCTAGGAGCTGTACTTACTTGTGGCTGGTTTTATATTTGTGTAAATTACCTTGTATGGTGATGTTCAACTTAGTATCGTTTTTCATTTTGATTACCACTGAGTAGCACTGATGCACCTGTTCCAAAGGGGTATGCAGTTTGCTTGAGTAAAAAACTGTATGTGACCTGGAGTTACATTCTAGGGACTACAGTTCAAAATCTTTGCAGGGCCAGAACAAAGAAGTAGATAGGACAGGGTTGACTACATTTGATGGAATGTAAATTTGTGGTCTCTGCTGTGGGTAACTGGGGCTGTCAAATGGTATTCTCAAGGTCAAAGACCCAAATCCGTAATTACATCTAAAGAAGAAAAAAAAATTGTAGGAAGGAACAGAAAGTTATGTGATCAGACATGGAGGTAATATTATGATTAAAGCATTGCAGAAAAAAAATATTAGAGTCATGGTAAATAGCACAGTATTACAACTTGAGGCAGTGTATTATATTCTCTTCCCTTTTTTTTTTTTTAACTTTATACCCTATGAGTGTATATAGTTCAGACAAATACTGAACTTCATGGCTGAATAGACATGTGACCTTGGTTTCCTTAGTACATATTCTGGATTCTAACCATTACATTATTTTGATGTCATGACATTTCAGAATTATTCTTCATCCTATATTAGGATAAGATCAAAACTGTTGCTCAATACAAAAGCCTAGCCTGTCCCTATTGTTTAATACAAACTAACACTGCATTTATTTTCATTTGTCATTTTATTGAAAAAGTCACAGAAGAGGAAGAAGAAGAAATAAAAGTACAGGAATTTTTATTAAAATGCACTAAAATTCCTGCTGATAATACATTAAAAAGTGGGAAAAGTTCCAGTACTTCCCATCTTTTAAAAATTACATTTTGCCCTGAACTTTGATATAATTCTTATATCTTATATAATGGCATAATTGCGAAGTCTGATATTGTTTCCAGAATGCAATCAACCTTATGTAAAGCATAATTATAGAGATTTTATACACACTACCCTTGATCTTAGCCAAAAGGCTAAGAAGCAATATAACTTTTAAATATTGTTGTAGTTTGTAACTCCATTAAAAAAAGTAAGTTCCTTCCTAAAACTCAATAAATTGTAAACATATTATTGCATGCTGGAATAAATCAGAAAAACATTTGATATTTTGTTTTTACTCAAATACATACCACCCTTTACAAAAGTAGCTGATCTGATGGGTGATGCTCACTAAGACACCAGGTGGCACTGTATCTATTGTGCTGTTGGCACAGGAGAACACGAGCAAGAAAGGAAAAGAGAGATGAGACAGAAAACCAAAGGATGAATGGTATTACTTTCTTTTATAAATATCACGAGAATTTTTAGAATTCTTTTCTTCCCCTCCCCTCTACCCCAACACACACCCGACTCTCCCTCTTTTCCATCTTCACACATCTTCAGGAATGCAAAATAGAGTTCCAGTCTGTTTTCTGACCAGGGCTACCTTAAAGGGCTGACAACATATGAACAAGAAAGAAAGAAGAACTTTGACTTTCATAAACTAAATAAATGCATAGGCATAAGTATTTATTCCTGATTTACTTACTTTTACTGGATATGTTTTAAGTGTTCAGTATAATTTTGTTACGTTTCCTATATTTTATTGTGAGCCACACTGACTAATCGTGGAAAAGTGGAATAGAAATTTAGTAAATAAGTAACTTATATTATACCATGAATGAATTGGGATATTCTTCTTCATAACTAAGAGAAACTGCTATCTCAAGAAGATATTTATTGTTTAATCAATTTCTGCTGCCCCTTATATTTAAAATCACATATGGTTATTCACTTGACAAATTAATAATACCAAATAAACAGGTACAGATTACTAAATAGAACAGTGCTTGTAGTAGTGAATTATTATCTTCTGAATAACCACATTCTTTCTTCCAAGGGTAATGGCATAAATAATTTGATTACACTCTAATTCTCATTGTTCACCTTGTTGTTTTTACTGCTATCAATTATTGCTGATGGCTAATAGAAGAGAAATTTGTTCTGGGACTTCTGGGCATGGAATGAATTATAATTTGAAAAGATAGGGAAAAAATCAAGTGCTCACTATTTCATTTTCCTAGATTTCCATAACAAATGAAATGGTTATTATATATCAGGCATGCAAACAGTAATTCATTGGCATTTTAGCTTATTAATACTACATTTGCATTCTGCATAACATTGTTATCATTTTTATTACTCATTAAGCCTAGTTCTCTTAATTATCTTTCCACAGCAGCACAGTGAAGAGACAGGGAAATTTGTCATCTGGAATACTATCGAAAAATTTTATTTCATATAAAGACTTGGCTGCAATCCCTATTATTATCATCATCATCATCATCATCATCATCATCTTTATTTTTGTGGAACTTAAGATGGTGTACGTAATGCTCCCACCTCCTATTTTTCTCACAAAAACAACCCTGTGAGTTGGATTGAGTTGAAAGAGATTGACTCGCTCAAGGTCCCCCAGTTGGCTTTTATGCCTAGGAAGAACTAGAAATCAGAGTTTCCTGGTTTCTAGTCCAGCATTTTAACCACTACACCAAGCTGACTCTCCTATACAACTTTTCTGGGAGTACGTCCCACTGAATTATGTAGATATTAATTGGACTGACCTATAAGTAGCCTGTTTGCTGATGTAGGATATCATTTAATCCAGACAAACAATTTCTGAACCACTAAAAATACCCTGATCTAACTGAGGTAGGAGTTTGTGTGTTAGGATTTGCTCAAAAAGCAGTAAGCTGTATTATATTTTACCCTCTGGATGTTTTGCCTTGTGTGTGCATTACAATTTTTCATGCATCCTAAATAATTATGACCCTGAAATTTTTTGCTATCCTGCTCTAATTCTATATTGAATGTACCTTTGACCAAGGTTATCCTGTTAGGGATGCAATGCCAACATGACTAGCAATGGTTTACCACCAAATTATTTCTGAAAATTTACCTAGCAACATTGATCAGAAGTTCTTCCTATCAGCTTCAGGTGGTTTATCATTAATGACTTATCTGAAAGGAGTTGTACAGACTTGAGTTACCAGTGCCCTTTAGTTACCAATTCATACCCTAGAATGGATTACAATTGTAATCATTGTAATAATTCCTTTTTGTCCTATCTTTAATCTGCATGGAAAATGGATAAAAATATAGTAGCACAATTAAATCCCAGTTTAAAGCAGCTATAATTACATGCTGCCTAGAGTCACAAGAGTCACAAGAAGTGGCAATCAAATAATTGCAAACATATAAATATGTCATAGTACTTAAATATGCCTTTACACTTTATTTTGTTTAGATATAGCAGTTGCGGCTAGCAGTGGTTTGCCACTAAATTGTCTCTGAGAATTTGAAAAATCCTAGGAGTTTCACATCTCCAGAACTATTTCCTGCTATGTAGATTTTAACCTTTCGTCAGAAGCTTGTTCTCTACTCTTAGTTGAGGATTGGTAGGCAAGTATGCAAGGCAGGGGCATTTCAGTAGCAATGCTAAAGCTTTAGATTGTCCTGCTTTTTAAAGTGGGTGACTCTCCTCTTTTTTTCTCTAGTTCAGATCAACTCTGAAAATGTTTCATGTTGAAGGATTTGCTATTTTGTTTTTATCTTCTTTAATCTGAAATTAGTCTTTTACCATTCACTCACCCATGGAATTTGGGAATGTCATACACTTTCAAAAAGTGCCTAAATCAAGAACAACCTAAGAACAGTCAGAAGGTGACAACCCCTCCCCCCCTCTGCCTGCTGCTTGGAAATTGATTTGAGCTAATAATGCCCCCTAAAGATGAATTATATAACATGAAGAATAAACAGAATTGATAGTACCCATGGGCTTATTTGACCTGTCTGATATTGTGTTAATATATATTGGATACTGTAAGCCCAACTATATTTGTATTTTTATTTGTATTTGTATTCTGTACATGAGAGCCAGTTTGGTGAAGTGGTTAAAGCATTCGGCTAGAAATCAGGAGACTGAGAGTTCCTGTCCTACCTCAGGCATGATGCCAGCTGAGTGACTTGGGCCAAATACTCCCTCTCAGGCCTAGGAAGCAGGCAAGGGCAAAGCACTTCCGAAAATCTTCCAAAAATTGTAGGGACTAGTCCAGGCAATCCTTAGGAATCAGCACTGACTCTGAGACACAAAATCTATACTGTACCCATTACTACAGTTATTGTATTGTTTTAAAATATAAGAAAAAAATAACTATAAAGTAAATATTATTATTATTATTTTATTATTTATTTGACTTGTCCCTGCCCATCTCCCCACAACGGGGGACTCTGGGCAGCTTACAACAAACTAAAATCGGCAATACATAATTAAAAGATTATAAAAACCAAAGTTACAAAGAGAAAGATAAAAAGGCTAAAAAATAGCAGCTGGTATAGAAAGAAGAGTTTTCCATTATAAAGTAAACTACTGAAGTTGCAACAATTTATGAGTGATGGGGCTGTATAATGTTATTCTTTATAAATACTCATATTTAATCTCAGAGGATATTCTCAACCAATGATTCTGTTTTCTAGTGACACATCCATATAACATCTACTGCATAGTAACAAAGACATACTTATAGAAATTTATGGCTTAATATCACAACCATAGAGAGTTCATGATTTAAACCTGTGTTTAAAGCTTGTGTTTTTCAGGATCCACTAATTGCTCCTTTTTGTTGATACATTTCATAACTGGAATTATGCCATTCGCAAGATCATAGCAACAAAACTGTATGTAGCTTTACAGGTAGTCCCAGTTTAAGAATGAGTTCAGTTCCCAAGGTCTGTCCTTAAGTCAAATTTGTATATAAGTTAATTTGTAATTAACTCAAGCCATTGTGTAATGAACTTGAATGATTGTGTATTTAACTCAAATTTTGCTACAATAGGCTCTGTTCTTAACTATGGGTCACATGTAACTTAGGCGTTCTTAACCTGGGGACTCCCTGTACAGTTCTAAAAGTTGAGTTCTAAAAGAATTCAACTTTTGAAATTATAAGAAAAGGTCTCAGATAAAGGTAATTTTCTGCTAAATCAGAGATTGCAGTGTAATACCATAAGTGTATTCTGATATTCAGATAGCATTCTGTATTTTCTACTTCTTAATAAATTCCTGCACTAGATGGCAGTATAATCCACTAAATTAAAGATAAATGGGGCAGGGGGTAAGCAGCTTTATAACCCCCCAACAATGCCCAATTCTAAACCCATATAATAGGAAGCAACAAAACAACCATTAAAAACACTGCTAATATAGTTTGAGATCTTTTTTGCAGTCGCATTTCATACCTTGCAGAGACTCTCTTTCCTTCTACTGTCTTTCTTGAGTTCCATCAAAGGAAGGTGGAACAAATGTGATTTATATAAAGCCATTTCTGTATGTGTAAAAGGAATCTTTTTTTTTTTTTTTCAGTTTTCACAGCATGTGTATCTATTGGAACAAAGATGGGAAGGTTCATCCCATCTTTCTGAATATGCATTTTCTGAATAGATATTAATAACAAAATAATTGCAAATAGTTATTTCTACATACACATACACATACCCATCATGCTATCACCTCTTGAAGTAAGTTACAGTATGCAGAATACAAAAAAAAAAGAGTGAGTAGTAGCAGGCAGAAGTAATTAAGGCAAGAAATAGGCAAGAGGAAATAATAGGTTTGCATCAACACCTGTCATGACACTTCATACCTTTCTGTCTTTGCAAACCATGTAATTAAAACTGATAACCAACAGGACCTAAATTAATAGTTCTAGATATATCTTGAATAAAAATGTTAGATACAAAATCTAAAAATGTATTTAAATCTAAATACTTAACTTAAAAAGGGGGCGATTTTTTTTTTAAATTTTCAAAAAGCTCATTACCTTGCTTTCTATCTTCTACTCTTCCACAAAACTTCTGTGGCAATTGCTTCCATTTCATCTATACAATGACAAAATAAATCCATTACCATGAGGGTCATTCTACTTTTAGAAGCAATATCTTAATGTCCATTTATTCCTACTCTGTTTCTTGTCCTTTAGTCAATTACCTATCCAAGAGAAGACCTGTCTTCTTAACCCAGAACTCCTAAGCTTACTCAAAAGTGTTGAGAGACTTTGTCAAAAAAATTTTCAAAGTCCCAACATACAATGGCAGCTGGATCATCTTGATATATGTGCAGCAAACAGGTTGAGAAGGACAATGTCTGGCCTGTTGCTGCTAGACTTACTAGTGAAGAGGGGGCACCAAACACAGGGAGTAACACTAGCAAGGGCCCCAGAGTAGTAGGGGGAGTGGGAAAGCCCACCTCCGTCCCTACTCATTTCTAAAAGAGAAAAAGAAGGGCCTTGCTTGGGCAGTGGAGCAACAGTAGCATAGCTGGGCATTGGCCTGGCACTGGCTAGTCTGGTGAGAGCCACAGGGCTCAGATGGCCATTAAACTATCCCCTTAAAAAAGAGAATACGATGGAAGAAAGGAAAATAGTGAGTTTGGGGTTTGGGTTTTTCTTTTTTAGCAACTCCATACTCCTTCCACTAAAATAACCCTGCAACGCTAAAGAACAGTATTAGATATGTAGTCATCAAACCTTTGAGTAAGTGTTGACTCCTGCTGACTGCCTGGATAGTTTCCTTAGCAAGATTTCAGAAATGGTGTGCCATTGCCTCCTTCCTAGGGCTGAGAGAGAGTACCTGGTCCAAGTTCACCCAGCTGGCTTTGTGCCTAAGGTAGGACTAGAACTTGCCAACTTCTGGTTTCCACTGCTTAACCACTACACCAAATTCTCTTGCAAAGCTTGTTAGCCTAGATGAGCATTATTTAAATATTCATGTTAGTGTCAGAAATAGAACAGATGGGTGCCACCTGCTAATTGTTTCAGCCCCATCTACCATTGGCAATGTGATCCAGCCCTCAACACCTGCAGATTACTCTAAACAAAAAAAAGGTATGCTTTAAATGTATGGATAGGATAGGATAGGATAGGATAGGATAGGATAGGAATATTTTATTGTCATTTCACTATACACTACACACCAAGTGCATAATTAAATTGTACTTAGTGTCTGATCGAAATTGTGAGTCAATTGCGACAGAATTTCATTTTATTATGCACTTGGTGTGTAGTGTATGGTGAAATGACAAGAAAGTATTCTATTCTAAATATATGACTAAATAAGTATACTGTGAATGAAAATATATATTTGGTAAAACACACATTGACATGAGAAGAAACAGCTACCTATCAATGTAGATCTCCAGATTTTTGCAAGATTTCATTGTTTTTATTTATAAGATTTACCATGTACCTTTCATTCAGGATGTCCCAAACACATACACAAAAAACAATTGCTGGCAAATGGTTATTCAAACAGTTGAGCATCACGCTACGCTAGCAAGAGAAAGCATTCAAACTCAGAAGCCCTTATTGCTCTCAATCACTCCTTCTTCACTTCAGCTCTCCATTCCAGAAATTCTTCCAGCTTAGTACCAACATACCTTAGAAGTCAGATTCACTCCCAAGGCTCTCAAAAGGTCATTTGTTTGCTCAGTAGAAGATTCAAACAAAAATAAATCCCTTCTGAAGCCAAAGGGCATGCTTATGTAAAATAACCCAATGGACTCTGAGTAAATTGCATTCTCCTGGACAGGAGCCATACTTCGAATACCAAAGAGTAGACATGGTCCACTGCCCAGGCATAGAAGCAATGCCAGTTTTTAACCAAGTCTGGCTGCCGTGGAGTATTTAAGTTTCAAAGGATCAAGAATGGACATTATGTGAGGGAATCACATTTCTGCTCATGCTACAGTTGCCTCCACCCCTCTAAGAACATGAGATTCTGCCGCTTTAGATTTGATGACTGTTTCTAATAAATCAAATAAACAACACCAACATACTCAGTCTTCTACTTTAACATTTGAGGGAAAAGATGTATTTCCTATTTTGCCATACCAGTGTATATTCATTATATTGGTTTCCCCCAACCTGGGTCTCTCCAGATGTTTCAGTCTACTATTCTCACCAAAGTAGATTAATCATGTGCTAGCTGGGGCTGATGGGGAAGAGTAGCTGAAGACATCTAGGCTGAACCATACTGGAAAGTTATGAACTAATATGCATCACTGATTAAAATCAGGAGAATGGCCTGAAAATGTCTCCTAGGAATGAGTTTTTAATTTTTTCCCCCCAGCAATAAAGGCAGAAGTATAAATGGGATATGTTTCCTGTATATTTAGAACTGTTCAGCCACTCCATTTTTCCAGTCCCTTTTTTCATCCAACTGCTGTCAGCCAAATAAAACAGGTATGAGGGGGGGAGAACAATGTAGGCACTATATCAGAACCTGATTTCTTTTCTTTATGGACCTAATACAATCTTCAGGCAAGTGTGTAATACTGATCACATATATGGTGTTTACCCTATATGGGTAAACTTTAGAAACATTAGTATCTAACTAAAAAAAAAACCCAAAAATTAAACTGAAGAATTCTTACACCTCTATTTGGGCCGAATTCTGCAAACATGAATCCAAATGCCCATGAAACGATGCAAATCATCCAACTCCAATATACTAAAAACAGAGCTTATTTTGTCATTGATTTTTTGGACACGCCAGGCATCCAGGCTTTCTATCACACAATTCTTATTCCATAATTAAATGCAGTTGGAGTTGACCAAGCTATTCAGACTATTTCAACTACTGTTAGGATAGCAGGATGATATGGGAATGGGCATATTTTCATATGTCTAACAGAAAACCAATAGCTAATCAGAATATGTTCTTTTGGGATAATAGGTGAATACAGAGAACTACCAGACAACGATGCTTGGTTGTCAGATAGTTAACAAATACTGTCTCTTTACTAGCCATGCTGTCGCCTCATCGCTTCATCATGGCAGGATCCAATAGAGTTAGAAGATGGGGTGTTCCATCACATCTGCTCCCATCACAGCATAAATGCTATACACTTGCATATTTTCATTCAGTTCCTAGATCTGTGGCTGATCTAGGTTCAGTTAAATTATAAAAGCAATGCTCATATTGTTTTCAGAGAGATTTTCATGGAATCGTCCCTCAACTTTTGCAAATATGGAATATGAGCTAATGAATAGTTCATGGATTATATTCCTATGGAAACATAGTTGCTCCATGCCTAATGAATTTCACATATAAGTCTCTCACTAAGCTAATAATCAGGAGTCTGGTAGCACCTTTTCCGACTGACAAATGTTATTAAAAGGCATAAGCTTTTGTGAACTGCAGCTCAGTTCATCAGATGCATAGAATGGCTAGTCTGAGGTAGGATTTAAATTCCTCCCCTTTCTCCTCCCACCTCACCCCAATTTAAATCCAACCTCAGTGTAGCCATTCTATGCATCTGATGAACTGAGCTGCAGCTCACAAAAGCTTATGCCTTTTAATAAAAGTTGTCAATCAGAAAAGGTGCTACCAGATTCTGACTTTTTACCACCACAGACTACCATGGCTCTCTTCCTACAATGTCAGTAAGCTAATATAATTGGCTTGAGTTTTACTTTACTGTCACCTTAGGGAACTCATATGATAACCTGTTTCATAGTTGCTATAATTCAAGCTAGTTAACTAGAGTGTTTTTGGTGAAAATCAAATGTTTTTGCGTTTGCATCATTTTATTGAGCCTGTTTAAGCTAATTTTAACAAAGAATTGCATTAAAAACCTCAAAAGATGACAGAAACTATCTATCTCCTTTACCACAACTGTTTCTGTTTTACCTATTAAATAATGTAATAAACTAGTTATGCCTTCCCTGTAATAAGTATATCCAAAGAAGTTCTCTTGAAAGAATCTCATTGCAACTCATTTACTCCATCATCAATATAATAAACCTTACATATTTTCCATTCATCCATTTGCATCAAACAGGATAAAAATGCTGCAGCAGGGAAATACCATCTGTTACAAGCCTTGAAGGGCCCAAAGATCCAATGTATTAGTAGTATCACTGATGTATAAAGTTGATTATGTTGACAATCATGAATTATATTGAAGGGCATTAAATTTATCATTCATATTGATTAATGGAATCCATTGGGACTACCACAACTCTTTCTAGAGTATTAATTTTTTAACTAGTTTCTTCCAAGATTCACAAGATATTCCTGTGAAGTATCTAGCAGTTCTGCTTAGCCTTACTAGTAGAGTAAATACTAGTAGCAATTTATTAGCCAAATTTCCAAAATTGGATGTATTCTTAGGCACTGAGGCTTTATCCAAAGCTTTTTATTTAGAAGCTACAAGTGCTAAGCTAATTAGGAAATAACAGGTATTGAATTCACCATTCTACTTAGAGCCATGCAAAGGAACACAACCACAGAATTTAGATCAATGCTACCAGGATTTCATTTATGCACTTTCCAAAATAAAGCAATATTATCTGCCCACCACTGCAAAATTAAAGTCTTGGAGAAGCTTTGTTGTTACTGCATTTAGTTTTGCTGACTTACTGCTAATCAGTCCAAATCCATAAATATTACTCAAGTACAGAAAAGTCAGATCTTTTAGGATGAATTTGTAGGACGCAAGGTACATAAGACTGTAAGGTTTAAGAAAAAACTCTATTAAAAGCATTGCTGACAATGGTTTTGTTCCACTGATAGACAGATAAACAGATTCACAAAAAAATGAATCCATAGAAACAAAACACAATTAGAATGAATTATATAAATTTACGAATAGATCTGGTCCCTTAATGTTTATTATCATAAATGTGTAGCATACTATTGACAACTTTTTCATATGTGTATTCTGATTATGAAACTTTACCTCTTTTTTTCGAATAGAGTGCTGAGGGCTAAGCAATTTTTTGCCTATTCTTATAAACTGATACATAGGACAAAAAAGTATGCCTAAAATCAGGTCCAGTTTACTACAGTGCAGGAACAGAGTTAGATTAGTGTGACACATAGCAGAAAAGTACTGAGTTTTAACTTTACATTGAATTATTTGCCTGATTTTGATTTAGCGAGTTGTGTGAACTCAACCATTTTTGTTCATGAACCTTTTGCTTAGCATCTTATTTGAACCCCACCAATTCAATAAGCTATGGTTAACGAAGTGTTTGAAGGCCCTAACAAATCTCTTTTGACTGCCACATTGTGGAATAGTATGAAGCAGCCCTAAAATATATATACTGTATGTTGATACCAATGTGGTTCTTATAAGAAATCTTACCCACATTTTAAAATGTGTAACAAGGGTTAACAATGAAGAGCAATACAAATAACTGGGACTTCATTATATTCTGCAGTGGCTCTGGCTAAAGTAGTTGTGGAAATATTGTGTGAAAGCCTACCCTTCCATGTATTGTTCTCACAAAGTTTTTCCAGATGGACAATTCTAATGTTTCCAATTAAAGAAAAAGTTATACAGTATTCTGCCTCTTTCTTCTTAATGGTTTTGTAAGAAAAAAAGTTGAAAGAAGCAGTGGCAAAAGATAGAAGGGTTATAAATGGAAGATGGCAGTTTTCTGGATCCACTCCAGAAAAGGGGAAGGAAGGATAAATTGCCTAAATAATAGAGGGAGCTTGGGCTGCATAAATCCTGATAATGTTATGCAGCCATATCCGATAAGCTTATACATATAGCAAATAGTTCCTTACCACACCAGCACATCACAGGAAAGGTGGTATGTGCATGCTGCTAGATATGCATATAGAGGAACAGCACATAAAGAAGAATCTTAATAGAGACATTTTCTTCTCTACAGTCATGTCATGCTATATGTAGAAACATCCCCCAAACTCTAAACAGCATGGATGCTGGAGAAGTGTTCCTGTGGTGATTAGCAGCAAAGGCATGGCCAGGACACCAAAAACTGAAAAAGAGTTTCACTGGCTGGATGGTGATGCAGAGTGGAAGGGGGTCTTTGGGGTGTATCATCAGGGCCATTTTCCTCTGTTCTTGTAATGAATTCTGGGGTCTGGGGTGATTTAAAACAAAAATATTTAACTTCTCTTGAGGCTCTCACTACAGTTGTCATGCCTATTCAATCCAGGGAAAGATTGGCAAGCTATGCCGTTGTTTACTGGCAGTTTCTGGTGGATGAGATTCTGAGAGGCCTAAAATCCTTGCCCAATGCTGGTTGAGAAGTGGGCATAAACAATGCTTGACCAAGCAATACTGCTAACATCAGCAAACACCATAATCTAAAAGGCTCTTGGCGACCAATGTTAGTCATATATTGGTTTCCCAAAACATGTTGCTTTAATTGCTCTTTAGATGCAAGGGGAAAGATTTTTTATCACATCAAATATTGCCAGATTTCATGGTTGTATTCATCTTGACTCTAGAGTCAAAACCTTTGCATAAACAGTAAGACATCCAAACTTAGTATTTGTAATCTAGTTCTGGGCCCTTCAAAATAGAGAGAGGAAAAAAAGTCTTATCCTATAATGATGCTCAAATAATAAATATTTAAAAAAAGAAGAAGAAGAAGAAGAGTGTCTACATACGGAAAAGATTTTCCCTAAAGCATTTTGTTTATCTCCTGTGCTCAGCATCAGTTACTTCACAGAGCAAAGTTATCCATACCACCTCTCCATGACTGTCATTTCCAGCTGTTAAATTTTATCCAGCTATTAGCAGTATTGTTTCCTTCTTCCAGAAAATGATTTAACCATACTTCTTTAGAGTGGATGAATAGTGGCGATCACTAACACCTCCCCTCAACCCCAAAAAATTTCATTGAAGATCAATGCCTGTCATATGCTAGTCATTTGCTGGTCACAGCAAAATTCTCATTCATCTTCAGCAAAAGAGCATGTACAGGTAGTCCTCACTTACCAACTGCAACTGGGACTAAGCGACATGTTCATAAATAAAAAAATCACTTGACCATGTCAAGTTACTATGGCAGTTCCGGCACTTGCAGTTGTTAAGCACATTGTGCATGGTCATTAAGCACAGCGTCACATGACCGCAACGTGTGACTTCTTGCCAGCTTCCCCATTGACTTTGCTTGTTGGAAGCCAGCAGTGAAGGTCACAAGTGGCGATCCCATGACCATGGGACACTGCAACTGTCGTAATTGCACACTGGTCACCAGGTGCCCAAATTCAATTATGTGATCGCAGGACACTGCAATGGCTGCAACTTTGAGGACCAGTTGTAAGTCCCCTGATTCAGCACCATCTTAACTTCGAACGGTCTCTGAATGCCACTACTTTACAGCCATGAATGACTTTTAGCTCACTGAGGGATTACAGATCTTCAGCCAGAGAAATTCATTGGGTGAAGTCACTCTCTCTTAGCCCAGCCTACCTTGCAAGGTTGTTGCTGTTGGGAAAAACAGAAGAAGGGAGCACTATACAGTGGAACCTCAGTTCACGAATTTAATTCGTTCCGCGACTCTGGTCGCGACCCGAAATGGTCGCGACCGGAATCAAATTTTCCCATAAGGCTCAATGTAAATACAGTTAATCCATTCCGACCCCAAATTTGTTCGCCAACCGATTTCTGGTCATGACCCGAGTCAAATTTCCCCATAAGGTTCAATGTAAATATGGTTAATCCATTCTGAACCATGTTTTTTTTTTAAAAACCACAAAAATATGACACAAAGTACAGTATGAAGAGAGAGAAAGCTAACCTTGCTCGGGAGGGAAAATGGCCATGCTTCCTGCTTGGAGGGAGAGTCCCCTCCCTACAGGGAAGTCGCGACCATGTGACACGGGAGGGAAAATGGCCGCGCTTCCTGCTTGGAGGGAGAGTCCCCTCCCTACAGGAAGTCGCGACTATGTGACACGGGAGGGAAAATGGCCGCGCTTCCTGCTTGGAGGGAGAGTCCCCTCCCTACAGGAAGTCGCGACCACGTGACATGGGAGGGAAAATGGCCGCGGATCCTGTTCATCACCCGATCCGGCGTTTGCGACCGGAGGTAAATTTTTGCGGCCTGAGCTGGTCGGGACCCGAATTGTTCGTGAACAGATGCGTTCGTGAACTGAGGTTCCACTGTATACCCTATCCTGAGTTCCTTACAAAAGGTGGAATATAAATCAACCAAATAAACAAACACATTTCTTAAGTAAATTTCCTGCTAGGTGCAGCTCATGTAAGTCTACTTGTCTCAGAATAACTTTGTTTCCTCTGGTCTGTGGAATTTCTGTGGCCTTACAAACCCACATTCTAGTTACGTTCAGCTTCTTTCCTGGTTCTTTCTTTCTATTCCTATCCCTGTTCTTCCACCTTCAGCATTTCTGCTAGTACCTAAATATGGATACCTCCCCTGTTTTTCATCCACTGCAGATGTGGCATTTTCCTTTAGCCAGTCTGATCCATCAGTACCCAGCACCCAACGTGACAGCAGAGACTTAACCCAGCACTTACAATCATCTCAGCTAGGATTTTCTCGTCAGTTATGCTGCACCCGGTAGTCGCAGAAACTCTCCACAGCAGCTCTCTGTACATGGATAGGTAACAAGGTCTCCAGTTTGACTAAACCAGGAGTCCTGAAGATAGGAAAAATTGAGAAAATAAAGTTGGCCAAATGCAATAGGTAGGACTTACGTGCAGACATCTGGAGCTCTACTCTGTAGAATGACAGGGGAAAGCCATCCACAATCTAACTGTACTAATCGTAAAGCAACTGTGACTTTTTCCAGGCCCACACGGCAGCTTCAGAAGCTGCTGTCAGCTGCCTCTCCCTGGGTATACATCCAGCCACTTCACTTCAAAGTACAGTGGACTCCCGCGTGTTCCAAGGCACCGCTTCCAAAGGATTTGTACAGTCCTAATGCAAACTACCTGCATTACATGAAATTTCCATTCTAAAACTGTTTTGCCTGAGTGTTTATCTCAAGCTGTATTTTATTTTATTTTATTTTATTTTATTTTATTTTATTTTATTTTATTTTATTTTATTTTATTTTATTTTATTTTATTTTTTAGCTTTAGGGAATGGCCTTAGTAAACTGGATTTTCATGAATTGGGTCGGGAATTATTTTCCATGAACAAGACCACATCTCCCCCTCTTCACCCCAATTTTGCTCTGTTCTAAAAGTGGTAATCAGGAGTCTGGTAGCTACCTCAGTCTAGCCACTTTGTGCCTCTGATGAACTGAGCTGCAGCTCACAAAAGCTTATGCCTTTTCAAAAAATACAGTATGTCCATCAGAAAAGGTGCTACCAGGCACCTGAGTTCCATTTTTAGAACAGAGCATGCAGGATGTGGTGCATCAGTGATATGTTGGGAGCTGCGTTCCAAGTAGAAGTGTAGGCCAGGGCAAAATAGTGGGGCTTGCTTGCTTCAGCTTGCTTTAATTGTGTTAATTACCTAAATTAAATATGGTTAAAATGATTGCTTTCTGTATGTGCAATAAGTTTCCCCTTCACACAGAAAACTCTCAGAAAATACTTGTGTGTGTTCTTTGGCATCTTGCCAACGCTCTTTTATGTAATCCAGTATAAGAGATTTGGCTGTTTGGTGAAAAAACAATAACCAACATTCTGTTAATTATCATTGTACTTCTTGCACTTCTGTAGCAGTCTGTCCTGTCACAAACGCACAACAAAAGCCTACCAGATCTCTTCATGGAACTGCCTCTTCTCCCACCCCCTCGACCGGAGCACCGGGGATTCTCTTGGAGAAAGAATTCCACCCAGCCAACTAGTTCAGCTGCCACCGCCTGTTCTTGGGTGGGAAGCTGCCCCCACTTTCACCTGCAATCTGGGTGTAGCAAAACAGAAGATTCCCCTTCCCCAGGATGAAGCTCTTAAATAAATTGTTCCAGTTTTCCCTTTTACCCAGCCCAAGAGTGAGTGATGCTAATACAAACCGAATACTAGAGTAACAAAGGATAAATGTTTATTTTTTAAAAAAAATGAATAAAGGCAACAGAGTCAGGACTTGAGAAACGAGATAGCTGCACCAAGTCGTAGGAAGCTTAGATCCAAATCTCAAAGCTAGCAATCACAAAGTTGCAACCAGACAAGGAAAACAAAGAGATGACAGGACAGAGAAGTGAAGCAACAATAAAGCTACACAACTAAACAGAGCAGCATTGAGAAGAAATAAAGCACCCTCAACCCTTCGGCCTATACTTTGCTTTCCTGACTTAATTCTTCCAGGATTTTTGGGCAGAGTACCTGAATTCTAGGTCCAGTCAGGAAATGCGCTGTTATAGATTATTTGGAGATTGCCTAGAAAGTGATAAAGTGATAAAGAGAGAGAGCATTGTCTGAATTTCCCAAAGAAAGTCTTTGCCTTTGGAATAAAAAAGTACAGTGCTTGCAGATATAATGGGGATAAATATTTATTGAAGGAGAATACTTGGGACGATCCAGGAGGGGATGCACTATATCTAAATAATTTATTTGGAAGAAATTGGCTTGCCTTCTATGAAATATAAACACTAGTTATTATTTTCCTAAATTTTCATATATTGTGCAAAATTGACGCTCTGTTTTCAGTGGTGCAGGTGATGATCTTCTTCTTCTTCTTCTTCTTCTTCTTCTTCTTCTTCTTCTTCTTCTTCTTCTTCTTCTTCTTCTTCTTCTTCTTCTTCTTCTTCTTCTTCTCCTCCTCCTCCTCCTCCTCCTCCTCCTCCTCCTCCTCCTCCTCCTCCTCCTCCTCCTCCCCCCCTTCTTCTCCTTCTCCTCTGCTGCTGCCACCACCACCTTAGTGTTTATCTCATAATCTGACAAAGTTCATAATTTTTTTTGTGCATTGATAAGAAAAAGCTGGTGTCAGAGAAGGCATAGGTAAATATATGGAGATTGGAGTATATAAACTGCCTGTCAGTCCCTGGAACAAGGGAGTTCCTAAACCCATAGGTTTTAGAATTATAGCTCAGTTCTGGAAATATAAAGTTTCAGGAAAATGGAAAAATAATGGAAAGGGAAAAAAGAGTTCACCCCTCCAAGGCTATATGCATATTTATTAAAGTACTCAGTTTGCATTTTTGCATTAATGTATGTACAAGCATGAATGCAGAACCCCATGGACTTTTTTCTGCAGTCTAATTAATGTTGCAGAATGAATTTTGTAACTGAAGTTAAATACGCAAAACTAAAAGTCAAAATACCTTTTTTTCAATCTAAGAGTTTAAAACAATTTTACCAATACCAGTTGGGACTGAAAATCTTAAATCTTTACCCTAAGAACGCTAAAGATATCATTCAGCTTCTCAGGTTGTCAGGCTAAATATTTGCTGAAGAGGATCATAAAGGTATAACTAAATGCATATAAAAATAAGGTTCAGCTAGTTAAGCTCTGCTTTGAAACTCAGTGCTATTACTCAACCAAATAAGATCGCTTGTCAACTTAGTTGTGTTTTTAATGCAAGAAATGCATGTGGTTGACATTACTCTGTAAGCCAAATTGCCCTTCTTAAACTTCTCCCCATTTTCTTCCCCACACCCATATGATTAGGATCTAGACTTTCCCGAAATTCTACCACCTTTTGCAAATATTAGCTATCGAGCGGCCAAGTTTAAAGACCTGCTGATTTTAGTGATAAATTTTAGTACGCTCTCAAATCTCTCCCAATGAACATGGGGCTCAAAGTGCTTAGACCTGGTAACATCTGAGTAGCTACCTATTTATTAGGAAGAGTTTGATTTGCTAATTATTTTGCTGGGTTGTTTTTTCTTGCCATGGGTTTTTTTTGGGGGGGGGTATGTTTTATAGGCTTTTTTGTGCAGACTTCACAAAAGTAGATATTTTAGTGGGTAGGTGTTTTGGAGTTATATAGCCTGTGCCTTTATATGATAGGCAAGCTGTGTAGTCAGTACTAGGTAGGGGTAGGCATTAAAACAGGAAAGGCACAGGAGACTACAAGAGATGATTTTACCAGTCCCTCAGTCTGGGCCAATTCCCATGGCTTCTTCTAGAACTGATGGAATTTCAGAATTTGCTAGTGAGTAGGCTTATGATTCATCAAGCACCTCATGGTGAGAGACTGAAATCACCAGATGTCCCAGACTCTTGATTTTTGGCTCCCAAGCCCACAGATCTTCTAGTTTACTGGGGAAAAGTGGGCAGAGAATTGCACTGGGAGATGTCCAGAATGGCGGTGATAGAAGTCAAAAAGTAAGTATGATTGAGCACATACTGTTCGTAAAGTTAATTGGAAAACCTACGTGGAGGACTGAAGGTGGAAGAAAAAAAAAATCTCTGCCTCCATTGCATTTGCAGAAAATCATCCAAGGAAGTTGTTTGGAGTGATTTGAGAACTAACAGAAGGTCCTTCAAGGCAGACATGGTCAGGAAACAAGAGTTGCTAGAAGTCTTGGAATATACTTTAATGCAGTTGTGTATTGTAAAGGCTTTTGAAAGCTTGTCAAAGCCCCTCTCTATGTCAATTTACACCTAACACAATCAACACGGAGTTTCTCACACTTTCTACTTTCCCTCAAATATCAAGACTCAAGTATCTTTCTGGTAATGGTTCAGCATTCTCCTTTTCTGAGTCAAACTGACATTCCATCACATTATCACAGCCCAGAGTTGTGAAGGCCTC
This sequence comes from Liasis olivaceus, assembly GCA_030867105.1. Classification (NCBI taxonomy): domain Eukaryota; kingdom Metazoa; phylum Chordata; class Lepidosauria; order Squamata; family Pythonidae; genus Liasis; species Liasis olivaceus. Next base: position 42,476,562 of record CM061352.1, read on the forward strand.
CTTGAATCCTCAGCTGCAAATTTTCAATGCATTGTGGAATTTTAGATGTTTTTATCTGCTGCCAGAATGACCATTCATTTGGTGCTGGTCTCAGCTTTGTTTTGTTTTATCAGTTTCAGTTTGTACTCTTGAGGATACAAAATGCTTGGATGAGTTTGAGCCATGATGTGTCCTTTAGATACAGTTCCATTGCAGCTGGTATTGGCTGGAAACAATCAAGCAAGGGAGGCACTGGGTTTGATTATTTATGTCTTCCTCGGCAGGGAGGATGTTCATTTCCTCTTGAACAAACCCACTTCAGATAAATGTAGGAAGATTCAGAACCTACAGAAGGAATTCTTTTAATGAAAGTGCAGAGTTAAACTTTAGAATTCACTGTCAGCAGCTGTGGAAGCAGCAGGCAATTTGTATGGTTTTAAAATATGACAGGACAGGTCCATAAAGGATGCTTGTTTACTCCTCCTGAAGCACAGACAGCATGTTTTATTGCTGGAAAAAGAGCTTTCTCCTTTCAGTGCAGACATACAAGCTTCCCAAATGCATTCAGTTGGCCACTGTGTAACACAGAATGCTGGATGATATGAGCCTGTAGCAGGATTCATCAAGGCTTATCTTATGTTCTTAAGAAAGGAGGCCTTAAAAAATTGCAAAAAGAAAAAAAGTTCTGATAGTCTGTAGGCAAACTGATCTGGGAGCAAAACTGCACCTGCTAGACAGAGTTGTATCCCCCTGAAGAGCAGCTTCAGGGTACTTCCAGATCTGGCCTGGCCATGCAAGCTGGAAATTACGAGCTTTGGGGAGTTTGCAAAGAATCAAATTGGGGGTGGATGCCTTTGGTGAAACTGGCTGGCACTGAACTTTATGCATAGAAAACATGTGCTCTGCCTCTATTCCTTGGGTCTTTGTTGACTAAAACAAAGCTTGCCTCCATCATCCTCAGCATAGATTATTTGTCTGCTGCCCTTGAATAAGAACAAGAGAATGTCATGATTAATACCTATCTTGCCGGCAGAAAATATTGCTAACTTTGTTACTAATAAGAGCAGATTCATCTTACAGTCAGTGCTAATGTAATTTATTTAACAACTGTTTTGAAAAAGATTCTGCCTGGCATTCATTCAAGATCAGATTAAAGCGAGGCTGCCGGTCTTGAAAAAGATCCCACAGCACCTATGCTGAGGGTAGCATTGATTATATCTGGCATTCTCAGCTCATCCAGCTGTGATGGATGCCAAGATGACTAAATTCAGCAGTGGCTGTGCTGCCCTCACCCGTTGGTTTCCTCTCTTCCAGAACTATAAACAAACAACTTTAGCAGATTAGTTATGGAAGTCTTGTGAACATTTGATGGATGCATTTTCTGAGGGTTAAGCTAGGCTTCCTGGAAAGATTTCATTTAAGCAGAACACTAAATCAGAGTTATAGCACTGCAATATCATTCCCAGAAATGCCAGCATGCAAGATGGTAATTCTAGGAAGTGAAGCAAGAGAACGTGTCTGTAACTCAGTTGTTGTGTAACAAATTACACCTAGATTTAACTACTGGATAGAAAACATCAGAATTAATTGGCAGTTGTCATTGATGAAGTTAGGCAGGGGCTATGAATTTAATGTATTCCCTACCAAATGTTCTCCCTAACCCCTAGGCGAATGCCCAAGAACGGTTGCAATTCTGAGATTTTTATCCAGTTCTACAATAGTTGCTTAAAAGCACATGTCCCATGCTATGTTTTTACCTAGCAGAGAGGAATTGTTATCTTTAACACAAATATGGCATGTCTGAAATGGAAAGAAATTGTCCTTTCTCTACTAGGAGTATGTGTGGAAAAAGAAATTGTCATTTGTTGGAACCCATGAACTATGAAGACCCCAGGAATAGGACACTATTGCTAGGTTTTCTAATTGGCTGGAACACAATTAAAACAGAGATGTTTTACAAGCTATTTTCATGGCATCTATCATCCAGCAATGCAGTCTCTCCTGACCAAGCAGTTCCTTCAACATTTATTCACAAGTAATCCCATTTAGCAATGGCTCCCCGTAATGTTCATTAAAGGTTTCCTCCTTTTGGTATAGCCTGTTTTATTCCTTATTGCTGAGTACATCCAATAAATTAGAGATTACAGCCTACTTAAACCTTGAAAAAAATATTAATTACTCTGCCCAGTTTCTATCTTGTAGAAGGGCTTTAATCCATTTGCTGTGGCGGTGGTAGTGGTGGTGGTGGTAGTTGCTAATGCCTTTTTTGTACTGAAATAAATCTATTTATGTGTTTTTTTAAAAAGTGGAAATATTATGAGTACTATAAAAGAAAAACCATAATAGCCTCAATATGTTTGCAAGAGTAAAACTGGGCATTGAGGCACCCGAGTGAACTATTCAAGGACAATTAAACTGTTTATTCAACCTTAAACTTACCCTTATCAGGAAGCACTAAAACAGGCTAAACATGATAGGAGTGGTAAATTAAAATATATTAATTCTATAAGCAGCAGAGTTTTAATCAGTATGCATTGCACACCAATATGCGTTGCATACCCAAATATTATTATTTAATCTAAACACAGATACCAGACAGTCACATCTGCTTCTGTGCACGATTTTGTGGATTTATATATCTGTTTGACTGCTTTTGAGAGCCAGTTTGGTGTAGTGGTGAAGGCACCAGGCCAGAACCAGTAGACTGAATTCTAGTCCCACCTTAGGCAAAAGCCAGCTGGGTGACCTTGGGCAAGTCACTCTCTCTCAGCTCTGGGAAGCAGGTAGTGGCAAACCATTTCCAAAAACCTTGCCAAGAAAACTGAAGGGACTTCTCCAGGCAGTCACCAGGAGTCAAAAACTGACTTGAAGGCACACACACAAATAAATGCTTTACAATGTGTTCAGTACAGTGGATTCTTTTTCCAAGCTGGTTTGATTACAGTAAGGGTGATGGTTACCTATGTAGCTAACTTACGGAAATAATAGCTTATTCACACACACACACACACACACACATGGTCTTGTCCTCTCCAGGGGGACTCTGTGGGGCACAAATAAGACCTAAGACTATAGATTTCCAACCCTTAATAGGGCCCTGCATGTGCTGTCTGTATCACAAGTATACTGATAGCCACATCTTGATGAGAAAAGAAGCAGTAAGGGGGAGGGGGGAGTCTGTGAAGTACATCAAGTAGATTATAATTTTAACATTTATAAAGGGCTTTTGCACATATTTAAAAATATTATTTATTTGTTAAATTTAGAAGCCCGCCCAATTCTAGAAGACCTGGATGACATACAGCATTAAAAACAATAGAAACCAAAAGAATGAAAAAAGAACAATGTACATCCCAGAAGAAAACATTCAAATAAGATATGATTGATTGATTGATTGATTGACTGAGTGACTGATTGATTGATTGATTGATTGATTGATGCAATTGATATCTTGCCTGATTTAAGGCAGCTCACACTAGAATAAAAAATGTATCTTAAAAACATAAAAACAGTCAGTTAAAAGCATCTTGCACCTTTAAAACCACACCACATAAGGAATCGTAAGCCCCTAATGCCCATAGAAACAGCCATATCTCTGCTGTTCTCCTACATCTGAAAAGTATGAAGGCCATCTGACTCATAAGGTATCAGAGTGACAGGCCTGCCATGGACAAAGCTTGCCTCTAAGCCTTGCTTCCTGGGTCAACAGAATAGGACAGGCAGAATCTATTTGAAGGAGATGGTTCCAGAAGAAACATGGACTCAAGCCATAAAGGACTTCTTAGGTTAAAATCAGCACTTTGAATTGTACTAGGAAGCCTACTGACAACCAATCCAGCACCCTCAGTGCAGGTGTAGCCTGCTTAAGCAGCACCATGCACCAGAATGCAGGCTGCTGCGTTCCATACCAGCAGCAGTTTCAGGATAGGCTTCCAAAGCACGTGTGGCAGTAATCTAGTCTCAATTTCAAGAGGGCACTGCTTGCCATTCCAAAACAGGGCACAATTGGTGCATCAGCCAAAGCTGGTGGGGGCCTCTGCCTGCTGCTCAAGCAGAAAACACGTGTCCAGGAGAATCCCCAAATTTTGGGCCTGTTCTTTCAAAGGAACTGTAATCCCATCCAAAATTAGAGTAGGGAGTTCAGTTTCAACTTGTTCCATCCCCTCCCTGCTTCCAGATAAAAAGATTTACCACATCTACTGTCTCTGCCAGAGTGGAGGTACATAACCGGATATCATTAGCATGTTGATGACACCTTAACTCAAACTGAGAAATGAGTTCACTTAGCAGGTACATGTAACAACCTGCATTCTGCAAGCCAAGATCAGTCCCTCTGATCCATTTTTATACCCCTTACAGGGGCTTCTTGTGATCATAGCCCTGAACTTAACCATGAAGGATGATTTCATTTTCATGAATTAATATGTGAAATATGTGACACATCTAGTTGTGTACACCCCAATCCTACAACCTCAACAAATGTGCCAACATTTGCAGTTCTGCCTAGTCCAATGATAACACTGTGGCACTGTCACTCCCCCACTGTCCTTGGAGGTGAAAAATAATTTTAAAACAAGATGTGGCTCCCTGCCACAAAAAGTTACTTCCCTCTACATTATGTCTTAGTTTGCTTAAGCCACGGTTAGTTGAACAAACTATAGTTGGGCTGATTCACACATAACAATAAGCCATAAAACACAATAGCTGGGCTCATGCACTGAACAAAGTCAAAACCAAACATTTATTTGTATTTATTACTAGGATTTATATGCTGGTCCAATCAATATGACAATAAATGGTGCATGCTCCCCAATTCATTAAATTAATACAATTAATAATTTAGTGCAGTAAGCAGGCTCATCCCATGATTTAGGTAGTACTATATATGATAATACAGTACATTAAGTAATAAGAATACATTAAGAAACTATATACAGTATGATCATACATTAAGTAATAAGAAATTGACTGTGAGGATGTCATTTGTAGTATGTAAATAGAAGAATATCTACTCAAATATTAGTGCCTGGAAAAGCTAAAATGAATACAGCCCTCAAACAACAGTAGCATTTTGATCAATACTGCCAATCTTCAGCTATTAAATGACTGAAAATCCTTTGGAACAGGAAGATAACATGATGAGCTATTTAAGCAGTTTCAGCCCATTAGCATTCCCCTTTCACATGCCCACAGAGCTGATGTGTCATCACTTTATTCTCCTATTCTGCAACCATCCTAAATTATGGAACTGAAAGTCCATGGCTACAAAGAAGCCTAACCACCTCTCCAGGGCTACAAAACAAGCCCTAGGTGGGTTTGCCTTGGGAGATCTGGGCCCATCCTTTGCTATTGTATTTCATGGTCCATCTGCACTGCCTGTTTCAGATATCACAGGGCACCACAAACATATTGTCATTATCAATTATCTTGCAAATGTGGGAGTAAATAATGGGCCATTTGTGGAATTCAGAGAGATCTCCATGGTAACACTTAATCACTGACATTTAAGCTTGGCAGTGTTACTGAGTGCGGGCTGACTGACCTGTTCTAATAGTCTATCAAGGTAAAAAAATAAAAACAGAGGCAGGAGGGAGAAGGAGAAAGCGAGCGAGCGAGCGGCTGCAATCTAGTATTATATTATTTTTTCCTTCTCTCATCACAAATGACCTTGAATTCTTTAATCAATCCCTTTACCCCCTTTTGTTTACTAGCATTACTCCTGACAATGTTGGGCTCAGAAGAGAACTCTGAAAGATCAGGCCACTGTTGAACAAAAATTTGCAGAACTGTAACATTACAAGGCAACTTATATCATTCATAAATTATAACACGTGCTTCCTGGCAAACAGTTTCTAGCACTATTCTCTCTATCCACCTACCCATAAGATTTATAATGGTAAAGGGGGAAAAAATTATAGAAGCACTTGATAAACATTCAAGGGTTACAAATGGGCCCCCGTGTCTGCCATTCCTGCTTCCCTTCTGATAAACTTCCATGGTGGTTGCAGAATAAATACTGGCGACTTGAAGGGTTCCAAATGTAGCAGTCGTAAACAAATGCTGTGCTAAAAGTGATCACGGAGTTCTGCACGTGCTCTCTGTTTTCCAACAACATGGAAGACAGAGTTTAAATAAATAAATGGCTTTATTTGAAACAAATAAAAGAGTTCAATTAACTTTGTTGAATACTTGTTTAGTTGCTATTTAAAAATGAGGGGTTGAAAGAGGGGAAGATGGACAGCGTGGAATCAGGTCAGTCCATATGTAGAACACAAGATACATATCCTTTCTCTCTGTGGGATTTTACATCAAATTCTTCTCCCAATGACAAGGAGTGAATTTTTATTCCTTGCTTATACATCCTCAGCTATACTCACTGACTAAGGGAAGGTAGGATTCACACACTTCTCCTTGTAGATTCATGTGTTTAATGACTATTTTATCAAGACAAGAGGCCAGCTTGCAATGGAGGAAATTTGCCTTCAAACTATAGGATGTCTTCTTTCCCTTCAGCTGTTTAATTCTTCTCATTTTTTTTCTCTGTTGCCTTCCCCAGTTGCTAATTTTCCTTCCAAAACAACTCTAAAATAATGAGCAGCATCTTTGAATTCAGCTGTTTATTGCTTACCATGGGTACTTCATTTTAATCCACCTAGAAACTAACCGCAACTCAGCTTTTATTTGTCATCGTAGCAACAAAAGATAATAAAAATCTAGGAAATGAAGTGTCCTACAATATATGGATCCCAACCCTTAAAGGATTGATAGGATAAAGTTCTGGCAGGATCTGGCTGGTTAACCAATGCAGTTGTCTCAATGCAATCTATGTAAGTTTACATTTCTCAGTATTTGCCAGGAAGCAAACAGTAACAGTATGCATCAGCTGCAAATTTTGGCATGTCCTTGAAAGAGGTTTCACATAAAGCGCATCATTAGAACCAGTCCTATAGCTGATAAAAGCATGGACTAGCATGATAGGTACAGAGTAAAAAATTCTATGCAGACATTCGTGGAACTAGATGTTCACAGTTTGTTCATCAGTGAACTTGCAACAGTAGGGATCTGGAAGTTGATACTGGAATCTGCTCATGGTGATTTCCAGTTTTTCACAGTAACTGATTTTTCAAAGTAACTATCAAGTAATATGAATGTAATTATTGTGAAATTTTATTTTATTTATTTACTGGATTTTCTACCCACTCTGATCAGAAGACTCTCAACAGTTTACATTGTAGTCATCAAGTACACTAAAATGTCCATGCTATAATAAAAATATAACTTTAAAACTAAAACTACAAAAAAAATAAAAACACAATAAAATGGAAACTGCTTGAATTTCAAAGGTGGGAGGAGTAGTTCAGAGTGAGGTGCAGCAATAGAGAAGTGAGTCTCCAACACACTTATCTAATTTTTCCCGAAATTGGAAAACAGCAGCAGGCTCTCCCAGAATGTATGTCTTGGGTAGGTCAAAACTAATTGAAGAAGGCAGTCCTGGAAACACCTTTTCACTACTCAATAGATGCAGCACAAAAAGTGCAGGAAAAAAAAAATCAGGTAAATAATTTCCATAGAGAGCCAGTTTGGTGTAGTGGTGAAGACACCAGGCTAGAAACCGGGAGACCATGAGTTCTAGTCCCGCCTTAGGCACAAAACCAGTTGGGTAATCTTGGGCCAGTCACTCTCTCTCAGCTCTAGGAAGTAGGCAATGGCAACCATTTCTGAAAATCTTGCCAAGAAAACTGTGGGGACTTGTCCAGGCATTGCCAAGAGTCAACATTGACTCAAAGCCTCACCACCACCAAAAAATGCCATTTCTGCCCTGTTCTGAAACAATTTACAGAAACTATATTGCAAGATCTAAAAGCAAACTGAGGACTAGAAATATAATTGCCAATTACACTTCATGAACAAAATAAAAACACAGTAATATTTATGAATCTGGAACAGGATAAAGTGAGAAGGGTCTGCCATCCCCTAATGGAGAAGCAACCTGTCTTCAGGAGGTACATTGGCCATATAAAGATGATGCTGATCACAGCTTCTACTTATTTACCTGTAAAACATATATATGTTGCTCTGGTGTCTGAATATAAGATATTTGTAAGATTTTTTATAAAAATTAAGACAGCTAGAAACAAATTTTTACTTTGAAAGCAAATGCATGATTCTTTGAAATAGCAGGTTCTAAATTAGTTAGAAGAAACTTAACCCATCTTCAAACATTTAAATTTAAATTCCTGTTTCTGAGTTAATTAAGTAGATAATCATTCCAGTATTTGTTTCTTTCTTTTTTTTCCTGGTGGTAACATCTGCTTTTCTTTAGGTATTACATTTTCACATTTCACCAATCTGACTCAAGCTGGTGAAAAACATGGGTTGTTTGCCTTATTACAGGAGACTTTTTAAACAGCATAATGTACTTTTCCTCTTTTATTGTTGTCACAATGAAAAAAGAAAAAAACTACAAAAAAGCAGGGACAGAAAGATAAATGAAGGATAAACTTTGCATCCTGCCACCTTTCAGTGTTGAACTGTGCATTACAAACAGAAAGCATATTTGTGCAGACTTCCAGCTATTATTAATTCTAAAGTGGAGAGATTTTGGAACATTCTGTTTTAATCTTCTGTTAATATAAATATACTTTGCATTCTTCCCATCAAGATAAAGTAAAATCTCTGCCTTATAGTTTAGCTATATATTAAATCAGACCTTTCCATATTATTCAAAGTACAAACCCTTTTCCTTTATCTCTTGGATTTGGGGAACATTTGTCTGTACAGAATGTTCCATTACCCAATGTCACAGCACTAATACTATTTAGCCAACAGCTAAAGAATAATGCATGTTACGAAGAACAGTTTATCTTGTTTGGTTATTGACTAATTAAACAGAGACTGCCACTGATTATTTACCTTGTCTCTGCAGACACATCTACGTGGTTGATGAGAGAGAAATAAAGCCATAGTAGAATACACATTCATTCTAAAGCTATATGCATGGTTGCTTAGAAATGAAAATTTGTTTAGCTTTTGCCATTTGCTTTGTCTTCACTCAACAATTAACATGAAGTAAAACCTTTCTGGGTTCTCAGCTAGAAAATGCAAGTAACCATTTGCAGCCAACATGAGTGCTGAATTTATTTTCCATACTTGTTGCAAGGACTTTATTCTATTTTATTGTAAGAACCGTAATGGCCACCCAACTCACAAATAGCAACTTGAAGCAGAAAAGAGATATCCTCTGAGTATTCCATCTAGGCATCTGCATACCTAACTTCAATTGAAGAGCAGTTATTTGCCTTGCATTAAGCTAGTAATTATTGCTACTGTCACTGGAAAAAATGAATGGCTTGTGAAACAACATTACTAAGAAATTCCTAATGAAAAGTTGCAGTTATCTCTCTCAAAAAAAATTCAGCAATAAACAGAAAGAGTTGGATGCAGTCCTACTTGAGTTGTTGCACTGCTAGAGACCTAAGTTCAATGTGTTTGTTTTTTTGTTCAATTTATACAGTATAGCTGCTTACTTGCCAATAAACTCTGGAAAGCTAACAATGACTAAAAAAATGAGCTACAAAGGGAAATGATAAAACAATGAAATATAATAAAATAAAACATACTCCACCAGGGTCCAGACACATACAAACTTATATAGCTTTGGGGCCCATTGCCTGGGAGAAGAACAGCCAAATTTAGGGCGGAGGGACATTACCCCATAGGCCAGGCACTGTGACAGAAAAGGTATACCTCCTGGGTCCTATAATGTTTAATTGATAGAACCTAGAGAATGCCAACCCTCTTGGATTTTATAAAATAGGCAGGGATAACTGGAAACCAATGGTCTTGCAAATATCTAGGCCCTATACACTAGATCAGTATTTCTCAAAGTGTGGTCCTAGGACCCCTGGGCTTCCTCAAAGACCCTCTCAGGGGTCCATAAAAATCAAAATTATTTGCCAGCCTATGTTGAAAAATAATACAATATTAAAATCCCATTGAACAATTGTGAGAAGCGGTAGCTGCAGTGACTGCATCAATTTAAATTTCTTTAATACAGTAAATATCAATAAATATAACCCATACAAACAAAAGCTCTTGTGGGGTCCTCCATAATTTTTAAAAGTGGGAAGAGATTCTTAAAAAAGTTTAAGAAACACTGTTCAAAAGCCATCCCTTACTGAAATTACTACTTCAACAAGAATAAATGTCTTGCTTTTTAAAGATAGGCTAATGTGAAGTTATTTTTAACATCTAGTCACATATTTATTTTTAGGGCCTCTTCCAATGTTCTTCTTACTAACACATGAGTAAATTGCAGTTTTGCCTATGTTAAAAAAATCTTATAAGAATATATCTCTGATAGAAACTGCATCCCATTTGTAGAGCAATAATAGTATTAGTAAGAAAATCCTACTTTTAGAGTAAATGCAGCTGAAATCACAGCAGGAGGTATGGAATCCTTAAATTTTTGCTCTTTCCCTGCAGCCCTGCAATTTGTACAATAACATAATTTACAAAAATGTATCACTTTTGGTAATAGTAATTGCAAGAGAATAGCCTTAAATTAGCATTATTTGCCACATTAAGGCCCTGATCTGAATCATATCCACTGATCTTACACAGGGGATCAGGGAAAAAAATATCATGGCCAATAATTTTGACTTTAAAGCAACATGTAATTTTGTTCCTAATCATCTTTTTTTCCCCTATCATGTTTACACCTTATCCTTCCTTAATAAGTGTAAGTTTATCTAATTTAATTTTCATAACAGGCCTGCAAATTTGGTGAGGCTTAACAATAATGATTTTCCCAAGACCTTTCAGTAAGCTTTGCCTTGTAGACAATCCTACTCAGGTGCAAGAGAGGATGCCTTTATGAACAAAACCAATGAAGTTTTTGAATTAAGATTTTTATCCCCTAGGTGACATCATTCCAGAAATATAGGCTATGTAACTCATGCTAACAGTTTAGCATTCGGCCTATGAAAAAAGAAAAGATCTTTTAAAAAGTTCTCAGATAAGGAAGATAGCTCCAAGGCTCCAAGAAAAGCTAATGCCTGATAACAGAAGGGAAGATGCTAACATAATTTAAAAAGAATATTTATTTTTTAAATAATAACCATGACATTTATGTGGATTAAAAGAGAGTCTAGACAGTCTAGCCACATCAGAATGAAATTCTATTGTGGCTTCTGAGTGAGGTGTTATGGCTGGTTAGACATCTCTGTGAGTGGCTTTGCAAGTGGAGACAGCACAGCAGTGGAATCACCAGCCAGGAGACGGTTCTGGCTGACAGAAATTTCTCCTCAGGAAGGAGAAATCGGGGGATTACCCACTTGCGCTCTGGAAGAGCTGCTCCTCACAAGGAGGCTGCAGGAATTTAGTTTCTTCTGGTCAATTGTGGAGGGCTTAATGACGCTGGAGTTTGCCAGTCAGAAATGATCGGCGCTCCAGCGGTTTGGGCCCAGCTCCGTGGGACAGGGTGAGCTCCTGTCCCTTGTCCTAGCTCCTTGCCCACCCAGCAGTTCGAAAGCTATTCCATCTGTGAGTAGATAAATGGGTACTCCCGTTTAGATGGGAGGAACCAGCGGTGCTGCGCGGGGGAGCAAAATACCAGTGCTAGCCAAACTCCGAATGCAGCCAGCGTGAGCGACGAGTGATGCGAGCGGTGAGGAAGATCTACGGAGGAGGAAAAGCCCAGATGACCCCCTAGAGACCCTGCTGGTCACACACTGTAACAAGCACTAATTGTATAATTGTAAGATTTGTAAGATTGTAAGATTTCACTGTCTCACTGTTAGAATTATATATATATGTACTTTGTGAGCCACTCAGAGTTCCCCATTGGGGGGAGATGGGCGGACAATAAATCGAATGTATAAATAAATAAAATAAATAAATAAATACCCTAAACTGCTGTGCAGCCTTTATGGACATTTGACTGGCAAAAGTCTCACCTTCTTAATCGCTTTACAATTTAATTACTTTACAACTTAAGAGAGATATTCCAAACAGCAGTGAAGATTAAACATTTATGGTGAATGCCTTCTTTTTGAAATTAAGAAGGGGGGGAGGGGGGAATGCTATCTTAAAGAATTTTAATTTAAAACCAAAAAGCTTAACAAGATTGTGATCTAAGAAAGTTTTAAACAGAAAAAGGGGGACAGTGATTTTAAAAAGCAGAAGAAACTATTCTTTCTGACAAAAGTGCCTTTGAAAATAGTAAAATTAATTAGACTAACAGACTAGACAGTCATGGGAATGTTGACTGTTTATTTTTAAGGATAGTAGTAATTGGTGTTTTTTGCAAAATAAGAAGATAAGGATAATATGAGCTAAGTTGTGAGACTGTAACTACAGAGAGGTAATTGGGACTAAAGTATTTAAGAAAGAGAGAAACAGACCAGAAAAAAAAAGAGTCTACCTTTTACTTTCACCGTAGTAACTGACACACTTTCACTTTTTCACCATGACAACCACAAGGAAAGCTGCCAGATTGGGAGAAGGATGCAGGGGTCCACTAGAAATTACAGATAAGGGCATTTCACAAGATTTATTGCAGAAAATCTTTGAAGAATTTGGCAAAAAGATGACTGCAACAGTTAAGAAGAAAATGAAAGAAGGATTTGAAAGAAGTTAAGGAAATTGAAGAATCTGTAGGGCAAATGGCTGCAGACTTAAAACAAATTACTGACAAAGTGAAAGTTTTGGAAAGTAAGTCAGAAGTTATAAATAGAGAGATGGAGAAGGACTTGGACAATTTGGCATTATTGCAACTGAGAGAAAAAGAATTCTGCTTAAGATTTAAAGGAATTCCAGAACATGGAGAAGACATCAGAGAAATGATTGTTAAGTCTCTGTCTGATTTCCTGGATTGGGAGGAAGATGACACTGCTACAGAGATTGATAAGGCCTATAGGATCAATACACATTTTGCAAATTAAAAAATGTTCCAAGGGATGTCCTTGTGCAGTTTGTCAGGAAGAAGACAAGAGACCAAGTTCTACAGCAGCATTTTAATACTAGACTGAGGATTGATAATACATATGTAATTGTACTTAAGGAAATTCTGGTTAGAATATTACGCAAGAGAAAAGAGTATTTTTTTTCTGATAGAAAAACAAAAGAAAATTCCACTTAGATGGGTTAAGTTGGAAGAGGTGATTTTTACTTTTAAACAACAGTGATTTAGGTTGAATTCTGTACAGAAAACAAGAGATATTTGAAAAAAATAAATAAAGAAGAATTGGAGGAAACACAAAGGGAAGAGAGAATGACAGATGAGACTAAACAAATGCTACAACAGACATGAGATATGGAAGAGTATTCCACATTGGGCCCTGCAGGTATTGACTTTTCCAAAATCTTGGCCTAAATATGGATTATTAGGCAACCTGTAACTCAATGGGTCATCATTTCAGAGATATTTCCTTATCCAAACTGAGAAACAGAATGACCAAGGGCAAATAAGCAGTGGATGACTTGCTGTCAGCTTCCCCATTGACTTTGCTTGTGGGAAACTGTCAAGGAGCATCAAAAATCTTCCTTCCTTCCTTCCTTTTTCTTTTCCTTTCTTCCTTTTCCTTTCTCCCTCCCTTCCTCCTTCCCTCCCTCCCTACTCTTTCTTTCCTTCCTTCCTCCCTTCCTTTCCACATACAGTATAATATAGGCTTGCCCTATTAGCCCTCCCCTCACAACTCTCAGGAGAGCTGTAGTAAAGCCGCCGCCTCCTCCTCAGTTGACCCACGGAATTGCTTGTCACCTTGTTGAGGGGAGCTGGAATAAAGGGAGGAAAAGGGCTCACCCATTGACTGCCAGCAACCTCCAGCCAGCCCTACCTCACCAGCAGGCATCTAGGTCTCTCCCTCATCCTTCCCTCAACACCCACTGCTATTAAGAGATTTCAGATTTCTGCCTCATTTCCAAAGCAGCCAGCTGCCACTCACCTGTTGGGCCTTGCCGCCAGTCAACTGGGTGCAGAGACCAGAAGAGAGGTGGGAAAGAGATTGGCAATATGCCCATGATGATCACATGAGCTGGGCTGACAACAGCAGTGCATCAGCACAGCAGTGCTGAAGCGGCCACAAATTTCCCAAATTTCAATCCCACCAGAGTAATGGGTCTCGGATTTTGGATGCATTCTGTAAATTAGCCCATTTGAGGTACCTTCGTTCAAAAATTGTTGCCCTATGACACCATTTCACCCAGCTGAAGGTTATAGACATGAGAGTTTAAGTAATATATAGATTGATGCTTAGTGTGGAATATAAATGGGGCAAATGCCTCTCAAAAGAGGGGGGGGAAATTCATTATTTGAAAAAGTTAAAACAAGATGTGATTTGCATACAAGAAACAAATATTAGGGGGGAAAGATGTAAAATATTTAAGTATGAAAAATCTGGGAGAGGAATTTATTTCAGCAGGATTGAAAAAAGAAAAATGGAGTTGTTATGTATATAAATTCCCAACTATATCCAAAACTTATATTGACTGATTATGGTAGATATGTTGGAGTGGAAGTAAATCTACAGGGACCTAAGACTTTGATACTGGGAATTTATGTCTCAAATAAAGATAAAGCAGCATTTTGCAAAGGACTTATGAATAAACTATTGAATTTTACACATGAAAATTGGTGTCTCCTGGGGGATTGGAATGGAGGGGTTTCTCCACAAAAGATAGAACGTCTGAGAAAAATATTAAAACAACACAGGGTAAATTACCAACATTTTTTTTAATTTAATGGATAATTTGGAGCTTGTTGATACATGGAGACATAAAAAGAAGAAATTAAAGGAATTTTTTGAGAATAATCTTAATAAAAGCACAGAGATTTTTTTTGTTTTGTGTTCTGGAATATATGAACCTTGGAGATAATTTTATTAAATGAGTAAGATCAATTTATACTTCTCAGAAAGCATAAATAATTGTTAATGGGGACTTAAATCCTTGTGAAATTCAAAAAGGGACAAGACATGGATATCCACTGTCTCCACTTTTGTTCATTTTGGTTCTTAAGTTATTGAATAGAGACATAAGACAAGATGAGAGAATTATGGGAGTTAAGATTAAAAAAGAAACTTATAAATTAAGGGCATTTGCAAATGATTTGGCATTAATTTTAGAAAATCCACTAAAAGGAATAGAAAAAATGGGAAAATTAAAGGACTTTGGTACGTTAGCAGGTTTTCAGGTTAATATTCAGAAGACAAAGATAATAACAACAATACGACATTAGAAGATCAGATAGAACTGATGGAGAAAACTGGTTTTAAGATTGAGGGGAAAAGGGGAAAATACTTGGGTATTACTATGAGAAATATGAATTTTATTTACTTATTTAAATTTCAAATTTAGATACTGCCCATCTCATGAAGAAGTGACTCTGGGCGGTTCACAATAAAACAACAATAAATATTAATTAAAATACAATAAGAACAGTATAAAAATACAGTAAAAACCAAACTCATACACAAATATTAATATCTTCCAAGATGTTGATGATCAGTAAGATGTTAACATATGGAAGCTGTATGTTATTTCAAAATAATTATATAAAGACATGGAATGAAATTAAGAAGGACATGTTAAGATGGGAGAAATTAGAATTGTCATTGTTGGGGAGAATCTCTGTGATTAAAATAAATGTTTTGCCAAGAATGATGTTTTTGTTTCAGACAATACCTGCTTTGGCAACTGATGTATCATGTAAACTATGGCAAAAATATATACCTAAATTTATATGGCAAGGGAAAAAAACACGAGTTAAATATAAAGTCTTACAAAATACAAAGGAAAGAGGAGGACTGGGTTTACTAGATTTGAAATTGTATTTTGCTGTTTGTTGTTTGGTCAGGATAAAAGAATGGATGTTGCTGAGAAGAGACTTTTACAGTTAGAAGGTCATGATTTAAGGTTCAGATAGATTGAATAAATTATAGAAAGAAGGGTAATATGGTGTAATTTTAGATATGAGTACAAATATATTTTAACCTAACTGCTGTGAAGAATATCAGAAGCCTCTTTATCTATTTTTTCTTTCTTTTCTATTTTTCTTCAACTCTTTTTTCTTTTCTTGCACTTTTTGTTTTGATTTCTTTCTTTTTCTTTCTCTTCCCTACTTTTTATTAGTTTGTGTTACTTTTTATCTTCTTGTTTAAAAGTTTTAATAAAAAATATATTAAAAGTAGCTGGCATTGTGTACAGGAATATCTGCACAGTGTATGGGCGGATGGGAGATTCCACAGAAGGTTGTGGAGAATAACAGGGCTAAGATCCTGTGGGACTTCCAGATCCAGACAGACAGACAGGTACTGGCCACTCAACCAGACATTGTGGTAGTAGACAAAGACCAGAAGACAGCAATGGTGATAGATGTAGCAGTGCCAAGTGACAACATCAGGAAGGAGCATGAGAAGCTGGAGAAGTACCAGGGCCAGAAGGAGGAACTAAAGAAGATGTGGAAAGTAAAGGTCAAAGTGGTCCCAGTGGTGGTAGGAGCACTTGGGGCTGTGACTCCTAAGCTGGGAGAGTGGCTTCAACAGAGCCCAGGAACAACATCAGAGCTCTCTGTCCAGAAGAGTGCAGTGCTAGGAACAGCTAAGATACTGCGCAGAACCCTCAAACTCCCAGGCCTCTGGTAGAGGACCCGAGATTGAGGAAGACACATACCACCCATAAGGGTTAGAAGGGAATGTATTATATATAATGAAATTCTGTTGTTAATATTGTTTTCCTGTGTTCCTGCTGAATTTTGATTTAACTGCCCAGTGGCAAAATGGAGGACATTTGGAATACTTTATCTGCAGACCTCCATGGATTTCAGAGTATGGGTGCATAGCCAGAAGCGTTCCAGATGTTTTGGACTTTGCTCCAGAGGTTCCTTTTTGAAATCTATTAACTCTTTTGTTTGTGCAACATTCATTACTGTGGATAAACCTTTGACATTTGTAGTGTGGCAGTAGAACAACAGGCATAAGAATCATACAGCTGTTTCATACTACTGGAGGAATTGAAATCTTCCCCCAGTTAAAACTGAAGTTGTGGGTATAACATTCTGCACAATGGAACAGAAATCCTGCCTTAATGCATACAGTTTGAAAATACAACTGGAAGATAGAATTGCTCCATAATGGAGTAAACTACACCAAGATGTAAACACTCCCAAATGTATGGGTATTAAACAATGATTTCAATCAGTTCTTCAACTCATCATTTTCAAATATCTCCTAAGAAACGCATTAGTGCTTGAATCTCTTGGGCATAACTAACTGGCAGTTAGGAAGGAAATTAGTATATAATGTATTCCTCCCACACTATATCTTCAAAGGAAAGCAAAAAACAAAACATGTTTTTCTCCCACATACCATTTCAATTCCACAGTCATTCAACATTTTACTGGCTTTTTCAGAGCTTGGGATTAGAAAGTAATGTGCAGAAAATGACTTATAGAGGAGGAAACTAATTACAATTGCTGAACTCTACCAAATGGAGATTTCTCCCAAGATGCTTCAGTAAAGTTTCAGCCTTACAACATGTACACAAACCACAGAGCAAGACAGCGGCTGGAAGATGAAAGCTTGATTAACTTTGCTTCAGAATAAATATATCTCATAATGAGTTTCTGCTGAATACACATCATAAAACTAGACCCACTATACACTGAGACTAATCTAGAATCTCTTTTCAAAGAATACGTAAACAAGAATAATCGCCTTTTCCTACAAGTGCAAAAAGAGAATCTATGACTGGCTTAATATAGAGACTTCTTCCAGGAGAAATGCTTGTAGTGTGACATATTCACTGTTTTGTTACCACTGGTTGTTTGTTTGTCTGTTTTGTTACCACTGGTTGTTTGTTTTAATATAAGTTACAATCAGGGTATACAACATTATGTACATCTATTATATGCATGCAAGGTGGATGAACTCAATTACAGTGGCACACAACTGATGGGTGTATGTTTGGAAGTCCTGAAGATTGGGTTGGGAACAGATCCTCCTGGAGAAAAATCTAACTATGTGGTCACTAAGAGTCAACACTGATTTGATTGCATATAATCAATCCATTAATTATATGCATGATTTGGGGACCTCATTGGCTGAGAGTTCTGGGAATTGTAGTCCAACTTGTGTGGAAAGCATCAGGTTGGATATGTTTGGGGTATATAATCTCTCTATTCTATCTATACCATTAAAAAAAAGATACTGTTGAGTAGGCAAAGAGAGGATATTCCTTCCTTCTTTTTTCCTTGGTAGGAACTGGCATTTCCAGCCACTTAATTCACTGCTTCTTTTACTAGTTCTTTTACTGAGAAATGAGGTCTTTGACATCAGCACAGAAAGCGGCCACTTTGCAGTTTTCATATTCAGCTGTGTGCTGTTTTAGTGACTATAAGTTACTACGATTCTGATGAAACAGACCTGTATGGATTAATTGCCTTATTTCTAAATAACAGATCTTATACTACATAAAATAGTTTTAGACCTGATGGTGGACAATAGGAGAATCAGATTTTATTGATCAATTATAGGAGTTCTCCTTCCCTGCACGGTTGACGGGCAGTAAATTTGCTCTGGTCTGAATCTCTTATTATTGTTAGCAGCATATTTTTCACGCTTTTCAACACAATTCCCCAGCTCTGACATGTAAAGACTGCATTCACAAACACTCTTAACCATATTACTGAATTAACTCTTTTTCTGCACTCCCACAATGCATTGAAACAGACACTAACCAAATAGATGGGTTCAGTCAACATACCAAATCTCTCTCACACACAAACCAAAATTTAAACTGTAAGCAATATTAACAATAACTGCAAATATAGCTAGTTGGTCTTTAGCTGCCCTGGTTGTGCGAACACAGCCAAAGTGAGCCAAGCAGGGGGTGGGGAAGGGAAAGCAGGTATGTTTCTCCTTCTTTAAAAATAAATCCTCTGATATTCTTACGTTGCTGCAAAGGAGCATTCTGCTGATCTCTCCCTTGCCTAATGGCATGGGACCCTCCAGCAATCAACCTAAATTTAACTTGAAGTGCAGTGAGGTAATGCTCAGAACTGAGAAAATTGCCTTTCCCTTCACCAAAGATCTCTCTTCTGAAAAGCTTGGAATCTTGGAATTCCAATAACCACACAGAGATCATGAATATATGTTTGTAATAATCAGATAGATAGATAGATAGATAGATAGATAGATAGATAGATAGATAGATAGAGGTGGTAGCACCAAGTTAATCTCAATCTGATCTCAAAAAAATGGATAGTACTGGGAAGGAAGGCCATCAGGGCAAGAGGCTAGACTGGGAAGTTGGAAAACCTTCTGCTTCCATACTGTTGCAAAAATAAATTAATAAATAAAAATACATGGACACATCTATAAAGACAGCAATTTCCACCACAAATTATGCTGATACTTATACTGATGGCACTCTATAATTGCTGCAATGATGTACTTGTGACCGATGTCTGATGCAAGTATATAAGTTATGACATTTTCATACAATGTATTCATGCATGTTTCATTATTTACTCTCCTTTGCTCCTCCCCCCCCCCCCCCCCGTGCTCATACCTGAGACATCAGGAGCTGAAAGAGGGATAAGGATGTTGTGAAATTATACTTCATTAGAATTGCTCTACAGTATGTTAAAATTAGAAGTGAAACGACCCATTTCAAAGCTGATTTGGGGAACCCTTCCAAGACCCCACCCTCTTAATCTTCCAGAAGGCCACAAAGAGCTGGCTCTTCCCCCAAGCACTGGAGTAGGGTGAGGTTGGAGCCTGAAGACAGAGCTGTTGGTTGTTTTTATTATTTTTAAATAATAAAAGGAGCATAAAATAATTAAAGGAGATTGGTTGTGGTGTTTTTTGTTTTTATTATTTTTATGGTGTTTTGGTTTTATACATCATTGTTTTTTTTAAGATGAGCATGAATATAAGTCTTATAAATAAATAAATAAATTCTGGGATGAAAGCCATAAAGGAAAGAATTAAGCTAGTAATGCTGGTTCACAGAGTCAAATTCCTAGATTCTTTTTAAAAAATCAGAGCACTCAGCATTTTTGAGCTGACTATTATCACTGGTCTATGGGAGGCTTCATTCCAAAAAGTTGTTGGTGTCAGGACAAAATCTAAATGTGATTTAATTTCAGTAATATTTAATTAGAATAAAGACCACTACTATTTATATGGATTTAATATTTTTACTGTTCTATTATATTATCAGTTACAATTCAGCAGGAACTTTGAGGTGGCGCATCTACCTTTGGATATACGAATTGTAAGTCCAACTTCAGGTAGAAGAGCTTTGTTGGAGAACATAAAATAGCTAACAACAGAAATGCCTGTCAAACAATGTGGTAGGGAGAGGCATCTTCAAAGTTAAACCATTTGCACATTGAATAACAAAATGCAGAATGGGGGTAAAGTACTTGTGCTATTATTCTTCTGTCCCCATTGTTAATATATTTTCTTGGATTATGAAAAAAATAGAAGGAATTACTGAATAAATTATTATGAACGATGACACTGCATGAATAATGTGAGCCATGGCAATTACACAATAAACACTTATTTGAAAACAGCCTGAATTAGGTCACTGATTTATATTGTGTTGCAATGACCAGTTTGGTATCTCTCACAGTTAAGGGGTGTGTGTGTGTGTGTGTGTGTGTGTGTGTGTGTGAGTGTGTGTCTGTATGTGTGTTTTTAATTTGTTTTGCTTTGCTTTTTCTCTTCTATGCTTTCTATGCTGGCAAATTAGTTCCATACATTGGAAGCATGGGGAAAAAAATAATATCTGGAGCAAAACCTAACTGCTTTCCCTTGTTCAATAATGCATTTTCCTCTCAATCTCACCTAATTACCATAATAACTGCTCGAGTCTTCACCTGAGGGCACATTCTCAAGGTCATATCTTTACCTCAGGAATTAAGAACTATAAAAATAGTATCCCTTTTTTCCTTAAAAAAAAAAAGCCTTAAACTTCATCTAACAAAAGAAATATGCCAGGATATAAAGAGGTAAACATCCTGTATGACAGCCTTTTACATTTGTCATGGAGGAAAATCTATCTATATGGTTGCTAAAAGTCAGAACCGACTTGATGGCACATAATCACTCAATTTTACATTTGACTTTGGCTAACATGTACTCAACAGATACAGTGACTTAGTTTAGATTGGAATTCTGAACCAGTAATGTTAGCTCTTCTACTGCTAAATTCTAGTATTATATTCATTAAGGTTGAAATGGAAATAGGTTCTGACTTCTTTCCTTTGAATCAGCCAGAGAATAGATTGAATTCTTTATTTCTAACACTTACACTTTCAGAGGCAGGCATCCACATACAAGATGGTATTCTCTAATCAATCCAGCTCAGAGATTTAAACATACAAATGGATGTAATACATTAATCCTTGAGAATACGTCCCAAGTTAATTTGGAAATTGGTGAGAATAACTGGTATAATTATATGAGGCTGTAATTCCATGCACACTTACCTATTCCTGAAGCACATTGCTTCTGAAAATGTATAGGATTGAACTATGAATTTCTGAAAATATATTAAATTGTAATGTCAGGATTTTTTCCCCTTTTAATGGCCAAATGATATGTTCAAAGTAAAGATCTACATTCATTCATGGAGGAATTCTAGTTCTAAATATTGCTGGTGCATGAAACTTCTTTGAAATTCTCTATGACAATGTTTTGGAATCTTCAATTTGTACTTCAGATAGGAAGAGCCTTCAGTCACATCTTTGAACAGCGTATATGCAACTTGCAAACTATAATAGTAATAATGGTTTTTCTGGTGAGTGGAATGTGTGTGTTTGGGAGTTTGTGTATAACTTAAAAAAAGCAATGTAAATGATTTTGCATTTCTCCTTTCAATACATTGGTAAAAGTAAAACCTCTTACATTCATATGGCTTACATCTATGGTCATCTACATTCACATGGGTTTGTAGCTTAAATTAATTAAGAGATATCTTAAAGATTTTTACATATTTGGCAATTATATTTTCTAATTCGGGTTACATCTAAATGACTGCAAGCTATGAATGTTATCAAAATATTTTTTTCAGCTAAGCAACAGGGTTCTGATGCAATTATAAGCCTTACTGGGTCCTGTGACTAAATGAATATAAAGACATGTTTAAGCCAATTATATAAAATATAGATGCCAACAGGCATGGATAACATTATAGAGATCAATATGCATCACTCTGCCTTGTGCTACTTGTATTTATAACATTTATTCATTGGCTTAGATCTGCACATGATCATGCCTACTAAGAGCAGGCAAATAATAAATAAAACAAACAATAAAAGGGGCTATTTGGCTCTGTCAAGAAAGCCACAAGATGTTAAATTTAGCCCCAATCAGGCATAGTCATGCACTAATTCCACGCATCAGTTATGCTATGAGAGCATCAAAACCTACTCAATTATGCTGCCTCACATACCTTTCAGTGATCCTTCTGCTGTAAGACAGTTACAAAAATAGGCCTTTGCCGCTTTGCAAATAATCAAGAAAATGTGATATGGAAAATGTGGAAGCACATGTCTGACTTTTTAAAGCAGCCAAATCATTTGTCCCATATGAGCCTAAAAGAAGCTTAAATGCTTTATGAAGGTGTTCACTCATACTTCTGTTTCACCTCTTCTCAATCATTCTTGAACCAGCACAAACCTAATGGAAATGGATAAAATGTTATATAATTAATCAAATGTATCACAATTAAGTAAAATTGTGTTTTAATGTTTTAATTATACCAGTAATCAAATTCAAGACTCCCAGATTTTGGGGTATTCACCCAGTTAGCCACTAACTTAGTAATATGTCCTACCAGTGGTTTCTCCCATTACATATTATTTTCAAAAGCTACCATTTGGGGAAATACGGAGTCTCTGCCAGTTACTCCCAGGTAGTGCTTGGTATCCCATGAACCAAAAAAGTCTGTCCCATCTGGATTGAACCCAGGATATTCACATGCGCACACACATATAGACAGTAGCAAATTATTACATAAGATTCATAACTCCTACTTTTGCCTTTCCTACAAAGTCAAATAAAATAATACGCCTAACATTTATTTTTAGTAGCAAGACATGACATAACTTAATCGTATGTTTAAAGTGTCATGTCACTATTTCAGAATTATTGATGTTACTAATGTCTTAACCTTTTTCTCTACAAGGAGAAAAACAGTTGCAATTTTGTTGAACTAAGTGTCCTTCAAATATTTCTTTGAACTATTGCATAAAAATCATGCAATCTTCCAGGGTATCTACTGTTGATATTCTATGATGGGAGATAAATTAGGCAGAACTTAAACTATAAATCCAAGTCCCATTATGCCAATGAATTATCGAACATCATTGACAGTAACAAAGTATATACAGGTAGTCCCCAGTTTAAGAATGAGTTTTGCTCCCAAGGTCTGTCCTTAAGTCAAATGTGTATGTAAGCTGGAATAGTATTATTGTATAATACTGTATAAGTAGTATAGTGTAATTAACTTGAACCATTGTGTATTTAATTCAAATTTTGTTACAATAGGCTCCGTTCTTAACTATGGGCCATCCCTAAACCGGGAGTTCTTAACCTGGCGACTACCTGTATTAAGAGTTTCATTGTTTTCACTGAGTTATTATTTTTGGAATGAATGGAAAATGAATGGAAAAATGAAACATATATATCATGTCCTTAAAACCATTAAGGAATCAATTCTGCAATATAACTTTGGTTGTCTGGCTGTTATTTAACTAATAATAATATCACTGTAACTCTATGAATGGGGTACAGTCTAGAGTAAAGCCATCTGAATTAAGTAAACCATTTGTATATTTTTAATGTCTGTTGACCTTCATAGGTCAAATCACCCAAGTATTTATGAAGAGCAAATATTGAAGCTGATTCAAATATTGAATTTTGGTACAAAATAATAAATCCTTATCTTCCTGTTTCAGATATATTAAAGTGTTTTCAGATAAAATGGCCTAGTTTATCTATATGCCTCTTTGGGCATTCCACATCATGCAATGAGCATTGAAGAATATGGGAGTTAAAAGCTGAGATCCAACACATATGAAGGGCACTAAACTCAGTGCTACTATAGAAACTAACACGTTGGGCTAAGTGACATTAAATGTAGTCAGATAATGAAAATGGGTAAATCATATACTTTCAGTTGATCCAAGCTGGGGTTTACATAGATGTGTAAATAATATACCATGCAAGATTTAAAGTTTCAGTTTAAGGGTTCAATGTATAAATCAAGTACTGTACACTTTAATTCATTCTTATACATTATAAGCATAGCAGACATTACTGTCCCTGCTTCACCTGGTTCTTTTCACAGTAACATTTTATGTGATTTCCACTGAAGTGTAAATAACGTCATTAATTATTTGTTTTAAAAAAGTTTACTTGATACACATTTGTTTTAAACTGAATGTCGTGATTTTTGGAGTCCATTGTACTAGCCTTCTGTTTCCTTTTGCCAGCAAAAACAGTAAAACAATCCCCGTTTCTTTAGAATGTACATATATACTTGACAGAATATGTTTGTAACAAGGCAGTACTATGCCAAGTGCATTTTATATTGAAGAATAAATATACCAAAGGAACATGATCAAAATATTTCCCAGCTACTGCTAATGAAGGCCCCTTTGATTCAGCTATCAGGACTTCAAACCATTGATAATGCTGCTGTCCAATTTATTATTTTCCTTTTAAACTATATAAATTGGTTACTATCACAATATATGATGCAAATTCCAGAAATAAACTCTTGTTTACCTAGGTCTTTTTGCTGTACAGCACCTGTTAAGCTTCACTTCTGTCCACTTCTAAACATGAACATCTGGTCTGCCACAGAAGACTATGGCAGTAATGCTTGCTCACAGCCTGCTGGTTATATTTATGCAGTTTGGTGATCCACATTTGTTTTGCTAGTAAATTCATGCATGTGTGATTCCATCTTTTTCATATACCCCACACAAAGGATTAAATATAGTTTTTTAAAAAGACATATAAATAAATAAAAAAACATATAAAACATCAACAATTCCTCCCTCAAAAAATTTGCAATAAAAAATATGCAACAGCACATTGACCTTCCCAAATGAATTCCAATTAGTCTAAAATGAAGTGGAAAGTGGAAAGACTCTCTTTAAACATGTAATCAGGATGAGAAAATAAAATTATGCCAAGGAAGGGAGCTTCCTCTTTTGGAAGGCTCCCACTTTTGGCAATTTCATGTTTATATTACGACTTTAATTTTTATTTTTATGTTGTGTTTGAACCTTGGTGTCCTTTATGAATTGACAGTTTTTCTTCCATTGCCTTAATCCTGATAGATACTGAGTTTCAGCAATACCACAAGAGAATCAGTCTCCCTACAATAAATACTTTCCTCCTAAAAGATGACAGCACCTCATGTTAAAAGGGGTAAACAAGTCCCCCCCCCCCCCTCAGGCAGCTACAAGTGGTGAATTACTTCATTTGGAAAATGAACACATCCAGTTTTATTTCTGCAGAATAAAACATTTAAAAGCCCATCTGCCTCTTGTAACTTTGGTGGGGAGAAAAACCAACGGATACTCTATGCTAATTTTGCAGATTATTTCAGGTTTAAGGGCTACAGCACTAAACAGCTTGCAAAGATATGTCAACATTCTTTGAATGTGCAATGGATTCTCTAATGTAAGAAGGTAAGACATATTTACAACAGTGATTCTGCAACAATTTAAAATTGTATTTCTGGGAAACTACATAATGTTAACCTTTTGCAATACCAGATGTTTTTTGTTGACAGTCTCTATTTTTCAGAATTCCTGTAGTTGCAAAGAGAACCAGAAGTACAGCAATATTAAATATGTTTTCTGTTAAATATGGGGAAAGTTTACTATATGAGTTACTTTATCTAAGTGTGCTCATGTATGGAGTAAACAAACCCCTGCATACATAAGTCAAAATGTGCAGAAGCATAACCTTAAGGCCATATCCACATAGCTACTGTACTGTGTTTTCCTCCCATCTAGAACCAGCAGGAAATCAGGAAATCCTAAATCTTGAGGGACCCAACAACATGCTCCCTGGGCACCGGAATAAGTCCAAGCTCTTCTGCTCTTTACTATGCACCATTCCAGGGGCCCTCACTGGTAGTTCCCTGGGCTAAATTCAAATCCTACCCAACATCATCCACCATATTAAAGGCCTTCTTCAACTGGCCACAACATTACTGGCATGGAGCATGTTACTTAAGACCACTACTCCAAAATACATTAATGCATACTCCATTGCTACAATAGCATCTTGAAGCAGGATATTGGAGAAAACACTATTTCCAGAGCATAGCACCTTAAGATGTCCTCAGACTGCTCAGGAGGACTCTGAGATATAGGTGGAAACAGGTGGACATGTCCTCAGGAAACAGTTGGTGGCCCTTTTTTCAGCGAGTGAGAAGGTTGTGTGGTCCACTCTGTATCACAAATGATAGCAAGGCATTCCCTTTCAGAATCTCACTGACTCTAACACAGGTTCTGTCTGGATGACTGGGAGGAATATTGAAAAGAAACCATAAGCTAGATAATAGCTTCCTGAGTTTACAAACTAGAGCCTTTCTTTTTACCAGCACATAAGTCATGTACTAATGGTAAAGACTCTAGCATAAAATCCTTCAACATTTTGCTTCATCATTTTTGTCCCAGGTAAACTGTGAGAAGATGCAAAGAGTTTGCCATTGCCATACTAAAGGATCCACACATTTAGGAATGCAAGTATTCAAACATCGTTCTGATTAAATTTGTAGTGGCTACTCACTGATAGGTAAATGCAGTCAAAGGGAACATAGTCATCCCTAGTTATTCCTCATTCAGCAGATATAGCAATAAGAGATAAGCAAGGCTTGGTATGAGTAGATCAAAGAGATAAAAAGATTGAATAGATCACGCAAAGGAAAAACACTCCCCAACTCCCCTGAGCAAGCCACATGGTGACATCAATGGATCTGCTTTACTATTTTTGTGACACTAGCTAAAGTAATCCAACTATATGACAGGAATAACCCCTTTCATTTCTTTGATACTCAGTTTGGCATTGCTTAATGCCATATTATAAACCCTGTCCCCAAACCTTAAAGTATTACAAACAGTAGAAAATAAATGGAAAACCATTGCATTTCATCAAATGTCTGCACTGTTTTGAGCTAGTTGTTTGTTGCATCCTTTGCTGGCCACACACAAGACCCACCCACCCCCATCTAAAGTTGCTACTGACTAGATAGTTGTGTTATATCAACATCAATTTCATCATTGTTGGCCTCCACCCAGGGTGGCACATCTGAACTTGGTGAACTAAATGTTCTGAATGGCTAACCCAGATGTCTGAGTAATTGCTTTGTTGAGTCAGACCATTGCCTTATACACTTCCTCACTGTCTATATTGATTGATAACAATCTCTACATTTCATACAGCAATCTTCCCAGCTCTTTTTAATGGAACCTAAGATATTAATGTGTGTGTGTGTGTGTGTGTGTATAATTAGGGCTATGCATGTTTTGCAAATGTTTCAGAAGAGGTGCTTCAGAAAGCACAAGAGCACATGCAGAGCACCTGTTTAAAGCAGCTGCTTTACTTAGTGAAGTCATGATTCACATACATAAAGGATCTTCTTATAAAACCTGTAATTATGTTTACTGATTCAAGTTAGAAACTGGAGATCACATATCAAATCATTGTTGTTATATCAGTAGTATCAGATTAGCTCTACAAGTTTAAGGAACACCTTTTATATTCAAAAGCCATTTGTTAAATGTATTGTTTAAGATTTTAAAAAAAACCTGTTAAGGTGATTACAATTAATTGAAGCTGAAGATAAAATATCGTGCCTATTCTGTAATTCAGCACCAGCAAATATATGGATCCTTCATGAATCACAGTACAGTAAGTAAGAATTGTAGTAGATGACTTAATAAATGGAAGCTGTGTAATTTAGTGTCCTGCAGATATTTCTCAGTGAAGGCATTAAATGGGCAAATGGAAACTAATAGAAAGTAAGAAAATGAAAGGTCAGTCTTACAAGTAAAAACTACTTCATTGAGCTGCTAAGTAATATTTTGATAGTTGGAATTTCAAAGCCTCAGGTAAACAAGAAATATGGATGGCAACACTACATGATTTTATATGTGTGTGTGTATGTTTCACAGAATAATACCAATATAATGGCTACCCACAATCATTTTGGGCTACCCAATTCTTCCTTGGTTAATCCAGTTTTGAGTTGCCTGAAGAAGCTAATCCTTGGGAATCCAGAGGAATAGCCTTCAGATCTTTCAGAAGATTGGCTAAACCAGAACCAAGCCACCCTGCATTTTCCTGCCAACTATCAAGACTGACTTCATAGCACAAAATTATTATTATTTACTCTGCAGGTAGATAAAGCCTATGTCTTTCCAACAATAGTTAGCAGCAACTCTCATGAGTTCCTTGTCTCCTATTATCTCCTATTTCTGTTTGCTGCTTAAATGGTAATATTGGCTATATTACCATATTTTTCCATCAATAAGACGCCCCCATGTACAAGACGACCCCCACTTTTCCAACCCAAAATTAAGAAATCAATATTTTAAAGATAGTGCAGAACACATTTTTATTTAGTAATTAGTAAACAAATTGTTTACTAAATTGTTTACTAATTAAATAGTAAATGTAATTAACATTTACCTGATACACTCGGTGGGAGGAGGTCCAAACCGTCTCTCTGCAGCTCTATTTCCATGCTCTTTTGCATAACTGATTACATTCAATCACGAGTGAAACTGCCAATAGCTTGTCTCTGCAAACAGACTTCCTCTAATTGGTTTGTTCAGCATCAGCTGACGTCAGTTACATAAGACTCGTGATTGGAGGAAGTCTGTTTGCAGAGTCAAGCTATTTCACTCGTGATTGGTGGCTAGCAATAGGAGGAAGGCTGTTTGCAGAGACAAAGCATGGGTAGTTTTGCAACTGCACAGTTCTCTCCTCGGCTGACTTCCTTGAATAAGACGCCCTTCAATTTTTAGCGTAAGGATTTTAGAAAAAAGTATTGTTTTATAGTTGGAAAAATATGGTATTGTTATTTTAAATTTTTTATCCCACCTTTATTATTTTTATAAATAACTCAAGTCAGCAAATATACCTAATACTCCTTCCTCCTCCTATTTTCCCCACAACAACAACCCCGTGATGTGAGTTGGATTGAGAGACTGACTGGCCCAAGATCACCCAGCCGGCTTTCATGCCTAAGGCAGGATTAGAACTCACGGTCTCCTGCTTTCTAGCCTGGAGCCTTAATCACTAGACCCAATTGGCTATTCTAATTAATTATTAGAACTAGTTATTCTAATACCAGAGAGAAGGAAAGAAGGTAGAAAGGCAGAGAAATTGCAACCTGACTAAGAAACTTTGTAGGCACTAGACTCAGTCCCTCTTTTCCTCAATCACATGTGTACACAATATAAACACTAAATTCATGGCTTAGTTACACACATTCTATAAGCTGCTACAACTGTCCAACTAAATTATAATGCGTTACATGAAAACCATTTTAAGGAAGGCATTAAAATACCCTTTAAAATATCATTAAAGCTTTTAGTGTAAATCAGAGGGGACTGGTTTATATATCTAAAGCCCAGTATGAATATTGGCAGGATTCTCAAAGACATCTCTTATAATCTTTGCAAGATGGGCTTGTAATAAGAGCGAGACTCATGGCCATCCTCTTATGCTGGAGAACAAAAATATTCATATCACATCACCCAGCCTCCCTAAATTTACTTATTACCTTAAGTGCAGAAGAAGACAAGATGTCATCCCACTGCCCCAGCGAAAGTAAATGGGGTACCATTTACCTTGCCTCAGGCAGCAAAAATTCTTGGAGCTGCAACGTTTTATCTTTTGCTTCTGATAGCAAAAATTTTCCTTGAAACCCAGGTCAGTAAAATATATCCATTTCAAATCATTTATGATTTTTTAAAGCTCTTTATTTCTGCGTAGGTAACATCCTCGCTTAACTGGAAAGAGAAAATAACTTCACACACTGAAAATGAGAGAGATAATGGATTTCTCTTATTTTGCCAATCCTTAATAAATGAGGTTATTTTTCTTTTTTCCCCTCAGGCTTTTGGAATTAGATGTGACACAACACCCTCATAAAATCAGATTGTTCAGAGACCCTGAAATTAGGGAGCCCATCAGCTTTCAGAAATAAAGAATTCATTATCTGCCTGCTAATTACTCAGCACAACAGAAACAGGAGTCCTGTGTGCACAGAGTCTTAGATTTTAAATATGCTGTTAAAGTACCTTAGTGACTGACTGGGAACACAGTGGTTCATGAAAGGTGATAATTAATGACATTTAAAGTATCTCTGCAGGAAAAAAAATGAATTATGGCTTATTTTCTGCTATGGGGAATTAAGTTTAGCTTGGAAATAAGCTGCTGGATTTCTCCGTGATTGGTACCTTTACAGATCTTTGACAATAGTGTTTAGAGGAGGTCTATGTCAGTAAAAATACAGATTTCACGTTCAGCTGTGGACTCCATTCAACTGTTCTGTCCCATAGTGAATAGAATGGGTGGTTCACAGGCTCAATACGGCTGTGTAGGCCTTCCATATGAGTTCTATGTGTAGGTGTCCACATCACCTCGCTGCTAATGTCCCACAGAAGGGAGAAGAGGCACAGACAGTCTCGGGGGGGGGGGGGGTAGAGGCAGATGGGGCAATAACAATGCTAACAATATTCTTTCTAGACTAGATTAGACTTCTATTTGGCACCCTGAGACAAGAGTAATCTTTGTCCTTCTGGTTGAAAAGGGTCTGACACTCTTTTTACTTGGTAACCCTCACTGGAATGGCTCTCGCATTCAGAGCTATAACAGTCTAAGAAAGGCAGCAGTGTGCACAGGGAGAGGGTCAAAAAAGCCAGGGTGGAGGTCACCTCTATACGTCTGAAGCTTCATCCCTTTGGATAGGTAAGTGACATCAGCAGTGCTTGAAGCAAAAAGTCACAACTGCCATCTTGACTTTCTTGACCCTTCTGCAGAAAGGGAAAGAGAGGTATGGATACTAAGAAGAGGAAGGAGACTGTGGAGACATCAATGTGCATATGAAGAAAAGTATATCAATTAGAAAGTGAAGAGATGAAGAAATATAGTGTGCATGCATGTCTGCATATGTATGTCCAGCATATACATACATATACAGTAATGGCATGTGAATACATATTGCTCTTATAATAGTCAATGCAAATAGGATCAGAGGTATTTTTTCTGCAGTTTGGTTAGAGTAGTATGCTAGACCTATGGCTGATATAATTCTTAGTCATGGGTGCCCTTCTAAAAAACGTATCATTTAATAAAGAGGTGTGCTCTGTTTAGCTTATTGGTGGGACAGATAAGGCATATATAAAGAGTTACTTTCTTTTAAAAGCAGACAAACAGAGATCATTAGAACAGCTCTTCTATTCCAAATCAGGAATCCCAGCAGCACAATGAAACACTCAGATACTAGTTCCAGCCTTAGGAAGTGGGGCAAAATTATGTGGACTTATGGGGGATAACAGAGATGGAGGAGATCGTGATTATCTTGCCTGTCAATTCCTATGAAGAGTTCTGCTAGACAAGTTAGGATTGTCTCTTCACAACCACAATCTCCCTCAAAATGCTGATTGGTCAAACCCTATCAATGATAATGAGTTGATTTGCTTTTGGTTTACTGAGATGTGCAGGGCATAATTAGTTCATAGTTTCATGTTTATTCCTGATTTGGTTTACTGTCTCACCCAAGCTTCTAACCAATTCACAGAGTGGCGTGGCGTGGCGTGGCGTGGCGAGGCGTGGCGAGGCGAGGCGAGGCAAGGCAAGGCAAGGCAAGGCAAGGCAAGGCAAGGCAAGGCAAGGCAAAAGCTTATCAAAAAGAAGATTAAAGACACTTTTGCTCACAACACATTTAGCTATAATGCGATATGTTTGGGATTAATGTGTTGGGTGAACCCAGTCATTGTGGTTTGCAAACTATGGCTGATAACTTCGAAAAATGTGAATCCGGCCAATTATGGTTTATTCAATTCAATTCAAACCATGCTTAAACAAACCATTATTTGGCACACTCCATCTTACTTATTCAACAAATGAATTATGGCTTATTGTGGTGCATGATGCAGACATATGCAGAGGTTTACTACTGAACAGCAGGTGGGCCAAGTCTGGTTTACATGTCATTTATAGATATGCTAGCTATAGTGGGTTAGGTTTTTCTGTTGCTCTAGCAAGTCAAAAGGTTTATGTGTCTTTAACGGCAATATCAACGCTCTGCTTGAGTTTTAAAAGGTCGAGATGTAATAGATCATACAAAGCACACCTCAAGGTTAAGAGAAAAGTCCTAATTCTAAAGAGAGCTACTACTGTCCTACAAACTTAATAGCTCACAGTTCTTCATAGGTCGATACTGACAAAGCCTAAGAATAGTTACATCCATCAAGTCTGATGGGTAAGACTGTTTCTCTCTGAATGAGTGGGCAGAAACAGCTGGTATAAATATTGCTTATGGCAGTAAATAACATGAAGGAAAGTACAAACCACCTTGACTCATCCACTTGTGTTCTTTGCAGTCCCAGACAGCAGCAACTGAAGACAGTTCAGCACCAACTGTATAAAATCTTCCATTGTCACTAGATAAAACTTCAGTCATCATTGGGTATAAAAAAAGGAAGTCTCTTAATGAAATCTGCAAGTCCCCTCAATTAGTAGCTAAATTTGCCCACTAGTAGCTTTGTAAAATAAACAGTTTCATCAAACAGCATAAAATGTAAGGAGGGTCATGGCCCTCCTCTAATCTCCCACTTTATCTGTAATTAGACTGCTGATGTCAGTCATTTTAATTTCTAATATGCATGTCAATATTTGGGGATTCTAGCATTTTAAGCAATTCCAAATGATCGTTGGCATCCATGGGAAGTTCAGAATGGCAAGAAAGTGGATGCAGCACTCCAGTCCAAGATCCCCTATTTGGACAACGCTTGTGTTAATGTTACATGCATGTACAGGAATCTGTATTTGCCTATAAGGTACTCAGGCCATTTAGGCATCTGAAAAATACATCTGTTCTGATGCCCCCTTATCATTTAACAGTGAGATGTTATCTGCAGAGAGAGGTGAAAACATATTTCTATTTACTTTTTCAGTATCCTAACTTTACACATCTCTATCAAGCCTTTCCTTTGTTTATATTAAAAGGCCTAATCCCCCCCCCCTCCTTTATAGGCCAGTTGCTCCAGTTCCTGCACCATTCTGGTTTATTCTTATCTGATTTCTCTAGCTGCTTTCTACAACATCCTTCTTAAGGACTGATTACCATAGCTATTTAAAGTTCAACATCTTCTAAATCATAATTATGAAAGCATTGTCAAATTTATTTTTTTTAATTACTTTCCTATGATGCCCAACGTGCAATTCTCACTCCTCCATCGCTTACTGTTAGCACATTATTAAGAAATCCCATCTGATTATTGTTATATTTTCCCACAATGAATGGATATTAAGTTAGTACTTGATTTTGAACAATGACAACTTTTGTTAAGTTTTAATTTATTGGCAGGCAACACTTTCTTTCTT
The DNA here is from genome assembly GCA_030867105.1 of Liasis olivaceus. NCBI lineage: Eukaryota > Metazoa > Chordata > Lepidosauria > Squamata > Pythonidae > Liasis > Liasis olivaceus. The sequence continues at coordinate 42,510,200 of CM061352.1, forward strand.
ATTAAATGATCTTTAGTCCCATTGTTTTCCTAAAATTTGTTTTAAATGCATTTGCAAATGCTTCAGATTTCAACCAGCTTCTACAAGAGGGCATGTGCTGACTGACTTACACAAAGAGATTTTTGCAACAAATGGTCCTCAAGAACAGATTTTGGAGGGCAGAGAAAATGAGTGAAGAAAGGTATAATCCTCCAAAATCTAATTAAATTGCCCGATTCTAAGGACTGGTTCATGCTTGAGGCAACTGAAGAGCCTGCAGTTATTTTACTTCCGTACAGCCCTAGGGAAAGCAACTTCCAATGCTTATGAAGGCAACAGGCTGTTTTAGAGGTGCCCAGCTCTGGTATCTAACACTTCACCAACCTCCCTCCATAATCATCATCTGTAAAAATAGAGTCCTCAGTTGGCCAATGACAGAAAGAATAGTTATTGCATCATACCTGCTACCATGTTTCAATTGTTTGGTTATTCACCGTTAGCTATTTCTCCACTGTTTAGAACCAATGTTTTATTGGCCTCTTCAGTATATTACGAATGGCTTCTATTGACACATTTGTTTAGGTTTGGCCCCCAAATATTACTTTCTCTTCTTTGGTCTAAGCTGTTCAAGTAAAGCAGAAAATATACTATCTTTCAGCATGCACACTATTTAGTTGGTGCATCTGTAACTTCCCTGCATGGTTTATTGGATATAAGCATTAAACTGAAAATATTTAAATACCAAGACTTGAAATCTGAACATGTAAGTGAAAGCAGTAATTATATAGCTCACATATTTTAGCAGCTACAACCCTTGGAAAAAACGAACCATTTAGTGAAATCAACTCAACACAAGCAAGGGACAATGTTGTTGTTGTTGTTGTTAATATTTGGTGACTACAATCCAGATCACTAATGTTGAGTATAATAATCCTCAACAGCCCATGCTTTTTTATTCTGTGCAGGTTGCTGGGGAGAATAGTATCAGTTCCAGTTCTGCCGCTGCAATGAACTGTATATAGAGGCACTTCATTTGTTTTAACTGCAAATGAGATTTGAAGTGAAGGGTAAGAATTTTATGACATAGGAGAATACATCTATTGCTCATGTCAGAGAGAGAGAGAGAGGTGTGTGTGTGTGTGTGTGTGTGTATTACTCTGATATAAACTTCTCTGTAATTAGTTATCTGGAGTCCACCCCATCTGGACTCCAGTTTCTGAAGTGTTCCATCAGTGCCAATCTGAAGAGAGACAGAAAATCAGAGTAAATACAAGGGGAGCACTACTATTTAGGGAAAGTAAACGCTTAAGCACTGGACATGAAGCACAAGGGAACTTTCCCAATGAGCTATGTTCTGATTAATATTATCCCAAAACCCACATTTAATGTTGGATTCATACAGAACACTAACCATAATCTGTGTTGCTTCTGATTTAGTGTGATATGTGAAATCATCAATTGTGGCTTGTAAACTATGATTTATTGCTCAGCATAATATCTCAAATTTGTTCATGTGCATGTAGGAGGTGAATGGCTATGTTCAATACACATACTCTCTGTCCTGTTAATGTCATTTTCTTTAATTCATATATTTGAATTCACACTAAATAACAAATTATAATGCAGGTCTCCAACAAAATGCCTGGGTCCCAGCATTTCACAAACACTCTCCTTGGTTCCTACCATGTTCCCAGCCCTTCTTCACTGTCATGGGAAACACAACCAATTATAAACACTAATTATCATAATGTCACTTGCCAACCCCTCTACTTTTTACAATTAAAAAAAGCACCTTAATTTAGAAAGGGAAGCCAACAAAGTAGGGGTGTACTGCACTTCAGATACAAAATCAAAAAGGGGCTTTGGAATGCAATGGCATGCATGCCATACCTCTTGGTGCCTTCCTTGCATGGTAGATGTGGTATTACGAGTTGGCTCTCATTGCATCAACAACTAGATGCAGACCTGTTATCAATGAAGAAAGCCGCTTCCTGTCCAATATTCTGTAAGGCTGTAAGAAAAAGACTCAGAAAATCACCACTTCAATGTACTTTGAGATTCTTGAATGTCAATTGAAGATCATTCACTTGCTGGACATGCTTGTACCACCTCTCCTTTCATCTTAATAACCCTTGCTAAAAAGGATGCTTGAGAAATAATCCCTTTCTCTTCAGGTAGCTGCTATAAGTCTGGCATGTGCAAGTCCAGGAAAATATACATTTGAGTGAAGGAAATGCTGACAGTACACCCATGTCTGCTCCAGAACACCATGTTATTCTGTGTGAGTGCCTCCTTAACTCAATTGTGTATTGTCCTGGGGTCTCATGTGAGCCTAGGAGAAGATGTAACTTCTTTAAGGAAGTGTGATGTGCATGTCCACTCCATGACTTTTGACTTCAGTTCCAAGTGCAGCACATCCCTACCACAAAGCAAACTACTACCTTTAGTATTAATATAATATTAATATTTTTAATATTATTTTCTTTTTTTAATATACTTTGAAAATAAAATTGATGGACAGTTGCAATCAGTTCTTGAGCTGGAGACACATCCAATTACAAAGCACTGATTGTCCTAATGTTATTTGCCATGTCTTCTCATTCTTCTTTCCTTCAGGATGTTCTGTACTATCCCTATTTATCTTTACCTTTTTTAATGAACAATAACTGCATTACCAACAGTTGTTATGTATTATGATTTTTATAAATAATTGTAAATTATGCTTTTCAACAGTAATGTAGAGCTGGTGAAAACAAGAACTAACTTGTCCTTCATCTTCACAATTACTTAAACTATTTTTTGTACCTGTTTATGAAGGCTGCCCAGCTGATCACGCTTCTGTTTTCCATTACCAAAAATTTAAAAAAGCAACACTTTGTATTTTTACCAAAGATCAAAAACAACTGGACTTCCTTTAGCGGTTGGAAGTCCAGTTTAAAAAATGAGAGACTGACAATGATTTGCCTGTTTGTTTTTAACAAGCTGGGGATAATTCTTGGTACAATCTTTTACAGCTTCTGGATTCAAGAGGACAGTCTGGTGTCTGCCATTCTCCCAACAATCCTTATGGATATGGTTTAAATATCAGCCATAATTTTTCTTTACCCTTCACACACATTTTATGAATAATTTTAGCCCAATATGTGAGTTCCTTTTCAAGCCATTACTATTTTGGAACATCTTCACAAAAGTTACGTAATGAAAGGTTAAAAAGATGTTGATTTTTAAATTTTGCATCCTGAGTGCATTTTCATATATTTTTGACACATACTTTATTCTACCAACAAAACCACAACAATTATATTTGTCCTGATCTGATGAACTCATGTGAGCATCAGCTTGAGCAGTTGAATGCTGTGAAATAGTTTTACAAATGATGCTATAAAAAGTTTAGGATCATTAATATTTGGTCATATATTTTGTGTATATTTAATTCATTATTACTTGTTTAAGTATCTACACATATATGTCAAGAGGCATCCCAAGGGTGCATCTGGTTGCATGTCCCAATACAGGGGAACATACTCTTAACTAAAATGCAACTGTTGAATGTAAACTCTGTACTGAATATTGTTGCCAACTGCCTTTTCTTGGATCCAAGTTATGCAGCAAATTTGGTGTATGATCAAATACATTCCTATCTATTTCTATCACATGCTCTGTTGAGTTCAAGAACCCAGCAAACTGCCATTCTTTTCACAAGCAGATGAAAGTGTGAACTTTGAGACTGTTTGGCTCTTAAAATAAAAGCATTGGACATTTATAGTAGCTGTGTAAAAATAAATGCTTGTTCATAAATTATAAATCAGGAAAAATAACTAGTTGGACACAAACTGAACACACTTGGACAACTGTTTTCTTCAATTCATTCTTTGCTTTTTTTAATTTTTAGCCCTTCTCAAATTTGTGTTTTCTTTTCTGCCTCCAATAACTAACTTGGATTCTTTTGAAGAATCAGTATGCATTCTGGTTTGTATATCATGCAGTTAAAGAACTTTTTCCATCCATTGGAATGATTTGCAAGCATACGTAAGTGGTTAGTCATCTTGGATTGTTCCCAACCATTTTACATTGTGGACTGATGAATGTGACCTCCCTATGACAACATTAGGGAGTGAGAGCATCTGGCTTATCTAGCAGTGACATTAAAAACTGACTGCATACATTTGTATAACTTGGTTACTGTTACAAATATATTTCGTTTGTAGTGAGATGTCCAAAAGCTTCCAAATATATTTCATTTCAGTAATGAGATGTCACCACTTAATCTGTTCCTCAAAAGATTCCCCAAAATGCTTTTGAAAGACTGTGTATATCCCTAAATATAATCTGTACACAACCTATGCCTAATGACAAGTTATGTTCTATGTGCACAAAATTTTTGCTTCATTTCCAGGATGAGAACAATTATAACTTCTTGAAATCAGCCAAGCATTTGTTCCTGTTTTTCAGTGCATTTCTGCTTTTTCTACCATGATGAGTTTTTGTTGTTGTTGTTGTTGTTTTATTAACTCCATAATAAAATAAAGTAGCAAGAAATCACTATTTTTGGAAAAGTATCAATTAAATAGTTGTAACATTTTAAAATATATGAATGCATATGAATGCATTATAAACACACGGCACAACAGAACAACAATTAAGCACATAATGTGATAATGTATATAATTAGATTGGGAAACACAATATATTGGGGAAAATGGCATGGTTGTTATTAAATATTATAATTGCTAACATCTATGAAAAGGGTGGTGTTAACATTGTGTAATGCTATGTTTAGGCTACACATTCAATACATTTTGTAACTATCAATGCTTGAGTGTATTTTGGAAATTAAGTAAGTTGTGCCAGCTTCTGACCCCATTAGCTACTGGATTGCACAGGGATGGGATGATCATATTGAATCCAACTCTTAAGTATCCACATTAAAAAAGAAAAATATAATTACCCAGCCTAGTAATAGTTTACAGGGCACTTGATAAATTACACCTTCCATTTTGAAGCATCCTAATTTGAGAAAAGCAAAAAATATTTTCCAAAACAAGTCTGACTATAATGAGATAGGGATGGCATATTTAAATAATGTTTAGCTAGAAATGGATCATCTTTTGGTCAAGAGATTTCCTTTATAGTGACTAACATAATAGGCAAGATATTACTTTATTTGTCAGATGAGATTTACTTAGTATCTTTACACTGATAATGAAAATGAACAGTAAGTGCAACTTCTATTATATGAAAGGAAATGAAACACACACTGGAGAATTTTAATTCACCCTAAAATATGAGTTAATTCTATATTATTAGCCCATTGCTATCAACAGTAATAAACATTTTTATCAATGAAGGAAAAAACATTCAGATTTATTTAAAAAATTGAAATAGAAACAATACTTTCAAAACTCTTACATTAAAAAAAAAAACTATATCAAAGGTTTATCTTATTTTTGTTCTTCAGATAATCCTAACTGTAAAATTCTTTTGGTTCATGTAAGTATAATGCATGAACCCTCATCATAATACTATAAACTTCAGTTCACTAATTTCATGGGTGATATAAATACACACTGACATATTCTATATATTGACATATCTTTTATGTTCCCTTTGAAATACAAACTATAAAAGCTTAATCTGTAACACAGCTCACCACTTTAAATATTGTCCCCATGTTTTTCTTATTACTAGTCCATGCTAAGTATAGGTGGAAACAGGAGCTGCCACTAGAGGCTACCCAAACCTTAACCCTGTTAAAGAAACTTAAAACTACTACTCCTAGCAGAGAAGCTGTTGGTCATAGAGAAGACTGTTAAAAGACACGTGTTCTGTTAGGTTTCCAAACAGAAAACAAAGTTCAGGGCAGATTACAATGTAATCATAAGAACTATACAATTATGTAAAAAAGTATATTTTCCCTTTCAGATTTTCTGAGGTTGTACACATATTTGTCACTGAACATTATCCAAAATGTATGCAGATCCTGCTGATATATAAAGGGTGTTTGAATAAATAGCATCAATATTTGGAGTTTTTCATTTATTTTATCAACAAAGTAGTCTAACATGCAGTGTATCAGTAATCATCCAAGAGTTATCTTCAATCAATTCAATTAAAGGGATAGCTAGGGCAGGTTATATTACTACTTCATTAAACTGTCAGAGCCAGTTTGGCTCTCCTTGGCCCTATATAAATGCCACTAACCTTATCACAGTTTAGTTCTCAGATGCTGGAAACACATGTATCTCCATAAAAAAGTCATTGATCCCTATCAGGAAGGTCAGAACTAAAGAATAACCTGTTCCCTTTTTGCTTTGATTATCACAGCATCAGAGCAATGATGCTACAATAGGAGGAAAAAAGAAAGAGAAAAGCTGTGCATTAGTGTCAAAGGAGATTGTGAGAAAGGGATGTAAAGACATCCATTTGTGCAAACTTCTGGGGAAGCAAAAGAAAGGCATGGGGACTAGTGAAGTGGGAGCAAACCCTAAGAGGCACTGGTAGACCAGTTCAGACAGAAGTCAGATGGCAAATCTTGCCCACCCTGCATAGATGGGAAGGGCAAGAAGGAAGAGAATGACCATTCAGGTCTTGCAGTTGCCATAGTCTGAATCCCCAACAGCATGGTCAGGAGGTCAAGCACCCAACCACCACTGTGCACCCTTTTGCTATCCATTCTTTCCAGCCCTTTTTGGAAGCCCCTGTAGTATAATTTTTCCCCTGGTTTCTTTTTTAGCTTTTGCTTAGCATTTTTAAAACATTATTCTAAACTATTTAATTCTATGATTTCAATGTTTCTTTTCTTTTCTTTTTATTTATGGTTTATCATGATTTTTTAGTGATTCTTTTTAGTGATTCAAAAAGTACTACAATCCTTTTCTTTTTCCTTGAGCTATAAAAATACTGATTTTTCTATATGCAACTTATGGAATGTAAAAGGCCTTATATCTCCTTCTAAGGAGACAGATACTTACTAAACTAGGAGTTTAAAACTTGGTTGGTTGGTTGCTTTCATAAGAAACTTATATATTTTCACATGAGAAAGATCTATTATCTAGAATATGTTGGTCAAATATATATCAGTGGGAATTTAAAACTTGCTAGAACATATTAAGTTTAATTAACAAGCCTTTGAAATTTGTAATAAAACAAGAAATAAGTTTTTCAGAAAGATATATTTTTTTAATACTGGTGATTAAAGATTTTAATAATTATATTGCATTTATTAATTATGATGGCTCTACTAAGACATTTTACATAGGTATTTTGAATGTCTTTTTAACTATAACCTGTGGATAAGTATGCCTAAAAATTTTAATCAAGTTTTAGCTAAATTTAATTTTTTTACATGGAAAATGGTACATATTTAAATGATTAGGTTGGATTTGGATATAAAATCTTTGAAATTCTTCAAAGCAAGTAAGTGGAAAGATTGGATACGTTCACTGAAACAGCAGCAACAAAGTATAATTTCTCTATTACAGCTGTGTATGACCAGGCTCTTTATTAAACCAAAACAGCTAACTAGAATGGGAAGCTGCTCCAGAGACATGTTCATTTCAGCTTCAGTGAAGCCGTGCTTTACACTTAGCCCTAATTCTTGGTTCATTTCTTGAAGCAACTTTTTTATTTCATCTGATTCTACAGGTTGGCCCTATAGAATTGGCTAGCCTCCCGGCTGGCCTAGGAGAGCCAAATCTTGCTTCCTTGTGACTGCCTCCATGCAGTTTTCCTGGCAGTGTAATAGAAATACTTTGCATTACTTTCTTCCAGGATGGTGGTCTCCCCCTTGCCCACCCATAATTCTCCAATTTAGCTTACCATTCTCAAATTCCTAGATTGCCCTGCACCCCCACATTCAAATATCAGTTAAGGCCAATCTTCCATAACTTCCAAGGTCAGCAAAGGCTGGCTAAGTAAATCAGGTAGGTAGATATGGTAGATAAATATTTAGGTTATATAAATATCCAGGGCTAAAACTGATAGGTAAGTGGGGTATAACCAGAATAGACAATCAAAGATGTTTTCACAGTGACACATTACAAGGTGACCACAGCATCTGTGCACATATCATTTCTAGGTAAACAAAATTATAACTTTTACCCACGTTTGCATAGATCAAGTCATTAGAATAACGTAGGTGGATATGCCCCAAGATAGCTAGCAATCCGTGTACTGAAAAGTCAGCACTTAATACCTATTCTCACAAAGGGTGTTAACAACATTTGTCATGGCTAAGCATGTGTGCTTTCTCAGCTGGTTATGATGCAGAAAGTAATAAAGTAGAAAATTTAATCCAAGAGGCCAATAAACATTAATCACTGTTGTAGATTATATAAGTGCAAGAGCAATTTTGACAGGCAGTTCAGTTTCCTAATGCCTATTTACTATTATTTTTAACCCTCTTTTTAAATAGTCGCAGAATTCTTGATATCTTATCCAATTATAGATGGAAGTTAGTCAAAAACATCCAGTCCTTTGAGGCTTCTCAACAAATTCATCATTAAACAGGAATCCAAAAGTGTTGAGTGTGGGATAATAATAAAATCTGTTTGAAATTTCCAGGCAGTTCATATGGCAAGGAAGTGTTGAAACTAAAAAATGTTTGGACTCTCTCCTCGATTGCCAAGCTTGACTTAAGGGGAGGCTTGGACTTTTGAATTATTTTTTACAACAGAGAGAACACTGGCTTTAATTCTTCTTGGTTTACTCTGCGTGTGAGAGAACAGCTGTATAAAGTAAAAGTAAAATTTCTGCTGCAATTATTTTAGTACAGGAAAATGTTGCCAGATTCATCAACAATGACATTGTAAGGCTGTTTTCTTTCTTTCTTAACAAAAATGTAATGAAACCTGAAAATGACCGCAGTTTTCAAATGATATTACTTTCTTCCCTAATATCCTTAGACAAATTGGTTACCTAAACCTCAAATATGTTGCTCCATTCCCTATCCCCACTCCCAGTTGTGATAAAGAAGGTTTATTGTTTATATAATTTTTACTTCTATGTGGAGCTTTAGAAGGACACATTCAGAGGTCTTAGAAATAGTTTGTTATCCATATGTAATACATAGTCAGTTTCACAGACTCACTGTACTTTTGCAACTGTTGTGTAGGGGGAATTCTTTTTGTACTAGAATGTCTACAATTTTTTTTAAAAAAGCAACTCCTTTGCCAAAGAACACTTTCCATTATGGGTTGGTTCCTTTCCCATAAGTGGAGCTGAAGAATTTGAACTGCCTGCGGAACCTGAACTGATACTATCTAGCCCTCTAGCTCTGAGTTCCTAATATAATTTCCAGTGTAATAAGTAATGGATCAGATCTTCCCCTTGTGAATGATCACAAATACATAAACGGTGTGTAATTGGTAATCCTTTATATCTTCCATCCAAATAGGCTGTTGATATTGTCTGAAAATGACGTTCTGTGAAAGCTTGTCTCAGGAAGTGGCATACAAGAGTCTGTAAATAAGATGACATTCCTTTTCGATCTTTAAGATATTGGTACCACTTGGCCAACTTAAGCTTGTATACATGTTCTTTATCTTGTCTACGATATTTAAAAATAAATAGTCCCTCAATAATGTATTGTAATTTATGTCATTCAACAGTTCCTGATCTAGTGAAAATTGTGAAAATAGTTTTAGACACAAATTTGCCCATCCACTACTATTAAATTGCTCATGGAGACATTGTTTTACCAAATAAGTACTGAGTATGAGAACTAGTCTCCTATAACAGGGGTGTCCAACTGGTGGCCTTCTTTGGCAACCCACAAATTTATTATGAAAATGTAAACATTACAGGACCTGGCTAGCATTGTTTTACATCAGACCTGCATGCCTTGTGTCCCTGGCCAGGCTTTGTGGTGGCATGAGACAAGGCCATGTGGGTTGCCCAGTGCTTACCTGTTGCTCCATGTTGCTGGATGGAGGTATGTCTTCCAAGGGCCGGTGGCAACGGCTGGACAGTGGGACCACTGGGTGTGTGGATCAGCTGCTGCACAGTTTTCGTGCTGAGCAGCATTCGGTGGCATGGTGGCAGGAATGAGGCTGTTAGTGTTGGAGATGTCAAGGGAGGTCCTCTGTTGGTTTGGGCAGAGGAAGACAGCCTTTCTATCTTTTTCTTCCTTTTGGAGATGTTTTCAGTTTAGGATCAGGTTGCTTTCAGACAACTATGATAAGAATCACATTAAACTTTTCCTCCACTATGCTAATGCTTAAATTTGTGTGTGTGTGTTAAAAAAAAGTCCTCAGCTGCAGGCTGGGTTAGCATACCTCTTAGGATTCTGCCACTTCATTGTGCTGCATATGAAGACAAAACTTGGAAGAACACCAGCTTGATCTTGGCACCAGAAAGGTGGAAGGAAGTAGAAGAAGGGGACAACTAGAAGCAAGGTGCATGAACCCCATCAGATTGGCAATGAGTTCACCATTACTTCATAATTGTCACCTTTTCTCATTTTTATGTAATTCAGCAAAAACTGGTTGATTTAAACGCAGTCCACCACTTCACCCATCAACGCAGTTGTGGCCTTTGGGCCCTTTGGACACCCCGTCATATAATATAAAATTATTGCCTTCTTTACCCTTATATAAATTGATGGAAGGCCCACTTCTAATCTCAACATCACTGCTGGTGTACAAGGGAGTAAAGATAGAATTGATATCATGAATTTGTTTGGAGTACCTCCAATTCTTCTAGTTTACTTAAACCCCAAATTGGGGCCCCATTTGGGGTCAACTGTGAGATTGTTTTCCCCTGGAAGATCTTGAGAGCAGGCTGTGCTAACTGGCTTCCTTTTTAATAAAAAAGAAGCAAATGGCTCTCATTGATCTCATAGCTGTTGTTCTTGCTGATGTCATATGTGCTTTTTATTATAGTGTTTCAGTAAAATGGACACCCAAACACTTGAATAACCTCACTTGTTCTATCTCCTTACCATCTAGGGTCCATCTATGTCTCTCTAGCTTTTTGGCAAATACTATTATCTTGGTTTTGGAATAATTTCTCTGTAGGTATTCTTTCCTAGAATAAATTCCAAATTGTGTCAGAGGTCTTCTCATTCCTATTACAGTAATATTGTTGAGATAAGTACCATGTCCTTGGCATACAATAATATAGGGATCTTCCTATTTCCAACTGATGAAACATAAAAGGAAGGATTATTAAGCTCATCTACAATGTTGTTTATATTGAAGTTAAAGTGGAAAGAAAGCAATATGCAACCCTGGTAGACACCTTTTGTTGTTTTAATCTGCTTTGTTAGGGTGCCACTCTGATTTTTCACACTTGCATATATAAATTTATATATTACGTAAAATAATCTATCTATATCAGTGGCTAAAAACTTCTCTCATAATCTTCTTCTATTTATTGTACCAAAGGCAGATGGTTCCAGTTTGGTCTGGCAGGATGGGCATGCTCTGGCCCTGTCAACCAATGAATGTTGGCTGTCAGGGACCAGGAGACATGCCTTCTCTGCTGTAGCACTTGCCCCCTGGAACATCCTCTCTCCTGAGATTAAGATGGCCCCAACCCTGTTGGCCTTTCAGAAGGCCTTGAAGACCTGGTTATATGCCCAGGCCTAGGGTCCCAAGTGTGTGAAGGGCCCCATTTCCTGGTTATGCTAACATCTATGGATTATAATATTTCTCGGCAGCTATATGTATTTAATTTTTTTTGTATTGTGTTTTTAATTGGTTTAATTGATGTTATGATTGTTCGCTGCCTAAAGTCACTTGTTTGAGATGAGCAGCTATACAAACTGTATAAACAAACAAATAAATAAATCTATGAATCAGTTTCATTTATGGCCAAAAGGCCCAAATAAATCTATGAATGCTGCAGACAGGCATTTTCAGGGGCCATTCATTGATTAGAGGATCAGATGTTGTAAAGTGAAACACTGATTTATAGTGCTATGTCCCTTTCTGAAACCTGCCTGTTCTTCTGCTGTTATCTGCCTAGTATCTGCCCAATCATTCAATCTATTTAAAAGATACTTTGTATATAACTTACACCCTATGTCAATAAGACTTATGGGGTGAAAGTTAGCAGGTTTGTGGAATTACTACACTATTTTTCCAACCTATAAGGATTTGCCCATTGGCCTAATGGATTATCTTTGGAGATTAACAGAGGGAATGTGATTCTTGATTCTTCTAAATTTCTCAGTGACTTTTGATGAACTGACTGTGGCATCCTTCCAGATCACCTAGGAGTGATTTGGTTCCTATCTCCCAGGTATATAATAGATTGTGTTTCTTGGAGATAGCTGTTTCTCAAAACAAAAATTATGTGGGGCCCTTTGGAGCTCCATTCTGTCTCCAGTGGTTGTCAGCAGCTACATGAATCCATTAGGGACATAATTAGGAGATTTGGAGCGGTGTGCTATCAGTAAGTTGATGAAACACATATATATTTATTTGTAACATATTAAGGTTACGGCATGGGTCTGCTGAATATTGCCTGCAAAACAGTAATGGGATAGATGAAAGATAATAAGTTGTAGTTGAGTCCAGACAAAACAGAGGTGTTCATTGTGAGGGATCAGAGTTCCAGATGGGTGAGTGAATTGCCTGCTCTGAATGGTTATTCTCTCCTAGAAGGAGTAGGGGCACAGTTATGGGTCCACATCTCTGTTCTTTTAGATGCAATAGCCAGGACCACCTATTTTTATTAATCATTACAATGAAAAATATAAAAATTAATATCTAAACTAAAAAAATAAAATAGTAAAAAAGAGAATTAGAAAGTGCAGGAAAGAAAAAATAGAAAAGAAAAAAATAAGAATAAAGTAAAGAAAAAGAAGGGAAATATATAAAGAAATTATTTCCCCCTTCATCACAACAAGTATAAACAATTTTGATAACTTATCACCTTCTCTTAAAATAAATGTTCTCTTCCCATATCCCATATCTTATCTATAAACAAATCCTTAAAGATTTGACTTTCAGTCCTGATCAGCAAAAGTCCATTAAGGGTTACCAGAGATAACAACATATCTATTTTAACCTTGATCCAATAAACCAACTTAATAGTCCTTCCTTTTACTTTTAATAATCTTGATCTTTAATCCCTCAAATAATGGCACAGAATTCACTGTCTGGTTACCAGTCTCTGCTGCAGTGCTGTCCCCACTCCTTAAGGGAAGTCTAGTTCACCATGAATCCTCAGTGGAAGTCCAGCTTTTGTTACCATCTTCAATAAGTTAAAATAATGTTCATAAGGCTTATGAACTTATATGACCAGTTAATCTTGCAGATTGAACCACAACTGACTTCTTCTCTGACTTATTGACCACTCTTCTGCATATCTCTTTGACCATAATTAACGCTTTCTGGAATTAAACTGTTGTTGTTCTCAATTCCTATACAGGATAGGATACCTATGTGTATGCAAATGCATACACTAAGGAGAAGACCAATGCTTAAATACAATGTTTAGCTCATCAATATTAATAAGCAGCAACATTTACATAAATCACAAAAAAATGGGGTAAATCCATGGACAAGCCATAGTGCAGACAGCAGAATTCAGATTTCTTCAGTTACATTATTCAGTTTTCTCAGATCATAAGATTATTAAGTCAGAAGTCTGACAATCATAGATGTTTTTCCTCCCTCATTGCAATGAAGAATGAAAGAGCAAAACTAAATAAAAGGCAGCTGTCTGGGAGATGGTGTGCATATACAGGTGAAACTCGAAAAATTAGAATATCGTGCAAATGTTCAGTTATGTCAGTATGGCAACTCAAAAGGTGAAACCAATATATGAGATAGACACATTACATGCAAAGCGAGATATGTCAAGCCTTACTTTGGTATAATTGTGATGATTATGGCGTACAGCTTATGAAAACCCCAAATTCACAATCTCAGAAAATTAGAATATTACATGACAGCAATAACACAAGGATTGGAAATAGAACAATATCGGACCTCTGCAAAGTAGAAGCATGCATATGTACTCAGTACTTGGTTTGGGCCCCTTTTGCAGCAATGACTGCCGCAATGCGGCGTGGCATGGATGCTATCAGCCTGTGGCACTGCTGAGGTGTTATGGAAGACCAGGATGCTTCAATAGCGGCCTTCAACTCCGCTGCATTGTTCGGTCTCATGTCCCTCATCTTTCTCTTGGCAATGCTCCATAGATTCTCTATGGAGTTCAGGTCAGGCGAGTTTGCTGGCCAATCAAGCACAGTAATCCCATGCTCATTGAACCAGGTTTTGGTACTTTTGGCAGTGTGGGCAGGTGCCAAGTCCTGCTGGAAAATGAAGTCAGCATCCCCATAAAGCTCGTCTGCGGAAGGAAGCATGAAGTGCTCCAAAATCTCCTGGTAGACGGCTGCGTTGACCCTGGACTTAATGAAGCACAGTGGACCAACACCAGCAAATGACATGGTTCCCCAAATCAACACAGACTGTGGAAACTTCACACTGGACTTCAAGCATCATGAATTGTGTGCCTCTCCATTCTTCCTCCAGACTCTGGGTCCTTGGTTCCCAAATGAGATGCAAAAGTTGCTCTCATCAGAAAAGAGGACTTTGGACCACTGGGCAACAGACCAGTTCTTTTTTTCTGTAGCCCAGGTAAGACGCTTCTGACGTTGTTTGTTGTTCAGGAGCGGCTTGACAAGAGGAATACGACATTTGAAGCCCATGTCCAGGATCCCTCTGTGTGTGGTGGCTCTTGATGCACTAACTCCAGCCTCAGTCCACTCCTTGTGAAAGTCCCCAACACTTTGGAATGGCCTTTTCCTGACAATCCTCTCCAGTCTACGGTCATCCCTGCTGCTTGTGCACCTTTTTCTACCACACTTTTCCCTTCCACATAACCTTCTATTAATGTGCTTTGATACAGCACTTTTGGAACATCCAACTTCTTTTGCAATTCCCTTTTGGGGCTTTCCCTCCTTATGGAGGGTGTCAATGATGGTTTTCTGCACAACTGTCAGGTCAGCAGTCTTTCCCATGCTTGTGATTCCTACTGAACCAGCCTGAGAGACCATTGAAAGGCTCAGGAACCCTTTGCAGGTGTTATGGATTCATTAGCTGATTAGAGTGGGACACTTTGAGCCTAGAATATTGAACCTTTTCACACTATTCTAATTTTCTGAGATTGTGAATTTGGGGTTTTCATAAGCTGTATGCCATAATCATCACAATTATACCAAAGTAAGGCTTGACATATCTCGCTTTGCATGTAATGCATCTATCTCATATATTGGTTTCACCTTTTGAGTTGCCATACTGACATAAATGAACATTTGCACGATATTCTAATTTTTCGAGTTTCACCTGTATTCAAAGCCATTTAAGTTTCACTGTTCCCAGTCTTCTATGAGTATGTTTCAGTTTTACATAGGAAAGATAAGATTGGGGAAAGGACAAAAAATTCAGGACACAAGGGGGAAAAAAACAGGACGAAAGAATAAAATTGTTAAAACTGAACCTATGCTATTTCATTACCTTTGTAATACTGAAGATACAAGACAGTTTTGCTTATTTATGGAACATGTTTCTGCCCTCTGAATTCTATTCCACCTGCTGTTTGTTGGATTGGAATTAATGTATTATAGAGAAAATTAAGGTGATTTTGGCCAGCACCCTCCAGTTCATTTGTGCATTCTGGATGTATTTAGCAGAACATACTTTGTGTAATTAAAATCAAGAGACATATGCATCTTAATAAAATTACTAATAAAATTAGGTAATCCAATAGAAAGGCTTTCACCTGAGCTTTCAGTATGGAAGTGGAGAAAAGGAAAAGGAAGAAATCTTCTTCTAGGAACAGTCTGAAGGAGAGAGCCTAAAAATATCAGAATCAATATTTTAATCAGGGAAGAGTTGAACAAAAACAAAGTGAGTCTTCTTTGTTTAATACCACTATTCATACCTCTAGTGGGTCACAGGATAAAAGATGCAAAGAATTAATGCAGGAGTTTCATTTTCAGTATTCATAACTTCAAGCTCTCTTTTCAGACAGTGAGAGAAGGCAATTAAGAGGTGATGATGGCATGGCTCTTGGCATGTGTGGTTTTCATGAAATGATCCTCTCCTCTTTTTTTCCTTCCTTCCTTCCTTTCTCTTATCAAACTCTATAAATGTTGAAGTTCCCTTCAGTCTCTGTCCCATAATTACATGTTTCTGCTTTTTAATCTACAGGTGCATTACTATTCAGGGCCCAGGTTTAGAGGGTATAATAAGTATACTCTTGAATCACTCTTGACTCTTGGTGGATATATGGACACAATCGCATCATTTTCTTGGCAACAGAACAGAAGTGGTTCATGATTGCTATCTTCACAGGGGGTTTTTCAACCTCTTGTCTAGCTGAGTACCCCTGTACTGCCTAGTAGCCACCCATCCTAACCAGACCTGACTCTGCTTAGCTTACAAGCCAGAATGAGCCAGATACTCTACCTGCTGAGACCTTCAAAGACATAAAGGGATAGATATTAATTCACCAATTATGATACATTAAAAAAAAACTGGAGAAAAAGTTATTCCATAGTTCAGTGCAATCGTGTCACAAATTTATGTAGTGTGATTTCAAGTCCATATTTTTAACTAAACAGCACAGTTTCAAAGGATTATCACTTTGCTCATCTGTGGGTGTGAGGGAAATTTTGAAAAGGTGTCAGTAGCAAACATTAAAGTCCATAGCACTGATTACCGAAGGGATAGTCCGGTCACATGAAAATAATGAGATCAGTCTAAAGTATCACTTTCCCAAGTGTATGTAATCTACAAGGTATTTTGAAAAAAATTATTCTCAAAGTCCACATGGCATGTGCCACTCATAAACATCTTTGTTAATGTTTCTGAAAAACTAGAACATTGTCATTTTTGTGGCAAATGGCAAAATTTCTGCTGCATAAGCATTTCATTGTCTGCAATATATTTTTCAGTTTCTCAGAAATGCAAAGCAAGATCAAAGAAAAGTATGGCTTCTGTGTATCAGTGTTCATCTGAAAAAAAAAGCAAAACCACTCAATTTCCCAATTTTGACACGTGTATGTTGCATAATGCCAAGCTTTCCTCTTTTTCAAAGAGAGGGGGAAGTCACCTAATTAATCTTGATGTTTGTATTAAGCATTTAAACCACAGCTTTTTCCCAAGTAAAAACCCCCAAACAGCATGTTTTACAGATGTTCATGCCAAATGACCCACCTTCCCCTTCAGTACAATGCTGCACTGATTCCTGCTTTAATTCCTACTACATAGTGCCAGATGAAATAAACTGCTTTACTCTGTTGTACAGCAGAGCTACAGTACCTCTAACTTTGACAGCAATTTTAATTTATTTTAAAGATGAGTACAATAAGTGTAAATTACTTCATTAGTTGAAGAAAAGCCTTTTCCTCTAAAACTTTTCTCTGATGGGAAATCAACATTCAGTGGTATTTACCAAAGTAAACTTTTAATGCAGTCAATTAACCAGCTAAATCACACACATCCTTCCCAAATCTGATGCTCTTCATATACAGATGGGGATGATGGGAGTAATAATCAACACATTTGGAGGACAGCCTATTTGGAAGACTGCAGAACAGTTAATGCGGATGTTCAAGGCATAGTGGATGTATCTAGTAATTATTGCATTAGGATAAAATAAGAGACAAAACCAAAGAAGAATGTTGTTTGATGAAGAAAGAGCAAACATACAATTTTAAAAATGCCAACAGAATGCTCATTGACTGAGTTCAGACATCACTGAGCTATGGTTTGTTTTAACAATGGTATGTTGAATGCTTTCTTTATAAAGAAAGCCAAAGAATAAATCATAATTTATAAATCATGAATGGTTGAGACAAACCTGAACAAGCTATATGATGGCTTGATTTAAAATATACCATAACTTAGTATAACATGAACTTAATTGATTCAGATTAATGTAAGAAGTACCATTGGTATGAACTGTGCCTATATAATAAGTCCCACAAGACATATTAGGTAATAAAGTACAATGTTATTGAGAGGATTGGGGTAGGTGGCATTGGTTTTGAGAGAGTTAGGAAGTATGTTTGATGGAAAACTGGTAGAAACACTCATTCAGAAACAGACCACTTCCTTTTTCTGAATTTTACAGAAATAATCTTTCCTGTCTCTTCAGTTTATCTTCAAGGCAATCTATTAATCTTAGGCCTTCATTATTTTCATGCTCTGTGATTTCTGTTTCAAGTGTACTTAGTTATTCTTAAATCTACCCCAAAACCTTTACCCTTATTCAGCCTATTTTTAATGACTAAAAATGCAGTCAAACATCATTTCCAAAATTAGAGGTGAAAAAGTAAGGGAAGCCAAACCAACTCCAGGATTTCAAATGAAAGGATTATGCAAGCAAAGATTCAAAAATGATCCTAGAAATCAAGCCAAAAAGGTTCAGGAAGTCCAGGTATTCAAGTCTACAATAAGACTGAACAACAAAACCACATCTTTGCTTTTTTCAGTCCTGTGGAATGAGAAAGTAAGCATTTGCATGCTTACACAGATGATAATAATTTACAAGGCTGAAGTAGTTCCTGGTCTTGCAAAACTTTTGCACCAAATCTCTTTAACTGTATATTCAAATTAACATTCATTTAATTTATCTTCAGCAAGTACATTTTCTGCTTCAGTTGGCATTATCTTTATCTAAATAAGCTAGAGATTCCTCCTTGGCCACTTTGCTTTCCCCTTCAGATAAGATTCCTTGAGAGGTATGACTGGTTACTATATCTGAGCTCCAAAAATCCAGTAAATAACTAAGTAGCAGAAAACAGTTATTTATTTCTCAATTGTGTATGTGAATGTAATAACACATCATATTCCTATTGGTTAACATCATGATATATCAAACATAATAAAACATGAAAATTAGGATAAGCATTAAAAGAACATAAAATAAAATAACAACCTAACCAACCAAAATCAAAAATATCTATTCTAATATTCTCTGGAAGCTATCTCACACAGTTCTGTCTTAAGTAACTTTCAGAATACCATCTGATTCAATGCTAACTTGGTTTCTGGAGGAAGGCTATTTCATAGTTCAGGGGCCATCATTGAAAAACAATGATTCCAGGCCCCTGATTCCATCACCTACCAGAAATATTTATATGAGGAAAATATTGGATGAATTGATTCTACTAGGAAGAGGTGGTACTTGAGTTACCTGTGAACCAAGCCATTTAGGAATGTTCATATTTTGAATTGTACCCCAAAACCCACTGAGTCATTTGCAAGAGGGCCCCTGCATTTTCACAAATTGCAGTTTCTTAGTCTTCAAGAGGTAGCCTAATGTACTGCAGTAGTTGAGATGTATGAATATGAGACCAGAGTTATCATTGCCAAAACCTCTAACATAGTTGACTTGTATTTCTTTCCTGACATCTTGCAATTGTCCAGATTTTTTCAGCCAAGGTCTGGTACCTGTACTAGTGCAAGGAGAAGAGGAGATGAAAAGACCAATGGAGAAGGCAGTGCTGGGAAAGTAGCAAGAAGCAACCTCAAGAACTGGTGAGCATCAGTTGTGAATGGGCAAAAAACATTTGTGGAGAACCAAAGGATTGGTGGTCCAGAAAGGTGGGCTTGAAAGTTGAGTTCTTACAATTGATTATAATGGACATTTTTAGGAAAAGGAATGACATCTGTTGTTGGTTATCTGGATTTTTGCAGCCAAATTATAGCAGCCTTGGGATGACAGCACTGGTCAGACATTTTCTATTCCTTATTTCAATAATGCTTCCCATAGAACCACAGTAATCAGTTCTATTTTCTAATCAGTCAGCTGTCCTTCATTTAGCCAGTTTTCATTATCATCAATATATTTTCCTTCAACCATTTGAATATTAGTTTATAGCTCTGTTCTCTTACTTACATGATTTCTTGTTTATTTTCCATAGTTCTCATTCTACTCCTTCGCATGTCATGGATATGAATGTAAATGAAGATTCTTTCTTCACATTTTTTCCCATTTCCTCTCTCCTGTATGTCTGTATGTCTGTATGTCTGTATGTATGTATGTATGTATATATATATATATATATATATATTCGTTATTATTAATAATTGATTGATAACTCACTCTTCTAATACAAGTACCTAGAGTCCAATATAAGATAACCATTTACAACTCTTCAGTACTCTGTAGGCTTCCAACTAACCTATAAGCACATAAGCCTGCTGATAGTGCTACCAGAACTGGGATGAAAAAAAAATCATTAAATGGCAGTAAACAGAATTTCTAGTATCCTTTGGTTGCCATCAAACAGTAAACTGTTTTGTTTTGTTTTGGTCAGTCCAGATCTGGTAGTCATATTATAGGAACCGTTTGGATTGGTGGCCAAGAATTAATGAATTGGTTATCTAAGCCATCTGCATTCAATTTTGCAAGTGTCAGAAGGAAATGTAAACAATCATTTTATATTAATGGATATAAAGGAACTTGAAATTGTGGTGATAACCATGGCAAATAACTCTCCATTTTCCTAAAGGCTACTTTGGAAACATTATTGCTTCTCTTTCCAGATATTATAAAAGCCATTTTGCAAGAAAACAAAACAAATTTAATGAAACTGATGGACTTAGAGGAAATTTCTATTATCATGTTTATTTGGCAATGGCATTTTCCACTGCCAATGAGGTCCTCTAATTAAGCATTATCTCCACTGAAACTTAGGCAAGTTTTAATAATAAATAGTAGGTCATGTAGTTATCAGAGTATATTTTATACCCTCTCAATGGGAGTGAAATTTCTTGCATCAATTGATTTTATAAAACTGCATAATTAGCAGAGGGATGTCCCTGGTCTGGGAATGAATAGGAAATTCTGAAACTGCCTCCCCTCTTACTATATTTCTACTAATGAATAGGCAGTTCCACCAGATCACTTAATCCTTGAGCATACAGGATGCACCCTTTATTTATCCACTAAACTGATGGCTGTCAATTCTCACCAGGATCTATAAATTATTAGGGGAATTTGAAATTGTAACCACCATCCTGTGAGAAATTTAGAGGCATTTTTTTATGACTAAAAGTTCTAAACCGCAGTATAATTTTGGCTGACAGTCTTTTAATCAAGTATATAACTGTTCTTCCTGGAGATCTGAAAAGTAATACTGCATTTCTGATTTCTATCGAGTAGCTCCATGTTGTTGGCAGATAAAAAGTTTCCATGCCAAACATTTAATACGTTGATTTTTGAACAGCATAAAAGGAGAAGTTTATTTTTATACTTTTGAAATGTTTTTCAGATTCATAGTTGAATCATGCTTTGTTTCCAGAGGGATGGTTCTGTAAGTCTGTTGAAACCAGAACAATGAAGAGTCTTGTAGTATCTGAAAGACCAGATTTCCTATCTGCTATTCATCATGACTTTTCTTAAAGTGGTTCTTTGTAGCTTTCATTTAAATCCTGACTTTTATTTCAGCTGTTATATTCAGAGCTTCATTTTCATTCAGTTATATGGACATCAACAAGCTATAATCTGATCAAAGATTTTAATTTCAAGTTGCTCAGAAAAACACAATAAATATATTTCAGCACAGAGGCAAAGGAGGAAAAGATTCTTTCTTAGTAAACTAAAAAGCCAAACAAAACATTTTTGTTCCATGGAAATGTCTGAACAAATCTAACACATAGTTGCAGAAGCCTAATCTTAATCCTAAAAAAAAATTGTGAAAAGAGGAATCTAAAGAAAGTAGAATTAAACTTTATTAAATGTATATAGTGGTTATTATTTGTCTTACATTTCCGTAACTTCATTTTCTCTATCGGTGAGTTGAGGAGTCCCTCTTACCAACTATATAGAGATAATGGATAACCAGATACAACATTTCCAGAGATAATTCTCTCCCTTTGTTATCATTATACTATCATTGTTTTCTCTCTTGTCTCTCTGTCTCTTAACTAAATCATATTTTCTTATACCACAAATATTTCTCAATTCTTCATGCATATGTTCTCTGCCAAGTGCAGCACTATAATTTTTGTCCTCTAAAACCCACAGCACAAACAGTCTTTGTATTTTAACCATAATCTTGCTAAACCCTGATTGCCATGTCTCATTCAAAAATTGATAAAAAGTGTGCCATATAGATCAGTTAATACTTATAGTAAATTAATGGGGGGGGGGGGAGTGGATAGATGGGTGGTAAAAAAAAGGTAATAAAGTTAACCAGAGGTGAATTTGTCTTTTTTTAAACATATGTGTTTTATGTCTTTAAAGTTCAGTTTTCCTTTACTGCAGGAAAGCAAATTTATAGAACTTTTATTATAAATTCAATAAATAAATAAATAAATATTATCAATTCCTATCCTTGGGAAAGAGCTAAATATACATCTCATTGTATGCATACTAATTAGCTTTCTTTTGAAGAGTAGAATTACTTACGAAATAAAATGATAAGATTATGCTTTTTGTACACAATTTTGCTGAAGAGCAAATGCGTATATATGACTAAACTCCCAGCTTCTGCCATGGACCCACCAATTTCTATTCCCCCCTCTAAGTTCAGTTTCAGAAGGTCTTGTTAACAGGAAACCAAATATTCACAATAGCTGCAGGGCTGTTATGCTGTAAAACAAATTCTCAGTGCTCACTTTCAAGAAGAGTAATAGAAGGAACTAAGCTCAAAGTGTTTTGGAAACACTACTGTATGTTCTAAAAACAGAGAGAAAAATGACTGTGCTCTCAAGATATTTTCTTACTGGTTTAAAAATGTATTCTTCATGACTCTACCTGTGGCTTTTGGACTATATAGGAGAAACACACCTAAGGGTCAGGAAAAAGAAAAAAATATTTTTAAAAATTGTCCAACTTCAAAGTAATTCTTGCTTTCTTGTTTGTGTATCTATGGTACTGCGTATCACATTTAATTTCAACTCAAAACCTCATCTTCGCTTTCTTTTGAAATGATGTTACATTATACATCTCGTTCTCATTCTTTTTCAATTCTTAAGGCTGTTGGAAAGCCAGACCATATGAGATGACATATTCAGTTTAAAGTTTTGATTACATTCATTCATAGCCTTGGTTATTAAACTATCATTGCATGTCACTTTTCTTCAAAATAGGCTAAAACCTATAAGAAACTTTAACAGTTCTGAAGGTTTGAAATGTGCCACATTTCTAAGAAGTCAAAGCAAAAGTTTTCAAGAAACAGCCTTTTAGCTGTAAATTCTACTTGCTCAGGCTACTTCTGCAGTACTCTCAATAATCTTTTGCCAGTGGGGTTTGACCCCACCATCATCAGTCCCTTCAGTGTCACATCCTAATTTGGTAACATATAGAACCTATCAGTATAGCCAAAATGGATACTGCTTCTATGAGCCAATAACCAAGAAGATACACACAGGAATATATTATTTACAATAATTTCTATACAGTTAAAAAATAGAATCTTTTACAGAGTTCTGGGAGACAACAAACTCATAAAATCTTTCTTCTGGGAAATAAAATATTAGAATATCTCTGAGATATGAGATGGGTAAGTAGAGGAATGAGAAGCTGGATAAACAAAGTAATTGAAGGAGTATCAGCTGAGAATGGGATTGAGGATTAAGGATGATTTTTTAAAAAATTGGTTGTTTCATAGAGAGTGCTTATTATACATGGAACCATATGAAAAGATACCCTAGGTACAGCTTTGATGTAGTGACCGTGAAATGCATCTAACTTTCTTGCCATCCATCAAAAAGATTCCAATTGGGGAACCAATTTCAAGGGTTACTCTGAGTTGAGGATAAGATTATCAATTGTAGATCCAATAATGCCTTTCCCCACCGAGGATTATGTGAGCAAGAATCAAAAGGTGCTTAAAAAAATAAAACATGTGGTATTTGCATTTTTAGCAGACAAAGTTTCTGGATGGTACAGAAGAGGCAGAGCTCTTCTTAGAATTCTGAATCAGAGATAGGATAAGGCAGACACCTCTGTCCCACCATAAGAGAATTAAAAATCAGCCTGAAGCTCAGCATTCCATGTTCACTGCAGGGTGAAGCACAGCCATCCAACTACAGAGCAGCAGAGAACATAGCAGACCAAATGCTTGCTTAAATGAAGAGATTTTAGCTTGCTAGCAGACAGTAGCAACTAAGAAGCTAGATAAAATTCCCTTGGGCGGAAAGTTCCAAAGTCAGGGATTAAAGATTTCTGGCTCACATTCCTTCCAAACAAACATCAAATGGTAAGGCAGAAAGAAAAGCATACTTGGAAGATCTCAACACCTTACAGAAGGAGACAATCCCTCAGGTAATCTGATTCCAAGCCACTTAAGGATTTATAGATTTTAAGCAACTCTTTGAATTGTCCCTGAAAACAGACTGGCATATAGGATAAGTGTTGCAATTTAGGAATTACATTCTGCCTATAACAGCTCCATCAACTATCTGCTGAACCTGCTGAAGTTTCTAAAGAGTCTTCAAAACAGCTTCTATGTAGAGGGTGAGGCAGTAATCTGAACAAGGATCAAAATAAACATCTTCATGATCAGACAGGAATTTCTAAGAATGAACATACTATTCCCACTGATAGCTTTAGCTTTACTGTGTTTGGGGTGAGGGGATTCTCCTTTTATATTAAGTTTATTGTATACTTGTAAAGGCAAATGGCCTTGAACTATGGAACTTCTGTCTAAATATGGATTTTAAGATTGGTTGCTGAATTTGATAACACTATATGATGGAAGGAAATAGGTATGAGAATAAATGGAGTGCTTAGCAATGATTCAACACTGAGAAGAAACAAAGACAAGTGTGTGATGTCCCTTGGTTGTTTAATATGATTATGGATAAATGCATAAATAATGTTTGTGATGATGTAAACAATATGTTGGTTAGGGATATGAACATTGCATGTACTTTTGCATGCAAATGGTGTCATATTGTTGACATCAATATGTGAAAAAAGAGTTAATGGGTTGAGAGGAACAGAAAAAAATGAAAATTGTGGTTGGATGGCACACATGAGGTCCTGAAAAAGAAAGTGGTGAGGTATCTAAAGAACAAAAGACAATGCATAAATGTGTGCATAATAGAAGCAATGATGGTATGCAAGAATAGAAAGGTATGGAGAGGTATAGTGGATGACATTGGTATAGTCTAGATTTAGCTATATTTCCTTTGCTTCTAATAATGACGTAATATCTTGATTTCTTACTATATAATGTCACCAGATGAAGTCATCTGTGAGTTTTGGGCTAGGTATCATTAGTACGCTGATGATATCCAGTTATACATTTCAACCCTTGCCTTCTAGGCAATGAAGTTGAAGTTCCATCTTGGTATCTGGTGGTTGTAGAGATATGGATGGGGAAAATTCAACCTTACCAAGATTTAATTGCTGTGGATTTGTGGACATGCAGGGAATTTCTACCTTTGATTCTGGATGGAGTTGTACTATGCCAGATAGACTCACTATGCAATTTGAGGGTCTTCCTGCACTCATGGCTCCTGCTTAAAGAGACAATGGCAGCCATGGGTCAGAGAGTCTTTGCACAAATCTATTGTCTGTGCCAATTGTAGCCATTCTTGGATCAGGAGGCTTGTTTGTAGTCATTCAGGCCTTAGTCAACTCTTATCTGGAATATTGAAATGCACTCTACAGGTATCTAAATTTCTTGAAGACAATTAGGAATCTACGGCTGGTCCAGAATGTAGCAGCCTGAGTAGTTATTTTATTTTATTTTTTTTATCTGCTTAACAGTCATTACTGACCCTGCAGTGACCGCCCCCTAGCGGTTTTCAAGGCAATTGCATCTTTCTTGTTTCGGAATTAGACTTTGCCAGAGCCTAATTCCTAGAGCGTCAGCCCACTGGCAGCACAGGAGGCGGGATTTCCGTTGCTTCGCGCCCCTTTTTTCACATCAATGCATCACTGTAATACCACTACTCCACAAACTGCACTGGCTACCAGTATCCTTACAGGTTCGATTCAAGGTGCTGGTTGTGATCTGTAAAGTTCTTCCTGGTATGGGGCTCAGTTATTTGTAGGACCATCTGTCTCTGATTATTTCTCCTCATCCAATAGAATATGACAGGTTGGGCATGCTCCATGTCTCATCACTTAAACAGTGTGTCATCTCCTGGAACCCAGGAGATGCGCCTTCTCTGATGCCACACCTGCCCTCTGGAACAGCATTCACTTTGATATTTGAATGGCCCTGTCCCTACCTGCCTTTCAGAAGGCTTTTAAGATCTGGATTTTCCTCCACGCCTTCAGTCAGGAGGGTATTTTGTCCATTGATAATTTTGATTGTTTTGGGCTGGATTGTTTGGGGCTTTGTAGCCACCCTGAGTTTCATGTTGATTGGGCAGTTATATAAATAAAGTAAAATAAAATAAAATAAATTCTTTAACATATATGCAATGGATAAATACATTTATTAACAGTGTATTTTAATGATTATGAGCCATATCAACCACCTTCACAGAATACTTTTGGAGTAGAAGAAATATATCATAAAGATATAAACAGCTAAGAAATTAGATATACAATAAACTTTAGCAGACTTCAGACAAAGTTTTCATTCAAATTCCATTCCCATTATCCATTAAATTGAGATTTTACTGCAAATGATTCCATTTACATCAATGATGTCATAATTCAAATGACATAAATTTATGTGAATGACATAAATTTGGAATTAACACACATTCTGATTCAACAAATCTCCCTCAAATGGTCTGTTACACTTTTGTGAGGTTTTACTCACACAAACTCTGTGTTTCTGTGTGTTGGAGTTACATCTCACTCTGATAGGACTGGCATTTATTAAAACAGTGAACAGATGGAGACTACCCCTTCTTCATAAAAGAGAAATGCATCTAGCCTTCTGCACAGTTAGGGCAGGAGGAAATACAGGAATTTTGCCAGCCTGAATTATCTATATAAAGGTGTCTCATTTAAAGTAGAGTGTTTGCTGGAATTCTTGGGTTGCAACTAGATTTTGTATTCCCAAACCCTTGATAAAGCAACAGAGAAAGACTGATAAGACAGTGACAGAGAAAAGAGATATACAAACATATATTTATGTATACATAAACATATCTATTTCCACCTCTATCTCTAATTCTATGGACTCTATCGTCATAAAAACAAATAAATAGAAATAGAATTTTTCAAAGGTATAATTAAAAGGGCTCAACAACACTTAAAAGTCTGTTGCAAAAAGATGCTTTGGAGGATGCAAGGGACAAAAATATTTCCTTAAAGTTGCTGCAGACAGGTACTAAGTTCCTGGCACTATGCTCACCAAACCACATTTTTAAAATTAGCATGGCTAGTAATTAATATTTTACTATGTATAATTTCATATATTATGCACTGGCAAATTTCACAGGTTATTCAGTGATGTAGCAGTAAGGTTGGAGGAGTGGGCAAGATGTTGTTAGTGGATCATCTCTCCACTAATTTTCTATTCCTGCTGTCAGCTCACTTCCCATGTGCCTCTTGGCCCAGACACAAGGGCATCCACTTGTCTGCTCAGGGAAGGCAGAACAACCTGTTGAGACAGCAAGGAGAAGGAGAATAGTCGTAGGTCACCCCAGAAGAGTGGACCTTCTTACCTTGCAGATCAGCCCTCCCTACATCTCTCATTGCAGCCACTTACAGATCTAGCTTATGTACATCTTCAGAAACACAGATTTTAACACATATTTGGCACAGCCTTACCTGACATTTCTTTTTTAAAAATTCCATGCAAAGCTAAAAAGAAGACTGTTTCCATTTTAACATTTGCAAAAGTCAATTAGATGTAACATATTGTGACTGTAGGAAAAATATAGTATGAGACTCTTTGGTTCATAATAATCAGAATCTGATCATAAGCAAAGTATGACTGATGCGGTTGTCCACACATTCTTTCCTTTCCTGTTTCATGCTGTCTGGAAGCTTTAGACTGGAGGCTTACAGACACTGCTGGTTCTGTAATACAGATGACCTCATCTGCATACCACACAGCTGCAGGAACAAGCTATGTGCACTCAGCTTGAAACAACAGACTTCTGGGGGTTTTATTTGTTCACACATGAACAGTAAATCAGCATACAGGATGCCTCGGTGTGTGTGTGCATGTGTGCGTGTGTGTTAATTTTGTGGGAAATGCCTAAGCATTAAGTTTCTATTTTTCTGTCCAGAGCTGGGTGTGGGGATCTAGAAAGATACAGAATCTGGCTGAGATAAACAGTGGAGGAATAGCCAAAAGTAAGCTATTCTTTCTGTGAACCCAATCTTTTGCATCTTTTCTTGGTGAATCTCACTTAAAATTGCAAACATCAGCAATCCCCAAATGCTAAAACAATCCCATCTGTTAAAAACACAATAAAATATGTAAACGTCTAAAGTAAAATGCTTCCAAGCACTATGGTATCAGTGGAATCCATGTTATTTGCTACATAATTTCACATAGATTTCTGATTCCTAGACTGCAATTTGAGGTCTAGTTACTCAAAGGGCATGCTCAGTTGTACAGAATGTGACTACTTCTTACTAAAAATCCATAGCATGGCATTATTTATTTATTTATATGTCACATTTATATAGCATTTATTTTTATAAATGTATAAATTTTATATGTACGTATGTATATATGTATACACACACACACACACACATAATGAAATTATATATTATCAATCTACATACATCCCAACTTGATTAAATTATCAGACTCAGAAAGTAGCAGCACCTGGCTGAACTTCTCTAGGTTTGGAAGCCAAGCAAGGTCAATGGATGTGAGACCACCAAATAATTCCAGACCTACAGACTGAGAAGTGAAAAGAAATGCTCAGAGAAGACAATGACAAACCACTTCAATATTGTTGCCAAGAAAACAGCTTATATATTTCCATAAAGTTATAAAAAAGTCAAGATAAACTTAAAGGAAACTTTACTTTTCAGCTATAAGATGGATGGTCTACTTCTTCAGCTGAACGTCTTTTCTGAAATCCCTACTCTGCAGAAACATAATATGCCATGATGTTGAGGATGATTTCCATCCTACTTTCCATCAACTACATATAGATTAGTTTTAAGTGGATTCTGATATGAATTGGAGACCAATTATGGATAGCAATAACTGTTATATATTCTGCTCAGATATTATGAAAAACAATTACTATTAAATAGTAGAGAATATGGGCTTAATATAGATTATTGTAATGTGTATGCAAACCTAAAGTAGAAAAATCGGAAGAATTTCTGTTAATGTCCATGCCCTAGATTATATTTATATATGGTTTATTATATATAGAAATCAGATCTAATTATTGTACAAATGACCTTTTATGCAAATAGACAAAATTATTTTCAGCTTCGTTTCATATGAATATGTTTTTATAGTAACAAAGAGTAGCATTTAAAAGTGTGAATTTTGAGATTTCGTGAGTTTGTATAAAGCAGTACTCAATCCTAGTATTTTTCCATAAATTTGGTGACATCAGGATAAACAAACAAAATGACTGACTGAAATGTAACCTATAAACCATGACTTGAGTGGAGTTGCAAACCCCTGTTTTCTTTATTTTTTAGGCATTGCAATCAGATCAAAGTGCGCTCAGAGATACTGCTAGTACTTACAAGGAATGCTTTCCCCCCCCCCTTATCTGTAATGTTCTTTAAAATTTCTAGGTTGGTATTTAAATGTAAATGATTTTATTTTTCAAACCCATAATTAGGTAGTACTATTATTAGGACCATCTAAAATATAAAAAACAAAGAAAAAATGAGCAAGCTTTCAAGTTGTCCAAAACTGTTATCATCCTGAATGTTACACATAACAGGAGATGGGAATGGGGGTGGGAGGTGGGAGGGACAACTACTAAAACACTCAAAATAGAATAAATGTTATTGTCAAAAGGGTAGATATCTGATATCTCAGATATCAGGAACTTTCCAGAAGTCTTTTGAAATCCAATATCAAAATAATCCATCACTGACCATTTTCATGATGCAGAAGTTTATTCTGTATCTAACCTCATGTATGTGCATCTCCACCTCATCTTTTTCACAGTGGGAAAAGGTCATTGGGAGGGATTTATTACTAACCCCTCCAGGATCCTATGCATGTTCAATAAATCTTCCCCTAGCCTCATAAAAGAAGTTTAGCAATTTGTTTATGGAGTGTTAAGGACACTCAGCTATTCACCAGCTTGCAGATAGCAAAGGGAAACCTTAATTAGCTGATATAGTAAGGTATCAAAACATAATGGCCGTGATTTTACTTAATGGATACTAACAGTTATGAAAAAGGTAAAGAAAGTGTCCAAGCATTCTGGCTTCTTTTAAAAGTGTATTATAAAGGTTTGATAAACCTTACACTGCTTAGGGTAAATGACTTTGAGTGCATTAAAATAATTTAGCTGGCAGAAAAGTATACTGCCCCATAACCAAGCCTCATTCTGCCTTAGTAATGAGGCCACTGAATGGTGCCCTTAATTTAATGCGAGAAAAGTTAAGAAAAGCAACGGATGGGTTATTGCAGTTTCATTTCTCCTCCCACCTTGCACCCACTCCTGGCAGAAAAGTCAACTACCTCTTTAACATGTTGGGGCGTGGCTGGAAGATTGTAAGCATATCCTTTAGGCTCTGGGTTTAGACACTTGTCAAGTTGTCCAAATAACAGGTCACAGGCCTGTTTAAAAGAGTACTAGACCGATATTCAGAAATAATTCAGCTGACAGGTCGAAGGCAGAGAAGAAGGGTATAGAGTGAGGCAGAAGGCAGCTCTCTCTATGGATCCAGAGAGCCCTTACTCTGTGCTATGACCTGTCATTCAGGCTAACAGATATGGAGGAATAGTGCAGGGTGAAGGAGAAGAGAATAATCAATAAGAAACACACTCCATACTCATCTAGTGATGCAAGGAAATAGCAGTGCTGACAGCAAATGTGGTATGTGACTAGAGTGCACAGAAATACATTACAAAGTAGACACAATGGTGCAGGAGTGGGCAATATGGCACCCCTTCCAGAGTAATAAAAACAGTAAAAACTATAGGCTACATGAAATGCCTTCTTGGGAAAAGCAGAATTAAAACTGTAGCAAACTGATCAATGACAGAATGAATAACACACATTTGGCAGAACCCACCTTTTTTTTCCTGGTGGATCCAGGAAAAAGCAAACAGTAGTGTGTATTTCTCCAATAGTCTATCTGACAATGAACTATCATAAAAATTATGAGTTTTCATACTATTATATAACTGATATTTGGCTAGTCACTCAATAAAAAAATACTGTCCTTCTTTATTAATCTGACTTGTGGAAATAGGCTTGAGAGAAATACAGCTACATATGTAATATTTTTGGGATTTTTTAAAAAAACTGCATATAATCTTGTACTGATTTAAATTACTGCTGCCTAGCTGAATATTAAATATCCAGACATCATGGTCTTTACCAGACCTACTTCTTGAGATCCATTTCATTTACATGGTGCTCTCTTTTGATGATGTAAAGGGATGTTGGTTTGTTGTTAAATTCAGCAGTGCAATTTGATAACAAAATTAGAAGGACCAAGCTGTCCTTTTTCAATGTTTTTAAACATTTAATTTTTTGGAAACATTAGATTTTGGCATTAAAGGTAATGTTTCCTCCCTGCAGACTTTTGTGATCCTTCTATTTTTGTGATCCACTCATTTTTCTAATATGATCCTATCTACATTTTTCAGTGCATACTGCCTATGGTGGAGTGTGGTCATTCATCCCTGATTTAAATTGAAATGAGTAAAATAAATAAATAAATAAATAAATAATACTTGGTTCTTGGTTTATTGAATAATTCTTCAGCTGCCATTTGCAGTGAAACTATATGAAATATTTAATATATTTAAGAGATAATGTTTATATTTATATTTTCTATTGATGTTGCTATTAACATCATAGCAAACCCCATGAGTAGGAAGCTAGATGTTTGGGAACTGTCATTGACTCAAATCAGTTGTACTTTGGGCCAGAACGTACTTAAGGAGCCATTTAGCTATGATCAAAATGGAGGAGAAAAGAATTCACTCCTTCTTTTGTGTGTATTTGCATTGTTAAAAATGTCTTCTTTGTGTGCATATGTGTGTGTCAGAAATAATTACATATATATAAATAGATTCTATTTAAGCATGATTTACAGATTAAAATATGTAACCGGGGGAAGTGTTATCCAGAATGGTAACATATGATAAATAATAAATAAATAACATTTATTGTATTTATCAAAGAAGGTCTTCATATACAAGTGAAATAATCATCCAGATTCCATTTACTGTAACAGATTACTCAGTCCCATCATTTTATGATGAAACCTCAGGTCTTAACATGCATCTGGTGCATTCACATTTTTATTGGACAATACACAAAACTGAGTTATCTGCAGAAAATCTCTACATTACCCCACTTGCTCCAACAATGCACACACATATTTTTGTTAACCAATAATTATATGAAAATGGATTGGAGGGGTTGTGTTTGTTTGTTTTGAACTGTAAACTTGGATACCTTTTTGTTTTCTACTTAAGAAAAACTCATAACTTAGAAAACATCATGAAAGACAACAAAATCATATGAGCAATCAACCAAAACAGAATTACTTGTGCTCAGTGAATTAATTCCAGTGGGTCTCAGTGTACCTAATTCTGTCTTAGTGATAACTCACTGGGATTTGTCTTTATCTCTCTATTATGCAATTATCTATTGCACTTATGCTTAGTATCTGTGCTAAATTTATTTGTGCCCTGCCAGATTTTCTATTAGAAACAGGCAACTAATAACCTCTGTTGCTTTATACTAGAATTCCAATGAATAGCTTGATTATTGATCAAGATACTGGGATCTATGGGAGCTATAGATATCTGGAAATTACCAGGTTGTCTATATCAACAAACTGTTGTATTATATAAACTATGTGTACCACACTGGGGAAAATAATAGCTTCACTGCTTTTAGGTACATTTTCTATCTTTGAATACCCTGGTTTACAGTTTTTATCTGTATATTCTACAGGTGAAACTCGAAAAATTAGAATATGGTGCAAATGTTCAGTTATGTCAGTATGGCAACTCAAAAGGTGAAACCAATATATGAGATAGACGCATTACATGCAAAGCGAGATATGTCAAGCCTTACTTTGGTATAATTGTGATGATTATGGCGTACAGCTTATGAAAACCCCAAATTCACAATCTCAGAAAATTAGAATATTACATGACAGCAATAACACAAGGATTGGAAATAGAACAATATCGGACCTCTGCAAAGTATAAGCATGCATATGTACTCAGTACTTGGTTTGGGCCCCTTTTACAACAATGACTGCCGCAATGCGGCATGGCATGGATGCTATCAGCCTGTGGCACTGCTGAGGTGTTATGGAAGACCAGGATGCTTCAATAGCGGCCTTCAGTTCCACTGCATTGTTCGGTCTCATGTCCCTCATCTTTCTCTTGGCAATGCCCCATAGATTCTCTATGGGGTTCAGGTCAGGCGAGTTTGCTGGCCAATCAAGCACAGTAATCCCATGGTCATTGAACCAGGCTTTGGTACTTTTAGCAGTGTGGGCAGGTGCCAAGTCCTGCTGGAAAATGAAGTCAGCATCCCCATAAAGCTCGTCTGCGGAAGGAAGCATGAAGTGCTCCAAAATCTCCTGGTAGACGGCTGCATTGACCCTGGACTTAATGAAGCACAGTGGACCAACACCAGCAGATGACATGGCTCCCCAAATCAACACAGACTGTGGAAACTTCACACTGGACTTCAAGCATCATGCATTGTGTGCCTCTCCATTCTTCCTCCAGACTCTGGGTCCTTGGTTCCCAAATGAGATGCAAAAGTTGCTCTCATCAGAAAAGAGGACTTTGGACCACTGGGCAACAGACCAGTTCTTTTTTTCTGTAGCCCAGGTAAGACGCTTCTGACGTTGTTTGTTGTTCAGGAGCGGCTTGACAGGAGGAATACGACATTTGAAGCCCATGTCCAGGATCCCTCTGTGTGTGGTGGCTCTTGATGCACTAACTCCAGCCTCAGTCCACTCCTTGTGAAAGTCCCCAACACTTTGGAATGGCCTTTTCCTGACAATCCTCTCCAGACTACGGTCATCCCTGCTGCTTGTGCACCTTTTTCTACCACACTTTTCCCTTCCACATAACCTTCTATTGATGTGCTTTGATACAGCACTTTGGGAACATCCAACTTCTTTTGCAATTCCCTTTTGGGGCTTTCCCTCCTTATGGAGGGTGTCAATTATGGTTTTCTGCACAACTGCCAGGTCAGCAGTCTTTCCCATGCTTGTGATTCCTACTGAACCAGCCTGAGAGACCATTGAAAGGCTCAGGAACCCTTTGCAGGTGTTATGGATTCATTAGCTGATTAAAGTGGGACACTTTGAGCCTAGAATATTGAATCTTTTCACACTATTCTAATTTTCTGAGATTGTGAATTTGGGGTTTTCAAAAGCTGTACGCCATAATCATCACAATTATACCAAAGTAAGGCTTGACATATCTCGCTTTGCATGTAATGCATCTATCTCATATATTGGTTTTACCTTTTGAGTTGCCATACTGACATAAATGAACATTTGCACGATATTCTAATTTTTCGAGTTTCACCTGTAATTCTTAAGCATTTTTGTAAGTAAAAACAGAAGACAAATAAAGAAATGGGTATCTGATTAGATAAATCAGGCTATATTCTGATCCTGTTTATTGCATATAGATGATTAAATTCCACTTTTATTAATCAGGTAAATGAATAATTTTTTACAACATACAATGTACAGCATACAACACCTCATTTACCAAATAAACTTTTGATTCATATCAACATTATCTTTAACCTACAGTTAGTTGTTTAGCTATTTGCCAAGAAGACTATTACTTATAGATAAACTATAGTTCAGCATCACATTCACAGTTAATTCATTGGTACACACACACACAAAAATTATAAAAGGTAATTAAGGTAACCATATATTAATGCAAACATATCAATTTGATTCAATTTCTCAGACTGATACACGCATACACATACAGAAGATATGCAGTACTCCAGTCTGGATTCTTCTGAATAGTGAGATTTAATTCTAAAGCAAAGCATTTTATTTCATTACAATTTCTTTCTTCTTCTTCATCCTCTCTCTCTCTCTCTCTCTCTCTCTCTTGGTACTGGGGAATTAACATAAAGGAAGGTCTTTAAAATAAATCTTGTGTTCCTTTGTAGAAACTTAAAAAATATTGCTGCTAAAATATGGATTAAGTATGGATTTCAATGTAGATTAAAATGTGGATGGTAAAGACGTACAGTCATCCAGAGAAGCTTCAGTCATGTGAAGAGGGAATCCCCTCTTTTGACCATGTACGGTAATAAACCGGCAGTAGAAAGATGAGCCTCCCACAAAATCAGCTTGCCAGAAAGAGCTGTGACAGGAAAGATTTACAATATGTACTGGATAAATTCCAGGGGGATTTCAAGCACAGGTGGGGAATGAGAATTTCTTTGACCTAACCACCAGATGCCTTTTTTTTTTCTTTTTGTAAACAAAAGAAGACATAATCACAGGCAGACATTAAAACTATATTTGTATCTGACAAAACAGAAATATTTGCACAGGAGATTAGGAACACTGGCTATGTTCATTAAAAAGAGCATCAAGAAAATAAGTCTCAGTAGATAAAGCACAATGGTTGGCATGTGTTTCCAGCTAGCTTAATGTTAGTTGAGCTCAGAAATTTGTAATGAGAGATGGCTGAAGGAGAAATAGATAGAATCGCTATTTGTGACTATAGGGCAGCATGCAAATGCACCCTATTTTGCTTTAGTTAACCCAGAAGCAATAAAGGAAGCTCTCGTGGTTGCTCAATGACCACAGATATGTTCCCTTTCCATGTGAAGATGTATTGTATATTTCCAGTATGAATGAAATGGACATAAAAGCTATAACCACAGACTGAAAGTAGTAGCAGAATTACAAACAGCAAGATATGTTCCCATATAACTCATTGCAGGGGCAATGCAGGGCACAAATGATTTGGAAGAGGTCAACCTGTGTTCTTCAATCTGCTTGCCATAATTTTCAGTACCTTATCATGTGAACAGGATAGAATGTATGATTGCCTGTGTGTAAGAATGATACTTGGTGGATCCTGGCAGCTGCTAAGTCTCATTGTGATCTTTCCTTTTGCCTTTAAAAGAAATGAAAAGAAACTCTCTGTTATTATTATATTTTTCTCTATAGTTGGCTTTCTAGTTTTTATAATGGGGAACTGTGTGTGATTCTATAATCCTCCTTTTATGTGTGTCTTCTTTAGACAGCCAAATATGGACAGAAAAAAAAGTGAGAGAAAAATCTAGAGGATGAAAGTTATTAAGACATGTAAGCTGTGTGCCGTATTAAACTACATTGAAAGAAACCTGAGTAAATAATTTTTATGCTCAAGCCCTAAGCATTTTGCAGTCAGTCAGAAACTCAGCTGTAATAAAGCAAGAAATGACAAACGGTTGTTTTCTGTAAAAGTAAGAAACAGCTTAGAATTTATTTCCCCTGGTACCTACCTTGCCAGATCACCACTTAATTTATTTTCAAAGCTGGCTTGTTTGAACATACCCACAGGTCTCATAATGGTTTAAAGTTAGTAATACATGTACTCTAGTTTCACAAGAACATGCACATTTTCCAGTTCTGAAGCTCTCTTAGAGGTACATTGCTTTGGAAGAAAATATAAATAACTTTTCCTGTGGCAGAACATTGCTTTTCCATGAATCATAAATGTTTTATGGTGAGAGCCAGGGTGGAGCAGTGGTTAAGATGCTGGACTGGAAGTGGGGAAACCCAGGTTCTAGTCCTCCCTTAAGCCCAGAAGGCAGCTGGGTGGCCCTTCCACTCAGCCTTAATCAGCCCTGTGACAAGCCAGCTGATAAACAAGCCCCTTTCTTACATAAGGCATTGATAGCTTCAGTCTAAGAGCCACTTTACTGTCTTGGTACCGCCTAAAACAGGTAAACATTACTGCTAGCTATGAAAAGAAGTTCTGATAAATGCAAACCAAAATAAAACAAATGAATGTCAGTCTAATTTTTGCTGCAAAGGAAACATGCAGGTTTTCCCTCAGAACACAATGGGGCAAAGATTTTTCTAAAGAGTATATAAGTGAATGTTGGTATTCCCAAAATGTTTACACTTTTATGAATGCATAAAAATTCACAGATAATATTAATGAATGTTGACAGATACTATGATGTGACTGTCTCTCTCTCTGGGTATATAAGTATATGGATCTGTGTGTGTGTGTGTGTATGCACACGCGCACCCACAGAGGCAATAAAGAGGATAATCATAAATTTTAGATAGATGCCCTTCTGGATAGTTCTGCACTTATCCCATGGAGGAACAGTATTATTTATTTGGGGGAGGGGGTCTTTGAAAATAAGCTTTTCATATATAAAGAATTATTGAATATATGATGACAGCAGTAAGTGATTGCAAAAGCTATTTTGGCTCCTAAGCTAATATGTGTTTTGTTTTATTTTTTCTATCCCACCATCCCCTCAAGAATTTATTCCCACAGAAAATGCATAAGTGCCTTCCAATAGTAGATGCAGTCAAGTGGTTCTTACCAAATGGCTGAGGGAGTAGCAACTATCCAGTAATTAATGTAACCAGACGGACCATCCACTAGTTAAATGTGCTTATTCATGCCACAACTTAAAAAAAAATCCTTTCCAAAGCTTACTCTAAATTATTTTTACAATTTCCCTATATGCTTGCCAGAATTAACCTTACCCATCAATAACAGTGCCTGTTTTCTTGGTTTCCTTCATACTGACTTTTCACACTAGAAATCCAGCCAATATTTCTCAACCCAGTTACCTAAAACTTCTGTTCAACTATTAGAAATATGTAATAAAATTTTAAAAAATTGTTGTTGTCAGGAGACTTTCAGCAGCAAAGTGTGTTTGTTACTAATCTCCCATACAGCACTGAAGATTGCTCTAGACCTCTAGACCCTACATATACTTACAGAAACTCTGATATGATGACAGCTTTAATGGGGGGGGGGGGTATTGTTTTCCTACTACACTCTTGAAAGAAACTATAGACACAACCCAGTTTTCTCTGTGCAGCTGACATTTACTAAAATTTGTGTTTACATCTTGCCAAATTGGCCAAGGGTTGTTAGTCCTAGCACAAGGACAAATGGGATATAAAATATCAGAGATAAAGTAGCAACCCCCCCCCACACACACACCTGCTTTGCAAAAATGATTTTGTTAGACCATCTGATCACTCTTTTATTTGTGTTTACTCTTTTATGGGTCATAAAATCTTTAGAAAGTTTATCTTGGTCCAGCGAATTTGTTGTGAATTACATAGCTTTGATTTGCTGTTTCATTATCCTAGTCATCTGATATTTAAAAAATATGTTAGAAGACAAACATGGAAGTGTGATCATTCCAGTCCTGCTCATGTTATGTTTTGCACACAGAAAATTTGAAATGTACTACTGCAACATCAGCTCTGTAGTATGGGAATATTTTATTTAAATATGTCAACCAGAAGGTTGGGCTTATACTTCTATGTATTTTCAAAACAACACAGCAAATAATGCACTTCACAACTAATGTATAATGATACATATATTTTCTAAACAGGTACCAATCAGTATCCAAATGTTCCTAGTAAGCTGCAATAGGTGTGCTGCAAATAGTACTTCCTTAAAGAAAGAACTAAAATTTCATATTGTGAGAAAGATAAATTGCAGTAATTTTGGTTACATAAGGAGTTTTAAAATTTACTGCATTTGTACTTTATGGCATCAGTTTTAATTTAGAATATTAATGGTGCTTGAACCATATCCAGGATTTTTCATGGCTTCTCAAAAAACTCTAGCAGTCTTTCCATCTAGATGTACTCCATGATAGGTCTTGCTGTTCCACCCTTTACCTGTTAAATCAAAAATCTGCTTTTATATAACAGGTTTAGTAATATATTTTTCCCAAAAACTGCAGTGAAAAAGGTGAACTGAAAAAAAAATTGAATCAAGCATATTAATTATTCTAAAAGTTGAATAAAATATTACTATGCAGATTAGAGAGTTTCATGTGATTAACTGAAATAAAAAATTTATAGTGTTCTGGAAATAACTACTGAGACACATATTCCTATGGAAAATTTAAACCGAGCTTGGTCCTTTATCTGGTCCATTTTGTTTCTTTTATTTTGTTTCTCAAGAACCTTTTTTAATTCTACAGTGATCTAAACTGGAATGAAACTTATTCCATAATCTATTCCATAATTTATTTCTATCTTCCTGTCACAAACTTTGGCATTCTATGGAGGGCTTAGGCCTCTATTTCAGTCTAATCATCCTGCATGGGTGCTCCATGAGATACCTTTCCTCCTTGCTTTCTTTATCCAAAATGCAATGAGGCAGACGGGCTTTTGAAATGGGAGGTCATCTGCCCCACAATTTCTGCCCCTCCTTCATGATTTTTATGAAACTCCAAGAGGAAAGTACATCTTAATCTAATCTAGATGCAGAGCCAGTTGTGAGAATATAGGTTGTCTGTTAGTTAGCCCACTAACAGCCCAAATAGCATTTTGAAGTTTAAAATAAATTTAAAAAGTATTTGTCTTCCCAATTTTATGGTTTATATTTCTCTAACCTGCTTATTATTTCATGTTAAGTAATTTTGTTTAATCATTTAATATTTTGTTTGACAACATAATTATACATGTGTGCGCACACACATACACACACACATATAAACATAATAGAATTCCACAGTTGATGGACAGGGATATAGATTAAGGCTAGTAGGCTGTCGAAAATTATAGTAGCTAATCGCTGTTTGTATTACATATCTAAAGTAAAAATTCCGCACGTAAGATTCATGGAAAAGTGAATCTTAGTGGGGGAGGGGAGTTTCTTTATTTTGTGTACACACATCTTTCCTCTTCTTTTTTTTTTTTTTTTTACATAAGCCCTTAATGAGGCCTCTATAACCACCGCCTACTTTTCATCTGCAGTCCAAAAAAACATAATGTGTGTTAACGTTGTCTGCCTGAGCTGGAAAGGAAACTGTAAATTTTATACAGTCTGGTAAAAATATTTGGCATTTGGATCTTAATAAGTCTGTGGAATGAAGCTAGTCTGAGTTGTTCCTTCCCCCTCTGCTTTCCCAACTGAGGTTTCAGAACAGCACTGTAGCCTCTGTGTGTCTGTGTCTGTGTACGTGTGTGTGCGCGCGTGTGTGTGTGTGTGTGTGTGAGAGAGAGATGCATGCTTGTCCCTTCCCCCACCAGCAGATTATCATCCAAATTCTGTGCTGTCTAGAAAGGTCATGTGACCCTCATCAGTCTCCTGGGGTGGAGGAGGGGAAGCAGATTGAACCTGTTCTTTGTTAAGAGGTCAACGCCAGCTCCTGGAGTAGGAAGAATTACCAACAGATTTCGAATAGCTGCGCACTTTCCTTCTCCTCCTCCAGCTGTGACTGCTGATGAAGACTTATGTAGCTCTCCACGTCCCTCTTAGACACAATGCAATTTGCACCAAGCTCTTTTCTAACCCCCCAAAAATCTACAATTTAACTGCCAGCAAGGAAATGCAAAATTCTCAGCAGCTCAGTCAGTATTGCTTCATGTCTAGATATGCAATGTAGCCAGTATCAAGCTCAAGCTAATAAAGGGAATATTGAGTTTACACAGGGAAGGAAAAAGGTGGGCAGCTTCTATGTATAATAACAACAACAACAACAACAGCAATGACAGCAACAATAACAGTATCACATCAATAGCCACTCTACCTTGCCTCATCTGTTCCTGAACACAGAATTTTGCAATTTATGAGAGACACAAAAGATACAAAATTCATTAGAAATACAGTCGCTGATTGCTTGTTTATATAAAGTACCTTAATTCTTAACAGTGCTGTAACCAATGTTCTGTTGAGAATAAATCAGAATTCAGTAAAATTCTACAGTTTCAATGTTAAATGCCATAAGGCTTCTAGGGAAAATATGGTATAACAATGTTGTTTGCATCACTGTCATCCCTTCATCACATCTGAGCTGTAAAATAAAAAATAGGTAAGCAGTAGATAGCAACAGAGAAATGTTTCTCTCTTGGCTGCCATCTAATGATCATCCAGTTTTTTGCAAACCAGATCTGGCAGCTGTAATTGATATTATTTTGGTCTAATGATACAAATGCTCCAGTTGCATTGCTGTTATTGTGAAAACTCATGGAATGAGGAAGTTAGGAATATTCAAAATGGATTTGATTCATTCATTCATTCATTCATTCAAATTGAGTTACAGGCCTAGGTATCTTCCTCAATCTATGCTGAAGTAGCCTGGCCACTTGACATTTTCCTTACCTGACATGGTTGCATATAGATCATGCAAATGCCTTATCAGGATTCGTATACATATTCTTCACCTTCTGACAAATGCACAGAGATCAGAGACCTTCAGAGCATTGTGACTGCTACTCTTCAGGCCCACCCACCCCCTCCACTCTTCAAGCAATGCTTTTGAAGAAGTAAATGCTATTTGGAGTTATACAATGTTTGCAGTGCAATGCTGGGGTGGAATTTCCCTTACCAGGGTAATAAATACTTTTCTAAAATCTACAACCAGGAATAATTGGATCAGGGTGTATTAATGCTAGCAGTATTTTATAAGGGTTATATTGACTAAGGGAATTATAAACCTGTATTATAAACCTATTCAATTTCCTATTGTCTTACAAATGGCAATGCAAGGTTCATTCGGGGGAAAGGATTATTGTTGTTGATTCCACTGTATGCAATAAAATGGTTGGCTTAGCTTGTGGCAGCATAGAAACATAGGGTAAAGAACACAGAAAGCATTTTCCAAGACTGTGATGCTTGGGGCAAAATTCATTCAAGTGAATCCATAATATAAAAGTTCTGCAAAGCATTAGGATAAGGGCAATGACTCTGGCTCTCTTGAAATTGTCTTTTCTCAACAAGCATAGATTTAACCAGCATAGATCAGATGCCAGATTTAAAAGCTATGTTTAAAATCCAGATTTCTCCTTGAATGTCATAATGCAAAAAATCTCAGGATTCCGACTAGTAATGAGACCTTTATGTTTATTTTTCCCTCTTGTGATTTAAAATAACCTTAAGAATGTCCTCCTGTCATCCATGTGTACTTCTCCAACAGAAGGTCCAATGACAGACCACATTTTAGGGCAGAGACTAAGTCCACAGTTAGCATTTTCTCCTTTCTGTAATGCTATGCTGTTCAGATTTCCCATAATGCAATAGCTAATCCATTGCATTCCACTGATTTTGATTTTTGATATCCTTTTTTTCTAATCCAATGCCTTGCCTATTTTTGGAGCTGCTTCTGTACAAATGTTTCTAGTAAGCATAAGTGGTATGACAGGCTATTGCTACACCTAAATAGCAGGTATAAACTATCCAGCAGAACAAGGCTAACAAGTTTCCTGTACAACATTCACCTTTGGCATATATACCATTTCCTCTCTCCTCCCTTCCCCTCCCCCCTCCCCCACATGAACACAGCTACCTCACCTTTGGCAATCTTTTCTTTTTCTTTTTCTTTTCCTTTTCTTTTTCTTCTGAATTTGTATTTTCTGAATTTTGTATTGCTCTGAATTTTGGCAAAGTGAAGAGGTGTTTCGAGGGCATGAATGCAGCAATGCAAACAGCACATGCTGAATGAATATCTTACTTCTGATTAATTATGTACCCACAGAGCTTTCTAAATAACTACTTTTTTCCCTGTAGTAAATATCTGGTACAAATAGGCATTACTGTGGGACAAGTTAGGTATGTGTTTTTGACAGATGGTAAAACTAGTGTGCTGATCTAGCCAAAACAATTAATTGCCATCAGATCCAAAAGAAGTATCTATAAACAAGTTTCTTTATAATTGTAAATAAAATGTATAGAGATTTCCATGTTCTAAAACTTTGTGATGTCCCAAAGAACAGTAAAATATAATAAGCTTTTATCATTCCTACCTGAGTATGATGTATCTTACTCAAGATCTTGCCCTAAATATCACAGGATCTCACCAAAATTATACTGGATTTGAGTGACTATCTTGGTAGGGGAGACCTGTTTCATGAGGCCTTCCAAAAGTTGATAACCTCTGCTATATATCATTACTGATATTGTCTCTGCATAGGTGGCCAACCATAAAGAGCTACAATGCCTGAAGTATGCCTGAATATAGCATATGTAATATTACAGATAGTACAGTGGTACCTCAAGATACGAACGCCCCACCTTACAAAAATTTCGAGATACGACCAGCTCCGGCCGCAAAAATTTACCTCAACATGCGAACTCCACCTCAAGCTACGAACCGGATCCGCGGCCATTTGCCCTGCTGCCATGTGGTCACTGCTTCCCGTGGGCGAGATCGCGGTAGCAAGGAGGCGTTCGGTGAGGCTTGGGGTGTGTTTTGTGGCATTTGGAAGGTTTTTGGTGTGCTTGTCAGCATGGCTCCAAAGAAAATGCAGAGCCGTATGTATTTACATTGTGTAAGATCTTGCCCCGTTCATCAAGAGAAACTCCTGTGACACGTGTAGTTCACAAAAGAGGTTTACTCAAGCTTAACGCAACATTACAAGCAAAGCCAGGACTGGCTTGGTACAATACATTGGTTCCTTTATACCTCCCCTCCTTACAGGCTGCGGATTATCAGCGCCCCAATGATCCCCCTTAATTGTCCAGATGGCAGGTTCAGCCTGAGTCCCATTGTTCTTTAATTGTTGTTAGCCCTTGGCGTGGTCATTGCTTTCCTTGGGCTTTTGTCCCGCACACAGCCGGGAGTGGGAGCTTTCCCTCGTGCACGCGCGCTGATTGCTCTTCCTCAATTCCACGGCTCTTTCCTTTGTCCATAGCCCTTGGCGTGATCATTGCTTTCCTTGGGCTTTCGTCGCGCACACAGCCAGGAGCGGGAACTTTCCCTCACGCAGGCGCGCTGATTGCTCTTCCTCAATTCCGCGGCTCATTCCTTTGTCCATAGTGCCTGTGGCCCTCTGGCATTAACAGATTAGTGAAGAGGCGCCAGGTGGCCCTTTCATTAGCACTTCCTCTTTCTGCGCTAGCGCTCGAGCGGTGAAACTGACTAAAGCGCGCCTGGGGAATTTCCTAGCCGTGCAACGCCGGCTGACACATTGAACCTCATGGGGAAATTTGCCTCGTGGAGCGACCAAATTCGGAGGGCGGATTAGCCGTATTTACATTGAACCTTATGGGGAAATTTGCCTCGTGGTGCGACCAAATTCGGAGGGCGGAACGGATTAACCGTATTTACATTGAACCCTATGGGAAAATTTGCTTCAGGATGCGACCAATTCAAGTTGCGATCAGAGTCACGGAACGGATTAAATTCGTATCTTGAGGTACCACTGTACTTCGTTTCTCATGTACTGCCCAATTCAACATTGCATATTGATAAACTTTGTTCAATGCCCACTAGGATAATAGGGTAATATTGATATGAAAAAAGAGAACAGTATTACCTTTGTACCAGATTCCTTTCCCCAGAAATAATTTTACTACATTACATGAGATACCTTACACAAGACTGCTGTTTTCTGGGCAAGTACATGTTTCTACAAATATCTGTTGCAAGGTAACATAAATAAACTTTTAATTTTTAACTAGGATAACTGCTTATTTCATTAGAAAGACAATAGGAAGCTCTCAAAATAGA
This sequence comes from Liasis olivaceus, assembly GCA_030867105.1. Taxonomy (NCBI): domain Eukaryota; kingdom Metazoa; phylum Chordata; class Lepidosauria; order Squamata; family Pythonidae; genus Liasis; species Liasis olivaceus. The sequence goes on from CM061352.1 coordinate 42,554,872, forward strand.
CCCATTATTTCAATATTTCGGCAATCAGCGGAGTATAGAAATATAGAATCAATCAAAAAGACCTTGTAAGTATTGAAATAAATTAATAATAATACTATTATCTGGGGAGAAAGAATTCTGGATTCTCATTGGGTTCTGTAGCAAGAATGTTTGCCTAATATTTGGGATATAAAGGAAAGAATTACTGTATGTCACTTGCTTGCTGCAGTCAGAATTATGTTGAAATCCTGAATCTTTCCATTGAGAAGAATCAAAAACTGGGCAAACTATGCGTCTCTGTTAAAACTGTAGTTTAGAGCAATCCAGACATGGTATCTTAAGGAGTCAAGGGAGAAAGGGGGAAACAAACATGAGAAGACATCAGCCTGATCAGAACGTTACAAACATGGAGCATCCTGAAAGGGGGGGGGGGGATTATATTGTGGGGAAGGGATGTGTTCCATACAGTTTTTTTTTTTTTTAATCCATAACTTGTGTTAGATGGAAAAGAAAAAGGATATATTTCCCTAAGATTGTGTGTTCAGTGTTGTTTGGACACTGTTACATTTGGAACTATTCAAGAGTTGCCAACTTGGTCAAGATGACCAGAACTATTTCCTACTATTATTTAGTAACAAAATGCTTAGATCAAGGACGTTCATTTTAAAATTACTCATTTTCCTCAATCTTCTCCCTGAGAAGCAATACTCCCAAGATTAAGCAATTCTGCTTGCACCCTGGGTCCAGCCAAAAGTAGAACTGAATAACACTCAGTAACTCAGTAGTAACTGAGTTTTTAATGTTTTTGTGAGTCGCCCAGAGTCCCCTATTGTGGGGGAGATGGGCGGCGGATAAATCCAATGAAATAAATAAATAAATAAACAAACAAACAAACAAACAAACAAACAAACACTGTTCCTAAGGAGTAAGAAAGTATTGCAACATTGCAGATTCCACTGCTTTTTCTGTGACTAGTAGCATTCTGTTATTTTCCCCCAGTTATCAGTTCGTTTATTTATTTACAGGTCAGCCTTGAAGACCAGAAATGTTTAGCAGAAGGAAAAGAATTTTTTAAAAAATGCTTTCTCTCACTATTTTCTGCACACATTATTCTGATTTATTTCTTTTATCTTCATTGTCACTGTATTCTGATTTTCCTATTCAGAGCTGAATAAAGATTTTGATACCTTCACTATTCCTCTTCAGTATCGCTTCCTCATGGCAAACACAGACATTTACTTTTGACCACTTTGGTTAACTTATCTCCCCTTTTCTACCTTTTCTAGTATACTGAAATCTTGAAGCTGTAAGAAGAAGAAGGGAAAGAAGATATGATAGCTGTTTTGTTAGCTTTGTCCTGAGTTTAGAAAGGTCAAACAAAAACAATGGTGGAATTTCTTTTTTTGCTTGGATTTTATGACAATGAACTCATGTTAGGAATTTAGAATATCACTTTGAATGAGTTTTTAACCTTTTTCAGAACTTCACATGACACCATAGTTGGTGAAAGGATTTTAATAATATTTTTCTTACAGAGCCAGAAGTTCCTCCAATTGTTCTTTCACAAAATGGTAATTGGTGAAAATGTACTTAAAACCTATAAAAATTGCCAGATGGATAGATCTGTTAGACTACTTCAGTAAGACAACTGAAACCCCTTTCTGTCATCAAGACCAAAAAACTAATATCATATGCCTTTATAGGCTCTATCAAATACATGAAGCGTTACTTTGAAAGGGGCAGAAGGGATAGTATAAAAAGGAGACATCAGAGGAAAATTAAATGTAGGCAATCAAAATTACATTTAGTAATATATAGTAACCATTTAATAAAACAGTGATCATGATGTTGACATTTTTACACTGAAACTTACTTTCTTTTCCCTTATTAGTGTAAAATGTTTATGCCCCACCCAATAACTAGTTTGTAGACCACATTAATCCATAGATATATTAACCATCTCATATATTTCATTTTTTTCTTACTTTCTTTTAGTATTCTTGTTCATTCTCACTTTTGTCAATGATGGATATATACAAATACCCTCTTCAGAAAATCTGATAAAAGAAGTAAACTACACAACTATTAAAGTACTACAGATACCTGGCTTTTTAAAAATCCAGTAATTGATGCAGAGAAGAGAGAATTATCAGCTCTCATATTTTATCTAAGATTTTCTGCCATTACTATAAAGATGTTAGCTTCTTCCTTAAGGAGCCTCTTTTATGATTACTATGGAGAATCTAATAATTAGAAATTTGATAAAACACAAAAATTCATTTTAAAATACATCCTGTGTTTCTCCTTGAAGAAAGTCAGCCTGTTGATTTGCAAATGCATATAGTCCCCAGTTAACTACTGTAAATAGGACCGGAACTCCATCGTTAAGCAATGAGATTGTAAAGCAAAACTTCACATGACCACACTGACTTACAACAGCAGTTCTAGTTGTACTTGTTAAGCAAATCACATGTGGTCTTTAAGCATGACATCACGTGGCTGTGACTTCCTGCTAGCTTCCCCATTGACTTTTCTTGTTGGAAGCTGGCGATGAAGGTTGCAAATGGCAATCGTGTGACCACGGGATGCTGAGACCATTGAAATTGCTCACTGGTTGCTTATGTTAATAAGCCCACTCTCTTCTTATGCAATAAAGTTGGCAATATATAAAGAACTGTTGAGCAATAGAAATAATAAGTAGTATTTAAGAACCAGTAAACATTTTTAGCCAATTACACATTAAACAGAAACAGATTTAATTGCTTGCAAATTGTTGGATGATTTTTTTTTTAATTTGCAGTAATCGTACAAGATAACAATATACAAATACTTGGATTTAGGTGGAATGTGTTGTTATTAAATCTCTCTGGAAAACAATTTATCTGGTCTCTTGCTTGTTTTCATATTAATAACAATAGCAGAAACCATCCAAAAAGTGAAGATGCACATTTTGAAAGTAATCCTTTTTAAAATTAAAAGTAGCAATAAATAATTACAAATAAGAAAAAAAATGTTGCCATTTTTTTTCTTATTTGTATGAAAATATGCTGTATGAAAATATGCTGATCCTAAAAGAGTATCATTATTCAGAAGCAGACTACTATACATAAGTCCCCCAGCATCATGTCTTCTGAATCATGCTCCTAGGTCTGTTGATTGGGAGATTAGCGAACATTATGTCTGCATCAGGACATGTTTGAAATATCTCAATAATAAACAAAATGACATCAGTTTCAGTAGTGGCAAGAAATTGGGCCGCTTCTTAATCATTTCTTTAAAATGTCTATGTCAGCAATTTTAAACATATTTACTGGAGAGTAAGGCTCATTGGGACTAAGATAGTATAAGTTGGCAAAGGAGTGTGACAAGGCTGCATACTCTCCCCTTATTTATTCAACCTATATGCTGAATATATATTAAGGGAAGCTGGATTGGACGAAGATGAGCATGATTCTAAAATTGGAGGAAGAAACATCAATAATCTTCACTATGCTGATGACACTACCCTGATAGCTGAAAATGCAAAGGATCTGCAAGCCCTAGTACTAAAAGTCAAAGGGCATGGTGAAAAAATGGGATTAGAATTAAATATAAAGAAGGACAAACTAATGACAACAGGTAGAACAACCAGCTGTAAAACTGACAGTGAAGATATCAAAATGGTGGATAGCTTCTGCCTTTTAGGATCAACCATCCACAGTAAAGGAACAAGCAGTCCAGAAATATGCCACAGACTAGCACTTGGTAGGGCAGCCATGAAGGCCTTGGAAAAGATATTAAAATGCTGTGATGTGTCTATACCTACAAAAATCAAATCATGCAAGCCATGGTATTCCCTGTGACACTCGATGGGAGCAAAAGTTGGACTTTAAACAAGCAGGACAGGAAGAGTATTGTTAGCCTTACCAGGTAGACCAGTTAGGAAACACGACCAGATGAGCTAATTCTACTTTATTGTAAAGCTACTTTAACAGAATACTGCAAGTCTGACAGTATATCTCTTTCCCCATCTCCTTTATAGCCCATGAAATTAGGGATGATCTCTTCTGAGCCTCTTGCCCTGCCCACATTTCTGCTCCGGGCTCAGCTGTCTTTTATCTGACCATTCCCTTGATTCTGTATCTTTGCCTGTCTCCCAAAGTCATTCCCACATACCATTACAAGTATTGATGCCTTTGAACTTTGGTGTTAGAGAAGATTCCTGAGAATACCGTAGCAGCCAAGAAAACAAACTGATGGATCATTGAACAAATCAACTCAGAGTTCTCACTCAAGGTACAAATGACCAGGCTCAAGTTATCCTACTTCAGACACATTATGTGAAGACCCAGCTCTCTGGAAAAGGCACTAATGCTGGGAAATATGGAAGGAAAGAGAAGAGGAGGACAACCAGCAACAAAGTGGCTGGACTCAGTTACAGTGGAAATGAATGCATCATTGGGAGACTTGAAAGAACAGGTTAGGGATAGATCATCATCTGTCTAAGTGGTCGCAAGGAGTTAAAAATGACTTGATGGCACATAATAGATCAAACAGTAAATTATTACTAAATAAGGAGATCTGTTAAGCTTGTTCCAATTGCTCCCTTCTGCTCACAAAAGCCATTAGGATCTAATGGAAGTTTCAATGAATGTGAATAAAGGAAAAAAATAATATTCACCTATTCAGGCTAGCCCTCTTTGCTCCTGACAACTTCCAATTTTATTCTTGGAATATTATAGCACACAGCATGTTGGCTTCCTTCAGGGAGAGGCAAATCACAAAGATTTTTCCATTTGTCTTCATGAAAACCTTCATTGCATCAACTTCCTTATCTGAGCTGAAGCACTGTTGATTTTCTGTCATTAGGGCACATAAGCATAATTACTTAGGAATAAATATTAATGAATTCTGTGCAGTGCTTATGAGCAAACAAGTGTAGAATACAACTACTTATCCTCTTTAATTGGAGGAATGTCAATTGTTTTCCTGCCTTTAAAAAAAAATTTTTTTTTAATTTCTTAACAAGTTTTACAGAAAAAAAATAGAAAAATTACAAAATACAAATCAAACCAAACAGGAAAGAAATACCTGAAAAACCACACACAAAAAAAAAAAAAAATAGGAAAGGAGAAAACTATTGATACATGTCACATATTAATCAAATGCCAAACAGAAGTTTAAGTCTACCTTAGGAAACAATAATAATAATAATTAACAGTTATTTTACTGCCTAATGTTGAAACGTTTTAGTATCAGTAGATTTCAGATACAAAATGTTAAAGTGTTCAAAGAGGTCAGGGAACAACAAGTTTCACATTTTATTTGCACAACCACATACTGGGACACAACATTGAAAAACAATTTGCTACTTAAGAAGTTTCTCATATAAATCTTAGCTTACAACAATGTGCTGGAAGCTGGTTTTTCAGTTATAACTAACAGATGTCTTTTGAGACCCAACTAAAAAAATAATTGCAAAATTAGATCTGTCCTCTGTTATGTTCTCATGAGGATAGTTAACAAAAGAGGAAACTATTAATGATGTAATTTTCTAGAAAGACAGAAGTATTCTGAAAATTCTTTACTTTTATCTAAATTATAAGATTTTTTATTATTTTGTATAAAACAATTATATATCTTTAATGAAGTATTATCTATCTATCTATCCTCATTTTTATCACTATACTCCATTTTTATAATCAATGAAGTGAACTATTGTAAATAGTTTTTCAAAGAGCCACAAGGCTTTAGTTTCCTTTATTCATCCATGATAGCATCCATGATAGTTAGGTGACTCAAAGCAACTTTTTTCACTGCTTCTTTATGGTGGTATAGTTCCAAGAATATCATTTATAAATTGGATTTTTTGAAGGTTGAATGATTTCCGGTCAACTCAAGACATACGGCAAGAAAAATGAGTAAGATAGAAACAAGATTACATATTACATTATATAAGTAGTTTCATTTAATGTGTTTAGCTGGTATATTTAAAAGTGTAGGTGTAGATGAAAGAACAGGACTGCAGTTTGTGGGAACATGAACTTTTCTCTTATGATATAGTCTCTCCAATGTCACGCTATTTACCATACAAGAGAAGCTGCCATGGATATGAACATTAAATAATATTCAAACCAGTTTATGTATACAAGGCAATTAAACCTACTGTTAAACTGAAATTTCTTCTGAATATGGCATCATTTGGAACTACATTATGCGAATGGCATAGAACTTCCAACCCAAATCTGGCAGCCCTAAGTATAAATTTATGTATCTCTAATACTGTTTGTCCTGCCTTACTTGCCTTTTCCGGTCTATGTAAATTGCTACAACCTCTTATTTAGGGATTACCAGATGCAGGCTATACAAATCCAGATGACTGGGAGATGGCAGCAAAGAGACAGAGAAAACTTACTTTTCATTTCCATGGAATTTTGCCTTTTTCACACTGGCTGTATTATGGTGGATTCATATATTAACCTAAATGAAAAAATGATTTGTTTGTTTTTTGTTTAATTATGTAACACTAGTCAGTAATTGTTTATTTGACTAAACATTGCTAAAGAAAACACATCTTTACATAATGTATGAATCCAGTTTCTTTATTATTGCTTATATTAACCTGTGCCTCAATTATTAGGCAGATCAATATAATAAAAAAGACAAAATATTTATGAAAGCTACAGTATGTCTTGACATGAGGCAAGTCAAGTAAGAACAGTCATACCCTGCTAACAAAGCCAGAGGCTGGATTCATACACATGCTAAGCTAAAAATTGGTTTGTTTGGTTCTGTGAACCAAGTGATTATGGTTAGTAAATCATGGTTTAGGCAAACATGTTGCATGAAGGCATCTATTTGAACAAACTATGATTAAAACAATGTGTAAACCTTTCATAGTGCCTTTCTCCTCAAATCATTCTTGGTAGATGGTACAAGATGTTTATAATTTCACATCTCAATGTTCTAGTGATGTCAAAAGCTGTAACCAGTTAATTATCCTTTATACAGATTTTAACAGGAAACTTTCCACAGCTTTACATGATTGACACAATCAAAGGCTTTTCTATAATCAATGAAGCATACATGACTTGTTTTGTGTATTCTTTGGCTTTCTCAATTATCCAGTGGCCATCAGCAATGACGTTTCATGTTCCTCGGCCTTTTCTAAAGCCAGCTTGAACATCTAGCATATCTTTTTCTATGTAGGACTCTGCATTGGATGATCCTAAGCATTATTTTGCTAACATGTGAAATTAAGGATATTGTACCATAGTTTGCACAACTCTGTTAAGTCTCCTTGTTTTGGTATTGGAATATAGATTGACCTTTTCCAATTGGTTTGCCACTGTGTCATTCTCCAGATTTGCTGGCGAAGCTCAGTTAGAACCCTGATGATTCTTCTTCTGTTGCTTGCCATATTTCAGTGGGTATTACATCAGTTCCTGTAGCCTTCCAACTTCATAATGACTGGAGTACTGATACAATTTCATCTTCTAGTACTAGAAGTTCTTGTAAGTAAGGAATATCTTCTAAGGTATCTTGGATGTTGACCTTTCTAGTGTTTCAGTATACTCCTTCCATCTTCCTTTGATCTCCTTTGAATTGGCTACTATCTGTCCATTGGCGTCCTTTAGCATACCAATTTGAGGTTGGGACCTCCTTCTGAGTTCAGAGATCTTTTGAAAGACTTCCCTTGTTTTTCCATGTTTGTTTCCATCTTCAACATTTTTACAGATGTTATTGTAATACTGCATCTTGTCTCTTCTAACAGCTGTCTGAAACTCTTTGTTAAGTTCCTTTCTGAGACCTTTGCCTTTCTTAGTTTTGGATTCTATTCTCTTCTTGGCAATTTCCACTGTTTGTTCTGATATCCAGTTTGCTTTCTTCTCTTTCTTAATTTTTGGCAGTCTCATTTCTCATTTATCCTCAATTATTTCTTTAAGTTCATTCCATAATTCTTCGGGTTCTCTATCAATGAAGTCCAGGATTTCAACACAATTCCTGATGATCTCCTTGAAAATAGTGGGTATATGTTCAAGATCATATTCTGGAAACTGTTTCTTCTTCTTCTTTAGCTTAACATGGAGCTTGCATGTCTGTTCCACAATCAGCACCTGGCTATGTCTTTGATGTTATTAACTCTTCCACCTCCTTTTAGCAATAATATAGTCAATTTGATTTCTCAATACTCCATATGGTGATGTCCATGTATAGAGGCATCATTCTAGTTGTTTGAAGACAATGTTAGCTATGAATAAATCATTAGAGTGGCAAAAATTTATAAATTGGTCTCCTCCTCATTCAGTTTCCTAAACCATACAATCCAACTACATTTTCTTCTTTCATGCCAACTTTAGCATTTCAGTCTCCAGTCACATGCACCACATCTTGCTTGCATGTTCTGTTGATTTCAAATTGGATTTGATCATAAAATTCATCAACCTCCTCTTCTTCTGCATCAGTGGCTGGAGCATAAACTTGAATGATCATCAGATTAAAGGATTGTCCATGAAATCTAATCAATATTATTTAGTCATTGATTGTATTGTAGCCAAGTACTGTTCTTGCTATAACCTTCCTAACTATAAAAGTAACCCCATTTCTTCTTTGTTTTTCATGTCATGAGTAATAGTGTGATCTTCTGACTGAAATTGTTTTAGTGTATTTATTATATTTACTGTACTACTGTAAATTCCTGTAAATTGAATCATGAGGTACATATCCTCAATAACTTTGAAAGAGAATGTGAGTCTGAAACTCATTCTCAGATTGTATCTTACAATAATTAAGAGTTAAGTCTTCATGTTTTTTGTATACAAAGTTCCTGGTGTGCTACTGAAACACTAAGAGGAAAGCAAATTATTTTTAGGGTTATAGGAATATGATTATTATATGGTGGCTTGAAGACATACTGAAAGGAATTAGGTAAGTTCTCCAATCACTGTTTACAGACTTTATAATTACACATGAATGTATGGTTAATATGTTGACCATATGACCTTTGTCAAAATGTTGAAACAAAAGAAAACTTCACTAGAAAGTGTTGAACCTATAAGACCAGCTGATATTTCTTCTACCACAAAAATTTTGCTGGCCCAATAATTGATTTCTGTTTCTTTGATAAAGCCAAATATTGGCCATGTTAAATATAAATGCATTAATGTGGGAGGCTGGAGATTAACTCTTCTATTGAATATGACTTAAGGAACCTGTAATGGCTGAAGCCCTGGCAACTCAGAAGACAAATTCATCCTCTAGGGGCCCAGGAACACCAGTACCATCAACTCAGTATTAATATTTCATACATTTCCCACTGGCAGTTCTGACCTTGAAGTCGTTTTCCACCCTAACAGTGACCATTTTCCATTACTTAGGGTGTTTGATATAATTACTCTAACATGTGAGTTCCAAATTCTTTGGTTTGCAGAATGCAGGTACATAATCCCAAGTAGCCTAATGTGAATGCCCCCACTGAAGTTCTAAAAGATCAATTAAGCTTAGGTCTACCTCTTTGCAAGGTAATTTAAACATGAAGTTCTCAAAACCATAAAGAATGCATCCAAGTTAAGACTAACTTAGTAGATGCATTTAGGGGAGAAATAACTGCTGTTTCAGAGAGTAGACTGAAAGTGATTGCTGCAAGCAGCCCAAGAGACAACAAGCTGGCTTTAGGCCAGGTTTCTTGACTTTTGCTCAAGATATCACCTTTCAATGTTTGGCTACAAAATATTCAAGCTACCCCCATGGAATCCTTTACATCAGTTTTATTGACTGGAAGGTGGGTTTTTATTAGATCTGTCATGAACAGTTATGACAGATACTGGAAAAGTTATTCTATCACCCACCCTTTCTTGTGACTGTTTATAAAGCTTCATGAAGATATCTCAACAGTTGAAGGTGACACCAAGGGCACCCTCCCAACTGCAATCCTCATTCAAAAGGGTGTTAAGCAAGAATGTATCCTTCTTCCCCTTTGGTTCAATTCTTACATTAAAGAAATTGGGCAAGCTCCGTCTAAGCATGAATTTCATCCTGTCTTGCTAAATCAGCTTAACCTTCTTTTTTTTCTAAACTGATGACATTGTTATTTTCTATCAATCCAAGCTAGCCTTCTGCATAGCCTCTGAGCATTAGGTGAATACTTCCATGCTGAGGGACTGGAAATAAGCTACTTGAAAATGAAGATTTGGCTTCTTATGAAGAAATGCTACCCATACAAATAGAAAGTTAATGACTTCTCAATAGAGCAGGTAAAGGTGTTTAAATACTTACACTTTAATGTTCAATTCTTCCTTCAGTTCATAAACCCATGAAGTTACTGTCTGGGTTCAAAAGGCTGCCAATGCAATTATCAGACTTGCTAGATGCAATGGGAACACTTTGGTTTCTGCTGCTATTAAGCTATTTAATGTTAAAGTACTAAGTTTTCTGCCTCTTGGCACTTAGTTTTATGCTTACTCTGAGTCATTGTACTTAAAAATCATTCACTCAAAATTCATTAGAAATCTGTTGTGATTTCCTTGCTCTATTTAGACTGCCCTCCTTTGGCTGGGACAGATTGAAAATTTTGGTTAAGACAAATGTTTTGGGGTGAGTTGCTAGCTCACTGGGAAGTTCATCTCCTCTTGGAAAAGAATCGTAGTCAATGACCTCTTGTGTGTGTGTGTATGTGGCTCCTCTGCCCCATTTTTAATATTGGTTGCCCTGATAGAGCTGTGCAAAACATTAAAGAAACTGTCCTTTATCTGGACATACAGTACAATAGGTTCAATAAGTTCAAAATTGTTTTAAAAATCCCTTTTGTAACTCTTTTGAGACTCCTAAAAATCTTTAGCATAACCTCTGCCAAAGAGAAAATAACACCAGGTTAGTGAGGCCAATGACCTACCTTCAGTGTTGATGCAGGGAAGATTTAATAGTACCCTTATGTAAACCATTTCTGTATTTGCTGAAAGGCAGTAGAATACATTTTATTTTACTGCCTACTTTATTATGGATGACATTTAGAGCTTACAGTATATCCCCATGTCTCACCTGCTGCACAGGTTCATCAGAATTGGAAGTTGTTTGCTTCCCACTTGTGCAATTTCCAACACTGATTTCCAGGAATATAGCAAAGTTTTGCTTCATTTCTACTGCCATTACAAGGCTTGGGGCCTGATCTTTATTCTGGTGCTGGGTGTCTGATTATTTTAATGGCTTGACATTATTACTACTATTACTACTATTCACTCAGTTACCTATCCTTCGTTATATATTGTACTGATGTTTTATTTTTGTTTTCAGTCTCTGTAAATGGATATAACAGAATCTGTTCAACCTGCAAGTTCAGCTGACTGGCATATTTGTTTCCGCTAAAAAGATCTTAGCTGGTGAAATAGCTTCAGTGATCTCTGCAAAAAGCCACCATTCGCTTCTTTTCATCAGAAGTATCATTGCAACCTGATAAGTTGCAAGGCGGACTCTTGAGACTTTTCCAAATAGCAGGAAAGAAAACAAGATACGCTTGAGTCTCCTGTAAGTAGAAAAACAAAAGATAATTCTGAATTTCCTCTGTTAGCTTAATGAAATTGTCAGTGTTAGAGTTCTTTGCATGGGGATGGTTTGAGGTGTCAGATTTTACCCCATCTGGAATCTTACTCTCCCTAAAATATATATATTTTGTAAATACTAGCTACAATCAATAAGATTCTATTACCCTTTATGACTTAATTTACATGAAAGTTCTTCCACATACTTTTATATTAAAAGATATTGAATATATTAACCAAGACATGGTATTATCCTTTTCTCTCCTCCAGTAATGCATTTGAAAAGGTAATAATAAAAAATAAAATGGGATGGGTTATGTATAAAGCACCTTTCCTTTGCCATTGAGCAATCCGAGCCAGAATTCACACAAAGACTAGACAGTCAGTATGCTTTCAAGCAAGTCTGAGAATCTGTATTCCTTTTAGAAATAAGCACAGTTCTTACTCCACCTGGATCACACTCATTCCTAATGTCACAGATAAAGAGCCTTTTCATCTAAGATTAATCTCATTCTCAGTGTTCAGCAGCCTAACATCAGAGTATGCTTAATAACAAAACACTTCAGGCTCATCTAGATTCAATGTCCTGTTGTTTAATAAACTCACCCAAGATGTACTTTAAATTCAGTGAAGAGTTTCATCATTAATCTGATATCTCTATCAGGCCTTCCTCAGAACAACACAAATGGAAAATATCTGAGAATACAACTTCCTTCCCTCCCCCTTACTTTTCCAGAACAGAGTGCAATTGTTTCTGGCAGGCTTTAAAGGAATATTATTGATATCTATGGTTTGTTAAATGTTGTAAAGAAAAGGCAGCACAAGATTGGTGAAAGTTAACCATTAATTAAGAGCTGTCTAGCTAACATTGATAAAAGTCTACCTCACCTGATATGAAGCCTGATATTCTCCTCCTTTCCCCACACCAGGAATAGCTGTAATATTAGTGTGCTTTCAAATCAAATACTGAATGTAAAAGTCAATCATTTATACCAATTAATGGACTGGCTCATCTTATGGGCCAATCCATGATTAATTTTTAAGATAATAAGACTCTAACATTATATTATTTCACCACTCCAGTTTTACATGCAGTGTGACATAAAGGAGTAAGCTGCTGTCTGTCCCCATCAGGTTTACAGGACCAGAATTAAGAGAAGGCAGAATCAAAATGTTACAAATCATTCCCATTTCCAATAAAATTTGCATTCCTTTATTTTGGAAAGATGAAATCTTCTAATAGTTTTTTTCTTCTTTGCCTGTACTTGCCTGCACTAAATGTGTATAACTTCCAAGATATCATTTCCAATTCCCAGATCATTCCCCCCACCCTTTAATTATTTTAATATATATAAAATCTCCTTAGAGTCAAGCTCAGCTCTTGCTGGCTTCATGGATAGGCCCATGCAATTTTCTTGGCAACAATACAAAGTGATTCATATTTACATTATGTTTTCTTAATTTTATAGTCTACTACACAGCTGGGCTATTTCCTGGTGGTTTCCAATCCAAATACTAAATAAACCCAATCCTGATTTCAATTCCAGACACAGATAGTATCTCTATTTTTTTGGTAAGAATTCAAGTAACTGAATGTTATCCAAGTCCAGAAACTGAATTGGATAAAAAAAAGAAGCCTAGACTCTATTCAGGCATGTCTACATGGAACTTGGTCAAAAAAGTCACATGATACACGTAAAAAGGGTGGGGCTTTATTTGCATGGACATAGCTGCCATCTTGACTCAGGCAGTGCATGCTGATATCATGTCTGGCCTTGATAGTGATTGGCTGCCCTGACTCTCACTGCCGTCCCACTTGGCACACAAAATATATATCCTCATTATTGGTGGGAAACAATATTAGAAGATGGGGATAAGTATTAAAGAGCCAATGAAATGATTTTCCACCCCCATGCCGAAAATACAGATACCTTCCCTCGGAATCTACCAATGAGTAACTGAGGCAACTTTGAACTTCCCCCTTAAACTACAATTGGAATATGAAGTAAAGTTTCCACGCTTAAGACCTGTCCCTAATCCTAACACCACAGTCGTGTCCTGACAAATGGAATCTTTTCCATTGGTTACTCAATATTGTCCTAATGTCATCCCCATCCCAGGAGTGAAACAGCCTGAAATGGTCGCTCACACATTCTCCTCAGAGCCACATTCATGTGCTTTTCTCCTATCTGTGACTTGAGAGGAAGGAATGTTGATTAAAAAGTGCTGCCCCACAGCTTTCCTTTACTTTGCTTCCTCCACAAGGCTGAGCAGAATGTTTACCCTCATACAATGTATAATTGAGTAGCTTTGAGCGAGCAATTGGGAGATTGCCTATGATCCTTTTCCCTGCTACCCAGCTTCACTTACCTGGGAAAACCAACAATCAATCATTCTTCTGAATATATGGCAAGGCTTGGTTAGCATTCCAGTTATCACTTTATCTATTTGGCCTTCTTTTTGCATTATTTACTGCGTGATTCTCATGTTGAAAATGCACCATGCCAGAGTGGTCTGTTTGGGAAGTTTTAGGAGGCATAAGCACCCCCCGCCCCCACCCCGTTCTCTATCATTTCCCATTTCTCTCCCAGCATTTGCTATCATGGTTAACACTTTTTCTCTCAAGTTCCTTTCATACTCCTCATCTACCCTTCCTTTCTTATACATTCTTACACAAGTTCTTCAAGTTTTCTGAAATAGCAACATGAGGACCTTAATCTTTAGATGCAGCAGCCTACTTTTCCCTTTTGCAATGTTCAAAAACTAATGAGGGATATTGAACTGGGCTTTTGTTGGTTATTTGCCAGTTTTTCTCTGTTAGTTTTCCTCTATCAGTCATTTCTGTCCCTCCTACCCTGAAGTAAGAAAGTTGCCTAGCAGTTCATCAGTTTCATTTTGGTCCTTTAGCTAGTTGCCCAGTCATGGCAGAGTCTACTTCTTTCTACTTTGAAACCATTTCAGCACTGGTATTTTCCCATATGTTTCTTTATTTTATGTTTTTTAAACTTGGGAGGTGCCCAAATGGGGCTGAGGGAGGTAGGCAGTCAGACCAGCTTAGAGAAGTCCACACAGGGTCCTTAAGACAGATCCTCCCCAGTCATGCTATGATACCTTGATTTGTGGAAGTTCCCCTACCCCACCCCCTTCCTTGGAGCTGGTGATATGCTGCAAAGCCATGGAAGAGAACCAGTTAACTGACTGGCACACTCACAAATTAGGACAAGACCCAGTAGAGGCAGGATAGGATTGGTAACAAGGATAAGAAAGTTTATGTTGGTATGCTGCATTAAGGGAGAATGAAGACAGACAGAATTAGAAGACGAGGGTGGGAAAGGCAGGAAGCAAGGGCCAGAGGGTGCAACAGCCCCTAACAATTAGTGTGTAAGGAAAAAATATGCATCTAGTCTATTGAGTTGGAATAAAGTAAAAAATTGTTATAAGTGGGGAAAGTGTGTGTGTGCGTTTGTAGAGATACTAAAAAAAGTGAAACAGCCATGCTACTTGTTTATTGTTAATGATTTTCGGATGGCAAAGCTGAGCTACTGAGGTATAGTTTGTGATTGCTGATACAGAATATTAAATTGGACTAAAGGTGAAAGAAAGAAAGAAAATTATATGGCTTAAAAATCCCGACTCAGTCAAGTTTAATTCACTGTCTTTTCTTGCTTTGTCATCTGTCCACCATGTGGCAATCCTCTGTTAGGCAACATATGACATCTAAGCTACTCTTCTTGGGTGATTTTCTACACATTTAGTTTTCCTCACTTCTCCTAAATGTCTTTTAAATAAACTTTTCAAGTTCTAATGCACTGGAATACTGATATGAAACTGGAAATTCATATCTTTCCACATAGCACTTATTTGTTGCAAGTCAGATATGTAAAACACCTTAATGATTAATAAACCTTTCTCCATATGAAAGCCTGAAAAACAGTTCAAAACAATCTGAAAAATTCTTCACCAAATGAAAATTGCACCACAGATTAACTAACTACTACATATGTTTTCTAACTTTTATTTTCTTTAATCACACAGGACTTTTGAAGTCTAAAACTGATGAATAGTTGTGAAATTGTAAACACTATATGAGTCTTTCAGCATGTCTGCTTTCTTGGCCTAATCAGTAATTGCACATTCCACTATAAACTGTAAACAGATTTACAATTATCATGGGCATACATCTCATATATTTCCAGTCCAGGAAGTGTGGCTGTACTGAAATACATTTATTTATTCATCAAATTTCTAAGCTGCCTAACTATAGAAAGATTCTGAGCAGCTTCACAATTAAAACAGGTAAGAAACAAAATCATATAGGAAAAGAACAGCTAGTTGCCTGGAGAGAGAAAATCAAAAAGACTATTTGCTCCATCCCCCAACTTAAAGGGTCTCACCCCCAAGGCCTGGGGGAATAGCCAGGTTTTGAAATCTTGTTTAGAGGGGAAGGCATATGAATCTCCAGGGCACTGCTGTTCCAAAGGGAGGTGCAGTAACAGAGAAGGCTTGTTTTCTGGTTTCTGGTACATGGCACTACTTATTTGACAGGAGCTGAACCAAACTAATTCTGTTCAATTTTATGGGATGAGCAGACACTATAGGAGATACAGTAGATGGTCCCTCAGGTCCTATGTCATGTAACCACCAGCATTTCAAATTGCACTTGGAAGCTTATTGGTAACTAGTGCAGCTCATGGAGCAGGGCTTTTACACAGACACAGCAAGGCTTGCCAATTGCTGTGCCACTGCATTTTGAACCAGCTGTAGCTTCCAAGTGCTCTTCAAGGGCAGGCTCATGTAGAGCACAATGCAACAGTCTACCTGCAAGATAACCAAAGCATGAGTATTTGTAAAGAGAGCCTCCCAGTCCAGACATGGGTGCAACTGATACACAAGCTGAACCTGGGCAAAGGCCTTTCTGGTCATCGAGCAGGAACTGAGAATCCAGAAAGATCCCCAGATTGTGTGCCAGTCCCAAATGGGGTAGTGCAACCTCAGTCATAACCAGAGGTGGAAGATCTTTCAAACTGGGTGGTAGAAGAACCCACAATCACTCAATCTTGATAGGGTTGAGCTTGAGCCTGTTCTTCCCCATCTAGACCCCAAAAGCCTTCAGGCACTAGGACAAGACCTTGCCTGCACTGTTTGGCCAGCCAGGGGTCAACATGTACAAGTATCATGTACTGATGATACCTGAAGTCTGAATCAAAAGATGACTTCTCCTACTGGACCCTTGTACATGCTAAGCAAATGGGTGAGAGTGTTCAGTCCTGTGTCAATCTACACATCAGGAGATTTGGACTCAGCCTCTCGTCTCCCACCAACACCAAGAGGAACAGGCATAACACCGGCTCTCCTCACAGCCACTCCAGGAGTATACTGTGACTGATGATATCAAAAGCTGAGAGGAGAACCAGAACCGTTCATTTTATTAGATTTTATTTGGCCATGAAAGAGTTACATTTCTTGCAGATTGTAATCAAAATGAGAAATTGCATTTCTCAAACAGAATTCCCAACTCTATGAACAGATCAGCTTATATCAGTAGCATGTTTTACCATTAGTTTGTTATGTTATTTTGATGTATATTGGGCCTATATGTATTTTTATATTTATAATGGGTTCTATATATATTTATGTGTTTATATGTATTTTTCAAATACATAGATTTTGGTACACACTTCTAATAAGTGATTCGTAAAGAATTTCTGAGCCCCAGAATATTTCAAGGCAGATGTTAATGACTCTGTAATTTACATCTACCTTTGTTCGACAGATTCCATTTTGTTAAATCTCACAATTTTGCTTTAAATATATAATGGATGTCTCCAACTTCCTTTAGATAACTGCGTATCAGGAGAGTCTAATTCTAAAGAATATAGAATCAAAATCTTGCTTGAGATCTTTCTTTCTCTACTATACAAATATGTATGTTACAAATTCTATTTTGCTAGTTTATTTTAAGTTTCCAATTGTGGTGGAATAAAATAACAAAATGAATAGCAGAAATGCTATAATAATATATCAAATTATGTGACATATTCCTAGAGGTCATGAATTTACATTACAGTAAAAGGCAGGCACTAGTTTCAGAACTATTATTCAAAGCTGTTATTATCACTTCAGCCACAGGTATACCTAGTCAGAAAAATATCTTTGTTCACTCTTCAGATCTGAATGAACACTTGCTGGTTTTAGAACATTTACAGTGGGTACAATTAATACAAAGGACATGCATATACAGGTGAAACTCGAAAAATTAGAATATCGTGCAAATGTTCATTTATGTCAGTATGGCAACTCAAAAGGTGAAACCAAGATATGAGATAGACACATTACATGCAAAGCGAGATATGTCAAGCCTTACTTTGGTATAATTGTGATGATTATGGCGTACAGCTTATGAAAACCCCAAATTCACAATCTCAGAAAATTAGAATAGTGTGAAAAGGTTCAATATTCTAGGCTCAAAGTGTCCCACTCTAATCAGCTAATGAATCCATAACACCTGCAAAGGGTTCCTGAGCCTTTCAATGGTCTCTCAGGCTGGTTCAGTAGGAATCACAAGCATGGGAAAGACTGCTGACCTGACAGTTGTGCAGAAAACCATCATTGACACCCTCCATAAGGAAGGAAAGCCCCAAAAGGGAATTGCAAAGAAGTTGGATGTTCCCAAAGTGCTGTATCAAAGCACATCAATAGAAGGTTATGTGGAAGGGAAAAGTGTGGTAGAAAAAGGTGCACAAGCAGCAGGGATGACCGCAGCCTGGAGAGGATTGTCAGGAAAAGGCCATTCAAAAGTGTTGGGGACTTTCACAAGGAGTGGACTGAGGCTGGAGTTAGTGCATCAAGAGCCACCACACACAGAAGGATCCTGGACATGGGCTTCAAATGCCGTATTCCTCTTGTCAAGCCACTCCTGAACAACAAACAACATCAGAAGCGTCTTACCTGGGCTACAGAAAAAAAGAACTGGTCTGTTGCCCAGTGGTCCAAAGTCCTCTTTTCTGATGAGAGCAACTTTTGCATCTCATTTGGGAACCAAGGACCCAGAGTCTGGAGGAAGAATGGAGAGGCACACAATGCACGATGCTTGAAGTCCAGTGTGAAGTTTCCACAGTCTGTGTTGATTTGGGGAGCCATGTCATCTGCTGGTGTTGGTCCACTGTTAACTAAGATGTTAAAAGAAAACGGCTTATTACTGTGCAAAAGGATAGAACAGAGGTTATTAAGAATTTCACACCATGAATCTTTTAAAATAACTGCTTTTCTGTACAAAGACACACATAGCTATCTGAGGAAAACTGACATTTCTGAACAGATATTTAAGATGAAGTCTTTGGAAAGGATAGCTGAGAATCTCTGCTTTCAATATTAATAAAATGCAATGACTTCATGAGTTAGTTTAAACAGATGCCATATCATGAATTGACTGTATAGGTGCTAAACTATGATGTACATCAGCTGTTCTCATCCTGCATTTTGGAAGGGATGTTGAAATCTAGTGTTTGGAAATCAGAGTGGACAACCACATATGAACTGCAAAAATCCAGCAACCACTAGATGGCAGCAATGGGATATTTCTTTTGCTATAACCTAGCAGTTGTCTGGATTTTTGCAAACCATATTTCATAGTCCTAATATTTGCAGAGAGCACAGAATATTTGCAGAGAGCACATTTTCTCTAGCAACTAATAAATAACCATGTGCTCGACAAATTCTCATACCTAATCAATACAATTAAAACAGTTTGGAGGGTTTTCTTCCCCCGTCACTGCAGGTATGGCAAACAAATAAGAGTGATTCATGCTTATTGCTGATATAGATATTATTCTAATTTACTGATGTTAAGAAATCAAGTACCCCCAATTATCATCAGCATTGCCAGATTGATCCAGAAAACTGATAAGCAGCATGAAACTGATAAGCAGCATCTTTTTTTAGTTATCCTATCATGTTTTGTATTAAAGTACACTGCTTCTAAGCAACTAGTAAGTTGTGTTCCAATTTTTGTGTTGAAAACAATATTCTGTAATTGCTACTTTCACAAATAGAAGTCTTTGGGGGAAAAACAGAGCAAAACTCTTCATCCATGATAAATCTATATACAGTGGTACCTCAAGATACAAATGCCCCACCTTACGAAAATTTCGAGATGTGACCAGCTCTGGCTGCAAAAATTTACCTCAACATGCGAACTGTGCCTCAAGCTACGAACCGGATCCGTGGCCATTTGCCCTGCTGCCACGTGGTCGCGGCTTCCAAGAGGAAGTGCTAATGAAATCTGAGCGCGAGGACAAAAGCCCAAGGAAAGCAATGCAGAAAGAGGAAGTGCTAATGAAATATGAGCGTGTGGGGGGGGGGAGCTCCCGCTCCCGGCTGTGCATGCGCACAACATAAGCCTTTCCCCCCAGCGCGCTGATATTGCTTTCACTGTGCTTTTGTCGCTATGGAGAAAGGAAACAGCGCGGAGGAATCAGTGGGGGAGGAAGCTCCCACTCCCGGCTGTGCGTGCGCGCGACATAAGCCTTTCCCCCCAGCGCGCTGATATTGCTTTCACTGTGCTTTTGTCGCTATGGAGAAAGGAAACAGCGCGGAGGAATCAGTGGGGGGGGGAAGCTCCCGCTCCGCTGTGCGCGCTACATAAGCCTTCCCCCCCATTGCTTTCACTGTGCTTTTGTCGCGCACACGCCAAGGGCTATGCACAAAGGAAAGAGCGCGGAATTAAGAGGAATCAGCGCGGGGGGTGGGGGGGAAGCTCCTGCTCCCGGCTGTGCGCGCGGGAGCCTTTCTCAGATTTCATTAGCACTTCCTTTTTCTGCGCTAGGGCTGACTAAAGCGCGCCTGGGGAATTTCCTAGCCGTGCAACGCCGGCTGACACATTGAACCTTATGGGGACATGTGCTTCAGGATGCAACCAAATTTGGAGGGTGGATTAGCTGTATTTACATTGAACCTTATGGGGAAATTTGCTTCAGGATGAGACCAAATTCAGAGGGTGGAACGGATTAACCGTATTTACATTGAACCCTATGGGAAAACGTGCTTCAGGATGCGACCAGTTCGACTTGCGATCAGAGTCACGGAACGGATTAAATTCATATCTTGAGGTACCACTGTAATAGGCCATTCCTAAGCAGACAATTGATCTGGTTTAGCATGAAGCATGTGGGAAATCTATTTTTGGTAAATTTAGAATGAAATCATTTTATATCTTCAAACATTTTTGTCTCTTGTTCTCATTTTACTTCCTTATTTTATATGAAAGTGTAGTCTCTTGGTTTATCTCTTGGTTGCCCTTGTTATTAACACTGAATGGAAATTATTCCAGAAGACATCAGTGTTGCTTATTCAGAATATAAGCCTCATCAATTTTATTTGTCTTGATCTATCACAAGGGTCCAACCTGCAGCAAATGGAGACCACTTGGTAACTGTCTCACACTGAAGAAAAGCTGTAACAGCTACCATTATAGAAGAAAGAATAGAAATTGGAAAAGTTAAATTATCTTCACAGACTATTTACATTTAGATAAAAAAGATTTTTAAAAACTGAAAAGCTTATTGAAAAAAATGTTTGATGCAGTTTGGTGGTAAATTATTAGAGCAAAAATGACATACATGTGGTATCAATAATGTTCTCAGCATGGGGCAATTTTGAAAATGTCACCATATATATTTTTATAGCTTAATGGTTTTACATCACTTTCATACTCATGCAGAGGCAGGTAGAAATAACATTTGGCTAGGTTGCCTTTCCAAAACAATTATGCATAATTATTGGGTTCTGCTTGTAGCATATTAGCATAATAGGAGGAACTCATAAAAGATAAAGAGCCAATAAAACAGAGGGAAACAATGCTGATTATTATTTCCAGAATGTTTTTTTTAAATTATGGTTAGGTTTGTTTGTTTTTTGAGCCAGGAATAAGAGAGTAAAAGTGATTTTGTTAGATATTGTTGGTTTTATTCAAATGGTAGAAATTCTGGATGCTGTAGGCTACAGTTTCAGATTCGCAATACAGATAAACTTTACCTTCTTTTTCTCTCTGTCAGAGTTGGATTTTTGGTTCAATAAATCTGAAAGCTGGCACTATTTCAGGGTAAATTACAGTTTAATAAGTCCAGTTTAATACCCTATTCCTATGTTCTCGTTTTTTTACCATCTTCTCATATATCCAGTCTGATGCTTTGAAGATAAGTACTTTCTTTTCATTGACTGCCTGTTTCATACAGGAATTTTTGAATAGGACTTCCAGAAGAAGGGAGAATGATTTGTGTTCATTTGTGACATTCTGTCTCTGGCTTGTTTAGAATTTAATACACCTTTGTTGCCTTAATTCCATTTTTTCTTTGCTGAAACAGTGGTTATATCAGGACTAATTTAAGAAAGCTTAGCCGGAAAAAAAAAAGGCATAATTCAAGATATTTTTCAAGAAAGTTAATTCCTACTTTGAAATTAGTGCAACTTCCTGTGATAAAGATGTGCCATAACTTACCCACGCATTTGTTTTCAGCATTTTCAGTGTTTTCTCATGACCCAAGTCTCTTTTAATCATCATCAAATGGGTCTACCATATCATATTGCAGAGTATGACCTCCACTTAACACTGCAGACCTTGTGTTTACCCTGCAATTGAATAAAGCAGTATCAAATTCTGTAAATTGAAACAAGCATAAAAAGTTAACTATGAAACATATACCTAATGTAATTTATTGTAACACATTATCTCTTACCAAAATATTAATTTTGTTTCTCTCTAACAGAGACAAATCTGCAATAAGATATATAAAAATATTTTAGAGATGACATTTTATCTATTTAGATATAAGGCTTTGTTTACAGAAAATTCTATTTCTGTGCAAGACTTTCTGTTCTTATATAATATAACATTTAGTAGGCATTGATTATATAGGACACCTGCTTAAGTAAACACAGTTTTTGTGACTATTAGATATTGAGGACATTACCTCTTCTTAGGTGAGGATTGGGGAAAAGCAGTCAATTTAAATGTAGCTAAATTATTCATTCCTAAATAGTGTTCTGAAATACTATCTGTTGCTTGTCATTGATTAAATCTATTAGAGTAACACTCTGCATACTTAATAGAAATTCTATTATGTTTGATGAACTTATTTCCAGTTACTTGGACATATTAATACAACTTCAAAGTGCCATATTATGTTTGTATATTTGTAAAGACCTATAAGAAATAAATCTAGATTGTCAGCTCTTTGCAATTATTCAGATCAGGAAACAGACTGTACAAGAAGCCTAGAACTATACTTTAGTGAGATAGGTATAACAGAATCTTGCAAGTCTGATTATGTTTTCCCTTCCTCCCTTAGTGTCTTCCTAATATGTTCTCTTTCCCCAAGTCTCAAGGAGTGCTTCTGCATCTTTTGTTTTTGTAACAGTTTGTGAATCATTTCACCAAGCTAATGTCCATAGTGATTGTGCCCATTTTCATGCACTGATTCCACCTGCAAGTAAATATAGCTAACAAACTATTCATGGCTTGGTTATATACAGTAAATTCAATGAATAATGGACTCTGATATAGTCTATTTAAAAGAAAGTTGCAAATGAAGCCACTGCTGTTGTTATTTGTTATTATGTTATCCTTCCTCTGTCCCTCCTTTTCTCCTTCCTTCCTTGGCCAAAGGCAGAATTCACTAGTCACACAGCAGTTTTGTGAACCAAGCAACTCACAACTTGCTAAATGAACCCACACATGGGTAGAAATAGTGAGCACATGCAGACATTATTGCTTAATGTAATATGCAAACTAAATCAAAATTATATATGAATAATTATATAGTTGTATCTAAATCTACAGTGTTTCTTGATTTTTTTAACGCCTCAGACTAAGAGTTTAACATCACATATACGTGCCTTCTCAGAAATAAGGCCTCTGAGTAGAATGAGACTTTCTCTTGCATGTGTAAGGGACTTAAGCATAAAAGTTCAATCCACAGTATTTGGATTTCATATGCCTTAGGATGAAATAAAACATATGATTTAGGATTGGTTCATACAACTCACTAAATCAGAAGCAAACCACATAAAGACTTAGCATGTTGTGAGAACTGAGCCCTCGTGCCTTTTAAATAGTGGCATCTGGCTTAGGACAATATATGAACTAAGCCAACTGTAGTTTATTCAATGTGGTGTTTATTTTCTAGCGTAGTGTTAAAAAATCCATGGATGGTGGCCCTTGGGAACATCAAAATCCACACAGCAGTTGGCTTTGTCAATGCCAGCTCAAAAGAGTATAGTCTCCATGACAATTATCAAGCTGTCTTAATATGCCATCGATGCAACTCATGAAGCAAGGCATTGATCTGTTTTTTTGCACCACGATGAAGCAGATGGTCTGAAAGTGAAGAGGTTTGTCATCACTCCATTATCATGGTCTGACCATTTCTTGGTGAGGGTTTGATTGAAACCTATCTTGCCTGACTATGGAGTTGTTCCATTCCTAGAGAGTTACAGAATCCAAAAGATTCCTAAATCTTTTCTATTTGATTTTTCAGATGAGTGGGCTACTGTTCTGTCAACATGATATAAAATGATAAGACAGACCACTGACATAATTGCTTCATTGACAAAATTAGTTTTGGGCCATTATAAGAATGGAAATCAAACACTTTGTTTAAGGAAGGAATAGCCTTCTTTAAATAGCCTTACCCTAAAGGGTTAAATGAGGATATATAATATTTATTACTGATTTAAGTAGCAATCTTTCCTCATAAGAATGAGAATGCCATCTTTTATACAACAACATATACTTTATTCATACACTGTAACAGCTATTCTCAGTCCTGGCCAAACTGTTTAGCAACACCAGTTGACCAGTTTGTTTGTTTGTTTGTTTATTTTACAGCCAAAAGGCCTGAAAAGTTGACCAGTATACAGGCCACACTCCAATACTTTGTCCAGGGCATAGAAGTCTGGGTTCCGGGCTGGTTATGGGTCTGATCAGCTTTGGTCACCCTGATATCTGATCTCTATTTGGAAAAAGGAGAGAATGCGATCTTCCTTGATGGTTCTTCCTCTCTTGGTAACTGTTGAAACTGTTAGGTATTCTTCTGGATCAGCATTGTGAGATGGGAATTGGAAACACATTTTGATTCTGCTTCTATCTGCAGGGTACTGGGTTCCATTACATCTCCACATCTGTTTAGGGCTATTGGGGGTAGCCATTTGAAATTTTGAAGTGAGGTTTAAATAGTGTGCAAGTAATACCCAACTTACACAGAGGCCATGAAAGCCCTGATCAGTGCCTAGAACAATGGTGGCCTGGATAATAAGCTGATAATAATAATAACTAATAAGCTGAGACTAAGCATTGACAATGTGGAGGTGAATAGGTCATTTCTTTGTCCAGGAATTAGGAGGTTTCCTGACTTAATTGGAATTGCACTTCTCCTGAAGAATCAGATGCTTATTCTGCACCATCTTTATTAATGAAACCACAAGTGGCTTCCATGGCAAGAAATGACAATTTACAGCTCTGGATGGTTTGGCAGCTATGGCTGCTTCTGGACAGGAATAATGTGGTGACAGTGATCCATGCTGGGAAACTTTAACAATGGATTACTACAATGTACTGAATGTGGGGTTATATCTGAGATCAGCCTCGAAGCTGTAGCTATTACAAAATGCTGCCTCTAAATTGCTAAGGAAGGTATGTTGCTATGAGTTTATTACACCTGTTCTGAAGGTATTGCATTGGCTGGAAGTTTGCTCACAAGTTCCATTCAAGGTATCTGTAATAATATATAAAGACCTATAAGGCACATGAGCTGGATATCTAAAAGAATGCCTGCTCCTTATGTACCTGCCAATCAAGTAAACTGAGATGATAATGCCCTTTTGCCACATCTGCCAACAATTCACTATACAGTGACTGAATTGTCAGCATGACTAAGAATTCCACACCCTGATTGTGAGATTCCTTCTCTGTCCTAGTTTCTTTTCAAACTGTATAAATCTTTTCCTGTTCATATATTGTTGGCACAAAGCCTTTAGCCTTTCTGCATGAGCTTAAAACATATCTGTTTACTTGAGCTTTCATTTAAACTGATGTGGCTGTGTCTTCTGATCTAGTTCAGTGCTGTCCAATATCTTAATGTTTAATTTATGATTGTAAGCATATTATTTTTAGAGCTAGGGAATTATTTGCTTTTTTGTTGCTTTTAATTTATGGTACACTGCTTTTATTTTTTCCAGGGATTTTATTTTTAAGACTGAAAAACAGATTTAAAATATTAAATAATAATAAATAATAAATAGTAATATTCTGTGGTTAAACGAATCATAGCTGCTATTGCAATTTATGTACAGGGTGCAATGAATAACAGGTAGATTCACAGTTTATTCATAATCATACTCAGTCCTTTTCTCCTTTAAATGTTCCTTCATTTTTTTTTGTTTCTTTGTTTTCCAATTGATAAGATTCTGTTCCACTACTGCCTACAGTGCATTTCACAACCCTGAGAATGTACATGGATCACTATTTTGGAATGAACTAGAGTGATACCAATACTAATACAGTATTGTTACCTGCACTATCATAATTCTTCCCCTCTTTGAAAGCACACAACATATTTTTGCCGTTTTGTTAACACCAGTGGTGTAAGCTGGTAGAATATATGAATATCAAATGTGGTAGCCCATAATTTTGTTGGTCATTTTGGCTGAGAATTATGAGAATAGAAGTTCAGCATATCTGAACAGCGTAAGTTGGAAAAAGCATGATGGACAATATACAGCTAGGTATATTATTTACATCATTGAACATATCCCATATAACCAAGAAAGAACATTTAGAATGAGACAGAATTACCTACATTTTTAGAAGTAGCAAGTTAAAATAATTAAATGTTAAGAGATACTCTCTTATCAACAAGCAGCCTTAAGAGATTGTGAAATCATTATTTAAAGAAAGACTAGACAAGAATCTGTCAGGAATGTATCATACATATTATAGAAATGGCCTTTAGACTAAATAAGTTTTAAGGCTGGCCCCAACTCTGGTTTTATCAACTTTTCTTCATAATTTAACCATTTAAATGAAAAACAAAAGATCCTCTTTCTTAATGTTGGATTTTTAAATTAAATGTTCTGAACGGTAAAAAGCAAAACTGAGAAACATCATGTCTTAAAACTAAGCTGTGAAAATGCATCTCCCACACAATACATTTATGAGTAATAACAATTATCTTGTTAGTTTTTTCCAGACATGAGCTGGGTTATCTATGTTGAACTATAATCACTTTCTGCCTTTGTAGTTGTTTCACTTTCATAATAATAACATGAACCATTTAGCTTCACAGTTGTCTTTGTATTTTCCTTGTGCCTCTGAGAATGGTTTACCAGTTGAATTGCTGCTTTAGTAACAAAATCACAGTGAGGAAATGCAGGAATCTTTGAAAGCCAAAGTTACATGGAGTATATGAAGAGCTGGATTTGGACTAGAGTTGGGCTCAGATTGCCACCTAGCATTAAGTTTAATACTAAAATTATCCCAACCTATTTCATAGGATTGTTGTAATTTCAATATTTTGATTCTGAGCTACATGGAAGTAGAATGGAATTACAACATAAGAAAACACATGCAGGATAACAAGATAACAAGAACAAGAACAGACATGCCAAATGCATATGGAATGCCTACAAAATTTGAGTGCAATTCAACCCTCTCTTCCTATTTCCCAGAACTGGTAATATTTCTCACAACCTTTGATCATAACTGTACTACATAATGTTCATGACTAATAGCCATTGATACAATATAAATCAAGAAATTCTGGATTTTACTGGGATAGAACTAATATTATCAAGAAACAGTACTCTGGTACATTTCTGTCTTCTGAATACATATAGCAATGGAATATTACCACACTTCCAATTCCTATCACATATAGTCTCATATAACAGTGTTTAAAAGAAATGCATTTCCTCTCAGAATATCAGTCCACTCTGAAAATCAGTTGTGTCTCAGCAGGTCCTCTGATATTCCTTAGCTTACTTTTTATACAGCAAAACAACAAGCACAGCTCTACTTGAATAGTTTGTAGCAAAGTGCTATTATAGATTTCTCTATAGTTTTTCTTTTATCACAGACATGTGTTTTCCATTGTGGCCTTGTACTGTCCAGACACTAGTTGCTTTCACTAGTCAATCCTGTAAGCCAGGGGTGGGGGAAGGTAGATCAGGGATAATTCCAGTTACCAAATAATACCTGCTAAGAAGTTTTTTGTCCCTAAATTAGGGTGCTGAAAAAAATTCTAGGAAAAAAAATAAAAGAGAAGATTTTCTAAGAAAGGAAAATTTGGTTCTGGTACTTCTTGTGAATGCCCCAGTTGATATCCTGTTCCTTAATTCTTGCTAGTTAACTTGCCTACCTCACTATCTTGATTTGCATATATTAGGCTAAAGTGTAGTCAGCTAGTGCATGGCACAGAGTATTGTGTGAACCCAGCCAATAAAGTGAATTCATTAAATCATGGTTAATTGAACTATGGATTAGGATGTTATACAAACTCAGACACACATTATACTGGTTTGGTGGACTCAGAGTTTTGATAAAAACTAAACTTGATCCTGCAACATATCTACCCATTTGTGCTTAAAGCCAGGGGTTCCCAACCTGGGGTGCCTGCACCCCAGGGGGTGTGAGATGGAATTTCAGAGGATGCGGCAAAGAGTGGCTTGTGTCACCAGTCATTACTCGGCCAGCTGCCAGTATGCCTTCAGAATCTCATCTTCAAATGTGATATTACTTTTGTAGGGGGTGTGAACATAAATCCAACATTTCCTAGGGGTGTGGAGCACAGAACCACTGCCCTGTAGGATCCTAAGGGCCTTTTCCCATGGCTGAATTAAAGTGCTGTCCACTCTTTTTTGAGTTGACAGAAAAGTAGATTGGCATGAAATTTGCTGCCTTCTGCCTGACTGCATGATGCTCCAAGCCATCACCTAATGGTCCTGTCCTTATTACAGATATATAGTTTATGATAAACAAAGCAATTTGTTGATTGCTATGACTTTGCTACCCTCCTTTTTTAGTACATCACTAGCCAGCATTTACCAATCATGGCACTTTAGCCAGAATGGGGGAGGCTTGAGTGCAGGACTCTAGCCATCATTTCTAGGCTCCTTGTTGGTCCCTTCCTCCTATAGCCCACTCTGTCATAATCTGAGCTGAATAAGCTATTTTTAAAAACCAACTACCTGTCAAAGTTGCAATCTGGTTACAAGTAGCACTTACTGTATATTTAGGATTTATATGCCATCCTTTTTCTATGTTAGCAACATGTTTTATTTGAGAGACAATTGTGTTTGGAGGGAGATCAGCCCCATCATTCCACTCTTATGCTTTTTCAGCCATATGCTAAATTGCTAGGGTCACAGAGTTTAAAAGGACCATTAAGAAATCTCTCTCCTATTCTATTAAAAGGACAGGAACATTTGAAGCAGCTATCATTGTTTTGGTGCTGTTGTTATCGTTTACTCTTTGCTATGGGGAGATGGATATATTCCTTCCTGAACTTTTGTAAAGAATTTTTTTCTTACCACTCAAGCCTTTATCCATTAAGATAGCTTTGCTATCAAACAATCTATTCTAAAACTCTTCCAGGAGATCTGAAACATTTTTCCTTTTCTTTCTCTCTTCCTCTAGGAAATTGAAGAGAAAATATGGATCTTTTTTAAAAAAATCACTAATTACCAATTGGTTTGCCTGCTTGCTTTGAACATAGCAAATTAAGGAGTTACTTTAATATAATAATTCTTCAGAACACATCAAGTACCAACATCATATCTTGAATCAGCCTTCTCCTGGTGTCATCTATATTTATTAGTCATAGAGGTTGGGAACTTTGGAATTTGCAGTTTTAATGCAACCAAAGGGCATTAGAATAGGGAAGCCTACTTAAGATCATACTTTGTAGTTGAGTTGAGACATCACATAATACTATAATGTCTGCTGTTTTGTTTTGACTTACTGTGTTGTACAACCATTACAATTTATAGTTCCTGGCTAAGTACATGAATCTGCCAATTGTGATGTATTCACTAAACCATGGTTAAGCTAACCATGCCTTGCTGAAATATAAACATAAACTTAGTGACCTCTAGTGAATGCTACTTTTTATGGCAATCAGTGGTATGTTTACTCCTATAAATCTGTTTTAATTATCTGACCTGTGTTGTATATTTCTGCTCCATGGCAACCCCATCAACACCCCAAAAATGCTAGAGAAGAGATGGTAGGGTATTCAAAGATAAGGGGATTTACCAGAACAGATTCTGTGGGTGAGTGGAAAGGTCAGAGAATTAGACTTCTGCCAGCCCATTTGTGTATACCTAAATGGAACTTTCTATATTTAGTTCATTTGGCTGAGGCTCAAATTTGTTTAGTTTCTATTCTTACTCTCTTTATTTTATTCATATCTATATCTATATCTATATCTGTTTAAAATTTAATTTTGTTTAATTTTCACTGAGAATACACAGGCTACTTGATGACAAATAGTAGTTATTATTGCTATGTATAGACAGCAGAAAAGTTGATTAAATTTTCCTGTTTTCTGTAGAGCCAATTGAATAAGACATAATTTATACATATAAGAGTAATGGAATCATGGGTTCTATTTAATATATCACCACTAAAATTACACTGATTCTGTAATTTTAAGCTACTTCACTTTTTTAAATCAAGGGTTTCCTGTATCTTAATCAGCTACTGTCACTTAATATAGCAGAAACATTAAAAAGGAAGTACTTATCGTATATCTAGCACATGTTTCCCTTTTTGTTTTTGTAGATATTTTAATAAAAACTCCTGCATGGAAAAGTTTATTTTGAAAGAAATCTCCAGTGGGAGGTCAGTTGTAGTCTGGCAAAAGGGTACAGGTGTATATTTATTTTAATATATATATTAGAAACATATGGTTAGGCATGATAATAAGAGATTAAGTTATTCCCACAAATATGCTTGCCACCCTCTTGGTAAAGGGCTTTTTAATATGCCTGTTAATTTCACCATATAGGTACTGTTTTTTTCAAATAATTCCTGACAAGTTTGGCTTCAGAGCTCAAGACTGCTTCTGTGTTATGTCATGAGATTTGTTACTAGGAGTGTATTCACAAGCTGCCATTTCTCCATATTTCTTCGTGCTCTTTTGTAAATGCAGTTTGCTATCCTGAAGCATGTGATACTCCTTCTCTGCTTATAATTTCCTATAAGCCACAAGGCATATTTTCAATGTTAAGTTGATTCACTTTTAAAAAGCTTGTGTGGACATCATGTAGACATAGCTAAGATCAAGTTTCTACTTAAGCATATAAAGAACCACTTTTAAGGCTTTGAAGGATCTAATTTTAAATAATGAGGGTGTCACAAATTCCACTGTTCACACCATATGTTATAGACTCACATTGCTGCCAACCATATGTCAAAACTGTCACAGATTTTTGCCCTGGAGGTTCTGATCAGAAATTAATGCTATGACCAGAAGCATTTCTTTGAAGTAATCAGTCTAGAAGCCTAGAGAAACTTTGGGTTGGTTCATACATCAAAAGTGCATCATGGAATCAACTTTATTATAGCTTAATTTCACAATGCTCCAAATTATATGAATGCAGAAATCATATGAAGCAGAAGAATCCCATGAGAATGATCAGCACCTTTCTGGAACATTTTCTCAGTGTTGTCATTCCAATGATAGTAGGCTTCTTTGTGCATATAAGAATCAAGTTAAAGCCTATTCGAGCCTGTAATTTGCTAATGTGTTCGATGAGGATATATGCAAAGGACAGCCTATGTAAAAACTTCACCCATATTCAGGGACTCTACATCACTTAGATTCCAAATATAATCCATGAGTATAGGCTCTTTGTTAAATATATCCAAGTTTTAAGTTCTACCTTTAAGGTAGGTTCAGAGGCATTACCATTCCACAACCACTTTTCAGTTAATACATTATACAAATTAATGGTGCTGTAACCAACATGGAAAAGATAGATAATGTGAGAAAGTCCCAAACTGGTATCATGATTCTTCAGAGTGATATGTTACTAAAAACATAAGATTTGTGGTGGGTTAGACCAAAGGCCTGTATAGATCCACATTCTGTCAGAATGAATAAAAATGTATGTGTTTTTAAGACATGAATGCAATATCACACATTAACTGGTATTCAGAGGCATGTCTCAGATATTAAAGGTTACACATAGGCATCTTGATAAGTCGCTATTGACAACCTTAATCTGTCTAATCCTTTTCAAACTTGTCCTCCTCAACAGCCTTTATTACTTCTTATCTCTAATTCTATTGTTCAACTATGGTCTATGTTAAAATCTATTTACTGAATATAGATTCATGGAAAGTTCCCAGATTCTAGTGTTAGGAGTGGGGGGGGGGGACTTTTCCTTATCCACATGCTTAATTGTATGTCTTCCTGCCATGTCTTTTTTAAAATTTCATTTGTTCTGTTTCCTTTCTCTCTGCTAAAAAGGCCCCAAACTGGCAGCTTTTCCTAACAGGGAAATTGTTACAGCCTCTTGATCAGATTGACTGTGCTTTTATCAACTCTGCAATGTCCTTTTTGATATGGAAACTTGGTTATAGTTCATTCATTGCTGAAATAAAGTCTGAACTAGGGACTTCCTCTTTCCATCTTTCTGTCATTTCCTTTCACATAGAAGTGTTATGTTTCTTGTTTAAAAAGCTGGTTCACGTATCTGCTCACTGGCCAGCACTTTTGAGATTGTTTAACTGCTATAGAAGGATTATCTAGAAGGATATCAAGACTTAAAAGCCTACCAAAAACATTCTGCATTAGTAAGGGAACCATTTTCTTATGATAAAGGTACAAAATAATGTTTTTCTGGAAGATTGATTGCCCTATTCCACCTCTTACTGCAAGTGCTCTGTCACAGAGATGAGGCCTTTCTGCACTTGTGTTTAAGTCACCAAGGACAGATGGTCCATCACACTACTTTCTAGTATGCAAAATCTGTCTAAAATCAAAACAGTACCCCTTATATCTACAATACAAGAGTTCCCAGATTAATTCCCTTGCATCTCAAGGCAGAGCTGGAATCAATGCTGTCTGACTTCTGGAGTAATGTTGTCAATGATTTTATTCGCACATTATAGAATGCCACATTTTATTAAATCATGGCAAGCTGGATTTACATATAATGCCAAACTAAAATTCACCAAGCAAGAGTTCTGAGCTAAATGGACCAAATTATCTGACTCAGTAGAAAGTCTACATGTGGCTATGTAACATGTGTAGAATGTTTAAAATAAAAAAGGATATATAGATATATAGCAAGCCTGCATACCGAATGCTGTTGATATACCAAAAGTACCTAAGTTGCTTTGGTGGATATAATGTACACCTACTTATATCTCTTATCCCACAAGAGTTACACACTATGTTTGTATACTACAAAGGAAGCTTCAGTGAACTTATTGGGACTTCGGAGTATTCATACTTAGGAATAGTAATGTGTGTGATTTACAGATATATTCCTGTAAGCATAACATATAGAAGTAGTTTTCACACCATACAGAAATGGTCTGTGCTCATATTGTGCCTCCTTGAATAATGTTTGCATTCAAGTCAAACTTCACATGGGGAGACTGTGCAAGGATGTAACTGGTTACCTATATTATACTTTAGCAGTATTTTCTGAAGGCATGGAAATAAGAAAATAATATACTGTAAGAAATAAAATGGGCTAGAGTAAACAAGAAAAGTTTCTGATTAAGTGTTGCAGAAGTGTCTGAGGTTTTCTGTTTTTATTCACTTGACTATAACTCTGTTAAGAATTGCAGTAGTATTGTACTGTATTTTTTAATGTCAAAACTTTCTCATGTGAAGTCATGATCTTGGAGCATAGATGAACCAGGAAGAAACATCAGTATTTCATTGATTCCATTCCATTGAACTCGAATGTAGGCAAATGTTTTGGACTTTAATGCTCATCTACCCAAGGCAGCATGACAAGTAGCAATAGAATATAGGAGTTCTTATCCAAAATATATGGGCACCAGGTTGCTTACCAATACATGAGAGCAACTGTGTGATCCCATTAACTAATATAGCTACAACCAGAAGATTGTTTCATATCAGAGGCTTTAGTATGAATTAATCAGGCCAAAGGGACCTGGTAATATTGACATATTTTCCTGTCTTGTATGTCAATTAAACCACTATACGATAATGTTTGCTTATTTGGAGCCAAACTTTACTGAGTTCCATGAACTTACTTTCGAGGAAACATATTTAGGGCTTGCTGAATAAAAATAGTAACATTTATGTACGATTGTACATATATATTTCTATGTTTAATTGAATTTCAGTGAAATTTGCTTCCAAGATCTTATATACATGATAGCGTATGTTCTTTTTAATTTTGAATGTAGTTATTCGATACATTTCTGTGCCTTTTCACCCACACAAGTTTATTTAAGCATAAATTCTGTGCTCAAACTGATCAAGTGACTCTTTTCTTTCTTTCTGCGCAGCTAATAGGGAGTGCTTGGTAGCACAGGGATGTGTCACAGTAATGCAGAGAGCTGTAATGATGTCAGCTTGTTATTTACTTTCCAAATCTGAATGACTGAGCAAGGCGAAAGGAGAATCAATCAGCCACAATGTGACCCTGCAGGCGGAAAAAACAGCACTCTCACCAGTAAGAGGTTGGGGGATGGGAGGCACATGTAACCAGGGTAATGTTGCATCATGTATTTGCGCTGCTTTTTGTACTGCTTCCTTTTTCTTTTTCTGTGGATTGAATGTTGTAATTCAGAATGAAGCTCTGCCAGCCTAGAGAAAAATAAGAAAAGGAGGATTAATTCAAGACAAAAGAACACTGAGATCTATTTCTAAGGCTAAGTGTAATAAAACCTATTCTGCTGAACAACAGTTATGGAGATGGTGTAAATCCATATTTTAATGCATTATAATTATTGCATAGCAGCACTGGTTTTCATAAAGTATACAGGGTATATAAATATTATGGGCTGTGCCCCCTTTTTTACTAGAGGAACTTCCAACTATAAAATATCGAATCTGTAAAAGCATTAATTGTCTTCTGATGACCATTATTAGGTTACATTTTATTTGACACAAAATTAATTCTGGACTTTCAGGTTCAGCTCAGAGGAAATAACCTTTTAGAAACTGGATATAATTAAAAACAGAAGATTGTTCATAGGAATTCAGCTGCTTAAAAAAGCACTCTTAAACAATATGTTATACCTGCACACAGACACACCATCAAATAGTGTGTGTATTAGTTACATGTATTCCTGTTCATCTAAGAAAAACCTGATAATATTTTAGTAATACAGACATAATATAAATCAGCATTATTACTATCTCCATCCTATGCTACACCTTCCCGTATGAAAAAAGAGAGTGAAAATATGATTGATAAGTAAAAATAGGTCCAAGAGATTGTGTGATGAAGTAAAAGTAGGTTTTTCTACCCTTAGATCCATTTTTGCTGACTCCACAGGGTTAACAATTCGTTTGAACGCAGAACGGGTGGGTGGGGTGGGCAAGAGTTCCTTTTTACTGGAACAAAACAACATTTCAATTAACCCTGAAAGTGACTAAGGAGTTATTTCAGGACACTACAATTGGAGGAGAAATTAATTTGATGGTCAGGGTAGGTGTTGATGTTTTTATTTGCTGCAAATCATAAAGGCAGAGCTGCTGATCAACCAACCAACCCTGCCCCCCGCCCCCCCCCCGCCGGGTTTCTTCCTTTAAGATCAATATGCTGATTTCCACCACCAACCCCGGAGACCACTTAGCCAGCCAGGTTCTGCCAGCCTTTGCCTGCTTCGTTCTCTCGTGGAGTTGCAGCAGGGAGAGGCTGTCCCTTGACTTCCACATGCACTTCGCTCTCGAGCACGCTAACTGCTAATGAAAAAATGAGCGTGAGCAGGAGCAGCGCCTCCTGACCGCCATTCTGCACCCCAAAACTTTCCGTTTTCCTGCCCGCCACTGTCTCGGACTTCCTTTTGATCCCCTCCGCCACCAGAGTGGATGTGGTGGTGGAGGTAGAGGAGAAGGAGAAGGAGGAGGAGGAGGGGGGGGAGAGAAGAGCGTGCGAGGGCTGCTCGAGATTTACAATCTGCCTTCACGCTCTTGGGACCTCAGGTTTGAAAAGAAGAGTTCCACCATGGGCTGCAAGTGAAAGGAACTTGGGTTACTCGGTGCTTTGGCAGAAGTTGAGACTTTCTTCGGGGGCTTCCCGGAGGGCGAGCTGTGCCTTTCTACGCGCGGAGGGAGGTGAGTTTTTCCGGCCGGCCGGCCTTTCGGGGACTCCCTGAGAGAAACTGACAAATGCAGGTTGGCGGCGCCGAGAATACCTTGGGAGTGCCATATTTTCCAGCGCGATTTCAACTTCCTCATGTCCCCCCTGCCGCACTGGATGTGCGGCTTACTATTGTTTATACGGGTGGACGTTTGCGCCTCGCGTTTCGGTGGCCTTCGAGCTGGGTTGGCCCTAGGATTCCCCCGCTCCCCCTTCTTTCCCAGCTTGATGGGCTACGTTTCCCTGTGGCAACCCCCAAGTCCCTGAAGTGGGTCGGGAAAAGTCTTCGGGCCCTGCTTTGTTTGAAAGGAGAGCCTTGAGGGGGTGGCCACTTGCCCTCTCGGACCCCTATTTCTACTGGAGGGGGGTCAGGTTGATACTTATTTCGTTACCTCGGATTTAAGCAGTATGGCTGCAGAGTGGGGGAAGGGAAGGGAGCCCTCGCGCTTTTCTGGCCGTTTGCCTTGGCTAATGCTGAGGGAGGGGGGCTGCGGCCAAAGGGGTTGCTGAACTTGGACCCGAGGGAGGGGGGTGTCTTTTAAGTTGAAATGAGGGGTGGGGGAGGGGACGTGAGCGCGGAAAATGGTGTCGCGTTTGTGTAACCCCGGCGTGGGGGGAAGGGAGTCCTCTCCTTCTCTGGGCTGCTTGAATCCGTCTGTCTCTGGAGGCCGTTCCTGAAGTTTTCCAGGGGCGATTTGGCTAAGAAGCTCTTGGGTGCTTCCTACGTGAAGGGCGACGTTTTACAACAGGCGCTCGCAGGCTTTTCAGGCTACAGCGTTAAGACCTGTTGCACGCTAGTTCAGAAAGATGGAGAGCCCTCTTTATTAGGACCTAACTGGGTCACCCCTGCAAATAACTCTTCCGCACATTGGCTTTGTCTTTTTTCTCTTCCATTTCCCCGTCTCGTGTTTGGTTTTGTTCCAGTGTCATTATGGTCAGCCTACTATTTTAATTTGAGTTGGGTATGGGAGAGTGCACATTATTCTTGCCTCTGTGGACCCTTGGCCTACTTATTTACATGCTGGTTACTCATAGAAACAAAAATAATCACCTCTCCCCCACTTTCTGCCAAGCTTTCCTTGAGCTTAGTTTTAAAGCTTCATCAGGTAGCCCTTATATAGTTTAATATGTGTGCACGTGTGTGATCTAAAAACTACTTTTACAGGGTATATTTGCGTTGATTGTACATAAGCTTTATAAAGAAGGGCTTTTCGTATCAGATACTTAGGAAACTAAATACTAAGTGTGAATGAGCAGGGTTCAGTATGGAAGTTTTAGTTTGATACTTTTCATGATTGTTTTTCCCAAAGGAATAATAGGAGTAAAATGCTTTCAGAACTGTCTCTGTGCTAGATTCAATATTATAGCTTTTTACTTTGATTACTTACTAGTTGATCTTAAACTAGACCTTTTTGCAGCGCAAAGTTAATGCAAAAAACCGTTCTTGCTATATCTCTGCAAGGTAGATGTACTTCTTTTTTAGGCCAGTTGTACATAATTAATGGGGTGTCACATTTTTAAAAACTGAATTATAATCCCAACTTTTTGCCATCCCACGTGGTATGAGGCCTTGTGCAGGAAGCTTGTTTATGAAGTCCAGGAATATAATTAGAGTTTACTTATTTGGTTACTTTTTCCAAAACAGCAAGTCTACTTCTACTTTGTTTACATGTTTGGTGATTCCCAATGGCCTTCTAGGCTCAGCTGCTTGCAGATTGTTTTGGGTCACTGCTACTCCTTGATGTGAATGATTGATCAAACTCCATCCAGTCAAACTATATACTGTTTATATAGGCTCATATCCTGAAGAAGCAATACTTTAATTCATTTTAAAGTACAATGTAATTTGTACAAATGTAAATGTAAAATGTATATTTTACATTTGAATTTGTACAATTAAGAGGCTGACATGTTGCTGTGGGCAGTTTATAGTTGATAAGGAATTTTTGGTCATTTCAAAGTACTATGGTATTAAATAAGTACTTAACATTAAACAGTATCATAAATATGTTACTTAACTTCCAACTACTCAAATAAATACATCCTCCTGTAAAAGTTTGCAGCCATAAATCACTTCCAGAGAATGTCCAAAGCAGTACGAGTATTCTAACAAAACAGATTTTTTGTCCCCATTAAGAACCAACTAGTTTATTATAACATAAGATTTTTTAAAAAATAATCTGAAAAAGTGGACTGTTGTCTGTGAAAACTTATGTATAACCTTATGCATTCTTAGTCTTAAAATGGCACAAGTTTTTTTTTTAAACCAGGGAATACGTTCCATTCAACTTAATAGAAATTGCTTTCAAGAGAACATCCATTAGATTGTGCTGCATGTGAATTGGATACATTATCTCAAGATATTGTGTGTGTGTGTGTGCGCGCGTGTGCACACTGCTTTTTGATGAGTGGCAATTCTGATAAGCTGCTGATTCTGTAAGAAAATTGAAATAAGTCTTAACTGAATATATACAGTGCTGAATCTTTTTTGACTATGTGCAATATTGTAATATAGGTTTATATAAAGTATTTGTTTAAATTAAAATAATTTGGAGAGTGAACTTTACCATAACACTAGATTACTGCTCTATGGTTAATCTTCAAAGCTACTTGTCTGTTTTTGGAAAGTAACTGATATATTTAAATTAAGCAATTATAGTTGCAAAAATCTGAAATGCCTCCATCAGTATGGAAAAAGACTGTAGTTACTCTTTTTATGTTCTGTATTCACAAAGAAGTTGTCATTCTTTTGGTGTATCTTTATAGGGGAAGTGGTAGAACATGGCATTGGCAGTTAGACTGCCACCTGTTCAAGTTTAATACTGATGATGTTATTAAGGAATGTTATGTTTATAAAGACTTATGGATGTCTGCATTTCATTTAGCATTTGGATCCATGTTTATCCGTATGATTCTTGTATTTAGTATCAAATATGGTATATATATATGCAACAACTTGCCCATTCAAATATAATATTTGTTTTTTTTTTTTGTCTGCGCTCAGTCATTACTGACCCTGCAGTGACTGCCTGGACGAATTCTTGCAGTTTTCAAGGCAATTGTTTTTCGGAAGTGGTTTGCCAGGGCCTCCTTCCTAGAGCATAGCCCAGCTGGCGAGCGCAGGAGGTGGGGTTTCTGTTGCATGGCGCCCTTTTCGGGCAAGCGCGGTTTTGCGCTTACCGGCAACTGGTCCTGTCTCTCTGTGCAAGGCGCTGCCAGCATTTTTCCTCCCACTGGAGTGAGAGTACCCATTTATCTACTCACGTGAGTTTTCGACCTGTTGGGTTGACAGGAGCTGGTGGGGGGAACAGGAGCTCACCCTGTTAACGCGAAAGGCTGGACTCGAACCGCCGAAGCGTCAGCCATTTCTGGCCAGCAACTTTCAGCGTCATTAAGCCGCTGCGCCACCACGTCCCCCATAATATTTGTTTAATAAAATACTAAGTATTGGTTGTACAGTTTCACTTTTGTGGACAGAAATTTTATTTAAATCTCTGGGAGACTTCCAATCCAGCATAGCATCTCTACTAATGGAACAGAAAAAAGTGGAAACTTTTATTAATGCAAAGGCTCTCCATCTCTAAAAAAGAAATGTGCCCAGAATATTGTGGGGCACTGTCAATAACATGAAAATGACACTGGGGCTTCAGAATAAAAACAAGAGCCGTACTAGAAATCATGAGTTCTAGTCCACCCTTAGACATGGAAGCCAGCTGGCTGATATTGGGCCAGTTGCTCTACCTCAGCTCAACCTTACCTCAAATGGTGGTTGTTGTGGAGAAAATAGGTGGAAGGATGACTGTATATGCCACCTTGAGTTGAACAAAAAGGGGTGGTATATAAATTAAAAATGAATACCACAAAATAAAAATGGTTCCCCCAACTTCTGGATAGAGCATCTTAAATGAACTCTGCTTGGCAAATGTCCCTACAGGAAGAAGGGAATTCTGGATCCAAACTATTTTATTTGATGGAACAGAGAAGGGCTGATCTGGGTCCACAAAAGCATAGTTTGTGTATCTCAATTTTTCTTCATATTGCATTATTTATTACTTTTAGGATAGGGTTGAGAAATATTCCCAGTTTTCCTGAACTACTACTTTCTTTCTGTAAAAAATTTATATTGAGTTTTCTTTATATATAAAAAGAGCATCTTGTGAAGGAAATACTTGATAAACGAAATAATCCAGATTCTACAACTGCAGTTTGTCTTCTTGTTTCACAACCAAGTGATCAGTACAGTCAAGAACAATGTGAATAGGTCTCTGTATTATGTACTAGAGTTTGTTTTATGTGAACTCTCCTAAGGCTGCCTTCATTCTGATTGAAATAGTGAGATACCTGACATGTTACATGAGAGCTGGCCTAGCTTCCAATTAGCTTCTGAGAAAATTCAGCGCTCTAATTTTTAACATCTAAAGTGCTTTTCAATAATGATAAAACTTTAAGAGAGATCTCTCTGCATTAAGATCTGATAAAAATATTTTCTGACTGCATTTAATTCTGTGTTTCATCTGTGGACTGATAGAAACTCAGTAAATGTTTTTTTTTTTGAGATCCTGATATTAATAGCAGCTTGCTCAGAGCTAAGATTTTGGGGCTTTGATGTAACATTTATTTTGGTTTTGCTGATGATTAAAGGAAAGAGGAGGTGATTGTTTTTTACATCTAGTAATAATGTTACTTTGGTAGTTTTATTCTGTACTTGGATATTTTCATTGTTTATCTTGTTTTATATGATTAAGTTTGATAATACATTATAGTTGAATAGTGGTATTTGAGCAGGAATTGATCAATTTGGCAATGATACCCTGACCTGAAAAATATTACCAGTCTGTCTTCTAAACGTGAAACAGTGTATTACCAGCCAATTTCTATTTCCAAAGCAAATTTCTGTGATTCAAGTTAATCTTCAGGGGACAATTCAGGGTAAAAAGGTGGCTGGAGAAACTATGCTTAACCCTTTTTTTACCCTTTACATTTTCATTGCTAAGTCCTCTGGGAGATATTTTTTTCTGCTTTCCAGGTTCTGGCCAATCTCTAGAGAATGTTGCTTAATAATGTTTTTTTCTCCTTTGGTCTATATATAGGATTATTTTTTTTTTTTTAATATGAAAGGGAAAAAAAAACCTAGCACCTTCCATGGCCACTGTAGCAAATCATGTTTGTCCGTTGTCTATAAGACTTTTATTTTGTCATCTATTATATAAATGATATTCCTGAAATTATGTCATCTTTCTTTGGGGATATTCATATATCAAGGGGACTTCTATAAAGGATATAGGTCAAGCTGTTTGGTATATGCTATCTTTTTAGTCCACCATGGCAACTGCTGTCTAATAAATTAAAACTGAGAACAAAACACATGCTTAGTCCACTAATTCATTTATTTATCAGATTTACATTCTGCATTTAATTTAAGAGCTTAAGAACTTAAGGCATATACAACACACCTTCCTCTATATTTTCCCCTATAACAACAGCCCCATGAAATAGATTGAGTAGAGAGAGAGGGACTGGCCCAGAGTCACCCAGTGAGCTTCTGTGATTGAGAATGGACTTAAACCTCTATACTGGCTTTCATGTCCAGAGCACCCAGTATTTCTAGGCAATCTCCTATCCAGAAACTAGCCAGATATGATTCTGCTTAGTGTCTGAGATCCAGCACTTTCAGAGTAGTATTCTAAGTTACCTTCATACTGCCTCACTTTATTCCATAGAATCATAAGGTTGGAAGGTCCCTTGAAGATCTTCAACCTTGTACCCAGGGTTGGAATCCTCATATCATCCCAGACAAATGGTATGAGATGAACTTTGTTTGAAAGCCTCCAGTGATAGAGTACCCACAACTCCAGAGTCAGCATGTTTCACTGCTTAACAGCTCTCATGGTAAGAAATTCCTCCTTATTTCAAGTTTGAATCTCTCTTTGGTTCTTGTCCTACCCTCTGCAGCTATGGACAATAAAGCTACACTATGTGATAGCTCTTCAAGTATTTGAACACTATTATATCTTCCTTTAGCCTTCTCTGTTTTAGGCTAAATGTACCCATTTTCTTTAAACATTTCTTCACAGGATTTAGCCTCTGAGCCATTCACCATCTTTTGCTGCTCTTCCCTGCACTCCTTCCAATTCCTCAGTGTCCTTGTATTAGGGCAACCAGAACTGGACATGGGATTCTAGGTACAGCCTGGTCAGTGCAGCATAGAGCAGAACTATCACTTTCATGATCTTTATTCTATAGCTCTTTAGATGCAGCCCAGGATTGCACGAGCTTTCTTGACAGCTGCAGCACACTGCTGGCTCATGCTTAATCTCTGATCTATTAGGATTCCTAGATCTTTCTCACAAGTACTACTGCCAAGCCAGGTGCTACCTACTTTGTATCTGTGTGTCTGTTATTTCCTAAAAGCAGAACCCCACATTTGTTAACTGCATGTTATTATAAAAGATCCAGTGTTCAAGTCTATCAATATTCTTTTGAACTTTATTTGTGGGACTGTTTATAAAAATATCCCCTTAGTAATCAGTTGTTACCAAGACTGTTCTCACTACAAAAGGGATAATTTTGTGGCTGCTTGACTCCAGTATATATTGGCTACTTTGCATTTTCATTACTGCTTTGATATAAGCTCCAGTTATTATTTGTGTGTTGTTCAAGATATGGGGGAGTGGAAATCTCCCTCAAATTCTTGTGAGGTTAATTTTTTTCCATATTTTTTATAATTAGGCAAGATAAAAACTGCTTTTGAGCTGCTAAATTAAGTATCTCCACCCCCCCTTCACTATTTTTAGTCAAAAGGAAATACTGGCCTCTTTAACTACAAGAACTCAGTTCCCATGGGTGTAATTTATAGGTTTCTATCAAATGGCCTACTTAGACAACTTGATTGAACTAGAACTAAAACAGCAATAGGACTGGTAGTCTCTTGAGACAATAACAGTCTAGTCCACAAATTCAAGATATGATATCTTAATTTCTTGAGTGCTGACCAGAATATAGGCTGGCTGAGTATTTACATGTTAAAAATGCCGTTGTTCTGAGTATATTATAGAAGTAGCTAATATATGTGTTATAAGTAAAATGGCCTTAACATTTTCCTCCAGCCTCTCTACACATGCCTGTAAACTTAAGGTAAGTAAAGGAAATTCACAGAAATAAAATTTCACAGCCTTTTCTCATCCCCATAACTGCATTGCCATTCAGAGCCTTTCTCCCAGGTAGGAAGATGAAGAAGAGGATAAGGGTTCTCCTGAATGCTTTGGGACAGAGTGCTGGGAATGCTGTGGAAAGGATTTCTACCCCCTCTTTCGTTCATTTTATTATCGTTCATGATGAGTCCCAGCTCTCTGATAAGACTTTGGGAGGAATATAGGTAGTTCCAGGAAGAAAGAAAAGATTGGGAACTTTTATTTTGAACTTTTTTGCAATTACTTAAGATGCAAGGGGAGGGTGTGTTTTGGGGGGGGGGGTCATTCTGTGACAGGTCATATTTCATGGCTTGTATCTGGCCATTTATTTCTCTACTTTTGGTGGATTTGCCCAGTAATACAATTCTCCACTGCCTGATTTTATTGGAAGGATAGTTTGAAATGTTAATAGGCATCTTTTTTATGAATGTCAGACTCAGTGTCAGCATATGACACCTCTAGACAACAGCTTTGGCCTTGTCTATTTGTCTTAAATCTACAGTACATCTTTTGGCTGATTTGGGAACAGCAGGAGCCTTTTTTTTTTTTGTTTTTGTTCATGGATGCTGGCCATATGAATAGGAGTATATAGTCAGATTATTTTTAATGCAAGAAACAAAGAGAATACCCTACCCAAGCATATTCATTTTTATTACTTTTATGAAATATAGTTGTTCACTCCTGAATGCTGCACAACTAAAGCATGCTCCGTGTGGCATTTCAAAGGCCTTCTTCCTCACACACCAGGGTCTAGCAAATGTGCCTTCCATTGGGTGTAATATAGTGAATGCTCTTCCATGCGTCCCCTAGTAATGTCACAAACACCACCATGCTATTTATGTGATTTGGTTTGGATTTAAAGTTCCTTCAAACCTAACTAATACTAGTGATATATTATGAGCATACTGAAGGATGAACTGCAGAAAAGTCTTCAATTTCAGGAAATGGTAATATACTCTTGTGAATTTTACTGAACCACAAGAGGAAAATAACTTCATGATATCTAATGGGAAATGGTTCTTGTACACAAAAAACTGTATGCATGACAGGTGACAGATCAGTCTGCTGCTAATTTTCATAAATTAAAATA
Source organism: Liasis olivaceus (assembly GCA_030867105.1). Taxonomy (NCBI): domain Eukaryota; kingdom Metazoa; phylum Chordata; class Lepidosauria; order Squamata; family Pythonidae; genus Liasis; species Liasis olivaceus. The sequence continues at coordinate 42,598,995 of CM061352.1, forward strand.
CAGTTATCATTATACGTTTCCAAACAGTGGCTTAATTGTTACCCAGATAGGTCATTTTTTACCTCTGCCTCAGTGCCAGCATTTCCACAAAGTCAAATTAATGTATGTAATGAAAATCATCTAGTTTAGTATACAAAACATGACAATTCCTACTGGTGCCAAAGAAACTGAATCATGTTGATTGATTAAAAGAATTGATCTTGATAAACAGACCAGTGTATTTTAATCTTCCCATGGAATGGGCATGTTGATTAAAATTAATAGTAATTTTATGGAGAAAAAAATTAAAAGTATGGTTATTTTAAGGCTGTTTTATACCCCAACCATGCTAGCTGCATTAAACGTCAGTCACATGCATGTTTCTGGGGCTGGAAGCTATGTGAACAGTTTATGAAACAGGAAACAGTTCTAAGCAGAAGATTTCTATTTTTTATTGAAAATAAAATTAATTTTTTGTTCAGGAAGGAAACAAAGCAAACTACAATATATTTTTATTACTATTTTATATTCTGGTTTGCAGTGTGGCCTTATCAGCAATTCATTAATCCTGCCCACAGAACAGTACTCTGCATACAGTTCAGAGAATTGTACTATAGTTCAACATTAAAATCCAAGCTTTTACAGATTAGCGTTTGGGAAATGAGTAATTTTGTGCTTTGATAGTACTGATGAAAGGGAGCTATTGTGATATCTTGATTAGTCCATGTACAACTCTTATGTAAGATTCATGCTTGAAAAAAATGCTGTGATAAATTCATACTGTTTTTCACATTCAAGTAGCCTATAGCACACTGATTCACAAAGTCCTGCCCAAAACATGAGTTTCAGAGTACAGTTAAATGTAAACAGTGGATTTTGTTTTTGAGCATAGAAACATGGCCTTAATTGTTGATAGTAAATATGTACTATTTTTATTAACAATTTGGCAACTGTTTTGTTTCTTTTTTCCAAATATCTTTTACTTGACTTTGTTCCTAGTGATTCCCAGTGTGTAGTCCCTAGTGACTCCTAGCATGTAGCCTTAGGTTGTCTAATACCAAGAGTTGAGTTGCAAACATTAATACACCAAACCATGCCCAAAGTTTGTCTAACTTAATTTCAGTGAGCCCATTCTTGGCAGAGTATGCACAATAGGTTAGCAAAAAAAAAAAAAAAACTTGCACAGCATAAATTTACCAATGGGTCATGTATACATACTCCACCAAATAAGTGGTGTGGATGACACTCAGGCCAAGTGCTGAATCACTGTTGTGAGAGAGAGGTTTCTTCGTAAAGCTGTAAGAATTACTTATTTCGGTCAGACCAGTGTGCCGTTTTGTAAGATGCTTGGCAAGGCAACTCCCAGTGGGCTGTCTTAACCTGGAAGAGGCAAGACATGCATACAATTATTTCATCTTTCACTTTTATGTTATGAAATTACCTGATGAAGCCCCAAGGAAAGATATTGGCTCTTAATCTTCCTTGGGGCTTCATCAAATACATTGTTACCCCTTGGACCTGGATCTTTATTTTCTATGCTTTTTTCTCAGTGACTTTGTGATGTTTGTTGGCTAGAAGTGATTGGTAGTACAAGCGATAGCAGTAGTGCTAATTTATTCATTTTAATATAATTTGTGTATAAAGAACCACAGTTCTGAAGAATAAATCTGGGCGTACTTGAATATATTTGGTTTGTGCAGAAGAGACACAAATCTTTAGTCCTTCCCTTTTGCCTATACACAGAACATGTTCCATTACATTAAAATTTATTTTGACAGTGGAAACAATTCAGCTGTTCTGATCAATCCAGCCCTAAAGAGTGGGAGGTGTGTAATAGCATGTCAGTACAATTGAGAACTGCATATGTGGATCTGATTGGGGTAAATTGTAGAGGTGACACAGAACTATGACTCGCATTTTCTTTTACTTATGTCTTTTATTCTGTTTTCTAATTCTGTGGTCTTCTTACTGTTCTGTATTTTTGTTTTGTATTCTGGTATGGCCTAATGGCTAATCAATAAAGTATTATCTAATAGCAAGCAAAACTATCCAGTTGGAAAACACAAAATTCCATCCAAAGTTAAAACAAATGTTGACTTGATATATACCTGTAAAGCAACTGCTGAGAAAAGAAGAGCCTGTTAGATCATACCAAACACTGTTTCCTTTAATGATCAGCTAAATATTATAGTAAGCCCACAGACAAAGGCCAAGGTTTGATAGAGTGGGTATGAAGATTAGATTTTAACAAATCTAATTGGGTAACAAGTCAGGCAGTGCAGTTAAAGCAGGCTGACTATGACATTTACCTAGAGTAAGAAAGATAATGTGTAGCTTCCTTATGTTTTTAAATTGAAATACTCACAGGCCTGGTCAACATAGCCTGGTCTACCAACATAGTGGTATAGTATCATTGGTGTTACAGTAACATGTCTGTCACAGTGTGTACACTGGGCACAGAACATCTGTTTTCAAAAAGGTGGATAGTATTACTCTCCATCACCCACTCATATAGCCCATTGGTACTTTTTTTTTTTTAATTTCCCTTGTTTATCGTTGATTTTTTTTTGTGGGAAAGCGAATGTACTTATAGCCAAAGCATTGGATTTGTGGATAATTTTAAAAAATAATTTAAAAACCATGTGAGATAGCAAGCTTTTTTCATGGAAGTGCCCATGGGCACATTGATGGTTATCTACAATATATAACACTTAAGATGACTTTTAGTATTGATAAATACCTTGATTGTAAATGATCAGTTGGACTCTACATTAAAGACAAAGAAGTTCAGAGAATAAAGATAACAGATGCAAAGGTAGGACAGAATTCCTTGCCTTTAATAGTTGTATGGGAGATGTTCTGATACTTATACATTACAAGATATATATGACTTATATATAAAGGCCTTACCTTTCTTTATTATCACAGAAAGTCACTGGTTTCACTGGTTACATCCAGAGGATTATTGGAGCTATAGTTAATAATATTTGGATAGTGCTGTTGGGTCATCTTGTTTACATAATCTTTAAAATATGGTTATGCATATGGATGGAGATGTGAATGCTACAAAATCAATTTCTCCAATAAAAAAGTAGACTCATGACTGCAAAGGAAATGTTATTTTATCTTTATTAATCCATCTAGACTAATATTGTCCATTCTTATTGGCATTAACTCCTGAGATTTTCTTGACTATCTTTTTGTATGACAACATTATATTTACATTTGAGATTATATTCCCAATCTTGGGACTTCCATTCCACACACACATTTACTAATGCAAGACATTTATAGATAGATAACAGAAAATTGTGTTGTGGAGCTAATAATTTCATACTGTTCCAGAGTTTAATCATCTAACTTGGTTGGCTTAAAATAAAACTGAATAGCTCTATATAAAAGAACAGGTACAACACCATATAATCTTTGCAAGACAATTAGTAGGGTTCTAGTTTTGACAACTTGGTAATTATAGAGGCATTTCAATTACTTTCCTATCCATCTTTCTTACAGGAGTACTAAGATCATTAATTAATGTTTGGGAAGCCTTTTAGAAAGTGTTGATTAGTGTTGCTGTTATTTAGTAAATGGAAAATATTAATACTAAATAATAGATGTAAACAAACATTCAAGCCTTTTCTCTGCAGATGAGTTTAATTAGTAGCACTAATTTTGGCTCTGATTTTACACTTTGCAATAAGGCTTGAGTATCTTCTTATATAATACCTTTCTAAATTTTCAGAAAGTGAAATATGGGATATCTATTTTATATAAGCTTCAGTTAGTGTCTTCCCTCAGTTTTCTGGAAGGGCCTGAAGACTGAACTGTGTTGTAGAGCTTTTAGTGGTTGATGAGGAAGACACTGTTACTTTGGGATGGGGCTGGTTTTATTTATATATTAATCAGATGTACATAGCTGCCCAATTTGCAGAAACATGAAATCAAGGAATTAAAAATGCAATGCAATGCAATGCAATGCAATGCAATGCAATGCAATATAAGATAACATTTGGAACAGAAAAAAAACACATCAGGGTAACAGGATAACAGAAATAACAGGAGGAAAGGAATTATCTCATTCAAGATCTTTCATTCTATATGGGTTCATCTCATGTTGGCTCAATGCCCAGGAGAAGAATGAGTTTTTCAAGGTTTTATGGAAGGACAGAAAGGCTAGGGCCATCTGAAACTTAGGAGAATGTTGTTCCACGTGACATGGCACTGTGACAGACAAGCCGTACCTCCTGGGTCCCAGTAGGTGACATTGTTTCATAAAAGAACCCAAGGCCATGGATCTCATGAGACAAGCAGATAATTGAAGATCAGTAGTCCCATAAATAATCCAGCTCTGTCCCATGAAATGTTTTTTTAGGTTATAGTTAGCACCTTAAATTGTACCCAGAAGCTTGTAAGAATCCAGTGCAGCTTACAAAATAGTGGTGTAACATGGACAACTACTCATGTTGCTGCACTCTGGACCAATTGCAGCTTCCAGGTGGTTTTCAAGATCAGCCCAATGCAGAGTACATTGGAGTTGTCCAAACAGCAGGTGACCAGGACAAGAATAGACATGAGTAAAGGTTCTCTCCTCAGTTCAGGGATAAACACAGATGGTGTACAAGATGGATTTGTGAAAAGACCTGCTTTTTCAGTAGGAACCAAGAGCCCAAATTGTGTTCCTGACTGAGGAAGTATAACCCCATCCAGGACCAAAGAGAGAGAGTCCCTAAGGTCAGGGACCGCCCCCCTCTAAAAAAAGCACTCAGTCACTTGGTCTTGACATGGTTGAACCAAAGCCTGGCTTTCCCCATCCAAACTCCAAGTCTCCAGACACCGGAAAGAACCTTGATGGCATCACTTGGCATAGGATGGCATAACATGGGGATGTACAATTGGGAATCCCCTGACTCTGTACCAATGGATGACCTTGCCTAGCTATTTTTAGATGTTTAATAAGAGTCAAGAGAAAAAAATAGCCTTGAGGGACACCAGATCTGAGGGGTCTAGGTCTAGGCCTGTCTGTTCCCCCCTGCTGTCTCTGCATCAACTGGAAATGTCCTTAAAGGAAGATGAAAAGCCAACATAGCACTATACCTCCCACTCCTAAACCTCAAAGCCAGTCCAGAGGAATGCCATCCACTCCTATCCCCGTCCTGCCAGAGATCATCTATAAGGGCGATCAATGCTGTTTTCAAGTAATTTATTAAGTAATTAAGATTTATATGCTAGTGTGCTTTACCTTTATAAATGGGTGCCCCCAAATAAAATGGCTACTCTGTACATATGTCTGATCAGGGTTTGTTGGGGTTTGGGTTTTTTTTGATCCCTTCAAGTAATTGTTGACTCTAGCAACAGCCTGGATTGGTCCCTGCAGTTTTCTTGGCAAGATTTTTGGAAGTGGTTTGTCCTTGCCTTCTTCCTAGGGCTTCCAGGAGAATGACTGGCTCAAAATCACCCAGCTGGCTTCGTGCCTAAGGCATAACTAGAACTCACAGTCTGCCAGTTTCTAGCCTGGTGCTTTAACCACTACACCAAGCTGGCTTTCATATGTGGTCAGTAAACTGGCTGATTTCACTGATAAGATCCTTTGTTGTTGGTTTGGATGATACAGCCTACCACATTCAACACAGAAGGTTGCACACCTTAGAGATGTATGATGCTTTGCAATACGTACGGGTTTCATACTGTTAGGAACAGTTCTAGAGCTGGTGCTGTTTTGTGAAGGGCCTGAAACACCACACTGAATCAGTTGCTTCATGTATTGATACACTGCTTTCATGTCCTCATTAGGCTCGAATGATAAAAGGTAACATAGGAAGGCCTTCAGAATGCCTTTGACAGATGATTTGAGCAGCAGGTTCACTGCTAAATCTAGCTTCCCTTGTAGATTTATTGTAACTTCTAGATTTATTGTATCTTCCTTTTCCCCACTTCTCCATGACAAATACTTGATTTAGCAATAAGTGTGCCCAGCCATTGCACATAACAGCATATAAACATCTGAATGGAAGGGCATATAAATTTGGATAAATGGACAATTAAAAGATAAAAAGAAGTATTTCCTTTTTTAATCTCCAAGTTCCCAATCATTTGTACGCACCAATTCAATATATAATGAATATATGTGCGTACATATATATTCAAAATATTGGGAAATGTAGTCAAGTTGTACCTGTAAATCTGCTAACTTTGGTAATAACATTTATAAGCTTTAGTCAGCCTCTTCTACTCAGCTGGCTTTTTAGACAGTCAGTAGATTCCTATATTGCAATAAACTTATTTTTATCATTAAAAAAGAACTAACCGAACCATATTGGCCAAACCATATGACCTAAGAATTATTTTTAACTTCTGTAATCTGTTGCTTTGTTGTTGTTTTAATAATTTTTTAAATTTTTTTGTCCTGTAATAAACTGACTTTAAAAAATACTTCTTTTGTCCAGTATTCTATATAATAAATAGATAACATTTCTAGTGAATTATGCATACATAAATTATAAGCAAACCCTTCCATTTTAAGAGTCTATGAAAATATGTAGTTATTACTAGCTTTACATCTCCAGATAGAGAAACCAAGGATGCTTTCTTACATTAAATCAAGTCAAAGAGCATTTTAGATCAGTACTATGTACACCAGTTTTTTCCAACCAGGAGCTCTCTAGAAGTAGTTGACTACAACTCCCATGAATCCAGTTTCAAATTTAATTATAGCTTTTCAGGTGTGTGCGAGGAGCATCTTTTTCACATCTAACTGCAAATGCTAGAGATTAAACCCGGATGTTTTTTGAATGCTAAGCATGCATTTCTATTTATTATTGAACTATATCCCCTCCAGGTATAGGCATAGAGGGGACTGCATGCGTGCATCAATCGTTTTTAATCCTTTATGGTTTAAATTCTTAGGGTTTTATAGGCACAAAATATATACCCGAGTATACTGAATAAACCTTTATATGCCTACAGTTTATCCTTCTCTGCATTGATTATTTCTTGCTATCTGTCAAATCATCTGCATCTTCACTGTTCTTCTTCAAATTTGTTCATGCAGATGTATTAATATAGCCACAAGGTATAAACTTGACCTGAAAATGAGACTTGTATACACGGTTTATATCTTACCTATATGAGTCACTTGCTTTCTCTGTTAGTTTATCATATGCCTTACATTGCTATTTGAATAAATTCAGAGTTCTATTAGGTTATTTTCGGATGTAATATAATAATGTAGAATGAATGGGCTGAAGAGTAAAAACATAGGCACAAGAATATTAACATTTTTATGCCATTCTTTTTTATATGAAACACTGTAAAACCTAATACAATGTGTGTGTGTACGTGTTTTAAAGTTACAAAACAAACTTAAAAAAAAATCTATTTAAGCATAAAACCAGAATGGGCTTTGTGTTTTGGTAGGTTTGCTGAGGTCTCAGTTTTACACGTGAAAGAGATTCACAATATTACAAAACCAGCTGATTCATGACATTACATCTAGAAGAAAGGTATGCTAGTTACAGACTTTCATGTATTGTTCCCTTAACCTTCGATGTCCCAAGGCAAGACCGCAGAGGATTACAATAGAGAAAAATACAACGGCAGGTGAAGGGGTCTTGCAACGTACCAACTCTGCAAGTGCATCCTCCAATGACTATGATAGAAGGGGCATCTGGATTACTGTAAATATGGTGTTGGGATAATTATGCAGAGATGGAGCGGAAGCAACAGCATATCTTGCACCAGGGTCTGTGGAATACTATAGACTTGGGCGCCAGGATGGCTCCATAGGTGTTCAGCTGTCCGTTGGGGCTATAAGCTGGCAGTGGAGCCTGCAAAAGCATCTTGCTATTTATGGCGCCCTGCACGGAGAGGGCAAAGCAGTGGGGGCTTCTCCGGCGCCTTGCACAGACTGGAAAGGAGAATAAACTATGAGGCTGCAACTTTCTTCACCTGCCAGCCGGGGAGCTAAGAGACGGAAGGGTTGCTTTGCCCCAATATGGTTCCATGCAGTCAGCAGCAGTCTTTCCGCATGGGCCATGAAAGGGGCAGCAGGGTGCGGGGAAAACTGCGAGACAGTAGGGGTTCAGTGCAGAGAGCCAGCCACGCAGCGCTTTGTGCCTTTGGGCAGTGGCATTTCAGACCAGTCACAACATTGGCGCTCATGTGATTCTGTGGTGGCCCCCAACCTAAATTGATGCTTATGGTTTAAAAGTATGTACATTTTGATTGAAGTATAGTCTACATTAGTTCCATGCAACCAAACATTTTTTAATTTTATTTAACAACAGTGGAATCCAGAATTGAAATGTATGAATGTCTGCTAATTAAAGGAGGGCAAAACAACAAATCTTGGGTGTATCTTAAGTTATTCTGGTTGTGTTACATATATTTTGGAAATTACATAGTTAAAATTGTACCCAGAAATTAGCTTGACAGCTAGTGACTTTGCATAATGACATAATGGAAACTTGATACAATACTGTATTAAGTTAAAAAGTATCTATTAGTTAATTCAGCTGAAAGCATTTTTTAAAAGGCACACATTGCAGTTTTTTTACTCATATTTTCACAAGTAACTCTAGGTGTTTTACTCACATTTTCACAAGTCTCTCCCAGATGTTTAGATCCAATTATCATTTCTACAATCTCTTTATATAGAAAATAGCCTGCATCTTATAGCAACACCTTCTTTGTTCTTCTGTTAAATAAAAAATCAAGGAGAGGAAATAAGTAATGTGTAAAGCAAAGAAAGGTAACAGAAGCAAAGAAGTGATATAAAATTATTTAATATATTTTCTCCCAAAAACATTTGTTTTTTGATGTAAGTTTTTTTTACAGAGTAAGTTGCATCAGTTGCCCAGACTGCTTCAAAATCAATAAGACTTACTTGGGATAAAGTCTGAACTAAAATTTTGTTTGTTTTGTCTGAGGTTTTATTGTACACAAAATGTGACAAATTTTACATTTACAATTTTATGATAAACTTTAGACACCACTACCCAAATTATCTTTTACTGAAAGCCTAAAAGAACATAACTGGTACAAAGTTAAATATTTTTTTTAAAATGTGTATGCGTATCCATTAGTTACCCATAGCTGCTTACAGATTCCACGTAGGAAAATAGTGAATGTGGCAGTGCAAAAGTATAGACACCCTATCAGTCAGAATACCTTCTTTAGCAGAAATACATGTTTCAAATGTTTCCTGTAGCTAAAAGTCTTTCTATTATTTTGGGTTTTTTTCCCACTCTTCCCTGCAGAACTCTTCTAGCTCAAAAAGATCACCTTGCATGCCCTGCATGTTTGAGATGTCCCATAGATTTTCGATAATATTCAAGTCTGGTGACAGGAAAACCAATTCTAAAACCTTGCTATTCCATATCTTAAGGTCATTCACAATAGAATTGGAAGTATGTTTTGAATCATAGTTTTGCTGAAATAGCTCATCTTTTTTCAGCTACAATTTCTTTAGATCCTTCCAAAATTTTGGAAGGACCATTGAAGTGGAATTACAAGAGAATCTTGTAAAAGTGCCCTTCAGGATTTTGATCAGATTAGTTTCAAATATCAGTGGTAGAGGTTCATTTGTTTTTTGATTTAAAGAATAGAAGAAAATTTAGATTTTTTAAAGTTATTTTCTGTTCAGAACATCAAAAGTCTTACATATTTCCTCATTCTTGAATTACTATGCCTTAAGAAACTGTTCAGTTGTGAATGAAGCTATTTTTGTTTTACAAAACATGATATTGAAGTAATGGCTGTTTGCCATTCCAGAGATTTTATAAATTAGGTTTATTCTGTTACTCTGTGGGAACGAGAGTACAAAGTGCTATCAACAGATGGCAGTTCCTACAGTGAGGACTGTTTTGATTTATTTCTAAATTTAGAAAATTCCAATAACCAACATCAGAGCATTCAGTTGTTAAAGGAAAAAGGATAGCTATAGTAATGGTTTTTACTTACACATACACAAACCCAAGATCTAGATTTTTGAATTTGGTTCTCCATAGGCTTTGATGTTCTAAACTGTTGGCTTATGCTTTTTAGAAAATACACCTCCCAAATATATTTGTAATAAAATTCCTACGCATTATAGATCATTCTTGAAGAGAAATGTCTTAAAATGAAGGCAACATAATATTGTTGCAGAAGTTATAGCATGCTTCATAAATTGCTTGTTTGGTTGTTCCTTAAGAACTTGTCACTGAAAGTAGGAAAAGAATTTTGAATAAGTACATGGTCAGTTTGCTCCTCTATTTTAATCATTAATTCCAGCGAGAAGCACTGTCCCAGTTGGGCATCAGTGTTACTCTATGAATTGATACAGTACTCTGGAATCCATACAGTGCTTCCCTCCCTGCAGAAAAGTACTGTCACTGCTTCAAAGGCTTATATGCTCTTAATAATCTTTGTATTGAGGAACCTCTCATAAGCTCCTATGAACTTCAGAGTTTCTTTTAACTGGAATACCTCAGATCTAAATTAGTAATATAATGAGATTTTTTTTAACAGAGGAGCATGTTAAACTACACTGTTAGGTTACATAAAAAAAAGTTTTCAGTTTTGAATGCAGTGGTTTAAAGCAATGGTAAGGAACTGTAGTCTCAAAATCCTGCACAATTACAACCCTCATTAGCTTAAGTCAGCAGGCTACGGAATAGCGTGAATTCAACAACTCCAAAGAATCACAGGTCCTCATAACGTGTCTCAGAGACTGGTTATTTATGGAACTGCCTTCTCCAATTGTCTCTGCCCATGCCATAAGGTAGGCATGTTCTGGGCTCATTCAGTAAACAATACCCTCTTGGGGAATCCTAGAGGCGTGCTTTCTCAATTACTGTTCCTCCCCTCTGGAATACTATTCTCCCAAGGTCCGTTTGGCTCCATCTCTACACTTCTTTAGAAAAACATTAAAAACTTGGCTTTCAATGATAATGAATGGTTGAAACTCTGTTTTATGTACATCCCCAAAGCATTTTCTGTATTGATTGTTTCTATTGAGTTGTAAATTACTTTGGGTTTCTCCAATTATGTGGTCAAATCAAATCAAATAAATAAATAATAAAACATATTAAAATATTTATTTATTTATTATTAAACTTGTATGCTGCCCGACTCTCAACAACTCTGAGCGGTTTATTATCTGCAAAAGGTTTATTTATCTATTTGTATTTATTTATATTTCAAATTTGTCACTGCCCATTTCATTGTAGAAGGATAGATTAAGAATAGTTTTATCTGGAACTGGTCATAAAAGTGTAGCACAGTATGTGGGGTTATGAAGTAAAGTCTGTTTACAAAGTGTTATTCACAAAATATTTTTGAATAATTGCATTTAGCTGCCATACCTATTTGTTCTACTGATGGCATGGAATAAATTGGTCAATGTGATGCAGCTACATTATTTTGAGTTCATTTATGAGGGTGGAGATTGACAACAAACCTGTCTCAAAGATTCATCAGTCCATTCACATGTTAGTAAAAGTAGCTTTAGCTTATTCAAACATACCTTCATTTATATTTTTATTTTTATTATTTATTTATTTATTTATTTATTTATTTATTTATTTATTTATTTAAACAACTTATACAGCTGTCCAAGTCACAGCAGTAACTCTAGGCAGCGGTTAAAACCAAAAACAACACAAAATACAAAATGTAAACACCAAAATAATATAATAATATAACATAAACCTGAGGTCTAAAAATTATCCCACTTCCAATCAACAAAGTCTAGAATTAATCAGATCAACCAGCAGGGCTCCCTTACCCTCCTGGTCCAAATTCCTGAAACAGCATCCAGGTCCTCAGTACCTTAAAAAAGGCTGCAGGGCCAGGGCCATCTGGATTTCTAGGAGGTGAGGCTGTTCTATAGGGCAAGCACTGCAACAGAGAAGGCTCAGCTCCTCAGTCCCACAAGATGACACTGTCAAATAGAGGGGACCCAGAGCATGCCAGCCCTGCCTACTCTGGTGGGACAAGCAGAGACAGGCAAGCAGAGACAGTGACAGGTGATCCTGCAAATAACCTGGCCCCATGCCATGTGCAGCTTAACCAGCACCTTGAACTGCACCTGTAAGCCCACTAAAAGCCAGTGCAGCTCATAAGGCAGAGTTTTTCCATGAGCAGATCATGAAATATCCAAAACTCTCTGTGCTGCTGCATTCTAAACTAGCTGCAGCTTTCAAATGCTCTTCAAGGGCAGCCCCATGTAGAACACATTACAGTAATCCAATTGACAGGTGACAAAGGTGTGACTTACTGGGAGTAGGGCTGAGCAAGGCGCACAAGATATACCTGTGCAAATGTTCTCCTTAACCACAGCTGCCACCTGTTCTTCAAGCAGAAGTCATTAGTCTAAAAGGACCTCCAAATTGTGCACCAGCCCACTCTGCTCACCAAGCCAGTGCAACCCCATTCAGAGCTAAGGATAGAAAGTCACTGAATGGGGGGGGGGGGCTCAACACCCACACATCTTCACACTTGTTACGATTGAGCTTAAATCTGCTTTTCTCATAAGACCACTACAGCCTTCAGACACTGGGAAAGAACCTTGATGGCATCAGTTGGGTGGCCTAGGGCAGAGATATATGATTGGGTATGATCAGCATACCTATGATACCTGCTCTCTGTTGGTGGATTACTTCCCACAGCAGCTTGTGGGTGTTAAATAGGAGCAGGAAGAGTGTAGGGTCCTGAGAAACCTCACAAAGAAGGGTCTTGGGCTTGATCACTCCCTTCTTACTAACATTGACAAACCAGCACCAGAGAAAAGAGAACCATGGAGCCAATCCATGTTTCCATGATTGATATAGAAAGTTGCTGGGAGATCAAGGAAGGCCAGGATGGATTTGCTACTGCCATCCTGCACCTGTCAAAGGTCATCAATAAGATTAGTGCCATCTCAGTGTTATAACCAGGTCTGAATCCTGACTGAAAAAGGTCCAGATAATTTGCTTCCTTTGGGGCCTTCTGGAGCTTCAAGCCAGCCACCTTCTCAACAAATGGAGACTGGGCAAGAGTGTCTAGTTCTGTTGAGTACTGCAAAAGCCTCTTGAGGAGAAGGCACAGACAAACCACCTCTTCCAAAGCAGGTGGCGCTATCCCCTATCCCCTCCCTCAAAGAAGTGTTAACCACAGCATGGAACCAGCCACATGTCATCTTCAAGGAGTGCTTAACAATCAAGATCAGAAATACAGGTATCCAAGATCACAGCTCCAAGGATTACACTTCATTTTACTGTTCACTTCATCAGGACCAAGAAGTTCAAACTCTTCCCAGATATCTGGGCATGACTGCATTTCAGTCACCTCTACAGGCATAGGACCTGTCCAACTAGAGTCCAATCATGAGCAAATGTGAATGGCTTTATCTGACATATATCTAGAATAATCTTGACTCCTGTAGGTTTTTACCTGAATCCTCTTACTCATGAAGGATTGGGCTACCTTAAGCAGGGCTGCTAGCTGGTGGCTGGCTCTCTGATCAAATAGGTCCTGTCTCCCTGCGGTAGAGTGCAGCCTCATAACACTCTAAAGCCAACAAGGAGTGATCTGTTCATGACAAGAAACGGATGGTAATATCCTCCAACTCCACATCACATCACCATTGGTCCAAGATAAAAATCATATCTAACATGTGACTCCTATTGTGGGTCATGCTGTAGATGACCAGAGTCAGGGCCATAGTTGAACTGCTGAATAGTCTGCATCCTCAAAGGGTGGCAGTTTAGTTGGGTGGCATACAAGTTTAATAAATCAGCATCAGCATCACTCAGAACCTTATGCCTGGGGAATTCCACTGCCAACCTGGCCACAGACTGAAGCAACTCAGGTAGGGAGGTTGGTATGCAGCATGAAAGCGTGGTATACCAGCATAATCCCTTCTGATTCATATAACCCAACTTCACAAACAGGGCCACACAACCACCTATCTGTGGAGCAGCACCCCTGAAAACCACCAGGGTTTCTTGGATGACAATGGCTATATCTCCATCCAGGCTTGTGGCTGATACCACACAAAAAATCTTGCAGGGCACATCTCCAAGAGGTAAGCAGCAGAGAAGCACAATATTTATCAGTTTTGTTGCCATTGCTGCATGTAACTAAAGTTTTATTCTAGGGTCCATTGCAGTAATGAGTGGAACTATAGATGCTAGCAACAGATAGTAAGGAGGCTGCCATCATCTCTCTCTGAAGAAAGTCTAAAGTAAGTCCAGTGAATAAAACTGCATCACTTACAGATGTCAGAATACTCCATTATGAACTTTGCTATTCACAAGCATACGTTATCTCTGGTTCACTGCTATTGTGTAATCCAATTAGTTTTTATTGACTGAAAAAACCTTAATAGGTTTCATTTATGTATTTTGGGTTTATTGCAGTTTAACGTTTTAAAATCCACACAAGCTTTCCAAAATAACAAAGATGTTATTAACATGATGTTATTTTGGGTACTTTGAGATAGGATTAGCAAGTAACTAAGTTATTATTCAGAACTCATGACAATAATGGATCCAGCTTTGTGCAACAGTTCATTTCTCTTACATTGCAATTTGTATTGAATTATTTGCTCTTTTTTATGGAAAGAATAATGTTACAATTGAGTATGTTTTAATAAATAAACTAAATTCTGTACATGTTCTTCATTGAGATAATTTCCTTAAACAAAAATGATTTTTATTCTCAGAGGGTGAAAAATACATTTTTCACATTATTTGGGAGTGCATGTTTACGTTTTATGCAAAACAAATTACCTTAAAGATGGGCACACTCTATAAGATTGGTGTCATTTAATTGCAGTTTTTTTTAAAAAAAAAACTTGGATAAATTAATGGAGAAGAAAATAAGTAATATGATCATCCTTTAACACTAATTACATCCTTAACTCTGCATCAAACTAAAGAATTGCATGGGTAGTCTTGGGGAAGAATAGTGATTATTCTCTGAATGGAGCCTAATGCTTAAATAGGCAAGAATATTAGACTTTAATTTTGAATCTATAGCCGAAAGAGTAAAAAGAGTGAAAATAATATATTGAGTTTGTGTAGGAATACATTCCAGCATGGAGCAACTTCACTCATAATTGTTGGATTAGGAGTAGAAATGTAAGATTTCTAAAAATTTGAAACAATGAAAATTAGGAAATATATGCCATAGCAGGGTTACTGTTCCTTCACATGTTAATTTATAATTTAATTTGTGATATTCCAAATATGGAATCATTTATTTCTGTACTAAATATTTCTTTATTTATATACTTAACCTATGTATGTATTATTTAAAATGAAAATACTGTTTTTCTAGTTTTTCAGGGAAAACAAAACTCCTCCCTCCCGTTGTCAATTTTTTTCTTCCAATTTACATTTTTCCCTCATTTTGCTCAGGAGAAATGTATGCGAAGCAGCTTTGAGGACATCAGTTGGCAAAAAGTTCTGGTTTAAGCCTTGGAAATTAACTAATGTTACTTGAACACATAGGAGTCATCTGAAAATCATTACTATTTGTTTTCTGTCCACCCTCAGTTTCCTTTCAGTAAGAGATGTGAAGAGAAAACAGGCATGAACTAGTTTTCTTTCAGTTTTCACCCCCCGAACCTATTTCTTGTCAATTACAGTGGTACCTCGGTTCATGAACTTAATTCGCTCCACGACTCTGGTCGCGAACCGAATTGATCGCGAACCAAATCAAATTTTCCCATAAGGTTCAATGTAAATACGGTTAATCCGTTCTGACCCCTACGAATTTGGTCGCCAACCGATTTTTGATCACGTCCCGAATCAAATTTCCCTATAAGGCTCAATGTAATTACGGTTAATCCGTTCTGAACCATATGTTGTTGTTTTTTAAACCGCAAAAATATGACACAAAGTACAATACGAAGAGAGAGAAAGCTAACCTTGCTCGACGCAACTTCTGGCATGGGGGACAGGAAGGCGGATGGGGAGGCGGTTACTGCTTGGAAGGAGAGTCCCCCTCCCTACAGGAAGCCGCGACCATGTGTCACGGGAGGGAAAATGGCCACGGATCATGTTCGTAACCCGATCCGGCATTCGCGAACGGAGGCAAAATTTTGAGACTGGAGCTGTTCGTGAACCGAATTGTTCGTGAACAGAAGCGCTCGTGAACCGAGGTACCACTGTACGTTTCTTTCTTTTCACTGTACAGTATGTGGAGAGAATAAAGGAGTATGTGCAGGAAAGATTATGGAGTTTGTTTGGATCACATCCAGATAAATCTGTGACTAAGAGAGGAAAGCAAGGGTCTTTGTATCATTTTTCTGTATCAGGAGAAGGAACGCCACTGAGTTATTTGCTGTTCTTAATTACTTAGGTCTCTTGGAAATTTTCAGTATTCATGAGATATGTTGATGGTCTTTAATCTGGGGGTATGGGAGCCATTTGGAGGGTTTGGTGACCCTGATCAAGAGTCTTGAGTTTAAACAGGACTTGTCTACACACTCTAGTCTTCATGGAGCTATCCAAGATGACAAGCAAGTGTTTTAAGGTTCCTCTTTTTCCAAAGGGCAAATAAATGTGTTCAGATATTAGTAATCCATGATGAACCATAGAATTGGCAGGGGCCACTTAAACTAACAAATACAACTCCCTGCTTAGTATAGGAATCCAGATTAAAACATCCCCAATGGCTACATCTACAGCTTGTGCTTGAATACATTCAAAGAAAGGCATAACCTTTCTGAATAATTGTTCTGCTGTCCACATTAGTATTTTTTTTAATGTTCACTCAATCTGCTCTCTTGTAATTTAAATCCATTATTCTGTGTCCTATAATCTGGAATGGTAGAGTACAAGTAATCATCTAACATCTTTTAAGGCATTTGAGGATGCTCTCCTCTCATTTCAAGGCTAACTTTCCCAGTTCTTTCAGTCTCTCATAATAGGACTTAGTTTCTAGTCCTCTGATCATTCATGCTGCTCATATTTCAACCTATTCCTCTTTGTTCAAATCTTTTAAAAGTGATGCCCAGAATTGGACACAGTATATGGGGACTGGTCAGGGCAGATGAAGTAGAGTTATTTGTTCATATGATTTGGAAATTATACTTTTCATAAAATTGCATTACTTTTTTGCAGCCACATCACATTGTTGACTCACATTCATTTTGTACTCAATTACTATTCCATTTTTTTTTGCTGTACTTTTGCAAAGGTCCTGTATCCTGCACCTGTGCTTTTCCTATATTTCCTAAATCTCTAACCTTTCAACATTGTTTCAGACTTTATTTTCATGTTCCGTGGTATTATTTGGCCAGTTTTTTGTAATTGGTAAATTTGATAAGTATTGCTGCAAGCTCTTCATCCAAGTCATTAATAGAAGTCTTGGACCCAGGACCGAACCTTTATTGTTTGTTTATTTATACAATTTATAGGCTGCCTTACTACCAATGACTCTGGGTGGCTTATAGTTAAAAATTTTTTTAAAAATTAAAAAGACTCTTCCCCCTCAAAAAAACCTCAGGAGCAGCCAAATCAACATGTAACATTGCCTCCCCCCTTCAACAGGGTCGCAACCTTCATCCTCCTCCAAAGCCTGGTATAATAGTCAGGTTTTTACTAGCTTCCTGAATGTCATCAAAGTGGGAGCCATCTGGACGTCATCTGACTTGATAACTCATTCCAGTTTGATGAAAGAATCACTAATGAGCACCCTTTGAGAAGTCAGCTATAGATACTGTTAATTTTCATACTATTAAGCTTATGCCAATCAGAATGTCATGAGTACTATATTCTTTGCTGACTCAAGATATATTATATATACTGCATTCTCACAATCTACTAAGTAAGTTACCTGATCAAAAAATGAGATGGGGTTAGTCAGGAAAGCTGTTATGCCATGCTAACATTTTGTAATTACTGCATTGTTTAAAGGTATTTGAATCTCTGTATGATTTCTCTAGAATCTTATACATAATGAATGCTAGACTAACTAGTCTATGGTTCCCTGGTTCTTGTCTCTTCCCTTTTTTGAAGATACAAATAGTGTTTGCTCTTCTCCATATTTTAGGGGTGTGCAAACTACAAAGACCCAAATTTGAAATTAATTTGAATTTGCAATTCATTTTAATAAAAGTATTCATCCACAAAAGTCCATCAAATATTTGAGTTAATTTAAAGGCATTTGATGTGATGCATCTGTAATGGAAGGTATCTGCGAGGAGGAGACTGGTATGGGAGATCAAGGCTGTCTAGACGGTATAAGCAAATAAAGGAACTATACTGGACTGAACTGTTTCATCGTTGTTCTTGGGCTGAGCCTGACAGCATCATACCAATTGAATTGATTTGAAAGTGTGATTCAAATTGTCATTGAATCTACAGATTGTAGATTTGTTATATCATTTGCATTTTATTATTGTTTGTAGTTAAACTGTCAAATATATTTTTCAAAACTGTACTATAACATATCATAACGTCAGATAATAGTACTGTATCTTCAAATCTCACTCATTTAGAACTACTTTTTTTGGAAATAAAGATAACTAAAAGTAAGCATTTTGTTGTGTAATATGTTTCCTCCCTATTTCCTTTTTTTTTAATATTCTAAAACTCTAAGTCAGGTGAAACAGAAAACTTGGAGATGTGCCTGTGGACACCAAATTTATGTATGTATGTATGTATGTATGTATGCATGCATGCATTTATTTTATTTATTTATTTATTTATTTATTTATTTATTTATTTAGTATGCCACTCATCTCCCCCCAACCGGTGACTCTGGGCGGCTCACAGTTAAGATCAAAAACCCCATCAACAATTTAAAATACCCCATAAAAAATTAAAATAAATTAATCCATTAAAAATCAAGTATAAAAACAAACCCTATACATAAATACTAAAAACATTCAAGATGACCGGGTGGGGGGCAAGGTCAATCACCCCACAAGCCATCTCCAGTGGTGCGAGCCCCCCAGGCCTTCTGGCACAGCCAGGATTTTACCCCTTTCCTGAAGGCCATGAGAGTGGGGGCACACCGGATCTCGGGAGGCAGATTGTTCCATAGAGCGGGGGCCACAGCAGATAAGGCCCTCTGCCTAGACCCCACCAGTTGAAATTCCTTGACTGGGGGGGTCTGTAACATGCCCCTTCTGCTGGACTAAGTGCTAATTGCCAATTCCTGGCCTTTCAGAAGTTTTAAACAATGGAAATGCAATCCCCCAGTGCTATTAGATAAAAATCAAAACCATTATTAATTTAAAATTGGGGGGGGGGAAGAAGGAAGTTTTAGTTCTAGATGTTTGTTTTGTATTTTTAGAGGTTCTAAAAAGGATTGACTGCCTCAGTGGCTGGTTCCTCAACTCTAGAAGTAGCCTAGAGTTCTTGAGTCAGTCTGGCAGTAGATGAGGAGACTGAGACCCAACTGTTAACATTAGCACATAGACACATGCACATTCACACACAGTGTTACCCTTTAGGAGTATGTACAGTATGTGTATGTTTGAATTGGGGGTGGGGGGAGGAGAATTATTTCTTTCTTCTGTTGCCTAACTAAGAAAATTGTCTGGGCTGAGCCAGTACCTGATATCTAGTTCCTGCCAGTCACCCGGCATAAAAAGACATCTGTACAGATAAACACAGCTTAGTCTTTTTTTCCCAGCCCCTTCCACTTAAAGAGAAGCAAATAGGTTTGTTGTATAAAAGAATGAAGGGAGGGTGACATTCTCCCTGAATCTCTAGTGTGATTAAGCAGAAGCAAACACCCATTTTTGTCCATGCCATTCACTTTACAGTTTTAGTGCACATTCAGAAGGCTGAAATGGGTATGTAACAATGAACTGGTTGCAAGGGTCTCTCTGATTTGAGGAGAGACTTACTGTCATATATCCAATATTCCAACCCACATTTTTCCCCTTCTTGGTGCGCCATACCACCCTTTGCAGAGTAGCAGCGGCCCCATACTAAAGTTTAAAGAAAGATTTTCAGTCAGCGACAAAGGGAGTTAAAGATCTTTTTTCTACCTTGGTGGAATTTAAAACTATACAGTTTTGCATGGGTTCTGCTTCATCTCCAGTCAAAGCCTAGTGCAAGGGATTATGTTTTTTTTAGTTTAAGTTTTGCCTGCCACTTATTGATTAAAAGGAGGATGCTTAATTATTAGAACATGTGAATACTGTATAGTAGTATTATAATGATATATGTATATGGTAGTAATCTAGTGATATAGCCCCAAAATATGCATGTAGTAGTGATATAACCCCAAAATAAAGTGTTCTGTGTAGTTAAATGTACAATAAGGAGGAAAATCATGCACACAACTGTGATTACTCATAGTTCATAAGGGCTGGAAATTTAGTAAAGCATCTTTTTGTTTGCTTGCTTGTTTTACATGTGAGATGCTATATTCTGAATTGCTGCTTTTTTATAGCAAAACCAAAGTATCTTGTATTATATCTTATTGATGCCGTTGCAGGAGATATGTAAGATTCATTTACAGCTTCTACGTCAGTAGCCATCTGGCAAAGTAAGCGATTCTTGTGTAATTTGTTTTGTTGCTAGATTGGCCTTTGTGGAAACAGGATTTAAGAATGGCCCATCAGACCAGTTTATAGGATCTTATGATGTCATTTGGACCTGTGTAGACTGTACATCCTGTAAATCTTTAGTGGCAGGTATAGCACAAGTACTGTATTTTTCCGACTATAAGACGATACTTTTTTCTAAAATCCTTACCCTAAAAATTGAAGGGCGTCTTATTCAAGGAAGTCAGCCGAAGAGAGAACCTCGCTGTTGCAAAACTGCCCTTACTTTGTTTCTGGAGACAGGCTTCCTCCTATTGCTAGCCTCCAATCACGAGTGAAATAGCTTGTCTCCCAAACAGACTTCCTCCAATCACGAGCTTTATGTAACTGGCGTCAGCTGATGCTGAACAAACCAATTAGAGAAGGCTGTTTGCAGAGACAAGCTATCGGCAGTTTCACTCGTGCTTGAATGTAATCAGTTATGCAAAAGAGCATGGAAATAGAGCTGCAGAGAGACGGTTTGGACCTCCTCCCACCGACTGTATCAGGTAAATTAACTAATTACTAAATAAAAATGTGTTCTGCACTATCTTTAAAATATTGATTTCTTAATTTGGGGTTGGAAAAATGTCTTGTACATGGGGGCGTCTTATTGTCGGAAAAATACAGTAATCCCCCCATTAACTTTACTGACATACAGTATGTAAGTCATCATATGTAAATTAATACTGTTACTTACATTCTAGGCAATTTGGAAATGTATTCATGTAGTAAATATTTCTGCATATGTGCATATATGTGTTTTAGTTATCAGAGGCAAATTTTCCTAGGAGGGAAAAAAAATCCAAGTTTCTCAAATTTGATAGTTAATTGCAGCTCAGTTACAATGTGGTGGTAGCCATTAATTATATTGCACAGATTCTTATACAGGAAAATTTGCAGACTCTCAGGCGAACAGCAAAAATTGATATGTGAGTATCAATTGGTGCAATGTATTGTCTTGAGACAGAAGTTCTAATTGGGTGATAGTCCAATATTAGCACAACTTGTATGAGTCCTATGATGTTTGGATTTCCTTTCTTTCGGATACTTTGAAACTCCAGGAACCTGAGGATAAATTTCCGATGGTTAGCTTTTCTCCTGAAATACTTCATCAAAATTGTAATGAATAACAACATTAAAGCTATTTGTTCTCCTTTTATTGTTTATTCAAAATAGATAGGACACTTGTTCACATGGAGAATTGTGTTTTTCTTAAATGAAAAACACAGCATTTATTCCTTCATAGCAAATATTAAACCTTTTTTTCTAAACTTGGGACTTTATATGTGTGTGTTGTATTTTAGGAGTATCAGAACACTATTGCATTTACCCAACAGGAAGACACACTAGTACCCCTCCCCCAAGAGTCAAAGCGAAAAGCATAGATATAAAAACCCTGTTAAATGACCACCTTCATACCATTATCAGTCTAGGGTTACCAACTCGAACTGAAAACATTCTTGGAGATTTTCCCAATAAAATTGTACATGCTTGTATATGAATACTCCATATATAAAACTAATTGATCTTCCATTTGTATATACCAGCCATTTTATTTCTCACATTCAAACAGAAACACTCAAATACACCCATCCACATATAACATTCCCCTCCTTCCTTCTAGTACAAAGAGCAAAAAAGGAAGGAAGAGGATGGAGATGCAGTGAATCGAAGGCCCATCTAATGTAGGAAAGGAAAGAACGGTAAAGAAAAGGAGAAATGAAATGTATAGAGGTAAAACATGGGGGAAAGGTAACAGGACAGGAAAAGAAAACAAGAAAGATGTTTTCTTGGCAACATTTTTGGAAGTGGTTTGCTTATGCCTCTTTCCTAGGGCTGAGAGAGAGTGACTGGCCCAAAGTCACCTAGCTGGCTTCATGTCTAAAGCGGGACTAGAATTCAAATCTCCTAGTCTAGTACCTTAACCCCTAGACCAAAATGACTCAAAGTAAACATAGTGTTTCTCAATACATGACCAAAGGCTGTTTTTTAAAAAAAAATCTGCAGTAAATTATTCAACTAGGCAGATGTGCTTATTGATGTCTGTGTTTAAAAAGGACTGGATGTCAGCTTCATTGTACTGGATTAGAAAATGATACAGAGACCCTGTATACATATATGGGCATGCCCCCAGTATTGTCCCTTTTTGGTTTAACATCCATAAATTTGTTAATATGGTTTGGAGAAGAATAATATAGTTTCAGTCTGAATGTGATTTCAAATTATAGAGTTCATACATATCCATAACTGTTCAATAATCAGAGCTGTCTAGGTCCATCTTAGTTGCCAGCCACTACTTATACTCTTTCTTCTCTTTTCAGTTTCTCTGATAATTTGAGGGTCTGCCAGCCCAGCATTTGTGCCCTGCTTCCTGTGTGATACTTCCTGTGAGAAGTTAAATTATGTTCCTGATATCAGTTTCTCTTATCAGCTAGCTAGCACAAAATGGGGTTTTATGAGTATACTTGAGCATCTAGCAGGAAGCCATGCCTGAATGCAGTCTGTCACATTGCCCATTTTAGGAGATCTGATGCTAGAGGGAAAAAACTTTTCCTTGTTCATTTCAGTAAAGGATTTTGGCACCTTGATATAGCTTGCTAAAGCTTTTTCATGTTATCTGACTTTTCCAAAACAACAGATATAAAAAGCCTATATTTTGTCCAGGTGGAAAAATGGGTTTTCAAATACAATCAAACAATAAAATGGTATGAAGCCTTTTGGCTTGAGATACTAACCTCCCAGGAAAAAAAAGAAAAGAAAATGAATATGCATTATTAATTTCTTGCCTAATTTTCATTAATAATGTGTGTTTAAACATGTTTTTCACTGATCAGTATATGATGATGAAATGGAGGTGCATTGTACTGGTGCACACAAGTGAATGAAGGGGGAAGGAGGGTGCAGTGTGTGCATGCAAGTGAAGGAGAGAGGAGGGTGTGGTGTGTGCTAGCAAAGAAAGGCCGGGGTGGGTGGGGGAGACTGACCTGAGTGACTTGCAACCTCCCCTGCTGGCTTCCCCATTGACTTTGCTTGTGGGAAGCTGGCAGGGAAGGTTGCAAATGGCGAACACATAATCACAGGGAGCTTGGCAACAGGTCATAGGCACAAATGGGTTGCCAAGAACCCAGTTTGCAATCACATGACTGAGGGGGCCCTACAATGGCTGTAACTTCAGGGACCAGTCGTAGTCCATTTTTTCAGCACAGTCATAACTTTGAACAGTTGCTGAACGAATGGTTGTAACTTGTGGACTATCTGTATTTTGCATGACTATCTAGACAATATCATGGGCAGTAGTAAAAGAATAGGAAAAATAGCTTGGGGATTGTTGAAGATAAGTTGCTGTAAAAATGATATGATCTATCAGGAAATTTTCTGATTCCACTTACCTATGCAAATGTTATGATTAACATAGATTTTTAGTATTAAATTGAACACTTTTGGACATTATCATTGGAAAGTACATCAATGTAATGTGTGTTTTTGCTATGATCTTGGACATTAGATGATGGATTTGCTTGCCAGCTGGGTATAAGTTCATCATAGACGTAGACAGAAAGGAAACCTTACCTGACGAGAATAAAACAAGATCTGTTTTTTTAAAAAGCCATTATTTTCCATGATATTACAATTATTATCCCATCCTTGCTGACACATGCTCTGAAAAGGAGAATGTGATCTATAAATTTTCTATTAGACTACAGTATTTATTGAGTGTTGAAAATATAGCTTTGATTCTTGGCTGAGGTTAGCATGTCATAATATTCACAGGAATTTATTCCTGCCAAGGTTAAAGAAATAGATTTTTTGGAACACATGAAGGGTTTGGTTTCTGTAGTATCCCTGCCCTGATGTTATCCCATCACACACGTTTTCCCATAAAATGAAATTAACCTGAATGGAATGCCATGCTCTTAATAAGGCAAGTGAAAACATCGCCCTGATTTGTAGTTAAAAATATTCTGATTTGCGTATGTGGGCACATGTTCTTTGGCAAGACATGAAAAGTACTTCTGAAGCCTGTAATTATTATATCATTGCTTAATAAACTGCACTTTTTAAAGAGTTCATTCTAACAAATCTCTGAGAATTAAACTTTTTAAAATTCCTGTAATTTTATAGAACTGTTTGAACAAGAGAATTGGATGTTTTAGTAATTTAATTTATTTTTATTTAAAAAAAACCTGTAGAATGTTTTATAATTATAAAACAGGTGCCAAAATTCAACAAAATAAATAGTGAATGGTAACTACAAAGATCTCTCTTTCTTTCTCCATCTCTTCCTCTCTGTTATTTGGCATGCCTGAATATATGATGATTTTGCTGTTTATTTACACAGTCAGTATTTTTCTTGCTTAGAGCAGACTTTAAAATGTTACATCCCTCTGACTTTTTTTTTTCTGGCATAAGTGCAATAGGCACTAGAAGAAGCCAAGAACATCAGCTCACACAGGAGCATTCCTGTCTCATTTTAATTCTAGATCTGTTTCCTGTATTGGAAAAAGAGAAATTTAAGCATGGCTGCTCACACAGTTCAACATGAAATGACTTTTAGTATGCAGATTTGATTGAGCATGCTTGCTAACCCAGAAACCTTGTTCAACAGGGAACCTAGCTTAAAGCTTACTTTCTGATAGAATATAGACACACACATAGAGGTAGTCCTCAGTTAATGACCACTCATTCAGCGACTATTCGAAGTTATGATGGCGCTGAATGAATGGTATTTATGGCCAGTCCTTGAAGTTCCAGCCATCCCAGCACTCCACTGTTACGTGATTGCGATCCAGATGCTTGGCAACCATCTCACACTTATGATAGTTGCAGCATTCCGCATCACAGGATCGCCATTTGTGACTTCCCTGCCAGCTTTCCAGCAGCAAAGTCACTGGGGAAGCTAGCAGGAAAGGTCACAAGTCACTCCTGTAAGTCACTTCCGTTCCTGCACTTTTTCTCCTGAGGACCCCGGCTATGGGATACAAGATCCTGAGGATATTGTATTCTGTAGTGTGTGCCCACCTGCAGCACTCTCCTGCCGCAGTCTGTAGCGCGTGCCCCACTGCGCTCATACCACAACAGCCACCTGCGTGCCCTTCCACACCCAGCTGCAGCCACCTCTGCCTGGCCATACTGTGGCAGCCACCTGTGTGCCCTCTTGTGCCCTGCAGAAGCCACCACTGCCCAGCTGCGCTTGCGCTGCAGCAGCCACATGCGTACCTTTCCATCCCTGGCATTAGCCACCTACGTGCCCTCTCACACTGAGCAGCAACCACCCCCCACCTGGCCGCACTTGTGCTGTGCCACACCAGCGACTTACCCATCCGCTGGCCTGTTTGCGAGCCGCCTGAGACTCACAGCTTCCTGCCAGCTTCCCAACTGACTTTGCTTGAAGCCACCAGGAAGTCGTGAGGAGGTCCTCGCTTAATGACACGCAATCCTCGCTTAACAACGGCAATGGGGCCTGTTAGGATTGCCATCGCTAAGTGATGTGGTCACTTGACATCATGCTTTATGACGGCATCGTTTAGCAATGGAAGTTCCACTCCCATTTACCGTAATTAAGTATCTGTAGTTTCACTGTATTTTTGCATGTGTAATGCATAAATGCATTTCAGTGAGGCTTTTGTTTGACCATTTTCTTTTATGGCTTAAAAAGTTACAAAGTTCAGTCCTAGGTCTGCTGAGGTACTTCTATATCTGTGCTCTTTTTGTTTTCGGAATCAAAATATAGATTGTCTCAAGTTGTCCAGCAGAGTACCATAACAAGAATGCTTATCCAGAATGGACTACCATGGATCTGTCCTTTTATGTGAATATCGGAGACAAGATTTATAAACCTAGGTGAACCATTGCTGGGTATATCACTATTTGGATTTTTTTCCTGATGCTACCCTATCTCTATCCATAGCTTCCATATCTCATAAAATGAGAAGTATATGAATGGAAGCCAAAATCTTATTCAAATGATAAATGTTTATTTATTTTTAATGCCCGTTAAACTGGGAATATCTAAGCAGCATACAAATATAATGAAACATAACAAAAAAAGCAATACTTCAATTAAAAACGTAATACTCATTTCAATTCATTAAGATATAATAAGTGTCATACGTATGAGTACAATTTGTAGTTAAGGTTCCTTTGATCTGTGCATATGGCTAGCTAATACTTCAATTTAGGACTGCCTGAAGGCCACTAATAAGAAAATACAGCTGCCTAATTGAAGCGGTTTTTAGGTAATCTGTGCAAACACACTACAATCACTATAAACTGATACAGAGACAAAAAAGGCCTTGTTATACTTTGGAAAGAATCTGTGCAGAGGTTATTGCCCTGCCCTTACTCTAACACTAGAATTCACCAAGGTAATCTTGGAGAATTGTTGGCACTGTTTCCTTGACATTGAAAGCCATAGAGCAAATTCCATATCAGAGCTGCTCAGGCAGGAACCCAAACAACTACTTAAATATCAACTACTAGAGATGAACAGTCTTCTTCCATTTATGTATGCTTGGAATTCAGATCTGAAAAACAAATCAGGCTCCCCTGTTTTTTGTTTTTGTTTTTTCACATGAGGCCCTTCCTGCCACAATTGTTAGATGTATTTTGTCCATAAAAGCTCACATTTTGAAATATTTTCCTGGAATCTTTATCTAAAGGTATATGAAACATGAAGCATACATGGTAGTAATTTAGAATATTAATCTTTGCCAAGTTATACTTTTTACAAAGGGGCTCATATGAATAGAATTAACAAATCCTATGTTACCAGAATTTGGCTAAGAAACAAAGATGTACTACTATTCATGCCAAACCAATTAAACTGCAAGTGTGTACCTGCCAAGAGATATTCCAAGGCACTCTTGTTTCCATCTTCACAACTCAGTGGGTGTGGTGATCCAAACTAGGTTAACAAATACTTAAGAATGGGAACTAACTTTAATTCAGGCTGTCTTTTGATTCTTTAGCTATTAAGTGTTCCATGGTTCAACAGTTACGTTATATAATGTAATAAATTGCTAATGCATTATGAATGTGCAGTTTGACATTCAGTTCTAATATCTCAGACAGTGTTACACTGCCTTTATGCTAAAATTTGATTCAGGCGACTTTTAAAATATATAAATTTGCACATCATAACTACACAGACAAGTCTAAGACCAGGAATCTTAAATCTGTAACTAGAAGTTGTCCTTTGACATCATCTCAGGAGATCATGATCCTTTCCTAGCTGTTCTACTGTTCTGTTGTCCTTGAGGGTCATCTTCAGTGCTAGAAGTGCCAGTGTTTTTCAACTTCTAATTCCTGGAGCATTCAACTTCAGCAACTATCATTGCTCAGTTGCTACCCCCAGAAGCAGCAGAAGTATGTTATGATCATAGAATGCAGTGGCAGGCTACCAAGTAAGCTAGAGGTGTAACTTTGTCAGTAAGTATTTGAAAACTCTTTAGCTTTAGCGTGATGTGCTGAGAGCAGGAGTGGACATTTGCCCTTTAGAGAATGTCTCCTTATCAGTATGCTGCTTTAAGAAAAATGAGTTGCTGACAATAGATATGGTTCATGAAACAGGAAAGGTGAATGGATATGCCATTGAAGTAGATCATGTTATGTATTTTGCCTAAAATGCAGTAGCTGTTGGGGTTAAACTGGAGCAACCTTTCTTACCTTGGCATGTTCAGATATGTTGGGACTGGAACTTCCAAACTTCTCAATCAGCATAGCCAAAGAACATGCTGCCTAAGAATATTGAGAATTGAATCCCAACACACATGGAAGAAACACAAGTCAGTGAAAACCTAAGCTAGAGATAAGAAGAATGTGAGTCTCTTCTTGTAAAAATTTCATTAGTGTGTCTTTCATTTTTAGGTGCAGTTAAAAGGAACAGTTGCTAATAAAATAATATTCCTTAATTTAGAATCTAAAGGACCTTCTCCTGTATGAATCTGCTTATTTATTAGAGCTATGCAAACACTAATTTGGAAATGTGCTTCAGGAAATATCTTCTATGCCTGAACATGCCTGCCCAGAAAACATTAGGAGAACTCAAGGTAGAAAGCACAAGCCTTGATGTGGTGGATCCTCCCTCACTAAATGAGCTGTTCAGGTGTACAACTGAACAGTATAACTAAATGAGAAAAATCAATTCACCAGAAAGAAATCTGGTACGGTAAAGTGAAAATTTGCCTTGGTTTTGCAGGATGCAATTTTTATCAAACTGTTTCTTGCAGAGAGGGCTTTGATCAAGAAAATCAAATTTATCACAGTGTCTTTTATTTTGATTTGGTATATATTAAATAAGCATTATTTAAATTAAACTATTTAATTTAGTGCGATGCAATAAGGACAGAAAGTAGGATATTTTTCTACATATAGTGTGATATGGCTTATTTTCAATTTAAAATACAATTAGAATATCCGAACATTTAAACGTAAGTATCTATATAAATCACATTATTCCATCTACGGTATGCTTCATACTAAACATCTGAACTAATTGGCTAGAGAATTTCTGAATTTGTTAGTGAGTCTAGGTTGGTGACACTAATTCAGAAATTAGTAGATGTATGCTCTATTCTTTTTAAAGGCTGAGACAAAATGTAACAGGCATTTTTTAAATATTATTTTTGCAAAAATGCTGATTTGCATATAATAGGGAATATAATTGTTGCTAATTGAATTATATACATCAAATATCATTTAGGGAATTCTGTTCTGGCAATTTTATCCCAAGATCTCATGTAAGAGTTTTGCAATCTTGCAAGAATCTTGTGAGAAGATTGAGCCATTTTTCAATTTGTAATTTAAAAACTAATGTTGGTATTTCACAGGTGCTATCTGGAATGATGACCTGTGCCATACAGTCCTTCTTGCAGAATTCCTAATGAATGACATTGTCTTTCATAAGTACCTTTGTACATGTGTGTGTGTGTGTGTGTGTGTGTGTGATGTGTATGATTTTTTTTCCCCTCCAGCTTGGCTGATGGTGATTGAGCTTACTGTTTGTAAAAATAGAGTTTTATAGCTGTAGAATTGAGTTAAATATTCCAAACCTGATACTTGGGAGTAAAAGAGGTGGAGCAAAAATTATGAGTGCAGAATTATATCTAAAATCCTTTTCTTCACCAATCCTGAAGTTATGCCTTTTCCACAGGCTCTGCAACTACAGAAATAGTTCCAAAGAGCGGAGCAATTAAATGTTGTTTCCTATTTTCCTGTACACTGCTATAGTGATACCAAGAGCATGATGGTAGAAACTAAACTTACTGTTTAAAGGGGAATGCATCCCTGTTTTGCTTATCTGTAACCAACACAAATGTCACTGATGCAGTTCACTTGAAGCCATGAATCTTACTTTTTTAAAACTACTGTGAGTGGCTGCATGCTAGTGACCACTGCCGAGTCATACAGTCTTGGCTTGTTTAGTCACAGTAGACCCAATTTTAGGTTTTCGTGTAATACTAAGCTATCTGCATCACTTTTGTTCATTCATTCAAATGACTTATGTAGAAAAACCAGAAACAACAGGGCTGCATGTAGTATTTCACAGATCACAATCTGGGTGCTTGGCAACTGGCTCGCACTTACGACAGTTGCAGCATCCAGCAGTCACATGATCACCATTTGCAATCTTCCCTGCTGGCTTCCCACAAAGTCAATGAGGAAGCAATGGGGAGTGCCGGGATTGTTGTTGCTAAGCCATGCGGTCATATGACATCACGCTTTACTTCCTCATTGTTTAACAATGGAAATTTCAGTCCCAATTACCGTCGTTAACTGATGACTACCTGTATATAAATTGGCAGGAACACATTTTTCTAATATAAATAGTAACAATTGTCATAAGAAGCAGTTATTTCCTGTTCTTGTCAAGAGAAAGCAGCTGTTTATGGTGAATATGTAAAATGGTTCAGTGATGACTTCTGATTTTTTCTTTCCCAAATAATAATGTGCATCTACATGTGTGATTATGTGCAAAGCTACAATTGATATCTATATCTCTATATCATGATCAGAAAAGTATTAATGTAGAAGCCATTTGCAAGGCACAATCAACTGTGCATAGGACGTGCTATAAAATCTAGTTATAAAAGCACAATATATCCATAGCTTCTGTATCATGTAACACAACCTTTTCTGACCTAGTGCTCTCCACATATTTTGGGATTAGAGTTCTAGAATTCCCAGCCAGTATGACTCTTGACTCAACTGGCCCTCCCTAAGTTGGGAGCTAAGCTGGAATGATGGCAGAAAAGTGGAGCTCCATAGAGCCCACACAAAGTGTCTCAGGACTCAAAAATTAAGCAGTTGTTTCTTTAACCTGTATAGTATTGTTAAATCTCTTTTGAACAAAGAAGTTTTTCAAAGTCTCACAATGTACCTGCACCCATGTCACATTATAAACACATAAGCTATATCTAAGGCCAATGCTTCTTTTATTTTACACTTTTTAAATAATAAAAGGCTATGTTCAGATGTAACAATTGTTTATGAGAAAAATTTTGGTGTAGCATGCTGCGTCTTTCCATTCTCCGTCCTCTCAAATTCATGCATGCAAATTAAACAAGTGTTTGTGGAAACTATGTAAGTTTTATATTTCTATATATGGAGCGGAAAACCAAACATAAAATTCCTTCTTATGTCATGTACATTCTCACATTACCAAAGAGGATTTTTGCATTTTATTTGTGCTATGTTCCCTGCTATTGCGGAATACTTCAACAGAAAAAAATAATACGCAGAAATGTGAAACTTTAAACTTAGCAAAGAAAATGAGTAGCTGTTCTTCTTCATTATATTCTTGGAGAGTATAAAGTTAATTTTATTCCGTTGATCTTTAAAGTAGCCTGAGTGATTTATATAAAACCATTCCTATTTTTATGTGTTGGCCAGGGGATCTAAAAATAGAAAACAGTCTTGAAGTTAAATTGGGAAAAGCTGGAGAATTGGCACTAGCCCTCCTCTTTTAGAGTAAATGAATTACTGAAATGATATATCTATTGCATAATTCCACAGGCATTGTGGTTGAAGCCTGTAGAGTTTAAAACAGTTTAATTCTCCAAAAAAAGGCACATTGTTTTCTATGCTTGAGTGTGTGAAATTAGATTTACTTACACTTTGGGAGATACAGAGTGAATCTGAAATTTAATGAAATAAAACTTTGCAGCTATTTTATCTCATTAAATGATGTTTATTGGGTTTTAATTATAAAGCTGAAATATGAATCTTGTATTTGTTTTGTCTCACATATAAAGTGGAAAACTGGTTTGCACAATCTTCTGATCTATAATTGCAAATTATATAGCTTAGTAAATATGCTTCCTTTTAATATATGCATGATTTTTAACTGGAATACAAATTGCATTCACTTCAGAGTGAATCAAGACAATATTTCAGTATTATTGTTCTGTTTACCAACTTTGCTTGACTATAATAAAATTGCAGGGTTCCTGTGATGTATATAGTACTCCTAAATTATGGCTCTGCAGATGGATTAGACTATACCTTCCCATTAGGTATGCTTAACACAGCCATTTATGTGGAAGAACTAGGTTGGGGAAATGTTCCCATATGCACTGAAACATATCTCAGGAAAGCTGATTCTGTGTTGTAAAACAAAGCAATAATCCCCCAATTTTTGAATAGTTGTGTTCTTCTAAGAATTAAATGCCTATGTTACTTTGTCATATCTTTTAGTAATTTAAGATTTAAAATACATAGAAAATCTTGTTTCCATTAAGACCTATATTCCTTTAGAGTCTGTTGGGAATAACGTCCAGTGGATTGCAGATCCAAATCTATGGAACATCCCGCTTTCCTCTTCCTTCCTCCCTGGAAGGATGCAGAAAAAAAAGAACACCATGCTTTTGCTGGAAGTGTGAATAGATTATTTACATATGCCTTCTGAATATAGCCCAGATGGGTTTTCCATCGCTAATTTACATCAATAGTTTCTGTGCATGGAATAAATATAACATTACTGCATGAATAATCTATTTTGGAAATATTTTTAATTGACTTCAAATAAGGCATTTGACTTATATGTAATCAATTGACTACACTGACTTCAGTATAGTCAATTGATTATTTACTATAGTAAGCAAACAAATTAAAATACTAATTCCAGAAAAACCTTGACTTAAAGCATTATATTTCACTGAATCTTTAGAGATGGGATATTTTTTTAAATAAATGAACTCTGCTGCTTAACAAACATATAATTAATTGACAGTGACCACTGCTGAAACATTTGAAATAACCATCTCTTTTAAAAGCTCATTTTGATGTTGACGTTGTCCAAATTCTTTTTGACAGTGCTATGCCTGTGAAAAATAGTCCTGTATATCTGTGAATCTTGCTTGGCTCCAGTAAAAGCTGTAGATACATAATCTTTGTTTTGAAGAGCAGGTGCATTTTTTTCTCTGTTCCGTGACTAAACACTAGAAAAGAACTTGAGGTGAAGCATATTGCATAGAGTGCATCCTATCCAGATGAGTGGAAAAGGCTTGTACCTGAATGAGGCCAGGCCAAATGCATACATCTGATATTTAAAAAATGTCTCTACTTGCTTGTTTCTAACAAAATCAGTTTCGGCAGTAGCTGACAAAACAAGAAACAGAACAGTACTTTCAGGAGGAAATCTGGGGTTGCAGTGTTAGTGCAAAGGTACTGGAATCCATTGCTCCCCCCCCCCCCCAAAAGTACTATGTGCCAATGTATTTTGTTGCCTCAGTTGACAGCTGCTTGATTTCAGGCACATATTTAGTAATGTGTATACATTTAGGGATGAGAAATATTCAGAACTTCAATATTCAGAGAAGGAGAATCAAAACGTGCAGGTAGAAAGGAACACTGAGTGCGGGAGAAGAGAAATAGTGTACTGTTGACAGTACATAAGCATTGCTGTGCATCAATAAAACAAGTGTCCTACAGTGCTGGAATATAAATGGGCTGTTTGTAGCAGGATACAGCAAAGACATTTTGCAAAGAAGGAGAGGAGAGCTTCTGGTGTAACATAATTGAATTGACCATTTCTCTAAAGAGCCAGCAAATTGTTTGTTGCAGCATTTATCATCTTAGGCAGGCCAGTTTGCCAAATATATTTCTAATAAATAGAAAGAAAAGCCCATGATTCTTGCCCTAACGCGCAAATATGTGATTTCTTTTGCTGTGACTGCAGCACTTAACTGATCATTATTTAACCTTTATGTTGCGTGCCCAATAGTTTTTTGAAATATGCTTTAGTGAAAGACTCTTCAAACAATTATTAGCCCATGATATAATCTGTTACAATTGCATGGAGGCTTATCAAGTAACTTGTATTTTGCCACCCAAAAGATCCCTTGACTGTTCTGTTTCCTTAGTGTAATAGGTGTATTAATGTAACCATAATGGAGAACAACTAAGAAGCTTTTGAGGTTAATGTTTTATGTACAAAATCAATAAACTCAGAGTTAAATGTCAGCTGGTTGGCTAAATGCACAAATGGCATTTTCATAGTCTGCCCAATTACCAATTTTTCACTGAATGTTTACTGCTGCAGGGGCTCTTGTTCCCACCAAGAAGACAGTTTCAGGATTATTTTGCAACTTTTGCAAACTTTTAAAAAATTAATTAAATAAAAACTCTGATATCTGATGCCTTTCTATTTTTGTTTAACTTCCACTTAAATCTCTTTTCTTTCAGCACCCAGTTCCTTGTTTTAATTTGCTGTACTTTGACAGATGATGCCACAAGCAGCAGCCTCTCTGAAATACTCCATGAAATGCTTCACTTCAGTATATGGGGAAAACTCTTTCAAGCCAAGCCCATAATATCAAATAGAATTTTTATTCAGATAAATACCCTGGGCTGTGCAGTGATATCTTTAGCAAAGAAAAGTAGTTAGCTTTTAGATTGGCAGGTGTAGAAGACAAGCATTTTGATTTCTTGCACTACTACATTCCTGATATGGCTGGAAATTTGAATGACTAAATTGGAAATGACTTTACATTGACTAAAGTGATTCACAGAAAAAAAGCCAACTTAATTAAGGAGGGAGGGAATGCCTTTGTATTCAAAATAGAACATACTCTTCCCCCTACACACACACAGACACACACACACCATTTTAATGACGAAGATGATGATGATTATTGTGCTAGTTACAGAGCAAGTTATGGACATACCGGTAATTTCTTCCTTGATTGAAAGATATGTGGAGTAAAAGGTAACAAATACATTTTAAATTTGTCTGTTCAGATACCATTACACATAGATACAAGTCCACAGACATGCACAGACCTCTTATAGCTCACACATATACAAACACAGGTATTCTACTCTGTGTGTCTGTTTTGTATATGTATACGCATGTACACACGGAAATTTCTTCTTTCCCTTTCTGAAATCTCATTAAAAGTCTCACTTTCCCAGCACCAGGAAGCTTTAAAGATGTTTAAATTGGGTCATTTTTATAACTTTGCTAAGAAACATGAGGGAATCTTGGTTTTTCAGTTTTTCACTGCCCTATCACAGGCACATTTCTTACTGTCAGCCCTCTGACCATGGTCATGCCAATGCCATAAGAAAATACAGCTACTAGAGCATTGTTCTCCATTCAAATTGGCAGTGTAAATCAGCTGTGATAACAGAATTGTAAAGAGTCAGTATGCCAGAGAATAGTTTCTCTGCAGGGATCCTGTTCACAAATTATGATTATATTCCTTGCTCAAACAATGTTTTGTAGTCTGGCTTATTAACAAACTATAGTTTACATAGCTTGCCCAGTTCTGACACAGCCATAAACTTAATTGGAAAAGTAAGAATGGACAGAACAGATGTGATAAATGCATAGGACTCAGTTATTTAATGTTAAACTGTGGTTTTGTACATCTCTACCACCAACCAATTTACTTAAAACCCACACAATATACATGTAATATGTGTATACATGTATTACATACATTTAAAGTATAGGATTTATATTAGGATTGTAATATATACTGGATCATTTTCAGAAAGTGGAAATATGAACTTCAACAGATACACATGACCACTACAATTCTGCATTATTAAAAGCTGCAATGTTCCAACAGATTTCAAGGTAACATCTTTAGATTCACAACCCTTTCAGGTGTTGATCTTATGATATTTTAGCAATTTCAACCTATGAACTTATGTGAGAATTCTACAATCTTGTAAGAATTTTGTAAGTCGATTCAAACATTTTTGAACTTGTAATTTGAAAATTAATATTGGTGTTCCATGGCCAGTCAGTCATTTTATTTTGATCATTGACCAGCAAAGTATTCCACAGATGCCATCTGTAATGTTGTCTTTGGCCATATATAATTCTTTGCACAATCCCCAATGAGTTACATGCCCATGGAATTCAGGAAGTTTTGGGCAAACTACCAACTGAATGAACCAAATCCGTGTTATGGAAACAATAATATATTAGAATTTTAAACAGCATTTAAACAATTTAAAATAATTGCTATTACTTTTACCTTATGAAGGGTGTCCAAAACTGTACATCTTAGTCTTTATGTAAGGCCCAGCCCAAGAATAATGGCGAAACAGTCCAGTTGAATAAAGTTCCTTTATTTACTTACACCTTATAGACAGAATCTTGCCAGACTAAATCTATACCACTACAACAAGTGGATATTCCCTGAGAGATTCTAAGGAGTGGCTATCCTGAACTTCTTACATTTCCCACATTCCCCCTGTGGACAGTATTGTCTTTTATCTTCTTTCTCCTCCTAGAATGCACCCCCTCTTTCCTGATAGCCTTGATCTTTAATCACCCCCTTCTTCTTAGATACATTCCACCATACTTTAATCCTACAGCTGCATTTAAAATTACCGCTTACATGATCCATCCTAGCAATTTGAAATCTACAAGTGAAACCGTGCTGTAAATTTAATCTTTCTGGAGCAAACTGATTTATTTTTACTATACCTGTTCTCAAGGAAGTGGTTTAATTCTGCATGCTGTGTGTATGTTCTTTCAGAGGTAGGTAGTATCTTACTTTGTTATGTTATCTTTGAGCTGAACAAATGGTGAATGGTTTGGCTAACATTTTCTGAACTGGTAATTTTTACTTTCTGTATTTTTTTTTGTTTTATGTATTTTTTATCTCTTCATATCATTATTACTATTATATAAAGCAATATAGAAAACTGAAATGGATAAATGGAGACCCATTTTGGTGTAGTGGTTAAGGTGCTGGCCTAGAAACCAGGAGAGAAGGGGCAAAAAAGAAATGAAAAGAAATCAAGTTCTGTGACATTACTTGAATGGACTAAAGATTAAGGTTGTTAGAAGTAAAAGGAGGAATATAAAGTTAGTTTATTTAATCAAAGTTAAAATAGATATGTTGTTATTTCTGGCAACCCTTAATGGACTTTTGATGATACCAGGACTGAAATGATGATGCTTTATGGATTTGTTTATAGATTATAGATGGGGCACGGGATGAAGATATCATTGGTTGTAAATTAAGAGGAAGTGAAAAGTACTAAAATTGTTTATACTTGTGATGAAGGTTGGAAGTCACTTCTTTATATATTTCTTTTCTCTTTCTTTACTATATTATTTTTCTTTCTTTTTTCTTTTTTTACATTTTTTTCTTTGCACTTTTTATTCTTTCTTTCTACTCTTCCTTTCTTTTAGTTTGCATTAGTTTTTACTATTGCAATTATAATCTTTAATAAAATTATTATTTTTGAAAAATAAAAATAAAGGTAAGAAAATAATGCAGTTTCCCACATTTCTTTCCAATACTGTCCTGCAGTTTAAATTGTTAATTCCTGAAGAACATTAAATCCTTGTGTATTATATTGATTAAGAATATATCACAATGTCACGCAGAACAGTCTTTCTAAAACTTTTCAAGGCCCCACAGATTATCCCACAGTGTATATTTTATCCTTTCAATGTACTCATGATAAAAGAGTGCTAAGATGCTTCTAACTTTTAGAATATTCTGTTGATATTCCCCTTTAGATATGAATGATATTAATGGCTTGCCAGTTTTCCCATGGTATAATTTTATTAAGGTGGATTTGGAGCTTCTAGTAATTCACATGTTTTGAAATGGACAATTAACAGTGTAAACATCTCTGCATTCTCATTGTTTATTCACAGATATAGAAATTTGGAAGAACATGAATCTCTAAGTGGAAAAAGGTATATTTGAATTTTGGCCAAGACATGGAAACTTAGCCAGGGAGATGAATTGGTCATTCCAGTTTGAAGCATCTTTGCATGAGTAAAAATGTATGCAGATTTTCACTGCAGGCCCAGCTTCACCTAGGATTACCAGACATCTGAACAGACAGAGGAGGACATGGAAAATTGGAAAGGAGGACAAATGGGAGGAAAATGAGGACACATTGTTTAACTTTCTTAGCATCCACAACAAAAACTACAATGAAAAACTGCCCCCCAAAAGCTACTTAGGCCTACATGTATGTGAAATTACTTTTTCCAGCATCAGAAAGACTGGTTTTTCAGTCAAAGTAATGTGCTAGAGCTGGTTAGGAGGCAGGAGCCTTCAGCATGTAACCAATTAAGCTCTTGTCAATTTCAGGCAGCAGCGTAAGCCAATGGGAAGGTACTAATCAACTAATTAAGGTCACAGAGCAGAGCTTGTTAAATTATGTTTAACACTTATTAGGAAGTGTTTCCATAGAGGAAAGCTGCTCAGGAAGAGATAGCTAGTACAGGTAGTCCTCGATGACCACAATAGGGACTGGAAAATTGGTGGTTAAGTGGAGCGGTCATTAAGCAAGACACCATGTGACTGGACCCAATGTTATGACCATTTTTATGATGGCTGTTAAGCGAATCACATGGTTAAGCTTTTTTGCTGGAATTCGCTTAACCATGTGATTCGCATAACGAACATTGTAAAAATCACGATCACATGACTGTGAGGGTGGTGCAACAGTTTGCGATGTGCACGTTCGTAAAGCACTTTTTCCGAGGTTGTTGTAACTTCAAACCATTATTAAACGGTTGTTAAGTGAAGACTACCTGTAGATACTCAAAAAGCTAGACAATATTTGAATTTAAGGCTATGCCTGCTGGACAGAGTACATGAGGACAAAAAGGAGAACGTGTCCTTTTTCCAGACATCTGGTAACCCTAACATCATCCAAATTATTCACTACAAAACTAAAGCCACCCTTTAGTTTGTAAAGAGTGTATTTTGGCATAGTTAAAATATGTAGAATTATCTTCATGGAGTATCTAAGTATCTACTGGTATATTTATGTAGTAATGTTGTAAATTTTAATAACAATAATAACAACAATATAATAATAATAATAGACTATAAGCTTCCTGGGGCAAGGAACTGTCTTTTTGTGTTTCATAAAACTATTGCACACTATTGGCAATTTAATGATAGGCTTGATAGACAGTTTATAGTCTCCTTAGAAAGAGTGCCCACAGGATGATCAAGGAGGAAAACCATGTTTCTAATTAACTGTATGTTTGCAGTAACCTGAAGTCTTTGATAGTGTAATTTATTGTTTTAGAGTGAGTAATTCTATCTCTGAGCAGGCCTAGGATTGTACTAATCCTAACTCTTTCATGTAATGCAGGGATGCATAACTTGAAGCCCTCAAGCTGCATGTACCGCCAGAGTTTCTCCTCATATTGACTCCAACGTGAATTTTTTTTTATGTGATAGGAGAGGAAGATTCTTAACTATATGGGAAGTAATCACATTTATCTGTTTTGGATTAAATTTTGAACTGAATTGAATTGAGCTGAATTGAATTGAATTTGCTTTGGCTCTACTCACTTCTTCATCAGGGCCTTACCTACTGTAATTCATCTGGCCTCAGTATGCACATACAGCCCTCAGCTCTGTTGTCACATACATGACATAGCCTTCTGCACAAGGGAAGGTCATTTTTAATCTTTGTATAATTAATCTTTGTAGGGAAAGGGATGGTTATGTCATAGTTCTGGAGGAGGACTATATCATATACACAATATCATAGGAAGAGGCTATTCTGCATATTAACAAAAACACTAAAGGAAGACTTGTTTTGACATTATTGTCTCCATCTGGAAATTTCAAAAATATATCCTTGGATTTTTTAAAGTAAGTTCCCTGTTACATTGTTGGCATGAAAAGAAATAGCCCTAATCATGTAGTGAGCTTTGCAGTTGTGTGATTACAGCACCTATCTGGGACTTTAAAGTAGCATCCATCCATTTGTGTGAATTTAAATTTTCTGAATTTTCTGTTCTAAGAAATAAGCAGTCCTTGCATATATACCCACACAGAGACACACAAGCACTGATATGCTGTAATCTTGTAATCTTTTTCTTCCCATTTCCTCGTCCCTGTCTGTTGCTAACTTGTGTGAGTCACGCCAGGGAAAGTATGAAAATGGATGTGGTTGCTACCTGTTTTCAGTTGCTTAGTTGCTCTCCCGCTCCAAATGCTGCAGGCATGGAACAGAACAGCCACCTTATCAGTCACTTCAATCTGGTTTGCTGAGCATAACAGTGTAAGAGGGAAAAAATGGTTGCCTTGTTGTTTTCAGAGCTGACACAGCAAGAAAAA
This sequence comes from Liasis olivaceus, assembly GCA_030867105.1. Lineage (NCBI taxonomy): Eukaryota > Metazoa > Chordata > Lepidosauria > Squamata > Pythonidae > Liasis > Liasis olivaceus. The sequence goes on from CM061352.1 coordinate 42,639,060, forward strand.
ATGATGATGAGAAATTGTTTCCTGGCCTGTTGAGTCTCTGTAAATACTCCACGAAAGGTCATTTTTTAAAAAAATCTTTTGCTCTCTGAGTTTCTGCATGACTGAGGTTTGCTCATCAAAACAGTGATTCCATCCAAGCTTGTAAAAAGTACATCTGATTTAAACAAGGAAGCGACTTGAAATGTTTTCAAAAATAGTATCAGAAGTATTGTTTTGAGATGTGTGTCTTCATATGTAATCTGTATATTGTATAGCCAATCCTCTGCACACATTTTTCCCACATTCCAAGAGCCAGCATATTTGTTAACCATGTGAGATTATGAGATTGGAACACTTGGAGGTCACAAGGCTGGGAAAACTGTTTTAGTAAAGTAGCACATGCCTGTATTGGTAATTGTTCACAAAGACTGTTAAGTGTTATTTTACATTAAGACAAGAATAAAGCTAGGTGTTATCTCTGTAACTCCTATTTGAATCAATATTTATGTTTGCATAAACAACTGAAAAGATAAGATTTCCTTCAGTGATTCCTAACATTTTCTAGTTCTGTAGCATATTGTATCCACTTACTTAAGTCTAATGCCTTGAGTCTTATTTCTGAAAGGGAAAGGTATATGCGTAATAATAATAATGATAATAATACAACACCCCAGACCTTACAATTGTTGATAAGAAAGACAAAAAAGTCTGGATAGTGGACTGCAATACCTGGAGACAGCAGAATAGAAGAGAAAGAACTGGAGAAAAATCACAAAATATAAAGACTGCAAATGGAAGTAGAACAACTATGGCAAAAGAAAGCAAAGATAGTACCAATAGTTACAGGTGCCTTAGGTGCAATCCCAAAACATCTGGAGCACCACTTGAACGCCGTTGGCATTGACAAAATCACCATCAGTCAGTTGCAAAAGGCAGTTTTACTTGGAACAGCTTATACCCTGCAACAATACCTTTAACACCATCAAACAACATCTGCCCATCCCAGGTCCTTGGGAAGGACTCGATAGGTAGATAAAAATGCCAAATCCAGTCTAAACATCTGGCTGACTGTGTGACCAATCATTATATAATAATTTATATGCTGCTTAACTCTGAGCAACTCTGGGCAGTTTACCAGTTGTTAAAAACATTAAAAATGTTTAAAAACAAATAACAATACAAAGAAACGTAAAACAAAGAAACTAGATGACAAAGAAAACAAACTCAGATGGGAACAAAGGAAAGGAAGAAAAGGGGCAGTACAAATGTTCTACTGTACTGCCTGAGAGTTCAGAGAAGGCGTCCAAATAATTTCCTTAATCTTCTCATGCTGTTTCCATATTCAATACATTTCGCTCTAGTCAGCATCTTTATGATATTGTGGTGGGTACAACTTAGGAGAAAACTTTGCATGTTAGAACAAACAACTCTATGGGCTGCATCTGCCTTTCTTCATTCAGAGTATAAGGAAAGTTTGCACTCTGAGCTGTAGTTTGCATTTAAGAACACCATACTGCTTGAAAAAGTAGCGATGTCTGCACAAAATGCTTCTTTCCACTAAAAATCATAGGATTTTAGTTTAAGACTTTTTGCAGAGATGGAATTAAAGCTTTAAAAATCATAAAGACATTCACCCAAGAAAAAAGAAATAGAATTACTTGCAGTTCTGAAAAAAATAGAAATGGGGGAATTATCAGATGAATTCTTACTGCTCCAGTTGTTTATTTAGAGAAAAATACTGATATTGAATAGTGTTGGTACAACTGTTCTGGTTCTCCTTAACCCCTCAGTGGTCTTCAATACCATTAATCATGGTATCCTTCTATGGATTTCCTTTTTTTTTTTCCAGTGGGGAAGAGGTAGAACCTGAGGCACCAGTTGTTTGGGGTGCCACAGGCCTCACCCCTCTCACCCCTCATTTACTTGAAGGCTCTGGATGAGGTCATCCATTGGCACAAGGGCAGGTGTCATCAATATGCTGATGATACATCTTGATCCCAGGTTGACCAAGTGCTTGTTGAGGTGTTATCCCAGTGACTTTAGGTTGTTGGGCTCTAATAGGTTTAATCCCTACTCTGTCAAGATGAAGTAGGTATATATTTCAGTTCTATCATTGACAAGGACTTTCCATCTTTAGTTCTGAATGGGGTAGTACTCCCATGGGCAGAACTAGTGCCTAATTTAGGTGCCTTCCTAGACTCATGGCTCCTGCTCAAAGAGCAAGTGGCAGCTGTGGCCAGGGTATCTTTGTCCATGCTTAAGTCACCTCACACGTGGATTATTGCCGTCTACTCTATGTAAGGCTGTTTTTTAAGATCTTTCAGAAGTTGAAGCTGATTCAGAATATGTCAGTCTAAGCAGCTATGGCCACAACTTGTTATTGTGTATGGTGGGAATGTGTTGTTGTGGAAATTTTATTAATGTGCTTGGACATTAATCTCTGAATTACCACTATCTTTTGTTTGCATTGTAGTGAATTGTTTTTATCTTGTACATTGCTGAGAGTCACTATGATTTGTGCAGACTATAAATTAAATAGATAGATATATAGATCATTCATGGCAATGCCATTATGCTAATTACATAATTTTATACATTTTACATATATCATTATGCAAATGATGCAAATTAATGCAAATTACATAATTTGTGTCAATTACACAAATGATACAAAATAGTGTAAATACAATGGGAGTCCTGTCTGTTGCTTTGAGACCTGCTAAATCAGTTTCACTGTACTATTTATATTCTGCTTTCTACTTTCATTGTGTCTCTTTGAATCTTAAGTCGGAGGAATGTAGATTGGTTACAAAAGCAAGTGGCTAGCACAAAAGTAGTACATTGAGTTGGTTTTGTCATCAAGAGAGAATAATGGGGATTGAATTACAAAACGAATATATGGAGCAGAAGTCAGTGGGTCAAGAGAAAGATTGTGAGAGAAGGAGCAAGGCAGTGAAACTTCCTGAAACCTTTTCTCATACACCCATGTGTGCTGCACATATGCCTTTACCTTTCTGGCATTTTACCTTGGTAATGTCCTTTATTAAAGGCACTATCTCATGACGGTTTTGTTTTGTTTGGTCTTGTGTGTTGTACTTGCAGTTTGTCAGTGGGGAGAAGCTATACTGGTAATCATGTAGGATGGTGACTGATAAAAGAAAGGAGAGAATGGTAAGATCATAGCAACATTATTACAGGAACTGGCAGCAGTGGTGGTAAGCAGTGGCAGACCCTTTGCAGTCTGAAAGGGGTAACCAAGTCTAGGCAGTGTCAGTGTCAGCAACGAGGAGTAATAAGCCAGGTGTGTCAGCAAAAGCAGCACTGGGCAAAGAAAGCAACATTTGGCAGTGAGGGGTCAGCAACCAGCAGCAATAACATTAGGAGTGGCTCCAACATTGGATGATTTGGTGCAAAAGGGTGCAGTCGAAGCCACCAGGGAGCTCCAGACTGGTCTGGGGTCAGAGATCCCAGCAGCAGTGCCAGGTACTGAGGGACCTTGGTGACAGCTCAAAACCCCAGTAGCAGCCAACAGCAGTGGCATGGAAACCCCCTACCTCCAACTTAGAAGAAAGGACTGAGTGGAGGGAGGGAAAGAACTTGGATTTCTCCCTCATGCTACAGCTGGAAGAATTTATCAGGCTGTTTAAGCTCTGATCGTTGCCATCCGGTACCTGTAAGATCTGACTGGGAGAGAAAAGGGGAAGAATGATAATTGTTTAGAGAAAGAAGAAACACCTAGAAATAAAATTAATAAGTAAGAGTAGAATAAAGCAGACTTATTATGTAATTAGATAATATAGAAAAAAATCTATACAAATAAGTAATAAAAAGAATTGTAGCATCTTAGGAATTCAGTAGAAGATTTTATTTATATATTTATATTTATATTTATTAGCAGCCAAACTCCAATGGACTTTTAAAAGATAAAAGTGTTTCACTTTTTCCATTTCCCCATTTCCATTTCCATAGTTTACCAACAGACTCTTTTAGAATATTTTTTTTTAAATACTTGTTTAAAAGATTAAAGCAAAATAATAAGTTGGAGTATAAAAAAGAAAAACCATATCACTATAAATAAGAGATCACATACTCTACAAGGATCAGTCCTGGATCTTGATATGTATATTAACAACATGGAGTGGCTGCTTATCAAATTTGCAGATGACCCAAAATTGGAAAGATAGCTTATACTATAAAAGGCTGGAATAATATTCAAAATGATCTTTCTAGGTTGGATAAATGAGCTGAATGTAACAATCAGATTTATCAGAGACAAGTATAAAGTTGTTCAGTTAGAAAACAAAAATCAAATTCTCAGATGCCGTATAGAATGGTGGATACCTGATTTATGGTACTTGCAAAAAATATGTTATAATAGTAATTCATTGCAAACTTTATAACAGCCAGCAGTGTGAAGTGACTCCAAAAAATAGGAAAATGCAATTTGAAGTTGCTTCAATGGAAATATAAGTTCCAAATCATGAAATAATCATTCTACATTATTCTGCTTTGGTCAGATTCTCCTTCAAATATTGTGTCCAATTTTGGGTACCACAATTTATGAAGGATTCAGAGAAATTAGAACACGTTCACAGAAGGGCAACAAGGATGATCAGGGGAGTAGAAATAGAGTTCTGTGGAAGAAAGAAACTGAATATGTTTAGCCTTGAGAAAAAACAACTGATATTTATAGCAGCATGTTTCAAATATCTGAAGGGGTACCACATGGTAGACCTATTTTTTCACTTTCCAGAGTGTAGGACACAGAATAATGGATTTTAGTTACAGGAGGCAAATGCTGATTGAACAGCAGGAAAAAAAATCTAACAGTAAGAATAGTTTGACAATAGAACAGAAAGATGGTAGGTTGCATAAGTGGAAGCTACATAGCTGTATTTGTAGGATGCTTCAATCTGGAGTCCTAAAATGAGCAAGTGACTGGACTTGAAGGCTTAAATGACCCGCTTCCTACTCTATAATTCTATGATTTTATGAAAAACTTGAAATTTAAACAGTATGGTAAAGAATAAGGTGTTCTCCTCCACTTTCAGTTATTGAGTTTCAATCCCAAATTAATAAGTATTGCAGATATTTTGTTTTTGCACTGATAGGTTTGCTCCCCTCCCTCCCGCCCTCCCTCTCTTTCTCTCTCTCTCACACACACACACACATACTTTAATCTTCAAGAACTAGAATGGAGTATCCTTGTTAAAATTTCATGAAGGATTGTATTTCTCCTTTGTGAATTTGACAGATTGAATGATTTTGGCAGCTCTTTTCAGGGGAATATTAAATCAAAATAATATTTGTGAAATATTATTTACACAAGAGGATCCTTGCAATGTAGTAGTTAAACCTTGGTCTTGGAATTTCCTCCCCCATTGGTAGTGATTACATATGATGAACACAATGGGTGTAACTTTTGAAAATCTCCAAATGATTAAATATTCTAAATTTGGAGGCCCCAGCCCCATCTAATTATTATACTTAGCTCATCTCCTGGTGGAAATCAGTTATTGATGAAACACTTTGACATAATTAAGGGGACATATCCATTCTGATAGCTTTCTTGAAAATAAAAACAAACTACTTTATTTATTTATTTTATTTATTGATTGAATTTCTCTCCCTCCCATCTCCCCTACAATAGGGGACTCTGGGCGGGTTACAAAGACATTAAAACTATAAATATATATAAAATATATAGCATATATACAATTAAAACAATACTAGAAACAAAAAATCCAAGAAGATGGAAAATCAGGGCAGGGGCAGCTGGCCACTATGGGGCTAGCCATCTCCTTGCTTGAGATGTTCCCTCCCCACCCCAGGCCAAGTGGCAGAACCAGGTCTTCAAGGTCCTTCGGAAGGTCAGGAGTGAGGGGGCCAATCGCACCTCCGGGGGCAGAATATTCCAAAGAGCGGGAGCTACTGCAGAGAAGGCCCGCCTTCTGGACCCCACTAGATGGAATTATTTTACTGAGGGGGTCCGAAGCATGCCCTCTCTGTGTGACCGGGTGGGACGGGTTGAAGTCATAGGGGAGAGGCGGTCCCTTAGGTAACCTGGTCCCATGCCATGTAGGGCTTTAAAGGTAATAACCAACACCTTGAATTGGACCCGGAAGCAAACTGGTATCCAATGCAGTTCGCGGAGCAATGGTGTTACATGGGCCCTTCTCGGGGCTCCAAAAATAGCCTGCGCAGCTGCATTCTGGACCAGCTGTAGCTTCCGGATACTCTTCAAGGGTAGCCCCATGTAGAGCCCATTGCAGTAGTCTATCTGGGAGATAACAAGGGCGTGAGTGACTGTTCGAAGGGCTTCCCGATCCAGGAAAGGGCGTAACTGATGCACAACCCGAAGTTGTGCAAAGGCCCTCCTTGCCACAGCTGCCACCTGCTCTTCAAGCAGGAGCCATGAGTCTAGGAGGCCCCCCAGATTATGCACTGGGTCTGTCTGGGGTAGTGCCACCCCATCAAGCACCAAAGATGACAAAGTCCCAGTTACAGAGGAGCCATTAACCCACAGCCACTCCGTCTTACCAGGGTTCAGCCGAAGCCTGTTGCTCCCCATCCAGACCCTTACAGCCTCCAGGCACCGAGAAAGGGCGGCCACGGCATCACTTACTTCACCAGGGATGGAGATGTATAATTGCGTATCATCAGTGTACTGATGATACCTCATCCCGTGGTGACAGATGATCTCACCCAGTGGCTTCATGTAGATGTTGAAAAGGAGTGGGGAGAGAACTTTAGCAGAAAAGGCTAATGAATTAAGTGCTTAATGTACTTCAGTGCTCACAAGTAGCAAATTTTTCAATCTCTCAAAGGCCAGGACTGGAAAAAAGAAATATAGTTAATGTTTCCCATCTTAGACAGCAACATATGATCCCATTATGTCTTTATCATGTGAAAATGAGGCTTGCTCCCTGGATTGCAGCATGTGTGAAAATGCAGTACTGCCCCAGTTACACAGAGTTTGGAAATCCTATTAATGTTCCAAAGATAGGGCAAAAACAGGGTCCCTTCATAATGGGAGCTTTAGCCAAGAAACTTTCCATTGTTTATCACAAGAACAACTCATTTATAAACAGTATCTTTCATGGCTAGCATAATTTGTTCATATTACAGTACATTCCATTCCTGGTTGTCTTTTTGTTTGTTTACTTACAAATGTTAATTGATAGCTGAGCACTCATTCAAAAATACTAAGTGAGCTCAAATGAAATTGGTTCAAAATATGTATATGTTTATCAGAATTAGCAGAAAATACCATAGTTTTTCTTAGAACACAAGGATCATAATAAGCACTAGTTGCCCTTTTTAATATCAGTTGGGCAACTAGCAAATTCCACTTCATGCAAAACATTTCTCCCTTTAGGACTTGGCATTTTAGAGTTACAAAAGGTAAATTCATTTACCAGGGAAAATAGGATATCTGGAGCCAATTTAATTTCAGCAACTTTTTGATCTTTTCTTAAAAGAATCCCATCCATCAACTTGAAATTGTTGCTACTTTTTTTTTGCCTTCTTAAAGTTCCATTCTTTGAAGTATAAAATAAATATTTGCACTCATTTATTTCCTAGAAAGTCTTACAACTAAGTGATCTAAGTGCTTGCTTGGAGAGCTTGAAACTTAGATATTTAGAACCAAATAATGCAATGGAAAGTGCTTATTCACCTGATGAATGAAACTACGAACTCCTTAGAGCCAGAATGTAATGTGCTTTCAGCAAATCAGAAGAACAGAGAAGTCAGAACTAATTCAAATATGCATGTACAATGGCATATAGACCTCCGATACGATGTATTTACCTTTCCATATGGAAGGAGCATTTGATAAGGGTTATTTGGTTAATGGCCATTTAAATGTTGCCTACAAGGAGTACAATAAAGTGAAGTTAAGGCCGTAATCATATGCATAAAAGCAAACAGATCAAGACATTTTTCTTCATGCGAAGAATGTATTGCCCTTAAAAGAGGAATCCATATGTCTATTCTCTCTGTGAAGTCTTCTCCTAAACACTTTTTTTAACATCCAGAAGTGAACAGAACAGAAAGAGCAAACAACTGGTGCTCATTGTGAAAGTATAGAGATATGCTGGATGAATAACAGCTATAACTTTATTGATAACATTTCAAAACTGTCCATACATCTAAGATGCACAGTTATTAAATTCTTACTGAATTCAGCCAAAGATCCATATGTATATCAGATCAACACTGAGTAAAAAAGGAATTATTTCTCATTTAGATGAATGCTGCCACTTCTGCTGTTCAGGAATCTGTCTTTTTAACAACCAAATATGTATGCAGTAAAGTCATGGTAGAATTCATTCTGGCATGTGTCACTTTTGACTGGAGAGATGTAGACTTGAGGACATAATTTCCCAACCCTTAGGTGTGGCCCTTAGTCTTTCCAAAAGTTGCCAATCAATTGTTACTTTAATTGAGACTAAAATGTGAAATTACCAAATACATGGATAATAATCATGCTAATTGTACTTAGTTTAATTTTAAGTAAATTTAAATCAAATCAAATCTACCTTGTCTTGTCCCAAATTGCTTGTCTTGTTGTAGTGCAGCCTTGGGCCAAAAAATACTTATATTCCTAGTGTAGAGCATTAAGAATGCAAATGTTAATAGAAACATGGCAGAGTGATGCAGCGTTTTAGGAAGAAACAATCTTTATTTTATATGGTAGAGTCTATTTAAAATTATGTAAGGCTAGCTCAGAAATCATGCTATTGAAATGAAGGAAGGTGTGATACAATAATCAGAAATAGAGTTTGGTGTAATGGAACCTTGACTTCTCTTCAGTTTTGATACTCAAATTCTTGATCACCAAATTACTTAATCTGTGTACCTTTTGCCTTGTATTTATATATCTCTTAATGCAAGTTAAGGGAGATAGTTTTTTTACTTGAATATCATTGCATTTCTTATAAACTTCACTCATTATTACATTAGGAAGCGAAATCACAAGTGTGTGTGTGTGTGTGTGTGTGTGTGTGTGTGAGTCCCTCAAGTCTCTTTTTATGATCCTCAGAGCACTTCAAACACTGGTGTTGAAGACCGTTGATGTTTCCTGCCATTAAATAAAGGTTCCCCAAAATCCTGGTGTGGGGGACCCAGAAAACTGACTTCTTTTCCTTCATTGGCCTGTCACCATGGCCTTTTTCCTCCATAGAAATGCTGAGTATCGCCAGACTTGCCCACCATGGCAAAACTTTAATAGGTCTACTTGACCAGGTACTTGGGATATATTCCTCAGGAAAGATTATCAGATATATACACAACTGCTATGTACATATGGAAGGTTGCAGCAGTTTTGATAAATTATTATCTGCTGACTGTTGCAGTCTTATATTCTTATAGACTGTGTTCTTTCTGTAATAAAAATAAAAAGCAAAAATTGGTTGTTTTTGTTTTTAAAGGTGAACTAGGACAGGGAGAACCAGGTCCAAATGTGCTCTCAAACCATGGAAACTCAGTGAGTGCATTTGGACTAGTCACTATCAGTTAGTCCAATCTCATCCACCCAATTACTGTTGTGAGAAAAATTGGATGAGAGAGTGCTTATGTAAGCTGCCTTGAGTAGTTGGAAAAATAGTGATATAATCCAATGAATAAACAATTGAATATTATTGTGGCCAACTCAAAAATCACAACCCATTGGCAAGGAATGGGAAAAGCAAAATAACAATGTTGAAGTAATTAAGTGTATAGGGTCAGAGTACTAGGAATGAGAAATTGCTTCTGATTAACGTCTGATTTTTCTGGTCAGTTTCATAATTAGCAAACAGAATTGTAAAATCTTGTAAAATCTTTTTTTTCCCACCCCATCTCAACATTTGAAGGGTTTTGTTTCAAAAGACTGTTTATTGAAAGCTGTGTATTAGTTTCAATGACTCTTTTTAAAATAGTTATATAAATAAATAGGCTGCTCTTCTGCAATTTAAGAGTGCATTTATCCTAACATAATAGTAGTAATAATAATAATAATAATAATAATTACTATTATTATTATTGATGAGCACTCTTAAGAAGATCCAGCTATGTAGTATTATGTACTTGTTGACTCAGTATTTACGTTTTCAGCTGAATATCCCCTTACTTTGAAAATTAAGAAAATCTGGGAGACAGAAATAACTAGCTTTTTGTGTAAAGGTTTCCCTGCCACTTTGGACACATTATGGACATTATAGGCAGACTCTAAACACATTTGGACACATTTTGTGAAGACCTAATTCTCTGAAGAAGTCTATAATTATGGGAAAAGTGGAAAAAAGATGATGACAACCAGCAGCAAGGTTGATGGACTCAATTACAGTGGCAATGGGTGCACTATCGGAAGATCTGAGTGGTAGGTTGGGAGGTTTTCCTGGAAAAAAAACTCTCTACAGGTAGTCCTCAACTTACAACCACAATTGGGACTGGAACTTCCATCGCTAAGCAGTGCAGTCATTAAGTGAGTTGTGTCTGATTTTATGACCTTTTTTTGCTGTGGTCATTAAGCCAATCATGCAGTTGTTAAGCATATCCGGCTTCCTCCACCGACTTTGCTTGTTGGAGGCCCCCTGGGAAGATTGCAGATGGCAACCACAGGACCCTGGGATGCTGCAACCATCATAAATACACGCTGGTTGCCAAGTGCCTGAATTTTGATCACACGACTGTGGGGACACTGCGATGGTCATAAGTGCAAGGACCGGTTGCAAATCACTTTTTTCAGCACTGTTGTAACTTTGAACAGTTAAACGAATAGTTGTAAGTCAAGCACTACCTGTATGTGGTCTCTAAGAGTTGACACCAAGTTAATTGCACATAATCAGTAGATCAGTGTTATGCCACTGGAAATAAATGCATAGCTGTAACTGATAAATTTTTAAATCACCTTTTTTAAAACATAGTTCCACATTTGCTGAAAAACATTACTGCTGTTCTCTTTCCCTCCTTAATAGATTTTATTTATTGGTAGTTGGAAATCAGGTTGAGGCAGTAGTGGAAGAAAATACAGGCTAATTTCAAGTAGATCACAATCCTCTGTAAATTCCATGATTGAAGCTGGGTAACTACACAATAGAAGCCTACTATGGGAGCATAATAGCTACAATTGCCTTGAAATTTGCTCTGTTAGGTAAACTTATAGTAGGCCACACATTTTAATAATTTCCAACATCTCTCCAATTAGAGATAGATCAATCTTATAGTTTTGAACTATAAGAAATGTACTTTGAATGTTAATTTGGTGCTAAACATCACTTCTGATTGCCTAGACAGTGATGGTGAACCTTTTGGGATCAGCATATCAAAAATTTGGAAAATGCCTAATTTGACTCTGCTGGCGTGCCATCCCCCCCCCCGCCCCTGAACTTTTGTTCAGGGGTGGGGGTGGGGGGGGATGGCATGCCAGCAGAGAAACAATTCTTCCCATATTCATTTATTTAAAGAAAAATACAGTCCAATCATGTGTGGTGCTATGTACTATTATAAAACTTTATATTATAAAGAAACATCAAATAATTACAAAAATGAAATATGAGTAAAATAAACTCAGTTTCTTTGGTAACTCAGACAGGGGGAATAGTTGTTGGGTGCTGGTGAACGCTGGTATGTCACCCAAAACATTGTGGTGTGTCGCCTTTTACAAGTTTGCCATCACTGGTCTAGAATGTATGGCCAATACATCACATACTCATTTTATTTTCATAGTTGTAGTTTTTCTTTGCCTCATTTCCACAAATTCATTGTTCTCAAAGTGATGCACAGAAAATGACCTGATAGGTAAAATGCTGCAATAGCACAATAGCAACCATTCACAATTACAGTATCTAATACAACAAAATACTAACTCCGCAGTAATAATTGTTTACCATAAAAGTTTCAAACAATATTCTGAGAAATAGAAGAGGTCAATACTGATACTGTGTTACAAAATAATTTTGTGGAGTAGCTCATTGTGACCCTGGTTGGGGTGTAAGCCAGCCATTTTGGCTGGGGAGTTATGGGGATTCTGGGAATTGTCTAAACCTCTAGAAGCCACCAGTTTGAGGACATCTGCTCTTGAGTATTACAGATCTTGACATTGGGAGTCTTGTCTGTACTGATTACAAAATAAAAAAAGGTTCCAGATTTAACCATCTATATTACTGAATTTTGTGGAGCACTTTGGATACTGTACGTAGCACAGCTGGCCATGTTGTTCAAAAGGTATAGTTCACAATAGACAAAGTGTACTGTGTATTGTGTGTACATCCTATCTATCTGTTGTGTATGAAGCACTTCTTTCTGAATCAGTAAAGCAGCCATATTTTTCCAGGCTTGTGTGCAACTTTTGAAGTTGTACTTGGCTATCTCTACATGCATGTGCTTTGATTCTCTGAAGGGAAAAAGCATACTTTCCCCCCATAGGTGATGACACCTATGAAGTTATTTAGATGTTAACATACATAGCCTGACAACTGCTTCCAGTTGTTTAACCCTAATTTGCACTGGCAATAATTTACTCTGCACAATCTCACCAGCATTGCATGGAATTAACAAAGTACAAAAACATGCTGCAAAGGCAATGTATGATTCAGGTCTTGTAATTGCCTGATGCCATAGCAGTACATTTAGTGAAAACTGATTATTTGTAATGACTTACTGCATAGTAAAACAGATGCCACTTTTATATGGATTAGTGTGTGGAATAGCCAAGGTACACGTTCAAGAAAAATAAGAGGAAGATGAATTATAGTTGGACTGTGGCAAATCCACTTACTGGCTTGCCAGAGATAAATGTTCTGGAAAACAAGACATTCAGCACTGCACAAATACCTGTTATATTTTCAAAAGCAGGAAAGAAATACCAGTTCTTTTTGAGCAAAAAAAAAGTTTGCTCTTGTTTCTTATCTTTTTCATACCCTGTGCAACTAAGAAAGGACCCTGCTTTTCTTGCAAGCCCTCCAGGTGCCTTGTGTAAAATACGTTATGGGTATGGGAGTGGGATGTATGTATGAAAGAGAGAGAGATTTGTAATTATGCATTATGCTGGCTACCCGTGTAAGTCCACAGTTAATGAATCCATCTCTGGACAAGGCTTGTTGTTCAAACAATGAGGCAGTAATTTGCATAAATTAACTGAATAAATAAGTATTGTAATGGCTATTGCTGTAGTATAAACATTAGGGAGAATTTTTTTCTTTTTTCTTTCTATTTTTGTTCTCCTTTTTTTTACATCCATGTTAGTTTGTCAGTTTGTCTGACTTGTATTTTATATATTCTCGGGTAATTGGTTGACTTGTATTCACAGGCTTTGATAATTGTTTTATTTTCATTTGTAGTTTTCAATAAAAATAATTTATGATTTTAAAAAATGAACTATGTGCAAAGATGAACTTCCTTCATAAGCAGGCACATATTCTGGATAAGTGTAATTGCCCCAAGTGAGTACATTTGTATAAAACATGCTGTATTGAAACTTTTTGTTTGGAATAAAGTGCTCACGTTCCCACATTTCAAGATTTATTATTCATATCTTCAAAGGCTAAGGCGCTCAGCCAGCATAAGAAATTATTTGCAAGCTGAATATAAATTGAATCTAAAGTTAAACTATTAAAATACTTATTTAATCTAAATTTTGGTTAACAAAATGAAATCAAGTAAAATATTTTATTTCTACTCCAGCTTGGCTAAAATATTATTTTGTTCGAGGTTCAATTTCAGTTGTTGTCTTAAATCTGTCTCAGTCTAGCTTTCTAGTTGATTATTATTATTAATTCAGTTAGGCATTCCCCTACTCCCCCCACCCCAGATAGAATATCACACAGAGGAAAAAAATTGCCAGAAACTATTCCCCCAATTTTGTAGATGCTCTTTTAAAACACAAAACTGCCAAGTTATTGTCTGTTTACTCAATATTTTTTTACATGTGATAAAATACATAAGAACATGTGGAAGGATCTCAAGGAGAAAAGCATCTTGGAAAAATTAACATATGCAGCTATAACATGGCAGCAAATATCTGCTTAAAATTAAAATATCATGGAACCCATGCTATGGTGCTTTATAATTTTTCTTTAAAAAATAAACTATTTTTCTAAAAGCTTGTGACTATTGAAAAGTTAGTTTCTGGTGTAAGATACTTTGGGTTTTTTTTTTCAAAGCTTAAGTACAATCAAGATCTAATGTCACATCCTGGACAAGTCTATATGTTTTACTAGCCAGGCTTTTGTATTATATTAAGAAAATGATGCAAAACCCAGGAAGGTCCTTCATTCACATATGCAGTTGTATGCAAAACTTTTAGTGAATCCATAAAAATACAGAAGTTGCCATAAACTCTATGTGGTACAAAATTAAACACAGCAGTTGTTGTTCTTAGCATTTGTCGCATATGGTTGCAGGATCTGCTTGCTTTTGCATTGCGCTTGCTTAGGTCTTACAATGAAGTTATCAATGCATGATGTGATGAGGGATTTTGTTTATCAGCCATGTTGTCATAGAGCCGGATGCCTATTAGGACCGAGACACTCAAAATCGCCTAGCTGGCTTCTCTGCCTAAAAGAAAACAGAACCTCCCCACTCCTGGTCCAGCATCTTAACCACTATATCACACTGGCACTTTAAAGTTAAACAGAACATTTTAATGCAAATCTGAATGCATACTACCATTTGTGTGCTGTTGATTACAAATTCAAAATAAGAAAACATGTTTTCACAATAAAATAGGAATGCAGTAAGTGCAAAAGTTTGGACACTTTTTAGAGAATGTCAGTAAACTTTGTAACATATCCTCTGACAGACATAAAGCTTCCAGACGTTTCCTGTAGCCAGGTTAGAATTTTTCTGTTTTGATTTATGGCTTTTTATTGTTCCTTGCAGAAATCTGAGAAACATTCTTAGGTCCCCTTGCACTGAATTTTTGAGATTTCTCCACAGTTTTTCAATAATATTCAAGTTTAGGGGTTGTGAACACCATTCCAAAATTTTTATTTTTTCTTCTGTAAGTGAAATTGACATTAATGATAAATAAAAGGTTAGATATTTCTGCAAAGTTTGGTCCATGCAGTGGTGTTGGCTTCCTTGAAGGAGGGGTTGGTTCCTCCAGCCATAAGGGAGGCAGTGGTGCACCCTCTCCTTCGCTGGACCAGTGATACTGGACGGGTTTTTGTCCAGTGCCCAAGCTTCCCTTTTTAGGGAGGTTTTTGAGAAGGTGATTGGGCAACAGCTTCAGAAGATCTTCTAAGAATGAATCCTCTGGGAATGAACATAGGACCGATTTCAGTCAGGTTTCCATACTGCAATACAGTATTGATTGTGTTTGTTGATGACCTTTGGCAAAACCAGGATGGGATGAAGCAAGCATGCTATGTTACTTGATCTCAGTGATTTTCAATACCATAAACTACAGCATCCTCCTGGACCAACTGCTGAAATTGGGAGTGAGAGGCACCATGTTATGGTGGTTCTCCTTTTTCTGTGGTTGGTTCTAGTCAGTATTGATGGTGGGGAAGAGGTTGAGCTTTCAGTCCCTTACTTATGGGTACCTCAGAGCAAAACACCCTCAACTGTCCTGTTTAACATTTACATGAAACCACTGAGTAAGGTCATCTGTCAGTAAAGGTTACAGTATCATCAGCATACTATCAGCATACTGATAATACACAGTTGTACATCTTGGCCCCAGGCCATCCAAATGATACTGTGATGTCCTCTCCCAGGGTCTGGAAGCTGTGTGGGTCTGAATGGGAAAGAACAGACTCAGGTTCAACCCTAACAAGATCAAATGGCTGTGGCTGGGTATTTGCCCCCCATCACCTGGTCCTGGAGACTTTCCATCTATAGTCCTGGATGGAGTAGCACTTCTCCATTTGAGACTGGTACACATTCTGGGAGTCTTCTTGGACTTATAGCTCCTGCTTGAAGAGGAGGTGGCAGCTGTGGCCAAGAAGACCTTTGCTCTGATTCATCTAGTCTGTCTATTCCTGAATCAGGAGACCCTCCAGTTGGTCACTCATGCCTTAAGTCACCTTACAATGGACTGTGCTGTACATGGGCTGTCCTCAAAGATCACTTGGAAGCTACATCTGGTCTAGAACACAGTGCCAGAGACAGTAATGGATATGCTACGGTATACCCATAGGACACCACTGGTCTGCAAACCTCAGTGGTTACCACTTGGTTTACAAGTGTAATTCAAGATACTGGTTGCCACCTTTAAAGCCCATAGGCCCTGGCTATTTGAGGGAAACCCTATCTCCGATAATTTCTGCCCATCCTCTATGATCAGGCAGAGTGGACACATTCCTTCAATTAAAAGAGTGTAATCTATTGAGACCTAGGGAGTGTGCCTTTTCTGTCACAGTGATCACCCTCTAGAACAGTATCCCACCAGAGATTAATGGTTCTCACCCTGATCATGCTCAGAAAGTTGCTGAAAACCTGGCTATTTTCCCAGGTCTTGGGGTTGGGTAGGTGTGGGTAAGGTGGGTGTCAAGACCCATGGGACTTTTATTATCTGTTATTGATTGTTTTCTTCTGGATGTTTATGATCTGTGTTCAATTATTATTATTTCCTGCTTTTAAAGATATACACTTTCCAGAGTCTTGTGGACTAAGGCAGATTCTAAATGTATAAATAAGTAAATAATTTTTTTTAAAAAGGCATTCATTGAAACATACAGTTTGACCAGGAGGGTTTAAACATTTTACAACTACCATCTTTAAGTGTGTCCAGTAGGACTCCTGCTAGATTCATTTTCCCTGAGTTTTGGGTTTGTTATAAAACCAGTAAGACAGGTGGTGGCATAAACTGATTAAATAAAATCAGGACTCATGGTTTAAAACGAATTTTAATATGTTAACCTGGCAAAATGGGGTTTGTTCTTTTAACAGTTGGTAGGACAGGATCTGTGATTGTGTAGCAATTGAACGTAGTTTATAAATGGGTTTCAGGCCAGGATATGGGACGGAAACGACATTGGTCACACTTTTAGATGATCTCTGGCGGGAGCAGGATGGGGGTAGTTCATCTATCCTGGCTTTTCTTGACCTCTCAGTGGCTTTCGATACCATTGACCATGGTATCCTTTTGGGTCAGCTATGGGAGTTGGGGGTGGGGGGCACAATTTTGTGCTGGTTCACCTTCACCTACTCCAAGGCTGGTCCCAATCAGTGTTGATAGAAAGCAAGAGGTACAGCTTGTGGCCCCTGCTTTGTGGGGTGCTGCAGGGTTCAGTGCTCTCTCCACTCCTTTTTAACATTTGCATGAAGCCGCTGGTTGAGATCATCCATCACCACGGGATGAGGTATCATCAGTATGTGGATGATACTCAATTGTACATCTCCGTCCCGGGTGAACTAACTGATGCTGTGGATATTCTTTTACAGTGCTTGGAGGCTGTGGGGGTCTGGATGGGGAACAGGCCTCAACTGAACTCTGGTAAAACGGAGTGGCTGTGGGTACGGGGCTCTTCTGCACATGAGGGCTTACCATCTTTGGTCCTGGATGGAGTTGCAGTGCCCAGATGGACCCAGTGCATAAACTCCTCCTCCTGGACTCATGACTCCTGCTTGAGGATCAGGTGGTGGTCGTGTCTAGGAGGACCTTTGCTCAACTCCATGTTGTGTGCCAGTTGTGCCCTTTCCTGGATTGGGAAGCCCTTCTCTCAGTCACTCATGCCCTGATCATCTCCTGTAGGGACTATTGCAATGTGCTTTACATGGGGCTACCCTTGAAAAGTTTCCGGAAGCTGCAGCTGGTACAGGCAATTATGGATGCCTCTAGTTCTCTGCATGTAACATCTCTGCTGCATGAGCTGCATTGAGTGCCGGTTTGCTTCTGGGTCCAATTCAGGGTGTTGGTTACGACCTTTAAAGCCCTTCATGGCATGGGCCCAGGTTCCTGAGGAACTGTCTTGTCCTGATTACATCAACCTGCCCCACCCAGTCCAGCAGGAAGGGCATGTTATGGACCCTGTTGGCTAAAGAATTTCGACTGGAGGGGTTTAGGAGAAGAGCATTTTCTGCCGTTGCCCTGGCCCTGTGGGACATCTTGCCTCCTGAGGTGAGATTGGCCCCCACTCTTGTGGCCCACTGGAAGAACTATAAGACCTGGCTCTGTCAACTAGTATGAGGATCCAATAAGTGTTCACAGCACTGTGGGTGGTTGGTGGTTTGAGGATACTTTCTCTGTATTTTGACTTTGTATATTTTTGCAAAGATTTTTTTATAGCTTTCTTTTTACTTGTAAGCCTCCTAGAGTCACTTATACAGTGAGATGGACGGTGTATAAATTTTATTAAATAAATAAAAAATAAATAAATATTAATTGAGAATCTCAGAGTCCAGTGTCAAAAAGTGGTGAAATTTGCTATGATTTCCCCCCATAAGTATAGTATAGTACAGTATAAAGTTTGTAATTTTGAATTTGCAGAATTTTTGGCACATAAACCTAAATATGTTGTGTTTATGTTCATTGCTATGAGTGGACAGACCACTTTAGATAATAGTTTCTATTTCCCCCTTTGCACAGCAATAGGGCCAGAAATGTTTTATCTAACCTTGGACAATAAAATAGGGATAAAATCTTAAACATTGAGAAATTTACTTTTGGTAAGAAAATTGAGATATATCTCTTAGGCTTATGATGTATTATAAATATAAACTCCATTATCTTCCAGACATTTTTGCTAATGTCTGATGATGATGACAAGAGTTGTAGCTCAAAGACATCTGGAGCAATGGCTGCTATTGATTAACTCTAAGAGCTACTACAGCTTTCCTCAAGCTCATGGCATTTCTAGGAAATTGCTAACAGCATCTTGCAATGGCTCCATAAACAGAAGTTTATTCCTCCTCCTGCTTTCTTTCTGTACTGGTGACATTTGCATTTATTAATATTGCCAACTGAAAATCTAAATGACATCTTTATTGCATGAAAAATCTTGTGCTATCAAAATATGTACTAAGGTTATGCATGCTTCAGTTATAATGAGGAAGAATTGCTTTGAATCAGCACCTCTGCTATTCATTAAAGTAGCCACGCTTTTCCCAGGTTTTTGTGAGCTTGAAAATAAGATGGCACTGCTGTAAGGAAACTATTCATTAAGGTTAATGCTATTCTTCAAGAAGTGTCATCTTTTTTCAGGTTCATGCAGAACTCTCAAAAAAGGGGTCTGGTTACTTCAATGAGCAGAGAGACGCTGTGCCCATATAAAGTCCAAAGCATGTTTTCTGTGAAGCATGCACAAGCCTAATATGTATGCATTTCTCTAGTACTTATACATTTCATGAAATCAAAATCTGAAAAATAAGTCATCTTAGCATTTGCAGGAGTCTGATCCCCACATCCTATTCTGAGGCAAATTAGAGGTTATGAATAGGATAGGGAATATGAATGAAAACAGAATTAGTAATTGAGTAATTTACTAATAAATGGGCAGTTATTCCTGAAAAAAAACCTGTTTTTGAAAATTTCCTTTGATGGAAAATGCATACAACAAAACAGATCATAAAGTGATTTCTTTCACTAAAGAGAATTAGCATGCTGTAAACAACAATTCTTTCCTAGTCCACATTTCTAAAATGATTATGTTGTGGGACAGACATACAGTCAAAAGGAGAAAAAAATGTGTGTGTGTCTTTTTGTTTTGTTTACCAGTTATAAATGATGCAATTGTCAAAAAGCTATTAAAGGATACTTGGGATTTTGACCACAACAGTATTAATGGTATAGACCTCATATTACCGATGATTCAGTCAGCTGTCAGCCAGATAAATGGATTAGTGTAAGAGTGTATTCGAGTGGAGAAATGTAGCCCGTAGAGCTTCCAGCTAATTATATTTAAGTTGTTTAGTACTGCTGGGAAGCAGAATCCAGGCAAATGCTGAAAGCTTTCATGCAACATGTCCCATTAGAGTTTGTGTTCAGAAACTCATTATCCTTTCAGGCTTACATTGGATGGATTCTAGGAAGCTGACGTGAAATGGAAAGAAGCAATAAATAGTCAAGAAGACATTTTAATTTAGCTTCTAATCATTTCCTGAATCAGCAACTATTGGTCTGCATGATTTGTCTGCCATTCCTGCAGTTAAAAGATAATTGTGCTTTAATTTGATTTGTTATCTCTACAGATCTGTTTCTGCTATCAGGTATCTAAAGAAGAATATGATTTGATCATTCTAAATTAAAAGTAAGAACAGGAGAGTGGTGTATGATCCCACCATTGCCAAATTCCCAGATGACACTTAGAGAACATTTGTGTGATTGTTTTATTACTGCCTTTCTTACATTATCTGAGTTTGATAACTTTATTGTAATTGTTTTCGAAACATCAGAAAGTGGCTCTGCTTCCTGACTTCAGAATTGGACTAACTGTAGTATTAACTGTAGTATTGTCCTAGCACAATTGCCGCACCCACAACTGATTACAGTCAGTTGTGGATACGGCAACTAGTAGTAGATGTAGGAACATATTTGAATAGTTGACTGATGTCAAAGTTTTCTTTTTGCTTTTGTCACTGCATTCCATCAGTACATTTACTTGTACCAGTTTATTTCCTTTTGCATGGTTCATACTCATAAGCTATAATATGTTTGTTTGTTTTGGGCTTTGTATAATGTGTAAATCCAGCATTTTGATTTAGCATTGTTTGTGAACTAGTCCACAAGGTTTATTCAACAAACAATTATTAAAAATGACTGGATAATATACTACATCATTGTATGCCAACCAGAATCCTCTAGGGTTGAGGGTTGTAACTATCAGCAAATAAGATAGAGAGACAGACAGATGATGAATTTTGTCTAGTGCAGCTTTTGTAACCAGTTACCTTCAAGATAAATTGAGAATATGGCTCCCAGAATTTCCACTCAGCATATTTTGTCTTTCATTCTCACATCTTCTTATTGATTCTTTACTATACTTGGAAGAGGCGTATATGAAGAAAGATTGATATGTTTTGCACAGTTAACATCCTTGAAAACGCTGGACAGGACTGAGAATTCTTTAACTTCTTAGTTTCCTCCATATCCCTTTGCTGCTATTTCTTTCTGTTTATGGTTTGTGTTACCACTGGCTTACTTCTTAACAGAAAGCACTAAACTTGTATTTTCAATTTTAATAAAAACTTCTGAGGTAGCTCCAGTGATATGAATTTTTTCTCTACTCGCCCTTCTCTGCCATGGTAAAAATTCTGCCAAGCTCTGGCTTGATTCTTCATTTGAAAGTATGGCAAAATAGCTTCTCAAATTTCAACCTTTGGATAAGTCATGGGTTATTGTCACAAATTTTAATAGCTTTTATTATTATATCTTATTGAAATATTAAATATTTATTGTAAAAGTATCTTTTTACTTCCCCTTTTAGAAAGGAGTAGCTTAGATATATAAATTTGATTCTTATATCTGCATTTGAGGCTACCAAATCAGACTGATTTGTGATTACCTTATAACTCTGCATCAGGTGACCTCAGTAGTAAAAAATCTAACATACTGCCATGAGGATTCCTGAATATTCTAATTCTCATAAAAGTTAATCCACCAAAGCTTTTCTGTACATTAACATGGTGCCAAGGCTATCTCTGTTCACCATATCCTTAGAAAAATGGCACAAGTCATAGAAGATTTAAGAAGCCTCTTTTGTAGATCCAATAGGAAAACATTTTCCAGGTCATTCTCTTGGTTTATCGTTTGTATTTCCCTTTTAATTTGTAAAACTTCAGCTAGTTTTTTTTGTATATCCAGTAAAACATCCTTTTCCAAATAATTCTCTTAGCCTGTCATTTATAGTTCCATTTTCTATACTTTCTCTGTCTTGTCAGATAAATTTTGTTCCACATCTATAATTCCTTCATTAACATCTTTTAGATATAGTCTGTCCATAGAAGCAGACATCATTACTGACACTGTTGTTGTTGTAATTACTAATTTATGGGTCCATTCTTCAAAGATCTCCTTTAATATTTCCGATGTTACAATGTTTTGTGTCATTTTGTAAGCCCCAGTATTAACAAACTTTAAGAACATTAAAATATTTAGTCCCCTCTAGTGTCCAGTTTCTAAAATCATCACTTATCTTTAGGTTCCACCACAGTTGCAAGCAAGATGACTAATCCTGTCATCTCCTGGTGCTCAGACCCACAGAAAATCACGCAGTCTCCTCATGATGAGCAGCCATTCAGAACACATGTGGGCGATTCCTTATCCAGAGAGGTTCCAAGGAACTGTTCTACAATGCTTTTGCAGAGCTGTTTTCAGTTTCCCATACCTCCCCTAGAAGTCCACTTACTTCATAATTCTTTGTAATAACTGAAGTCTTGGGTCAACACTTTTGCTGTAATTCCTTTCTTCCATTTTTCTCCTACTGACATTTTCTGTTCATCTCGTTTTATTACCTTTTTCCCCCCTATATTTTAATCTATTCTTGTTTTCTAGTTTTTTTCCTGGCCCAGTCCTCCTTATTTCCATATTCCTCTCCTATTTGGAATTGGGCAACAGTGGCGTGTCTCTCCAGAATCATATTAACCTTATACTGAGAATCTCAGCTTCCAAACAGCCTCACAAAAACACAGTAAGCTGTCTAACACCAAATCAGATCTTAATCCATGCAGCCAAATATCACCCACCTGATTTTGCATACAGGTGGTCCTCACTTAACAAGCACAATTGGGACTGGCAACTGTGTCGGTAAGCGATAAGATCATTAAGCAAGACATCACATGACTGTGACGGATTTACAACTTCACTTCTGCTGCAGTTGTTAAGTGAGACATCATGTGACTGCAACTTGAGATTTTACTGCTGGCTTCTCCATTGATTTTGCTTGTCAGAAGCTGGCTGTGAAGTGTGCAAATGGTGATCTTGTGACCACAGGATGCTGTGACTGTTATAAACATCTGCTGGTTGCAAAGCACCCAAATCTTGATCACATGACCATGGGGATGCTGCGTTGGTTGTAAGTGCGAGGACCAGTTGCAAAGTTACTTTTTCAGCACCATTGTAACTTCAAACAATCACTAAACAGGGCAGTCATTAAGCGAGGACTACCTGTATTGCACTAAGCTATGCCTTGTTTCAATTATGTTTCTGTAAAGCTTAGTAACCTGTTATGCTGAACCTGGTAACCTGTTATGTTGAGTCATAAGCCAAGGTTCAAAACCAAGAAAGTTATATACTTAGTGTGATGTGTGAACCAAATGATTGATTGGTAACAGATCTATGGGCTTTTTACTGCCTTACCACAGGTATTGGATACTGAGCTTTGGACTGAGTTTAAGTACTCATCCATTTGGATTTTTTTTTTTTTTAAAAAAAAGGGTGAGCATTTAACTGTCCAAATTTATCTTGATTCCATTTGATTACACAGTAAGTTGTTTGCTGGTACTGGAAAATAAACTGGAGGAACTGGACATATGGTACATTTGTTTTCATTCTAAGGTTCACCAGACAAAATAATTCATTGTATCATTCCAGATTTCTCCACTGTTGAATGTAAAGATCTCCATGGTAACTCAAACCCCCAGCCTCTTCGTAGCAGCCTGCAAGAAGCAGTTTTCAACAGCTCAAAGGTCTTACGGCCAGGTAAGCAGAACAATTTGGGAACGGCCTTCCTTTTGGAATGTGAAGCTTTTACATCTATAACATCAAAAATGTAGAATCTTATTTACCTTACACCACAGAGTAAACTATTCTATTTTTTTAGTTGAGCCACAATTGGATATTGAATGGAAAAATACCCAAAGGAAGAATGTGATTGAAGCTGGATGTTCTTTTTTTTAAATAATCTGTCCAATGGTAGGTCAATATTCATAAGATCCTGGTCAGTGGATTTATGTTTAGTCTTTTTGATGTGTTTCAGCACATTCTTCCAAACAATCCTATAATGTTTACGTGTCTATATATTATTTGTGAACTGTCTGATGCCTGGAGCATATTATTAGACAATATTTCTCCATGCCCTTATTTCCTAAATGTGAAATCCTTCCATTGATTGCCATTATTATTCAGAAAAAATCCAAGCCTTTTACAGAGAACCACTATGCTTCTTGTAGTAAACTTATAAAGGTCAGCAGTGCAAGATCAGTCTGACCCTCAGAACTCTCCTATGTGATAGCTTATAGAACAGGAGACTCAAGGAAAGACTTCTCATCTCACATAATGTCACACAATGCATATTGTCCCTTACGGTGAAACATGTAATTGCAGCCTTGTCATAATTTTTCTGATCCTTTCTGGTTCTTCATGTTGTGAAGGACTTTCTTTTCCTCATGTGAGCAGTTTGGTTATGCATGATTCTGTTCTGATTCATATTTTTAAAAATATAATTTTGATTATTATTTTGGTACTGGATCCTAGTTTTTGCCTCTGACTCCTTCCAGATTGTTGATCACAGTCCAGTCCTATAATGCAAGTGAGTCAGAAACTGTATTCTGCTTTTATAGAAGCTCTGTGGCATTTCCTGTTCACTGTGAAAATCACATGCTTTTATTTTACTGCATAGGTTAGATGATTTTGTAGGGTACATTTTCTTCAGTATATCAAAAATGTTTGTTACTGAAGATTATAAAGGGCAATCATTTTTCAAAAAGTATGTGTACATGAGTGATTGATATTTTTATATTTCAAGTTATCTACTTTAGAGAATCAATGAATAAGTATTTATTTAAATTTTATATCTTTCCTGTTGATGTTGCAGTACACAAAGTGTTTTATACACAAGTTACTGTGCCTAAATGTCTATATTATCTAATACTGAGATCAAGACTTAATTGGATATAATAGTCAAATTCAAATTGGAGGCATGTCCACAAGTACACATACAAATATCTTCAAAGGATAACATACAAAATCTTGAAAATCTAACTCTAAACAATGAGTATAAACAGAAGTAATTGTGACATTGAAAAACGGCAGCAGTAGACAAAATGCACTAATCCAGCTAACATCATAACACACACACACACACACACACACACACACACGAAATTAAAAGCAGGAGTATTGAAATAACTAAAGTGGTATAAAGCAGTAGAATCATAAAATGTCAAGACAGTTTTAAGCTTTGTCAAAATGTTGGTATTAGATGCTTTCTTCAGTTATTCAGAAAAGCAAAGATTTATTACTAAAGACGTTCTTCTCTCGTGACATTTGCCTTAGTTTATTACAGCCTCAGTTCACACAGACTTACTGTAAAGAAAAACAAAATCAAGGATAGTTAGCTTCTCTGAGCTTTCAATCACTGGAGGTTAACATTTAAATAGCAGTAGTTTTAATATATAAAAATAAAAATTTTGAATCATAATTGCATGTTTTTAACCTTCAATAGTTATTTTTTTTAAATATTAAAGCTCTTGTGATTTGTATCTTTTGCTCTTTCATTACTTAAAGTGCTTATTTATCTAATACACTTGTATTCAGATAGGTATACAAACCATTAATGTTTGCTTCCCTGTGTAATTGCTACCTGAATTAAATACATTCATCATGATTTCAAAAATGATAATAATAAATGCAGATACATTACTATGCCTAAACGTCTATACTATCTGTAATCAGATCAAGACTTAATTGACTACAATAGTCAAATTCAAATTGGAGGCATGTCCACAAGTTATTGAGCATTTACAGGTAGTTCTTGAGTTATGACTGTTCTTGAGTTCAGTGACTGTTTGAAGTTACCGTGGTGCTGAATGAAGGGAGTTATGACCAGTCTTCAAATTTCCGGCCTTTGGCTGACCGAAGTTACAGCGATGCTGAATGGAGGGACTTACAACCGGTCACCAAAGTTATAGTAATTGCAGTGCCCCTGTAGTCACGTGATCAAAATTTGGGCACTTGGCAGCCTGCCTGCACTTACAACCACAGGGGCGCTTCAACCTCCTTCCATCTATTCCCTCCCCCCATTGGCTCCCTGCACTCCCAGCCCCTGCTGCCCTAGCTGACCTTTGCCATCTTCTTGCTCCTGCTGCTGACCAAGCATGCCCAGCTTGGCCCTTTGCGAGCAGCTTCCTTCCACAGGTCATGCACAGTGGCTTCCTCATGGGACCTGGGGAAGATGGCCTCATGTGGGCAGCAGCTCCCTCATGAAGGGCCAGGCTGGGCATTCCTTGTCAGCAGTGGGACCAAGAAGACAGTGAAGGTCAGCTGAAGCAGTGGAGTACAGGGCAGCAGGAGCCTCAGAGTGCAGGGTGGTGAGGACTGGGTCTTCGCACAGCAAAGGGCTTTGCGCTGCACTGTGGCTCAAGGGCTTTTTGCAGCCACAGAGTCACAGCTGCTGGGCCAGGCTGGGCTTCAGGCTGTGAAGAGCTTTGCGCTGCAACTCAGGGCCCTCTTGCGGCCACAGAGCTGCGGTGTGCCAAGCTCCTTTGCGCTGGGCTGGGACTGGGCTTTGCACTGCGAAGAGCTTCGTGCTGCACTGTGGCTCAGGGGCCTTCTTGCAGCCCCTGTCTGCTGTGCTGCTGGGCTGGGCTGGAGCTTGCCTTTGTGCTGCAGCTCAGGAGTTTTTTGCAGCCCCAGAGCCATGGCGTGCCAGGAAGCTCCTTTACGACATGAGCCATGCTGGGGTGGCTGAGGCTTCCAGGGGAAGCTGTGGCTTTGTGCTGCACTGTGGCCCAGGGGCATATTGCAGTCCCAGAGCCGTGGTGTGCCAAGAAGCCCCTGAGCTGTAGTGTGGCATGCAGCCCCAGAGCCGTGTGGTTCTAGGACTGCTTGCCACCCTGCAAGGCAGGGTACAGGGTGGCCAAAAGGGCAGAGATGGGGGGAAGGTAGGCAGGTGGGGGAGTTGGAGGCAGTCTCTTACCTTACCAAGGCTCAGGGCTGGGAGGGACCAAGCCCGGAATGGCTTGGATTGGGATGGGTCCTTGGCTAAAGACCGGTAGAATTCAGTTAATGACAGCACCAGGGAGTGTCCAGATTGCCATCACTAAGCAATGCGGTCACGTGATGTCGCATTTTATGATCGCATTGCTTAGCGACAGAAATTCTGGTCCCAATTGTGGTTGTAAATTGAGGACTACCTGTAATGAATATTCTGATAGAATGGCACTGAGAAGCTTTGCCTGACAAACTTCAACATCAAATTGCTTAATACTAAAATATTTTCTGGGTCCTAGATTTTACAATGAATTCACTGAAAATATCCCAGGGCTTCAGAGTCCTCTTCACAACATTTTTTTTTCCTTTAAATCTGTCATTAATGGGAAGGGTAGGGGGAGGAGGAAGTAACAGTAATATATTTCATTACTAAATGGCCTCATTTCCATCGGAACAGCTAAAGTAGTATTTTTCAAACCTGGTGTATGTGCAATCATACACCAATTTAAAAACTTACTGTCTGTCTGACCTGCATAATTGCTCCCCAGGGAGTGTAATTATGAACTCTTGAGTTGATGCAGAAATATTGGGTGATACTCAGCAGGTTGTAAATGCATGACAGTATGCTTGTTTACCAAATTAGCAGGGTGCAATCATGCTCTGTATTAACAATGAAGTGATTTTTGTCTATTTCATTCTGAACATTCAATTACATTTACTGCTCATAAAATAAAAGCTGAATACTTTGGAAAAGTGAAAGTTGGTACACATGAAATCTTGGTATACATTTTTAAAAGTGTACCAAATGTACCAAGTTTGATGACGTTTGGATGAAATGTTGCATAATCCATGTTTACAAGCAGGAAAAATTACATTTACAAAAGAAAGAAGTTACGACAGCACTGAACCAATGGTGGTTACGACCAGTCCTTGGGGTTCCAGCTGTCCCAGCACCCCTACACCCACATGATCGCAATCTGGGCGTTGGTAACTGGTTTGCATTTATGACGGTTGTAGCATCCCACGGTGACCTGATCACCATTTGCAACCTTCCTTGCCATCTTCCCCAGAAAGTCAATGGGGAAGCTGGCAGGGAAGGTCACAAGTCACTGGGGTAAGTCTCCCACACCCACACATCCTCTCCCACGCTCTCTGTACTCATGCCATGCCAGCCACTCACGCATCCCCTCGCACCCTCACTCACCCTTCCCAACTGTCCCTAACCCTTGCATCCTTGTGTACCCTTCCTGAACCATATTGCACTTCTTGCACACCCCCTTGCACCTTTCTCTTTCCAATATGTGCCACCCCTCTCATGCACCCCCTTGCATCCTTGCATATCCTTCCCGGCCCATGCTGTACCTCTTGCACACACCCTTGCACCCTCACTCACTTTTTCTGACTTGTCCCGTGCATTTTGGGCACCCTCGTGCACCATCCCTGACCACCATGCCTCTTGCGCATCCAATCATCCCCTCGTGCACCCTCACACACCCTTCCTGGCCCACACTATGCCTCTTGCACACCCCCTTGCACCCTTATGCATCCTCCCTAACCTGTGCCATGCTGCTTGTGCGCCCTCATGCACCCTCCCTGATCTTTACCATGCTTCTGGCTCACACCCTTGCACCCCCTTCCTGACCCACATCCCACATCTTGCACACCCCCTTGCACCTTCACGCACCCTCCCTGATGTGCTGCACCTCTTGTGCATCCCTTGCACCCTTGTGCACCCTCCCTGACCTGCGCCATGCCTCTTGTGCACCCCCTCACCTCCTCACATACCCTCCCCAGCCATGTCTTGCCTCTTGCACGCCTCATGCACTCTCCCCAACTCACACCGTGCCTCTCATGCACCGCCTTGCACCCTCGCGCATCCTCCCTGACCCAAGCCACACTTCTCATGCACCCTGTGCACCCTTGTACACCCTGCACACTCCCTTGCTCCCTCCACCACCCAGCAACTTCCTTTGGTTGTGGGAAGCTGGCAGGAAGTTGCCTCATCTAATGACCATGGGATTCAACAGCGACCAGGATTTCAGGGATTGCTGTCACTAAGCAATGCAGTCACACTTTATGACCACATCACTTAGCAACAGAAATTCCGATCCCAATTGTGGTCATAAGTCGAGGACTATCAGTATAACATATATATCTCAGCTGTGTTTACAGATTACATTGCATGAATATCAAATGTTCATTTTCCAGTTTACTGGATTTTTGAAGTGGCAGTGGAAGTTGGAATGCTTTTAAGATTTATGCGTGAAACTAAAGGCTTTTTCATTATGGAATACATACATAATGCTAAGATACCAACACTCCACTTTCTTTTCCTCCAATCAGGAATTTTACATGTTATCTTGCTTTTTAGTTGAAATATTTACAATATGTCTCATTGCAATGGTTTGAGCATTTTGCGGAGCCATATTTTAGCAAGAGCAAACCATGGTGACGCTTAGGCTTATGCATTCTAATCTTCTATATGTAAGAAGTATGTGTGTTGGGACATATT
This sequence comes from Liasis olivaceus, assembly GCA_030867105.1. NCBI lineage: Eukaryota > Metazoa > Chordata > Lepidosauria > Squamata > Pythonidae > Liasis > Liasis olivaceus. Next base: position 42,668,348 of record CM061352.1, read on the forward strand.
ATGAATACTATTTCCTATGATTTCTATTTCTTTCTCTTCTGGCTTGGCTTCAGGGATTGAGCTGGAAGCTTTTGTTTGCTTGTTTGTTCAATCAAAGCTAGGTCTACTTATTGCCAATTGTGGTGATGTTAATTATGGTTTGTTTAAAAGAGTTTAAAGGAATAGCATGTCAATCGTCTTTCTTTTGATACTATGAGAGATAGACAAATAGATACTGTACAAAAAGTATATTTTCTGTGGCAGTGTTTTAGTTCTGAACTGTTTCCCGAATGACATATTTTTTAAACACTGCATAAATTGAAGACACTTTTAGTGCAAAGGCCTTTTAATTTGTAACACCTAGGACATTTATTCTTCTGTCTGACTTCTGTTTTGTTTTGTTGCTGAGTGTTCATTATATATGCTTTGTTATCACTTTCAAAAATTTATCATATTTGTAGTCTTTTCTTGATGATAAACTATCAGGATGTAGTCATACTTAAAAACATTGAAATCCGTGAGACTGAAGTTAGATTCATGGATATTTGAAACAAGCTCAAGAGATAGCTTAGTTGTCTATATAAAGTTTTATATCCTACATTGTCTCATAAATATTAGTTACATTATGGAATATAAAAAGAGAATTATATGACTGTAAGTACAATCATTACCTAGCTAAGAAGAGGCTGCTTTTAAAAAGGAAATACTATTTGGAAGAACCCTGGTGGTCCTGAAGCTGTTGAGGGTGTAAATAGATTTTTAATTAATTTAGCTGCTATCTTGTGCCTAAGTGTAAGTCTCACTGAATTTAATGGGATTCCTTTCTGAATAGACATGTATGGAATTCTAGTGTAAGTGACTCTGTGATTTAAACACAAATGGTTGAAATTGAGTGCAGCATATTTTTTCTAATTTTTTAATGAGTGATTGAAAATAATTATTCAATTCAAAATTGTTTGTAAGTGCTGCGTTATTACTCACATTGTGTCTTACTACTACTACTGTACTTAATTAGGTGTTAGGTATATTTCCTGCCTTTCATTCTGAATCCTGTTAAGACACTTGCATTTTTTTCCTCCTGTCTTTAGCATGTCTGTAGTCCTCCATTTGGTAAAGAGGGGCTGATTCAGGGATCAACGAGTTTGATTATATAGTTCTTCCTTTTGCCCAACACAGATCTGTCACCTGCAGTAATAATTAACAGATGACAAGGATAAGATTAAAAGGGAATAGCTGCAGTGGCATCAGTGCCCTTCTTCATTCTACAGCTGTCATGAAAAGACAGACAAGATTCCTCAAGGCTGCGTGGCAGTTTGAAAAGATGGAGGATAGTAAGCATAAATTGTGCCAATGACTAATGCTCCTAATTGCTTCAAATGATATTTGAGTTAGTAGACTATTTTAAAAGCTATGTTTGCATACTATTATTGACAAATGATATTACTATATGTTGTGCTTTCTTGACATATGATGAATCCATAAAGATTGGAGCAGTCTTTTGTTTGATGAGACTAAAATGATGTTGCACTTAAACACTAATGATGAAAAGATAATAAGAGCTTTCATCTTATTCAACATATGCTTTATGTTTTAGGTACAGCTGTTTTGCATTTGATTTTTTTTCAACGAGACACAATGCTTTAAATTTTAACTGGCCCATTAACTAATGCATTGAAGTCTAATATGAACCTGACAGTCTCTCATCTCTAAAGAAAATAAATGCTGCTGTTAAAACAGTGCTCTGGAGGACGAGGAAGGTGTGTTTTCTGTGTGTGTGTTTCTCTGTGTGTGAAAAGAAAGATTATTAGAAATGTGATCTTTTCAATGAATCAGTTTTAACTTTCATTTCCCATAAATGCCCCACATGCAACAATTATGCAATATTTTATTTTATTTTATTTAAATATCAGTTAGCATTTATGTATTATTTTCTTCCATAGAAATTCATATGTGCAAGCAAAAGTACAGGTAGTTCTCGGTTAATTGCCATTTGTTTAGCAACCATTTAAAGTTAACGACAGCACTTAAAAAGCTACTTACAACCAGTCCTTGCACTTACAGCTGTCACAGTGCCCCGGTGGTCATGTGATCATGATTTAGGCACTTGGCAACGAGCTCACAGTTACAACAGTCGCAACATCCTGGGGTCACATGATCGCCATTTGCGACTTTCCCAGCCGGATTCCAGCAAGCAAAATCAATCAGGAACTGTGTGATTTGCTTAACAACTGTGTGATTCACTTAATGACCGCCACAAAAAATGTAAAATTGGGTGCAGTCATGTGATGCCTCGCTTAATGACCACCCCACTTAACAATTAATTTTCCGGTCTCTGTAGTGGTCATTAAGCGAGGACTATGTGTATTACATTTCAAACACTTGTAAATCTGTGTCTGATCAGGATGTGCATTTCAACTTATAGTTTAAAGATTATGTAGATCTAACTTCTTGGATGTTACATAACCTGTTTTGTTATTATTGAAATATAAATGTTAGTGTATTGGGTAAACTATGGTTTTTTTATTGCCAATTTGGTTTGCCACCCCCCCCCCCAAGTCCTACTATGTGCTGTGTCATAATGATGGTGGGGTGCTCCTGGGATAGAGGAGTGAAGAATACCAAGAGTCTATGCTAAGTGTATATACTCCCAGCAGGATCTAAGGAATAAAGGTTATCCCTGCTGCCCAGATATAGCAAGCAGGCACCTCTATCAAGCAGCACCAATATAGAAAGATCTGGAGGTGGACAATTTGTTGTTGATCAGTTGTTAAGTCGTGTCCGACTCTTCGTGACCCCATGAACTATATCGCCCCAGGCCTTCCTGTCCTTCACTGCCTCCCTGAGTTTGCTCAGTTTCATGCTCATTGCTTCAGTGATGCTATCTAACCATCTCATCCTCTGCTGTCCCCTTTTCCTTTTGCCTTCAATCTTTCCCAGCATCAGGGTCTTTTCCAAAGAGCCCTCTCTTCGCATTAGGTGACCAAAGTAACTGAGCTTGAGCTTAGTTATCAATCTTTCCAATGAGCAGTCAGGGTTGATTTCCTTTAAGATTGACTGGTTTGACCTCCTAGCAGTCCAGGGGACTCTTAAGAGTCTTCTCCAGCACCACAGTTCAAAAACATCAATTCTTTGGCGCTCAGCCTTCTTTATGGTCCAGCTCTCACAGCCATACGTTACTACTGGAAAAACCATAGCTTTGATTATGCAGATCTTTGTCGGCAAGGTGATGTCTCTGCTTTTTAATATCCTGTCTATGTTTGCCATTTAATGTGATGGCTGCAGTCTCCATCTGAAGTGATCTTGGAGCCGAAATAAATGAAGTCTATTACTGCTTCCATTTCTACCCTTTCTATTTGCCAGGAATTGATGGGTCCAGATGCCATGATCTTAGTTTTTTTTTATGTTGAGTTTCAAGCCGGCTTTTGAACTCTCCTCTTTCACCCTCATCAAGAGGCTCTTTAGTTCTTCTTCACTTTCTGCCATTAGGGTGGTATCGTCTGTATATCTGAAGTTGCTGATGTTTCTCCTTGCAGTCTTAATTCCAGCTTGTGATTCTTCCAGCCTGGCATTTCTCATGATGTACTCTGCATATAAGTTAAATAAGCAGGGTGACAGTATACAGCCTTGTCGTACTCCTTTTCCTATTTTGAGCCAATCGGTTGTTCCATGACCAGTTCTAACTGTTGCTTCTTGGCCCGCATACAAATTTCTCAGGAGACAGGTAAGGTGGTCTGGTACCCCCATCTCTTTAAGAATTTGCCACAGTTTGTTGTGATCAGCACAATCAAAGGCTTTTGCATAGTCAATGAAGCAGAAGGAGATGTTTTTCTGGAATTCTCGTGCTTTCTCCATGATCCAGCGAATGTTGGCAATCATTCTAACACAATCTCTAGCTCCTCTACCTCTTCGAAACCCAGCTTGTACATCCGGTAGTTCTCAGTTCACGTACTGCTGAAGCCTAGCTTGTAGTATTTTGAGCATAACCTTGCTAGCATGTGAAATGAGTGCAATTGTGCGGTAGTTTGAGCATTCTTTGGCATTGCCCTTCTTTGGAATTGGAACATAAACTGACCTTTTCCAATCCCATGGCCACTGTTGCATTTTCCAAACTTGTTGGCATATTGAATGCAGCACTTTAACAGCATCATCTTTTAGTATTTTAATAACTCAGCTGGAATACTGTCATCTCTGCTAGCTTTGTTGTTAGTAAAGCTTCCTAAGGCCAACTTGACTTCACTCTCTAGGATGTCCGGCTCAAGGTCAGTGACCACACCAGCGTGGACATCAGGAACATTGAGCTCTTTCTTGTATAGTTTTTCTGTGTATTCTTGCCACCTCTTCTTAATCTCTTCTGCTTCTGCTAGGTCCCTGCCTTTTTTGACCTTTATCATACCCATCTTTGTACTAAATGTTCCTTTGATATCTCCAATTTTCTTGAAGAGATCTCTAGTCTTTCCCATTCTATTGTTTTCCTCAATTTCTTTGCATTGTTCATTTAAGAAGGCCTTCTTATCTCTCCTTGCTATTCTCTGGAAATCTGCATTCAGTTGCTTATATCGTTCCCTTTCACCCTTGCTTTTCGCATTCCTTTTTTCCACAGCTATTTGTAAAGCCTCACCATACAGCCATTTTGCTTTCTTGCATTTCTTTTTCTTATGAATGGTTTTAGTTGCTTCCTCCTGTACAATGTTACGGACCTCTGTCCATAGTTCTTCAGGTACTCTGTCTACCAAATCTAATCCCCTAAACCTATTCATCACCTTCACTGTGTACTCACAAGGAATATCATCTAAGTCACACCTGAGTAGTCTAGTGGTTTTCCCTACATTCTTCAATTTAAGCCTAAATTTTGCAGTAAGAAGCTCATGATCTAAGCCGCAGTCAGCTCCTGGTCTTGTTTTTGCTGTCTGTATAGAGCTTCTCCATCTTTGGCTGCAAAGTATATAATTAATCTGGTTTCGGTATTCACCATCTGGTGATGTCCATGTGTAGAGTCGTCTCTTGTGTTGTTGGAAAAGAGTGTTTGCTATGACCAGCTTGTTCTCTTGACAGAACTCTATTAGCCTTTGCCCTGCTTCATGTTGTACTCCAAGGCCAAACATGCCTGTTATTGCGATTATTTCTTGACTTCCTACTTTAGCATTCCAATCCCCTAAGATGAAAAGGACATCTTTTTTTGGTGCTAGTTCTAGAAGGTGTTGTAGGTCTTCATAGAACCTGTCAACTTCAGCTTCTTCGGCATCGGTGGTTGGGGCATAGACTTGGATTACTGTGATGTTGAATGGTTTTTGCTTTGGATTCGCACTGAGATCATTCTGTCATTTTTGAGGTTGTACCCCATTACTGCTTTTTCCACTCTCTTATTGACTATGAGGGCTACTCCATTTCTTCTCAGGGTTTCTTGCCCACAGGAGTAGATATAATGGTCACCTGAATTAAATTCGCCCATTCCCGTCCATTTTAATTTGCTGATTCCCAAGATGTCGACGTTCAACCTTGTTATCTCATGTTTGACCACTTCCAGCTTGCCTTGGTTCATAGATCTTACATTCCAGGTTCCTATACAATATTGTTCTTTACAGCATCCGACCTTCTTTTCGCTTCCAGATACATCCACAGCTGAATGTCCTTTTGGCTTTGGCCCAGCCGCGTCACTCTTTCTGGAGCTACTTGGAATTGCCCTCCGCTCTTCCCCAGTAGCATATTGGACACCTTCCGACCTGAGAGGCTCATCTTCCAGCATCATATCTTTTAGCCTTTAGCCCCCCCTGTCCATGGGGTTTTCTTGGCAAGGATACTAGAGTGGGTTGCCATTTCCTTCTCCAGTGGACTATGTTTTGTCAGAACTCTCTGTCATGACCCATCCGTCTTAGGTGGCCCTGCGTGGCATAGCTCATGGCTTCATTGAGTATCATTTCATACTGCATGGGAGAAGGCAATGGTAAACCACTCCTGTATTTGACCAAGGAACTATGTGGATAAACAATATAAATTGATAGACAATATAGTACAAAATGACAGGCCCCTCAGGTGGGATGGCACTCAACAAGCTACTGTTGATAAGCTGAGGATCTTTTAGAGTACTTAAGGTGTTTATGACAACTAGATTAAATATGCCTAGTTTCTACCCTTGCCATGTAAAAAAATAAAATCTGAAGCTGCAAAGACAAAATTACAATGGGAACATGGAACATAGGAATCAAGAACATGGGAAAGTTCAACACAATGAAAGATTAAATGAATTGACTCCAGATTGACATGCTAGGCATCAGCAAATTAAAATGGATGGAATTGGACACTTTAGTTAAAAGATCATACTGTTACTACTCAGGACAAAAAAAAACCCCAAAGAATGAACAGCATTGCTTTCATAGTCAGAAAAAATACAGCAAAGACAATATTTGGGTACATTGCAGTCAATGATTAAATAATATCAGTTAGACTCTTCAGACAAGTTTTTTAATATGATGAATATCCAAGTTTATGCTCCAACTACTGATGCAGAACAAAATGCAGTTGACAAGTTTTATGGTTAAATCAACCATCTGAAATCCACAGAACATGCAAGCAAAAGGTGCTGATTATAGTTGTAGAACATTGGAATGCCAAAGTTGGAAATAGTAAGGAGGAAAACATAGACTGTATGGCTTAGGAAAATGAAATGAAGCAGGAGAACAACCTGTCGGTTTCTGACAATCCCTTGATTTTTCATTGTTACGATATTCTTCAAACAACCGAAACAACAAGAGCATCATCAGATGGAGTACACAGAAATCACATATTACTGGTTCAAGGAGGTGGAAGACCTTAGTTATTACAGTCAAGTTGTGGCCAGGGGTTGACTGTAGAACAGATCACGGATTGCTCATGTGTTAATTCCAAGTCAAGCTTAAGTGGAAGAAGAAAACTAATCAGATTCCACAATGTGATCTTGAGCATGGATACACCATATTCAAGGAGAACATCAGGAATATCCTGAATCTCATTGACAGGGAACAAGAGGAAATGTGGAATAAAATCAAAGAAGTTGTTAAGGATAAATGTGAAAAAGATGGCTAAGACCAAGAAGCAGAACAAAGTAAATTGGATGTCAGAAAAAACAATGGAAATTGCCAAGAAGAGAAGCCAAAGCTAGGGAAGACAAAGATCTCAGGAAGGAACATGATAAAGAATTTCAGAGAGCTGCTAGAAGAGACAAGGAGCAGAATTACAATAACATTTGTACAGATGGTCCTTGTTTAATGACCACTCGCTCAGTAACTGTTTGAATTTGTGACAGCTTTCAACAAGCGGTAGTTATGACCAGTCCTCAAAGTTTTGGCCAGTTCAGCGCCCATGTGGTCATGTGATCATGATTCAGGGGCTTGACAACTGGCCCAGATTTTTGACTGTGATAGAGTCCTGTGTAATCATGATTTGCAACCTACCAACTTCCCATAAGCAAAGTCATTGGGGTAGCCGGCAGGAAATCGGAAGTCGCAATCACATGAGATCCTCACTTAATGACCTGCATAGTCCTCGTTTAATGACAGTAACCGGGAACTGCCATAATTGCCATCACTAAGCAGTGTGGTCACATGAGCTCATGCTTCACAATCTCATTGCTTAGTGACAGAAATTCTGATCCCAATTACCATCATTAACTGAAGACTAAGACATCAAAGATGGAAACAGTTATGGAAAAAAGTTTTTTGAACATCTCTGAACTGAGAAGGAGGTTCCGACTTCAAATGGTATTGCTAAAGGATGCCAATAGACAGTAGTAACTGATTCCAAGCAGATCAAACTAAAATGGAAGGAATATACTGAAATTCTGTACAGTATCAATATCAATATCTATTATCAATATCCAAGACATCTTAGAAGACATTCCCTATTACAAGAACTTCTAGTACTAGAAGAAGTTATATCAGCACTTCAGTCATTACCAAGTCAGAAGGCCACAGGAATTGATAGAATATCTAGAGAAATATGGCAAAAAACAGAAGAAGAATCATTAAAGACTAACCAAACTATGCCAGCAAATCTGGAGAAGGACAAAGCGCCCAACAGATTGGAAGAGTCAGTCAACATACTAAAACCAAAGAAAGAAGACTTAACAGAATGCACAAAGTATCATACAATAGCCTTACACAAATAAGCAAAATCAGTTTAGTGGAGTGGTATGTGCTTTATTAACTACCTTAACTACCTAAACATTCTTATAAATAGAGATAATTAATTTGTAAATGTAAATTTTCTGTCAAGCTTCTCTGGTAGCAAACTATGAGATTTTGTGAATCTTTAAGTAATAATAAGGAATAATAAATCTTGGCAAAGGATTTTTTTTAAATGTTCCTTCCAAATATGGCACATGCTTATTACTCACATATAATTTCTTTCTTTCTTTGAGAATATTGCAGATAATTTGAGAACACTACAGATAATCTGTTTGATTTCACTGAGCTAGATTTTATGACTGAGACAGTTTGGAGTGATGTATTTCTTATCTATCTATCTATCTATCTATCTATCTAATTATGCCACTTCATCCTTCCCTAGTTTTTCCTTCAATGCCTTATTCAGAGCTTCCATTGCTCTGTCCTGCCATATTATGCTACAAGTTTTGAGCAGGCTCAGTAGGAGAAATGCCTAGGGTACATTTTCAAAGAACAAATGAGATTAAGCATTTCCTCTTCCTGCATTTGCTACTTCTTTATTAAGTACACACTTGCGCTCCTATCATCTCCACTGAATACTTCTGAATAAATTTACCATATTAACATCAAATTATGTGGACTGGAATTTGTTTTTCTTGCTTTACTAATCAAGAACTTAATTGACATTATGTCAAATGCTTCCAGTTGGATGTATCTTTAAAAAAAAAAATCCCATCAACAATATTTACCTACTTAGATGAATACTACATGACGATTTCATAGATAGTATCACATACTCTTATCTCTGCCATTATTTTGCTATGTATTATCATAGGCTGATTCAGGAAGTCATTAATACTAATATCAAGTTTGATGGTTTGACACATAAACTAGATACTTGGCTCTCCCATAAAGTAGTTCGCATATTTTTTTTCCACTGTTAGAACATTATCTAAAACCAAATATGTTACTATATATTCTTACTGTTACTAACCTTTCTAGCTTCTTTTAACTTAAGTAGTGTGATCCATATTCTTCAGGCCTTCCCTTGATTGCATAGACTAATATATTAATAGTTTTTTAAGCTCAAGGTGTTTTATATTTCAGAAAGACTAACCAAAGTTTTTACATTTCAGAAGTAGGTCATGAAGTAGAATATAAAACAATCTCACTAATTAAGAGGTTTGATTTTTTTTTTCCAGTGAAGTGCTAAGAACAAAAGATCAATACAGTGAAAGCCCTTTTCACTGTGGAGAAGAGGGAATTGGAAACAATCCATTTCTACTTTCAGATTTTAAATGCTAGAGGCTGCTGTCACTGAAAAACCCAGCTGTGAACTGAAAAATAAACCAAGCAAACTAACAGGGTTTAAATGCTAAAAAAAAAGGTCTCTATCCAGTAATCTCTGAAATGGTTATGAAGTTTTAGACTTTCTGGCAGAGATACATTAGTTTCTGAAATAAATTTAATTTGGAAATAAAACCCATTTAACCCATAGGTATTTTTCACTTTTTCTGTTGAAAATACTCACTTCCAGGCTATAGTTTTGTTTTGTTTTTTGTCCTTTTGTCTGAGGAACAGTCATTGTATGAAGCACTGAAGCCCCTACTTTTTCTCTTGGTGTTTTTTCTGTTTTTTTCCCTCTAACTTCTATTGTTTTCAACCATATTTATGAGTCACCTAGTGGTATTTCTTACATGAAACCACACATCACCACTGGTTGATAGAAAGTAGTGATTTTCAAATTGTCTATTTGAAATAATATTCCTAACTTATATACTTTTGTGTCAGCCTGTCTGTGGAATTCAGACAAACATCCCTACATTTTCTAAATCCCATGAAGTTGGTCACTGTGATATTTTATGACAGAGAAATAAGCTGACATTCAAAGCAGTATTTAGGACTACAAAATAAGACTAGAAACACACATTTGTAATGTACAGTATTTGTTTTAGTCAAGGTTTTATTTTAATAGAGAATGTTTCATTTTCCATTAGCCTTGGGGTCAGTGGTATGGAAAACAATCTGAGAGTATTTTATACTATCTAGCATGGTTAGTCCTTATTTTAGAATAGTTCCTTTTTCCCTGGTTTTTTTCTTTATGAAATATTTTAAAATATTTCTGAAAACCTAGGCATTCTCTAAAGTCTGTTGATACCATTCTCTTATATACAGTGGTGCTTAAAAGTTTCTTAATCCTTTTGAATTTTCAATATTTCTACATAAATATGACGTAAAACACGAACTGTTCTCTACCCAACCCTTAAAACTAGATAAAGAGAACCCAATTAAACAAATGAGTCAAAAAGTTTTCATTTATTTATTGAGGGAAGGATCCAAAGCTACATAATTGACAAACTTTTAAGCACCACTGTGAGAATGTATAATAAAATAAAAATGTTTTAAATTGTTTTGTAAATAAATTTTTTTGTAAAAAAAAATACTTTTTTTCATAAATACTTTTTATGAATAAATTGTAAATATATGTAATGGTGACATGTTAAAATATTTACATATTTATTAGTTAAAGTATAGAAACTAGAAAGTATAGTAGTATGTCACATACATGCTTGAAAGTTGTGCCTTCAAGTGATTTTGGACTCCTGACCACTGCGGTCTAAGCTTTTCTTAGCAGCAATTTTCAGAAGTGACTTGGCAGTTCTAGTTCTTCCTAGTGGAGAAAGAAGTCACCGGCCCAAGGTCACCCAGCTGGCTTTGTGTCCAAGGCAGGGCTAGAACTCAAGGTCTCCTGGTTTCTAGTTGGACACTTTAACCATTACAGCAAACTGGCTTCACGCATACATGCTTACAAATTATAATATAAACTCACTAGTCACTGATAACTGCAATCAATATTTTGTAAGCATTTAAATTTCTTTTTTTTTCTTTTTTTAGAATTTGAGGTTGTAATGAAAGAAAAACTTAAAAGAAAAAAAGCATCACACAAAAAGCAATTAGATTTTCTATTCTCTTTAATTTTTTCCCCATTCTTTGCTTCTTCTCTGGATGTATTCTGAACTTATTTAAACTTCAATTATTTATTATTATTAAAACTGATAAATTTAAATAATCTATCAATTATTTAAAATTTTATTATTTTAAAATTGAAATTTTTATAAAGTTAACAATGATCATGGACCTTGTACAGTCTGAAACTCAACAGATATTAATTAAATCTTTTTTGGAGGAAGAAGAGAAATGAATTAAATCTGTTCTGGAGAGAGAAGAGAAATTAAACCTCCTTTGGAGGGAGAAGAGAAATGAAGGCAAACTGTTCTGGAGCGAGGAGGGAAATTCAACCTTTTTGAAGGGAAGAGAGAAATTAATTCAACCTGTTTTGGAGAGGGGTGCTTCTTTGTGCACTGGAGGCATTGGGGTCTGGAGCAGGTCAGCTACCAGTGCAAGGTTGGCTGGCTGCCTGCTGAAAAGGGAAAAGCACAAGCTCATTGCCTCAGCTTAACTGCAGCAGCAAGGTTGTTTGGCATTGCTGCAGCTCAGACTGAGAGGGAACTCCTGCCGCATGGTCCTCCAGCTCAGCCTGCACTGGGGCAGCACCTAGCAATCTTTGCTGCTGCAATTAAGCTCAGGAAGTGGGCTTGTGCAGGACTTCTCATGAGTCACAAGCCTTGAGTTTTGACAACTGGTGACTAAATTTATTATTATTTAGTTTTAGAATGTTATATTGTTTTGTTGTATTTTTATTTTATTTTCTTTAACTTTACTCAGTTGCATTTTCATCTGGTTCAGGCCCCATTCGGGAGTGTTGTGGGCCACATATGGCTTGCAGGCCAGGTGTCTGACACCTCTGGCTACAGCAATGTCTTTGCACAATACAGTGGTACCTCGAGTTACGAACTTAATCCATTCCGTGACTCTGATCGCAACTCGAGTTGGTCGCAACTCGAGGTAAATTTTCCCATAAGGTTCAATGTAAATACGGTTAATCCGTTCCGCCCTCCAAATTTGGTCGCACCACGAGGCAAATTTCCCCATAAGGTTCAGTGTAAATACGGCTAATCCGCCCTCTGAATTTGGTCGCACCACGAGGCAAATCTTCAGTTCGATCATCACTTTTTTCTTCAAAGCCTTATTCTTGCCAAGCCTGCTCTGCATTTTCTTTGGAGCCATGCTGACAAGCACACCAAAAACCTTCCAAACGCCACAAAACACACCACAAGCCTCACCGAACGTCTCCTTGCTACTGCGATCTCGCCCACAGGAAGCCGCGACTGCGTGGCAGCAGGGCAAATGGCCACAGATCCGGTTCGTAGCTCGAGGCGGAGTTCGCATGTCGAGGTAAATTTTTGGGGCTGGAGCTGGTCGTATCTCGAAAAATTCATAAGGAGGGGCGTTCATAACCCGAGGTACCACTGTATTTGGTGCTCAGTTTGTTTACCTATAAAACACCAGCCTGAAATGCCAATAATTTTACTGGCACAATTGAATCTTATACTTTATTTATAGGTTAGCCAGCTGTTGCTTATTATCTAAATCATTTTTAGAGGTTTTTTTTTTTCTAAAAGCATATTTATATATTGGCTTTGCAGAATTTTACATAAAAGAACACTTTGATTTTATAAAACTTGCTTTAAAGTTTAGTATACAGTATGGTTGACAAAATGTGTGAAGGAAGGGGATAACTGAGAATGAAAGTAGCCTAGAGAGTTTTCAACAGTATAAAAAGTTTGTGCTGGGGTGATTATGGACTTTTCAGCAATGCAGATGTTTTATGTTGTTTCAAACAATAAAGATTATTCATACTTCCTGTAAAGTTTTTAAAAAGCCATCTTTCTTAATCCCTGGTTTTTTTTGGCATTCTGATAAAAATGGCCTTCTTAAGTAGAAAGAGATCACTCATAGATTTTGGGAACTTGAATGGGGACAGCAAGGAATGGCAGCACATTGTTGACACAGAGAAGTAGTGCAGTAGACAGAGCGGAGAAAGATAATGCAGAAAGAGATTCTGTGGTGGTGGTTCAGAAAAGCAGGCAGAGAAAGAGAACTCTCACAAAGAAAAAACAAAGATGCCCTAAGTATCCTGAAAATGTTGAGATAAATTAAATTTTAAATAGTAACTTGAATTCTTTTTCAAAAATATCAATGAATCTGTCACTGCAGAAAGGTGGTTGTGTCTAAAATGTTTTTCCAAGTGCTGGTATATATTTGTGTCCTATTTGTGCCTCAGTCCCCCACCCACTAATACTGATTATTGATCCAAAGATGTGAGTAGGCCAAGGTCAGTAATTTATTTTGTTGCCTTCAGCTGTATTGGTTGGCACCAATAGCAATAGTATTAATATAATAGTAGAACAACAATAACAGCAGCAGCAGCAGCAGCAAATGGTTATTTCGGACATGGAGATAATGTCTATGAAGATACAATTTATATGTTAATTGGTATTATTTATTAGGCTTGCAAATGGTTCATTGTGATGAGAGTTCTTTCCAATGAAATATCTATTTTGGTGTGATGTAATTGTGTGATATTGATACTGTAACAGCTGTAGTGATTATTCCTAATGTCATTGATACATCTGCTATCAGAGCTGAAAAAGTCATTTTTTTATATTGTTCTGCATATTCAAAACAAACAAGCAAACAAACAAAGCTATGGCTGTGGATAATGGATAATGTACCAATTTTTATCAGTCATGCCACTGAATACAAATCATTTATGTCTTTCCATATTATAGATTTCTCTACAGTTGGATATTTTTCATGGGCTTTTTAATCATTTTTTTTAAAGATTGTGCCTTTCCAAAGAACCTTTTTACTGAAGATGAGATGAAATATTTTTCTGTTAGGAAATACAATAGAAGGAAATAAAAGGAAATTACTATCTCTATTGTACGAAGTACAAATTACTGCAGTAAGTATAATTAATACCTAGGAAGAAGAGTTCTAATTTACCATGATTGTAAAACTGCAGGGGGAAATCAATCTGTATGGATGATAAATTATATGAGAACACTGGAATAAAGGCACCAAATAGTTCCAAAGAACAGCTCACATAAATAATGCAGAGACATCTGTTAGACTAATGTCTGACCTTCAGCTTCGAGGAAACCTGTAGACTAGTATAGCTGACTTAGAGTAACAGATGCCACTTAAAGCAGAGGGAATTGCTGAACAGTTTGAATGAATAAATGTTTCCCTAAGTGCCAGAAAGGAGAGAGATTCCACATATAAGTAAAGAATTTGTAAAGAATCTATTCTGTTGTCTAACATTGTTATGTAATTTGCAGTAGTCAGAGAGTGCAACATAGATATTGGAACAATTAGACTATATATTTTAAAGGCCATCTAATCTACTTTTTATTCATAGTCATATATTTAAAAATTGTAAATGTAAAATATTTAAAAGATATATAGGCTGCAGAATTGCCAACCTTGTAGTCTCAGATAATCTATTTTATATATTATTATGTTAGTAAATTTTTCAAGATCGCTGAAGTTCTTAAACAGGCTTCTGTCTTGCAATATTTGGTTCTTTTCTGGTATAGGGGTTCATTTTACTGGGACAACCATGTAAATTTGGGAATAGCTTCAAAATAAAAGATGAACATCTCATTCAAAACTGTAAGTTTATTCTTGCTGCTCTTATTTTACCCAACAATTAACGCCAGCTGGGTGACTTTGGGCCAGTCACTCTTTCTCAGCCCAACTCACCTCCCAAGGTTGTTGTTGTGGGGAAAATAGGAGGAAGGAGTGTTAGGTATTTTTGCCTCCTTGACTTATTTATAAAAATAATAAGGGTAGGATAAAAAAAATCTTTATATATATGTATAAATTATTCAAGTATTTACTTAATACTTGAGTATATATATTCAAGTAATTATATATATATATATATATATATCAGTTAAGTAATTCCTTGAATTCTTAAGTTTGTCATTTAGATGCACTTCAGCTGTAATTCAGAACGTGGCATGGCTATCCTTTAAAGAAATTTAAAATTCTAAATTACATTAAAAATTAAATAATTGCAGTCAAAAGATGTTTTTCTCATTATTCCTCTTTGAACAGAGCGTGGATCACACTTCTTGCAAGCCTCATTGTTTTGAGGTGGGGCTAAGATGAGCATAACCAGCGATGAAGTGAATTTCTTGGTATATCGTTACCTCCAGGAATCAGGTAATTTCCGTTCTTTTAACAATATAATGTATTTCTCAAACACAAAATACCTTAGAGGTATCAAAATCATCTAATCATCTAAGATAAGTTAAAATAAATATTATGTTAATTATTTTGTTGAAAAGTATCATTTATACCCAGTATAGCTTAACCAGTTTTTGTTTTCTAACCTACAAAGGCACTAACTTTCAATTGGGTTAAAGAAATTTGCAGAATTGCTAATAGGATTTTGATTGAAAATCCTCACAGTGAAATGTAACAGAAGTATAAAAAACACAGTAAAACTTTTACACAGTAAAAGAATGCAACATCATTCTGAATCGTAACTTCAGAAAGTTCTGTGGATGGAAAGGCTCTATTAAATAATATTATTTAATTGGTGAAACAATACTGTTCTATATGGGCTTTAACAAATACTTGTAAGGAGGACAGGGCAACAAATAACTGTTGTCCCTACATTTTGGTTGATGTTTAAATGAGAAGCAGCATCTTTCCAAAGAACCAGAGATGGAGTGATCATGCAGGAAATGGTTTCTTGGTAGGTACAGTGATTCTGAACTATTCAGAATATAAGTATTCTAAAATTCTGTTTAAAGTTTTAAAAATAATTATCATGTTGAATTGGCCTTGGAAGGAATCTAAAAGCCAATTTATTGGAGCAGTAGAAGAATCAAATATTCTACCAAGCTCATTTGAAACTCTCTGTGGTGGTTTCTGTTTCAGCCATTCCTGAGCTTTTTTTGAAGGCAGCACTACAACAAGCATCATGTAGTAATTATACATGTCTTCTGTGGTTCTAAATTGCCTGTATGTACTTGTGTACATATTAGAACCAAACTGTCATCATCATAATGCAGTAAAATTTTAATTTTCAAGACAAATCATAGTCTATGGAATGGAGTTGAAGGCTGTATGAAAAAATTGTCCATTGTATCTGAGGTCCATTAAACCAAGGTACCACTGAAATAATAAAATAGAGTTATAATGTTAATCCACACTGTGAAAAATAAAGTTCAACTCATACCATTTTATTTTTGTTTTTATAACCTTTTGGTTATTTCATCACGTTCTTCCTTGGCATAACTTGTATTAATGTTAAAAAATGTTCTTTTGAGCAAAGAAAGCAGAAATCATGGACTAGCTTTATAAAATATATCCTGTTGGATTATCTCATACTGACCCAACCCATCTTGTCTGCATATAACTGTAGGTTGTTTGTTCACATCCAATGTCTTACTGCTTAGAAATGTTGTAGAAGAACTTTCAATGCTTTTTCTGAGAACAATGAAAATGAGATACAGTTTGATTTCATCTGCCTATAGATGTTGTACAGTTTCAAACTTCCACAAACCCTGATCCTCCTCAGCTGTTTCTTTCATGTTTCATTGAACATAGAACTGTATATTGATTGTTTATACACTGAGACAAGCAAAAGCAACAAGTGCAGGTACTAGAAATGGTTATAAAATTAAGATTTTTCTTTGAAAACTCAATAGAAATTACACATTTTAGAAAGCAGTGGTTGGTTTGAATGATATTGTGGATAAATGATATGCTGTAATGTAATTTAGAAATACAAAACAACCTTTCATATTTATTTTTACATTTTGAGAGAAGATCTGTTAAGAAGAGTAAAATATGGAAAACATTATGCTTATTGTCTATGTTGTTTGTTAACTATACTGAGAGACTGAACTTGGTAGAGAACATCTTCATTGTGTAATTTACATTACACAGGAATTCTGCTTGTACATGTGTTTAAATTGTAGTGCAGTATGCAGGCATGCACACAAATCATAGAATGTAGGGGTCGGAAAGGACCTTGGAGATTACCTATTAAAACTTCTTAGCCAGTACAGGAATCCACTATTAAATATTCCTGATAGATAGTCATCCATAGTTTGTTTACACACCTCCAGAGGCAGGGAAGGCATGTCTCTTGAAGCATTGTTGAACGGCTAGTAGAGTTAGGATTTGTTCCTGATGTCTGATTAATATCTACTTTGTTGTCATTTAAACTAATTGTTACGTGGGCTCTCTTATGGAAGAACTTTGAACAATTTTGCCCATGTTCTTATACCCTGCAAGTCTGTGTTACTGAAGAAAACTATATTTAGCTGAAGATCTTCAAGGAACTAGAAGCATGTCTACCTTCAGTCATGGATCCCTAAAAGTTGGAACTCTGATTATTGATTGGTATTGCAGATCTTTTGCACTAATCACATGAAG
The DNA here is from genome assembly GCA_030867105.1 of Liasis olivaceus. NCBI lineage: Eukaryota > Metazoa > Chordata > Lepidosauria > Squamata > Pythonidae > Liasis > Liasis olivaceus. Next base: position 42,685,828 of record CM061352.1, read on the forward strand.
ATACACTTAGACATTGAATATGCTGGAACAAGGCTTATGTGCATGCTCTTTTTCCCATTATAGAGTTTAGCACTATGTATGTGCTATGTAAAGAGTTATAAAGTTCATTTGTATACATAATGCACATTGGATGAATGTGTATAGGATTTAACCATTAAACTTCTGCAAATATGCCACGTTTTATGATGCATAATCGTTCAAACTAAAGCCTGTTCTTATACTGTATATATTTGCATTATATAACAGAGTCTGGACAGACACTATTAAAATGTCAGGGTCCTAATATTCCTAATTGTTCAAATCAACAATTAATCAAATTTGTATTGTCGAAGGCTTTCACGGCTGGAATACGATGGCTGGTGTGGGTCTTCCGGGCTATGTGGCCGTGTTCTGGAAGTTTTGTTTCCTAATGTTTCGCCAGCATCTGTGACTGGCATCTTCAGAGGGCAGGAGCACAGACAGAAACAGTTCTCTCTGTGCCCAGGATGATGTGACCCTGTTGTGGGTATTTATAGAGATCAGCGAGGGTGCCTGAAGGGTGCGGGTGGGGTGGGAGGGGGGGTTAGCGAGTGGCTGCTTGTTTTGGTGTCAGAATATCTGTGTATCTTCCTGAGGGTTAGGCAGGGTTTTTTCTACTGAGTTGTTAACGAGTGGCTGCTGAGGGTGATTAGCATGTTCATTGCGTGAATTGTTCACACGTCCTGGTGGTTGAGCTGAGTTCGTTGACCTTTTGCAGGCTGTATTTTTCAGGATTGGTAGCCAGGTTTTGTTGATTTTTAGACTTTCCTCTTTTTTATTGAAACTGTGCTGGTGTTTGTGAATCTCAGTGGCTTCCCGGTATAGCCTGGTATAGTGGCTGTTGGTGTTGTCCAGTATCTCTGTGTTTTCAAATAGGATTTTGTGTCCAGTGTGCTTGAGAGCATGTTCAGCTACTGCAGATTTTTCTGGTTGCTGTAGTCTGCAGTGTCTTTCATGTTCTTTTATCCTGGTATGGATGCTGCGTTTTGTGGTCTCGATGTATACTTGTCTGCAGCTGCATGGCATGCAGTATACTCCTGCGGCGGTGAGGGGATTCCTTTTGTCTTTTGCTGATTTTAGCATTTGTTGTATTTTTCTGGTGGGTCTGAAGATTGTTTGGAAGTTGTGTTTTTCCATCAGTTTTCCCATGCGGTCCGTGACCCCTTTGATGTAGGGCAGAAATACTTTGTTGGTGGGTGGCTGTTTTTCTTCTTCAGTCGCATGTTGTTTTCTTGGTTTGATGTCTCTTTTATTTCGTTCTTGGATTAGCCATTCGCTTGTAGGACCCAATTAAGTTCAGAGTTTAGGAATTGTGTTTCGTAGATCCGATTGGCACGATCCATCAGGGTTTTGATAATGCCTCTTTTCTGACGTGGGTGGTGGTTGGAGTTTTTGTGTAGGTACCGGTCTGTGTGGGTGGGTTTTCTGTGAACTTTGTGTCCTAATTTGAGGTCTGGTTTGTGTATGACCAACATGTCTAGAAATGGAAGTTTGCCGTCCATTTCTTTTTCCATGGTGAATTGTATATTAGGGTGGATGCTGTTTAGGTGGTTCAGAAAGTTTCGTTAACCCACCCCCCACCACCCTTCAGGCACCCTCGCTGATCTCTATAAATACCCACAACAGGGTCACATCATCCTGGGCACAGAGAGAACTGCTCCTGTCCGTACTCCTGCCCTCTGAAGATGCTGGTCACAGATGCTGGCGAAACGTTAGGAAACAAAACTTCCAGAACATGGCCACACAGCCTGGAAGACCCACACCAGCCACCAATTAATCAAATTGTTTGGGGAACTTTGGCAAATTAAAAGAGTACCTTCCCAGTTCTCGATTGCTACTTCCTGGAATAGCATGGTAATAGAGAACAAGAATTTTGGAGGGAGGACCAAATCAGACTTTGCTAACCCCTCACTCCTGAAGCTGGCTTGAATGGAATTTGTACAATTCTACATTTAATAGAGATTGTGCACTTTCCATAGAATTAGATTTGTTTGTTGCTATTTATAATTTTTTCATCAATCTTTTTTTTTCCGTCTAAAATCTGAAATAATAACAGTCAAATGCCAGGTAATTTCCTGAAATTAGCTATTCTGGAAACTTTATAAGGTAACTTTACCTGCACCAGACAAGGACAACTTTAAACAAAAGTCTGCTGTCTTGGCAGTGCAAGAAACTCATGTGGCTGCCTATGGAAAATGCCAGTGTTTAAAAGCCTTGCTAGCTCATTTATGTCAACATTGATAGTCTATTCACTCTTCATGGTAACAGGTGGTTATTATGATTAAATGTAGAGTACAGCTTAGGCAAAATCTACTAAGAATAATTTCCCTTGTCATGAAATGACCCTGGTTATTGTTTCTATTACTTCCCTTAAGGGGTTTTCTTACAATAATTTTCATCTATTATGTAAAAGGATCTGTTTCGGGCCCTAGCCATATTGGAAAAATTATAGGTTTTATGGATTAGCATACAGTATGTAGCTCCAGTGAGTGGTATTTTTGCTGCAAATAGTTTTACTTTATGAAGACAAGGATTTTTTTTCCAGAAAATATAACATAAATAAAAAGGTTTAGAGTGGTTTTAAATAATGCTAGTGTAAAACTTACTTTAGTTTATTAATTTTTTATTTTTTTAACTTAAAAAACATAATTAACATTTTTTAAAACTTCAGTACTTTGTTGTAGTATATATAAAGTAAATAGTAATACAAATATGTTACTCTTATATAAATATTATATATTTTACAAAAGAAACCTAAACTGTTATATACTGAAGAGAAAAAAAGTAGATAAAAAAACTATACTAAACTACCTAGGAAATAGGGAGAAATACTTTTATAGGTATGTCTATGTTTGCTCCTCTATTTAATACATCATATGTTGAAGACAAACAGAATTTCTAAGGATAAATGTATGTGCCTGTCCTAAATGAAGTTGGTTCAAAAAACATTAGCTGGTGAAATGAGGAAGGGCTTATTTTATAAACCTCCAGCTATAGTAGATCTAAGTGAAAAAAATGTGGCTGAAATACAGGTTTGAAGAAATTATTTCAAAGGATTTCATTATTCTGTCTTCCCCCACTTTCCCCAAAGGCAGTCTCAAAATCAAGGTGTTCCCTTGCTGTCAGAACACCAGAGAACTTCAGAAGTATTTCTAACTTTGATGAAATTATTTTAACTGTTAATTGTACAGCAATTTTGTTAATTTGATTTATTATTAAGCTAATTTGCCTCTTGTGGACATCTTTTTACTCCTTGATTCTCTTATGATTTCCCCCTTTTTTAGTCTGTATGCTTTGGTCTGTAAAATCAGCTAAAAAAATGAAGATGTTTTCTGCTTGACAAGATAGCAGCAAGCACTTCAAACTAATCTGGGCTACAGATAAAGTTACCATACTGATGAGATTTTTACCTTGCTCAAGTTCTACAGAACAAAAGTGTAATTAAAACAGTGATTAAATAGGTTTCATCTGTCTCTGTAATTTCTTCATCCAGTTCCATGTGTGAATTTGATTCTAGAATTTATCAGATAGCTTTCTAATATTGCAAATTACTGATTGTGCCCACCAAAAATAAATTGAATGTAGGGGCTAAAATTGAATGAATGAGTGAATGAATACATAAATAAATACATCCCTTAACATTTTTCAGAACACCCACACACACACACATTCTTAAAAGTATAAATGATGGTTGTTTATTTTTACGTTGAAACAGGTAATAATGTATGTTCAAAATGCACAGCTATGAAATTAGGTAATTTTAATTTTATTTTCTAAGATAACATTCACTTTGCATAGTTTTTCCTGCACGTTTTTGTTAATTAGGTTTATGCAATCTGTGTTCAAAGCAAGTTGTCCTCAGTGTGCCCTAGAGCACTGATTATACCTATCCCCTCTTGTCCGCCTCCAGTAGTACCGTTGCAGTTGCCAGCTCCAAGTTCCAAGTCATTATGATATGCTGGTGCTCATTGCAGTTTATTGCAGAGACAGCATTGGATAAACTTACAAAAACTACAAACTGCAAGTGGAATTACTTTATGTAGAGTTGTGGCATAGGCCAAAACTCTCAACTAAGCCCACTGATAAGTACCTTCACCTCTTCCAACCAGAAACAACCATCTGATTCATTCATCTTTCTAGAGAAACTGTTGTTAGCTTTCTATTAATGCACAGTACAAGGGGCTGAAACCTGGAAGTGCTGTTTTTCATTAGGAGCATCCATCATCTCAAACAGCTTCCCCTTGGAGTTCTGACTTGCCTGCATTCTGCTGTCTCTCTTTGTATTATTGAAAACAGCTCTTCCAGTGCCTGGAGAGTGAGATTATGCTTTCTGTAATGTGGATTACAATTATATTTTACTTTTTGAATTATTTTTTGTTTTATTTTATCATAGCTATTTTTGTTAAATTATCGTGGACATCTTGATTATGCCCTTAAGAAAACTGCGTGGACTTGGCAACAAATTTTGAAGTGGTTTGACATTGCTCACTTCCTAAGGTTGAGAAAGAGCAACTGGCCCAAGATCATGACTTATGCAGGACTACAGCTTAGTTTTTCTGTTCCTAGTCCAACACCTTCCCCACTAGACAAACTGGCTCTCACTTTATCATAACAGAAGAGAATATATGCAGTTACAAAATTTATCACCTATCCTTTTGAAAAGAGAAAAAAAAATCTTGGGAATTGAAACTGATCTTCTTCAGGATATTTTAAACAGGCATGTATTAATTTTACATCTGTATATTATACTCCAATATATAAAAAGAAATATAGAACAACAACGTATTTTTAGCCTTCCAAATGTTTTTAAAAACTGAACAGTTTCAAAGAACTTGTGGCAATTAATATGCCCTAATTTTATTTATTATTATTATTATTGTTTGCTTTTTTGTTTTAGATGTTTTAGACTTTTTTTTTTTTAACCAAGGTCATGTTATTTAGATTGTTGCTGTTTCTATTTGTTGTGAACTCCAAAAATTCAGTTCACTGAGGTAGATACAAATGGATCAAACCAATCACCAACCAACTATGGTGACTTAATAGGTGTCCCTTGCTAAGCATTTTCTTTACATTAGGTGTTGGCAAACGTATTTGCCAAGGATGTACTTCCCAGATAAAAATAAATATAAAGTTGTCAGGATGCAACTATGATGAAGAGCATGCTTGAAGTGACTTCTGCATGGCAGCCATTCCATTCCGTGAACTACTTGAGTATGCCAGATTAAAGGACGGCCAACCAGGATTCATAGCCAGATCCTCAACTGTGGAAGCAGCCCAACCAGCTTTGCTTCAATCTGGAACTTACTAGCCTGACACAAATAAGAATAAAGTGGTGCACCACCCTACCACTATCTAACACATGAGGAAAATACGTAGCTGTAACATTTGTTTAATGTGAACAGGATGAAATCTGCATGACAGATGGAATATTTTAAGTGAAGAAAGCAAGCCACGTCATAGAAATTGTTGCTTCATTCTTTCTGCTATTTGTCCTTTTTTGTAAATTTTGTAATTGCATAAAGCCCATAACATATTTGTTTTTCATCAGGACAGAATAAAATACAAGAAAACTAGATTGCTATTAACTCCTGAAGCATTGCAAATATAATAGAAATCAGCCATTGATTTTAAAATTATGCACCTGATCTGTTTCCAGATCTGTTTTTTAAAATCATCATAAAATAGTCTTAGTTTTAAATTCTGAAGTTGAAAATCAATTTCCATGCAAGTTCCATGAATAGAAATATCACAAAAGTCTAAAAATACTGAAAAGGGAAACATTGTGTTTCAATGGAAAGAGAGAAATATGCTCTCTCCAAAATGTGTAAAAGCTGCTTGGTACTATGTTTACTACTAGCGAGAAGTGCTGCATGGGTACAACTAAGCCTGGTAATCTAGTATACAGTTTCTCAGTATTACGAAAACAGTGTTACGCAAAAGCCTTGATTCGGGGGGGGGGGGGCGGTCAGTATCCATGATCCCATCTGATGATCATGGTGCAGTCTATGTCTTTAATTTCTTTACCTTCTTTTCTGCACCTCACATGACACTGCTTACAATGAAAGGGTCTAGCTTCATGAGTATGTGATATACGTAGATGAGGTTGTCAGCAACATATAACAGATATTTCAATATTAAGTAACAGGTATGAGCTCTTTGAAGTTCCATTCATTCTGATAAAACTGACGTTTCCCTTTCATATGAAAAAATATTTTCCTACTTACCATTTCTGAAAAATATAGAACCTTCGTAGATAATATAAGGAAATTATTATATAAGTCTGCTGACTTAATTGTAATGAAAACATGCACTTTGATAAAAAAAAATATAGCTAACTGTAAGGAGCTGCTCTGACTCTTAAAATAAGCATAGTTTGTAAACTAACTAAGCTCTTGTTAAGTAGAAGCAGTTTCATTTGATACTTTTTTATCTCTCATTTAGTAGACAGTATGCTATTTGTAGTACTGGTTACAGTGTTACTCCTATGTTTACATAAATTAAAATTTCTCTGGTAATAATATGACAGTGATTGTAGTTCAATAGATTTGTGACTAGTGGTTAAGGCACCAGGCCAGAAAGCAGGAGACTTTCTAGGAGAAAGTTCTAGTCCTGCCTTAGGCATGAAAGCCGGCTGGGTGACTTTGGGCCAGTCACTCTCTCTCAGGCCAACTCACTTCACAGGGTTCTTGTTGTGAAGATGAAGGAGTATTAGGTATTAGGTACTATACAATATATATAAATTGAGTTATTTATAAAAATGAAAATAAGAAAGTTGGAATTTAAAAAATCTAAAAAAAAGGCTAAATCTAAAATTAGCCAACTACACAATGATTTTCAAAAGATTATTCTTAGGATGACTTTTAAAAATGAATGCTTAGAATTTAATCTGTTATATTAAATAACTACTACAAAATTGTCTTGTATTTTATCCAGATTATGATGATGATAATTTAAATTTAGAGGCTGCCCAACACTAAATGACTCTGGGAAGCTGACAATTAAAATAGAGATTGTACTGTACTTTTGTTTTGAAATTTTGATATAGCACATTTTTGCAGTGTTTGCGGTGTTTTCTGTAATCACAAAGAATCAAATACTGCTGTGATAAACTACACAAAGAAATGCTGGTTCATATGACAGATACCATATTGCTCATGATTGCATAAAAATTAATTAGTAGATTTTTTAAAAATTAAATTATTAACAAAATAGGAAATGCCTGTAGAATGCTTACCATTAAATTGAGGGGCAATGTTAGTTATTTGGCATGAATAGCTTAATGCAAATATGTCCTGGCAATCTCTTAATCACATCTATAGCATGACATTTTTACTGTAAATTGCTGCTGGCAGTTTTGTGATTGATGCAGGTAGAAATACAATTCATAAATATATTTATCATTGATTGCATTTCTTTGATAACTGTTATACAAGGTTCTTTAGTAGCAGCGTATGTCCAGCCCCCTCTGATGTAGCATCTATATAGTATCTTCTACATTAAAGCCATATGAGTCATCAGTTCTTACACTGGTCTGTTACCCTTATTTGCTTCTGTGTCTTACAAAAACTGTTAGCAATACTGTATTGCCATTCTAGAAATATCCTTATATATTTTATTATCCTCTCTCCATATTTAACTAGGCCAGGGGTGCCTAATTTCCATTATTTAGAGGGCTGTACTAGACTTTGCATGCCTGTTCTTGGCAATGAGGTTCCCCTGGAGTCTTTGTGGCTTCCATCCTGTTGGAATTCCAGAAAGCTTAAAACCTTTCCTGTTTTTCCAGGCCTTGGGCTGAGGTAGTTGGGTGGGAGGGATGCTCTGTTGGATATGTTGGGTGTGTGGGTGCTGTTGGCAGATCTCCAACTTGTTCTCTTTTTGTCTTGTTTTGTTTTATTGGAGCTGCTCAGAGTCAGTTTGGAGTATTTTTGAAAACAAATCTGAAGTGCTACACAATCCTATTAACTAATTATATAATATATAGTAGTTAGTCCTTCTCAAAAGTTAAAAAAAAGTCAAAACAATAATTGCAACAAAATATATTTGCCAGCGTAAAACCACTATAGTAGCAGAGCATAAAAAGTAACACATTACAAACCTGAGATTTTCAGTTTTTAAAATGAAAATTTAAAATGTGTGTGAATTTACCTGGCATTAAGAAAACCAAAATGTGCATCATTCAAGCTTTTAGAGGATAGATGAATGATAGTGACAGAACCTTTGGATTTTAGGTAGATGTATTTGAGTGAAGGCAGGTAATCAGTCTCTTGTATGTTTTAAAGTTTAAGACCAGTAAATTAAATTCTGTCCAATAATTGACTGGATGCAGCTACAGAGTTTTTGTGAAATATGTTAGGAATGCCCAGTTCCTAATTTGGATTAAGAACAGTTTTTATTAGAGTAGTTTGAACAGCAGTCCCATATACATTGAATAACAACTGCCTAGTGGAGCTTACAAAAGCACAGGTAACTTGGCTCAACTGTCTTCAGTTATGGTCTCTGTTGGTACAACAGCCAAATGGGGATACAAGATACTTCACAGAGAAAGACCTCTTGAGACTTTGGTAATAACATGGGATCAGTAAATGTCTCAGATTGCATACCAGATCTTTCAGTGAGAGTATAACCTCTTTCAGAATTGGTTGAGCAACATTCATTTTATGTTCCCTCAGATACTAAAAACACTCAGCTCATTACTGTCTAATGTGTCACTTAAGCGTTATGCTTTAATCACCAAATATGTAGAGTAGAAATCATCATCAAACTGACAGATGTGTGGAAATGTATGCCCTATTAAAATATATTATTGATGGTGTTTCATTTTTGTTCTGGTTTATTAATTAAACTTGCATGTCAGATTGGCTGGTAATTACTGCGTTCAAGAGCTAAAAAGGTACATTCCTTTTCTATATCTGGGCAGCGACTCCTGTATGATCCCTGCAACGTGACTTTGTCTTTAACATTTCATTTCCTATGTAATAAAAATAGCTTATGTCATTTTGTTTGTTTTTTAAGCCCATAATGTCTTGCTTGGCACTAATGATTTTTTTCCAAATGCTCATTCTTTGAGAGAGATGTTTCCAAATGAAATGTTAGGAGGGAGACCATCATAGTCTTTTTCTCCTTCAGACGTAATCTGGAAATTTCTCTCATTGGTTGGGTTGGCTCAGGATTCAGCTATGTTGTATTTAGTATATGTGTCACATTGCAGAGAGTTTAGATTTCATATCATGGCTTCCTTTTTCTCAGGTTTCTCCCATTCCGCCTTTACGTTTGGAATAGAGAGTCATATTAGCCAATCCAACATCAATGGAACACTAGTGCCACCTGCTGCCCTTATCTCTATACTTCAGAAAGGCCTACAGTACGTGGAAGCAGAGATAAGCATCAATGAGGCAAGTATCACCCCTTCCTTAGGTGGAAAATGCTTAGATCTTGATCAACCTAAGGAAGCTTGCTTGGGTTGGTGCTAATTTTGAAGGACAGAAGAACAAGAAACAGATCTGAGTTATTTGTTACCATTGGTTTTAATTAAAATGGAAGTGCCTGTTTTTCTCACTGGTGAAAGTCCCAGTGTCTCTTTTTTTATTCTGTGCCTTTGAAAAATGGAATAGTTTTCATATTTAATCAAGTAGACTGCTTTTAATTTCCAGTGTAACTTGGAAGTGCGAATAAAATATGTTACATAATTTTAATTTTTCTAAAGTGCTTTGATACATTGCAGTTTTGAATTGAGGATCATACTGAATTAGATGCCTTCCAGTTGCTTTGGAGAAATTCTAAGCTGATTTGGAAATTTGGTGGACTTTCAAACAATCACAAACATTATTGCAACAGTTCTTTTATATATAAACAAAGCTAAAAAGGGATTAAGTGGGGTATTCAGCTCTCTGATACTGATGTAAGTGGCCCATGAGTTTTACTACCTCCCAAAACACACTTATCAGAGCATGTGGAACAGTGTTGCTCTGTTATTTGCTTCACTCTTTTATTAGAATTTATTCAGTTTGCCTGGGAGTGGGAGAGAGAGGGAGAAAAATAAAATAAAATCAGATTTATTCTGCTACTCTTTTTTCTGTGGTTTATTCTTTATTGTGTTTTCCTCTACTTTTTTCCATGTTTATATTTTTTTATTGTTTTCCTCCCTCATCTCTTAATCTACTTGTCTGATTAGGTCCCTTTCATGTTCTTCCCAAAATAATCAAACAGAACAAAATCTGTTCTTTACTCATCTGCCTCTGTCTGGTCTTGTACTGAACGAGTATGTTTGTTTATAGCCTATTGGCATATGTAGTAGCGATAATGCACACTGCTAAGCCTTAAAAACACAATTGTTGCCCAAGCAGCTCATAATGTGCCATCCTGGAAATAATCTTGTCAATAAGCCATGCCAACAAGCCTGACAATCCTGAAAAGCAAGTGGTCAGAGCATGGTAGATTGTTCAAGTTTAAATATTTTTTGCAAGGCTTTATTTTTAATCTTATTATTTCTTAATTGGAATAAGACAGTTTCTATAATAAACAATTGAAAGATGCTGTGTTAGACTTCCTTCACTCCAGTATCTCTTAAAAGAGATATTTTGAATATTTTGAACATTTACTGAATGAAATCCTTAATACTCCCAAGCAGAAACTTTGTAGTATTAATGTCTTCTAAAGCAAGGTTTTTCAAACTGGCTTCCGCAGAACTTGTATGGATTCCATAGGACAAATAGGAAAAAGCGTCTCTATAAGCCTTAAACCTAAGGTTTTTTTCTCCCTTGGACAGAGGTTCTTCCCCACCCCAAGTGACTGAGGTACAGTGGAAAGGGTGGGGTTTGTCAGCTGTCACTCAGAAGCTCTACCCCTCTCGATCAGACGTTCTGGGAATTTTTTGAAAAAACAGGTTGCCTTTTGAAAAAAAATTGAAAACCTCTGCTGTAAAGTGTATAAAATTCTTACTGTTTTCATTCCATTCTTCCAAAAAATGAATAAATGAAATTTTGGTGCTTTCCTATTGTAATCTAAATTGAATTTTACTAGATCAAGTTTCAAATTATTTCAAATCTAATGTCTGAATTCTGTTTTAATAAATTTGAATAGACTTGCCACCTGAACGACTGAATTCAGATCTGATCTTGGCTGATTCACATGCCCCTACATTTTACATTTAATATGAATGCATTGAAAAGCTTTTGCTTCCTTATATTGTTGCCACATCAAAAACTGTTCAGAATTAACAACAGAGTTGCTGGTAGTCAGGTGGCATATAAATTTAATAAATTATTAGGTTGGTTGCACAGTCAGCCAGATGTTTAGACTGGATTTGGCATTTTTGTCTACATATCGAGTCCTTCCCAAGGACCTGGGATAGGCAGATGTTGTTGTTTAATAATATTAAAGGTATCGTCACAAGATATAAGCTGTTCCAAGTAAATCTGCCTTTTGCAATTGACTTATGGTGATTTTGTCATTGCCGTTGGTGTTCAAGTGGTGCTCCAGATGTTTTGGGATTGCACCCAAGGAGCCTATTACTATTGGTACTATCTTTGCTTTCTTTTCCCACAGTCATTCTACTTCTGTTTGCAGTTCTTTATATTTTGTGATTTTCTCTAGTTCTTTCTCTTCTATTCTGTTGCCTGCAGACATTGCAGTGTCCACCATCCCAACTTTTTTATCTGTCTTATCAACAGTTGTTAAGTCTGGGGTATTGTGTAGCAGGTGCTTGTCTGTTTGAATTCTAAAGTCACAGAGCACTTTAGCTTCTTCATTTTCTATTGTTTTGTCTATTTTGTGGTCCCACCAGTTCTTGCTTGCAGGCAAGTGGTATTTCTTGCAGATATTCCAATGTACCATTGCTGTACTTTGTCATGCTGTTGTTTCTAATCAAGCTGTGCAATCTTGCAGCAGCTAACTAGGTGATCCACCACTATTTCTTTAGTTTCTTTGCAGAGATGGCATTTGCTGTCTGTTGCTGTCTTCTCAATTCTGGCTTCATTTGCATTTGTTCTTAAGGCTTGGTCTTCTGAAACCAGAATTAACCCCTCTGTCTCTTTCTTGAACTGTCCTGCTCTTAGCCATTGCCAGGTCTTCTTGTTACCTGCTTTGCCTGCTAGTTTTTTAATGTCTTGACCATGTAATACTTTGCCTTGCCATGTCTCTTTTCTATTCTTAATTTGGTCTTTCTTATAGGCCAGTTTGGTTTCTTTGGTATTCAGTAAGCCTTCATGGTGTACTAACTTCAGTGCATCTTCTTCACTGTCCTTCAGATATTGTTCCAATGCCCTTTTTTCTTCTTCAATTCTCTGGTGTATTTGTAACATTCCACACCCACCTATGCTTTAAAATAATAATAATAATAATAATAATAATAATAATAGTGATGATGATGATGATGATGATGATGATGATGATAATTCCCCGTTCTAAGAATGTAAATTCTTATTGTTATCACTTTCATAGATAAAAATCTATTCAAACTGTAATATACTGGGTTATACTGGCTGGGTAAAACTGAATCAAATATTATAAATTGATTTATCTCTCCCTGAACTCACTTATTTTAGATAGCTATGTTTGTAATGCTCACATTCTACATTTAGCATGGCTCTTGGAGGAAGTTTTGATACCAGCTATTTATTTAGATTGCAAAGAAAAGTTTGCATGTAATAATCCGACTATTCACAATGGACTTCTGGTATTGTTTGACTTCTGGAGTTAGCTGTGCTAAACAGAAATCATTGTTAAGAAGTATTTCTTGCCAAGGTTCATTTATTTGAAACCATTATTTTGTACTGCACTTAGAAGATAATTCATTTTCTTTCAATGTCATGTATTTGGCTTGGTTTTACTTGCACTATGTTACATAAACTATCATAAATAAATTACTGTATTGTCAGTAGAAAAATATTTAAATAGAAGATTATACCTATTAAAATATCTGAGTGTTTAAGGCATGTGATGTTGCATATGCTGGTTGCTTTGCTAATCATAATCAAATGTGATAGGATAATTAAAAATAATAATATTGTCAGGTCAAGGTCAGAGCTAGGGTGGAACGGGCATTCCAAAGTCTTTGTTGGATAAATTCTGATTGTTCTTAGTTTTCCAAGCCTTGAAAAGGGTGACTTAAGATTGTATTGATGTTCTTCATTCATCTCCAGAGTAAATTCAAAGACAGGAAACCACAGGATGCTATTTTCTGAAGGAATCACTACAGAACCACAACAGTTAAATAAAAAGTATGATATGTTTAAATCATCAAGTTATATTAAACACTGGACAGATTTTATTAACAGTTGAAGGAAAGTATCTGGCACAGATAATTATCTCAGTAATTCTACATTAATTGGCCAGAGAGTAAGGCCATTCTTTAACTTCCTTATGAAAAATTGGATAAAATTGCCTTATGTCTTCACTATAAATGAACCAAATATGTGAAAACAAATACATGGGAAGACAAGCTATAGGCTTCTTGAGATCTTCCTGTAGGTGTGGCCCTGAAACAATGTGATACTCTTTATTGATATTCTGTACTTTCAGAATTAATTGGTACAGGGATTTGGGGCCAGAAGGATATTCTCCCATCACTAAATTTCTTAGATTCCCTAGAAATGAGAAATTGCAGGTATTCAGATTAGTTAAATTAGATAAAAGATAAAGATAGTTTAGTTTCAAGCTCAAATCCTGGTGACTGTATTCATGCATTTTTCTTGGATTGCTATTGCTGTCTTCCAAGCATTCTTTTAAATTTCTCAATCTATCTAATAGTTTTGGAATTTCCAAGTGGTTCCCCACTCAAATACTAACAATAATTGTCTCTGCTTAGCTTCTAAAATTAACCAAAATAAACTAGGTGCTGCCACTTGCAGAAACCCATTTAGCTAAATTAACCTTCATCCTAAGCAAACATAAGTCATTAAATTGGATTTGCTTTCAATAAACACACTTAGAACATAGAATGGATCTGAATTATTCTTATAAAAATAGGCATTTTAATTATATATTTTTACTTTTTTTAATCTTTCAAGCATTTCGTTTATTGTAGATTTAAATGATGCTTTCCCAAATTATAGTTTTTTACTTCTTTATTTAGCAACTGTCATCTAGTCCAAAGTGCAGCTTTGCTTGTTGGAATTAGCATGGTAAGTTCATGAACATGCTAAGTTCAGGGCTGCTTATTTAGCAGTAGTGAAATTGTTTAAGTTTTAGTTATTTTTATCCTAACCTAGATTTTTATATCAGTCTCCTACAAGAAAACCGCCTCGACTAGAATTATTAGTAATAGATAAAGCCTTTTGCTTTCTGTCATCCAATCAGCCCTAACCTGTTTAGAGTTTAATAGTTAATGACAATTCCTTAAATTATTAAACAAAAATACAGAAATGAAGACATTGCATAAAATTCAAGACTCCTTCCTAAAATATTCCCACTTATCATACATCTTTACAAGATTCACATCAAATTGAAATCAAGTGTTTTCTAGTGGGTTCTTAATTTTTAATGAACTATATAAAACCAATTTGAAGATCCTATATTTTATGCTCTACGTCCACAAATGTTTCCATTAAGATAATTTCTAATTTATAATATGAAAGATACAACATAAGGATACAAGAACGAAATAGAAAAGAAAGAAAAGGAAAGGAAAGGAAAAGGAAAAGGCTTTTGGTCGTCTAAACAGCAGTTACAAATACATTTATATTTTACCCTCAAACTTTAAGGTTACAACTTAATTTCCTTCTTTCCAAAGTCTAACCTTTCTAATCATCAAACCCATAAATCTCAAGTTCATTTTTTTCTTTTTTCAGCAAAAAGTCCATAAGGAGTTTCCAGTCACTAATAAATGTAGTTATTGTCCTTTCTCTGATTAAACAAGTCAATTTTGCTATCTCTGCTAATTCTGTCATTTTCATCAGCCATTCCCTGTTGTGGATATTTCAAAGTCTTTCCATTTTTGTGCATATAATAGTCTCGCCGCAGTTATCGTATATAAAGACAAACTTCCATAATTATTTTCTAATTGTCTATCCACTAGTCCCAACAAGAAGAGTTCTGGTTTCAACTGAATATTAATCTTTAAAATTCTTTGTATCACTGTATGTATTTAAACCCAAAATTTTCTGGCTTTTTTTGCAAGTCTACCAGACAAAATTAGGTCTTATTTATTTCTGAAAAGACTGCTCTCCAAACTGTTGGATATTTGAGTAATTCAACCAAATATGTTGGTATGTTCCATCATTGCAACATTTTTTTCTGCATTTCTGAGATGTGTTTTTTGAAAATTTTGCTAGTAAATTGGGGTATAATACCAGTGAAACATTCATATCAATTAATTTTCTCAATTCTGTTAAGAACATACCTTAATAATTTCTGATTCCACAAAGAATTCAATTTTTTATTTTCAAAAATTAAATCAAGATTCTATTCTTGATATCTAAGGAATGTTATCCTTAGATTACTGTATATTAAGCCTTGGTATATTACATATAGCATGAAAAGTAACCCATTACACCATCAAACAGGACAAACATTATTATAGTCCTTACTGAGACATGGAAAGACTTTATACTTTTCATCAACCAAAAAAACGTTGGTAAACTCTACTTGTCACTCTCAGATAATAGAAGTTATGTGTACTTTATAAAAAATCCAAAAGTTGGTAGGTAATAGTTTATATTAGAAATATTTATAATTATAAGTAATATTTTAAACTAGATGTTCTTAATGGATGAACATTTTTGTATTAGATGCTGTGAAGCCATTTCATTATATTCTGTTTTTAAATAAAGAAAATGATCCTGTTCTTGGTTACTCTAAACTCTGAGTTTGCCTAAGAGGGATTTTGTAAAATCTCTTCTTGCCTTTTTAAATATATTCCCTTATTAAATAACATATTTAATTCTCTGATTAAATAATATATTTAATATTTCTTGAGTAAAATAAAGGCTATTTTTAAAGTTATTCCAAAGTATAATGATGTGCAGATGCCTAATTCAGTTCCAAACAGCTGTCTCTTAATAAATCCATATAAATTCAAATTAATGTAATTATGTTTTATGGAGTTTACTAGTTGATAATATAAATATATGAGTTCCTTGGTTAAATAATAAAATAGGCATATAATTTGAAATAGCCACACAATTTCTCCTTGGTTTTAGGATGACAACTATTCTAGATTCAAACCAAGAATGACAAATTATTCCCCTTTTTAAAATAGAAATATAGAAATTATGTAAAATATAGAACTATAGAAATTCCCCTTTTTAAAATAGAAATATAGAAATTATATACGATATTAATTGTATGTTAAATGTCTTATGAAACACACTGGAAAACTCATTGGGAACCAGGGTTTTGTTTGCTTTAAGCCTTTTGCTAATATTCTCAAGTTCCATCAATGATTCATATAATTCCTGTGTTGCTCAGAAATAACAAATTATGTTAATAAATCAAATTAATGGTTTTTATTGAGATGCCCTGCACTTAGAAGGGATTTTAATTCTTCCTTCTCTAACTGGGAGCTGTACTGCAAAGCTTAGAAAGGACCCCACAACTGAAAAGGAGGCAGAGGAAAAACTGAAATATTTATATTATAACATAATATACAATTAACCATAAAATAAACTATCAACAAGCTGCATGTAAGGAGTAAACAGTAAAATGTAGTATTGGCTAGAAATGTTGGTGGGAGCAACTTATTTATTTATTGCATTTTAATCTACTCAATTATATACAAGAATTTAACAATATAGTTTGCTGTTATAAACTGCAGATGTATGTGAGCTTTTAAAAGGATTAGAGGAATTCATGGAGGCTTAAGCTATAAATATCTATTAAGCCTCAATACAGTGTTTCTTCAAGACTGAGAGTAACATGATTTTGAATACTAATTACTGTTAAAAAGTAGAATAGAGTTACATTACGTTCTAATAGACCACATAGCTATCTGGGGTTTTGTTTCAATTTTAAATTTTATTAAGTTTTCCACAAAAGTTAAAATACAGAAAAAATTTTTAAAAGGCAGGGGGAGAAAAGAATAAAAAAGCGGGGGGGGGGAAGGAACACAAGAAAAAAAGAGTAGCTTCTGACTTTCCTTGGTACAGGTATAGATAGAGAATGTATTCACCTCTTACTCTAATATCTAAAAATTTACATAGTAAAAAATAGTTTTTAATCTAATATTCAGAAGGATTCCTAAAAATTGCATATAATTGCATATATGAATAATGCATATAATTTGTACAAGATATTTCTATAACATCAATCAGCAAATCCCAAAGTCAAGATTGGATTTTTTTGAGAATCAAGCAAAAAGTCTAAGAGTGGTTTCCAATTAGAGACAAGTTAGACAATGCCCTGTCTTTGAGCAAAGCAGTAAGTTTCACCATCTCAGCCAGTTCCATTAATTTCAATGTCCATTCTTCAGCAGTAGGTATTTGTATATCTTTCCATTTTTGTGCATATAGAAGTCTCGCTGCAGTTATCATATAAAAAAATTAATTCCCATGTTGTCTTTCCATTTGTTTACCTATCATACTTAAAAGAAAAGTCTCTGATTTCAATTGCAAATCTATTGTCAAAATCTTTTGAATCAAAGTGCATATCATATTCCAATATTTCTTAGCTTTTTCGCAAGTCTACCATAAGTGATAGAATGTACCTTCACATTGATTACTTTTCCAACAGACATTTGAGATACCTTTATACATCTTTGACATTTATCTGGTGTCAAATACCAATGGTACATCATTTTATAAAAAATGTCTTTTAGCCTATAATTAAGAGTAAATTTTAACCCTTTGTTCCACATATTTTCCCACTGGTCTAACATATTATATCCAAAGTTTTTGGCCCATTTAACCATACAGTCTTTAACATATTCATCTTCCAAATTCATCTTTAACAAAAATTTATACATTTTAGCAATAAGACATTCATCATTAGTACACAAACATGTACAAATGCAGTTTTCTCAGTGGTAAATTCATAATTTTTGTAGTTTAAATCTTTCCAGCAATTGCGCATATGTAAACCATTGGGGAACAAAACCTTCTAATTCTAGTTCTTCTCTCCTCTTCAGGTTAGGTTCTCCTTCAGAAAACAATAAGAGAGTTGCATATGTCAGCCATGGTTGCTTAACCATCATTTCTCTTCTGTCGAAAGCTTCTTGAGGTGACAACCACAGAGGAATTTTTGGAGACAGTCTTACCTTATATTTGTTCCAAATTCTCAGTATAGAACATCTAATAAAATGATTCTTAAAATCAATGTTAGCTTTGACTTTATCATACCATAAATATCCATGCCATCCAAATCTTAACTCATGTCCTTCTAATTCCAATAGCCTCTTGTTTTGTAAAGTCATCCATTCTTTCATCCATATGAGACAATAAGCATCAAAGTATAACTTTAAATCTGGAAGACCTAATCCACCACATAGCTATCTGGTTGATCTGATGTTGGACTAGAAATACTTTTGCTGATCTAGAAAGGGATTTTCTTATGTTATTGTTTGATCTTCATTAGAATAAAGAAATGGAATGAATTTTCTGAACCTTCCAAAATGCAACCTTTGTAAAATCAAGATTCTGGATCAAAAGATTTTGAATCAAGTCTTACTTTTGTTAATATAATTTTATGTGATACTCTGAGCAATATCTTCTGAGGATAACTTTGAATATTTGTCTCTTGTTCCTATGTGTCTGTCAGTTTCTCTTTCATAAATTATTTTCTTGTTAATCATTCAAACCTTTTGTTCATGGCTGTGTAGTAGTTGAGCAAGTTAGTGATGAAAATTCTATAGATTCAATTATAGAACATGATTGCAGATTACCTGATAACTGTATTCTGTTTAGCTTTATTTATCAGGAAAGGCCTGGCTTAATTCTTTTTCTTTTCCTCTCTCCTCCCTAGGATGGTACAGTGTTTGATGGCAGACCTATAGAGTCACTATCGTTGATAGATGCAGTAATGCCTGATGTAGTACAGACCCGGCAGCAGGCTTTCAGGGAGAAATTAGCACAGCAGCAAGCTAGTGCAGCAACAGCTATAGCTACAGCCGCAACAGCAACAGCAGTCACAACTACTACAACAGCCACAGCAACTACTACTGCTGTCCCACAGCAAAATACACCAAAGACTGGAGAAGCCACTGTGAATGGAGAGGAGAATGGGGCACATGCAATAAGTAAGTTAAACTATGTTTTCTAATGGGTATGGTTACATCAAATACAAATTTATGCAACAGAGCTGTAATTTGTAATTAACATTAACATTGTAATTAATAAAATTAAATTTTATTAATTTGTAATAGAAAAAGAAAAAGAAACGTCCAATTTCTGTTGCTGAAGAGAGGCATGAATGACTGTTTCCTGAATTTCTGAGGCTCAGGGATAATGGGAAAATAACATTGGATGGTCCCATATTTGCACATTGTTTCCTTGAACAAAATATGGTGATAAATGTGATTTTCCCCAAGTCCCAGCCTCATTTCTGTACTATTTCCAAATCTCCACTTTCTTTTTAGGATTAAGGCTCCTATTGTGAAATATCCCAATTTAATAACAAATGTTCCATATGTAAATAGCATTTGACAGTCAAACATATAATGTCTTTCCCTACAGCATCCTTTGCAATTAGCAGCACAATTTTGAATGCATTAATGAGAACAAAAATCAACTAACCTAAAAAGTATAAATCTCATCCTATTAGCAATTATATTGGTTCCTACATGGTGAGAAATGACTTGCTTAAAACTTGTTCTTAAATGCAGCATGTTAAGTTTTACTATTTTACTAATGTGACTAAAGAATATTTATACAGATAGTCTCCTACTTATGAACTTTTGAGTTGCGAACTTTTGCTGATACAAATAAGATGATCCTGGAAGTTGGGAGAAGGAGGGAAAGGGTTAGTTACCAGTGCACTGCAAACTAACCCTTTCCCACCTTCTCCCATCTTCCAGGAGGTTGGAGGTTTCTGTTGGAGTTGGAGTTCCTGAAAAGGGTTAGTTTACACAGCATGTTCTGTCACTGGGTGAGGCAGGAGAGGCAGTGGTGGCTCCCTGGGTGAAGGGACAAGCTGGTGGGGCATGGCACACTCTGTTGCCAGGTGAGGCAGGAGAGGCGGTGTTGGCTCCCTGGGCAAAGGGTTGAGACGGTGGTGCGTGGCTATCACTCCTTGCATTGGCAACAGAAGACAGAGGTCCTCTGC
This sequence comes from Liasis olivaceus, assembly GCA_030867105.1. NCBI lineage: Eukaryota > Metazoa > Chordata > Lepidosauria > Squamata > Pythonidae > Liasis > Liasis olivaceus. Next base: position 42,706,036 of record CM061352.1, read on the forward strand.
CCACACCACTGCCTTGCCTCTTGCCTCCTCCTCTTTTTTTACTTTTTACTTGGTTGGACTTATGAACAAAACGGACTTTTGAACAGCTTCTTGGAATGTAACCTGTTCGTAAGTAGGGGACTGTCTGTATTTATGCAACCACCATCAGCTAATTACACTAGGTGCACAATATCTGAATTCAGTGGTAGTTACTCTGCATTATCTAAAAATAATAATTGAGAAAAGGAAAAGTGAGTAATGATAATGTGATGCTGATTTTTTTTTTAAATCCTCTTCCTCAAGATGGCATGGTCATTTTTCATGGTCAGAAGTTAAGTTCTGTGGAAGCCTGCCTTCCATGCGTAGGTTTCTTTGAACTCTAGACATTCTAAGATTTTTCTCAGCTCCAAGACCAAAAGCACAGACACTTTGCCCTCACCTTAGCCTTAAATGTTACTTGATGCCTTTTCACTATTCTGTTTTCTGTTCAGGTTACTACAAGGTTATTACCAAATAAGCATGCCGAAAATGTATTGGCATGTTTAAGTACCGCAGGTTCTTGTCCTCATATACTGAGAATAGAAAGTTGGCTTAAAGTGCTTCGATGTCAGTGGATAATGGTCTTGTCCTCTTGAGAAAAATTTAACATTTCCAGTTAATATTTTATGATTAATCCAATTTTCCTATTAGTGTTGTTACTTTTGTTTGAATTTCATTGCCACTGTTATCACTGTGCCTAGTATTATTTTACATAAGATTTATGTATGTTTTGCAGATAATCACTCAAAACCAATGGAAATTGATGGGGATGTTGAAATTCCTTCTAATAAAGCAACAGTTCTTCGGGGTCATGAATCAGAAGTGTTCATCTGTGCCTGGAATCCTGTCAGTGATCTACTAGCATCAGGGTAAATTAAGGATTAGAACAAATGTGAACTTTTGTTTTTTACTGCTTTCATATGTGCCCTTCTGAGACAGAGAATATATATTACTGGTTCTGTAATTTGATGGCCAGTGTTCATATACAAAACATTAAAAACTGGTTTATATTAGGTCAGGTATTTTTCATTCTTGCCCAGCTCTAACAACAACAGTCAATAGAATTTGGCAGATAGTCTTCCTTCTTGGAAGGAAGGCATGTGCCCATACGAAGGAGTGGATGTTCTACTAATATCTAATAATATTTTTTCAAAACAATATTTTTTTGAGGGGGGGAACCTTTCTCTGTGCATAATGTATGTACTCATTCTTTTTAGATCTGGTGATTCCACTGCCAGAATATGGAATCTTAATGAAAACAGCAATGGTAGTTCCACACAACTAGTTTTGAGGCACTGCATAAGAGAAGGAGGGCATGATGTCCCCAGCAATAAAGATGTAACATCACTGGACTGGAATGTAAGTTGACAGATAAAACTCTTGTAGGTTGTGTATAAAATATAGTTTTATTATATTATTTTATTATATTATATTGGCTTGTATATATAAAGCTGTTCCAATTTTTCCTTACAAGCCTGATAGTATTTTACATTAGCACAAGTATAGGCAAGCTGGTGCCTTCTAGGTGTTTTGGAGAATGGTTCAATAGTTCCCACTAGCATCATCAGTGATCTTAAACATGCATGCTAATAGTCTCCTTATAATCAGAATCAGGCTAGTGTGCTTCTGGAACAAACTCAAACTTCACAATATTTTCCGCAGGAACGGTTTATTTTGGGAATATTGTAGATGGAAACCATTCATTTATATATTCAAAAATAAATACATATGTAATATTAAAATTCATATAAGTAGTAAATCAAATAATATATTTCTAAAGATCCAGAAGGAATCTATCCTGTAGTCTTGTATTTTTCAGTGTTATAATGTTTGGAATTTGTAGTTTAGAAAAAAGTGAGTAAGAAAATACATAAAAAAGAAATACTTTCATTTGGTCAATGACCAGCAAATAGAAAGATAAAATTAAACTACAATAAAGCATCCACGTGAATGTTAACAAAGTAAATAATATTATGAACATTACATGCATAAAATTTGTGAAACAAACCTATAACCTATTATTCTATGAAAATAAAAAGCAAATATTCAGTTATTCTGGAGTATTAAAATTTACACTTATACTAAGATACAAAAAATACAGCGTATCTAGTAGGTATGAAATACAAGAGCACAGATTTTATGCTCTTGCAGACAATTAAGCAGTTATCCCTTTTCAGTATTTGCAGGCAATGTAGCAGTATTTAGAGATTTTCAAGGCAACAGTAAAATTTGATCAGATGGTCAATACCAAAAGAATGAATTTTTTCATGTGAAGAAATTAATTTTTCCAGATTTTGGCTTTCACTTACTACATTATCATATTGCCTATTATAGTTATAAACATTTTGATCCATCAACTCTTGTTGAGGAAAGGGAGTTCATAAAGTTCTTATTAGGAATATTGGGAGGAAGAGGGAGGGAGACCCTGAATATGTTGAGATAAAATTTGGAGAGTAAACCCTCTCAGTTCAGCTAAAAGACCTCATTAAAATAATTATGTATTAGCTAAGTTATTCTGATAACAGGCTTGTTTCCACGGAGTTGTCAAACGTAGCTTGTTAATTTTTGGCATAACCTGGTAATGATATTTACTCTTTGTTATGAAAGCATTTGCTTTTGCTTATTGAAAGACAGACTTTAATTACTGGATTATAACTGACTTGTGCCTCATGTAAAAAATCTACTCATTCCTTTTATGCACATTACAGAGTGATGGAACACTCTTGGCTACAGGATCATATGATGGCTTCGCAAGAATATGGACAGAAGATGGTAAGACCGAACAAATGACATTTTCCAGATTATTAGATTTTTTGTGATCCTAAATTTGTTTCTTTTCTCAAATTATTTAAAACATTAACTTTATTTTTTAATTCATCACAGGAAATCTTGCAAGCACCTTAGGGCAACATAAAGGGCCCATCTTTGCTCTGAAGTGGAACAAAAAGGGAAATTACATTTTAAGTGCAGGTGTTGATAAAGTGAGTGTTGAATTCTATAACTTGCAAGTAGCAATTATCTAATTATCTGGTAGTTTTTGCATGCTTCTGTTTCAGTTCTTGAAACAGTTGCTATTAGGAATTAAGTGGTATTTCTGTTTATTCATCTGAGGGATATTTTCAAAATGGTCTGAATTTCCTAAACTAAATGATTACTCTCTTAATGTTTGGTAAACTTTTACCATGTGCAACCTGTCTTGAACCCTCCTTTATTTGCTGAATGGAATAATGAGTTTCTTAGTTGTTTTTGTTTTTTAAATGTGTTATTAATTGTATAGATGTATATGCAAGTAGACATTTATTTTTTAGTGACTGAAAAACAACATTTAGTTTATTGATTAGTCATTTGACCATACAAGTCAAGAAACTATACAAGTGGTAGTAAGAAAAGAGTAGGATAAACTCATTATATATTGTTGCCCCTGTAATCAATCCGAATTTGTTCTAGGTGGTCAGTTCTCTTCTGGATAGTCTTTGATATAAGAGATGCAGTCCTAGTAATGTCCCCTGTAAAAAGTATAACAATTTATTCTGAGTATCCCTGTATATCTTAGATTTTAAGAAAGGATCAGCTTTTGCTACAGAGTATAGTTTATAATCAAACAGGATATGTCCAATGTGTTCAACAGCTGGAGCACCACATATAAACAATCTTTCTGCAACTTAGTGAAACCTCCTGTACCTTACCATAAAACTGGGTTGTTCATACTGTGCTTTAGAAAAATCTCTTCCAAAGTGTTCAGGCATGGAAGCTTTTTGGCCTTTTGGCTAAGATAAAGTGTACTAAAAGTAAGTCTCATCAGAAAAATTTACTTCTAGATGATGATCCTATGGTCTCAGGGACAGTATCCAAGTTAGCTGTTGTTTAATCCACCTTGTTACAGTTCATTTCCACCCACCATCAATTCCCAATTATCTGCTAGCTTCTGCTGCTAGTGCTTTCTGACCTTGGGAAATTCTGATCAAAAGAAAGGCTGCAGGAGGAGTCTCTTCCTAGAATCTGCCCAGTCCCAAACCAAACAGGAAAATGTAAGTTAACAAAAATACAAAGACAGTAAGATTGGCACAGTGCAAAGCCTCTAAGGAGAAAGTTAAAAAACAAAACAAAACTGGGGGATCAGCATTATAAAAAGCCTGCTATTGAATAGCTCTCTCCATTTAATGTTGTTTGGGGAAGAAAGTGTTGGGAATGTACATATTCAAACTATGTAAATTAGCTTAAATTATTAGAATTATCTTTCAGTAAAGAAAAAGTAAATCAGTAAGTTATATTTAAAGTAGAATTGGTCACTGATTATTTCAGAAATGGATATATTTTAGAACCACAGAATAAATTTCTAACATTACCATACTTGACAGTTTAAAACTTGAGTGTACTATAATGATCATTTTGGTGGATCACACGTTATGTTAACCCACAATGTGTTTTCTTTTAGCTTAGTGTAATGTGTGAATAGGATCACCACATTATTTATTTGGGAATGACACATGGTTTATTTGGGAATAGTATAATTTAATCTGAAACCATGTTTCATTGTTGACTTGCTGATTTAAATGTGGTTTAGTGTGGTGTGTCAAGTGCAATCAATACATGCTTATTTGGGTTTGTTTGTTTTTTTAAGCTTGGTCCTAATTCACTTTTCTGAACGCCAATCTACTAATCCTAGTCCAAATAGGAGTCAAGGCAAGAATTATTTAAAAAGGAGAGAAAAACAAATCAGGAGTTTTCCAGATAAACCATGCACACTTTACTCACATGCAAGACTGATTCTGACTTATTCAACAAAACATCCTTAAAACATACAGTAGCTTTATATGAGATTTCTGCTTTCAAACTGTATTATTCTTTAAAAATTACTGCACATTATTTTATTAACAGTATGTTGAGGTTCACAAATGTGAGTAGGACAGCTATTGCCCCCTTTCACTTTGTCTCTCCAGAAATTTAACATGCTATGTATGATTAGGCAGCAGTTGTCAAGACTAGCAATAGCCACAAATGAAAATTTTAAGCTTTTGAAACCATTTAAATTGATGGCTATCACCACATTAAGGGCAACAAATCTGCACTTTAGTTGTCTAAAGAAATATTGTATTTTATTGGTCCTAAAACTCCCTACATTTAATTTTAGCGAATTAACTTGAAGTCTAATAACATAAGAGAAGGAGAAAACATTTCTCTATATTTTCTGTAACATGCTTGATTTCATGTATCTCTTGTCATGATTCCCCTTATCTCTTTTTGTTTCAAGTTAAAAAGCCCTAAATTACTATGTACTTTCCTAGACCTCATAATCATTTTGGTTGCCCTTTTTTTTTAACCTGTTCCAGTTCTGCATTATCATTCCTAAATGCACACCCTTTCTGAATCTTGCACTTTCCAGCCATACTGAAAATGCAATGTTTGAAATTCTCTATCTGGATGTGACTTATATAAGCTATTGTGTCTGAAGCTTCTATACATTATCTGGCAGAACTATTATGCTTCTTCTGTTGAAAGTATTAATCAGATGGTGGCACCATCGTAATCTTCTTTTCTGGATATGTACAATACTATTGTGACCAACTTTTGTCCAGTTAACAGATGGCCACGTTTGTTATGTGACGAAGACCCCATATTATCTAGTGTTATAACTATTGTGGATTGTTTTGACTTTAAAACTGATAATGCTGACTGACATCTATCTTTTTTTCTTTCCATTTGCCCTTCCTTCTCTACCTAGACAACAATAATTTGGGATGCTCATACAGGTGAAGCTAAACAACAATTCCCTTTCCACTCAGGTAATTAACCTTCAGCTGTTTTATAAAAAGATGTTTTATTCTTGCTATATTTAACAAATGGCAAAAACAGTTTACCCTGTCATAATAAATTACAAGTCACAGGCGACTATTAAACAGATTTAGGTTATTACATCCTAGTTTGCTTAATTATATTTGTCTGATAAGAAGAACAGAAGTCAGGTAATCGTTGTTAGACAACTTTGAGATTACAATTTTGGATATTACCATATAATGAAATGTCGATAGACCAGATCACTGGGAATTATGTTATTCCCAATTATCTGTTAAAGAGGAGATTATATTATTGTAGTGATTTATGCCAGTCACATGATTATGTCACTATACCAGTGACATAAATATACACAAATGATGCCATTTGTGTAGCAACATCATCATGTAAATTGCATAAATTATTCCATTTGCATCTTACATTATGCAAACTATATAAATTGCCATGGATATTTGGTACACAGAAATGTAAAATGCAAAGTCCATTGTCGATGTCGATATTTCATCTTGAATGATTTCAGTATAGAGTATAGCACCACAACTTTTAGTACAGACTGATAGTGTTCTAAAAGTCTATCCTCTGGTTTCCCAAAAGCTTTATTCTGTGAATATATTTCACAGAATGTATTTTTATATATATTAATATTATTATTACTACATTATTATCTAATTTCATAGTGCTTTAAAGCTTATTGTATATTTTCAAGGTTACAGAAAGTATGTTTGCAGGAATGTTTTTAGGATTGTTTGTTTGTTCCATTCCATATAATTCTAGTCCTCTAAGGCATAGTTGAGAGGAATCCTCTTAGGATAACTTTCCTGATGGGGTTTAACTAAAGCCTGGAAGCCAGGAAGGTTGTAGAAAAGACTGCACTAGGAAAGACAGAATAATGATACACATTCCTCAGCCACCAAATAGCTAAACGGACAAAAAATATCATATTCTTTCTATGGGAAATTCAGTAAAATTCTCTTTTCTTTGAGGCAAGGGAGAACCAGATGAAAGCAGTTTCATTTTTCAACGCATTGGATGAGTATGGTTGTAAAAAATTCTGAATAAATATTGGCCGTGGCATGCATTGGAGTACAATTTTTATAATATATGTCATTTTTATAATCTTAGCAAACCCTAATTTCAGTTTATTCCCGGGCGATTCATCTTTGGCTCCAAGATGCGGCTGTTCCATGAAACATTTCATGCAGGCAATAAGTAATTGAAAAGATGATAGGAAGAACTCTCATTTCTTGGGAACTTTGCTATTAGTGTGCTTTATGAGTGCAAGCACAGTTAAACCTCATTTTCCAGACTAATTTGGGAAAGGTATCCATTATTCGGGAACGTCTGTTGAATCAAAACCCAGAGCATTGCAGGGATTTGTGCTTTAATGTATGCCATTTGCATGATACTGTCATTAGAGTGGAAATTAGATCCACCGCATGTCAAGTCAGTGGCATCAGGGTCTGATAAATACAGGTTTCACTGTGCTGTATAAGAATAATGTTGGTCATGCTATCAGAATAATAGTACAGCGTTGGGATACTACATGTAATAAAATCAAATTAACAATTGCAATGGTAATTTGCTTCTTGGCCTAATTTCCTAATGGTCCCTTTCTGTTCCCCTTTCACAGCCCCAGCCCTGGATGTAGATTGGCAGAACAATACTACCTTTGCTTCTTGCAGCACTGATATGTGCATACACGTATGCAGACTTGGCTGTGATCGTCCAGTCAAAACCTTTCAAGGCCATACGGTAAAATTAAGCAATAATCTTAATATATTGCAGCTAAGTCATAGATTTTATCGTTATTTCAGGAATGCTATATGAATGGTATTCTTAAAACAACAGCTTTCTAATTTCTTTGGCTGGTGGGCACATATTGAGTTTTGAGAATATATGTATGTGTTCATGGAAAATAGTAAGCATGTTGCTGTGGGGTGGGAGTTTCCTCATTCACAGATTGGCTGCCAAGGTGATCATGTCCAGTCACAGGAAGCCAAGAGAGAGTGCTCCATTACTACCCCAGCTTATTTTGCCTTCTTTCGGGGCAGTATCCATACTTCAAAATTGGATAATAGATTGGAGATTTCAGTCTTACATTTAATTCTGTGTACTCCTGGCAGCAAATTTATTGACATTAATAGGAATGTACTGAAACAAATTCTTACTGGTTTTTTATAGCTTTACTTTCCTGCTTAATAGGAGAAAGGCTGTTTTTATTAGAACATTAAATAGAATTCATGATAGTCACATGGGATCATAGGATATTAATAAAGCACAAGCTTTATCAATAAATGGTCACTCATATCTTAGATGCCTGGAAAGGCTGACTAGTCAGCCTAGGCAATGTTAAGATAGTGAACCAATGGCCTGAATTAGTAGGCAACAGTTTCCCCTGAGATGATTTAAAACAGGGTACAGAGGTAATTATTTTTTTTCCTTTGAAGAAAACTGCAAAAGAAGATAGGTAACGTAATATTGAGAAAATGCAATAGAATTTCCCAGTGAAATAGCAAATCCAGTAAATTTAAATGTTATAATTTTATTTGTTTTTTAAAAAATAATGTTTATTATAATTATTATAATTATTATAATATTATGTTTATTATAATAATTATTATAAAGTCTCTTTACATTACATTATACACAACAGCAGATATAACAGCATCTGCAATCTTATATTAGGCAATGTTAATTTGGTTTAAATTTTCTGTGCATCCTGATAGCTATTCATTTATAAAACATATAAAATCCTACTAATCCCCATAAAGTGGTAATGTGCTAATAATAATATGTTAATATTTTACTTCACTGACATTTAACCTCTATAAGCATCTCACACAAAATTATGAACTCTGGATGGATTGTAATAAAAAAGGAACTTCTCTCCATCTGCAGTGAGAATGCAATAAAGTCTTGACATTTTAAAGGGAGGTCTTTAACAAAATGATAGCAATAACCAAGCAAAAGATTGAATTCTCTCCAAATTTAGGCTTATTAGGTTTATTTGACAGATAGCAGCAAAATTAGTCATCTACCAATGGAAATATCTTAATAAACTTTTGCTTGAAAAATGGTTCAATAACATTTGGTCTATTGCTATGTTTGAGAAACTCTCTGATAAAATTTACAAGCTTAAAAAACAGAATATTTTTACTTGATGCTCCAATAAATTCTTAAGTAGGTTGATTGTTTGTTAAAAGTAAAGTGCTGTTTATAGAGAATACACACTATTGTGGGGGAGATGGGTGGGGGAGAAATCCAATAAATAAATAAAATAAAATAATTCAAAAATAAACCCTTTATTTCAGAATGAGGTCAATGCAATCAAATGGGATCCTTCTGGTATGCTTCTAGCATCCTGCTCAGATGATATGACATTAAAGGTATGATCTGAAATCCTAGCACAGTGTTTATAAGAATTCAATTGAAGTGTATAAAATATTAGTTGTAACATTTTCAAAGTATTTGCAATGTCATTAAAACCATCTGAAAACAGAAATGACTAGTTTTCTTCATGTGTTTTTTCTTAGTGACCTGTATCATAGGTGAGAAAATATTTCTAAATACAGATTTTATTTATCCCCATTCATTTGATTCTTTATACAGATTTGGAGTATGAAGCAAGACACTTGTGTACATGACCTTCAGGCACATAACAAAGAGATTTACACTATCAAATGGAGCCCAACGGGACCAGGTACCAGCAACCCAAACTGCAACATTATGTTGGCAAGGTAAAAACAAAACAATGCTATGCCTTCTATTCTTATACCAAACACACTTTGAAACACAGCTTTTCTTCCCAGTCCCTTGGCATTCTGTATTCTCAGTTATATTTAACTAAGCATTTACATAGGTATTGATTTCATTATATTCTTCATAGGATGTTAGAAGCATAAGCATGTCTTGTAAAAATGTTCTCAGCATTGTCAGCTAAGAACTGGCAGAGGAGGAACAAAGACCTACATTTTTGTGCTGAGCACAAAATAAGAACTTTCTTCCTCTAGCAGCCTTTGTAATTTCTGTGATGCAGACTCTGCTTCATCCCTCTCCTCCAAGCCTACTTATTTATCTGTTTTGAGTTTCATGGCTCACCTACATGCTGTTTGTGGTTACTTATAACTACTGAGTACTTATAACTACTGAGCTAATATGGGGCTGTTACTCTGATAACCATAGGTCACCCAATGAGCTTGTTACATTGGGAAATCTCAGTTTCAGCAGTGGAATGGGGAGATAAGACCAAGCGTATATTTGCCTAGGAAGCCAGAGAACCTTGCATAAGACATGATCAATGGATTATTTTAACTTTGATAGAAATGTTTTAAACACTCACATGAGCAATATCCTCAGTGAAAAAAATTGTTTTTATATCTTTACTTCAGTGCTTCATTTGATTCTACTGTTCGGTTGTGGGATGTAGAAAGAGGTATCTGTACTCACACGTTAACAAAACATCAAGAACCTGTCTACAGTGTAGCTTTTAGTCCTGATGGAAAATATTTAGCCAGTGGGTCCTTTGACAAATGCGTTCATATATGGAACACCCAGGTATGGCACCATAGCAGTAAGATATGGGTTTAAAAATGCTCTTTAAATTGGAATAAACCTGTTTGTAATTGTATGTCCTACACAATATAAATATTTTTGAGATATTAAAACAATGTGGTAGAAGCCTATAAATGTAGTAGACTAATAAAATAATATTTCTGGCACTAGTAGTCTTGCAGCACTAGTATCCATCTGCCTAGGAGAGGGAATGTATATAGTATACTATAGAAAGATATTGAATTATAAAGTATATGTCCAGGATTCCTACTCTCTCATTCCTAATGATTTTCAGCAATAAAACTATAAAATTTCATTAAGGCATACTCTTTAAAACTAGCCACATCAACATTAAAGCAAAGAATATAAGGCAGTGGATACCATAATAAAACTGCTATTAAGATTACGATCATAGCCCCAAAATAACAATTGAAAAACAGCTTATTCCTTTTCCTGAAATCCAGCAGTGCGATCCATGCTGTAGCACTGGGTAGTGCAGAAAAGAAATAAGTCCTTTCCTTTAGCTTTCATGTTTTCATTAACTGAAAGAGGTAATACACAATGCTCTTTCAGAGAGCTTAATTAGAAGTAGGCAACCTAGTGCTTTCCAGGTGTTTTAAACTCCAGCTGACAACAAATTCAGACTGTATAATACAGGTGAAACTCGAAAAATTAGAATATCGTGCAAATGTTCATTTATGTCAGTATGGCAACTCAAAAGATGAAACCAATATATGAGATAGACTCATGACATGCAAAGCGAGATATGTCAAGCCTTACTTTGGTATAATTGTGATGATTATGGCGTACCGCTTATGAAAACCCCAAATTCACAATCTCAGAAAATTAGAATAGTGTGAAAAGGTTCCATATTCTAGGCTCAAAGTGTCCCACTCTAATCAGCTAATGAATCCATAACACCTGCAAAGGGTTCCTGAGCCTTTAAATGGTCTCTTAGGCTGGTTCAGTAGGAATCACAAGCATGGGAAAGACTGCTGACCTGAGAGTTGTGCAGAAAACCATCATTGACACCCTCCATAAGGAGGGAAAGCCCCAAAAGGTAATTGCAAAAGACGTTGGATGTTCCCAAAGTGCTGTATCAAAGCACATCAATAGAAGGTTATGTGGAAGGGAAAAGTGTGGTAGAAAAAGGTGCACAAGCAGCAGGGAGGACCGCAGCCTGGAGAGGATTGTCAGGAAAAGGCCATTCAAAAGTGTTGGGGACTTTCACAAGGAGTGGACTGAGGCTGGAGTTAGTGCATCAAGAGCCACCACACACAGACGGATCCTGGACATGGGCTTCAAATGTCGTATTCCTCTTGTCAAGCCGCTCCTGAACAACCAACAACCTCAGAAGCGTCTTACCTGGGCTACAGAAAAAAAAGAAAGAACTGGTCTGTTGCCCAGTGGTCCAAAGTCCTCTTTTCTGATGAGAGCAACTTTTGCATCTCATTTGGGAACCAAGGACCCAGAGTCTGGAGGAAGAATGGAGAGGCACACAATGCACGATCCTTGAAGTCCAGTGTGAAGTTTCCACAGTCTGTGTTGATTTGGGGAGCCATGTCATCTGCTGGTGTTGGTCCACTGTGCTTCATTAAGTCCAGGGTCAACGCAGCCGTCTACCAGGAGATTTGGAGCACTTCATGCTTCCTTCCGCAGATGAGCTTTATGGGGATGCTGACTTCATTTTCCAGCAGGACTTGGCACCTGCCCACACTGCCAAAAGTACCAAAACCTGCTTCAGTGACCATGGGATTACTGTGCTTGATTGGCCAGCAAACTCGCCTGACCTGAATGAACCCCATAGAGAATCTATGGGGCATTGCCAAGAGAAAGATGAGGGACATGAGACCGAACAATGCAGCGGAGCTGAAGGCCGCTATTGAAGCATCCTGGTCTTCCATAACACCTCAGCAGTGCCACAGGCTGACAGCATCCATGCCACGCCGCATTGCAGCAGTCATTGCTGTAAAAGGGGCCCAAACCAAGTACTGAGTACATATGCATGCTTATACTTTGCAGAGGTCCGATATTGTTCTATTTCCAATCCTTGTGTTATTGATGTCATGTAATATTCTAATTTTCTGAGATTGTGAATTTGGGGTTTTCATAAGCTGTACGCCATAATCATCACAATTATACCAAAGTAAGGCTTGACATATCTCACTTTGCATGTAATGCATCTATCTCATATATTGGTTTCACCTTTTGAGTTGCCATACTGACATAAATGAACATTTGCACGATATTCGAATTTTTCGAGTTTCACCTGTATATATTATATAATGTAACATAGCAACAGAATGTGGGGTTTATGGTCCAAAACATGTAATAGGCTGCTTGTTGGAAAATAAATGAAAAGCAATTTCATATGGAGACAGTTAATCTCTTTAATGTGCATGTTTAATGTGCATGCCTTTGGACATGGTAGACTACATGTCAAAGATTTTGAATTTAGTCCAAAAACTAACCAAGTATAACGTTCTTGCCTCCTTTTTATCTGCCAGAAGGACTGTTCTTATGTTGATTCTCAGTCAAATTCTCAAAGGCAACTTTGATGGTAATGAGATTGGCTGCATTCCTTCCTAGTTCACTCAAGATAAGTGAACTTTCAGTTAAGAAATGATATCAGTTCAGAAAAATTGCTCAGAATGCAAAGGTAGTCTGTTACAGGTGTGACTCTCCCAATGTTGCTGAATTCTTGGCAAGCCTCAACATTTTTATACTGGCTGAAACTGCTATCATTTGTAGTTTGGAACTCTTGTGATAGGGTCACATTCTTATAAACTAGAGGCAAAATTACATTTTAAGAGTAGTTCAGTTCTTAGTGATTTTTTTTATTTCAGTTTTTGGTTTTATCTACCTTCCATCTTAATTTCTACTCACCTAGTACTCACCTTTAGGTAAAGGCCAAGGTACTTTACATCGTAAGTTAATAGTTAATAAATCTCTGTGTTATCAAGATTAATGACATCAACATATAGTTATCCATTTGGAGCACTGAGCAACACATGGCTTAAATATCCTCTTGTCATCCCCAAACCTATTTTTACATCAGTTCTTTTAACTGAACTGCTGAATTATGATAGTGGAAGTGCTAAAAATGAGCAGTGCTGTTTATTGCCATTTAGAAGTGGAATGCACAAAAATGGAAGTGGCAGTCCTAAAAAAGCAAATAAACTTCCCCAAATACAACCTAGCCTGATTTAAGAATAATAATTATTGTTCTCTTCCTTGCTTTCCTTCCCATTGTCTACTGACTTGGGCATAGGAGATTTTGGCTTGTTGTAAGCCAAAATTATTTATTATAACTGTAACAGCAAACAATAGCTTAAAATGAAGCCAGGAGTGAAATATCTGGATGACCAAGATTCTAGGTATAAATAATGACCTTCCGAAATGCAAATGATCAAATTGTTGCTCCATAAGATACAGGCAAAAGTAATACAAGCATCACTTACACAAATGAATGTGTTATTTAAGATATCTGTATTAAAATTACAAACAAAATAATATAAATTTGCCCCTTGAATGAAGATGTTTTATTAATTTATAGAGTGGAACTCTAGTGCATAGCTACAGAGGCACCGGTGGGATATTTGAAGTCTGCTGGAATGCTAGAGGAGACAAAGTGGGAGCCAGTGCTTCAGATGGATCGGTATGGTTTTTTCAGATTGTTTTTAGTTACTCACAAATGAGTACATTTCAACACTGCAAGTATTTCTTCTTGTGATACATTAGTGATCTCTCTGTTAGAAGGCATAATTCAGACAAATGGACATTTACTCAAATATGTTGGAAATCTGAAATAAAATCCAGTGTGCAATAAAATCTAGTCTGAAGCTAGTGAGTCTGAAGCCACAATTCTCAGCCTAGATAGAATCATTAAGTAATCATGGAACAGGTGTCTCCAACATTTAAGGCTGACCAAGAGTTATTTGCCTTAAAAAGGCAGGAGGAAAAGGCCTGAGATTTAAATCTTGGAGGGAGGGGAGGAGAGAGAGCGCAAGAGCGAGCGAGCATGTGCACATTATGGTTTATTAGTTTGTTCTGTACTACATAGATTCCATCCATCCATCCTTTTTCTTCTCTGCAATGAAATAATATATCTATGTTAAGATTCTGATATTAGTTGGGTACAGAATACAGAACAGAATTTCAGACAGCTGAGATTTATTATTATCTCTGACCCAGTGGGATTCCAATTTTTAAACATCTGATAGTTTTTGTTTACTTGAGAGCTTTTGACAAATCAATGAAGTTTCCTTTATTGCCTTTGGATAAGTTTAGTGGTATTTCATAAGAGATGGCAAACGATCTGATTTTAAAAAATATGTTACTCTCATGCATATTTTCTCCAAGCACCCAGTAGTCTTTGAATGGCATCTGATGGCCAAGTTCAAATAAAGATATTCCTTGCATGCATTGTAGGCTTTTGCATACATACAAAATCTGAGTAAAGATTTGATTTTGGGCAGTCCTTACTCTTCAGTTAGCCTTTCTTTCATCAGAGTGTTTACAATACTCAGAATTTAAAACTGAGTGAGTGTGAACATTTTATGAAAATGCAAATGTGACCTTGTTCATTATTATGATAGAGTTGAATGCAATAAAATTATCAAACATCATTAAGAGTTTAGAATCACATATTTGGTGCCCAGTTCACTTTTTCTGTTTTCCAGGTGTGTGTTCTAGACCTGCGAAAGTAAATGTTTTAGAAGAAACTGCAAATGGACCAGCATTGAATGTGGAGGTAGAAGCACTCTTCAAATGTACTTTTAACATCTCTAGAATGGCAAAGACTGGGGGAAACCAACAGAAGCAGAACTCAAACAAATAGTGCAATTCTCCCAGGCTAAAAGAGCTTGCAATGTTTTGTCCATCAACCTTCACCAACAGAATCACTTAGGGAGGGGGGATTTTTCCACTAGGAACCTACAGCCTTTGGAGGCAAGCAAGGAGGTGGCCATCAACAGCTAAACCTGCTGTTTGCTTGGGGTCAGGTCTCTGAGACCTCATTTTGATGGCTGCTAAAGAGAAGAGGAAAAGCTGTGCCAAAAACAATAACAGTTAAAAGGAAAACAAAACCTATGAAGCAAAATGCTTTGATAAACCAAAATGGGAAAAAAAAAATCTCCTCCATGTGGTATTGCATTGTTTTTCTTTCTAGTTCGGACACTACAATTGCTCTCCCAAAGGACATTCAAAACCAGTTTGTATTGATGATACACTCAAATTTGTAATCCCAACACTTTCTATTTTCTAGACTACTGTTATTTGTTCAGTGATTTTTTTTTCTTATCAGCTGGAATGTTACAGCCTTGAGGATAACAGGCATAGGTTCAAACTGAACATCTGTCTGTCTTTCCGTCTTTCTTTCTTTCCTTCTTTCCATCTTTCCATCTTTCTTTCTTTCCATCTCTCTCTCTCTCTCTCTCTCTCTCTCTCTCTCTCTCTCTCTCTTCTCTTCACCAACTTTTTTTGCTTGTCCTTTCCATTTGTGCCTAGAGTTAATGCAGCGGGCAGATGGGCATCATTAGTAACTGCTTCTGTTTTCCTTTTCTTTTTCTTCTCTTCCCCACCCCCCATCTTTTCTCTTCTCTTTACCCTCTGATTCTGCTACTTCTTTAAATGTTTCCATGCTTCAGATCTTAAAATCTGAAGGGCACTTTCAATAAATTGTGTATTAAGTGCTTTAGGTGCCGGGAAAGCTTTTTACAGGAGAAAGATTACTTTTTAAAAAAAGAAAGAGCCCAGTGTATTTTTGGAATAAGAAATAAAAGTTGTAGTATTTTTATGTTAAACACAATTTTGGAAACTTAAAATATCTACCAGATGTTGATTGGATTGTGTTCCATCTTTAAAAGAACAATTCAAATGAATCCCTATTTAAAGATGCAGTATCCTTTTAATCTTCATGAAAAGCAGTTTGCTAAATAACAGTTTGCAGGTGCTTATTTTAAAAAGATTCTTTAAATTAATCATGTTATGCAAGTGGGGAAATATTCCATGGCATAAACTCATTAGCAGATATTATGACTTGATAGAATACTAAAACATAATTTCAGAATTATAGACTTTAAAACATACATTTCATTAATTTTTTCTTAAAAAATCATGACTTTTTAAAGGAAAAATAATACCATTGGTGTACCATGATTCTGCTTTTAAATATAGTTTTGACTTCTATTTGAAGTTATGAAAGAATTAATCTTAACATTTGTATATAGAAATACTATTGTTTGTTAGCCATATTTATTTACAAATTATGCTAGAGACAAGTTTGACAGGTAGAACAGATATTTCAGCATTATTTTTTTCAAATAGTATTCTACCACAAGATACTAAGCTTGAGTGCATTAAACTCAATGGAACTCACTTCTAAGTAGACATGCATAACTTCACTGTTTAAGACAATAATTTAAATTTGGCTTCAGATCAACAAGCAGCTATCGTAATATTACTACAATAATTATTGCATTATTCCATCTTTTCCATAAGCAGTTCTGGGACAGAATTCTGAACATTCTATTTGGATTTAGACTTAATTGAGATACATTTGAACTGACAGGATACTACATCTTTAATATAGTAAACAGGGGTTCCTGTATGGGGAATCACAATGTCTGATATTCCTAGGATTCCACAAAGATTTGTTCTTAATACATAAGAGATTGCATTTTTATTTTTTATTTTGAAACTATGTAATTTTGGACCTGAGTGATGTGCACTTTGTTGTTTTCATTTTAACAGCTTTTTTTTCTTTTTTTTTCTTTTTCTTCCTTCTTTCCTTCCTTTCCAAATTGTACTTTTGGCCATTCTCTGATAGTCTAAATTCTGGCTTCTGAAGTTTTATTGTCTGTGTCAGACTTGAAGCCAGGCTTGGTTCTCATTTCAGCATTTCACAGATTCTGTTCAACCATCTCCCCTTGCCCATTTTCTCTCTATACCCTGTCCCCTCTTATATACACACACACAAAACCACACTCACTTTCTTTCAACAAATCACCCTGTGTGTTGTAATTCATTTGTTCCAAGAAGAAATTAAAGAGATCATATTCAGTGTCTTGAATAAATTGCTATATTTTGATATTAGAACAATTCCGTGTGAGTTATTCATTCTTTCTATGCTATTGGCATTTTCTTTTTGTCTTTGGTTCTTATGATTTTAATATTACTAAGGTCTCATGTTGAAAAAATGTGTAATTCTGTTTGTGCTGGATGTGGAAACATCTTACATCTTAGTTATTAGAAATCCTTTAAGTACAGTATATATTACATATAAACAGGCATACTTCTGAGATTTCATGAGACACTATCTACCTGCTCATTTTTTCAGAGTAGAAGACTAGAAACTTACAGAGTAGTTTTACTGGGGGGGGTTTTAGGTCTGGATTCTTAAATTCTGCATCAGCTATCAAATCCCATTCTTGCATGTGTGATCAAAGCAATTGAGAAATAGTTCTCATGATGTCTTTTTTGTTCCAAGAGGAAAAATATTACTTATTAGAACTGTATAGCTAAAATTACTGTTGAATTATGTGAAAATTTATCAATGGAACTTACAATCTTTAATAGTAGTGTTTATAATGATGAAAGGAAAGCTACTACTGTACTATGGTGTTTCCTCAGAAATAGCCGCCAATGTAAGCAGACCATTTTTTGATTTATTAGTCATCACGTACTATGTATATTTGTAGTCTCCAGATAATGGGTAATTCTTTTTGAAGATAAGATATTTTATGAATATCCCATAAGCAAAAGTAAACTTTTTTTTACTTAAGAAATAACAAAAAGCATTGGTATGTGGCAGGATTGTGCTTCTGGTCATTTTTTTACTTGTTCTAATTAGATCTTGGCTAGCATTGTGTTTAGAATTTTTTTAAGCACCTTGCCCAGCACAATTGGAGTGTGGAAAAGAAAAAGAAGAGAATGCCCTTTGAACCAAAAGCAACTTTGTTCTGTGAATCTGGGGGAGTGGCGGTTGATCCCTCAGAATTAGAATAAAGCAAAGAACAGCAAGTTGTAATCAGTGCAGTCAAAAGAGTAAAATAAGGAAGTGTTTACAGGGTTGGATATGCCTTGAAAATTATTTGAAAGAAATGCTTCAGTCTATGTGTTATTTCAATCTCTCTCTCTTGTTCATTAACACAGCCTGAGTTTTTACGGCCTGAAAAAAAGATGCAGCTGCTTGAAGCGTCCATTAACTTTAAAGAGTGGATTTCTTTAAATTGTGGCATCTCTTTTTCAGGTTTGTACAGAAGCCTGAGAAAAGTCAGGATGCTTTAAACGAATAGCCAAGAAGTGTTGCACTTGTTTGAGATCCAAAATATTATTTTCAAAGCATGCACAGCCTATATTTTCTGCCCCAAAGGTTGCAGGAAGACTCAAAGGCAATCAACATTTCAGTAGAAGACGACGTCACTTTCCAAAGGTCATTTTAAAGGTTTTGAGCTCATTATTTAGTATAAAACCAATTCATGGATTTTATTTGAAATGCAGAGTTCAACTGTAATAGAATCAGTACCTAGCAAAACTAGTAAGAGAGATCTTTAAGTTCAGAGAAATATAGAATACTTATGTCTCTGTTGGTTTTTTAAAGGAGAAAACTATATAGCATGGGTGCACATTAAACTTATTATGGGAGGAATTTTATTATACAAATTTACAAAGTCACAATAATAGTCGAGATGTTGAAAACCCAAAACTTTGGTGTCCTTGCCTCATTTTCCATCTCCTAGCATAGATGGAAAAACCGCAGTGGAAAAACTTAATTTCATAGTATTGATGGGAAAACAGCTAAAAGCAGCTACAATGCTATTTGGAGTTGGAAATATGACTCTCAGTCATCAAAGTTGCATAATTTGTCTCCCTCCCTCTCCAAGTCTTTTTAAAACAACAACAACAACAACAAATAAAAGAGGCTAAAGCCTTTGAGTTTAAATTATGTGACAGTTCAGGCTTCTTTTATTTTTCATTAAAATACTAAATTTACTTAAACTGTCAGGCCTGAAAGTATTCCTTAATTAAAAACAAACAAAACATAGATGTTAATGTACTGTTTTCTTTGTCATGCTAATAAGTTAAATTCTACACATTTTCTCAACCATTTTGAATGCACCCACTGCTGACTGTTGAATTGGCCCCATCTTTTATGATAGAAATAGGATAAGATTACAGCAAGTCGCTTTTTAATGATTTTTAAAATACTATCTAAAAAGTCAGTGAAACAAACCTTCAGTTCTTGATCCCAGAGAACTGTTATCTAAGATTATAAGAACTCTAATTCCTTTCCTCTCTACGGTTACAGTATAACTCTGCATTATTGCATTAATAATTAAATGGATTAATTATATGAATAATCTCCTGTTTGGCACTCCAGGTTATCTTAAGTCCAGGTCTAATAGATCAGATGGAAACTTGCTTTGGTTTAACAAGCAATTATTACCATATCTGTTCAACTGATTTTCTTGGGTGTAGGGAGGGGGAACCTGAACACAATATCCATTCTGACAGCTGATATATAATACTTGTTCTTTTTCCTAATGCAGAGAGCTTTGATAAATCTGAAAACTCCAACTCAACCTGGACATCTGGTAAACATTAAACTGGATGTTTAATTATAGATGTGTTCCTTATATATCCAAGCCTGTAATGCCCCCCCCCCAAGACTGTGTATCTGTTACCCAGAATTGTTTCCTAATTCTTTAAAAATCACCCTTTATAAATTTCAGACTAGCTTTCAATGCTCAGAAATATTACTTCAATACTTGTTTTGCTTAGGTGTTCCACTTGATTTCCCAGCCTGATAGTAATTTTCTTAAGTTTTGGACTACAGTATGCCACTTTAAGGTTTATGAGAGTTGAAAGTACCATAAGGTCGGGAAAGGCTGCTGTAGTAAACTTTAGTGTTTAAATGGTGGTAACTCATAAAGAATTTCTAAAACTCTGCTGTTGCTTTAAGGTTTATATCAAGTCACTTTATAATATTACACACATGGTCACAGTAGTAGTGCCAGAATCAGAATCAACGTAAGAAAATTGGAGTCAAAAGGTTACCCCTTTTCCTGTTTCACCATCCCCAGATATTACACTCATGTCAAGTCTAGAAACAAATAGTTTGTGACGTGCGTGTGCACCGTCTTTGCACCTTTTGGTTTCTCTGCTTATTTAAATATTAGGTCTTTCATTGTTCAGTTGGTTGTCAAATAGCTGATAGGCCAGGTAGTTCCTTCTCAAGGTTTCCTCCCCACAACCCCACCACCTACAAGCCAGACTCTTGCCTCCATAACTATATTCTAATAAATCCCTGAAGTTAGAGACTAGAACTTCTTATTTAAAATAGTCGGATACTGTCCTGGGGAGAATTATTAAAACAGATTTCTAATGCTTTGAACATATACAATGTTATAATCTAAATGTTAATGACAAATATTGAATAAGAGGATTATCAGCAAAGTACTTGATACATATTAAGCAGACCATAACTATTACAGTACAGTTATGTCTCCTGTCAAGATTCTGACATTTCTTTTTGTTGTATTCCTGCTGTATTAGATCAATTTAACTACAAAAGTCAGAGGTGGCACTTTGGGCCTACATGAGATCTATCACTGTTATGGCACCTTGCTTTGTGTTCTGTGTCACAAGCATCAATGCATATGCAGTATCCCTTTCTTTGGTATGACACACTCCCATCCTTTTCTTCCTGCAATAAAGAAGATGAATCATTTGTTCTACCATAATATTTCCATATGTCGTAACAAAGAGTGCAATTTTAAACTAGCTTATAGGTATCCTAGGCTGATAAATTGTGCTTTTAAGACAAAAGCAGCCACTGGGCTCAATCATAACAATGCACAGGATTTTATATTTTCTACACAGAAGATAATACAGTGGAACCTCGGTTCACGAACGCATCTGTTCACAAACAATTCGGGTCACGACCAGCTCCGGCCGCAGAAATTTACCTCCGGTCGTGAACGCCGGATCGAGTGACGAACAGGAACCGCGGCCATTTTCCCTCCCGTGTCACGTGGTCGCAGCTTCCTGTAGGGAGGGGACTCTCCCTCCAAGCGGGAACTGCGGCCATTTTCCCTCCCGTGTCACGTGGTCGCGACTTCCTGTAGGGAGGGGACTCTCCCTCCAAGCAGGAACTGCGGCCATTTTCCCTCCCGTGTCACGTGGTCACGACTTCCTGTAGGAGGAAGTCCCTCCAAGCAGGAAGCACGGCCATTTTCCCTCCCGAGCAAGGTTAGCTTTCTCTCTCTTCGTACTGTACTTTGTGTCATATTTTTGCAGTTTTTTTTAAAAAAAACATGGTTCAGAACGGATTAACTCTATTTACATTGAACCTTATGGGGAAATTTGACTCGGGTCGTGACCAGAAATCGGTTGGTGACCAAATTTGGGGTCGGAACGGATTAACTGTATTTACATTGAACCTTATGGGAAAATTTGATTCCGGTCGCAACCATTTCGGGTCGCGACCAGAGTCGCGGAACGAATTAAATTCGTGAACCGAGGTTCCACTGTACATCAACAATATATGAGACTGATTTTTTAAAAAGATTTTTTTAATCCTGCCTTTATTATTTTTATAAAAAACTCAAGGCAGTGAACATACCTAACAGTCCTTCCTCTTGCTATTTTCCTCACAACAACAACCCTGTGAGGTGAGTTGGGGTGAGAGAGAGAGACTGGCCCAACTCAAGTCACCCAGCCAGCTTTCATGCCTAAGGCAGGACTAGAACTCACAGCCTCCTGCTGTCTAGATTTAACTAGAAACTAACTGGATTTAAATTGACAGAATGTGTAGGCAAAAGTTAACTAGAGAACTCTTTATAAAAATTGTGTATTATGTAAGCAATAAAATATGAATACAAGTCAAAAATTAATTTGATAGTTTATAAATATGCTAAGCTATAATTTCCTTTAACTGTTATCTGTTGAACAAAATCTATGGTTTGGTTTCATACAACAGGAAATTACAGCTAACAACAATGCATAAATCATTAAGGCGTATGTTAAATCTAGATGTTGGAGACTGCTATTCTGGATGCCATAGTTATCTTCCATGAAACTGCATAATTTGTATCACTGCATCTTGCATTAGGGGTTCATGTCTTTTTTATGTATTACCTTAACAGAAATCACTCCATCACAACAGGATTTGTAGCTAGCAAGATGCAGGAATGATTAACACAATACAAAGCAACCCACCCCCCCACCCCCCACTCCAAAAGACAACTTTCACAACTGTTTAATTGGTCAGTGCAGAAACAGAATGCAGGACTCAATCTTAACCAGCACGTGCTTTGGATACAGCTGCTGGCTCGAAGGTAGGCCGAATAAAGAAGTCAGCATCATCAGAGCAGTGATGGAATTTCCAACATAAACACATTCCTGCATGCTAGGGAAAGAAAGAGAAGAATAGAGAGAAGCAGCTATGACAAAGATTGTGGGACGATTTCAACCAAGGAAAAGCAAGCAAACAAGAAAAGGAAACAGTAAAAGTAAGTGATGTAATACTTGGTATATTATATACTATATTACAGTGACATGTTTAATTTTCAATTATCGGAACTCTCCAGTTTAAGAACGCGTTCCGTTCCCAAGGACTGTCCTTAAGTTGAATTTGTGCATAAGCCGGAACAGTATTAAGTTGTATTGTGTAATGAACTCAAACCATTGTGTACTTCACTTGAATTACGCTACAATAGGCTTCGTTCTTAACTATGGGTCGTCTTTAAAACACATTCTTAAACCAGGCCTTGAAGAAGGCAAATCATTAGAATTATAAGATTCCATAATATATTTTATTATGTAAAATTGTGTTTTATTGGCAATATAAGTTACAGAAGACATAAAATGAAGTATGTTAAAGAAGTTACTGATAGGTCATTCTGTCACACTCAGAATTTATTGGTATTGTCTTTGCCTCAACAGCCATTTATATTTTCTTTGCTTTTTTTTAACAAATGAACGAAAAGTCCAATTAAAAAAAGGATGTATGGACTGGTATAAATATTAAGTGGAACATTTCTTCAAGGCCTGGATCATGTACTCATGTATCCATTCAATTTTCTGCACTGGCCTGGTAACTGAATAAATAAACTAACAGTATTTAAAGCAGATCAAATCTTGCCAATGAATGGATGAATCCTGAAGTTTACCAGCCTTGATAGACAGGAGAGTTCTTAATTAATCCATTGTTGGTGCCCAGATTTCCTTCAGATAGTATGCTTAAAGTTTCATCTGTCTGACGGCTGGGCACTGCTGGTGTCTTCTTTGAGTCATGGAAGTTCACAGAGTTTCCACTTGGCAAGGCATAGCCATTTGCAGCAGCAGTTGACGTGGACAGAGAGTCCCATGGAATCTGGCTCTTCTGCCACTGAAAGTCCAGATTCCAGCCAGTCCATCCATAAAAAGCCAAGGTGAAAAGAAAGCCTTGCATGGGGTTCAGCACTCCCTAGGAAGGAAGGAAGGAAGGAAGTTATTTGAGGGCCAAGTGCAGACTATTACACTTTTCGCTGAGGACTTTGACAATAAAGTAGCCTAGCTTTTTATTATTTTATTAAATTATTTTTTATTATTTTTATTAAATTAATTTAAATAATTTACTGATTTTATTTTTATTATCTCTTATTTCAGAATAAAGAATCAGCCCAATAGCATACAGACCATCCACTATAAAAATGCAAACAACAAAATGCAGGAATAAAATACATTTTAATGAATGCTAGCTTCCTTATGTTCCTGCCTATCACTCAAGATAGAGTAGGGATGCATCAGAAATTTGTTGTGTGGTGACTTGAGATAAATCATTTGAACAAATTGATATGGCTGCGGAAGTATTTTCTCTTTTAGATCTGATTGATGCCATCTTAAGATGTATCTGTCTGCCCACCATGTAGTTAAATAGGTGCTCCAGCCCACTCTGATTTTACTTAGTAATGGCCGTTGCTTATGGTTTTTAAACATAATACTTCAAGTATTTTATTGACTTGTGTTTTAATTTTATGGTAACAGTTTAATTGTTCCCTTTTTAGGATCTTTTTAATACTGAAAAATAAATTATAACATTTATGAATACAAGTGAGCCCCACCCCCCAAAATGATGTAAGTTCCATCAGGCCAGTATGTTAAATTCTAACTGTGGAAGGGAAACAAACTGCCCTTTGAGTCTCTCTTCCCTACCAATCTTGAAATAGGCCATCACTGCATTTGACTACATGCATATCAAGCCATACATGTAAATTACAAATGCTACTCACTCCCTCGTTGTGAGATTCACACAGGCATCTAACAATCTAATACAGGAACAGCATACAGGACATTTTGGTCATGTCCAACAAGGCAATTCTTAACATTTTCGATAGAGTTGCTGGCAAGTAGGAAGGCAAAAGGAGTAAAGTAACATTGAGGTAGGAATAAGATTTCCAGCAAAGTAAAATCCTTGCTAAGGAAGGGAAGTGAAGAATAGAAAAAAACAGTCATGACTGATTCCAGCTATAAAAGCAAACAAAAAAAGGGAGAGAACCAAGGAATGTGGAAGAGGATCACCCAGGAGGAAATAAATGGCACAGAAAGCACTTAGAGATAACATACTAGCAAAGTCATAGAAGGTCTATTGTCAGAGAGGAAAGAGAGTGGGAGTAGGAGGCAGATGACAGGAAGAACAAACTTGGTGCACAGTGCAGAGTTGCTACAGTGTAGGAGAAAAAAAGGAAAACTGGCAAATAAATGATTAGGATCCAGGTTTGCTATGACTCAACTGGTATCAATACATTATTACAGCCACAGTGGTGCTTAAAAGTTCGTGAACCCTTTTGAATTTTCATTATTTCTGCAAAAATATGACCTAAAAGATACTTTTAGATGCTTTTGCCACACACAAACATGTAGCTCTGTATCATTTTACTCAATAAATGAACAAGTATAATGTTTTTGAATCATTTGTTTATCTGGGTTCTCTTTATCTAGTTTTAGGAAAACAGATCACATTTTAGTCATATTTATGCAGAAATATTGAAAATTCAAAGGGTTCACAAACTTTTAAGCACCACTGTCTATATGTAAAGTTTTTAAAATAGTTTAGAACATGTTTCCCCCTTAGCCTCCTTAACAAACTTTTAGTTAAATGAATCTTAATACATATGACTCATATGACATCCAAAGCCATAGTATAGATTGGCTTAGTGATATTATACAAACTCAGCAATCACAGATTGTTCAATAAGTTACTGTTAATCAAGCCATAGTTATGTATGAAGTGTGAACCCAGTCAATTTACTTAACACTTCCATATGGACAAAAGGAGACCTGAAATGCACTGGCAGCTTTCCCAATGACCAGTGTGCTAGAATAGCCCATACCATTATCATCCAAGTGATCAGTGCAGCAGTTCTGACATTTTTCAAGGAGTTTCCACTGATATCTGGCTGCATTTCCAGGTAGAACAGAAGGCCCTCATTCATGATATTTGATGACCAGCTTTTATGGGTGTAAAAGGTATGGATAAAAACAAGACAGATGGCTTTATGCTTATTTTATATTTTCAAAGCAGAATCAAAACAACCTTTCTACCAATGTTAATCTTTTCATTTCAGTGAAAATAAAGACTAATGGAAGAGTACAAGTAATTATTTTGTTAGAATTCCTTCAAAGAGACAGAAGCAAAGAAACATGATCAAATAATAAAAAGTTAGCTCTACAGTTATAAAATGAATTGATTTTTTTTATTTCTTAGTATTCATACCAAGCTGTGCTGTTGTATATGAGAAGTAAAATATTGTTGTCAAAGGCAACATTAAAAAATAGTTTTGAGTTACGACACAGACTAAGGAATAATACTCCATTAAAATTACATTGCACTTGCCTATCAAGAAAATACGCATACTTCAGCTACAAAACCAACATATGGATTTGCCTGCTTTTGAAGTTTCCCTTAAGATTTTTTTTAATCTTACCAAATAAAGATAATCAGCATAATTTTGAAAAAGCGATTTTTAATCTCTGTCCCCAGCCGTCTTTCATTCTCTGTGTAGATTCCTTGCCTTCCCTTCAGTAAAGATGCAACTGAGAAGCAGAAATGAAGTATGTTCAATATATTATTAAATTAAAAAGTTGATCCTGCCTGGCTGAAGCAAGCCTGCCAAGTTTTGAATTCAATACACCATGGATCTGCCTCCCACTTTCCTAGAATTGCTCTGTTAATCTTCATTTTCCCTATTAAAAATCCAATTGCCATTTGGAATCTTACCAGCAGTCACAGTTCTACTGAAAAGAATTGGGTTTGCCACCAAAACAAGCACCAGTGGAACATACGTGGTGACATAATGAGGAATTGCATGCTCCAATCCATTTTCACAACTGAAAAACAGGGAGAACAGATTATAATTCTGATTTATTTGTCCCCAAGCTGAGAAAGCTCCCTGCTTAATCAAGGAAGGTTTCTTGTGGTTTGCTTACAGTGTGACTAGGAATACCTTGAATAGGCTTCTCCAACACAGCAGCATCCAGACGCTGGTTAGGCAGAGAACCATATTTGTATGAACATTCATAGAGATAGTATAGTGATGGACAGCCTGTTTTTGAAACTAAGATGGTTATGTTGATAGATGCCATGAAGATGGAAGCTTTCAAGAATCCACTTAGGGTTCAATTTATATAAAAATAGGAAAAGGGACTGACATGCATTTGAAAAATGCAAGAAATCAACACTAACTGAATTGACACAAAAAAGGCTAAGTAGGAACATATCCTAATGTTCTATGTGGTTAAGAAAGAAATGGTTCCATAACTTGATTTTGGAGAAGTAAATGAGTTTGTGTCATTCAGATAAAACGTTTTTAAATGTGCTCAGTGGCGGGCAAACTGTAGCTAACAATATTTAAAAACTAAAGCTGAAGATTGCACCTTTTTGCATACATTGTGTGGAAGAGGCAAGCAAGACAATGTCCAAAACTGGTGAGGTCACTCATTCTCTCTTTCTTATACCCTTCCCTCCTATTTCACCTCCCTCATTTCTCTCTCATGTCCTCCTTTCTCATCACACAGCAAGCTGATGGAAAAAGAATAGATCATTTCTGTTACAGTTATGAACTGAAATTAGACTTAGGGTCAGTCACAATTCTATAGCGATGTGTTTCTTAATGGGTTAATTGGTTATATAAATACAGTTTAGGTTGTCAGTTACATGGCCCATTTGATGAAATAACTGAGAACTTGAGAACACTGGCAGAAAAAAAACCAGATGAAAAGGACATTACTTATTCCACATACAATAATTCTGTCCTACAAATTTAACTTCTCACTGGTTTAACAACTCCCCATCTCCCACAGACCTCCAAATACTAGAGTACTTTTGTGGAATTAAAATTCTCTGGAAGAATGGTCATTTGCAGTTAAATAAAAAAAAACTAGCAGTGGGAAGGAAGATCCAAACATTAACACACATTCATGTTCTCCTAAACTGGATCTCGTCAATGTCCACATTAGCGCTATATTATGAATAGAGCTTTCACTGCAGCGTTTTCCTTAAAACATTTCATTAGACTCTAAGACTTATTCAAGTAAATATTAAGTCAGGTCTTTTAATTACTTTTGACATGTATATATTTTTTTATTTTTTTCTCCACCATGCAAGTTCCCATGCTGTCATGGGACACTGACAAGTTCCACACTTCAGAAAAGTATCTCCTTCAGACTGAGCAACATAACATGGTCAGGATTTAATTGTATACCATGGCGGTGAAGCTGCCTTTCAAATAGTTAGATTCCCCTTCTTTTAATAAATATGGGCGTAACCAATATCCTTTGGTGTCCTTTGATTTAAACAAATCATTGAAATGCTTAAAATCAGGCAATGTTAGGCTTACCTAGAAACGGAAGGATAGTAGAGCATAGCAACTCCCTCCACACACAGCAAAATTGCCAAGCCCCATGTCATCATGTGGTACAACACAATAGTGCTGGAATGACATTTCACAGAAAAACAAGATGTGAATATTGCTTCTTGTCAACCTCAAAAATTACATGAGTTCCTCTCATTTAATGACAAGGCAAGTTGAACTGATGGAGAAAAAGAATACAATGATATGCTTTTGAAAAGAGTTTCAGTTTACCTTTCTCAAAGCCATACAATATAACAACTGGAAAATACCAGGGTGAAAATATACATTCTGCAGCAAACCTAGGCAGAATAAAAGCCAACTGAATTTTGATAGAGGATATTAAGTAGAAAGGAGATATATTAGTTATTAGGCAAGCCATTATCCAAAAAGTTATTCATCCATGAAAATAAAGCAAATAAATGTGCACATAACCATGAAAATCTGGGTCATCCTGAAAATATCCCATTTTTCAAACGTGATGTTATTTGTGATACCTTACTCCTGCTGATCTTCTAACTACCAAGTACGAATCCACAGCATAGCAAAACAGCCACCAAAAGACAGCACTGTACAAAAGTTGGATCCACATCTGAGAAACAAACAGAAAATCCTGTGTGTCATAGGAACGCAGGACATCAGGATTATTGAAATATTGTTACTTTTAAGTCTGAAATGTTATGTCCAGCTGTATTCAGTATACTACATAGAACAGAACACCAAAGTCAACAGGTTCACATGATCTCCATGTATAGTACTCATGACTAGCATGTTGTTCTTAAATGCAGATATATATCATAGGTTTGTTCAGAGCTTCAGAAGTAATTTGGAAAAAGTGCTTTAGAGCATGCCAGAGCATGAATGTAGCACCAGTCTGCAGCTCTTTAAAGTATCTGTATTTTTTCCCAGAATTTTGTCACTGATCTCATCAACAGCCATGTGAGTGTAGGAAAACACACAGCTGCTTTAAAGCAATGCAGGCAGGTTCTTGGAATCTGTGATTTTTTTAGAATCAAACCAAAAATCCTACATTATTCAAATATACAGTGTATTTGACTACAGAATTCTCTCTTTTTAGCCCAAAATAAAAAGTATAGTAAGATATTAAAAAGTTATTTAAGCACAGCATACTTGTGAAAACTCCAACTAAAGCGAGCCAAGAGTGGTTCTCATAATCTTGGTTACACAGGACTAGTGACTGTACTCCATGGCAAAATTATTAAATCACATTTTAAACTTGGTTGCACATATTGCTCATGTAAATCTGACGGAAATTTGAATATGCACTTTTCAATCAGACTAAATTCTATGGCATTCATGTGTACATAATTAACATGTTTTGCTTTAGCTCATTTATCAGTTCTCAACAATATTTACAAGTCTAGCATTCTTGTTCACAGAAGCTGGGTTTTCACTGCACATTTCCCCCCATACACTGGTCTGAAACTTTTATTTCAGTCTGACTTCTGCTTCCTTCAATTCTTTATTTTTACTTATTACTTTTGTCTTATATTTTCTAGTCATTATTGCCAAAGATGACTATATAGTTTACCTGTGGAAAGCCAACACTGAAAGTCAAACTTCTTTTCTCAAAGAAAAAAATGAAATTAATTTTCATTATTCAGCTTTAAAAAAAAAGTTATTGAAGGCAAAACTGCTCTAAAAATTAACAGAAAATTAAATGAAGAATAGAAGTTAAGTACATTCCTGATGATTATTACTAAATAAATGGGCATAGGATTTGATGCTTTTGACTATCACCTTTTTTATTTATATAAAAATCCTATTTTTGCAAAAGTCACAAAATTGTTATTAGCAAAAAAAAAAAAAAAAAAATCTGCATGAGAACTACTATAAAGGGTATTTATCAAATCCTATAACCTATTTATTTAACCTGACTGTAGATTTGGCCTTCAGGGGCAAAACCATTCTGAAAAGATCTAAAGGCTCATGTTGAGAAATACTGTAGAACTTTGGCTCAGAATATTTAGAAGCTGTATTGGGAGAAAGTCCATACCTTCAGGAAACAGCTACTGATCAGTTCTGAATGTGGTTGGAGAAGTAAAGAGCTTTCTATTGAACCAGTCTAACATTACTTCTTTATCTGATTTATCATAAAATAAACCTATTTGTTAGCCCTTTGCAATAGCCCAGACAAGAAGCAAAACCATAAATACAGTACTAATTCTATCTTTATTGTAAGGATACATTAATAGAACCGAAAGTTCTCCTCCTGTCCCTTACTTTTACTCTTCCAAAAACTAGGGAGGGTCCCTCCTGAGATACTTTCCCCACCCCTTCCACTCGTTTATCAAACTGTTATTTAGGCTATGGCTCTTTCTCCTACCTCCCAAGGTGATTTCCACGTGCCATTACAATATCTGAAAATAATGCTTCTCTATTCCCTGTTCTTTTGTCTATATGAACTGGCAGTATAATATATCCTTCTGTTACCTTATCCAAGATATGTTGGAGTCTACAATATTCATCATCCCCAGATACTGTAGCCATGGTTATGGGACTTCTGAACAAGTGCTGGATATTAAATAGAGGAAGATTGCACTAACATTTTTATCCATATATAGATGTGCCATATATGGATTCGCCTCATGCACCCTTTTGCACGTAAACCAGCATTAAAAAAATATGAATAGTTCATGAGATCTTACATACTCATTCCATTCTGCTATAAAGCTCAAACTCTGAACCATTTTACAAGATGGCCAATATAAAACAGGTAATAAAAGCACGAGGCATGTCTTCTGGAATTCTTTATAATCCTTTTACCAGCAGTGGCCATATGTTCGTATCTGTGCATGTGCACTTGGAAGCCTAAACGGAGCAGGCCTCATATGCTCTGCTTGGGATCACATGACTAGGCCAGAGGAAGGCTGAGAATGGAGCAGTGACCAACATTGCCCAACAGGGATACAGGAACGTAAGTTGCAATGTTACTGTGGGTAATGTCCATTTTAGTTTGCATACAGCACACACTACAGCACTACTTTTTCTCTACAGCCAATGGCCCGATCAGGCCCATTTCTAAGCTTGATATTTCTTCAATCTGCTTCTGCCCCCATACCAAGTGTGATCCTGTCCTTTCCCAGTGTAAACAGACAGGCAGAATCCCTGTATCTTTAGATAATTTCTTTCCAATATTCCACTGGGTTAAAAAGAATGAGAGCACATCCATGCATGCTATCCTGACCTTTTCAAAGGAAGAAGATATCCGTACAACCTAGCAGCAGTTCAGTTTCATTTATTTATTTCATTTATACCTACCGCACTTCCTACACAGAACGTAGCAGGCCATATATCAGTTTGATTCACTAAAGATATATTTGCCACAAAGTCTGGGAACCCTAACCAGACAATAGATCTGAAGATTATACCTATAAGGAAGAGAATAAATCCATGTTAATAAGCTACGACTCTGGCCAGTTTAATATTCATTTTGTTTTATACTAGTTACTTCCAAAAGTATTAAAAGGAAAAATAAAGATTTCCTTCAGCTTTCTATGATAGTGTAATAACTGTGTTAACCTTCTAGGCAAATGAAAGAGTAATTTACTCCTAAGAGGGAACGGCAAGCCGTTTCATGAACACCACACCCTAAGCAAGAGCCCCCAAACCACCCCCTACCCCAACTTCTGGGTCAACCTCCTTGCTGACTAATTGTATGCAAACACTTATATCCAGCAAATCACACCAGATGTAAATCTCAATGGGATGGGGCTACGTAGTACTTTGGATCCGAAGACAAAAAGATGCCTCAGAGGGCACAGGGTTCAAACACAAGAACTGTCTACACCTTGTAAAAGCATCCTCACGCTCTCCTGGGGTTGCACAGTTGCCCCCTCCAGCTACTGCACAGTTCCAGAAAAAGTTGTGTCTGCTTTAAGGAGTTGCAGGCAGCTCATACCCCGTGCACTTCTTTGCCTTCAGATCCAAAACGCTGCATAGCCCTATAACGGTTTCACAATCATGTTCTGAAAACATTCAAATATATTCCACATGTCTCAAATTCAAACAAAAGAAATATCACATTATAGATACAAGAAAACAAATTATTTATATATATACATATATATAAAATCATGGTATGAGTTTGTTGAACTCAAAAACGTGAATGTGACTATAATTAGCCCAGGAAAATTATCTCCATGGAACATGAACATTCTTAAAACATAGCATATATGAACGAAAATAAAAGTGAAAACAGACTCCTGCAAAGACAGAATAAGGTACAGAATTGTTTTTACCTTTTATAACTTGAGGCTATTCTATTTTAGACTTTTACTGAATTATTTTGAATCTCTCCAAGGAGAATTGCCCATTTTTAGAAATATTGTTATATTCCATCTATGTTGCAAGTCTTTCTAACATCCTTTTATGTCTGGTTTCTGCTTTCAAGTATCCTTGAGAGGCAAAATCATTTTCTAAAACATGTGTTCCAAACATTTTTGTTGTTGTTGATTTCAGTGCCTGCTCTCCCTTCCTTTTCTTTCTTCAAATACAGATAGCCAATAACATTGCAAGCAGCAGCTGTCTAGAAGAAGGGTAGATGATGGACAAGGATTTGATTCTGCTGCTCTGTTTTCTAAGGCTTGTTTCCCAGGTAAGCTACATTGTGGATGACAGGGATGTGCCCTGAGGGATTGGGATATGTTCTTTTTATCTGCTTTTTCTCCTCCCTAATCTTATATCCCCTATGGGGCTAGAAGGGGTTGAGGACACCCATCCCCTTTGCTATTGCTTTTATCTTTCATTAAAGCTCTGTTTTTTATTACAAGGTGAGTGTGTTTTCCTTCTTAAGTGGTAGTTCGGTAAAGGCCCTGGGCTGACAGTCAAAGGGTCAGTGATCCCTCTAGCAACTTGTTTTCTATGGCTGTGTTGGGAAGAGAAAGATGCAGGCAGCGCAAACTGGGGAAAAGAGGTTGCTGGAAAGAAGAATAACAGCAGCAAAAGGCAGTCAGAGCAAGTACAGTAGAAACTGTACATTTTGGTACAAATCAGGGTTAGAAGTATTACAAGTTTACTGCCTCTCACGTACATACACTTCTCCTTTCATCTTTCTGGTCCACAGTTGTCTGCCTGGCCAATAAAGAAAGGATCACAACCTAAGGAGCTCCTGTCAGTCCTCCAAACTCAAAGTCTTGCAGAATCCTAGCCATTTTCTTGAAAGAAGGGTGAATGGTCTGCATTCTCTGTGACTTTTGACACAGTTGGTAACTAAGATTGCATGTCGCAAGAACCACTGGCAAGGAGATGTAACTGGTTAGGGACTGACTGGATTAAGGGCTTGTCTTCTATGGTTCCATTGTGGGAGAAGGGCCAGTAAATCATATGCTTGCCTGCAGATCCAGCTTGCAAACTGTCACCACGGTCATGTGAATGCCTAGAGCTGAAAGGATGGGTTTCATTCATGAACTGAGACACGTAAGGGATTAAAAACTGAACAGTTTTAGTCAAATTCTTCAGAGCAAATGTGGCAGTGAAAGGAAATACATCATTGAGCTCTCTTTCTTTCTCTTTTTGGAGCCCATTCTGCTTTGTTTCCTACCTTTCATGAGACACAGGGGAAAAGAGAGTTTGTTCAATGAGAATTTTTAAAAAACTGTATTACAAATACCAGAAAAGCAAAATCTAAATCTAAACATCATGTTTGAAAACAGATATGAAGCAGCAGATTAAATTTCCTTCATATTCCATCTGAGTCACTTTTAACAGATTAATCAGTCTTTCATTATAGATTATGGGTTAAATTGGGGAATAACTAACATTCACTTCTTATTTCCTCTAAGTACTAATTTATCTTTAAAATTTTTGAATTTCTGTTAGCACACACCAAGTCTAAACTGCATATGGATTAAAAAGTAATTCCTATCATAAAGATATTTCTTTCTATGTTAATTTAGAACAGCAAGTTTAAGAACAATTCTGGTCATTGGAGGCTCTTCTGTTTGGCTTCAGACTTATCAAATTATGGGTCCCAAGTATTAGGTATGTGGGAAGGGGATGAAGAATACCTACATTCAAGTAGAAAAATCAATTTGCCAACAGAACAGCTGGGTTTTCATATAATGCTAAATTGAACTGACAGCAACAGCAACTGCAATCCAAGTCACAGGTACAAACCACAAACCATACCTTGTTTTGGACTGACAAATGATGGTTTGCTGCATTTTAGAAAGTCCGGGAGTAAATTTCAACATGCGGTACCAGATCTTGTTGCCCTTACTTGCCTATTGTTTTACTTTGTCTATGACAGAGGAGTTAATTTACTGGTATTGTTATCCTAGGATAACATACATTCTGTATTAAAATTTCATATTCTAAGTGTTGTTTGCTGTACTAGTTCCATTAGCCCAACTGCTAGCAGAACAACAGCACTTCTTACATTTTTCCCATTCATGTAACTCTGTAGACAACCTGGCTTGCTCAGTCCTTATGAAATGTCACAATAAGCCTTTTCATCCTCTCTAGAAACACTGAAGTTAATGAACCGAAATGGGACTCTTAAACATCTGAAATTCCATGCCTCCTGACCTACCAGTAAATCCACTTGAAATCATTGGGCTTACTTCAAAAAGAAACCAGGCTGCGATGCTAGCGAAGCTCTATTGCTTTCCAGATGTGTATTGTCAAAGTTGCTTATCGTTTCTCCATCACCTCAATCTCACATTAGACTATCCTAGAACGAGGAATCTCCCTCTCTCTCTGCTTTTAGGCGGGGTCCCCCAAACCTCCTTACCCAGAGAGCCCAGCACGTCACAGGCGGAGATGAGGAGGAGGATGGTGGCGGAGGAGGAAGCCCTGGAAACCGTCCGGGAGCCTCGGCCCTTCTTCGGGAAGAGCTGCAGGGCGCTCAGGAGGGCGCTGGTGGAGGCGCTGCCAAGGCAGACTCCGCAAAACACCTCCGGCTGGAAAGACACCACAAGCTCCGTGGCGACGTCCCGATTGGGGCAACAGAAGGTTTCCAGCCTCGGAGACGCCATGGAAAGTTTGGGCGAGACTGGCAGGTCGGGGTGGGACGCAGGACCGCGCACTTTCTCCCGCTCTGAGCAGCCTTTCCTTCGTACAGAATTCCTCCTTCGGCTTAGAGACGGGGGTCACGCGGCGGCCGGATCATGTGGCGAAGTGGCGGCTAAAGCCCCCAACTGGCGTTCCCGGCTCCGTTTTCTTTTTTCTTTCCGCCAGGCGGAAATCCTACTAGGGCAGCGAGACGGGGGGGGGGGGGGGGGACACCGAAGCGCGTGTCTTTCATTCCCCTTGCTCCGAGGCGTTGGCAGGGCTTCACTCAAACCGATTTGGCTTCTCGCTGGAGCGGGTGGATCGGAGCCCTCTTGGGGCGCGGCGCGCCAAAGAGAAGGAACAGCTCTTCCGAGTCCTGAAAAGGCGACGTCTGAAAGGGACTCCCTGCATAGGGTCAACCTCCGTGTTTTGTAAATTGGGGACAGATGATTACCGTTTCTCATCAATTGTGCCTATGTGTTTTCTTAGCATGACTTGCTGGGGCATAAATCCTCCTCCCTGCACGTGGTTCTGTTACCGCTCTGAGGTTTGTTTTCTGAACTCCTGACTGCCCTAAAACAGCTTTTCCCACGCCGGCGGGTAGCTGTACCGGCACTCCTGAAAAACTTCAGAGGCCTGAGAGGTGAGATCACACGCCCACTAATTACCGCTCAAAGATGTTATTGCGTCTCTGAGAAGAAGAAGAAGTAGAAAGAAGAGAAAGTAAGGCATGGATCCAGTGCATCTTGAGTTACCTTTGCACTACCATACCACATCTGGGCTCAGAAATCCAGATGACCGCTAGATGATGGCAGTGATAGAGTTTTCTGTATTGCTGCAGCTGTCTAGTGGTGTCTGCTGGACTTTTGCAGCCCAGGTTCAGTAACCGTTTTTTACACCTGACCAGTGTTTTTAAAACTTGGCAACTTTAAGATGTGTGGACTTCAACTCCCAGAATCCTGAGAGTTGAACTCTACACATTTTAAAGTTGCTAAGTTTTAAAAACACTGCACTAGACTCAGGTTAGTAGACCAGAGAGTTGTCTCTTTTTTTTAAAAGAAAGAACTAAAGGGCAGAAGTTTCCCCAGCATTTGGACATTTCTTTTTAATGTAATTCTCACTCTGTTCATGTCCATTTTGATTTTCATCTTAACGGTACATTCAGTCATACTACTGAAGTCCAATTCAGCTGATAAGACTTATTTCTAAGTAAAGTAGTATTATGATCATTATCAGCCCAAATCAGTCCACTATAGGATTAAGGCCTCTCCAGCTGACTGCAAGTTGCAAGGTGTTTCCAGTTAACACCTTTGAATTGAGTCACATTATCTGTCCAGCATTTATTTGGGTGTTTTCTGGGTCTTTTAAGGTCAAGTATCCAATCAAGGATTGTTGTTGTCCAACACTGATCTGTTTGTCAGCCAGCCCATTATCATTTCTGTGAGGCTACTCACTTTATTATGCTATATATCCTTGTCTGTTGGTGGATCCATATTTTTCTTGTCACATCTTGTCATATGTTAAGCATTTATATATTTTTCAACTTCTGTACCACTTTTGCATTTAATATCCAAGTTTTGAAACTACATGGCAGTACAGGTAGTAAGTATACACTGATTAAACTATTAAATTCCTGAAGTAGGTTGCTGTGTTCCTTTTGAATACATGAAATGCTCTCCAAACTACTTTCTTCTATGACATCATTGTCCATGATCATCTTTTTACTGACATAAATGTAACTGTCAACCTTCTCAAGTTCATAATTTTCTATTTTTTATTGGCAAAGGCTGTGAATAATTATGATCATGATTTCTGTCTTCAAGTTCATTTTCAAGCCATGGATTGGTCACATTTTCATCTTGTTAAATAAGCAATTAGGTCACAAATTCTATTTTACTGCCTTCACTGAGTGGGGTTGTTTTTGTTTTGTATGTACCTCACAGCGACAGACACACATAAGTAAATTCTTAATTTCTAAATAAGCATGTAGCTGATTGCAAACTTAATTTGATGTCATGATGAAGGAAGAGGGACATTCTTCAGAGTTTCTGAAAGGGCAGGATTTTATTTTAGTGTATGAAATGCATGCCTCTGTGTTAGACACACAGGAAAGCCTATTAGCCAACAAAGGCAAGTCTTTTGTTTAACCATGTGGCACCATACTCTTAACTTTAAATGTCTGTTAAGATAACTGTCTTTGAAATTGCTCATTTGTTTTACACATTTAGAATTGTGGTTTTTAAAACTATTTTGAAAAAGTTTGCTTTCTCTGTTCCTTTGCATCTACATAAGAAACAGGATGCTTTGAAATGGAGGCAGCATGATAGCAATATGGCTTGTGATGTAATGCCCCATTATAAAATTGAAATGAGGTCAAAGAATTTGAAGTGTTATTCTTGCAACAATAAAAACAGTGTTTTAAAGGGGGAGGAGAATATAGACAGAAGTGCTCTTTTCTTTCCTTGATTTACATTAACTAGCAGCAGCAGCTTTGAGGTTACATTGTTCAGAGGTTTTCAAAGAGTAAAGGTTAATGAATATAAAGTGAAGAATGATTTCTCTAATTGCTTTCCAATGGATCCAGTGTCATGTTTTCAAAAACAAGGAAATTAAACATATCCTGAAAAAAAAAGTCCAACTTTATTCATTTCTCTTCTGCTTCTGTTTTTGAAGGACTCATTTACAGCTCTGTTATCTGCTTTTGGAAAATGTTGATACCTTCAAGAGTAAAAGACAGATGCATGTCTTACTATGCGCTTCCTTTACACTGGATGTGTTATTTTTTATGGCTTATAGTTGGATAGTATTAACATTAGGCTTTCTGTTAATACAGAGTTAGGCTTTGTCATGCATAACTGACAGAGTTTAAGAAGACCATCTTTCACAATACAACTTCCATTGGCTTCTGGCACAAACAGCAATAGCAAGCAAACAAAAAATGACACAATGTGTGTTGCAACATCATGACATAAACCCCAGCCTTTCATGCTTACATCCCAATGTCTGACTGAAGTCATGTGTTTCTTCATTCCCCTGCCTCCAGCCCCACCCCATGAAACTCAGTCCACCATTTTGTTCACGCAGGATATAACCACCACTGGTGCTTCTGAGTGATTTCTTTGCAAACTCCCATGCATGTGAGCCCACCACAGAACTGTAACTGGTGAATTGCCAGCTCCAAGTGCATGGAGATCTTGGTCCTTTGCTCTGGGTGTCACAGCAATTACAATGAGAACAATCTTCCTCTTCCTCTTCCTCCTCCTCCTCCAGTCAGGCCCAGTCATTCCCTTACTAATAGTGACATCCAGCACAATAGTGGCTGCAGCAAGCCCACTGGAGATTGGTTCTCTGCTGAGGGTTGATCAGGGTCCATCTGAACTGTTGTTAGCACTCACCATATGGGGTAGTAGCTGAAGCAGGTGGCAGTATGGCTCCTTGATTTTTATGGAAGCAGCAATTGCAAAGCAGTCCTGGTATTTATTGTAGTACTGACATGTTAACAACTGCACAACTGGAAGAATGAGTTATCAGACAACTCACATACATTTGTGGTCTTGTATGGTACATGTTTTCTCAGCAATGCTGAACAATATCAGCATGACAATTGCATGACAAGACCCGGCCAACAGATATACTAATAAAATGGCTGGTCTCTAGCAGTGGCCGGGACCCAGATCTTGTTGCCCGCAGGCGTGGCAGTTGCCAAGTGGTTGCAGGCAAGATGGGGATGGGCATCTCACTGCGGTGTTGACATGCATCCCACATACTTATTTAAGTTTTGTAATGGCCCCGCATTTTCTATCTGGAATCTTTACATATATAAAAATCCCCTCTCACCCCTATGAGTGGTATGTGTCTTCCTCAATCTCGGGTCCTCTGCCAGAGGCCTGGGAGTTTGAGGGTTCTGCACAGTATCTTAGCTGTTCTTAGCACTGCACTCTTCTGGACAGAGCTGCGATGCTGTTCCTGGGATCTGTTGGAGCCACTCTCCCAGCTTAGCAGTCGCAGCCCTGAGTGCTCCTACCACCACTGGGACCACTTTCATCTTTACTTTCCACATCATGTCTAGTTCCTCCTTCTGGGCTTGTTACTTCTCCAGCTTCTCATACTCCTTCTTCCTGATGTTGCTATCACTTGGCACTGCTACATCTATTACCACTGCTGTCTTCTGGTCCAAATATATATTTGGTGCCCTTAAGTCAGTCTTGACTCCTGATGAGTCTTTGCAGTTTTTCTGGCAAGATTTCATAAATGGTTTGCCATTGCCTTCTTCCTAGGGCTGAGAAAGAGTGCCAGGCCCAGGGTCCCCCAGCTGGCTTCATGCCCAAGGCAGGACTAGAACTCACTGTCTCCCAGTTTCTAGCCTGATGCCAAGGTTGAGAAACACTGGGTTAAGGCAACTTTAAGATGCGTGGACTTCAACTCCCAGAATTCCCCAGCCAGGGTGGCTCGCTGGGAAATCCTGGAAGTCGAAGTCAACGCATCTTAAAAGTTGTCAAGGTTGAGGACCGCTGCAACCGCTACACCAACCTGGCTCTATCAATGTAATAAATACATGGGTTTTTAAAAAAGATACGAACTTAGCATAAAGCACCAAAGAATTCGAACTCCGTTTAGAGCTTTTGCACATCTGCTCCTTTGCCGTTCGGGAAATTGCCGCCTACAGTCCCTGTCAAACCCGGGTTTCGACCAGGCTGCCTAGGCGGCCGCACCGCTCCAACGGCTTTCAAGTCGACGCGGCTCTCCCGGCTCTTCTCCGGAGCCGCCGCTAGAGGGGCTCGGACGATAAACTGCCGCCTCAGGTAGTCAGGAGGCGGGCACCTCAGGCCCCCCCACGCGCGCGCCTGTCTGCCCCTCCGCTCTGGCCCCCCGCAAGGAAAGCGCCGGAACCGCTTCGCGCCGCAAGATGCTTCGGGCGGCGGGTCCTGCCTTCCTCCCGGCCGCCGAAGCGCCCGCCTCGCGGGGCCTCTTGCAAGGCCGCTGAGCTAACTCCTCACCGCGCTCCGTCACAAAAGCCTTCTTTGCCCAGCGGGAGAAGGCGCCTGTTGTGCGTACGTAAACCCCGCGGCCAAGGAGCCGGAAGGAGCTGGCGCTGCCTGCTTTTTAAGAAAACCTGGAAGGGGAAGAGGGAGGGGTTTTTTTTTTTCCTGCCGAGGTTCAGCCTCTCCTTTTCTCGACGCCTCGGGACCGTCGAGGTTGCTGTTTGCGGCTCCTTTCCTGGCATGAAGCCCCGCTGGCCCCAGTAGGACCTCTTTCAAGTATTCCGGGCGCAAAACTGCGCCCAAAGGAGCGGCTTTCTGAAAGGTAGCCATGACCCCCTGTGCAAAGGCGTTACCCCCGCTGTATAGACGAGGTCGCGCGGAGGTTCCCCCTCAGCGTTGGAGAAAACTTTTCGCTACTCTCCTTCACGGCTCATTGGGCGAAGGGCAATTCTCCGGGTCGAACTTCCCCTGGTTTTTTTAACCCCCCACATGGTTCAAACCACCCTCTTTCCTGCTGGGGAGAGTCGAGCTCTCCACCCACCCCCATCCGAAACGGAAACTCGGATCACCGTCTGGAGAAAGTGGAAAATGCCCCCGGTCGCTTCGCTTCCTTCGTTTCTCTTCGGGCTCTGCGTTCGCGTTTCCCTTGGGGAAAACTGCCGCCGTTTGTTTCCGTGAATATATTAACAGGCTCGCGCAGGCAACTAAGCCCACGGCCATGAAAGCGTGAATAAATATCTTGTGCTTTGATCGAGCTGTACCTGGTTCAGTCAGGCGACTCTAATTTCCTAGGGTCGCTTCCTCGCCTTGCTTGCTTTCCCCCCTCCTCTGGCTGATTTAGGCTTCTGTTTCAAAGAGAGAAAGAAAGAGGAAAAGAGAGGCTGAACTCTGGAGGAGGAGCCAGAGTTGGAAGGGGTTTACAACCCCCCTCCCTTCCCATAGGGGAGCAGGCTGAAAACCGCTGTTAGGTATGTGGTTCCTAGGTCAGCGGCGCGTTGGATCAAACTAGGAAGGAGCTGCTGGGGGCAGTTTCGAGAGACCATGGAGAATGTGGACTTCAGAGGCGGACAGGAAAGGGGTCCTGACAAAGATCCGAGACTGAATCCAGGGTTTATGGATCAGGGACACCCCCACCAGCTGGCGATAGGAGACCAGAGAGGAGCTGATCTGTACAAGCTGGTGGAAGTACAATTAAGTGGCGGAGCTCCCTGGGGATTCACGTTAAAAGGAGGAAGAGAACATGGAGAACCTCTCATCATCACTAAGGTAAGGGGCGATGTGTGCGCGCCCGATGTGTACCTTGTCGAAGCGGAAGGGGTGTCCCTGGGTGAGGGGTGTTTCTCAGCTGCTTTTGTTGACGCGGTCCGCCCGGAGAACAAGATTATCGAGACTGAGTGAACAATTGAGCGAGTATGCAGAGGGTTCCCGTGGGGGCGGCGGGGAGCGGAAGGAAGGTAATGGTGATGGCTGCGATCTACCTCAACAGGACGCTGGTGAGGTTCTTGGCAGTGGCCGGATTTCTTTGCTTTTGGGCTAGAGATCGCCAGTAAGGGAGGGATTGGTAGCAAGCCTTTCAGCGTGGGTCATAAAACTGCTTGGTCACTGCTTCGTGGTGGTGATTTGGGGAGTTACAGAAAGGACATGAACAGTGCAATCAAGAACCAAACATTTTAGTTGTGAGCATTGGCCATGCCCTAATACAGTATTATACCTGGAGATGTTTTTATTATACTCAATATACACTGAAGTCCCAGTAATTAAAAGTAATTTAATTTAAAAATATATTAAAGCTTTAGCTTATTGTTTACTTAGGAGCAAGCCCCATTCATCAGTGACTAAACATTTATAGGCTTGCATTGCTGGAGTTAATACCCCCCAAAGCCTCATTAATTAATTCAAAATAACATTTCAAGTTAATTCATCAGCCATCACACAGTCATTGAACTGGACTGCCACTGGGAGGAAAGTTCACCTTTGCACTTGTGTACAATATTTAGGGGAGTAGAAAAAGGTAATTCAAGTGTGTTGGGAGAAAATAATCAACATAACTTATTTGTCTTTTTGAATTTTGTGAATGATTACACAGTAGTGCTTGATTAAAAATGGCCATTTGTTCCTTGTGGAAGCAATACAGTTTCCTCCTTTTTCAACTTACAGAACAGTGTCTTCCTTCTCAGTCATTGTTTGGCACCTGTACTAAATAAACAATAACTCATTGTGAGTTAGACTACAGGCATTGAATAAATCATATATGCCAAACCACATTTCTTAACTTGTGACTTTTTTGCAGTATCTTTCTTACTTGAGATAGAAAAATGCCCTGCCAGAAAAGGGGGGCCGGGTCCTTATTTAATGGTTAAAATAGAGTATATAGTTTTATTTTTTTCAGAAAGGTTCCTCCTTTTACTACTTTCAAGGATATGTGGGTAAGGTCAGCAGTCCTGACGCTGATGCCCTCCATATGAGTTAGACTACAAAGGAGCTGAGAATTATGACAACTGCAACCTGATATGTTGGTGGGGGACTAGGTTGAGAAGGCTGTAGAAGATCATATGTGATAAGCTATGCGTGCTTCAAAAATGATTTACAAAAAGTACTTTGAATCTCATATGAGCATAGCACCTTTCTAATTTTCATTAAAGCAGCCCCTCTTTTTTCAGAGGCTGCTTTAATGATTACCAGAGAGATACTGTGCTTATGTGGGTTACAGAGCGCTACTTCTGAACTGTTTCATGGCATTTATAGCCCTACTGGGTGTAATTTTTGTATAAAATACATACAGACTGCTAAGCCATGATTAACTCAACCTTAATGAATTAGCCCAGATGCCAGACCTCTTATAATACACTGAGTTTCACATTAGCCAATCAGTTTTAGCCCAGCATTTATGCAAACTCAGCTTGTATCTGTTTATATGTTAGTGGGTCACAAGTATAACTTGCTCAGAAGAACAAGATTAAATTATCCAAAACTTTTACTTTCCCTGTTGCTTCCCATAGGACAAAAGGTAGATTTTAGCAAAGGTTCTTATTCAAAATAGTTGAACAATAACAAGTAAGCAAAATTTTAAAAATGTCATTGTCTTTATGCTAGCTTCTTATATGTCAAGGATACAAGGATGCCTTAAATCATTGTGTGTGTGTAACAGAAATATTTGCAGCTTCAGGGTTG
This sequence comes from Liasis olivaceus, assembly GCA_030867105.1. NCBI lineage: Eukaryota > Metazoa > Chordata > Lepidosauria > Squamata > Pythonidae > Liasis > Liasis olivaceus. The sequence goes on from CM061352.1 coordinate 42,749,459, forward strand.
TGTGGTTCCTCCATGTAGGTATGTTCTTTCCCTGTGCATTGTACTTGGGTCTGTTTAGTGGATCTCAGGTTCTCAAATAAGATCCTGAGAGATTGTTCCCTATGGTTTCCAGCACTTTGCCTGTTTCTGGATGAAGTGATTAATGTATTTTTTCCTTCACTTAAAAAAATATTGTTACACATCCTTTTTAAATACTCTAAGAGCAATTGGAAGTGTGTTGCTGAAAGAACAAATTAATATATGAACTGAAAAGAAATGTAAGTTTAATTGGTGCTATAAAATTGTTAAAAACCTTTATAGAAAACAATCGTGAAGGGAAGGCTGACAGAAGAAAAAGCTGTGCATGGCTACCCTGTGTTTTCTCAGATATATCTATGTACAAGTACATTACTATGATAGCTGCTCTTGTCTGGGCTCCAACAAGGAGATGGGAGACTTCTAGGGAATCCTAGGACTTTAGGCTAGACTGAGAAGTTGAAGAAGGCAATAACAAACCACTTCCAATGCCAAAAAGAACATGTGAGCATATCAAACAATTCACTAGGAAATGAGCTTGAAGGAGATGCTACCTTTTTTTAATAATAGACAAGTATTAAGTCATATGATCCTCCCCTCTTCCAGAGTAGTACCAGCTACAAGCCACACAATAGACATTGCCAACTGTTACAGCATCTAGCTCAGTATAGTCTAATACTGCTGTTCAGAGCTACTTACTGGACTTACCTATCTATCTTGTTTTCTGGTAGGACGTTTTCTGTAGCTGAGTACTGAGAATCCTTTATTAATAGTAATTTAGTACAGTATATTCAGATATTCTTCATAAGCCATTTGATTTTATTATTGAAAGGGTTCATATTCAGCCTTGCTTTGCCAGATTACTGATAAAATAGAAATGTTTATGGTAATTTACTACAAGATTTTTCATGGCTTGGTGCAGCTGGACATGGCAAGAGGTTATCACTTAGTAAATGCTAGTTGTTTTCACCTTGTATCCTAATGATTGGCTGGAGATGGAGATATTTAACAAAAAATATGGTTCTCTGCTTTTAACAGTAGAAAAATGTGATAATCTGTTATATTAAACATTTGCCAACAGAATTTTTAGAAAGAAAAACCAAGTCTTGTGTGACTCTTTCTATCAATGTACAGTTATTCAAAATAGAAGTAACAATCATTTGTCTGTGTCAGCTTTTCTTCAAAGAAAATTTGGAGGAAAATAACTAAATATTTGCTGCTTGAGGGTTTAAAGAAATCTTGAGTATATCATTCCCTGATTATCTTTACTGTTTTGTTCTTGGAGTGGATGTTTGGATTTTATTACAGATTTGATACCCAGAAGCAAACACTGCATTCTTATTTTTATATGTAATTAAACTAGTTTATGCTAGTTAAGGAAATAAAAATTAAGATTTGATTTCAGTATATCCTAACTGCAATGTGTATGTTTTGAGGGCAGCCATTCGCATCTTTAAAATGTACCTCCATTTGTTTTTGTTTTTGTTTAAAAAAGACTGATCAGAACTACCCTTTTCCCTGAGGTAACATGGTCTTGCAAAAGTTTATATATTATATATTGTTTTGTACAGTAAAGATCAAATGCTAAAGGAAGAAAGAATATTAATAAAGTATATAATCTTTTGATCATTAATCACTACCTTCTAGCAAAATCTCTAATTAGAAAATGAAGATATCCCTTTCATACTCACACAAGAGTACATCTGTAGAAAGAGATACTAGAAAATGGGCTTCTTCCAGAAATGTGGTACAGACATAACATATTTAGATACTGTATTTCAAGTAATAGGTAATAGCTGCTTTTAAAGAGGGAATAATTAGCTTGCCTATTGTTACAGACAATTTTTAGCATGAGCAGGTCACAAAACGGAAAACGCTCATATTAATTCATGGTTACCCGATTGAGTTTTTATTAATTAAATACTACAAAAGCCATACTGTGGAACCAAGTATCAATATGCAAACCATGAAAGTATCACCAGCGATACTTTCTCCAGTGATCTGCACGCATTTGTTGCCTGGATGCTGACAGGCATTTGCATGTACTAGCAGTTCTCTGTGATAAATTACTGCATAATCTTCCAATAAAGGAAACTTATAACATATTAAGTCTCCCTTTTTTTATGGAATTAAATGGATTTTTTGAGACAAAATAATAGAATAATATTAACAGAGCTGAGCTCCATTTTTTTATTGGCTTATTTAAAAAGTTTATACAGTAGTTGCACTTAGCATTAAACTGGGCTGAAAAGAATATAAATATATTGCATAACAATGTACAACAAATATATTGTATAAATACATAAATGAAGTTATCTCTTGTTTTTGCCACTTCTGACTTACCTATTTCTTCCCCACTATTCAGAAGACAACTCACATTCCTTATAGCTGAAATTTAAGAATACTTTTAAGGCCATTTGTGAATCTTTTCTTTTTCTTTTTAGAAATAGCTAACAAAGTAATAAAGGCTCTGCAGTGCATATAGAAATCGCTGTATTTTCTATTTCACCTTCAAACATATAGGCCATTTTGCTTTTGGAAGAAATGTGTGACAGGGGAGAAGACTAAGATTTTCTTACCTTATCTATCTAAATTCCACTGTATGTGTTTCTGATTTTTAACTTGGCAGATGTAAAAATTGCAATCTGCCAATAAATTCAGAATGCAAAAGCAAGTTATTCAGTAGTTCAGTTGCTTCCTATTCTTTATGGTCTGATGGGCCATCAGGATTCTTTATCAGTAACTGTTTCTGTGAGTTCCTGTAAGTTTATGCATATGTCATCAATGATAGTTATCTAGTCAACTTATATTCTGTAGATCTATTTCTCAATTTCTTTTTGATTTTTCCAAGTATCAGAATATTGTCCAGTCTTACCTATGACATTATGTATCAAAATATCTAAGCTGTGGCTTCTTCATTAGTGTTTCATTGAGCAGTCTGGTTTTACTTCATCTAATATTGAATCGTTTGTTCTTTTTGCAGTCCCAGGTGTTCTCCCAACAATTTTCACCACAATTCAAAGCCATCAGTTTTTCTTTGTTCCACATTTCTAATGATTCAGCTTTCACAACTGGGAAAATCACACACTTTTGTTGTCGGTGTGGTATCTCTGCACTTTTGCCTAGATTTGTTGTATTTCTCCCAAATAGCATACATCTCTTTATTTCATGGGTATTGTCCCCATCCCTGTAAACTTTTGAACCTAGAAAGATGAAGTATGTTTTGTCTCTGATTTCTTCTCCACTTATTTACAATAGGGTGGTATTGCCTGTTGATACAATCTTAGAATTCTGTTTTTCTTTAATATTGAACAGCATACTGTTTTTTTCTCCTCTTTCAGCTTCAACAAGGAAGCTCTTGTTGAAGCTGAAAGAAGAGAGTGCAAAAACCTGTTTGCTACTTAATATTTCTTTAAAAAAAACTACATGCAAGAGCATACAGCAATATAATCACTGTATGTACAGTCAAGATTGGAACTTTCCTCTAGAAGGAAAAAAAAAAAACCTCTGTCCTTTTGGTATTGGAATGCTGGGTGTAGAAAATGTGTTTTTGTAGACATCCTTGAGTCACATTTTTACTATTCTGTTATTAGGAAAATAACCCAAAGAGTAAGTGGTTAAGTTGAGTCCATTCTGTTGTGAGCAGAGTACCTGAAAAACATATATAAACAAGTGCAAAGGATAATACATTTTTAATTATATACTATAATTACATCATGAGGATTCACTTCTGTCATGAAGAGATAACATTGTCATGCTACTGAATGTGGACGTTCTGTTCTTTGGCATAATAGTGTTTCCTTCCCAGTTATCATTCTTACAATTTCTGTGACTGCAAGGTAGAATGAGATTTCAAAGCAACCAATTGGACAACAGCTGTGATAAAAGTGACAAATATATTGGAAACTGCCAGCTATTAAAATTGTATATTTAGAAGCTGCAGTTGCAGTCATGTTCACGTATGAAGAATCCCTCTGAAGTCAGTGAGGCTTATTTCAAAGCAGAAGTCTGACTCTTTGAATGTTTTATCATTACAAGAGTACAGTAGAGAAGCCACAGTCACCTTTGCTTTTGTAAAATATATTTTATAAAGTTACCTGGTCTTCCTCTTGAACACTAGGGCTCATATTGTTTCAGATATATTTTGTGAAGAGATTAACAGAGGTATGGTGATACCTTCTCATTTCTTTTGCACTTATAATTTTGCCATAGAATTAGTAATTATAGGGCTGTGGATTCACTTGTTGTCTGAATAAGTTCTGACTATATAATACAAAAGTTTTTTGGCTGAACTTTCTTACCTAGTTTTAGTAGTTACAAAACAAAATCTTTTCCACTTCTGTTATTGCACTGCATTTCTTTAAGAAGAATAATGCCGGTGCTGTGTGAATGATGACAAAATTAAATACATGAGTTATTCATGGAAAACTATGAAATTATTTGTATTTTTATAATGAAATTGCCTCATACATGGGTAATGAATCTAATGGACATTCCATTTAAATATACCTTAGCAGTTGCAAGTTGTGACTCCTGACTATTTTCAGAAATGGTTGCAGGAGAATTCTTAGAACTTAAGTCTAGAGATCTGGAGGCACTCAGTGCACATTTGCCTATGCGTTACTTCTATTATGCTTGGAAATATTTTAGTAGATGTGTAGAATTGTTCTGCAGAGTTCCATTTCACAATTGAGTTTAGTTATATGACACACCAAAATATCCTTTGAAAATTTAAATCTTTGCTATGTAATACATTTTTTAAGAATGTGTACTCCATTAAGTTATCCAGCCCCCTTCTAAAGCCATCAAAATTAGTAGCCATCAACACATCTTATGGTAATGAGTTCAGAGGTTAATTATTGATTTGAGAGGGTGGGTGTACATGTCTACATGAGAGAGGAGGTGGGAAGAGAATTTTTAAAGCATGTTTCAAATACATTTGAATTTGAGAAAGAGGTAATTATCATCGGAAATATATATTGATACAACTAGCAAAGTAGAAACTTTTCATGATACTATAATAAATCATTCTAGTAGAATGACCTAACGCATATATTTTGATCTTGCTTTTTTCAAGCAAAAGCTACTAAACGTTCAAATTAAGCATGCAAAAGGAAAGTAGTGGTGCACAAGACATGACTATATTACTTAATGAACTGTATCGTTAAACTATGGAATACATAATGGAAACTAGTTTACAATGGTTTTGAAATGTATTAAATACATTCATGAAAGATTAACTGCATTTTATCAATAATTACTAGGCATAATAGTTTTACAGTCTTTTGATTGTAAATCATCCTGTGCAAATACCACTGTCTAAGAAGAAAACTGTTAACCTTCAATTGTGACTGTTCTGAGGGAAAGAAGAATTAAAATCTAGTTGGCTTCCTCTTTTGTTTTCAAGTTTGCACTGACTTATTGATATTTCTTCTATTTTTCTGCATCTTTTTTTCCCCTTGTTTTTCTTGTTTGCTTTTCCTTTAAGTTGTAATTATCAAGCTTTTTGCAGTTGTGGACTACTAAATATTCAGATAAATGCAGAAAGCATCCAGTTGGACACATCTCCATGCAGTTTTTGCAAAAAAAGGTTAATTTTTTAGTAAATAATATAGTAATTACAGCTGTATTTGTGTATACCTTCCCATCAACCCCTTTTTAAAGAAATGTTTCCCCCGAAATGTATCCAAAATTTCCCCTAAAATGTATCCAAAATTTAATATCTATTTACCATTTAATTATTTTATGTACTTTATGTAATAATAAAACTATTTACATGAAGTTTTTGGTCAAGAATGTTCTTAAATACAAATCTCTGATTATGAAGGGATTAAGATTAAGTGGGTTTTCAGCCCATTAAAATCCTATTCTTAGATATTGTCTTATCTCCTATTCACACTTTCCTTGTGCAAGATCACAATTTGAGTTAAGTATGGCACATATGGACTCATAGTCAATAACTGTCCTTTAGAACTTGTTAGTTATCTGAATTTTATCACTCATGATATTACTTCTATTATCAGTTGTATGCTTAAATTAACTAGTTTTGAGCCCCAATCCATTTTTAGAAACCAGCTGATTGGCAATGAATATGGTGTGGGGGAGGCTGAGTCAGGGAAGCTGTGGTCTGGCCTGCTGATTATTGACAATGAATGTGGAAGTGTAGGGCTGAGGTGATGTGTAGGTTCTGGCAGGGAACGTAGGGAAGCTGCAGCAGACCACTTGGTAGAACTCAGTGGACCACTGGTGATTTTGAGATCACAGTTTGAGAATCACTCTTTTTTAGGGTTTCTTTTTATTAGGATTATTTTTTACTTCTATATCATTTACACTATTTTAAAAGTATTTACCTTGTTTTTCTACTTCAGAAGCACTCAAAGTAGCTTGATTATTAGATGTAGTGTATTTGAGTGTTTGTATTATTAGAGTTCAGTCAATTTTTACTGCAAAATACCTGGAAATTCTGTTTCATATTTTTTTCCCTTTTACTTCAGTAAATCTTCTGCACTTGCATAGGACAGAAAGGGGGCATGAATAATTCTCTGATGAATGTATTATATAGCTGTGAACTGTAACTGTTGCTGAAATTAGAATACAAGTGTGGATCAGTTTCAACAATTTGCATTTGCATTTATTCATCCCTATTTCCGTGTGCTTCAGTCTATTCCAACAGGAGCCATAATGTATAAGTTGCATAAGGTAAGAAATATAGACAACCCAGTCATCTCCTGAAACTTTGAAACCATGTAACACAAGATGATATCATATACTTTTATTTCTACCTAGCTCATTGTTTTTTTGAATTATTCCACACCTGTTTCATTAGAACTGCTGATTAATTCTGAAAATTAATCAGCAGTTCTATTGAAATTGTGGAAAGAGTTTTCCCACACCCCTGGCCCAAGTTCCAGTTCTTATCCAAGAATTTGAATAGATTCCGGCGAGTTGAGGTAAAAATCTAATACAGGTAGTCCCCAGTTTAAGAACAAGTTCCGTTCCCAAGGTCTGTCCTTAAGTCAAATTTGTATGTAAGTTGGAACATTATTATTGTATAATACTATATATGTAGTATTGTGTAATGAACTTGTGTATTTAATTCTAATCATTGTGTATTTAACTTGAATTTTGCGACAATAGGGGTCTTAACTATGGTCGTCCATAAACTGGGCATTCTTAACCCAGAGAGACTACCTGTAATAATAATAATAATAATAATAATAATAATAATAATAATAATAATAATAATAATAATTTTAAATTGATGTTTTCCAAATGTGAACTTCTTGCTTAGCCTTTGCCCTTCCTTGAGACTGAGAATGAAGCTTGTTTGGATCTATATTAGAGTGGGGAACCTGATACTGTACAGTCTAGATGTTTAGGTTTCAATATTGGTAAGTCTTAAACAGCATAGCCAGTGTTTAGAAATTGTGGGAGTTCTAGCCTAAAATATCAGAAAATCAGAGAGATGACATACTACTGGTTCATGCACTTCAGTTGATCGTTAACTGTCTTTAAGACAGATAAGCAAAATACTGCTTTAGGACATTTAAGCTTTAGTACATTTTAGTGCATTTCAGCTTTAGCACATTTGAAGCTTAAATACTACTATACTAAAGGTTTATCAATGAAACAAATCCAAAATAAGGATTTATTCCAATTACTTCAGTTTGTTCTTTAAATTATATTTAAAAAATCAGTTTTACCCTTTAAATTGCATTCACTTCCACTTCTGAATGAGGATGAAAGAAGAATTCCTGTTTAGAATTTAGGTCAGCTGATTCTTAAACTACATGTAACCACCTTGAAATTGCAGTCCAAATTAACCTTATGATAACCAACTTTGGAACATGAAATAAAACATTGAGTGTACTTGGAACTTTCAGATTTATTGTTAAATGGTTTCTGAAACCCTGTCATAAAACTGCCTGTTCCTATCAGTTGTAAATGAGTTATGTTAGGTTTGATTGATTGTTGGTTGTTGAATTTTCAAATGAGATGTGGTTTTATTAACCACATTAATAAAATCTATTAAAATTTGTCTATTTAATAGAGAATTAATGAATATATGAATGTAGATCCTTCAAAATATATTGATAATGAAATTCAGTTTCATATCCTTGAAGTCTTTGTCTTCAATTACAATTGCAAAAGGAGAAAAAAAACTTTTGAAATTCCTAGATGCTAATGTCAAATTACTTCAGTAAAAACAGTTGTCTGTGTTAAGGGCAGCTTTCTATAGCTATTTAAAATTCAACATTTTTGGAATTACCCTCTCTGGTAGTAAAACTATACATGATAATTTAAGGAGGGCATGTTCTTGAGTTCCTTAAGTATCAGTTGACTCCAGTTCTACTGTCCTCTTCAAAACTATGCTATGACATTTATTGTTGAGTTTTGATCACATTTAAGACTAGCTCAACAAATACATATATATGATATACCTTGATTATTTTATACTTTCTATAAATGTTCAATAACATAGTAACAGATTTTATAATTTTATGGAATAATTACATATATTGATGCCCAGTGCAGATGAAGCTGATATCTTGGAAACGGATGAATGATAAATTTTGTCTTTCATCTCATTTGAACTAAGCAGTCTTCAGCTGAATCGTTTAGGTTAGTTTAAGTAAACTCATCTTGAGAGACTGTTTCTGCAGTAGAATATAATGTTTTGTGAGCCACCACATATCTGGTAGGAGTTGATAACATAAAAATTTAAGAATTGTATTCATTATCATTAAACCATTATAGTTTAGTTAAGTGACCAAAAGGCTCATGTATGTTTAGCATTAAGGACACAGAACTATGAACATATGGATTTCATACATCCTGGCATAAATGAATGGCGTGAGATGATTTATCTGGGCAAAGATTGCAAACCTGTGGCCTTCCAAATATTGCTGAATTATAACTCCTAGCAGCATAGCCAGTTGTAAGAGATGCTAGGAATTGTTCAAGAGCTTCTGGTGGGCTACAAGGTATCTCCCATTGATTTAGGATTATTCAAAAGAATGTGTTTTAATTTTACCTTGCTAATTTACAATTTAATTAAGATAGAGACATAGATCTCACTATGTGAGTCACCATTTTAAAAAATTCACATGCAGCATACTTAGTCAATAATTTTGCAAATTAAAGTCATGATAAGATTTAGCTGTATGCTATACTTTAATGTTAATAGCAATGTACTCATAAGTCTTCTTGCATAAAATTAAGTTTTTCAATAGATACTATTTATTCCCTGCTTTCTTCTATTTTTATCTAAAGCAATTTTGTATGGAACCAGTATGATCTATACAACACTGATAGAAGAATAAGGAACTTTTTTCTGCATCTCTTTTTCCATCATTTCTTAATGACATTTTTTAAAGGCAAATAGCCTTTCAGTTGGCAATGGAAATTATCATATTTTATTCTGTGGATGCCTTCAAGAACAGGCTGGATAGCAGTGTTATTTGACCACAGAATATAAAATTGGATTTTGAAAGCATTTTTTATTTAAAAGTCTGATTCTTCAATCTTAATTTTAGAATGCACTGGTTGTTTGACTTAGCAGTCTTATAGAGTTGTAGTCCAGTACCTCTGGAAAATACAGTAGGACCATCTTTTTTTTTAATAGAATCATAAATTAAATTAACAGTTAGGAAAACAGTCACTTGACATGATTGGTTTATTCTTAGGTATGTTGCTCATATTTGTCTTATGTCTCCCCAGGCCCTTTTGATAACATAAAGCTTTTAAATATGAATATTTTAGAAGCTAGAAATTTAATTTATAAAAGTTTTCACTTTTAAATAAATGCATATGTATATTGTTTTAAAGCTATAAGTAGTTTGTGTGCTTTGACTATTTTTTTACATAATATTCTGTCCAATCTATCCCATTTATGTAGATTCTCTCCATTCTTTTTGTATTTTCAACTTTGAAACTATGAAAAATTATTAAGAATACTATTATACATGATGAATTTCTTTATATTAATGATTCAAGAAAAGGAGTTATTGTGGCATGCCTTAAAATCTGTGAACGACTTTTTCTGGCAAATTCAGTTACAAATGTCCATATGCTACACTAAACATTGTTCAGATAGTTGTATATCTCTATATAATATTAGACTGTTCATCCCTTAGATTAAAGCAGTAAGAGGATATGAACATGGGTTCAGTTCTCATCCCAGGTTCTCACTCAGTTGCTTGAAAAGACCTTCACATGATTAGAATGAAGATCTGCAAGGGAGATATTTGGCTGAACATTATTAGAACTCTATCCATAGTTTGGGACCTTAGTAAAAGAAACAAGGACTTAGAGACACTTATGAACATGTGGTCATGCCAAGGAATCCTGTTGTAGGTTTAACATTACCTTCCTCCAAGTTTCTGTATGCATAGCATGAGCATCTGTAGGAATCCTTTATGCATACAACTACAACTGTATGTGCAAAGACTCCTTCCCCATTGATGTCCGATTTATATGCTCAAATGTTAAGAAAAGATAGATGTCATATAGCAACGTTGGAAACAGAGTTACTCTTTCTGATACCATGTCGGTTCATATTTCATTTACTTACTTGTCTGATTTTTTTCCTACAATAGCAACCAGGTGAGGTAGGTTGAACTGAGAATGAGTGTTACAAAATCACACAGTAAGCTTCTGTGGCTGAGTAGGACTTGAAGCTAAGTTCCTCTGTTACCAGTCCAGTACCTTAAGCATTACATCATAATGGCTCTCTTATAGGTCACTGGTAGTTTGATCACATATGAAGACAATTTGTACAAGTCATCAGTCTGCTTATGATGCATATACATTTATTAACTTGTTTAATATTATGCACAAATAATTACATGTATTAACTATCTCTGTATGCATGTTCACCCACTATGAGTTGCATATACAGTGCATTCGGAAAGTATGCAGACCCCCTTCACTTTTTTTCAATTTTGTTACATTGCAGCCTGATACTACAATCGTTCAAATTCATTTTTTTTTCTCATTAATCTACATTCAGTACCCCGTAATGACAAAGTGAAAACAGAATTTTGGAAATGTCTGTAAATTTATTAAAAAGACAAAACTGAAATATCACATGTACTTAAGTATTCAGACCTTTACTCAGTACTTTTTTGAAGCACCTTTGGCAGCAATTACAGCCTCAAGTCTTTTTCAATATGACGCAACAAGCTTTGCACACCTGGATTGGGGGATTTTCTGCCATTCTTCTTTGCAAATCCTCTCAAGCTCACTCAGGTTGAATGGGGACCATCAGTGGACAGCCATTTTCAGGTCTCTCCAGAGATGTTCAATAGGGTTCAAGTCAGGGCTCTGGCTGGGCCACTCTAGGACATTCACAGAGTTGTCCCTAAGCCATTCCTGTGTTGTCTTGGCTGTGTGCTTAGGATCGTTGTCATGTTGGAAGGTGAACCTTCGGCCCAGTCTAAGGTCCTGAGTGCTGTGGAACAGGTTTTCATTGAGGATATCTCTGTCCTTTGCTCCATTCAGCTTTCCCTCAACCTTGACCAGTCTCCCAGTCCCTGCTGCTGAAAAACACCCCCACAGCATGATGCTGCCACCACCATGCTTCACTGTTGGGATGGTATTGGGCAGGTGATGAGCAGTGCCTGGTTTCCTCCAGTCATAATGTTTAGAATTGAGGCGGGCAACCGGCTCTTGGAAGAGTCCTGGTTGTACCAAACTGCTTCCATTTGAGAATTATGGAGGCCACTGTGCTCTTGGGAACCTTCAGTGCAGCAGAAATTTTTTTGTAGCCTTCCCCAGATCTGTGCCTTGCAATAATCCTGTCTCTAAGCTCTGCAGGCAGTTCCTTTGACCTCATGGCTTTTGCTCTGATACAGTATGCATTATCAGTTGTGAGGCCTTTTATAGAGAGGTGTGTGCCTTTCCAAATCATGTACAATCAATTTACCACAGGTGGACTCCAATAAAGGTGTAGAAACAGCTCAGCAACTATCAAGAGAAATGGGAGGCACCTGAGCTAAATTTCAAATGTTTTTCCAAAGGGTCTGAATACTTATGCTAATGTGATATTTCAGTTTTTTCTTTTTAATAAATTTACAGACATTTCTAAAATTCTGTTTTCACTTTGTCATTATGGGGTACTGAGTGTAGATCAATGACGAAAAAAATGAATTTGAATGATTGTAGTATCAGGCTGCAACAGAACAAAGTTGAAAAAAGTGAAGGAGTCTGAATACTTTCCGAATGCACTGTAGCATACAAGCAGCTGTAATATTAAAACAACAATATTTCTAAAACTGAAACTGGAAATACATTCATCTTTTTAATTAGTTGTGATAAGGACATCTGCTACAAGCACAACTCTTGCTATACACACACACATATGTATAAAGAGTTTTGCTTGCAACAGGTATGACTCAGCCTCTACAATGAACATGTCTACAACTCTTCTATATGTATGAAAAGTAATAATCAGTTGTAAGGGAATATTATATGGAAGAAGGAAAAATCAGTGAGAAACTGAATCACTTCCTTTTGTTAATGGTATTAAATTATGCACTGTTTTTCATTTAATTTATAGTAACTGGGCATGTTTTCAATGTAGTGAATGAAAAGTCACATTAGTTTCTTGGAAAGATTAGCAGGCCAAGTAGAAAAGCATTATTCCAATTTCTTAATCTCTGCCTAAGATCTGAAATGTGAGAATGAACAAATAAATGTGTACTATCCCATCTCTGAAATTAGATATCACCAATAAAAAAGTAGTGATTTTTCTCTAATGATGAATTGTAAAAAGAATGACATTAACAGAATAAGGAGTGGAGATAATTAGAGAACTTGTTACATCCAAAATTTGATGTTTATCTTGTATTGCTCCATCCATTCAAGGGTGGATTAGAAAGAGGTATATGAGTGTTTTAGTTGCTCAAGCTTGCTGAACAAATTAAAACGATCAACAATAAAGAGATCACTGTGGAAGTAAATCTGAAATAATTTTCTGGGAAGAGTGAATATTTGGGACAGAGATAGTGGAGGTGTTTGAATGCATTGACTTCCCATATGAGCAATTACTTAGGACTTCTTTCAGGTTAATAAGCACCCTTTATTTTCTGATAAATTACACTTTTTATGTATTGTTTGTCTGTGAGTGTCTTTACCTTTACACAGAGTTCCAGTAAGTGACCTAGAGAGCTTTTAGTCAGCTTCATTTCCTGGACAGGGATGATCTAGCGGGTCTGATAGTTACCTATTTAAATTACTATAGTTCACTTTAGTGGTGCTTAGAAGCTGCAAGTAATGCAGAATACAGCAGTTAGATGACCATCAGAAGCAGAATACAGAAACCATACAACAGACTGAAAAAGAATGATTATGCTTAAAGCTGTAAAAGTTTTGGGCATGATAACTAGAAGTGTCCCTTCCTATGTATATCTGCTGAAGCACTGTGATCTTCTTTCTCAGTGAATAACTATTTCTCCACATAATTAAGATTATGCAAGAGAAACCTTTCTTAGTAATAGTGCCTCATTTATTGACTGAAATTGGCCAACACTGATAATGCTTTTATTTTGGCATCAAGTTGGCCACAGTTTTTAGTTTAATTAATTGTAAATTAATTGTTTTATTAATACATTAGTACTTGTTCTATATTAATATACATTTAATGAATTTTATATTGCTTGTATGGTTTTTATTAGTTTACAATAACACATTTGTTTTTATGGTATTTCTCAGCCAATAGATTCTTGAAGTGATGAAAAATGAAGGTTTTTAGGTGCAAGATACCAGATATTTTAAAACATTTCAATAAAGAAATACACATTTAAACTGATGCCACACAAAGATAGAGAAGAGAACCATGTAATACATTATTGATCATGTAGTATTTCGTAGACTCAATTAACAGGAAAAGCTAAACCAAATAAAAATGTTTGCTGCATACTAAAAGGTGAACAGGGAAGAAGATAGTGTGAAGACAGGGATCTTTAGATAGTATCTGCCACAAAACAGGCCCTGTCCTGTGTTTGCATTATTCCAATCAACGTGAATTTTGAGGCATAAATGAATATGGACAGGCAGGCTTTAAAATGCAATTGAGTTTTTCAGCTTTGGTTTTAGAAATAAGTGAGAAATAACTTTAATCTATTTTATGTAGCCTAAGTTAGAAATAGCATAATAAATAACTATTGTGAAAAATCATTAAGGGGTTCTCCAAAGTTAGGTTAATGTGGGCCTGCAGCTCACAAATGGCCAACATGGTGGTAAACCTGCTTGGAGTTCACTACTTCGTATTGCTTATGACAGCCTCTATGATTGGTGTACTGTTTAAGAAAAGTCCCTGTACAAAAATATTAAATACTTGTGAGAATATTTATACATTCGCCTTTTCTTCAACATAACAGTTTTCTTTGTATAAGGAGTTTTATTTCCTGTGTATGGAGGAGCATCAGTATGCACTATACAGCCTTTAATTGCAATGTGAAAGGTAACAACAAATCTTGCTGCTTAAAAATTAGACGCAACCCTGAAAGTACAAAATGCTCCTTCATGGTGCAACTGACAAGCAAGTTAGATGACACATTAGAAAATCTTATTCTTCTCCCAACTATATTGTTGTTCTTGTAGTTTTGTTGTTGTTGTTTAATCTCCAAATAGCAATCTTATTCATACTTATATGAGAATGAATTCCACAGAGAACAGCGGAACTTTTAAAAAGGAGATATAGCTTCCCACTAGTTATATATTAAAGTATAAATAATCTCATTATAAATATAGTATCTCACTGATTTTATGCCATTGCAGTTATAGTAATAAGGACAGCAATTCAGTTTTGAAACAATCTACAAATGACTAGATATTGACAAATGATAATATACCACATTGTGAGGGCTATAGTTCATAGTTTTTATGCTACAAAACATTAGAACATAGTTTATGAAAGCAGTAAGACTGCATAAACATTAATTGTACTACTAGCTTTGTTTATAACATTTATGAATAAAGGCGCAGGATGAAGTAATTCCTTTAAAGAACTACCATTAGTTCTGAAGACTTTAGATTTTTCCCATTGCCAAGCCCTCATTCTTTGTGTGTTGAAATTGATTTTTAAACCAATGTGGTTTCAACAGTCTCTGATATTAGAGGGAGTGACTTAATTCCTAATAATAATAACATGATAATTGTTTTGTAATTTCACCACATTTTAACCATTTTCAGTACATAGTTGCTCTTAGTGAGCCAAAAGTTTTTTTCTGCCTTAGATTTATGAAATATATAATCTCAAATATGTGTTCTGAAATTTTCAGGATAACTGAAGAAATGAGTGTGCTTACATTTTGAAAGTATTTAACATTTTTTTTCTGATATTCTTCCAGCTTCACTAGTATAGATTTTGCCTTTGTGTCTTTTAGAGTTTTAGAAGAATCTGAATTGTATATCAGTTTGTATTTCTGACTGTTCTTTTTAAATCTGAGAATTACAAACTCTTTGAATACTTACATTGTTGAGTTGTTTTTATCTCATTTGAAATCTTTGGACAAACATGAAAGTCTGTGTAGTTGTGTGTGTGTGGTGGATGTGTGTGTGTGTGGAGTTTAATCTTTTCCCACCTTCATCAAAGGAAGGTAGTGAAAAGTATGCAGTTTTTGTTGCATCCATTTCATTTTTCTCTCACATTCTCTGCATCTCATTTTTGAAAGAAAAAGATTTTGAATTTTATTATTTATGTCATTTATGGAAGTTAATTGATCCTTTCTTATGGTTGCTTTTGACTCACTAATTTGGTTGCTCAGGATAGTTGCTCTTGACTCACTAATCCTTGTCCCTCTTGGCTGGTTAAAGCCAACAGGGAGGTGACATTAGGGTGGGTACTAGCAGTGGTTAATTCATTCTTGCAGGAAGGGATGTTCCTGACACCTTTTAAAGGGGCCCTGGTCCACTCCCTCCTCAAGAAGCCATTGCTAGATCCCACCCTTTTGGACAATTTTTATCTGGTTTCCCACCTTTCCTTTTAGGAAAGGTTGTGGAAAAGGTGGTCACGTGACAGCTTCAGAGGATCCTGGAGGAAACAGATTATCTGAACTCCTTTCAGCCAGGTTTCAGGCCTGGTTATGGGACAGAAACAGCATCAGTTGCACTTTTGGATGATCTCTGATGAGAGCGGGATAGGGGTAGTACATCCATCCTTGCTCTTCTTGACCTCTTGGCAGCTTTCGATACCATCAACCATGGTATTCTTTTGGGTCGGCTGCGAGAGTGGGGGCTGGGTAGCACAGTTTTGCGCTGGTTCAGCTCCTTCCTCCAAGGCCAATCCCAATCGGTGTTGATAGGGAGAGATCGAACTTGCAGCCCCTACTTTGTGGAGTGCCTCAGAGTTCAGTGCTCTCGCCACTCCTATTTAACATCTACATGAAACCGTTGGGTGAAATCATCCGGCACCATGGAATGAGGTATTATCAGTATGCTAATGATACTCAACTATATATCTTCATCCCAGGTGGCCTAAGTGATGCTGTGGCTATCCTTTTGCGGTGCCTGGAGGCTGTAGGGGCCTGGATGGGAGACAACAGGCTTCAACTGAACCCTGGTACGATGGAGTGGCTATGGGTACAGGGAGCCTCAAGATCTAGGAGCTTATCCTTCGTTCTGGGTGAGGTTGCACTACCCCAGACAGATCTAGTGCATAATCTGGGGGTCCTCCTAGACTCACGATTTATGTTCGAAGAGCAGGTGGCAGTCGTGGCTAGGAGGGCCTTTGCACAACTTCATGTTGCACATGAGTTATGCCCCTTCTGGGATCAAGAGGCCCTCCGCGTGGCCATTCATCCCCTGGTCACCTCCCGTTTGGATTAGTGCAATGCATTCTACATGGGGCTACCCTTGAAAAGTATTTGGAAGCTACAGCTGGTGCAAAATGCAGTGGCACAGACAGTTTTGAACACTCCTAGGGTGGCACATATAACACCTCTGTTACATAAGCTGCATTGGTTACCAGTTTGCTTCCAGGTCCAATTCAAACTGTTGGTTATTACCTTTAAAGCCCTTCATGGCACAGGACCAAGTTATCTGAGGAGCCATCTCACCCCCATTATATCCACCCACCCACTTGGTCTGGCAGAAGGGGCATGTTGCGGACCCCACCAGCTGGAATTTCAGCTGGCAGGGTCTAGGAAGAGGGCTTTTTGTGTCATAGCCCCTGCCCTGTGGAACAGTTTACCATCTGAGGTGCCGGCCGACCCCACTTTCTTGGCATTCCAAAAAAAAATGTGAAAACGTGGCTATGCCAGATGGCCTGGGGGCCTGATGGGGGCTCACATTGTTGGAATTGGCTAGTGGGGTGACCAGTACTGCTCCACCCATCATCTTGAATTGTATATAGTGTTTTTTTTATGTATATAGAATTGTTGTTAGTTAATTTTCATATGGATATTTATATTTTTATTGTTTTTACTGTTTTGGATGTTAATTGTGAGCTTCCCAGAGTTGCTACATTCTATTGTATATTAAGAATAAGGTTCAAAATGAGAATACTAAAGAGATTTACACAGTGAAATGATTTGGAAGTAGTAAAAGAGACAAGAAGGAAATGAGGACTGAAATAATGTACGTCTTAGCATATTGATAAAGCCAGGAGTATTGTAAATACATTTAATGTTAAGTATCCATGGAAATGTAATTAAAAGATTTTAATGAACCTCATATATATAAGAGCAGTGCTTTTGCAGAAAAGAAAAGCGAGCTGATATGAATTAATGTCATTTTGCATCTATGGGATTAACAACAACCCCAATTTATAGTTGTGTGGAAAGCATTCATGTAAGATCTGTGTGCCAAGGCACAGCAATCAGTCTCTGTCTAGAAATGCAATCAGCACTCAGAAGCTTACAGGAGTCAAGGACAAGGCTCAGATATATACACTGCTTTTATGGCAGACACAAGAAGTCCTATGCAATTTACTACTGAACCTCGCAATTCAGGCTGCAAAGTACAACAGCCCCAAGGATTAAATATTATGTCTCTTTCTTCCATTCTTACTTGGTAATGTTCTTACTGCTCTGTTCTCAGCCTTGGATGTGGCCAGCACCTTGATAATGGTCCTGTCTGCTCTCATGCTACAGTAATTTCTCACACTGATAAGAAGTCTAGCAGCAGTTACCAAAATAATCAACAAATGCAGATTGCCCCATCTTCACAAAAGAAACAAGCCTTCTCCCATTTACACTGAAAAGAAACAAATACACAAACCAGAGTTTTACTGTGTTAGATTACCCATATGTAAATTCTCATTCAGATATAGAGCATTCACTGGGATTCTTGTGTTGCAACCTTATTCTTACTTCTAATCAGAGTTCTATGAAACTTGTTATTTAGAATAACTGTTTCAAGTCCAGATTTCAAGGACAAAAGTTTGACACTTTGCTTCTGAACTCTGCACCTTTGGCCATCACACAATGTCAGAAATAGGAAGTTTTAGAAGTGGAATATGAAATATTCTAGTAGTTCAAGAGGTTTATGGGAATAAAATTTCCTCTACTATAAAATGAAACAAGACTTCACCACATCAAGCATATGGGTGGGTGGTTGACTTTATTTTGAAACTAATTTCATTGACCTGAAATGTATTGCTGTTTTATTTTGAATGTAATACTGTTTTGATGCAGATAATTCACAAATGTTTATCTTGGATGAGGCTGTAAATGTGAATTGATGTCAGCAACTTAAGTACTGTAACAAAATTAATCAATCTTTCTCCTTGAATTATGAATGGGAGAATATCCAATTTGTCCTTTTAAAATTATATAAATTAATGAGTTTAACATTAAGGTTGCCGGAAATAGGGAACATAATCATGGAGTCTTATGAGGAAATGGAGGGCTTTGAATCTACAACTGTTCCAGCTCTCTGAAAGGGGTTGACCATCACTAGTAATGCCAGCTGTGTTTTCCCACTGATTTTTTCTCTCCTCCATAAGGATAAGGTGGGGGAGTCCTATGCCTCATCCTAAGGTGAGTATTTTAAGATTGCACTGCAATTCATCAATAGTTAAAGATCAGTATAGCTAAAAATCAGAATGAATATTACTGATTTGTAACAATTAATGCATATTATATTAAAAAACAAATTATTTACAGCTAAATACATATTTACATTTCATAGATTCAGATTCCACAAATGCATACTTAAAACAGACAACACATCTTAAAATGAATATATTTATCCAAAACAAAACAACCAATTGATATCCCCTTCCCTAAATTGATTTATAACTCCTCTTCCCCCAATTAGTCAAACACTATGACCAATAAGATAATTATGTTTTTTTCCCTCTCTTTAGGTTATTATCTTTTATTATTTTCCACTCAATATCCTTCATTAATTTAATTATTGTTACTTTAATGACAGAGTTCCAGAATCTAGTTGTATTCCCACTGAATGTGCCATTTACAATGATGGAGTAAAAAGTGAAGCTTTGTGGATTTACTACTGTCAAAAGATAAATGTATTTCAGATATTTTGGTCCAAAATTTTGTAAGATGCTTTATGTTATAACCAGGACTTTGAATTGTGACCATAAATTGACTACATAACATATACCTTATAAACTGCCAAGATCAGTGGCCTTGCTGCAGCATTCTGGAGCACCTTAAGTTTCCAAATACTCTTATATGGTAGCCGCAAGTAAAACACATCACACCAATCCAAGAAAGACACAATGAACACACCTGTTACAGTACAGATGTGGCATATCCAGGAATTACCATGAGACATTAACATTCAGGATTTAAACCGTTCAAATGGATGGAATGCTTATTCTTTGATTGACCTGTTGACTGACTGACAGGTTTCTGTATATGTTTCAGTGTGTTTTCCCTCAGTTCTAATGACTAGGGTTACACAAAACATTTGAGGGTGCAGTTCACAAACTCCCCTTTTCAACGGGTTGAGGCAGGCACATCCTCCAAAGGGCTGCTTTGAAAGCTTCCCCAGATCATCTCTGCATATCTGTTCATGCAATACCACTTCACTTTCTTGGCAGTGGTAGCAGAAGTGTTGGTTGTACATACATGCAGACAACCTGGGAAATCCTTCAAAGCAGCTGTGCTAAACATTCTGGGAGATGCGGCTACCTCAGTGCTCTGTGGTGAGGCATTTAATTTTCAACAAATTCACAAAGCACTCCAAATGCTTTGCACAGACCTAATAATTACACTGATTTAGAAATTGAATAGCATTAGTGTTTTTAGATAAAAATAAAGGACAAAAAGATGAAATGGCAGCAATCATTTCCCTTTTATATTGACTTGGTTATTAGAGCTGTGCAAAGCATTCAGAAAAGGTGCTTCGCAAGCACGTTGGCAACAATAAAGCCCTAGGGATGCATACATTATTGTACTCCAAGAACGAAACATTCCAGAAAACTCCGGAATTTTCTCCAGATCAGTCTCAGCTAGCTAGAAGTGGTCCAGAAGGGTTTCACATGTAAATCTTTCAGGACTGAAAGTGGTTTGTGGTTTTCCAGATGTGGCCTGAGCCCAAATGGGTCTACTCCACACACTGGAAAGTTATTGTAGGGCCGGCCAGCTGGCCGGCCTGCCTGCCTGCCTGCCTGCCTGCCTTCCTTCTATAATTCCGGAACACTAGACTACTCCTAGGACAGCTAAGTAGGTATGATCCTTAGTACAAATGAGATATATTCTTTGTTCCCTGGAACTTTTGGGCTGTGAAGCAGAACATGTTGCATGTCCCTATGTGTCAGGTTTAGCCCAGGAAACTCCAGGAGACAATACAGATTCAATCCAGCAAGGTTTACTTGGCTTCACCCTAATTACAGAATCTTCTCAGACTGAGAGCAGTTCCCAGGGTCAAACTACAAACATCACTAGCATTCCTCAGGGAAGGGCCAGTCTCATCCTCTTATCTCTTCTTCGCTCCTCTGGGGATGAGAGTCCATGTTTCACACCCCTGCTCCACACTCCCACACTATGAAACATTGTCCTCAACATGTTCAAGCCATCATGTTCTTCAAAAGGTTCAGCATCGCTGCCCCAAAGACTTACCCCTTCAAAGGGCACAACTGGTTTACAACTTTAAGGAAATTGTTTCATTTGTGTCATGTTGGTTGCAAAACTCTTCTTTCAAATATTTTGAATTGCTATACAGTTTTTATTAATAATAAAAGCAAATCATTGTTTATTCTAAAATATATGTATTCTGTCTATTTTGAACTGGATTTCTAAGATGCGGTATGAAATTACTGGAACATTTACTGATAGGTAAGATACGCATGTCTATTCTCAGTTGGTATCAGTTAGAACTAAACAGTAAGAATAAGCAAGGGAGAAATTGAGTAAGAAATAGTTTTGAGGATGAAGTTTCAGTGGGAGTTATAGATTCAAATGAATACATCTTTTTATCTCTTTTCACTTTTAGTTTCAAAACGTTCTCTGTGTTAATTTTGCATTTGCTTAATATTAGATTTGGATTTAAGTATTACCTGTGCTGACAAATGCTGTGTGTACATTCTTGGTATCCTCTATCATAGTCATAAAAATAATGCTTTCTGTGAATTTGAATTACTGTTTTCAGAGTATGAAGCCACAGTGCTGGCTGGTTGCCATGGTGGTGCTACACAGGGAAGGATTTCTGTTTTTCCTGGCTATTTTGTTGTGTGTATGTGTGTGTGTTTGTGTAATACTGCAGCACTTGGACATGATTGGTCAGTATATTTTCTACCTCAACCCCCACTCTGACACCAGAACAGCAGAAGGTCAAAAATGTGGCGGTTAAGGGAAACTGTTTTGTTTTGTAGGACTGTGTTAAGATTAATGGAGCTTAACGGAACCATTATAAAGTTGCTGACTTGTTAAATGAGCATGCGCACAACGATTCACACCTTTCAGCAGATTAATTTGTTTTCGACTTTGCATGCATAGAAACCACTACATAACATATACATACTGGACATAGTTGCAAATGATGTAGGGCACAGAGAAATCTGATGTTCCTAGATTAGCCAATTTCATTAAAGTTTATAAGTGTATTTTAAAAGATTCAAAATATGTTATAATTAGATGCAATATGTATTTAATACTAGTATATGTGCATTAGATTATATGCGTAAAATGGTAACTGGAATAGTCATTGATAATATATATGAAAATGTATTAAATATTTTCAGTTTAGACTGAAAAAGTATACCCAATCCTGCCTTCTATCTATATTTACATATAGCCCAGTTCTCTCATGGTTTGCTGGTTAGGAAGATAGCTAAGTTTGGGTGACATGGCATGCCAATGGAGTGGATATATACTGTAGGTGGAAACTGAAAATTGTACTTAAACTTTAAATTTAAAGACTACTCATCAATGGTTCCTCATTAGTTAGGAGAGAGATCTTAAGTGGGATGCTGCAAAGTTCAGTCCTGGGTCCTGTACATTTCAACATTTTTTATTAATGACTTTGATGAACAGGTGGGGGGATGCTGGTCAAATATGCAGATCACACAAAATTAGTAAAATAACTCCAGAACAATTCTCAGCTTGTGAGTTGCAACCCTTAGGGGATTGTGAGAAAATTTGAGGGGCATTGAAAATATTTTTGGCTTGTCCTTGCAAAGCAGAATTGCTATGAGAAAGTGGTCCCACCCTGCTTGGAGAAACCCTGCTTGTCCAGGCTGAGTGGGACCAAGTTTTTGCAGGGTTCTGACTTTGCACGCGTAAAGCTGTTGGCCTGGAAATGCTGGTAGACATGAACAGTACCTTGCCCAGTTTGGCACATGGATGCTTTGACACTGCACCAGTCTTGCACAGGGAGCAGCCAGCTCACCAGGAGCAAGCAGATCAAGTCACTGAGGCTGGAAAGAGAAGAATTGTTTTGTCTTTTTCCTTTTGGTTGAGTGAAACAGAAAGAAAGGTGAAACACATGAGCAACATTGCAGTGGATAGGTATATGCTGGTATATATGGAGAACATGTGTGTTGTGGTTTCTTACTGCCAGCTGCAGTTTTGAGGGTATTTTGCTATATTGTCTGTCTCGATATGTGTGGCACAATCTGTACCTATTCCATACATTGACAAAAAATCTGTCACTTGAAGTTGTTTGCCATACTGATATTAATGTCAGGCTCTTGGCATTTTCCTAAAACTGCAAGTAATTTCTTTTCTAAGCACAATTGTCACAAAGCCTTGTTAGCAATATTTATTCAAAAGAAAGAGATGAGGTTACAAGAATTCTGGCAATTGAACTGTTTCCCATCTATAATCAGTATGCATCCTTAATAGTGAGAAGAATCTTCCTCATTTTCTTTTTCACTGCCTTTGTGTAAAATGAGCGCACAAACTGGTGGGTCTCTTCACTGATAATGAAGGAATTTGCAGGTGGTTGTTTACGAAACTCTTTCTTGAATCCTTATCTGTCTAGGAACTGGTCATTATAGTTAAGCTGTAAACTTGTATGATTGGAAGGTGAGGTACCTCTGTGTGGAGTCTTTGGTATCTTTCACCCAGTCCAATTGGTAGTCTGTGATTATGGTAAAGTCACAACACCACAGGTACATTTGTAGACTTTCAATAGTCCACTTAAGCGTATGTGCTTCTTTCTCAACCATGCTGTTAATCTTCTTGCAGGGCAAGGATTGCTGTTTTGTTTTGAGAAATTCATGCTCACCACCTTCCTACAGTTACATCAAGACCAATCCAGGCTTACATGACATGTATCAACATATAGCAGGCATGGTAGATGAGTGTTCTTTTAAAACTGGGTTCATGCACAGGACAGTTGTCAACTCGTGAAAAGTTTTCTGGCATGCTGATGTCCAACAAACTTTAGTGAGCTGCTCTTAGTGAAGTCTGTATTTTAGGAGATGTGAGAAATATAATGTCTCTAATAGCCCCCAGCCCCCAGAAATAATTGCATCACCTTCTTGGTGAAAGGAGATGCACCTTCCTGTATGGTATGGACTTTTTGTACTTCTGCCTTGACTTCCTGGTGACCTACTATCTAGGCAAGATATTTGAGCTTGGTAAAGTTGACATTTGGCTGGTTGATAAAGTAGTCAAGTCAGCATTCCAGAAACTGGTTATGACAGTCCTAAGATACTGTAAATATGCCTTGCAAGTGTAGATAATGATACTGTTGAGGTAGGCTTCACAAAACATCCCTCAGCCAGGGATGATTTGATGCATTAATCTCTGGAAGATCATGTGGGCCTCATGGAATCCAAATGACATCCATACAAAATGGAAAGATCTTATCAGATGGTGAAGGAAATCTTCTCCTTGAAATGGCTTTTAAAAGGTTTCACGTTTCATCAGATACCAGACCATTCTTAGCTGGGTAGTTATATTCACCAGATAAGATTGACCCACCATGTTCAGCAGGGACTGTTCAATAGTTTTGTAGGGTTGCTTACAATGTGCCTTTCAGAATTTTACTCAGGCTAGTCTGAGCCAAGTACCTGGATTTTCCATACCTGTTCTGCCCTAGCCCTGTGACTGACCTTTGCTTGATCTGGGTTCTAGCTTTTCTTGTCTGGGCCTACTTTACTAAACTGTTCTCTTGGATCTCTGATCTTCCTCCTAGTGCAAATTCTTCCCTTTCAGCCACTCCTTCCTTGGCCAGTTAGACTCAGCAGTAGTTACTAATTCTATGAGTCACTGGATGATCTTCTGCTAACTCTCCCTTCCTTCCTGTCTTTGGGTGATATTTCAGAGGGATGGTTAGCTGTCCTTTATTAGATGTGTTCAAGCAAAAACTAGACAAGTGTTTGTCTGGGAAGCTTTAGTTGGAATTCCTGCACTCATCCAAGGGCCTGAATGGCACCTTGCAGTTCTGTTATACATCAAGATTCATATAATAATATATCACAAGCGTTAGAAGCTAAATAGATTTTATAAAAAGGAAAGTGTTTTCTGAGGTTAGAATTTCATTTATGGATTTTTAAATTATTTTTCAAACGTGTGTGATTTTATCAGGTCATGGAATACTTCAGTCTGTACTCTGTATTTTGATGCCCATGATCTATTATGAGCACAGATCAGCAGTTCACATTTTACTTTAATACTATCTTTAGTTCCACTCACTGTTTAATGTGGTTTCATATTCTTCATATTCTGAACTATGGGCTCAGTTCTTTTTAATCATTGCCATTGAATCTTTCAAGGAACAGGGCACTTTACTTTCTACAAAAGCAACATTGCTTTATGTTAAAAGTGCTGAATACTTAGGGTATAGTTACTGGGTATAGTTACCTGGATTCATGTAACAGTAGTAGAAGGTAAACAGTAAAATATAATATGCTTTCTTAAGCTTATTTATAACCAGCTTGGTTTAGGCACCAGGCTAGAAACCAGAAGGCCATGAGTTCTAGTCCCACCTTAAGCACAAAACCAGCTGGGTGACCTTGGGCCAGTCGCTCGCTCTCAGCCCTAGGAAAAAGGCAGTCACAAACCACTTTTGAAATCTTGCCAAGAAAACTACGGAGACTAGTCCAGGCAGTTGCCAGGAGTCAAGACTGATTCAAAGGCACGCACACGCACGCATGCACACACAAAAGCTTATTTACTGTCAACTTGTTATACTGCCAATTTGGAAATCTCTCAGAAGTTAATAATAAAAATATTTTTAAAAAAACAAATTAAAACTGAAACAGTCAATAATTAAAAGCCTGTTTTAAAAGATATTTATTTTAGAACCTTTTTAACTCCTCCCCACCTAAGTTTATCTTCTCAGTTTGGCAGTGAGTACATTCCAGAGACCCAGAACAAATTACAGAGAAGGCTCAATCCTAGGAAGTTGCAACATGAGCCTGCAGGAACTGCAGACAAACTTCCTCTGATACGCTTAATAACCTGTTTTAATGTACGTTTTTTCATTATATCTTTTCCTTATCTTGTTTTTCTTCTGATTCTTCTCCAAATGCAGTTCTTAAATGCTGACTAAGTTCAGTATGTTATGGACTTCATTAAGATGTTGCTAGTTATATCTTAGAAGTTAGGAAATGGACAACATACTTGCTGATTTGGACTATTTGCTTCATGAGGATTTTTTGATGTTCAGCAAATAGTGGTGAGAAGTGAGCTATGTTGTTATTTCAGACTTACGTGAAAGTGTTTGTATTGACTTGGCATGAATTGCAATGTTGCAGTAAATGCAGTATTTAAATATGTAACATGACCTAAAAGTCCAGTAGCTAAGATTTAGAAGGAAGATTAATATTTTGTTCCTAAAATTACAACTAATCCTTGTTCTAGTTTTCATGTCCATTTCCACTCACAAAAGCAATGGAAACTAGAAATTTATGCATGGAGGTCTTATTCACACAAATCAGATACTGACTACATTGATCAGCCACATGGTTGTAACTCCCTTTTTCTTAAAAAACAAAAAAACAAAAACCTGCATATTTCAAGCTTTCATTTTCCACACATTGGCCATTAACAAAAATGATTTCTGTGAATGAACAACAATATGTCGGAAGTGGGACACATTTATTATCCTTAGATATCTTTTGCCATTTTTTCCATATGAGCCAGTGGTCACAAGAGGTAGACATTTCATTTGAAATGTATACATTCTATATGAAAACATAAGTATTAGGAATAATAATTTCTGGCAGTGATATTAATATAACTTAACAAATTGTTGGAAGTTGCCTTGTCTGTTTAAAAAGGATTTCATATCTTTTACTGGAAAAGTTAATGGTATATTTCAAGATTTGGTTACTCTTCCAAGAACTCTGAGAAGAATTCTGCCTTTGTGCCCGAAAGAGGATGCTGTTGTTTCCTTTACAGAAAACAGTGATGAAGCATGCTAGAGGAGGGAATAGGCTCTGAGGCAAAAAACAGTGCAACATTCAAAGTCTTCTCTTCCCCCTCCCCAAAGTTACAGACTACTGCACCAAATTAAATGAAGCCTTTAATACAAGAATGTGCTCCTACATTCCACATGCTGAGATATTTTTATCACAGGGGGTCAGGAATGTATTTTCTTTCTTTTTAACAACTTGGTGTGAGAAGAGGAGTATATTTCTCAGTTTTTGTAAAGATGAGTGCCGGGAATTCCTGTATGATCTTGAAAGAAGGCATCATATTGTGGCCTAGCTCAATCCTCCAGACACATAGCCTCTGCTGTATGGCTTTTTCTTGGTTTATTTAAAGTGCATGTTGCACTTTTTTTAAAGTCCAGAACATTTCCCCAGTCTTATAAAAAAGTTGGATTTTTCTACTGACCTATTGTTTTTGAAGTACTTATTGACTTGTCCTTTGTTAAAAGTTTTGAGATAGATTAAGTTTAACTTTGTTAAAAGTTTTGAGATTCATTAAGTTTAGATTATCTAATTGCATGGTCCTGGTGAATTCAGTATGGCATTTTCCCAGGAAAGTAACTCTAGTCTTCTAACCAAAAAAAGAAAGAAAGAAAGGAACACTCTTTGATGGGGGTGGCCAACTTCTAAACTCTGTTTAAGTGATCTCAACATACAAAGATAAGTGAGCAGCTGAGTCACACTGATGTTATTAAAGAGGCACACTGTAGTTCACAAGAACTGAAATCTGATGATACCTATGAATGACCAGCTGTTTATTGATATCAGAACACACCTTAGAGAGAAGCGGATCTACTCACTGTTGTAGTTGGTTATTACAAATGGAATTATTTCTTCATCTATAAAGATATTTCACGAAACTCATCATCTCCTCTCATAATTTATTTAATATTGGAACCATGAGGTGGTCTCATTACGCAAATGGGGAATATTTCGAGTTGAACTGTAGCTGGGTTGAACACAACTACTTTTATATACTGATAATATGCTTTACTATTTATTTATTTATTATCTGTCCAAAACTTACTGATATAGGGCAAAAGTTTGAGAAATTTTCAAGTTGTTCAGTTAACTGGAGTAAATTTCATATGTTTCCTTTAAGCTGTGAAGTTTCTATAGACATTTATAAAAAATGGAGTTTAACATATGTAAACTCCTTTAAATATCTGGAAATAATTATTCCAAGGAAACTTTATCTGTGGATATAATTGCTTATCCGCGATTAACATTGATATGAATAGATTGTTTAAAAACATTCCATGGAGTTTATGGAGCAAAATAAATGTGGTAAAATCAATGTTACTTCATGATTAATATAGTTACTTATAAATGTCTAAGTAGAGGGATTACCAAAAATATTCTAAGCACATTGATAAGAAAGGCCAGTAGCCTGGCTTCCTTTTTAGCAATATATTGCACTTCATCACAGGCTGCAATATTGGAATTTGGAAGATTTTGTGACAGAAATATAACTTTGATCCCTGTTCACATGATAAATTTTCATTCTGAGATAATTCTAGTCTGAAAATTGTAGATAAATCCTATTCTTGGAAGTCATGGGCAAATAAGTGGATTAAGGGCATCAGCTTTGTGCTAATTAAAGCTTTAAACACTTGATTTCATAATTCTGTCCAGATGTGTTTGAAAATTCCTGATTTATTCTCAATATCAGTATGAATGTTGGGTGATATTAAATATACAGTTTTTTTTCCAAATAAACAAAGAATTTAGGTAGGTGTTATTTGTAAGAAATCTGGACTAAAATGTTGAAATATACCATATTAAACAATAAATGGAAAAGGATTTTAAGGAATATAAAGCATGTTTCCTTTGAGATGACTTCAACAAATGATTTTTAATGTTTACTGGACATCTCAAAAGAATATTTAAAAGAGCCTCACTAAAATGGATAAGCAAGAATCCTTATGTTGCCCAGTTTGATTTAATACCATGCATGTGCTGATATGGTGTTACAAATACCAGTTTAGCTTAATGATATGAATATACAGTTGAATTGTATACAGGTACTCCCCAGTTTGTTGTGATCCACACAATCAAAGGCTTTTGCATAGTCAATGAAGCAGAAGTAAATGTTTTTCTGGAACTCTCGTGCTTTCTCCATGATCCAGCAAATGTTGGCAATTTGATCTCTAGTTCCGCTGCCTCTTTGAAACCCACCTTGTACATCCAGTAGTTCTCAGTTCACATACTGCTGAAGCCTAGCTTGTAGGATTTTGAGCATAACCTTGCTAGCGTGTGAAATGAGCGCAATTGCGTGATAGTTTGAGCATTCTTTGGCATTGCCCTTCTTAACGACTGAACAACAACAAAAGTCCCCAGTTTAAGAATGAGTTGCGTTCCCAAGGTCTGTTCTTAAGTCGAATTTGTATGTAAGCTGGATTGTGTATTCGACTCAAATTTTGCTACAGTAGGCTCTGTTCTTAACTATGGGTCATCCTTAAAGTGGGTGTTCTTAACCCGAGGACTACCTGTACCCAAAATTTGGAATTTATCTTTGTAAAAAGAATTACAGATTTACTGGACATGGGCTACAGCAGAAATAATTATTCTTTGAAGTTGGAAAGACAGTATGGCCCCAGGCTTACAATCACAGAATCAATGATACATATTCTTTTTCTGCCTACAAATAGGTTCTTTATTGGTAAATAGAAAGACTGCTCAATATTATTCTATGTGGTTAGAGTTTAATGATGTGTTTAAAAATTGAGCAGAATGACTTTATTTGTAATAAAAATGTATTGTCACATGTTTCTTTTTGTTATGTTTGTTTTGTAGCTTTTTGTGGGGAGGATAGTATGTGTGTGTGTGTATGTGTATATATATATCCAGTAAGAACAAACAGATGTGAAACTAAGTATTTAGCCATATCTCATTGGTATAGTATTGTTCATAAAATTATATGGAAACCATTTACAAGTTCATTGTAGGATTCTAAGAAATTATCTTTCCTCCAATTCCTTATGAAATAATTTATGTGCAGGCCTATTATGTAAAAAACTATATACAATTTTTTGTAATGTTGAATATGGTGGCATAGCTCCATAAACATTAGTTTAATTCAGAGGTAGGCAATGTGATGCCCATGCTCACAAGCACCTCCTTTGAAACCAGCCAGCCCCGCACTTTATTTGACCAGGAAAAGTGGCTGATTTGGTAAAAACATCCTGGAGGCAGTAGAGTCTGACAGAAAGCTCTCTCATAGAATTTGTGATGTTTAGTGTTTGTGGGAGTGTGTGAAAGATACAGAGAAGCGAGAAGGGCTAGCCATGTTCATCAAAGCAAACATTTTGTGAATAATTTAGCATCTGAAACTTATTTTATGGGAATAACTGCTTTTAATTAATCAATTTTAGAATGTGATACCCAACACTCCAAAGGGCATTCTACCTGCAATTCTGCTAATGAGTGGTCATGCTAGTGAATGATTGAGTGCTTTAATCTCATCCCTTTTGGAGACATGACAGAAAACTGATTGGAAGGAGGTATGGCTGGAGTACTGTGTCATCCAGAAATGCCATTGTTTGCCTTTTCAGATTATTAAGAACTTTTAATGACATATTTAATTCATTTACAGTACAGTACTGCTTTATTTGGTATACTTTTTTGAGATTATCATCAGTTTGAGAAAATAAACAGGGCATTTAAGATACATGTTTTTGGACTCTGTTTCTTTTTTATTAGTTTCTAAAACTTGAGTAATTTGTAAAGTTAGCTGAGGGCAGCTTTCTGTTTTGAATATTATTGTATTTAAAATCTCTTGAAGCCCTGGATCTTCACAATAATCTACATGTCCCCAGTAGAGACAAAACAATGACAATTCTTGAGGATAGTATGCATAATATTCACAGGATTGTAATTTAATCAGTAGGAGATTTTCAGTAAAGCAGAACAAAGGTCCAAGTTTGGATCACAAAGTTTGTAGCCTGTGAGTTCGTTGACTCAGGTCAGAAGATTCTGGATTATCAAGATGAGCCTAAGGCAAAAACATTTCTTTCATTCTTTTCTCTGGGTAAAAGAAAGAGTTTCACTCAAGCAGCTCTTTCATGTGTGACTCATGTAGTGGGCTTGAATAAAGCAGCTAAGCCAGAGGATCAATACTGCTGAATTGGAGATCATTTTAATACAGTCATAGTTAACGAAGACAGATCAATATTTTGTCAGCATTAAATCTTCTATTTTAGAGAGTCTGAAATCTCTAGTAGCTCAACAAGAAATGATATTCCTAGACCAGGAGTGGTCAATTTATATTGCTCCAAGGACCACACCAGATTTTGTGGAATGCCAAAGATGCACTCCCAAAATAGGGAGGCCAATTTTGGGAGGGGGCAAGTTCAGGAATATTAAGGATGAAATGGGTGCCTTAAGCATCTGCAAAACGTAAGGTACCCATTTTGACTCTTAACTTAACCCATTGCTGTTCAGGTTACAGACGACCCATACTTAAGAATAGAGCCTATTGCAGCAAAATTTGAGTTAAATTCATAATGATTCAAGTTAAATACACAATGGTTCGAGTTCATTACACAATACTATTTATACAATATACCGTTCCAGCTTACATACAAATTTGACTTAAGGTCAGACCTTGGGAACAGAACTCGCTCTTAAACTGGGGACTACCTGTGTACAAGAGTGGGATATGATAATGTTGGTAGTATTGTACATTTTCATAAGAAGAAAGATATCTATAAAATACAGATGTGACTGTATTGAAAAAACAATAGAAACCAAAGCAAAAGTAACTGAGGTTTTTGAAATGGATATTCTCATGTGGTGCCTGTGTGGTAAGGAATGAATTTTTAAGATCACATCTTTAAATAAATGTTTACTTCCTAAGTGTTTAATTCCTTATTATCCCTCTCATGCATTGGTTACACTATCAGACTGTGAGATTCCAGCTTTCTATCTTTCTGTAACTTAAGACAAATTTAATTGTTATGGAATGACAGAAAACCGGTATTAGGGCTTTTTCCCAATACCAACTTTTAAACCATCAACCCATCCTTAAGTCTGCAGAAATGAAATGTGTAAATGCTTATTGCCATTCCCTATCCAGCCTATATAGCCTCTATTTTTAGTCATTGACAATAACCTGATTTCCCTGCAAAATAATGGGTCCCATATTGAGGCAGCCCTGACAGTATCAGAATAAGGAGGAAAATATACCAGTTCAGCCAAGGATTTCTTAAGCCTTTCTCAACCAAGGGCTGGGAATAAGGTAAAGGCAGTATCATGGGGGGAAAAAATCTTGCCACAGCAAGTAGGGACACATCCTTAATCTTTTTCTGTGTGACATTTTTTAGTATTTAAAAAAATGCTATCATATTAAAATTAACTTATCTATTTCTCAGTCTCTCCTCATAAGATTTGCTTCACAATCCATTAATTGTGCTTTTTTAAATCTATTTTGCACTTGTTTTAGTTTATCTGAATCCTGTTTAAAGTCTTTTGCTCAGAATACTTCACAGTATTTGACTGTGACTCTGCTATACCTGTACAGTTGTTTTGTTTTTTCCTAAGTGAAGAATAATCTTTCTCTTTTCTTTCTTTTTCTTCCTTCCTTCCTTTCCTTCTTTCTTTCTTTCAAATTTCATCATCTTTTAGTCCATTTCTTTAATCTATAAAAATTACTGTCAGTGATGTTTCTGTCTTCTAGAGCATTAGCTATCACAGCAAGGTTTGTGTAAGCTGTTTCACTTTTTTGCCTAACATACTAGTAAAATATGAAAGTTACAGTCCCATGGGTGAATTTTGTGGGATTCCATCTGATACCCCGATTTGATTTGTAGAATCTTCGCAAGTATCAGTGTTATATCTACTATCTGTAGCTCTCCAAATCCTCCCTTCTCCCTTAAAAAAAAAAAAATCCTTCTCTAGTCATATATTTCACACAGCAGGTATTTCTCAAAGATAATAGTGGTTTGGCCACACCTCCAGAACTTTGGGATGTGCTCCATCTGGCCCTGGAGGCTGAACTAATTCAAAGTCAGTTGGTATTTCATGGACATATTTATATCAGTGAAGCTTCAGTTATG
Organism: Liasis olivaceus; assembly: GCA_030867105.1. NCBI lineage: Eukaryota > Metazoa > Chordata > Lepidosauria > Squamata > Pythonidae > Liasis > Liasis olivaceus. The sequence continues at coordinate 42,782,330 of CM061352.1, forward strand.
CTTCTTCAACCAGGTATCCATGGTTGCTCACTAGATGTACTGGTCAGGGCCAAAACCAGTTTCTGGAGGAGGATCTGGGTTTTTAAGAGGTGAACAGTGTGACTTAAGTCTCTGTGATGTTTAAGGCATACAGTTTTTCAGAGTTCCAATGAGTACTGAAATGGTCTCCTATATTTTGACCACTCCCATTTGGTGGGCCGCAAAAGGGAGACTGGGGAGCCACAAACTATCATGTTCCTTATTTTCTGCATCCTTAATTTAAGGAGATAGCTAACATGAATATTTTGAATAAAAAAGAATCTTGCACAATGATTCCATTTTTCTGCACTTAGCTTCAGCTTATCAACATATTAGGGATAGTTAATTGATAACTATCACTCATTCATATGTTTCAATTAGTGATAGTTAATCGAAACATGAATGATCCTTCCTAAACAACTTCACGTAGATGTTGCATAATATGGAACAAAAGACAGAACCTTGCACACCACTGCTGAGAACAGTTCCAGGTATCAAACAGAGATCCCCCAGCTACTACCTTCTGATAATGTCTAGAAATATAGGAAAGTCTCTTCCAACTGCAGATATTTAGTGCTCCAACAAGATCAAGAGTATCTAAAGCTGCCGAGACAGCTAGTAGTATCATTTCCTTGTCCAGATTCCTAGTAAAGATTTTCTGTAGGCAGGTCAAGGCTGTCTCTGTGCCAAGTCCAAATCTGAACCCAGATTGGAAAACATCCAGTCAAACTTTTGGAGCTTGTTACAGGTTCTTTTTAAACAATACCCAATTGAATTAGGTCAGACTCAGAAGATCCACCAAAAGTACTAGACCCTAGAAACCTGGATTTTTATATCTCCCTATATGGGTTGGGGAGATGTTTTACTTTGAAAAAAACTATCCAAGATATAAAAGTGAAATATACAAACATATATATGTGCATTCTTTCTATGGCTATTATCTTATCCTACACACTATTGCTATTACTAATGACACTATATAATTTTTTCTATACTATATACTACTACTATTACTATACTACACTCTATACTATTACTTCTATGCTATATTATACTATTACTACTATATTATTACTATTGCTATTATACCACTACAGTTACTAGTATACAACTAGTATACTGTTTTACTCTTTCAAACCCTGATCTGTCTTTAAATCCTCTCTCTCTCTCTCTGATTTATTCTTCTTTTTTCTTTATTAATGGGTAACATTTTATTTATTTATTTATTTGACTTGTCCCCGCCCATCTCCCCTACAATGGGGGACTCTATAGTGCTGAATATAACATGTAAAGCACTTGCACCTTCCCAATGTTGGACTTGGCTTGGCCATGCTTCTTCTTTTTCCTCTGGACCCTTCAGTCTCTGTGAACAAAAACACCTTCTTTTATTTGGCTGCTTTTTCTGTTTGTTGCCAAACAGAGCTTCCAAAAGCTTCCAAAACACACACACTTCTCCTCCCATCTTCTCCCCCATCTGTTTCAAGGTTGCAGCTTTAATAAGCAACTCTGCTGTGCTGATGCCAGGGAGAAGGCTCAAATAGGACAGGAGGGAGATGGCACAGGAGCCTGCAATTGTTCTTCTACAGCCTGCTCTTCCACGGAGCTGGAGTGCCACCACCCTTTTCATCAGGCCAGCTAAATATGGAATATTGGACATAGGCTAACAATAGCTATAATTGCCTGGATTCAAAGATCTTCATGCAAAGCCGTCACAACTGTCTGCTTTAAGGTGGCAAGGAGCTTTACCTGAAAAATGGATACTAATTATTCAATAGAATGGAGTCCTTGGAGTTCCTTATAAGCCAACCTATGGAAGGATTTAATATGCCACTAGTGGCATCAATAGTTTGAAGAACCTTATCAACTTCCACAGCAGAGACGCAACAAAATAACACAGATGTTACTAGATGATGTAGTGGATGTCCTAGATATGATGTTAGCCAGAGTTATATCAAGTCTGATATAAAATCAAGCAGTCATCTATGAAGGACTACTTGAATTTTTCATGATGGCGTCAAGATGCCAGTTGTGTCATCCTTCAACAGGCCTAAAGATATCCTCCCTCACTGCTATAGCTTTATAATTATTTTTTCCATTTTATCAGATCAGATTTATCTCTGGACTTGTGAGATACTGGGTCTGCGTTTCTAGAGTTATTTTGGTCATTAAGGTGGTAAATCTGCAGAAACCACGTGTCCTCATATGTCATTGCCTACAATTGCTATGTATACCAGGGAGTGCTATGACACAGAAGGAATTAGGAATCATCATATCAAGCATTTAAGAGACTTCACAATTCCACACCTTAGTCAAGTTACCAATAGGTGGTGATAAGGTTAAGAACATGTCTTCCAGAGTTGCCAAGAATCCAGCAGGTTCTGTCAGCTATTAGAAGAAGAGTAGAACAGGTTAATCTGATCCAGCTGTGGGAGAGATAGTGATCTATTTGTTGCAATGTCATTCCATCTGGGGGGCTGTATGCAGACCATTCAGGCTGCTTTTTCATGGGATATATTTATGAAAGGTTGGTAATCAAGGTATTTGAATAATGTACATTTCACATTCTAGTTTGCTTTTCTGTATCTGCATAGATAAATGTACTTCCAAGAAACATACTCAGAAAATACTGTTATTGATAGTTGAATAGAAACTTACATATACACTCACAAAGCATGTCTCTCTTTGCTTATGTACCTTTTTTTTCTTCTTCAAATTGCATGGTGTAGTGACTAAGTGTTGAACCAAGACTTCCTCAGCCAAGGAAGTTCACTGAGTGTTTTCAGGCTTGGTTAGCATGATTTCCAGGGTAGTTCCCTAAAAAAATGGAAGTGAGACTGCTGTCTGAGCTACCTTAAGCCTGTGGAGATACACTTAATAATAGTGTTTTGGTGGAAGTAAGGCTTATTGGAAGTCTATCAGCTTTACATTGGGCAGATCACTCATGTTCTCAGATGACTTTATAAGGTTGTTTTGAAGCTACAACTGTGTCCTCAATCCTTTCTGGAAGAATAGGGCCTATTTAAGTTGTGTGTGTGTGTGTGTACCTCTCTTCTCCAAGGCTTTAAGATGCAGAACACTGCTATTTTTTGGAACTTTATCCTGAATTACAAGAAAGCACTGCACCACCTCCACACTTTTTTATCAATATTATTAACAACAACAAGACAATTTGAATGGAACTGACTATCTCTATCACAGATATGTTTTCAGTAATGTAAAGATGCTTTTCCGGTTAGGCTGCTCTCTCTAGTGAGCTCAAACTTTCCAAAGCTGCTTTCATTTGTGCAGCTGTTACATTCAAGGTTATTTCTTTCAGATGACAGTGTGACCTGACTACACCTAGATTCTAACAAATTGTTTATAGAAGGAGATACCTTAAGTGTAATTAGCTTTCAGCTGTTCATAATGAAAAAAAAATCTGCTCTGAAAATAATTTGTTTTCCACATGACTAAAATCCTATAGTATACATTTTCTTCAGGGTAACATCCTGTTGCATCCAGCAGGTTTCTGAGTAGATGTGGATCATATTACACTATTACTATTTAAATAAAGTAAAGTTTAGCTTGAACTTATGCCAAATGAAATGTTTGCACTGTATTAACCTTCTCCACTGTAATACATCTATGCTATTTTGTTAGTCTCTTTGTTTTATGAAAATCTGATAGTATGTTCATGTTTCAAACATTCCTTTGAATTACTGCCATACATACTTTCCTCTTTAATTATTATAATAGTGCTGAATATCATGAAAAGGACATACATAGTTTCTTTTTGTGCTGTTCTCTTTTGGAGTAAGTAGTGTTATATGGAGTGCAGAAAAGAAGTAATGTTAAGCCAAATAGAAAAAGAAAAGGAAGCATAGCTAATTTATACCAGCACTATTCACTGTATCTCTTCATAACTTTCATCCCTACTTCTCACCTCTTGCATTGTGCGAATATCATCACTTTGTCCACCTACAACTTTTTTAGCCTTCCCCTTCTCAGTCCATTCACTCTTCCTTCATATATTTGTTTTGCAGTTTGATTCTCATTGATTCTTTCTATATGACCAAACCATCTCATGGTGTTTCAAAGGCAGTAGCAAAATTTTTATAGCCTTAGCTTATAGAAACCATTAGGTACCCCCAATGAATTGCTAATTTTATAGGTTTCTTCCTCTTACATATGCATATGTAAGTATTAGTGGTGTGCTGTATTTTAAATTTTGTGACTTGGTCTTGGACCGTAAATAAATAAATAAATGGGATTTTAACAAATCTGTTTTTTTTTTAAATTAAACATTATTTTGCTAATTAAATGTGGTCATACCAAGAGTAGACAGCCAATATTCTTCCATATTTAAAATATATGAGTAGAAAGACATTTTGTTAAAAAAAAAAATTCATAATCCAAATCTGTTATGCATATTTTGTAGATGTACTGATGAAATATTGTTAGAGAAGACACTTTTTTTTTTTGCAGAACTAAAGTTGACCTATTTCTTCTATTTCAAAACAAGATGTATTTGTTTAGTTAAGTGATTCAGTGTCAGATAAATTTCCCAGCTAAGCAAATTAACTGCTCCTACCTCATATATAATTGAGAAGCTTTGTCCATTAATTTCTAATCTAGTTAATTATCCTAAAAGGCACATGGGGGCGGGGAATATCCTGTTTCCTCAGAGAAAATGCCTGTGTGTAACACTACACTGCCAAGGAGATTAATATTATAAATTAATGACTCAAATTTAGACAGTAGCTTGTGCTCCTACAGAGAAGTATAGCTCGCTATTTGGGCCTACAGCATTAAAAATTTGCAACAATTTCTTCATAGTATCTGTTGTCTAGGTTGTTGTCTAAATTAACTTTTCAATTAGAACTTTTATTTGAATGATATTTCTCCTCCAAGGCCATTTATCTTCTGTTTGTCCTATAAATGGTATATTTACAGAAGCACAGAATTAAAACATTTGGACATATTATAGATATAGTTGGTTAAGTTCTCCATTTCCACACACACATACATGCACTCATCCTCTATGCAAAATTCAGTGCAGGATGCAGCTATAACATCAGGATCTGCAAAATGTTCACTGCACAGACGTTCTGCAGCTGGAGTAGCCAGTTTCAAGTGGTCCATATTCAAATCAAAATAAGTGTCTGGACATGGACACAAAACATATATGTTCTGAGGTTTCAGTGTCTTTGTGATTGGGAAGAGTGGGAAAAAAGCAACTTCATAATCAGACACTAAATGAAAATACAGAACAGAAGATGCTGAGATTAGTTGGGTCAGACAGTTGAATATTGTGAGTTTGTATTCAAGAATTAGGATGAGGGGAAGTCGTGAAAGGAAGGTGCTGGGAAGATGGGTGAGTGGGCTGCTGCACTAGCCATGCAGAGGAGGAGAAAGAGGAGCATTAGCCTTGCCTGACTAGCCTGTTAAATTCCTCTGGAATTTATTTAGAAAGTGACCAGAACAACCAAGAAGTTCCATATTTTCATTCAGCTAAACTGCAACACGGTCCCAGATCTGTTCAGCCAAAATTTTGAGTCACAATATGTTTGTTTATGGTCCAAAATAAAACACATTTTTCATTTTCTCCACGTGCCTAGCATGCTGATATAGTGATCCCGACAGATGATTAGCCAGCTTCTGTTTAAACCTTTTAAATCAGTCTGTTTCACTAATGTTTATTAAAATATGTCTCCCTGTTGTTTCCATCCAGAATTTTGTCCACTGGTGATACAGGAAACAGATCTGTTCCACCTTTTATTTGGCAGCCTTTCAGATATCTTGCTATTTAAATGACTTTGTTTAAGCACCTTTTTTTTTTAGTAATCATATCCAGCTCTTTAACCCTTTCTCACAGGACTTGCCACCTGTTTCTACTTCTGCTAAATCCAGCAGAATCATGAGATCCACCAAATGCTGATCTTGCATTCCATAGGAAATAATACAACCCACTCATAGCATTTGGTTTATTTTGGAAAGGTTCAGTTTGGAAGTCATTTCATTAAGGCTATGCAAATCAACCAAGGCCCAATTGAGATTTGCGATTCAGTCAGATTCAGTAAAAGTGAAGTGCAGTAACCAAAACTTTATTGAATGTCTATATACATCTACTGATTAAGTTGAAGGAGTGATTAAACAGGATTGCCTTTGAATCAAAGCTTCAAGCTTAATCTTCCCACAGCCTAATTTGCTATAGTACTTGGTTCCTATTTTGTTTTTAATTTTACTATTACAATAGAAATAAATAAGTCAGGTGGTTCAAGGTATGTAATAATACTCTGTTTTAGAATTGTAACAGTGGTTAGAACTACTATTTTCCTGAAATAGATCATAAGAAATATAAATCTCCATCATGAAGTATGAAGTTAGCACAAGTGAAAAAGTTGTGGTTAAAATGCCTGCTTGTACAAATAACAAACATTAACCACAATAAGAAACTATGTTTTGCTCAGACTTTTTGACATTAAAAGTTAGAAGGAAAAAGTTGAAACGAAATTAAATATTGGATTTCATAAATATTTTTCATAAGGTTTCAGCTTTTACAACCTGGGTGGCAAGCTTGATCTTTAATAAGAAAAAAAAAACATTTTAATGTTTCTTGGAAAGTTCATGAGCATTCTTTAAAACATGAGAGGATAAAAAAGTAGCAGGGATAATTTTTCACATGGTGTTTTGAACTGTAAATTCCTTAAAAATGAATGTTTGAACCGTTGTTTGACATAGATTTAGGAGACAAGTATGTAACTGAAAAGTTGAGGTATTTCAGATCTTGAGTTTCTTTTAACAGTGATTCAGAATATGTGCTTGCTTTAGAATCACCACTTAATATTTTAAAGAGAAAAAGTAGCTTCTGTTCATAGAAAATACATGATTTGATTTTACCTTCAATTTTTGCTTACTAACTTTTCCTTTCTTTTGCCAGTCCTCCAGATTTTATCAAGATTAGAATTTTATATATCTTTCTTTGGCAAGTAACATTAGAAAAGTTTGTACGCATAGATAGCTCCATAACTCTTCCTCAACCAGAGAGATCTACTGTATTCACTGTTCTTTCAAATATATGCTGTATATCTCCACTACACTTACTTAGTCTAAGAGTAGGATCATACACAATCTCCAAAGAAGCAAGATAGTATAGCTAACATATTTGAAAAAAAAAAAACAAATGGGTGTGTCCATTATATACACTAGAAGGTATTGCCTGTAGTATGGCAGCTAGAATAGCAAGGATGGCTAAATGGCTCTCATAGTATGTTTTTCATTTCATACATATGTTGTCAGAAATTAATTTGGATATAACTTTTTTATTTATTTGCATTCTATTTATGTTGCATGCTAGATCAGTTGTTCTTCTTTACATTAATAAACAACATAAATTTAATAAACAAATTAAATACATTGTTTTGGCCTATGAACTCCTCAGATCATCTTAGTTTCTATTATGTTGTTATAACATATAACTATTATAACTTCATTGTATTTGTGTCCCACAATAATAATATTTCTGTTTTAATTGTTTAACTGCTATACCGCTGTATAGATGCATAAAATTAAAAAAATAAAATGCTAAAAAAAACCATGTATGTGCTTCTATATGTACAGATTGTAAGCTTAAGGACAACCTTGCTCTTAAGTTGTAAAACAAAAACTTTGAAACAGAAAGCCATTCAGATATTGTGGTTTGCTATATCAACCTTTGTCTCAAAGAAGAAAAATTGAAATTGCACTGACCTTGCTTGTATTCTCTATTTAAAATGAGCAGGGATTTCCAAAGAAATTTGGAATGGTGCAGCAAGCCATATTTGCTTTTCTTAGACAAATGATGTTTTTTTTTTTCCTCTTAAGCCAAATTCATAGGCAGATAAGTAAGCATATATTTTTGAAATGGTATACCAAATGGTATTCCACTCTTGCTCCAGGTAGTACAAGTATGAAGCTTTTGTTGTTGTTGTTGTTAAAGACATCAACTGCCTCAGCTGCATACAAATGAGGCCTTAACAGAAAAGTGTATTTTTTGTTTTGTACAATTTACAATGTGCCTTAATTACAGTATCCGTCTTGTTAGTATGCCACCCAACTATGCCATCAGTTCACACAAGTTGATAGTAATGATTTTAAAGTAAGCTCTCCTCTTCCTGATATTTGAATGTGTTAGGATGTATCCTCAAAATTCCCAGCTACATGGTCAAAGCCAATTCTGAGAACTGGTGCCCATCAGAAAAGGAGCAAATGGGAAGAACAATCTAGATTTTGTCCATTGAAACAAATAAATATCAAACACTAAAGTTTAGGCCAGATGTCCTAAATCTATTTTTAGTTGGTAAGAAATATTAGGGAAGGGGAGATGAGGTCATTTATGTCTGATAACAAAAATGCTAAACTAAACAACTAAAGCTATTTTTCCTGTATAAGATATTATTGAAAAGAAACAAAAATGTTAATTCTCCAAGGACAATAACCTGATACAAAGTCATCATTCCACATGACACCAGATAATGTGTGACACAGCCTGCTTGTTTATACAGGTGTCTTTAAAGGAATGTGGACATTTTTGCTTAACCAATGAAAGCTGATAAGCTAATGGATCTTTTTCTGTCTTTCGAGACTGCAGCATCTCTATCAGTCTTTCATCTGCTTAATTCTGCAGACATAGTTCCCTTTCCTCCCATTTCTTGTGTGTTATCATCTCTAGAAAATGGATTTGTAACTATTCTTGGAATGTCCTACACTGTTCTTTAATGAAGTTTTTTTTCTGGAGGGGGGATTGCCAAAAAACAAAACAAAACAAAACAAAAAACACCAGTATGTTTAAGGGTTTACAATGCTTTGATACTGTTCTGTTTCATAAATCAGCTTTCCTGGTGCACAGCATGTCATATTTAGCCTGATGAGTGATCAAAAGCTTTAGGTCAGTGTTAGCCATTTTAATAAATAGCAGTGAAACTCTCATATATGGATTGAAGTGAGTTCATATTAGATTTCTGAGTATGACAAGGTTTTCAATGTACAGTCTTGTATAAAATGGTAAATTCAAAAGTGACTTAAGGAAATAGTGTAATGTTGGATAAGACTAAACATGTAAAATACAGATACATAAATCATGACCAAGCTTGTAGACATCTTTGTGCAAATAAGGCAGCATTAATTTGATCAATAACTAAAGGTCACTGGTCATATCTCACAGGGTGTTTATCAGTAAATCTATAACTAAGCATGAATGTATGCTGGGAGTTTCCATGTCGAAGAATAAGTTTTATATGTGAGATCTATTGCAATTTTTCAAAACGTTTCTTTGAAATATTTCTCTCTCAACTTAAATTTTCTTGATAATAGGTTTGCCTACTCTTTGTTGCATCCATCCTAACATATTATCAGTGTCAGTTCATTAATATATTGTATTGTCAGTTTCTCAGCCACTGATTTAGAAATCTAATCCTCTTTTTTATCGCTTTGGCTGGGACACAGCATAGTAAAAATTAATATTTATTTGCAATATAATCTTTTAGAACTACCACTAGTGGGTAGTTATGTATTTACAGAAAGCTGACATTTTTATAGTAATTTTATTAAAGTACAACAACAAAAATTAATACAAACTAAAAAAAAGAATAAAAAGAAAAAATACAAGGTGCAGAAAAGAAAAAAGAAAAATAGAAAGGAAAGAAAAAATAAGCATATAGTAAAGGAAAAAAAGAAATAAATAAAAAAATGGCTTCCCCCTTCATCACAGCAAGTATGAACAATTTTAATAACTTCTTTTAAAATATAACGAGTAATTGCTTCTTCCCATATCCCATCTCTTATCTATAAACGAATCCTTAAAGCCTCGTCATTTCAGTCCTGATGGCAGCAAAGGTCTATAAGGGTTCCAGAGATAGACATATCTATTTTAACCTTGATCAAATAAACCAACTTTATATACCTTTCTTTTACTTCTAACAATCTTGATCTTTAGTCCCTTCAAATAATGTCCTAGAATTTGATTTCTTTTCATTTTTTCTTTGTTCCTTCTCACAAAATTCTTCAAAGCTTTAAGAAGCCTCTCAGTAAATCTGATATAGGAAAGTTATCCAAGTCATCCTTTTGGTTTGTTATTTGTATATCCCTTTTAATTATTAGGACATCAGCCAGCTTCATTTGTATATCCGGAGTAGCATCTTTTTTCCATATCATTCTTGTAGCCTGTCATTTTTAAATCCACTTTCAAATCAGTCTCTGTCTTCTCAGGTAAAACTTGTTCCATAATATCTTTTAAACACAGCCTATATAGAGAGGTAGACACTCTTAAAATTAACTTCTGGGTCCATTGTTCAAAAGTATCCTTCAGTATGTCCAGTGTTAAAATCTTTTGCTTAATTCTGTATTTATAAGTCAAATTTAAGTGTTCTTCTCCTTTAATTGTAATGTTTAGTTCCTTCTAGTTTCCTCTAGTGTCCAATTTTTAAAATCTTATTATTTCTTAAGAAAAGAATTCAAAACAAAAGCATTTTCCCATGGGAAAGATTCATATAATTAATTCCAAAATCTTATTTCAAATTTATCTGTACTCTTAGTTCGTTTGTAACTTTCTAAAATCAAAGTTTTATTCTCTCTTTTGCTGTTTATTCAAAAAAAAAAAAATTAAGTCCTTAAACTTGTATTTAAAACTTCTTTCACTAAGGATTGAAGGAAATTCACCCAGTGATGTAAAACTTGTCATTCCAAAGGTTCCTAATAGCTGAAAAGTAGTTATCAAGCAATTTCTGAAAGTGATTAGAAAAGGAAGTATGCGAACCAAGTGCCCTTTTGAAAGGCACTAACTGCAGTTTGAGCAAAATGTGTATTCCCTTGTCTCCCAGAGTTCTAAGCCCACCAGAGACTGCTGTCTTGTGGTCTCCTCACAAGGAGCAACTGTCTGGAGCACTTGTGGGTGATCTCAAGTCCTCTCTTTGTCTAGAGAGAAATTACAAAGAATCGGACTACTCACCGCCTCTTTATTCCACTGCAGTCATCGGCTCCCCTTTTCACAGAGCCATCTTCAGTCTGCCATTTCTTCTTTGAAAGTCCAAAAAGCTGACATTTTTCTTTGATTTTAAAACTACATTCTGTAGTATTTGGGGGTGGTTATATGGTTTGTGCTTAATGCCAAAAAAGGGCAATGGTTTTTGTTGCATGGATTGTTTTTTTTCTCCAAATGAATACTTCAGTTTTGTGCACGTGAAGGTCAGGATGTTGATCAATTAGAAAGGATTTGGAGAACAACTGTGAAGGACCCTTCACTTTAAGAATATCAGATTTTCAGTCCTAAGTATATGTCAATATGTGTTGAAATTGTTAATCATATTGAGATCTCAAAAGGCCCTTATAAGGCCTACAGCAAATGTCTCAGACTCCAAGACTAAATAGATAATTAATTAATTGAGTTCTTGTTTGTGCTTGCTAATATTTTCAGGTATAATTAGTGTACGTAGTTGCTTTGAAATCCTAGAAGAAAAGTTGAGATATAAGTGTTTTAAAATATAACAACTAAAGTATAGTGAAGTAAAGTATTATAGTGAAGTAAAGTATTATGACAATAGTAGGGCAGAGAGGTAAACTGTATTATAACTTAATTTTCTTAAATGCATTATATAAATATGGATTAATCTTTTAAGCTGATGGATGCCATGAAGATCTCAGACAGTCTCACGTGAGAATGCTGAAATCTTGTGAAGTGTGTTAATTTCTCAAAAATTTAAAGATATCATGAGCTTCTCACAGATCATGAGGACAGCACTGCTAGCAGTTTCAAAGTAAATTTCTATGAATAGTGGAAAGTGATATAAGAATCTTGTTTATTGATAGATTGACTTGTTAAATTTGTTTGTTAATTACACTTTGCATATATAAGATAATATTTTGCAATCACAAATACAATTGCTAAAAACAGGATGCAATATAAATTACTGTATTTCAGAATTTTAACTCTGTGGAATGTTGACAAGCATGCAAGTTTTCAGTATTATGAGCAGACTTCTCTTTTAAGAGCCATGTAACTTAGCTCTTGTACTCCTTAACCGTTCTCTGAGTTTTGTGAATTTTCTTCCATATTATGTGCATAGATTGGTTATAGAATTTTTTTTTTTTTTTACCTAAGTCATTTCTACAATGGATGATTTAAGAAAATGTAAAACTTAGAGTTTAGGTGAAATGTTTGAAAGTGTAGCCAGTCAAACGTACAAATTCATTTATAATTGCTGGCTCTGTCTAAAAGGGTGTACTATAGTTCTTCATGTTTTCATATAAGCTTACTGAAATTCCACTTTCTGTTCTATTAAATAAAAAGAGGTTCTAGCGGTGACTTTTTTGTTTGTTTTTTGCTTTTGTTTTGCTTTGTTTTTTTCTTCAGATGTTCTTTTTTGGTGTGTTTGGTAAATATTAAGAAGGAACATATTTTATTTCATCTGAAGTTTTATATTAACTGTTAAATTCCAAAAGACAATTATGTAATAGCCTTTGAGGAGGGTATGTTGTCCATAATGCTGCTATAGGTTCCTACTGTGCTATGTGGAATACGTTGAGTCCCTGCCTGGGGCTGGAGCAGGATGGTCCAAGAGGGTAGTTAATCACTGCTTTATAATCAGTGTATTGCCAATTTAAAAAGCAAAAAATATAGCTAAATATTTCTTGAAGGCCTAGGAAATGGATTTCTTTTAAAGCAAGATTGTATAGTCTCTAAGGTTTGATTCCAAATATACAGGTAGTCCTCACTTAATGACCATTAGTGCAGCGACCATTTGAAATTATGATGGCGCTGAAAAAATGGACTTATGACCCATGCCCAAGGATACACCCGTTGCAACTCCCCCAGGGTCACATAATCAAAATTTGGGAACTTGGCAGCCTGCCCACACTTATGACTACAGGGGTACTGCAACTACCCCCACCCGCCTATCTCCCCCCCATCTATGCCCAGTGGCACTCAGCAGCACTGTCAGGACTGGGGCTGAAGTAAAGGCCCGAGGCCTTCAGCAATCTCAGCCAGCTGCCACCACCCCCAGTCCTCGACTTCAGCTCCAGTGCCGCCACTGCCACTGAGAAAAGCCACCTCAAGCTCCATGCCTGGCCTTCACAACCTCACACCAGTCCCCAAGCCGCACCTCTCATTTCTTCCCTAAAGCCGGTGTCCCGTTGTCCTGTTCCTTCCTGAAGCTGCATGTCCCATACCTTCTGCAAGCCGGTGTCCCATTCCTTCCCTAAGCTGCGCCTCTTGTTCCTTCCCTAAATCCGTCCTATTGCTTCCTGAAGCCGTGGATCCCATACTTTCTGCAAGCTGGTGTCCCATTCTCGCAATCCTTCGGAAACCTTCTGGTCTTCCCCAGGTCACACGAGAATGGGATGCCAGCTTTAGGGAAGGAACGAGAGGCACAGCTTGCAGAAGGAATGGGACTACCCCAGAAATGCCAGTAGTTGTTCTGCCTTTATAGCATTTTCATTTTCCAATGAAACTTGCAGCTGATCTATATATGTCAAATACAGATTTTCTAATCACTATGTCCTTGGAAAGTCTGTGTCGCAAAATAATAAACTACTATTCAGTTTTTCTTCCTCTGTAATACATTCCCAGTTCTTGCTTTCTTAGGAGTTCAGAACTCCATTTTATTCCCAGACCCCTTTTATCTCAAAACTCAGTTCTGGCACCTCAGAAACTCTTAAGATGTTTTAAAGAAATACATTTAAAGTATTTTCTTTTAAGGAAATAAATGCAGTTTCCTCCACTTTGAACTCTGTGTGTGTGTGTGTGTGTGTGTGTGTGTGAGGATTCAGCTTCTCCAAGATTTTTACGTTTTTTCAGCCTTGGATGATTAAAGGACTAGGCTGCTGTTTATAGGTACTCATGCTAAAATTTTATCATGCCATTTTGCTTCCCTCTACCCATCTTGATATGTAGATAGCCATATTCAGAAGAAATCAAAACTGGGGGGAAGGGTAAAAAATTGCATAACAAAAATATTGCAACAAAGAAAGTAAACCAAACAGAAACATAAAACAATAAAATGCAGTCATATACCCAGGAACTAAACCAGTGTAAAAACAACACAAAGCTCAAGAAAAAATATAAAAGGAATAGCTGCTCCCAACACAACAACCTCCCATTTCATTTCATTAATTTCATGTTTATTTCATTTCATTCCCCATCCCTATCCCCAGTCCATTATATTGAAATACGTACTATCTGGGAATTCCTGGAATTGCAGTCCTACCAATTTGGTGGGTTCAAAATTAGGGAAGTGTGTCTTAGTTCAGGTCATAGGCTTGCTACAGAGCCATGTCTGAGTTTAATGCTAGGATATAGCATATTTCATAGGGATGTCATTCAGCCCATTGATGAAGACAAAACAAAACCTAGGGCTAATTTGATTTCCGATCAATAGGTGTTTTCTTATTGGCCGTTTTGTGAGAAGACAAATAGGGAGTGTGCCCACTCATTGCTCTCAAAATCCAAAATATACCCTTATCTGAAAAACTTGCTTGGCATATTGGAAAAAGTATGTAACAGTTAATAATAATAATAATATAGTTTATTACAATAAACTATAATAAACTGGGTTTCTTTGTCAACACCAGTGCTGTCTCTGGATGTGCAAGCATTACAGGTAGTCCCTGGGTTAAGAACAGATGATCTATAAAAATGGAGTCTATTGTAGCAAAATTCAAGTGAAATATACAATGATTCGAGTTAATTACACAGTACTACTTATAAAGTATTATACAATAATACTATTCCGGCTTACATACAATTTGATTTAAGAACAGATCTTGGGAATGGAAGTTGTTCTTAGACTGGGGACTATCTGTACCTGTTAAGGAGTAGGTTCCAGTGGAGGCTCCTTCTAGACTCACGGCTCCTGCTTAAAGAGCAGGTGGAAGCCATGGCTAGAGGGGCCTTCGCCCAGCTCTGGCTGGTGTAGTAATTGCCGAGTTAACCTAATGAATGAGGACTTGACTTCAGTAATTCATGCTCATTACACAGAACTTCAGCATTTTGATACTAATGATGGACAGGGTTACAGTATTGTGATCAGTTAGTTATCAGGTTGATGCTTAATTCCAATAAGATGAGTGCAGTGTGGTTTTTGGGAATATTTATTTTGGGATGAATGTCTGTCTTTCTGTGTAGAAGTGGAGATTTGTAGTATTTTAAGTTTAGAATTGCTACCTAATATCAGGTGGATATAGTAACTGGATCTGAGTTTTACCCATCTTAAAATGGTGTTACAAGAGACCATCTCCTGGTCAAGAAAATTTAACCACCGTGCCTTGGTAACTTCCAGATGAGCTGTTTGGATGCCTTTTCTTCTTTCTTTGTTTTGTTTTTAAATGTTTCTTTTACGCTGCTGTCAAGTCAGCCTATGGATTTCTATAAGATGGACAGGCAGAATATAAGTGCTTTTAAATAAAATATATATAAACAGGGTTGCCAGTTATTTTTTTTTTTTTTTCTCATTTATATTTTTCAGATTGAAGAAGGTAGCAAAGCTGCAGCTGTCGATAAATTGCTGGCTGGAGATGAGATTGTCAGCATCAATGACATTAACCTCTCTGGCTTCAGGCAAGAGGCAATCTGCTTGGTGAAAGGCTCCCACAAGTTTCTGAAGCTTGTGGTAAAAAGGTAAGATCACAATATATAGTAGCAAAATCTGAAATCAGGTTTTGTTTTGATGTAGTTAATTTAGTAACAATAAATTCTTTTTACCCAAATACCTTTTTTTTTCACTACACAAATTTCTGTGTGCATTTTCTAAATTAACTCAGTTAAGTCTAACTCAATTTCAATATGTTTTATTTTTAAATTGCTTCAGAAAGCTACTGTAGTCTATGTTGTCATTCATTCTAGGGAAGAGATTACTATGACAGTAGGTTGGGGGCACTTTTAGGGTTTTTCTGTAGTATTTCTAAACCTAAGAAACTGCAGGGTAAAAATCTGGCTTGTACATATTTTAAGTCTCATCAGTTATGATTGTGACACTCTTTGGGAAAGGCACCACATAAGTAGGAATGATGCTTTGTCTTTTATTGCGGGTTTAGTCATTGAATGTTTGTGGGAAACATTCCTTCCCAAACATTGTAAGATTATAAAGTGTGATATTCATATCTCCATTGCAGTTCTTAACTGTATAGATTCCTGGTTATAAGTCAGCTTTCTCCAACTTGGAAAACTCTCCATGTATTCAATCTGCAATTCCTAATATTATCAGTAACTTCAGAAGTCTGGGATTTGCTGCCCCAGTACGTATTCAGAGTATTGTATTGGTATAGTTACCAAGGGCAGTATGGCTATATGTAAGGAAGTTGGCAAAGCAGGAAGCAGTGGTTCTCACCCTAAAGAGAATCATTATGTCAACATAGATCAGGTGCGTTCCAAAACTATAAAGAGAATAGGCAAATATAACTTAACTGATAAATATGGAAAGAAAAAGACTAGTGCATGATAGCTTTAATTTCTGTTCAGTGCACAGATTTTCTGTACAGTAACTAGACTAATCTATCAATATACCCATCCACTTGTTTGTTGCCTCAAGGATGAAATGACTCCAGAAACTTTACACAATAGGATTGCCGCATCAAGTTAAAAAAAATCAAGCAGAAGTAAAAAAGACATATAGGAAAATACTTGTGATTCAGTAAGAAAGGGTACAGAGTCTATGGAGTTAGTCTGAGAACAGCCTTCTGGTTCAGTCCTATAATTAGTCCATATACCATCTTGCTTCTGAGCATCTAGTGAAATATCTTCAATTGTTCTTTACCCTCGTTATCTAGAGAGCAGTCTTGTGTGATATAGCATGTTAAGAAATTGTTGAAGAATTATAACAGAGAATCATGAGCAGCAGGTTCTCCATGTATAATGCTTTTCCATAGCCTTTAAAGAAAACAGAATTGGATATTCAAAGAATCAGTTTTTTGGCACTGCTTTTGGGAAGCAATCAAATGTTGCAAAGGAGAGGAGAAGAAGAAGAAGAAAGGGAGGGGCAGGGGGGAGGAAAATTAGAAGTCAGTAGGGAATGGAGTATATTCCCTTATATTGTATAGAATGCTAGGTTGCTTATAGCTGGGGTTTATGCTCACAGCAATGAGTTCCTGCTCTCAAGGAGCAATTCTATTTCCTTGAAACCAAAATTACTGAACTGGAAATGTTTAGTCAGAGAGATATGAAGACAAAATCTTCTAGAAGATGCATCCCACTCCCAGTAGGACTGCTTCTTTGCTGTCAAAGAGATCAAGAGCTTAAAGAAGGGAACATTATTTCAAAGATAAGGGAGATGTTCCCAAGTACTTGGAAAATGAACACATATCCTCTTGTACAAGAATACTTGTAAGGAGTGTGGAGGGATTTTTTTGTGAGTGATTTGATAATTAGAAACACAGACAAATGGACCTGTAATGGATATATAGATTGCTTGGTGACTTGCCTGCCTGGTACAAAGGTTGTGTACATCCCATTGCTTTCAAAAAATCTGATAAATAGTGCTAGGGAGGTGGCAGCACTATGGTCCATGTTGGCACCAATGAGATTTGGAAATATAGTCAGCCAGACCTTAGCAGAGCAAAATCCATGACTGCCAAGGTAGCATTCTTAGAAATGTTATCTGTTCCATGTGCAGGCACAGATTTGATAGGAATTGAGGACAAGCTGAACCTGTACAAGATAAATAGGTTCCACTTAAATCAAAATAGAACCAGATTGCTGGCACATAACATCATAAAGGTGGATGAGCACCTTTTAAACTGATCCCTGAGAGAAAGCTGAGAGGTGCTAGGAAGCATCCAATTTGTAGATGCTTCCTAGCATAGGAAGGTGTAGATATTTTAGGAAATATTACATGGGATAGGACTAATGTTGGAAGTTGATTAATTGATGGTTCAAGCCTTAATATTAGTTACTTATTTAGCCATACTTTTTACTCTTTACCATATGCATTTCTTAGAGACTATGAAACAATTTCATGGGTGCTGTTTTTAGGAAGTCCATTAAAACATGGCTTTTTCATCAGGCCTTGGGGACTTGAATGGTATAATGTGTTCTCTCCAGCGATAGGAGGTATCTTGTGTTTGATGGTTGTTAAATGGAATCATTCCCAGAGCTATATGTTGCTATATATGTCTCTTTTTAATGAATTGTGATTGCTACTGTTTTAGGGTAATATCTATTGTATATATGTAACCCAGTTTGCAATGGTTGGGATGTATACCATTCAGAATAAGCTTTGATTGAAGTGGCTTATAAACACAGTAATCTAAATAAATACTCAATCTAGACATCAGATAATTGCAGAGAGAACAGTAGTCCTGTCAGATAAATAGAAGGTCATTTTTCCACTTCTTGCAAAGTGTGCCTTAGGAGTCAAGAAGAATTGCTCACAGTCATTCATGCCTTAGCTACCTTCCATTTGGATTATTGCAACACACTGTATGTGGGCCTGCGGTTGAAGACCATCCTGAATCTGCAACCAGTCCAGAATGCAGCAGCACACAGAGTTTTCGATGCCCCACAGTTCACCTGGGTAACACCACTGCAGCATGAGCTGTACTGGCTCCCAGTTGCTTTCTAGGTACAATTTAAGGTGTTGATTATCACTTTTAAAAACTTACATGGCACAGGGCCAGGTTATTTGCGGGACCATCTCTTCCTGAAGGTATCTGCCTGTCCTACTAGATTAATAGGGTAAGTGCACTCCAGGTCCCCTCCCTTAAATGTTGCCGTCTCCCAAGCACTTAGCTAGGATGGGGGTTGAGCTGGGAGGTTGTTTGGTCTGGTGCTTGGGGGAAAGGATACTTCTGTTTTTATCTTCATTTTTATGGATCGTTGTGAGTTGTATAGAATCATTATATGAGATAGGTGGCCATATAAGTCCATAACTAACTAACTAACTAACTAACTAACTAACTAACAAATAAATGTTTTTAAAATTCAAATAACCCTGAACCTGAGATGCTCTTTTTGAATCTTTCTTTTTTGCCTCTATCCTGAAGTCACTTTTCTCTGCAAATCTTTTTGTCATTTTGGTTTGGAGCCTCTCTTCCCTTCCATCCACCTACACTTTTGCATCTGTAGATCTGTATTTATAACATTTGTATATTTTACCATCTTCCAGCGCATAATTAACACATGAATCTTCCAAAGCCTTTAAAGGGGCAGATACTTTTTCGGTTTATTTTAATTTACAGTCTCCTAGAAGATCTGCATTAAGTCTTCCAGGAGATCAATATTTCCATGTCCAAACCTCAAATAAAAGAAGAAATAAGCTATGTAAGCAAGGAGTTAGTCTCTCTCACAGGCACAGCCAAAATGGTCATAGGCATTTGATGCCCAGTAACAAGACAGGAAGGTGCAGTCCGACAGCAGACCTGCTAGACCAGTTATAACTGAATAGGTCATCAGTCCTGACTGCTTCATTTCCAAGATTCCTCCTCCATGTATACTAGATTGTCTGCTTGGGAAAGTTTGTGGCAGGATAAGAGAGAATACCTTTATCACATTCATGCTAGAATACCTTTAACCAACTTTATGCTGCCTCACCAGCAGTTAACAATGAGATGATAGCAATGTTGTGAAGAGATATCATCTATAAATGGTTGGTACTTCCAGAGGAAGAATGGCAGGCTGAAGATGGCTGCACAAAAAGTAGAGCCGACAACTGCAGCAAAGAATGAAGAGTCAGTGAGTAGACCAGCTTTTCAAACTCTGGACAAAGGAGAGGATGAGAGATCATTGACAAGTGCTCCAGACAGTTGCCTCTTGTGAGGAGACCGCAAGACAGTAGTCTCTGGTGGGTTTTGAGTACTGGAGACAAGGGAATAGTCATCCTGCTCAAACTGCAGTTGGCACCTTTGGAAGGACAGTAAGTTCGCATACTTCCTTTTTTAATCACTTTCAGGAAATTGCTTGTTAACTACTTTTCAGCAATTAGAAACCTTTGGATCGGCAAGTTTGAAAGCACTGGATGAGTTTGCCTTCAATCCTTAATGAAATAAAGTTTTAACTACAAGTTTAAGAACTTAAAAAAAATTTTTTTTAACTAAACAGCAAAAGGTTAATAAAAATTTTGATTTTAGAAAGCTACAAATGGACCAAAGGTCCAGATAAATTTGAAATAAGATTTTGGAATTAATTATAAAGAATCCTTCCCATTGGAAAATGCTTTTGTTTTGAATTAAAGAAAAAAATACATAAGGTAAGATTTTAAAAATTGGACACTGGGGAACTAAAGATTTTAATTAAAGGAGAAGAACACTTAAACATGACTAATAGTTACAGAATCGTGCAAAATATTCTAACACTGGAAATATTGAAGGATGCTTTTGAAAAATTGAGTCAGAAGTTAATATTAACAATATCAACAGCAGTATCTGTCTCTACGGATGGACTACATCTAAAAGATGTTATGGAAGAAACACAGGTTTTACCTCACAAGATAGGGACTGAGTTGAAAGTGGATTTACAAATGACAGACTACAAGAATGACATGGAAAAAGATGTTGCACTAGACATACAAAAGAAACTGGCTGATAATTAAATAATTAAAAGGGACATACAGACAATAAACCAAGAGAGTAACCTGAATAATTTTTCTATATTGGACATACAAAAGAGACTTGTTAAAGCTTTGAAGAATCTTGTGTGAAGGGACAAAGAAGAAATGAAATCAAGTTTTATAACATTACTTGACTAAATTAAAGATTAAGGTTATTAGAAGTAAAAGGAAGGAATATAAGGTTGGTTTATTTGTCCAAGGTTAAAATAGATATGTTGTTATTTCTGGTAACCCTTAATGGACTTTTGACACCAGGAATGAAATGACAATGCTTTATGGATTAGTTTATAGATAAGAGATGGAACATCGGGAGACGAGATTATTTGTTGTAACTGAAGAGGAGGTGAAAAGTTACTAAAATTGTATATACTTGTGATGAAGGTTGGGAGTCACTTCTTTATATGTTTCTTTTCTTTTTCTTTACTATATTCTTTTCTTTTTTCTTTCTATCCTTACGTTTTTCCTTTTTTTCTCTTTGCACCTTTTTCTATTTCTTTCTATTTCTCTATCTTTCTTTTAGTTTGTATTAGTTTTTACTATAATTTGTAATTATAATCTTCGATAAAATTACTTGAAAAAAAATATGAATGGTTGGAAGGGCATCCTCATGCCACAGCAAATAGGTCATGTAGGTGAGCCCATAGATTTTAGGTTTTCATGGTTTGAATTTATTGGTAAAATGACTTCCAAGTAATGCCACACATGAGACAAGAATTTTTATTTTTTTTTAATGTTTACATAAAGGCAAAACATGCTAAAATTTTGTTTTAGCCATGTGTAATAGAGAGGTAGGAGGTAATAGGAATGGGAAATCAGGGAAGCACCAAACAGATGGCACAATAACAGCAAATATGAGTGGTTTCTGGGAGTCCTACCAAAAGTTATATATACAAAGAACCAATAGTTTATAACAAAATCCCATCTGGACTGAATTATAATTATATCTATTTGATGCTATCTTGGCTTCTAGTTTGGAAAAAAGAGAACAGTTAAAATATCACCTACATTCTAAGCTACTCAGAATGTTTCATTATATATTTATTTCAAGCCCTTTCAACATTCTACAGGATAACTCATTGCTTTGTAACTTCTCAAACATAATGATACATCTTCTCCATGTAGTTATGACTGTTTGCCATTTCTGAATGGTTACATGAATCTGCATCTAGGTACTGGCTCTGTTTTTGTTGCTTTGCTAGCAAATACATTATCTAGACATTTTAGCAACCCCTCTTGCTGTGCTGCAGGATTCAGTGGTGGAATTGTTGACAGGCTAAAAATAACTGCCAGTATAATTATGCCCTCACTTAAATCTATTTTGTAGCTTCACTCACCACATTCCAAATGAGATGATTTTAAAGGTGAAAGAGGTACAGAAATAAACAGTGTACATTATGAAAAGTTAAAACATTTGGGACTTTTTAGCCTACAGAGAAGTCACTTAGGACAACATTAGAGGTCATGGAGTAGAAAATGTGAACACTTTTTTTCCCCTCACACACAGTGTTAGAAGTTGGGGTCTTCCATTAACACTAAAGACAGCGAGGTTCTGGACTCATTTTTTTTTAAAAAAATCCTTACACAACACATAAACATCCATGGAATTTGGTGCTAATGGATGTTGTAATGGCCACCAATTTAGATGATTTTTAAAGGGGACTGGATAAATTCATGGAAGGTCCACACTTTCAGTGGTTAGTGATCTTGAAAACAATAAGTTACAACCAGAATCATAGGGAGTATACCTTAAGTATTTGCTGCTCGGGAGTGCAGTGGAAGAAGCTATCATCCTTTCTGTGCTATTCTGTTCCTTAAACCAGGGTAGATTTGTCACAACATGAACTTCATTTACTTTTAAATAGAACAGCATTAGAATTTCTTAGCCTACTTGGCCAATTAATTTGATGCTGCAGTCAACCAAATTGTCAAATGGCAGCAGAAACAAACCTGATCCAAGTCAGAAGATGCCACAGAGTTGCTTTCTTTTTCCTCATTGTGCTGGTATTGAGAATTCCTTCCAAAAGATTGAATGCTTGAAGGAGAGAAGGAACCAAATAAGATATTGGTCTTTATTATCCAGGGTGTTTCCGGGTGGCAAAATGCCTTTTCTTTTGGAAGTTCTGAATATTAGTCAGAAGACCTTCTACATAAACTTTTAAAATGTAATCTGTATTCAACCATACAGTTCAACTTGGGTATAGAGAGATACTGTAACAGTGAAGATATTAGTTTTCCTGCTATAGTGCTTTGTTTAACTCCCAAGAAAAGTGAGTTTTAAGTCTCCTGTGTTAAAAATATTTTCAGTAGAATCCTTAGAATCTTAGATCTGGAATTTATCATCTCTTCCTGCATGCAGCACTTCCCAGATATTGACTCTCAAAGCCCATTGATAGTCTGCATTCAAGCACTTAGGAGGCATGTTGACTTTATGTTAAATAAGTGCATCAATGAAACTTCCCTTTAACACTTCGTTTGGATGCTAATGAAATAGTACATTTGAGAAACAAATGCACAGTGTAAACACAACTCTTCAATTTATTGTTTCGGCCCTGCTGGAACAAGTATGTTGTTTGTTCTTTTGAAAACATTGTAAGAAATGCAATTCATCTAAAAAGTATGTAACCTTCCTCTCCCTCCACACACACTTTTGGAGACTTTCCACATATTCAGTGTGGGTGTTCCATGTATGTTTTGTGTTTTTAATTGAATTAAAAGAACACCAAAATAAGCTAACAATGTGTGTAATTGCAGGCTGCATTAATTGTCAAAACAGCTAACTTGATGTGTATATTTTGGTGCAGCAGATCCTGATTT
The DNA here is from genome assembly GCA_030867105.1 of Liasis olivaceus. Taxonomy (NCBI): domain Eukaryota; kingdom Metazoa; phylum Chordata; class Lepidosauria; order Squamata; family Pythonidae; genus Liasis; species Liasis olivaceus. The sequence continues at coordinate 42,805,711 of CM061352.1, forward strand.
AGTGCTTATTAAATGATCTTGACAGCCCTTGTGGGGTTGTTTTTTAAGATAATATACTTTTATCAGTTGAATTTACATGTTGATCAACATATACTTCCATTATGGAAAAAAAAACACACACACACCAAAACCCCTAGATTTCCTACCTTATCTCTGACAGAAAAGTGGCATATTGTATCAGTCTTTTTAGGGTTGCTGAAGGAACCATATACCGTATTTTTCCGACTATAAGACAATACTTTTTTCTAAAATCCTTACGCTAAAAATTGAAGGGTGTCTTATTCAAGAAAGTCAGCCGAGGAGAGAACCGGCCAGTTGCAAAACTGCCCATACTTTGTCTCTGCAAACAGGCTTCCTCCAATCACGGGCCTCCAATCACGAGTGAAACTGCCCATACTGTCTCTGCAAACAGACTTCCTCCAATCTCGAGCCTTATGTAACTGACGTCAGCTGATGCTGAACAAACCAATTAGAGGAAGTCTGTTTGCAGAGACAAGCTATCGGCAGTTTCACTCGTGGTTTAATGTAATCAATTATGCAAAAGAGCACTGGAGAGATGTTTTAATACTGAAAAGAAACACATTCTGCATCCTGGCATGCAAATCTGAGAAGGACCAATAGGGCATCCAGTCAAGAAGACATCATGGCATTCTTGAATGCCAGTAATCTCCAATGCAGTCTTTTAAAACATCTTTTGATTTCTATCGCAATTATCAAATTAGCAAAATGCATACAATCAATCTGAAATTCAGATGATCTTAAGATTTTTGGTTCATTTCAAAAGTGATACTGTTCAGGAGATATCACAGCAACAGGAATCTTTTGTAAAAGTAACTGATTGATCACTATTATACTAGTACAGAAAGGGTTGTCAAAAAATGGAATCTGCATTCAACATGGAGGATATGTACATTACAGATGGTGATTTTTCATGCAACACATGCTGATCGTATTACCCCAAAAAGACTGGAGCTTACTGTTCAGAAAGGACAAAAGAAAGAAAGCTTCAAGCATCAGAAGCACCCAGAGGCAAAACCTGTAAAGTGTTACAGCAGTATTAACTTCCACAAGTCCACTCTGAAGGATTTTGCAAACATAGCTTAAAAATGCAACTCAATGTGCTTTATGGCTTAGGTTACATTCCTTCCACAAAGAGAACAAAACCCACCAAAAAAAAAAAAAATCCAGCTCCTAAAAATAAAGTAAATTTTAATTAAAAAACAAACGTCCCCTTTCCCCCAAACTCATTATACAAAGCTAAAGCCTGAGAAATCATCTGGCATTTTAAAATCTCACTCTATGATAACTGAATCATGGCATATTTCCATGCTTACTCAAATATGGTATTGGCCGTACAGCTATACATTTCCACCAAAAGAAAATGATAGCTGTTCTGCTGCCTTACATTCTAACAGTTGCTTCACTTATTTTCTCAGAGTACAGAACATACATTGAAGCAATCTAATGTTCGCTTTAAAATAGATTAATGTGAAAGCAGGGACTTGGCTTACTACAAAACCAGGTCCCTCAATTTTCTATTTTGTCCTCATTAGCAATTAGTAGTATAGACTGCAGGGCAAGTCATCACTGGTAGAATGTGGCTTTCTTCATCCTTGCATAAAAGTTGAAGCTGACAAGGCAGGAACCAACATGCCAGAGGAAACTACAATTAAAAAACACCGAGCAGATGGCACCCAATTTCAAGACTGGGAACACACTGTCCAAATTTCCATTTATTCAAAAAGGTGATCAGAAAAGCCTTAGAATTGCAATCCTGGAAAAGACCTATATATAGGGTTTGAACTCTGTGGTCTGCAGGAGGCAGATCTGTGTACATATGAGTTCTGTTTACAATTAAACAACTTCTCTGGCTACGTGACTTCTGTGAATTTCTGCTGTAAGCAAGTCTCTGAGTATGGGGTTTAAAGGTCTGGAGAGTCCAGAAGAAATAATATAATCAATAGTAAGCTGCTGAATGAGATATGGATTTAAAATGCAGACAAGAAAAGAAAAAGGAATAAAGAACAAATGGATATAAGGCTTGACATATCTCGCTTTGCATGTAATGCGTCTATCCCATATATTGGTTTCACCTTTTGAGTTGCCATACTGACATAAATGAACATTTGCACGATATTCTAATTTTTCGAGTTTCACCTGTATATTCAGGCCTCACTGAATAGTATAGTGGTTCAAGTGCCAAGGTATGTCTAAGATCCAATCCCATTAAGCTCATTGGTGATCTTACTAGTCACACCCTCAAAATTTCGACAGAACTATTATGAATTAAATTCCCTGGTCAGATACAGGGGATTTCCTTTTGAAATTTCCTGAAATTAGATGAGATATACATTTAATAAATAAACTAGGTAAATAAAAAGTATTCAGAAGTTTGCCAGCAAGAAGATTTCTACAAAGAATATCAAAATACTTAGGGAGATCTCTGCATTATCATCTTTCCATGGATTCGTTCACTTTTCTGTTTTCTCTCCATGTGTAGTTCCTATGCAGTGAATAAATGTGATAACTAGATAGCAAAATATTTGCATAGTACTGTCACTTTTCTGAAGGAATAATAAAAGTAGAGCTATGTTTGTCCTTCCTTCAAATAGCAATAATGCCTTGCTTGATCTTATGAGCCAGATGGACCAAGCTATGGATTTTGCAGACCTCTTAGGAACCATTTTTTTCCTTATAACAAGCTTTTTCCTAGATGTTAGCTGTACTAGTTGTGCTTAGCGTCTTTAAAAAGGCATGATAAATGTGAAAATAATAATTACATTAATAAATATTAGAATTTATTTTCACATAAGGAATGTTTTGGAAGGGGAAAGAACTATCTTTTTATGATATTTGACTCATATGATGCATAAAAACTTATCAACATTTCAAACAAGAAAGCCTTATATCATGGTTAATGACCAGTCTTGAAGGTTTGCAAAATATTGGATTTTGCTATTTTAATTTTTTTTTTTTTTTTTGATGTTACAGTTATTCCTCAATGGTACAATTCTTCAAGTACCTTTTCTTATTTTATATCTATTGTATATAATTTATATTTACTTTGATTAGTACATAAAAATGCCAAATATTTGGAATTTAAGTTTTGCAAATAGTGCTTCTCTCCATCTTTCATTATTTTTATTTTTTACTGAATATTTTGCAGTCCTTGATATTTTATAGTAGATTGTTAAAATGACAAAATTGCCTACAAATGAGTTGCAAATTTAAAGTAAAATATTTTTCAGGTGTAATGTGTTAAAATGAAAAGTGGATTTTAAGAACTTGGTCCTTTGCTTTAGGGGCCCTCTAGTGGATTTTCTTTTCTTTGTTCCAACTGATTTAAGTGCTGTTCTAGATTAGGGAATTAAATTTGGATTCAACAATGTATCCACTGTTATCGAATGCAATAGTATAGGTAACCAGAATTTTTTTTTAAATTGTAGATGACATTAATGCAATAGAAATGAAGCAATAGGAATGGGGATTTACACATTTATTAGGCTTTATTGCTGCGTACATCCTGACAATGTGTCAACAAATCTTCTTGTTGGGATTGATTTGTTTTCTCCAAAAGATGAAAGAACATACTTACTTGGTATCACAGGGGTGATAGGAGGACTTAAGCGAATTCTTAATTATCGTAATCAGAGTTGTGATTTTACACTATTTATATTGTATGAGTATCATCTCAGTTACCATTGGCATGATTTCAATGTATTTACACTAACCTTCCATAACTTGGAGTGCTACAGATGTGTTGGACTTCAACTCCCATAATACCCAAGTAGCATAACCTTTGGAAATTCCCAAATCCCGATGTAAGAAAAACATGAGTTAGATGGGATCATTCAGATGAACTGCTCATTTTTGCAGTTTAGAAAACTATTTTACAGTACTATACAGGATTATGCATAAATGCATTATCCCAAAGAAAGGGTGGCCCTATTTGGTATTGTACAGTATGGGATAGACTTCAGGTTCACAACCAGAAGTTTCCCTTAGATAGTTGCAGTGCAGGGCATCATGCCCCCGCTCATGACACCCATGTAGGAAAACCTATAGGAAAAGAAAAAATGGGTGAAGCTGGATTTGCTAAGCATTTAAAAGCACTCATCTACAAGTCATTCATTCATTCATTCATTCACACAAACACACCCATGGGATAATAATAATATGCATTTACCAGTTGTATATAATTTATACAATAAAAACACAAAAATAGGATCAATGGGCAAAATTCAGGTTATAAGGATTTAAAAAGTATCCATTAACAATAGTTTTTAAAAATTGCAATTAAAATCAAGGGAAATTAGATTTATGTAGGGAGTAAAGAACAGGTTTATATCACTGATGTAATCTACAAGAGCAATTTTTTTTTCTTTTGATACCTTCTTTTTTTCTACGTAATTGTAGTTGAAAAGATTAAAAATATGGATGCTATAACACTGATAACATTTTCTGCATCAGTACATATAACAAAACCTATTTCAGGTTTATATGAAACACTAGTTAAGTGAACTAATGCCCTTGTGCATAGAAGAAAGTATCACTACAAAAACTAATGTCAGAGAGAAAAAGAGAGAGGTTTTCTATATATAAAAAAGGGACTGATAGTGATCTTTATGCAGTTTAGTAATTTGGACAAGTGTGAATAAAAGAATTGGCAGAGAAATCTAGAAGATGGAGAGGAAAAAGTAGTTTGTGATCACCTAGAGCTTACACACCATAGCTGTGAAGCAACCAGCAAGGCTTGCAGCAGGCCATCCATAAAGAATGCCTATTTCCTATCTGGACCACAGAGTATTTTGTCTAGGTCAGTAGGGCCAAATATATATGTATATGTATAAATAAATTCAGGAAATACATACAGCATTTTTAGCATTAGTTACCGTATTTTTCTGACTATAAGACGATACTTTTTTCTAAAATCCTTACCCTAAAAATTGAAGGGCGTCTTATTCAAGGAAGTCAGCCGAGGAGAGAACCGCGCGGTGGCAAAACTGCTCATACTTTGTCTCTGCAGGCAGGCTTCCTCCTATTGCTAGCCTCCAATCACGAGTGAAATAGCTTGTCTCCCAAACAGACTTCCTCCAATCACGAGCCTTATGTAACTGGCGTCAGCTGATGCTGAACAAACCAATTAGAGAAGGCTGTTTGCAGAGACAAGCTATCAGCAGTTTCACTCGTGCTTGAATGTAATCAGTTATGCAAAAGAGCATGGAAACAGAGCTGCAGAGAGACGGTTTGGACCTCCTCCCACCGAGTGTATCAGGTCAATGTTAACTAATTACTAAATAAAAATGTGTTCTGCACTATCTTTAAAATATTGATTTCTTAATTTTGGGTTGGAAAAGTGGGGGTCGTCTTGTACATGGGGGCGTCTTATTGATGGAAAAATACGGTATGTAGAATTCTAAAAAAAGAATCTGGAAACAATTTTCCAGACATAACTCTTATTTCCTTGATTGATTCAGCAGCCATGATTTATTGAGATACTGCTCTACAGAATCATAAGTATGAGTAATCAAAACTGTAGATGCAATAATATTATGCAATAATAAGACTTATTTGTGTCTCTAATTATAGGCATTAAGCTCACTGAAGGGCAGGGAACAGATTAATCAGAAAGGGGACAGGCTTTAAGGTTCCAGAGATTTAGTTCTCTTGTGATGCAATGCAACTGGTTTTGGTATTATCAAATACTTATTATTAGAATCTCTGAGGCTATTATGATAAAAGATGTAAGTTTCAATGAAAATCTATTTGTAAATTTCTCATGGTTCTAAATGTACTTTTGCGCAGTTAAGGATCTTAGTTTGTGTACACATGACCCCCCTCCCAGATTAGTCCTTTTGGAATATTCCATTAACAGCACAGACCCCTAGCTGGCAGACCTGATTAGTGCTCATGTTCATGACAGTTCTGTAAAATCTTTAGGCAAAGTGAAGCTGGAAAATGTGTTAAGCAATTTCTGATGTTGCATACATTTTCTCCCAGGCCTAACTCAGATTCTAATAGAGACTGTGTATACTCACTCTTCTTATGATGGGAAAGCACTCATGCTGGGAGAGATTGTGAGTTACGAAAGTAAATGTAAAGACTTCAAATAGGGATGAAGCATACTATAAATTATACATTTATGCACTTGGTGTTTTAATGCCCATCTTGAAAAAGTTCCTTTTTTTAAAAAAAAATTAAGTTTTCAGTGTTATTTTTTTCTGTTCATGTCTTTTTAATGGATAATAATGTCTTGGTTTAGACTTCTAGATTCCTTCTATATCTTCTTTCTATTGATATTTAATGAATTAGGAAGTTGAAGGGGGGAGGAGAAAAGGAAGTCCCTAAAACTACTTGGGAAAGAAGCTGTTTTTATGTTGAATTGGCTTTGGTGTTCTCATATCGTCTTTCATCTTGATGACACACAGGATGATTCAAGTCTTGGTAGGAAGGAAGAAGTGGTGTCTTGCCCTACTTGATACCTGTTGAGTTCAAAAGAAATTCCCTGTAGTTTGTTTTGTAACGTTCCTGCTATTCTCTTAACTTCGTCTGTTAGCTGTAATATTTCAGCTGTGTCCGGTGAAAACCAAAATAAAGATTATGTTATGAAAATAGATTCCTAAATTCCCTGAAGTTGGTCTGTCTCCCGCTGGCTTGATATAAAAGAGGGTGAATTTTTATTGTTGCTGTTGTTGGCTTTTTTTGGTGAGCTGCTCAGTGCCCTGAGGGGTTAAAGCCAAACAATAAGCTGGAGCACTATCAGGAGGCTGCTGCTAATTGCTATACAGCTGGTGATTTAAACAATTGTTACTTAAAATAATCACATCCTTTAAGTGGATATTAAATATAAAACTAATAAAACCATTAAAACATTTGTGGAATAGCTATTTATTTTTTTATTTTTATTAACATTGTAAGGATGCCCAATTCTCTAGCAATTCTGGGTGGCGTAAAATAAAATCAATATTAAAATACAAATAACAATTTATTTATACTGATTTAGTAGCAATTATAATATATAGATCCTGTGGGAAATTATTGTTATATTTTATAAATAAAACAATCTCCCCCAAATGAGAATGCTAATTTTTCTCTAATTGCTGTCATAGATTCTTAATATTACCGAATGAAATGTCAAGGCATACTCTAAATGCTCCATACTTCTGTTATTTAAAAAGTAGGAAAATTATCTAGGCCTTATATTTAAGAATCAAACATTTCTTTGTTGTACAAATTGGTACTGGGAAATACAAGTAAGATTAAAGCAATGCAATCTGTTCGCATAAAATAATGATATATAGTGTGATTGCCATTTTCTTCCCCAGCACATAATGCACTCAGTGATCATATCTAGGTGTACCTTAGTCTTTCCACTGAGGTTAGAGTTAGGCAATGCTGTCCAGAAAAGTGCACAGGTATATTCCTCAATTCAGTGACGCTCAATTCAGTGATGACTTTACAATTGCTTTTTGGTAATTTTGCTTAATTTTGAATCATAAAACCAGCTGTTCTGTCTTTTTTGCTTCTTGTCTACAGTTAAAGTTCATTTATGTTTCATAAATGTACTTTATGTTAAAATAACATGTTATTTTATATTTATAAATTATATTATATTTATAAAAATAAAAATAAAATATAAAACATAACAGCTTTCAGGAATTCACTAGCATTTTTGGATTTAGCTTGATCTAGGATGCTCACAATTTCCCAGTTGAAATTATAGTTGAGTCTGTCCATGGGTTGTGAGATTAAGGAGTTCTCATTGTGTCTTCTGATTGCTAGTTGGTGTTCATGGATGCGCTCTGCTAGTCTTCTGCTGTATGTCGTACATAGTGGCTGTTACAGTCCTTACACTGTATTTTGTACAGTAGATTACTCATTTTTAATTTTTGGGCTACTGGGTCTTTTGGTTTACTTAAGAGGTTTTGAAGGGCTTTAGTTGGTTTGTGTGCTACAGTGATGCCATGTGGTTGTAATAGTCCATTGGATGTTTTTGATCTATGGCAGTGTTATCCTTTTTATAGCTTGTGTTGGTTGTGCAGGCACTTTTTGATAGAGTTGCATGGTATCTATTTTGTTGGAAGATGTTGTATAGGCATCTCTTTCCTTTCTCTGGTGTTCTGGGTTGCTGCAATGTGTTTGTACTCGTCTGAATAATGTTCTTATACAGCTCCTCTTGAGGGAGGTTGGGTTGTTACTTTGGTGATGGAACACTTGGTTAGTGTGGGTTGTTTTTCAATAGACTTGCATTTCTAATTTGCCATTGTTTCCTCTGCTGATGAGGATATCCAGGAAGGGTAGTGTTTTGTTGTTTTCTTCTTAATTTTATTCCTTTGAAGTTTTTGTTGATAGTTTAATGTGTCCTCTCTAGTTGTTCCTTTTTTTATTATGATAAAGGTATTGTCTACATACCAGATCCATACTTTTGGTGGTATGTGTGGGAGTGCCATGGTTTCTAAATGCTGCTTTACAGTCTCTTGCTATAAGTCCTGAGAGTGGTGATCCTATGGGTGATCCTTTGATTTGTTGGTATATTTGTCCATCAAACTGAAAGTAGGTAGTGAGGCAGAGGTTGATGAGGTCCATGATTCTGGGTATTTTGATCTTAGTGTATTTGGTTAGGTCAGGTGTGTTGTGTAGTACTGCTGCCATGGATTCTTTTGCTAGTTCTGGATCTATGGACGTAAAGAGTGTTGTGACATCAAATTAAACCATAATTTCATATTCTTCTGTTTTTAGGTCTTTGATTTTCTGGCAGCACTGTAGTGGGGAGTTGATAGAATATTTGCTCCCCATTGTGTGATGTCCAAGCTTTTTTATAAGTTTATTTTTCAGTTTATTTCTTTTTCAGAATTGTTTTTCAGTTTATTTGTAAGCGGCTTTTTTGTAAATCTTCAGTTTATTTGTTCAGTTTATTTGTAAATGTTTTTCAGTTTATTTGTAAGTTTGTTTTTCAGAATTGTTTATCTATTGTTCAGTTCTGCCAGTTTTCAGTACTTGCTGAATTTGCTACATAAGCTACAGCATTTAGAAGAGAGGAAAATCTTGCCAGATGATACACATACATATATAACACATACTTAATCTATTATATGACAATAGATAACATTTATGTGTGTGTGTGTGTGCGTACATTATAAAGCATAGTCTACTTAGTATAAAAATAAGCTGTAATGTTTTCTCTTGTTCTTTTATCATCTCAAATCTTATTTTTCTTAATTGCAACAAAATGCATATAGTTATCATATGTGTATGCTCCATTACAAACATTAAGAGGAAAGGTTTACTTTCAGATGTGTTATTTCTCTTAATGACAGATTCCTTGTGAGCTCTTCAGTTTTCATTCTCTCACTTACATTTAGTGTAACAGAAAACTATAATCTTACTTGTAGTGGCCTGCGAATTAGTTCCACATTGCTTTACAATATTTTTAATGCCTTGCTGTTTCTCTGTTAGTTTTCAGATATTTTCAATTAGTGTTTATTTTGGATAGCTTATATATGATGGTCTTAGGCATTAGAAAATATTGGCCAAAGGATTGACTAATTGAATAATCTTAAAAAAAAAAAAAAAGGAATGCTGGGTTTTTTCCTGTTTATACTTACCAGCAGTGTTGAGTAAAATATTTGAATAATACAGTAAAATATAAGCCAGTCCTCTTGCACATAATTATGTTTAGTAAAGATGTTATTTCAGAAACACACACATTTTTGAAATTTTTAAAAGGCATCCACAGAGTCATGTAAGAACCCTAATCATTCTCTCCTTTGTTTCTGATCCTATGGTTTGTTTCTAAGTCTGGGGTTTCACACATGTTCAGGCAAATTCCTTTTAATGTGGGCTTTAAGCTACATTCATGTTTATATACAAGTTGGCATGTCCATGTTATCAATTTTTCTCTTTGTTATTTTTGCTCAGGGGACAAAAATACTGTTAGTCAAATCATGTAGCAGTCTTGCCTGACTGTTCAAGAAGATTATTGTAGTGGTGGATATTCTAAAATATAAAACATCATTTCAAAATGATTTTACATGGCCATGAGTTACATTCTGAAGGTTTTAAGTAGCTCCATGAGATATGGTGTTGGCTACAACTATAGTATTCTCCCTTCCTTCTGATGCAGAAGTTCTTAGCTCTTCTCAGTGATCCAGAAATATATTCTAAAATCCCACCTCACTTTCCTTCTTGCATGATGAATATATGCTATGTAGTTGTTCTGTAATCTCATGTTTCACTTACATTACATATAGTTCACTCTGCTTTTACTAAGGGCTGGGCAACTTGAGATCTCAGGGCTCCATTCAGCTCCTAAACTGCTTTTCTGTATTCATCAGAACCGCTCCTAACTACAAAACAGTACTATGGTTTCCTGCTATTTTGTAATAGGAAACATGTATTATAGTTTTTGTAAGCCCTACAATAAGTTTAAATTCATTTTAAAAAAATAGAGAAACTACCCCCCCCCCCAAAAAAACCAGGAGAGACAGAGAGAAAAAAATCCTACCATAGTCTTGACCACTTTGCATCAGTTCTTCCCTTCCCTGGCACCCATTTTTCAAAACGTTAAGAACAACTTCCAGCCACCAAAAGTTGCTTACTATACTGTATACTGTACCAATTATAATGCTTCAGTCAAATAAGAAACTGCCATTAGGTGAATCAAGCCTTTCATAGCATCTGACCCCAAAGAATTTATAGTCAGTTGCCTCAGTGTTTCAGTTTATGGCCTTACCTGAGATGCAAGTGTTTAACCTGAGTCCATCCAGAAATAAAATATCTATAACTGGGCTACATCCCATCCACTAGAGTTATTGTGATGTAGTGGTTAACTGTAGATCGAGGGCCAGGGAGACACAGGTTCTAGTCTACTTTTAACCATGGAAACTGACTTGTAATGTTGAGCCAGTCACTTTCTTTCAGCCTATCCTACTTCACAAGGCTGCTGTTCTGAAAATAAAATGAAGGGAGATTCCTATATAAGACACCATGAGCTCCTGGGGGGAAAAAAAGGTTATAAATTAAACAAATAAAAAATAAGCAAACATAAAAGTTAACCTTTTTAGTAAAAGTCTGCACTTCTACCTGTGCTCATGAAGAAATAAATCCTATGAATTGTAAGTAATCATCTGTAGGGATTATACTATAAATATAACAGTTCTCTGTATTATTTATCCTTTACATTAGACAGCCCTATCGTGCATCAGTTGATCATGAAGTGATCAGCACAGTAATTGTTGCTAGGTTGGTGGAATTAGGTTTATTCAAACAGCAGACAGCATCATGCGGGAAGTTAAGTGGGATTTGAGGATCTTTGGGACATGGGAATATTGTTTTAGATTAACAGCACAGACTATTTCTTCACATGCACTTTCTGCTATAACCTCTATCCATTCCAGGTTATGCAAAATTTTGAATCAGCCAGGCTTCATTCCTTTTATCTAGAATGGCAAACTCTTGGTATAGTAAATAACATAACAGCTGTTAATGGTGTCAGCTTTGCAGTCATTGATTAAGAAAAGCTGTGAATAAAGGCATGATGCAACAGCACTCATACCAAAACTCTCAGTTACCCATGTTAACATTCACTTCTCTGCTTGCACGTTCATCGTCTCAATACAGCTGCTGCTGTTTTCTCTTCCAACTTGGGTATTCTAGGACTACTCTTCAGCCAAGTGCCTGTACCTGGTGCACTAGTGGCAGCTTCAGATTTTGGAAAGTCCTTGAGCTGAAGAACTAGCCCTTAATAGGATTAATAACCGTTTACTTGCTTCTTCATCCTGGGCCCACTGTGGAGCAGGAAAAGTCAAGAAGGCATAAAAGGCTCCTTCATGCTTGTGGTATTTTTTGTATGTTTGAAGAAGAAAGCTAAATGGGCTATAAAAGCAAAAGGAGAAGCTTCTGGTTTTCAGCTATGGTGCTTTTATGATGTACAACTGTAGAGTGTGGGGTGAATTCTCTTTTTCAAGGTAGTGCATTCTTCTATAAACAGCAGGCATTTGCATCTGGATCAAAGTTCAGCCTTTCCTATAGCTAACAAACCACACCTATTCTATTCTGAGATTAAAACAAGAGGAATGTCTAAGCCCTGATCAAGCTCAAAGTACGTCTTTTCTGTACTTCCTTGCTTGTGTACAAGGCTTAATTGTTTTGAATTTGATTTACCTGCTCTTTAACAAAATGCTCCTGTTTGCTGTCACTGACTCTTCAACTGTTTGGAGTGTCATTTAAAACAAAAGCTGGATTCTTCTCAGAGGTAATTTGTTAAAAAAAATGTTCTGAAATGTGATCCTTATTATTGCATCTGTTAATTAGGTTGTTTTCCACACAGTGTGACTTCCATATGCAATAAATGTATTTGCTTTACTCTTCTCATTTCAGAAAAAACGATCTAGCCTGCAGGCCCCATTCCTGGCATGCAACCAAATTCACTGAGAATCAGCCTGAAACAGCCTCGTCACGACTCTCCTCAACCAATGTCTGTGCTTCATGGCCCTCTCAGTATCATTCCAGGTGAGTTCCTGTTGAAACTTAACAAGCAGCAAGCTCAAATGGTAAGAAAATCATTGCTTGCCTTATTTTGTTCTTATCTTTAAACTGCCAGCAATATACCATTTTATCTTGTTGGGCTTAATGTGGGAAGCCAGTTCTATTATAAAAAATATCAATAAATAATATACTCAGTGTTATTAATTCACAATGTTTTGCATTATGAAGGATGAAAAATAATACCTGCAGGTTTTGGTGGCAAGTGATTTTTTTCTTCCCTCTAACTGCTACTGAATGCATAATCTTTTAAAATCCAGGCAGATATTTCTATCAAATAACTTCCTCCAGCAGCATTTGATGGAAGAAATAGAAATTGCTGGCAGTTTCTTAAAATTAACACATGTGTATTCTTCTCTGGTGTCTTTTTAAACAATGACTATGCAATTACTTTTCTAACTACTGTGTAACTTCCTTGCTGAGAAATAGGTATGGCATGCCATTGCCTTTTTGATAATTGAAAACTCCACAGTAATAACTATTTCTGTGAAAATTCCTCCAGGACTTAAAAAATAAATATCTTAATTAAGGTATAATTTTTTTCAGTCATTCATAATACTATGATTTAGTTACAAGTCACATAAAATCCCTTAATGTAAAATCTTCAAATTTATAATGAACTTAGAAATGCATTTACCATTATTGACACTACAATGGTGGTTGGTTGAGTTTATATACTATTAAATAATATATTCTATTTCCTATTTTACATTTTGAAAATTAACTAAGGCTACAATCAAATAGCAGTTTAGCTAGAAATAAACTGCTAGGAATTCTATAGGATTTTTTTTTTTTTTTAGTATATGGCTACTGCTTTACTGTTGTATTGCATTTTTTTCAGGAATACTATGTAAGTCTTTTTGAATAAAACTAATTCACTTGGATGTTCTGTCTGCACTGATTCTGTATAAGACAGAAGTGAGAGAAAACTTCTAAAAACAATGTATTATCTGACATACTAAGAACAAATCAAAGCTACCTTGAGACAGTGGTCAATCAAGCAGAGAGTTGATGGATATCACCATGGGTTCACTGTAGTCTTGGCCGAAGCCTTTTTCACACTTTGCAATTTTTTAAAAGTAACAATGTGGTTTTTAATATGCAGTTTTTATAGGTAATTTTATCTAAGTGCAGGTAATTGTAATAATAGGTAACTGTAATAATAAATAGTTTTGTGTTTGTATTTAGTATATTAATGGAGGTCTGTTTATTTCTTTTATTTGTTTCAGTTCCTTTGATCTTTCAAATTCATGGGATCAGTCAAATCTACATCGTACCTCAGGCCAGTTCAGCTCTGCTGGAAGCATGGATGTCTGGGATCACACACCCCAAACATATCAGTACGGACAGATTTCCTCTGCAAAGTCCAATAGCAGCATTGATCATCTGGGGAATCCCAGCAAAAGGGATTCTGCATATGGTTCTTTTTCTACTAGTTCCAGTACACCAGACCACACATTGTCAAATGTAGATGCTGCGTCTACTGAGAATGTGATGTGTAAAGTAGGTCACTGGGAAATTCCAAAACAAGGGAATAGCAAGACGGCTTCATTGCTGAGTGATAATGGAAGATTTGAAGAAAAAATCAACTCCTTTCCAAGTCCGCCACAATATGAAAACAACCTAAATCCACGACTGGAAGACCAATCTGATTCAATCTATTCTGGGGCTGGAAGATCTAATTTTGTACCTGTATGGTATGTCCCCGAGGGAAAAAAGTCTCCTTCCCCTCCTTCCCCTCCACCTCCACTACCCCCTCTCCGTAGTGATAGCTTTGCTGCTACCAAAAGTCACGACAGAGATCATGCACCTCTTCTGTATTCAGACGGCATTCAGAGCTCCCAGCATTCTGAAGTCCTACACAGAACACCAGTCAGAAATGACTGGAGTGCTGAAACTGCTGAACAACAAAAGCGAGTGACCAGGGCAATTGAGAAGGCCTCAGAGAGGAGGCGGGGTAGCAGCCCAATACAAAGACCTGATTTTATTCCAGATTATGGTTTATCTTCTCCAGGTGACAGGATAAACAATAATATGGGAAATGCTAACAGGCTTCATTCTTCTCTGTCTAGTACTGATGTTCAATTTGCACAGTCTGCTTATGAGTCTCAGCATCATCAACATCAGCATCAATATAGTGATGAAAATACTCTCTTTCACAATGCAAAAGCCTCTACGTCATCCAAAGAGCAACAATGGCTCTCTTCTTATAATGACATTAGGGAAAGGCCTCCTGACAAGCATAACTGTCATCTAAACCAAACCAGGATACTTAGTAATACCACCACTGCAGTTTCTGACATGTTTTCTGAAGAAAACGCTGGACTAAATCGTTATTACTGTGTGAAAGTGAAGCAGCAGCCTGCTCAGGGAACCTCAAAACCATTACAGCTCAAAGATGAATGTAGGAATTCTGGAACAGGAAGTCTTGCTGCTTCTGGATCAAGTGAAAATCCTGCCATAACCATAATGAGCCAAAATCTTAAATATTCTCTACCTCAGCAACTTACCGAGACTTCTCTGGATGTGTGTGAAAAGAGAGCTCATTGTGTAGCTAATAAAGGAGAGGATATTAAAGTTGTTGTAATGGAAGATTCCAGGAAGCTAAGTTACTCCGAAAAATCAGAACAGAACAAGACATTTGAAGACAATCTCAGTAGTCATCATGAGTACAAATACGGGCAGGAGCATTTCCAGGAGTCTGATACTAAAATAGCCCAAAAAGATTTCAAATGGAATCAGGAGAAGAATTATCACATTTCTCCTCAAAAGACCCCAATGTTGCATTCTTTAGCTCAGGAAGAGAAAAAACAGATTAACGTTGCTGCCGAAATTGGGATTAATAAACAGGCAGGATTTGATGTTCACCTAAGCAAAAATGCACGAAGGAGTGATCGTTTTGCTACCACACTGAGAAATGAAATCCAAATGAAGAGAGCAAAGCTCCAAAAAAGCAAAAGCACAGCTGCCTTAGTAGAGCCAACCGAGGAAGAAGACTGTACTGAGAACTGGAAGCCTGATCCTCCAGAAAAGATAGCCTCTTCATCAGAAAGTTGTTATTCTCACATGTACAAGGATAATCTGAAAGAGGCCCAAGCTAGAGTCTTGAAGGCCACTTCTTTTCAGCGCCGAGACTTGGAACCCAATTCAGCAGATTATCTTCCAGACCGAAAGGCAAATATATATAATACTTCTCCATCAGCATTTGTTTCTGAAGATGAATTAGGCTTCCCCGAACTTAGGCAGTCTTCTAAACAGATATCGCTGGGTAATGGTGCTCACCATCTTTCACGTATTGGTGCTAGGAAGAGATTCACTGCAGAACAAAAACTAAAGTCTTATTCTGAGCCTGAGAAAATAAATGAAGTGGGTATGTCAGATGATAACTGCCACACACACCATCGTCCAACCACTTCTGAGGAAACTTTGGAAACTTTTGCAGATAAATGGAAGTTTTTTGAAGAAACTAGTAAGCCAGTCTGTCAAAAATCTTCACAGAGAGGTGCACCGTACTTTCGTCCAGAAGCAGAGCCTGCTGCTCCTCGTAGAAACTCTAATGAAATTGAATCTGGAGGATCATGGTACAAAAAGAGAATGCGGTCAGCTTCTTTGGGAGTTGAAAATGTGCTTTGTGCTTCTGATAGACTCAGTGAAAGTGTCCATTACAGTGGCCACATTACAAAATCCAGACAACCTCAGAGATTAGAAACATTTGCAGAATACCAGGCTTCTTGGAAAGAACAGAAGAAACCTATAGAAAGCCGTAGTTCTGGAAAGTACCATTCAGCTGATAACATCCTTGATGCAGGCCTTGAACAGCTTGAGAAATCTCAGTATAAACATGAACGGTCCAGATCATCTCCTTCTACTGATTTTTACAAGCAGGTAAACACATTTTTATTATTTTATTACAAAGCAATGAAAAATTGTGTGTGTGTGTATACACACATACTGATCAGTGTATATATATATACGCACATACATACATACAGCTGATAGATACTGATAAAAGCAAGGTTCTTAAGCATATAGTTGTATACAAAATTTTAGGCATCCCTGTTAAATTGTACATTTCAATGAGTCCTTAAGTGAACAAAAAACTAACTCAGTCTCTGCACAGTACACAGTTAAATATACTTTTGTGCAAATTTGAATGCATACTTAGTATTCAAGTGTAGTTGTTTACAGTTTCCAATTTAAAAATCGTAAATATGACAGATGCTGAATATGGACACCTTTTCAGTCAGTACTTTGCAATGTGTCTTTTGGTAAAAATATTGGGTTCCAAACATTTCCTGTAGTCAGCTAAGAATTTTTCTATTTTTGTTTTTGGATTTCCCCCTATCTTTCTTATAGAAGCTTAGAAATTTTCTTAGGTTTCCTTGCATACACTGCATGTTTGAGATCTTCCCATAGATGTTCAGTAATCTTATAGTCTGAGGATATAAGGGCCATTCCAAAATCTTTGACCTTTCTTTCCTATAATTGATTACAGGTATGTTTTGTATACTGTCTTGATGAACTATCCAACCTCTTTTCAGTTTTAATTGCTTTATTAACTGTAGGACATTAATTTGAAAATCAAGAAAAATCTCCACTAGAATTGTCCCCAAACTGATCAAGTCTGCAAAACAGAACTCATAGATCACTGCAAATGACCTTCTAAAGAGTTTAGCTGACATTGTTCAAACCCCTGGTAGAGCACTGCTTATTATACAGCAGTGATCTACATCTATAGAGTTATCAGAAGGAAACCTTTTCTATGACTCATTACAAAAGTCATTGTTTAAACCTTGATAAGTCTGAAAGGTTTGAAGTACAATATTATGCAAACGTTTTAGGCAGGTGTGAAAAAATGCTGTAAAGTAAGAATGCTTTCAAAAATATATATTGTAATTGTTTATCAATTTACAAAATGCAAAGTGAGCAAACAGAAGAAAAATCTAAATCAAATCAATATGTGGTGTGACTACCCTTTGCCTTCAAACTAGCATTAATTCTTACACTTGCACACTTTGTACACTTTCACAAAATCAGGGATCTTGTAGGATTAGAGTCAGGTGTATGATTAACCAATTATGCCAAGCAGGTGCTAATCATCAATTTCATATGTAGGTTGAAACACAGTCATTAACTGAAACAGAAACAGCTTAAACCTGCATGAGGAACAGCCAAACTCTGCTACTAAAGTGAGGTTGTGGAAGACAGTTTCATGTCACAGGTCATACACCATGGCAAGACTGAGCACAGCAACAAGACACAAGGTAGTTATACTTCATCAGCAAGGTCTCTCTCAGGCAAAAATTTCAAAGCAGACTGGGGTTTCAAGATGTGCTGTTCAAGCTCTTTTGAAGAAGCACAAAGAAATGGGCAACACTGAGGACCATAGATGCAGGGGTTGGCCAAGGAAACTTAATGCAGTAGATGGAAGACACATCATGCTTACTTTCCTTCGACATCAGAAGATGTCCAGTGCCATCATCACAGAACTGGTGGAAATCAGTGGGACCCAGGTACACCCATCTACTGTGCGGAGAAGTCTGGCCAGAAGTGGTCTTCATGGAAGAATTGCAGCCAAAAAGCCATACCTTCAACATGGAAACAAGGCTAAGTGACTCAACTATGCATGAAAGCATAGGAACTGAGGTGCAGAAAAATGGCAGCAGGTGCTCTTACGAGTCAAAATTTGAAAGATTTGGCTGTAGCAGGAGGCAGTTTGTTTGCTGAAGGGCTGGAGAACAGTACAGTAATGAGTGTCTGCAGGCAACAGTGAAGCATGATCGAGGTTCCTTGCAAGTTTGGGGCTGCATTTCTGCCAGTGGAGTTGGAGATTTGGTCAGGATCAGTGGTGTCCTCAACACTGAGAAATACAGGCAGATACTTATCCATCATGCCATACCATCAGTGCAAGTGTACCTAGAAGAACTGATGCTGTTTTGAAGGCAAATGGTCACAGCAAATATTGATTTGATTTGGGTTTTTCTTATGTTTGCTCACTTGCATTTTGTAAATTGATAAACATAAACAATTACAATATATATTTTTGAAAGCATTCTTACTTTACAGCATTTTTTTCACACCTGCATAAAACTTTTGCACAGTACTGTACATTGTACTGATGAAATAAAAATCAAACTTGTCAATCCCAACATTTGAAGAAAAACAGTGATATATTTGAAGCAAAGAATACCTTGCCAGCTGGTAAGCATAACAGGGTTCAGTTACACTTTGTGGTTGTGTGACAGACAGTATCACAGAAATATTGTATGGGTGAAAGGAAGAATGGATTTGACTAAATACCAATAAATCCTGCTGTTATTTTAAAAGGCCTTGAAGATCTGGTGAAGGTGAAGTGAAGCCCCCTTTGGATTGTGTGGGTTTATCCTAAAAGCTAACACCCAGTCAGTGGAGAAACTGAATCTGAAAAGGGAGTGGATATTTCAGCAAGATAATGATCCAAAACATAATTTGTACCTCATATACCTGTTTAAAATGCCAGTTACAGATATCCTGCATCATATGTGGTTTGCCCCACAGTCTCTACTGTTGTTGCTTTGTATCATAAACATATATTTAGCCTTTAGCATGTCTACATCATTCATTTCTTCTATCACTATTATTTCTTCCGTAACTCAGGCTGCTCCAGTACAAACTCCAGCATAGATGCTGTCTCTTAATTAAGAATGCAGTTGCTTATTTTATTGCTGAAAATATTTTTTAAAAATGAACAAACTTTGAAAATACCCTGCAACATTCATTTGGATGTTGGGTTGATTCATGAAATCTGTCTATCTTACCAGGAACTCCAGGGCCTTCATACATGTCCCAGAAAAACAAAAATAGGTACCCATGGAGGAGAATTTTCCCAACTCTGATTGTGAAGAGCTTTATGGATATGATCTGAGAACTTATGTTGGAAGCCAGAACAGGTTAAGCCTAATAAGACTATAATGTCCCAGTTAAAAATGCCATCTTTTATAAGGCATGTTAGTATTCCCTTTTCTAACATAATTAAAAACCATTTTTTACTGGACATGGTAAGTATATTACCTTGTCATTATTTAAGTTAATGCCTTAAAGGCTTCACATATTTGGAGTAAAAAATTATGGAGAAGTTGGTATGGCAATATGTTGCAGGAAAAGCAACAGACATCTTAAAATCATAAGAATGGAGTAACACTTTATCAGATACATGAACCCTTATCAGGTGACACATTTGAATGTATTTGTATGGGTGGATGTGGAATGGAGAATAAAAAAAAAGATCAGGTAACAATGAAATGTTGTAATAATTCTGTGTAAAGTTAAATATAAGCTAAATATCCATTCATAGCAACAGTAATGGGGCATCTGGAATGGCAGCATTGTTCTGTAAATGAAATTTTAAAGCAAATTTAGAATATATCAAGAAGTTGATTCTGCCCACTGCAAATTAATCATATCTGATAACTGGGGATATAATAAAAAGTACTCAGTAATCCCACAGTGTTGTCCTGTTGTTTTCACAAGCCTATAGATTCACACTGCACAATTCCTTTGCAATTTATTTGTAAACAAGCACTGTGCTTGATGTCAGTTTTGTGTGCATTTATTGTTGGGCCATTGAGAAAGCAGAAGGGCATTCTGATGGCATGCGCTGTCACACTGGAAATGACCCTACGAATTAATCTGTCATGCTGTGAGTGATATAGTGTAAAGGAAATTCTCATAGAACCACAATGTACTGGGTGGCACTTGCATCTCTCTCAAGGTACATTTCCTTATGTTTGCAGGTCAGTTATGTGATTGGTTGTTGTTTATTAGTTGCTGTTTCAAATTGCAATTAGTTATTTTCTATTTATTTAAAGGGAGATAGTGGCTGCCTGGGAGTAAGGACAAGCTTTCCACTTTCAGCACTTGTAAGAGAAAAGCGTAATTGTCTTCATGAGGGTGCTATATTAGCTGGAAGTTACAGATGAAAAGTGATGAATAATCACTTTTTATTCTGGATACGTCCTGTAATAAATAAATGCGTGCCATTTCAGTTTATTTTGTCAATACCTTAATTGCATCAGTGATGTAATTTAAGAAATATGTGATACAAATCTTTCAGGTGTCGATCCAGTTAAGATATTGCAGCTACATCTTAGGTCTTGACTCTAGAGAATATATCAACCATCCTCAGCCTAATGCTTCCAGATGTATTAAGATTTCAAGTTCTGTAATCCCCAGCTACTCTTTATGCTGCCTGAGAAAGTATGGAACTTGTAAATGAAAACATCTGGAGAGGAAAGAATGTATTAGAGCTGTGATATATTCTTTGTGGAAGCTAGAAATATGTACATACGGATAGTTAGCATTATCTTCATGGTATAAGATTATTCTTTCATTGGTATAAATAATTATAATTTAAAAGCTCCATTTTTTTTTTTTTTTTTGTAAAAACAGTATTGTTTGTTTATGTTGCATGCCAAATACATTTGAGCAGAATAATATTCAGTTTTTCAGTATCCTCATTCAGGTTTTCCCCAAACAGAATTGCAAATGATTGTAGCTTCTTCCTCTTAACTGGTCAGATGAATTAGTAACTTGAATGCAAAGTTTGTGAAACTAACTAAGACGTTACATTTGTTTTAAGCTAAATCAGCAGAAGGCAGGATACGTTGTGGACTTCAAGCAAATCCACAAATGAAGGGTTGTGTAATAATATGGTTCAGGAAACTGAAACTTGATGATTTGTTGCTTTACCATGTTATAAAACTGTGTTTTCAGGGAGCATCAACAGAAGCAAAGAGACAAACTGAAAAATCTAGGAAAGATGAAGAGCTTATTTCCTCTGTTGCAAAATCAGATGAAAGCAGCTACAATTTGAGGTAAACAAGTGGATTTTTGTTCAAGTTTTAATAGTATATACTGCAGAAAATGCTTAGTCAAATGTTTCCCAGGAAGAAGCTGTTAAACTAGTCTATTTTTAATATTCCTCATTTTTGTAAAATATGTGCTTCCAATAGAAAAGAAATATTCAAAATTAAATATATACATTCTATTCTGATACTATAGAAATATTTGGATTCTTAGTAATAGAGGAAACATTTAAAGTATTTGATGTTTTAACAAATAAGCAAATTGTTTTTCTTACTAAAATTAAGTTGAATAATTTCTGTCAAAAATAAATATTAATCACTCTCAAATCTTTTTTTTTTTAATGGAGAAGTTAAGCACATGCTGGAAATCAGTGGCATTTAAAAGTATTTATATTTTCTGAGGAGCCCCCTTTTAGGTAGTAATATATTTCAAAGTTGTTATTCCTGCTGCTTGATATGAAAACTATTTTAAATAAACCAGAGAATTATGTTTGTGTTTGGATAGTATGTTAAATTTCTGTTAGCTAAAAACAGAAGTGAAAGCTTTCAATCTTCTCCTTGTGGCCTGCCAGAGAGGGAGAAAGAACTAGGGTTGTTCAGAGTGACACGGCTGAGATTTATCCATCCAAATGAGGCCTCTGTGTCTTTGAATTTCCTACCAAGTATTCTGTGTCTAGGTCAACATTGTTAGCATAGGATGAAAAAAGAAGCATGCCATTGTGTATTGTGTTACTTTTGTAAAGCCTAAACATCAAACATGACAAACAAGTTAACATGCAGTGAAAGGTTTTGAGAATGGATTACCAAATTATAAGGAGAAAATTATATAATTGAAGGTTCCACTGCATTAAAATAAACATACAACTGCATGCATGAATGTAGGATAGGATCTCACTGATACCTCTTTTACATGTATCATGGTAATAGTTTGTTTTTTGTGCAATTCATAATCAATAGGCACAAGCATGTATTTTTTTTAAGATGTGAGCATGAGGCATGTGCTGTATAGCACTGTAGGTGGGAGATAAGCAGGTGATATTTAAAAAGTATTTATTTATTTATTTCAATATCTCACAGTTGAATTGTGGGCTCCACTGATGCTGTGTTGTAGAGGTCATTGCTGTTGAGATAAGTCCATTAATTATTAATGATTTTAGAAATTAATTGCCCCTGACCATTCAAGGTTAGCATTTCTTTCTTCTATTTTGATTTTCCCTCTCACTTAGCAGTATCCTTCTCTTCCATAGTACTTCCATAGTGACAGTAATACGCACAAAATGCAATAAACTCTGTTAGTGTTTTGTATGAAACAATATTCCTAATAGAACTTTGGAGAATTGCTGGAGGAGGTACTCATCTTCCTTGTATAACTGTTTTCCCTGGAATAAGAGCCATATTCATATAACTGCAAAACAGATTGCTCTATAGCAACCTTGTGTTTCAACAATAGTTCCTGTTATTGATGAACAGCCTTAAAGTATGCTTTAAAGATTTTTTCCTCTTCCATAATCCATTTGTTACAAAACGTTGCTGTCTTAATTATAGTTACCTTATGACTGATGTAGCTTGTGGCTATAATTTATTTGTAGGGAAAAAGTGGTTTACAGTACTGTTGGGTTATGCTGTTTCTAAAGCTGCAACTAGGAAGAGGCCAATTTGGGATAGATGTGTTCTATCTGATCTAATAGTTGAAAGGGTTAGTGTTAGGTGTTATGTAATACGTGCAATACCAATGACACAAAGTCTCAATGTATATAAAAGCTTATTTTCTATTTTTGATAGATTTAAATTTCACCCTAATATTAGAATGGTACTAATGAACAATCACAATAACTTGTAAGCAAACACAAATCCTTAATCATTGGCCATGCTAACAGGGATTGTAATTGTTGGCAGATGCATTTTATTAGCATTATTTGTTATCTAAATAATACTAATTCAAGTGTGAACCACTTGCACACTTTGCAAAAGTTAAAGTTTTCATTTTCCATGTAATTAAAAAGTGTAGCAGTGCCTAATCTGAGCAGAAAAAACATTATAACAAATCAGCCTTATGGAAGTACATTTTAATTGTAATTTATAAGATTCCACCAATATTAAGAGATATTTTATTTTATGTAGAAATCGTGATAATTTTAAATTTTGACAGTAAGGACAGTTAAGAATAGGTGAATACTCTGTACAAATTACTTTTTTAAAAAAAGATAAATATTACAGTACAGTAATTCTTTTTCATATGACATATATTCTCTGCCTCCCTGTTCTGATCACAGTATGGTCTCTGGTCAAGCAAGTTTTACCTATGCACAAAATAGCTTCTGTTGTTCTTTTTAACCAAAACTTCATGGCTGACTATGTATAGGCCCTGAATGTAGTTGTTAAAGATTCCTTATGCTTCCATTAAAACCTGTAGATTGGGCATATATTAATATGTTTAGTTGCTAGTTTAATATTTACAAAATATAATTGTTTATGACATTGGGATAAAAATGTTTCATTTAAAAACCAGAATATATTTATGGAACTGGGGTTTTCGAGAGGTTTAAAGAACACCAACCTTCAGAATCTAAAACCGTATCTCCCCAAGGTCAAGAATTTCTGATGACGTAAAAGTAATGCAAGAACTTTTTCCTGTTGAGGTTAAGGTTGGCAATACTTGTATGAACTTCTCAGACACGCAAGGAAGCAAAAGCAAGCCAGTTGTTAGGGGCATGAAAACCAAAACCATCTGTATGTCAGGCAGTGAGACAGAGCCTGGAGCAGATTTCATTTTTCTGCTTGCTGGGTTGCGTTTACAAAGATGGAGTCTTCATGAAACAAAGTGAATAGTGGCTAATGTTTTTATATTCCAGTAATTTAACATAATTTGGTAAATGGAGATTTCTCTGGCGGGAGTCTTGGTTTTATTTGCTGTCAGTGAAAACAGGTCTCCTTTATACAATATTCCTTTAATTCTTATGCTTGCAATACCAATTATGGCTTTGTGCAGATACATCACTCTGAAATTACTGAAACTTGTCCGTATGCAACACAGGTGGTATTGCAGCTCTTGTAGTGGGTAAAGCACTGAATGATACAATACTTGATTAATCTTTTGATTCTTCATTTGTTTTCTGGATTTTATGGGTAGTGTGATTCATTTCTGTGGCTGCAAGCCTGGCTTTAGATTTTGGCATGAGTTTTCCATGCATACAGATTCCTAAGCAGAATTGCTGCTATAATTCAAGTTCAGATGGAGATCGGTATTTATTTGTTTGTTTGTTTGTTCACTTATTTATTTGACATGTTTGGAGATAAGTGTTTTGGAATATTGAAATAGTGGTTGAGGTTTGTGAAAGACATTGATGAGTAAAAAGCCGAGTCTGATAAAAAAAAAAATTACTGAAAGTGTGACTGATTTGTTAACAGATAAAAACAGGTCAAAGGTAGGGAGATCTGGATGGATTTATTTATGCTTATTTATTACTCTCAAAGAAGATGGACAGTGAAACATTTATTTATTTTCCTTCTACGTTATTGTTTACTTGTGCATCAGTGCTATATTTTTTTTAGATTTTCTTTCTTTTTTGTATAACAAACTAGTGGTAAGATATTTTTGTTGTTGCTACAAAAAAGTGGATAATGAGATAAATCTTGTTAATGAAGGTTATACAAACAATTTTTCTTGTAATATTTCAATGCTAGCAATGCTAAGTATTCCTTCTTTTGTTCCTATGGTAGTTACCGTTTATAAAATGTGATTCAGTGTCTTTATGTGGGTTATCTTTTTGTAGATACTTTAGAATCTTCTGTAATACTATGGCACGTATTGCCATGGCTTAATTCACAAGGATAAAATCCTGTATAAACCATCTTTTGAGTAAGATATCAGTTCCTGAAACACAAAGTGAATACTAAAGAGTAAACATATAATTTGTCATACATGTAATTAATAAGTAGAACAGGGGAACTTTGTGTAATCTGGAAGTATGGTGGCCGGCATCAAAGATCCCATTCCTTTATTGCGCTAGAAATCTTCTTTTACTAATGTTGGCATCTAGAGTGTAAACAAAAGAGCTATACATTCTGACACACAAATGAACACAGATGAGAATTTTATAAAGCATATTGGTTCAATGGATATTTATTCAGAAATATTTCTACAGAATTCATTTGGAGTAAATATTATTATAGAACCTGAAAAACAGAAATGTGTAGAATTTGTTTGTAAGGTTGGTAACATATATCATTACTGCAAGGATAAAGTCATTTCTTTATATGTATATGTGATACCGTGATTGTATGTTTTATTATTGAATTTTACTGTATAATTTTAATTTCATAAATTAATTTAGGAGCATATGTCAAAAAGCAGCACATATATTCTCTAAAATCAGTTGTCCATATTGAATTTGAGTGATGGCTCTAATGCAATTAAATTTTCTGTGTAGTGGATTTTGATAACATAAATTACATGTGCTCTTGGCTTCATGTTATTCCAGATAATATATATTTTTCAGGCCTTCAAAGGTATAATATGCATGGGTGATACAGTGTTACTCATATAAGATAGTCTCATTGGTCAGTATATTAGATGGCTGTCTCTATTTTCATATGTATACAATGTACTAAAAGATGTTTTGCTTGTTTTTTGAGCATATGTATTTCCCACCATATTGATAAATATGTAACTGCACTGTTCTTTGGCAAGGAAGAAAGCTTTCTTATTTTTGCTGAAATGAACATGCCATTTATCACTTACTTTCTCAAATAATCATCATGAGCCTGTCAACAAGGCTCAGAAATTCAATTCTATTCTTACTTTGTTACATGCACGCACACACACACACACACACAAATAAATAAATAAAATTTGGTGCCTGAAATTATTGCAAGGATTGTAGATCTACTGTTTTTAACTGCACATTATTAATTTTATATTGGGAAAGTTCAACATCCATGCTTCCAGGGCTGAGGATGGGAAATATCAAGAGTTCATTGCTTCCCAGATAATTTCTGGCCCAAAACAAACTGAAAGTCATATGGTAGATCACATTTTTGTTTCAGAGCTTGTTTTGCCAATTGTCAAAGCACTGGCCAGGTGCAAGACAAGTGGTTCTTTTAGTTCTCTTAGATCCAGAGACAATACACCAGCAGGTGAGGAGATTTTAAGCTTTATTGTTAACTCTAGCAAACAGATTTAAAAAGAAATACAAAAGCATAGTATAAAAGCATAACATACCAAGCAAGATGATAAACTCTTCCTCTACTATCAGGAGCTACCATAAGGTGACAGCGAGAGACCCCAGGATGACTTAAATAACACTAGTATCTAACTGCTAAGATAGCTCCTAGTACCAAAGCCTGTGTCCATGCTCCAAAACTAAAAGGGCAATGCCAGGGTTTTTATCAAAGTCTGGCACTGCAGTCCCATGACTCACTTTCCATGGAGTCAGGGGCTGTGAGAGTGACCTTGACCAGATAGTTCTCAGGATCTGAGAACTATACAGATAAATTAGTACTTAACCTAAACAATCCTGAGGGTTTCCTTCCCCCCCCCCACTTCTAAGTAAAAGTAAAAAACAAGCCAGCTAAACATTATTATGACTCAGAGTGAACTTTTTTAACGTGCAGGAGAAATCAAAATATGGCACCTAAACTCAAAATAACAATGGTCTTCCATGTTGCCAATACAGAGCTATTGGTTAATGATCTGGATATGGAGGGTCCTTTGCAATTGTCAGGTCATTTCCTGATCCAGATCACATTGTCACTCATGACCTCCAGGCAAACAAGCCTATTGAAATTATTTGTCTAAGTGTCTCATAGTTTCAGAGAGGTTCCAACCGACACTTCATGAATTTGCCAATGATCTGGCAGGTAGTACCATTCATTGCCTAGTTAGCTGCTGACAACAAGAGACAAACTCAGTTGCTATTGAGCAGCCTTACTTTGTTAATATCAGTTGGTACTTTGGTTTACTGAGGAGTTCCTGGAGATCAAGCAACAGAAGTGATTCCTGGAATGCCAGTAGATTAAGACAAAAAATAGAGTTGACTGAGCATGGCTGTGAGCTCAAATTTGAGCCTACACCATGGAGGCAAAGAAACAGAAAGGACATGGTTGGCTGATCTGGAAGGTAGTCAACATCTTGCTTTGGGTGGGTTTCCTTCAGGCATGAAGGAGGCTGGAATAGGCCTCGTCTTTAAGAAGCCCTCTTTGTATCCAGCCATAATTGAGAACACCATTCCCAACCTTCTCTTTTTAGGAAAGTTTGTTGAGACTTTGGTGGAGAATAAGCTACAGAGTGTCCTGGAGGAAGCAGACCCATTTCAGTCCAGGATTAAGGCTCAGACATGTGATAGAAAGTCATCGGTCATACTGCTCAGTGATTGATGTTAGGAAGTGTGCCCCTTCTGGTACTTTTAGACTGCTTGGCAGCTTTTTATACTACTGACCAAGGTATCCTTCTGAAGTATTTGCAGGGGCTGGGAATTGGGGGCATTGTTCTACAGTGGTTCCACTCCTTCTTCAGCAGTTGGTTCCAGTTGGCATTTGTGGGGAGGATGATTGGCCTAGTGGCCTCTCACTTGTAGAGTGGGGTTTGGTTTTATATCACCTACTTTTCAAAATCTGTATAAAGCCACTGAGAGTTAATGCATCAGTTTGGCTTGCAGTATCATCAATATGTGATGATATCATATTATTTATTGCTACCATAATGGCAATATTATCAAAGTCTTTCCTTGATGTTCAAAGTGTAAAAGGGTGGATAAAAAGAAACATGCATTTTGAACCCAAACAATATGTAGTTGCTGTTTGTTCATCAAGAATGTCTGTCAGCATCAATATCTAAGGGGTGGTACTGCCCTGAGGGAGCGAGTCCATGACTTAGGTGTCCTCCTAGACCTTGGCTGCTATTGGGAAGGGCAGGTGGAGGCTGTTAATGATGATGATCATGATTTCCTACTGTTATATGGACATTTTATATTTTTATTACGGTGGATGTTTTCTTGTATATCACAAGCAACTTATGATTTCAGAGGTATACAAGCTTAATTAAGTATTTAATAAATATTTGTGCATATGTTATTTAGAAATGAAATGTGCAGAATTCATATATGATTGTAGGAAAGCATTAATATATTTAATTTGTAAGAATTTATTTGCTACTAGATTTATATCCCACTTTTATTTTGTACAACTCAAGGCAGTCTACATGATGCTTTTTGTCCCTGTGAGGTAGGTTGGGCTGAGAGAGAGAGTAACTGGGCCAAAGTCACCCTGTTGACTAAGGAAGGACTAGAACTCACAGTTTTCTGGTTGAACACAAAAAGTATTCTTTGTTATCTGTTTCTACTATTAGGCATGGCATTGTCTGGAACTGTGTATTCTTGATCCTGCAGTTCTTGTTTTTCATCAAAACTATTTGATTGCCTGAAAAGAAGAGCATAGGCATCATCCATGCTAGTGAACCCATTAAATTCTTGGACACTCAAGTTCCTATCCCCGGAACCATGGAGGTCACTGACTGACTTAGCCAAGTTGTTTCCCTTGGTCCAACCTGCCTTACAAAGTGGTTGTTGTGAGGCTGACTTCCTGTATGCTTTCTTGAGCTCTTCAGAGATAGGTGAGATGGAAATATAATAAATGCACAAGTATCATTTGCCTGGGTCTATGATGGCAAATTCTTTGAAAAAATTAATTGGTAGGGTTTTAGTTCAGTTTATTTAAGGCCCTTTCCAGCAGACCTGCAGCAAAATTATGTTCAGAATGCTGCCCAGCCAATTCATTTTCACTGGTATCCCATGCTGTTCCATTGCATTTGCTCTATTTCACTGTTGTCTGCATGAGAAAGACAATGTAACACACAATGCCTGGATTTTTAATACTGTTCTCGTACCAGAATGTTGGCTAATCCTGCTGAGTCAGATCATTCATTTGTCTAGTTTTATATTGTTAGCTCTAATTGCCCCATAGTTCTCACAATGCTGTGGCCAGCTGACTCTCCCAGACCTTATTGTACCCAGTTTCAAATGTATTGCACAGTGCAGATTTACACCCTTGAAGAGACCATACAATGTTGTGCATAACCAAGCTATTAGTAGCATTAGTAATATGAAGCAGTATTACATTGGATCCAGCCACTGGATTATCTAGCATATGCCTGTCTGCTCTTCCAGTTCCCAAAGTCTTAGGGCAAAGGATTGGTTTTTTTTTTTAAGTCAAGGGCTGCACTTAGTTGTTAATACAGTAGTTGATAATGTAGAGAGCAGATCCCAGTGGCTGAACTCAAATGCAGGTAGGATCTCTCCTTTTCTCATTGTAATCTTATTTTTTTCTATAGCAGGAAAAAAGAGATTGTTCTTGGAGGTGTCATTGAATGCTTGCAGCTGGCACTTGAAATTTGGTTGAAGACTGTAGATTTTCCAGTCCTGCTTTCGGGAACCGTATCTGAGGTTCTTTAACTGGAAATGTTGGGATTTGAGCCATTAATGTATGCCTTTTCTAAGCTGCTTTTTTCTTATATTTAATCTCTGCTTTTGCTCATAAATGCTATGCTAGTATGGATGGTCTGCTGATCAAAGATGTTCTAATTTTCTGTGCTGAATTTTAGGGTTAAGAAGAATTTAAACCAAAATCAATATTCACAATAGGTTCTTTCCAGCACAAGACATGACCACCACACTAAATTGAACATTGGCCCAAGACTATTCGTTTCTTTTCTCACTGGCTATTGCTTTAAAAAATGATGCTCACATTAGGATGACCTCCTAATATTTTTGATACAAACCTCTCTATTCATGTGAAACTTGATTTATTAAGAAAGGTGTATCTTTGGCAGCAAGCAAAGGATCAGGCAAGAACACAAAAAAAAGGTAACTTGAACAAATGTAATTCATTGGTGTGGTTGTCTTTTTATATAGTCTTGATGTACAGGTGAAACTCGAAAAATTAGAATATCGTGCAAACGTTCATTTATGTCAGTATGGCAACTCAAAAGGTGAAACCAATATATGGGATAGACGCATTACATGCAAAGCGAGATATGTCAAGCCTTACTTTGGTATAATTGTGATGATTATGGCGTACAGCTTATGAAAACCCCAAATTCACAATCTTAGAAAATTAGAATATTACATGACAGCAATAACACAAGGATTGGAAATGGAACAATATCGGACCTCTGCAAAGTATAAGCATGCATATGTACTCAGTACTTGGTTTGGGCCCCTTTTGCAGCAATGACTGCCGCAATGCAGCGTGGCATGGATGCTATCAGCCTGCAGCACTGCTGAGGTGTTATGGAAGACCAGGATGCTTCAATAGCGGCCTTCAGCTCCGCTGCATTGTTCGGTCTCATGTCCCTCATCTTTCTCTTGGCAATGCCCCATAGATTCTC
The DNA here is from genome assembly GCA_030867105.1 of Liasis olivaceus. Taxonomy (NCBI): domain Eukaryota; kingdom Metazoa; phylum Chordata; class Lepidosauria; order Squamata; family Pythonidae; genus Liasis; species Liasis olivaceus. The sequence continues at coordinate 42,836,479 of CM061352.1, forward strand.
TATGGGGTTCAGGTCAGGTGAGTTTGCTGGCCAATCAAGCACAGTAATCCCATGGTCACTGAACCAGGTTTTGGTACTTTTGGCAGTGTGGGCAGGTGCCAAGTCCTGCTGGAAAATGAAGTCAGCATCCCCATAAAGCTCGTCTGCAGAAGGAAGCATGAAGTGCTCCAAATCTCCTGGTAGACGGCTGCGTTGACCCTGGACTTAATGAAGCACAGTGGACCAACACCAGCAGATGACATGGCTCCCCAAATCAACACAGACTGTGGAAACTTCACACTGGACTTCAAGGATCGTGCATTGTGTGCCTCTCCATTCTTCCTCCAGACTCTGGGTCCTTGGTTCCCAAATGAGATGCAAAAGTTGCTCTCATCAGAAAAGAGGACTTTGGACCACTGGGCAACAGACCAGTTCTTTTTTTCTGTAGCCCAGGTAAGACGCTTCTGACGTTGTTTGTTGTTCAGGAGCGGCTTGACAAGAGGAATACGACATTTGAAGCCCGTGTCCACGATCTGTCTGTGTGTGGTGGCTCTTGATGCACTAACTCCAGCTTCAGTCCACTCCTTGTGAAAGTCCCCAACACTTTTGAATGGCCTTTTCCTGACAATCCTCTCCAGGCTGCGGTCATCCCTGCTGCTTGTGCACCTTTTTCTACTACACTTTCCCCTTCCACATAACCTTCTATTGATGTGCTTTGATACAGCACTTTGGGAACATCCAACTTCTTTTGCAATTCCCTTTTGGGGCTTTCCCTCCTTATGGAGGGTGTCAATGATGGTTTTCTGCACAACTGTCAGGCCAGCAGTCTTTCCCATGCTTGTGATTCCTACTGAACCAGCCTGAGAGACCATTTAAAGACTCAGGAACCCTTTGCAGGTGTTATGGATTCATTAGCTGATTAGAGGGGGACACTTTGAGCCTAGAATATGGAACCTTTTCACACTATTCTAATTTTCTGAGATTGTGAATTTGGGGTTTTCATAAGCTGTATGCCATAATCATCACAATTATACCAAAGTAAGGCTTGACATATCTCGCTTTGCATGTAATGCGTCTATCTCATATATTGGTTTCATCTTTTGAGTTGCCATACTGACATAAATGAACATTTGCACGATATTCTAATTTTTCGAGTTTCACCTGTATTTGGAGCTAATTCAGATGACAGGTTATTAGCTTTGGGACTGCCATGAAGTATGATTGAAACTTGGCATACATATACTATCAGTTTTTAAATTGGCTTTTCAAGCAACATCAAATATAGGTAATGTTTGGTGCATAGTCGTAGTAGTAAACTTTATTACTGTCATAACCAAGTTGTTACATTACATACTTTCAGATTATATTAATGCCAAACTTGATTGGTATTAAGCAAATTTCTGCAGAGCAGGAATGAGGAGGGAGAAAAATGTGCATGCGTATGTATCTATTGGGAGGATGATGTTCCTGTATGGAACAGAATTATACAGCATTCATAGGATTCCTTAAAAGCATTTCTGAAGTATAAGTACAATTATAGTGTACTGCAAAAGCAGGAGGGGTAGAAAACTGTTTTTAAATACAATTTTAAAATCCCAGCTTTATTTCATCTAACAGAATTTGACACTCTGTTGCATCTCTTTGATTATTCCACTCTTCACTACATTGGTCTTTTATAAACTGATGGTGTATTTTACATCCATTTGTTCTTTATTCCTTTTTCTTTTCTTGTCTGCATTTTAAATCCATATCTCATTCAGCAACTTACTATTGATTACATTATTTCTTCTGGACTCTCCAGATCTTTAAACCCCATACTCATAGACTTGCTTACAGCAGAAATTCACAGAAGTCACGTAGCCAGAGAAGTTGTTTAATTGTAAACAGAACTCATATGTACACAGATCTGCCTCCTGAAGACCACAGAGTTCAAACCCTATATATAGGTCTTTTCCAGGATTGCAATTCTAAGGCTTTTCTGATCACCTTTTTGAATAAATGGAAATTTGGACAGTGTGTTCCCGGTCTCGAAATTGGGTGCCATCTGCTCGGTGTTTTTTAATTGTAGTTTCCTCTGGCATGCTGGTTCCTGCCTTGTCAGCTTCAACTTTTATGCAAGGATGAAGAAAGCCACATTCTACCAGTGATGACTTGCCCTGCAGTCTATACTACTAATTGCTAATGAGGACAAAATAGAAAATTGAGGGACCTGGTTTTGTAGTAAGCCAAGTCCCTGCTTTCACATTAATCTATTTTAAAGCAAACATTAGATTGCTTCAATGTATGTTCTGTACTCTGAGAAAATAAGTGAAGCAACTGTTAGAATGTAAGGCAGCAGAACAGCTATCATTTTCTTTTGGTGGAAATGTATAGCCGTACGGCCAATACCATATTTGAGTAAGCATGGAAATATGCCATGATTCAGTTATCATAGAGTGAGATTTTAAAATGCCAGATGATTTCTCAGGCTTTAGCTTTGTATAATGAGTTTGGGGGAAAGGGGACGTTTGTTTTTTAATTAAAATTTACTTTATTTTTAGGAGCTGGATTTTTTTTTTTTTGGTGGGTTTTGTTCTCTTTGTGGAAGGAATGTAACCTAAGCCATAAAGCACATTGAGTTGCATTTTTAAGCTATGTTTGCAAAATCCTTCAGAGTGGACTTGTGGAAGTTAATACTGCTGTAACACTTTACAGGTTTTGCCTCTGGGTGCTTCTGATGCTTGAAGCTTTCTTTCTTTTGTCCTTTCTGAACAGTAAGCTCCAGTCTTTTTGGGGTAATACGATCAGCATGTGTTGCATGAAAAATCACCATCTGTAATGTACATATCCTCCATGTTGAATGCAGATTCCATTTTTTGACAACCCTTTCTGTACTAGTATAATAGTGATCAATCAGTTACTTTTACAAAAGATTCCTGTTGCTGTGATATCTCCTGAACAGTATCACTTTTGAAATGAACCAAAAATCTTAAGATCATCTGAATTTCAGATTGATTGTATGCATTTTGCTAATTTGATAATTGCGATAGAAATCAAAAGATGTTTTAAAAGACTGCATTGGAGATTACTGGCATTCAAGAATGCCATGATGTCTTCTTGACTGGATGCCCTATTGGTCCTTCTCAGATTTGCATGCCAGGATGCAGAATGTGTTTCTTTTCAGTATTAAAACATCTCTCCAGTGTTCATTTTCTTTGCATGAGCACATACCTGAATATGCATCTGAAATTTTGAGAACGACCTGTCATGGACATTAAGAAATATAATGAAAAATAAAATGTATACTAACAACTTTTGCTTTTTAATAAATTAAGAATGCAGCATACATGTGATCCATTTGAAAAGTCTTTTTGTTATATGTTCTCCATTTATAATACTGTATTAATGTTACCATGACAAAAAATAAAAACAAAAAGACACTACAGGTTTATTTATTTATGTATTTAATTCATGTTTATATGGCCGCACATCTCACAAAATGTAACTTTGGGCAGCGTACAATAAAAAATGTTTGTAGAACAGTTAGCTTCCAAATTCAATCTGTGCTGCATAGTTTTATGATTTTAAAGAAGGTCCATTAATAACAAAACTGAATGTGTGCCTTATTAACATAATGATTGCCCTGGATTTGCCAAGGTAAGCAGAGAAGTAGTACCTTTGTTAATTTATTTATATCTCCTATATATATGCCATTCAATTCTAAAAAGGCTTTGATCACCCTACAAATAATACAGTGTAAAATAGAATTAAACAAACTAACCAAAGCTGAATCCCAATAACAATCAACTTCCTAGCTATTGACATAATTGCTAAATCTGGAACTGGGAATTACCCAATAATATGCAGAGGAAAAAGTGAAAAAAAAATCCAAAATCATAAGTTTACTATATTGATCAGTGCACTTCAAGATAATTGATAAACATTTCATTGCAACATTGTGTGATCAGAGTATTGAATCCTGTATGGGGCTATGCACATAATGTAATTCTCAGGGTAAAGGTAAGCATTCCCCTCCCTCTGCTCATGATTTTTATTAATTGTAAGAACTTGTAAATCATATAGGGTACTCCTGTACTGAGGGTAAAATATTCTCTGCACTTAGGCCAGAGGTGTTTCATTTCCCCCTCAAGTTCAATTTGTCCCTGTTCAAATCCACTTTTCTGCTTTCAGGGCCTTAGGATTTCATGATTTAGCCCTTAAGGTTCCTTACCATTATGAATCTAAAGCTTGCCAGGGCAGAATTGCATCTGGGCAGAAGACAAAAGGAATGTGACTTAGTGGAAAGTGCTTGCTGAAGAGCACATTTGAATCCAAATTACGCTGTAAGAGTTGAATGAAATTTTCTAAGCTGGCTTTAAGGCAGTTTCATTGGGAAAAAACTAACATAATAAAATCATACCTGTTCAAATAATGACATAATCATATACATGTACATGCATACTCATCACGTTCCCCTCTGACATAAACAGTACTATGCAAAGCCCAGAACAAGAGTAAGAATTAGTGTATAGAACAAAATTAAAGACAGAAGAAGAGAGAGAGAGAGAGAGAGGAATTTAACTAAATCATTCACTTACTATAGCTCTCCCATACTTCTTTATCCTTGCAACCCATTCTGGCTTATACCAGCCTATGCCCTGATTCATATATTGGTTTTTCTTTTAACTTCTCATCTCTTTTATATAATGGGCTCTTACAAAGACAAGAATGCACATTGCAAGGAACTATGGTGTACTTCAAGAAATGGTAGCCAAATCAAATGACCATTTCTGATCGAGTGAGAATAGTAATTTAGAAATTATACCAGGGTTAGATCTCAAATCCTTCATACTCTTTTCCAGGACCACAGTGAGAGTTGGATTTCCTATTACCTTCACTGTCACAGTGATCATCGTGGATGCTTCTTTACATTCTTCTCATTCCTACACTCCCATTCAGATAAGTCCTTTAAGCTAGGGAGAATTTTCCACCCTTCTGCATTTTTGAAGCTCTCAGCATCTCCAGCCAACTATGAGTTTCTTCTTCTTCCTCTTACTTCATTTACTCTTGCATCATACATTTGTTTTCGGGTTTAATTCTCATTGATTCTCTCTATATGAGCATATTTTATTTCATATCGGTCATTCACTTTTGTATTTGGTCCACTCTTATCCCATATTCATGTTTGGCCTTATCTTTTCTTGTTTTACCACATTCAGTTCTTAAATATTCCATTCCCACTGCATTCAACTTACAGTTATGTTTCTCTTAACATAGCCAACTCTCAGTTCCTTATAATCTGCATAGCAGCATAGCTTTCTATATAGTCATTAGTCACTTTATAGAAACATTAATTCCTTGTAATAGACTACCCATTACCTTTCTTCCAACTGTTGAACATTTTACAACTTCATCATTTTCCTGTCTTCAGTAAAGTACCAGGGTACACAATTCATCCACTTACTTTTTCACCATTTATACATAACTTGAAATTATTCTGTCCTTTATCCATGTCAGACACCTTGGTCTTTGATACATTAATTTTCAGATTCATATTCCTTGTTGCATCATAAAATCAATCACTGCAAATCATTTGGGTTCTCACATCACATGGCATTATCTGTGTATAAAATTACACATACATTTACTTCCCCAACAAGCATACCTCTAATATTATCACAAGCATCGTTTCTGCATTTATCCATAAATACATTAAACAACCAAGGGGACATCACCCATCATTGTGTTACTTCTTAATGTTGAACCATTTGCCAAATATTCCATTCTCGTGCATCTTTTATTTTCATCATACAGGTAGTCCTTGTTCAGTGACTGTCTTGCTTAGCAACCATTCACAGTTACAACAGTGATGAAAAATAACTATAACCAATCCTTGCATTTTTCACCTTTGCAGATCTATGAAGCAAAGGAAAGCTGAAGTAAGATCATAAGCACAGCTGCAGCTTCATTTAGAGACCACTTCTCTTAATGACTGAATTGCCAGTCCCAATTTTGGTAGCTAAACATATACCTTTTATGCACCCAACACCCAAGCTTAAACTCTATATTCACACAAAATGTTCCATAATTCAAATCTATTCAAACAGTCATATGCATTTTTATAACAATTGTACAATATTTTTTTTATTTTAAACCCTTTCCCTGGCAAAAAGCCACACTACACTTCCCAAATTTTGTTCATTATCATCTCTCCTAGCCTTTTGATCATAATCTGCAGACACCTTCTGATCCCTCAAGTAATTTTGCATTCTTTTTGCTACTTTTCCCTTTGCAGTAAACAGCATTCTTGTGATCAACAAAGATGCACTCTACACAAACATGTTAAGCAAGTCACGCATGTACTCTATAAGCAAACCGCAATCACAGTTTAACATTTATAGCTGTTGTTTTACTTGCTTCTGTTGCTATTAACCAGCCTTATTTCCACATAAATATTCAAAGTTAAAAACAATGTTATTATGTAAATATTTTTATGTAATTAATTCGTTTTAAATTAAATCACGGCTTTCTGGAATTTTTCAAAAAGATGAATAAGTATATTTCACAGACCTACATTTTTAACCTCTGTGTTTGCTGTACTGATTATATGTAACTTTACAAAATGTCTAATTTATTGCTCTTGTTCGGTAAGCAGCCCTGCCACCAGTAGAATTCCTAAGTGTCCTGCTTCTCTGTTTCAGCTTCTTTCCTAAACTTACAGTATCTATCCAGCCTCCTCTAATCAAAGAGCAAAGCTGTCTTCTTTCTGAGACTCAGAGGTATTTTTACTTGGATTTAATTCTTGCAACATACTTTGATCATCTAATATCTTCATTCAGATAATCAAAATTCAATTTAATATCCCAAAGTATGCACGTGCACTTTTGGCTTCACTTCACATGTGCAGATGAATCAGGAAGCCAAAGTTAGCCATATTTCCAGAATGGGGATGATGGCTTCAAGTAACCAGAAAATAACTAAGGCAATATTCCTTATTCTGCCTTATTTTGGAACAATTAATCATTTTTATCCCATTTGAATGTAAAGACCAGGCTGGTTCATGAAAAGGGAGGAACAAAGCAGCACAAAAAAGCTGTATGCAACTATATAAAATTCATGCATATCTCAGTAACTCAGATATGATCGTTTGAATCACATCGGTGTGTGCTACTACTGCCGCCCTTATTGTTTTAGTGGTTTTTTTATGTTAATTGATAATTTGTTTTTTATATAATTTCAACTTAAGTACTAAATAATAGTTTTAAAAAAAAGTGAAACCTTTCAGTTAGTCATATGAACTATTTTAGGAATCGTTGATATGAAACCCATTTAAATTCCAAATAAATTATTTAACTTAATTGTTTTTATACTCATGTTCATCCTTTCACGTATTGCTTTTGTTCTATTCTTTTTATTGTGTACTTACGGAAATTTTAAAAAGGACCTTTTATCTTTTATAGTTTCTTTAAATTTTTAGTCTGAACCGACTTAGCTTATATATTTCAAAAACTAAGTATGCTTCCAGAAATACCATGTATCCCATTTTGTATTACTTTAAGTAAAGCTTCCAATACCCTGTCATCTATATACTACAGGAGACTTTATATGGAAGAATCCTTGAGATATAACTCTGTATCTTGATTCATCATGTCTGCACATAAGGATTTTTTTTTTCATTATTGAATAATCTTAATAGTCAAAATTGTATTGTATAATATGATGAGAGTAGTAATTCTGCATTGAGTTTCCCAAGAATTTCAGCTGTAATTTCTTCTTGGGAAAATAGCTTACCAATTATAGCTGCACTTCTGGCTGCAAATATGTTGGAAAACTGCTAAGTGTGCAGACACCAGAAAACTAGCTGAATAAGAATTAGACTATAATAATCCATGATATGTAGGTGCTTTTTTATGCTAGTGTAGGAATCTAGATGCTCGTTTCTAATAGAGGCTGCCCGTTGCAAATTGGATACTTAAATTTGCCTTTTAAAAATTGTACTACCATTGTATGAGGGATTTTAAAAGCAAGAAAATCCTTCTGTTGGTGTCAAAATACCTTTGCAAGCATTATTCATTTCTGTGAGTGGGTAGGGATTTGTTTCTACATAACTCCATGATCTGCCCCAGGAGTTACTAGTTTGGACATAATAAATTTTTTCAGCCACAATCATATTTGGTCTAAATTAGTGGAACTACAGTCCAGATCCTTCCCATATTTTACAATCTTTTGTAAAATATTTTCATTTCCTCTGTTCTACATGTTCTTCTTTGTATTGTAATTGTATTAGTATTTTTTCTCTCTAATTTAAACTTTTCAATTGATTTTATTTAGTACGGTTTATTGCAGTGTTTTAAAGGAAAAGGAGAAATGAAAATTTCATTTGAATATCTATAGATCTGGAAATTATTTAATGAAATAAAATATTTTATACATTTTTTTTCAAGTGGCCAACTCATTTAGTTCGCACGAAAATGAAGTATCTTTGCTAATATATATATATATATATAAATGTCTGAAGTAACTGTAAAGTTATGTTACAAAACATTATTCTACATAACCTTAAATCTTCTGCGACAGTTTTTTGAGAGCCAGTTTTATTACAAAGAGTACATAAATTACTAGTGTAAGGTTAGAGATAGTTGAAGAATAGAAATATATTTACTAACTGTACCATACTTACTGAAGTTCAAATAATTCACCATTTAATAATCCCTCTTTTCCTCCCTTTTTCCAGATCATCTGATAAAGGATACCCAAAAGACTATCTGAAAGAACTAACAGTTCAGGAGGACTACAGTTCAGGAAACCAGTGGAAAGTATCTGCATGGCCCTCCCATGCCGGACAGACCACAGTTACATCACAGCGGAGCCAAGGTAGATCTGGGACATTGCCCAGTGATTACAGATATTCACAGGAAAATCTAAATGAGAAAAGCAAAGATTATGGTGCACTGCCTCTCATGATTTCTGGACTACAAATATCAGATAAAAATCAGTTCTGTTTAACACATATCAAAGCAGAGGAAACTCTACAGGGGAATGCTGTACTGTTGAATAAGAAATATGGCTCTGTGCCTCAGAGGCCTCCCCCACCCAAACGAGATAAGAAACACAGGCGACAGGATAGTTACTCAACTTCACTTGCTACTTCTTCAGAATCTCTACTGACAGTGCCCAACAGACCAGCTCAAGCCTCCCCTGCTGCCGCCAATATAGTTGCAGACAGCTCATCACCTTCTCAGATTCCTGCAAAGATTTCTGGAAAATTTGTAAGTGCAGAGCTGGCATCCACAGAGAATTTTTGTCAGCATTTAGAAGAAAAAAGACATCTCAAATCTGAACCTCCCCTTCCTTCAGCCTATCACTACCTTCTAAAATCTAGAATGGAAGCCTCAAGATCCCCTTCACCACAGTTTGCTCCACCAAAGCTGACTGATAAGCCACCTGTGGCTGTTCAGGATGAAAATTCCACAAGGTAAGTTACATTACACAAACAGTTAAACATTTGTCACAATATTTTATTTCTGGATTCTTTCACCAGTTTATATTAAGGTTTCCAGACAATTTCAATGCATACCTTCAGCAGTCTAATGTTAAGCTTTCTAGAGAGTTTTAGAAGCATGTTATTTTATCTCAAGAGAAATTATATACAATTTATTTATTTCAGCTTTCAAACTGAGTTCAGTGTAACATGCTTAACTTTTATCAGTGACTCTCATTAACAGCTCTTGAATATACTTCAACTAGCCAAAGAATAGGAAGCACAAGATATGAACATATATTGCAGTCATGTGGTGCTATATTAGCCTAAAACTCTGAATTTCCCATGGAATATTTTGTGTATCACACATATCGCCATGTTAATAAAATCCAAAGAAAACAGAATGCATATGTATCCTGTGTCATATATGCTATCACAAACACGTTTGAATGTTTTCAAGCCAGAGGTTGATACCTTTCTTACTATGCAAATCTGAGAATTATTTTTATAAAAGGTTGAAAACTGCTATCATTGTTGCCAGAATAGCTAGCAAAACAAATAGCTAGCAAAATCTCTAGATCTAGCCTGTCTAAGTGGACAAGTACATTTCAAGGGTAGATGATGGTGGCTGCATGGAGCCCTGCATTACAGTGACAGTTCTTTGGACTTAGCTGTATTGCCAGCAGAATAGGACTTCCCAAAGTGAAGCAAAGACAGCCATAGAACTGCCGTTTCCTAAACATTTCTGCTTCCCTGGTAGCCAGATCAGCATAAGATTAATATAACAATTTCTTTCCCATTATAGCCAACAAGAGTGAACATTTAAAAACAAAAACAAACAAAACAGCTGCCAAGGAAACTAGCTTTTCACTAGTACAAGCTACCAGAATTTTATATAAAACTGTAGAGTCCCTGTTTTGGTGCCCTTCAAAACCTTGCATGCTGAAATTGTGATTTGTGAATAATACAAATGGGCTGTATTATTCATACTTTGTAACGCCAATAAAGAAAACAGATATATCTGGGAAGACGTAAGTTGAAATCCCCAATCACAAAGTTTACAGGGACACTGTGCCATTTAACTTAACTCATAGGATACATTAGAATAAAAATAGGAAACCATATATGCTGCTTTTAAGCCTCTTGGTGTATATATTTTACAGTGGCAATAATGTACTTCAAGGCCAAAGTAAATATAAATTACAGTGAATATCCAAAAATTGTTTCATATTCACAATCTCATACTTATTTTGTTTAACTTCTACTCTAGATGGTTCTACTCATTCTCATTGTGGAGAGCTATACTCTTAAATTTTGATCATTTCTAGGGAAGTGCAAAGGAGCCAGGCCCATAGGGTAGAAGGCTGGAGCTCTCAAACCTCCTCTTTCAGAAGCCTGTAAACTGCTCAGTCAGAAATAAGCCTACACACATACATATATAACTAAGTAAGTAAGTCCTATAGATCTTCACATACCCTGGCTCTGCAACTCCTGCTTTAGAGTTTCTGCTTGGCAGCTTCTCTGGCAGGATCTTTAAAGAGATGCTCTAGGCAGTTCAAAGCACAATTCATAAGAAAGTTGTAATACAAATAATATTTTCAACCTGAAGAATGAGTAGAGGCTAAAATTATACAGAAGTCACTATTTTATAGAGAAATAATGCTGATAATAACAACAGTAACAACAATAATTAGACTTGACTTAGCATGACGCATAATAAAAAGACAAAAAGAAACTGATCAAATCACGTAGACGTCTTTGTACAGAAATAGCAATTTTATTGAAGGAAAGACTCCTACTTCCTTTTATTTGGACTTTTTCTGGAACTTTTTATTTTAATCTGAGATTCTGGGGAATGATGTTAGTCTCCTGTTTTCTCAGCCTCAGTCCACAAGTATCCCTTCAGTTCTCTTCCCCAGCTCTGCATTTGTTCTTAAAATAGGAATCTCTCTAGGTTTACATAACAAAATCTGCACAAGGGGAGATTTATTGAGAATCTCTTAAGTTCTACCAGCTGTGAGGAAAACTACTTTACATTCAGAACAATCACCATTCAGTTTTCATTTATTTGCAAATTCTGCCTGGATACTGACCACCACTAGATAGCAGGTATTTGTAACATATGTTAGCAAGTCAACTCTATTACCTTGGATTAAACGTTCCAATCTGCTAAGTGTAAATAAGTATATTTTTTCTTTAATATTTGATTTGCATGTACCACTGTCACTCTAGAAAAGCTGCAATTCATCAAAGGATAGTTGAAACATAAATAGCAAATGTGGCCAATGAACATTGGCACACCGAATGTCCACTGAACAGGATTTCACAGTTTCACATCTGTGTGTACTACAGGTAGACCTTGGGTAGCGACAACTCGTTCAGTGACCATTTTAAGTTATGACAGTGCTGAACAAGTGTATTTACAGCCAATCCTTGAACTTCTGGTTCCCCAGCACCCCTCAGTCATGTGATTGCGATCCGGGCACTTGGCAACCAACTTGTACTTACGACAGTTGTAGCATCATGTGGTCACATGATTGCCATTTGCGACCTTCCGTTCTGGCTTCCCACAAGCAAAGTCAACGGGGAAGCTGGCAGGGAAGGTCGCAAGTTGCTCCTGAGGTGCCTGGTTACAGAGTATGAGATCATGGAGATCTCATACTCCATAGCATGTACCTGCCCACAGCACTCCCCACCTGCACTCCATAGTGCACACACACCCAGCCGCACTCATACTGGGCTGCAGTAGCCACCCCACACCCAGCCGTGCTCACGCCACATCTTAGCTATGCTCCACCTGGCTGCACTTTGTAGCACTCATCCGTCTGCTGGCCTGCTTGTGAGCTGCCCAGGACTTGCAACTTCCTGCTGGCAGAAAGTCACAAGTCGCAGTCATGTAAGGTCGTCACTTAACAACCCACAATCCTCGCTTAACAACAGCAACAGGGACTGCGGGGATTGCTGTTGCTAAGCAATGCAGTCACTACTTTGCACTTAGTGATGGAAATTTCAACCCCAATTCCAGTCATTAAGTGAGGACTACCTTTAATAAATGCCCTAAATGAAGTAATCTTAATTAGTGTAGTGATAGCAACGTTTGAATGTACCAAATGTATGTCTCATATGCTAATTCAAATTTCATATTCATTTATAAATTGCTGTTCAATTATTTCAACTATGTCTAATACACCTAGCTTAAATTTTACAAAACATTAGGTGTTATAAACAATAGAAACCTCAGTTAGATTACAGGTTTTTTTGCACATTATTGGAAAGAATTATCACTGAACAAAGTGGATGTTTCTTCATATAAATACATGTAGGATCAGTTAGCACACTTAAGCTTGATATTATTTTTTTTTGTTAATCTTTTTAAAAAGGATAAAACATGTTCAATATCTTTGAAATTTCATTGTTAACTTAAGTGTAGTTCTTTGTACATCTTATGCTTTAGTAACAATGGCTAGTGTCCAGTAGAAATAAGGATATTTAAAATATACATGGGAATGTGAAAAACAAAACTGTGATGTTCATTCTTAAATTCATAAGTAGGCTATTATTAATCTATATACATTTGTATCAGTCAACATAGTATTTGCGTACTATATTATCTATTATCTATTAGTATTTGCATACTATATCTATTTTAGCAGTTAATTTTTTTTTCTAAAGAATTGAAAGAGTGATGGATAACAATACAACAGTAAAAATGGTTCCAATCAAGATTGTACATTCTGAGAGCCATTCAGAGAAGGCAAGTAGACAGAATCTTGTGACCACAATAGAGACTCCTACTTTACCAAGCAGCTTAGAGAAAGACCAGATAAAGACACTTAGCACTTCTGAACAGTCCTATTCACGTTTCTGTGCTTACACAAGACAAAGTGTGGAAATAGAGCCTGAGAACCAATCAAGCCTGTCTTCTTTGCAACCTACTGAAACACTTGGGAGGAACATAAAGGAGAATGACATGTCCACCCATGCAGTTAACTATGTGAGAGCCAAAGAAAAGACAATTGAAGACTGGAAATCAGAAGAATTAGCTAGAGAAATAGTAGGCAAGGATAAATCATTAGCAGACATCTTGGACCCAAATGTGAAAATAAAAACCACTATGGATCTAATGGAGGGAATCTTTCCCAAAGATGAACATCTCTTGGAAGAAGCTCAACATCGTAGAAAGTTTCTTTTAAAAGTTTCATCACCCAAAACTGAAGAGGAGAAGTGAGTAAATATTTTTTTTCCATCGCAAACTAATGCTTTTATCCTTTTTTTTTTTATCTTATATGTACACACACTCTGTTTGTTTTCAGTTTTATTCTATTAAAATATAAGTTATGTAATCAATAAAAACACAACTACTGTAACTTTCCCTCAGGTACATACCCAATTCTGGTTGGGATTAAGATTCTAACACAGCTGGGTAAATGCCAACTTGGAGAAGACTGAAAGATCCACATTCTGTTTTCAGGAGGCAAATGCTTGTGTTAAACTTACAAACTAGGGATGAATGCCCATTTCTCTCAGTTGTTTATCAAAAGTACTTAGCAATTGTAGAAATTTTATTTCACTATTATATATGTTTGTTGTTGACAGATTCATTGTGCCTTGCTGGGTAAAAGAGTTGTTTCCATTTCTTCATCTACTTCCTAGTGTTTTATTATAAATGTTATCTTTCATAGCAAGTAAAGGGGCTTTGGAGAGAAAAGGGAATTCTACAGTCATTTTGTAATTAAAACTCATCAGCAACATTGATTTCTGAGCAATCTGAGAGAGGCAGTAGGTTTTCTGAGATCAAACTAAGAGTGGGTAGGTTAGATTAGCACCAATACAGTTTGTTGATAAGTGTTAGATATGGGAAATGCTGATTCAGATCACTGAGTGACTTTGGGGCAGGTACTATCTCAGCCCAACTTACCTTTCAGACCTGTTGTGGGGTAGAATGAGAGAAAACTTCCATGTATGCTGAGTTGAGTTATCAGAGAAAAGGCTGGATATAATTGCAATAAATAAATTCAAAAATAATTTGAATAACAAAATAAAAAAGTATAATAGTAAATATTCTGGTAAATTTTAGTCTGATTCACCATAAGTACAGATCACTTAGCCCTAGAACAACATTATTTTGTCATACAATAACTGCTTATCAGTAAAACCAATAACTCAGAAAATATATAAAAGATTGTAAAATTGATTTTTAAAATAAACTTTATGTATTATTGGGATTTGCCCAAATAATATTTTCAGTTTGGATATTTCTGTAGATTTTAGTAGGTGGAGGAGAATCATAAGAAATTGCAGACATCTAACTGAAAATTAATGGGGGATGGGAAATAATTTTCTGTTTCAATATTATTTATACACACACATGCATGCACTCGTGGAAAAAAGTAAACCTGAACTCTTATTTCCAAGTAAGTGATTGTTTAGTTTGTGTTGCTTCGTGCCAAAAAGAGAGAGAGAGCTATTTATATCTTAGGTATTCAAATTTTATTCCTCTTAATAGTGTGTCTATTAAGTATAGCCAGTTGAGGGATGGAACCAATCACCTTGATTACTTTTTTGGCAGTTGTATATTGAATTTTGTGAAATCTTTTCTCAGACTGATTCTTTGTATGCTGTCTATTATTCCTCTCAGTGGCATCTACCAGGGGAGTTAAAACAGGCAAGATACTGGTCACAGGATTACAGTCCATGGCTTGTCCCTTTATATGTGTGTGCATTGATCTCTAAAAGGGGCAGGGCTTGGGGTTGCGATACCACAACCACCATCTTGCCTGTTTTGACCCCCTGTAGACACCATTGGTTTCTCTACTATTTATTTGGGAAAAAAGTAAAACCGCTTTAATTGAATATGTTCCAAAATATTTGATTTAACTTATCTTATTTTCTATCAATGAACTGACTTTAGTCCTAACTTCTCTAGTGTTAAGAGAAGGGTATTTTTAGTAATAGGTTCTTTTCAGCATTAGAACTGTGGATTATGAAACTCAAGGACCTGTGTATTTCACTATACATTTCACTAAATGTGTGCTTCTGGGATTAGATAGTCAAGGCTAATGAAAGCCACAGACAGATTTAAATATTACCTTTCTTCCATTGCCCGTATAATCAAGGACAGGACATAGAAATCTAAATATGGTCAGAGAACATCAATTAAAAGTAAAATAGAAATCAACATTTTAGGCTGTAATTTTGAGAGATTTCCTTTAATTTCCTGTCTCTCTAGCTAGGTTCTTAGAGTGATAAAATATGGTTATTTTATGCATTGTCTCTGTGGGGATCTTTCTCTTAACCCTACAATCTACATACTGCAAATAGTATTTCAAAATAATAATTACCTTGCTTTCAGTGTATAACATGTCAAAAAGTTAATTGAAAACTAGTATTTTTTTTAATCTTTGCTTAGGAAAGAGGAGCTGTCTCTGTCTTTGGCCATCCCCTTAACAAGTAATTCCACTTACTATAGCACCTCTGCACCCAAGGCAGAACTTCTGATCAAGATGAAGGATATGCAGCAGCAGCAGCAGCAGCAGCAAAGTGAGGAGGATTCTGAGAATGAGTTAGACCACAATTTGTCTGAGAAGAAGGTAAGCTTGTCACAATTGTTTTCAGTATTACTTATTGTTGGAAGCCATGGTGCTTAAACTGTCTAGTGATTCTGTCTCATAGCCTGTTCAGCTGAAAATAAAACTTGATCAGACCAGAAGTGTTGAGGAAGCATCAGTACCTAATATCCAGTATTCACAAGATTAAAGAGAGACGCTCCTATTGAACTAAACAAGGAAGTAAAGTGACAGCAGTAATGCCACTTCAGAATACAGAATAATTTACTAGGCATAAAGATGAGAAGAGATTCTTACATAAAGTTAAAAAAATGAGTGTGCATTGCTGAATTACAACTAACTTTTAGAGTTAAATCCTGTACACGCATAACTGAGAGAAAATACCATTCAGTTCAACAGCATTTACTTCTCAGTGGACCTGTTCAGAATATCAGTTATTTATGAGGTGCTTTCATCCATCTGAATCAGCACAGTTATTTAGATCAAACTCTGATGTCTTTTTTAAGGACCATTCTTAAGTCCAACTGGTTGCTGGACACAAGAAAAAGAACCTTCTGGGTGAATTAACTCTCAGCCCATCATTTCAGAACTTCTTCCAAAAGGAAATTCACATAGCCGGTTTTAAGAGCCATATTAATCATTTCAATTTTTACTTAATTAATTTGAAGCTAATGAAAATTTCTAAATGGAAATTCTTTAAATTATTGCTGATTCTTTTATCTGTTGCTGGCTCCAGACAGCATAGTTTAATTACAGATATTTACTCTGGGTTATTTATTTTCTCATTATGTTAATATATAGCCCAGTTTAAAAGAGGTACTATATACGGTCTTAAAGGTAGTATAAATACTTGTAACAAAATAAGAAAATTATAAGCCCAAAGTAAAGAAGTGAGAATTTCAGGATATCTGAAGGATGACTTAGCAAGATCAGCACTCTGAGATTTGGCTTTGTAAGGATTTTGATAAATCTAGATCCATTTTCATTAACATTTGATTACTGTAATTAATTAAGCAACACATAAATTGAAGTGGCAAAAGCAAGGGAAATTAGGACTTTCACTGTATATAATCAAGATAAAGTCATTTACAATATATACCCTTAGTGGTATGAGCAAGGTATACTATAATATTTCTGCCTGACAGTAATATTAAATGCAGTTGTACAGAATATATGCAACTGAGAGTTAGTCTTGGGCTGTAAAAGTTCTCTGAACTTGGTTTTTTATTTGCAGACATTTCTATATCCACCTAGGTAATGACTGCTCTTTATATAGCTACTTATAGTTCTTTTCACATGTACAGAAATCAGGCAAATATTTGAGTAAGAACAGGAGTTATCTTAAAAATGATTTTTGTAAAGTAAATCTTCCTCAGATTAAAAAAAAAATTAACAACCAGAATTATGATTCTTCTCAAGTTTGATCTGTTAATATATCCTATCCTATCCTTTAATAAAGGGGAACAACAATTTTGCACAATTTCAACAATAAATTATCTGAGGTGCTCTATAAACAGAAGTGCAGTTGTGTGGGAATTACTTTTCATTAGACAGTGTCTCGTGGCTGAGATTTAAATCTCCCCACCCATGCGATTGCATAATTCAAATGGAACACGTAGCCAGGTGGAATCTTATGGAAAAGGAATTCCCTGTTCTGGGTGGCTGCGCCTGTATTAGTCAAGCACAGAACAATAAGTCATCAGCTATTTAAAACCTTGACGTCAACTCTGAAACTAAAAATACTGGTTCAAGTAGTTTTATCCAGTCAAATAAGCCAGTTGCCTTTTACTATTCATGATATAGCTTTGTCCAGGAATAATTAATACATGAATCAAAGTCTTTAACTGAAAAAAATGTATGTACTATCTGGACCTCAGCCACACTGAAGATTCTTTTATTTTTTCAATTTCTGTGTGCACATGAACTAAAGAGAATTGTGAAATTCCCTCCTCACAGGCCATTCAATTAACTACCCTTGATTACTTTTAGGCATGCAGTAATAACATACTTGTTCTGTTACTTTTAAAGACTTTTATTTTGAGTTAGACATCTCAGTTCTCTGTTTCAACTCTGTTATAATTTACATTGATTTGGGGGCACTTTCTTTTGTTTTTGTTTTGTGGACCATTGTTATATCAAACTATGGTATAGAAAACTTTCTGCAAATACAATGAGATCAATTTTAAGAGAGTTATTCAGTAAAAATATTTATTTCTGTTATCTTATTTAGTTGATAGTTATGATTTATTCCTTGCCTTTTTTTAATCTCAGATCAGAAGTTTCACACAGCACACACTTTTACAACCATTCTGGTAAGAGAATATTAACAGCTGCTCTAACCCATTTGAAACAAGCATGTTTGTGCTTGCAATGATTTTTCTGAATAACAAAACTATATAGACAACTTTGGCAAGATTCTGTTATCTTGTGGTTGCATCATCTAGCCATTTAGAGTCATGATATGAGCAGCCAAATAAATCAAATAAATAAACTATATCTCATAAATTGAGCTTGCCCCTCTCTTCTTTTTTCAGCAACAGCTTATAGATAGCATTAGTCGAAAACTAAAAGTGCTAAAAGAAGCTCGAGAATCACTCTTGGAAGACATTCAAGCCAATAATCTGCTTGGAGATGAAGTAGAGGTAGTTGTAAAGGAGGTCTGCAAACCCAATGAATTTGACAAGTTTCGAATGTTTATTGGAGATCTAGACAAAGTGGTTAACCTCCTGCTATCACTCTCTGGTCGGCTAGCCAGGGTAGAAAATGCATTAAACAACTTGGATGAAAATGCTTCTCCTGAAGAAAGGGTAAGGCACTTGTATTATTGTTGTACAAGAAAGAACTGTCTAATTGTACCATGTTATCTTGTTTTTGCCAGCCCAAGTATATACGTAGACTCCTGTCTTATTGAGAGTAGCCTTCTTGGTTCAAAATAAGAAATCAATTTACTCAAAAGCTGTTAGGCTAGAGAGATGTTACTTCAGCAGTGGTTTTGTTCTACCTGACCTATGCAAAATTGTTGATCCATCCCACTATAGAGAATATTTTTCATCCTCATTTATCAGGCAAGGAATGCTTTATGTGGACACCTCAGACTCTGGGCCTCCGTCTTAACAAGCTGCAATTTTGAAGTGAAGTTGGAGGGCCTAGAGCAGTCAGATATACTGTGATCTCCTTAAGTGGCCCATCCCCAAGTGATGTTCTCAAGAGAAATCTGCATTCTCCAACTTCTTTTGAGCCAAACCCACACTAGAGCCAGGAATAGAATCCTCACTTAGCCTCTGAGGTTGTACCCATTTCTAGGGTGGTCACCCTAAGATGGTAATGGGGCTGAACAAGTCATCACAAGATGCCCCTGAAGACATAATTTAATTAAAGCTTGTAGAACAGTACTCTAAGAATAAAAAAGCTCACATAGCAGAGAGTAAATCAAATTTTCATCGACATACTAAATTTGAGACATGGGAGCGCTGCCATTGATTATACAGTATATGTTTTAAAATGTTCCACCAAATCATGAAATTCAGAAAGCTGCTTTATAATTTTACTACTTGCCTAAGAAGCATCTAGGTCTTCCTAACATTTTTCCTTTAAAACAATGATAGGAGAATGTGCATTATGGAAATGGAATCTAAAGTTAAATGCATTGATCACTGCATTTTTCCTGTTTTGTTCCCTTAGCGGATTCTGGTAGAAAAACAGAAGTTACTCACACAACAACATGAAGATGCAAAGGAGCTGAAAGAAAACCTGGATCGAAGGGAACGCATTGTCTTTGATATTCTGGCCAACTATCTAAGTGATGAAAGCCTTGCAGATTATGAGCACTTTGTCAAAATGAAGTCAGCCCTCATAATAGAACAGCGAGAACTGGAGGACAAAATCAAACTTGGGGAAGAGCAACTCAAGTGTCTGACTGATAGTCTCCAGCCTGAAAGACCCAAATGATGATTCCTTCAAGTTTGACTTGGACGTCATATATATATATTTATGTATATCCTCTGATGAATATTAGAAGCAGTTAAACAAAACAAGTCTTAATGGCAATAATCATGGGGCTTTGTTTTATTTAGTTATTTTGCAAACCTTGAAACCTTACAGGTTTTTTTTAAAGATATAAAAGAGAACAATATACACATATGAACTCTGTTCCCAGATTCCCCAAAAGGGAACAGTGAGGACTGTTAATTTTAGAGACTTTGGGAAAAAATAGTTATATTAAACAGACAAAATAACTTCTCCAGCAGTATATTTAGACTGGTGAGATATATTGACAATATTGTGCATTTAGATACTTTTTAAAAAAAGAAATAGTGCATAAAATTTGCCTTTTCAAACATTATTTTAAAACAGTTTGCCCAAGTAAGACTTTTAATTATATCCAATTAAACTACTTCAAAACGCACCAGGAAATTGTATGTTTCTGTGGCTTTGTGATTTTTAATGGTTTATTCTTTTATCACTTCAGTATTGATGGCTGGAGTGGGGATAAGAAAGAACAGTCCAGAGGCAAAAGTTTAATTCAAAGCAATTTTCTTACATGAATGGAAAACTGAGGGATTGATTCTTATAAGTCTAAGTCTGTAATGCAAGGCAGAACTAGTATGACTTTTTATTAGGTACTACTTGCCAGGAATTTAGTGAGTCACATATTCATAGATTTTTCTGCATATTCATGTGTTTGTTTTCACCTCATGTCCTGGCCTTTGAACACCACTGCTTGTCCTGTGACTGCCCTGTAAGAAGCACAATTCCTTGTTTTACTTCAACTCACAGTTGAACACCTTTATGTATACGTATTGCCATGTTTATATTAACAAATATGTAACAGTTTGAGCTTACTTTCCAATCCAATCACAAGCAGGGAGATATTAACACTGTGATCTTAAAAAATATACTATATTTAAAAAGCCCCATTAAAACTTTTTACATGATAAGGTGTAACTCTTGGTATACTAACCAACATATAAATAATGTTCCCTAATATTAATATATGTTTGTAATAAATAAGAGAAATCTTATGTCTTCTGCATAGGGTATTTTTAAGATTTACTAAGAAATAATTTACTTAATAACTAAATCCTTGAGCCATTCTGCATAGTACCATCTTTTAGAAGTTAAATTAATTTTACCATTACAAAAGAGGGTAACTTTCTTGTGATTCATTCCGTAAGAGTAGACATAGTTTCAGCTGTTCTGATTATTCTAGCAATAAAATTGTTAGCTATAGAAGGACTAGCCATAATCTATTCCACATAATCATGTTTTTCATAAGAAGATATCAGGCAATCCTATGCATGTCTACTCAGAAGCAAACATCCTAGGATTCATGCTTCAACAAACACACGTATAGGATTGTAACCATTTATTCTTGCTTGGTCTCTTCCCATAAATATCAATGCTAATTCATACATCTCTTGCCATTTCCTTCAATGGCCATGTTGGTATAATTATTTTAACAATTTTCTCTATGATTTACATCTGTCATTATCATGAGATGCATTCTCCAAACCATATTAGACAGATGTTCCATTTTGTCTCTGATTTAATCCTTACATATGCACAATATAAAGCAACCATTTTTATTCCAATCAAATGTAAACTTTTTTCTTTAACTCTTTAAGGAAATAAAAGTTTGTGTGGTGGTTCAAATTGTATATGTGCACTCGGAATATAACTTCAGTATGTACCCAGTAATTTGCATTAAATCATATAAGTCATATGGACTTAGCAGTACAGAAATTGATGTATAATTATATTTTATTTTGCATAATAATATATTTAATCATCACTTTTGGTTAAGTTTGCCACTTTTTTTTATGTTTTCTTTTTTTGGCAGGCTCTTTGGAAAGGGCCAGTAAAGGGATTCCCTCTTCTGTGTATATATTTTATAATAATCTCTATTGTTTGCTGTATGTGAGAGAGAATCTGGTGCTAATGCCTTGCCTTTGGCATCATATGTGAAGGATTATTTCTTCACCTTATAGGTCATTGCAATATTTAGACTTTTTGTACAGTAAAAATATATTTTGATTTTTTTTTCCTATTGTCCATTTCCCATATGTTACTCTGATTCAAACAACATATTTCAATTTTTAAATTGTTGCTTAATTATTTACCTACTGACAAGGTCATATCGCTTTATCAAGGAAAATAAAATAAATATTGTGCTTGAGTACTGAGTGATGTGTTAATTTGATACATTATGTATATTAATACCATTGCATAATCTGAATGTTTTTCCATTGTGAAGAATGCTAATTCCACTTGGATGTTGATTAATTAGCATCAAATCATAAAACTTTAACATTAGTTCCATTTACATTTAAAATCTTTACCTAAGCTTCCACAGTAGAACAAGAGAGAGATACAAAGACACTTGGAAAGTTCTTGTATGTGTAAGAACAAGAGTATTAGAGAAGTATTATTTACTTTTGTTGTCTAATATGAGATGACAGTTGGATTCTTTGAGAAAATATAGCCAGTTAAAGCATTCCTGTCCAAAGTTCTGCCTCCTATCCCTTCTTTCCTTTCCCTTTTTGGAGGAATGTTCCAAAAGTGAATTTTTGTATTCACTGAATACATTAAGACCTTATTTGATTTATTTTATTTTATTCCTTTTATTTAAAAGGTATTCTACATATATGGCTTTGTTTAAATCATGTAATGATACATATATTAATATATAAGAATATTTAACAAAGTATTCTGGCTTGATCCATATTTGTGAGTTATGAAAAGGAACAGGCAGATATTATTTCATTATATATCTAGGATATCCAGTAAATATGTGAAATTGAGTCTTTCTAACCATTTCTGAAAGCTGCTGTTGACTAAGAAGGGCTATTATTTTGGAAAGTTTTTATAATTAAAAAAATCCAAGGAAAACAAATAGCACAGAGGTTTATGTATTGCTTATCTATTGATAATTATCTATTTACAAGTTCTCAAATTTCAGGATCATTTAGTATATAGTTGCTGTGTAGGTTTGCTTAGCTTTGGCACTTAAAGCTAGAGATGAGTGCTGGTCTTCATAAACAGCAGTGTGCCATTGTGGTAAAGTGGTTGTATGTTGGACTACCAGGGTGACCAAGGTTGAAGTCCATCCTTAGTCATGGAATCTCAGTGACTGACTTTGGACTAGTCACTCACTTTCAGCCCAACCTACCTCACATGATTTTGTGGGAATAAAACAAAGGGAGATCCTGGTATAGGCTTTTATGGCTGGCATCTGTTTGGCAGTGTTGGCTTCAGGGTTTAGCAACCATGGTCTAGACAACAGATTTCCTGACATTTGCTGGCAACTGTGGCTGGCAACTGTAGCTGTCCACCTTGCCTCTGAAAATGCCAGCCACAGTTGCCAGCAAAATGTCAGGAAATCTGTTGTCTAGACCATGGTCACTGAACCCTGAAGCCCAACACTGCTCAATGAGAGATCCCTTTCAGCACCCAGAGAATAGGAGGAATATAAATCTAACACGTTAAAAAATGTACAATTTTCCTTTTCTTTCTCTCTCTCTCTGAAAAGTAAATCACTGGCAGATTGCCTTTTCTCAAATGAATATTTTGTTCTTTTCTTCCTTTGACATATTGTGCCCCAAAATAGACCAGAGTTGGTTGGAGTCAGGCAGTCTACAAATTTAATTAATTAATTAAAATGTGATAAATTAGCCTTTTCAATTGTAAAAGTATATGCCATGTCTAAAACAGAGGACATTGAATCTCTTGCAAATATTAGATCCTTAAAATGATTGGCTAAGAATGAGAAGGTATTTCAAATAGAAAAATACATAATTATGTGTATGACACAGTATCAAAGAACAGCTTTTACTAGAGCAATATTTGAGCTATTAGATTCTATGATGAAATATGGGAGATTGTATCAAGCCCCCTACTATGAGATAAAGTGCATATATTGAGCTTTAGATATTGAAGATATTGTGCAAGTTATGTTTGACTGCCAACTGTATGCTTCAGTAAGAGGAAAGTAGTTAGAGTCACTATTTGACAGAACAACTTTTTGGGATACTGACATTAGATATCTTATTTCCTCCGGGGTGAAAGGTTGTTTGTTACTAGAAGGATCCCAAGTTCATAGTCAAGGCCATTCAACTAAGAATTCATTTTATAAAACAGATTGGGATAATATGCAAAAGGATAATGAATTTATTTGTACTCCATTTTGTATATTTGCATTTATTTTACAATTTCGTATATAGGTGTTGCCCTGCATTTTGATATGGTCAGTTGATTAATCAATAAAAGTAAATATATCATGTCTATGTACTTTCCATAATTAATATAAATTACTTATAGTCTAAAATTGAAAAATGAAAATCTTTCAAACTCTAGAACAAATAAATCAGTCTTCAGGTTATAGGTTACATTTCAGGTTTTGAAGTTTATAAGATTATAGGAAATGCTTACACAATTCACATATAATAGTTTTTCCACAAATATTAATTTGCCAAGATAACATTCTTATAAGTTGAATAATTTTGTGAATTAATAATTATTTATATTTAATATATAAATAATATATAATGTCATTAATTAGTTTGTTAAATCTACCTTGGAACATTCTGATTAAAAGGATACAATGGTTACTAAAGATGAGGAAATGGATGAAGAAATTTCAAGATATGCCAGATCTGGCAGAAACATGGGTAGTAAGTGGTCCATTGCAAAGAATGAATATATGTCAAAAGAAATGAAAATGGCTGTGTAAAATAGTGTGCTCCTGCCCACTATGTTATAAGGAAGTAATGAAAGTAAGTCAGACGTAGCTGGAGCAGGTTACTTAAAAAGTGCCCACCCTCAAGTCCTGTTATATTGCGGGAGGGGGGATATTCATAGGATCAGCAAGGAATATACTTCTCAGTAGGATCAGCCAAGGCATGAAGGCCAACTCAAATGCCCAGCTAAAGGTAGCAGACACCTATATCAGACATCAGAGATATAGGAAGATGCTGGAGGTGAGTGATCACTTTAGGAACAATAACAAAGGCCTCATTTTATACTGCAAGGAGAAGGCAATGGTAAACCACTACTGTATTTTACTAAGAAAACCAGCTGGATAGATAGTACAAAGTGATTGACTATATAGTGCAAATGATGGATTGGATGCCTCTTAACATGCCACTGAGAAAGAACTGCGATGTCTTAGAGTACTAATCATGTTTATGATGCAATTAGATTAAAGCCTTTGGGATGTCTAGTTTCTAAGGTTGCCATGCAAGAAAAGCAAATCTAAAGCTACCAAGACAGAATTACAGTGGGAACATGGTACATGAGAAGCATGAGCATGGGAAAACACCACACACTGAACTTCTGTTAGAGGCTTGAATGCAATTCTTTTTTGTAAAGTAGTTTGACTGATGTCTTGAAAAAACAAAATCTTGTCTCCTCCCCAGTTTATTTCCTTCATTTTGCAGGCGTCCTGAACAAATTTACTTCTGATATGTTCATTAAGAAACTTAATTATAATATCCCTTGATTTTTTTCAACTTTGCAAGCCTGGAACTTTGAACTCCTTGTATACTTACTGTGTCCTTTTCAGACAAATGTAGATGGTGGTGATGTTTATATCCCACCTTTATTTCATAGAACTCAAGTCAGGGTACGTAATATTCCTGCCTCCTAGTTTCCCCACAGCAACCTTGTGAGATGGGTTGGGCTGAGAGTGAGTAAATGGCCCAAGGTTACCCAGCTAGCTCTCATGACTAAGGAAAGACAAGAATTCCCAGTTGCCTGATTTCTAGTCCAGCACCTTAGCCATTATATCAAACTGACTCTAGATCTGGGAAGAGATCATTAAGAGGTCATTTTGTTACAATATTATCTACCATGTTGTTTTCGACTTTTTACCATGCCTCTAATACGGAGGTTGTTTCATCTGATATGTTCTTTAGCACCTGCCAGAGAGATTTTAACATCCATAATGTCTTTCTCCACCTTTATCTTTTATCATCATCATCATCATCATCATCATCTCCTATAGGCATTCTTTCTACTTAAATTATAGGATTGAACGATGTCTGATATTTTATTTGATAAGTCTTTAAATGCTTTATTAATGCTTTCAGACATACCTGGTAAACCCTATTTTACTGAAGTAATTGTTACCTGGAATTTTAGGCGTCATTATTAGTATTTTAAAAAGGTGACATTAACCATTTTTAACATGGCAGTCTAACTTTTCTTTTATAACTTTAGGAAAGCATGTTTTATTTCTGGGCCAAGGCCATTTCTTTTGGTATATTTAAGAACTTGCCTTTTCAGCAACTAAACAATAGAGAGCAATACACTTGCAAATTTTACAGATACAAACCCAGCTGGGAAAGGGAGTGACATAACCCATACATTTACTACTTGGGAATGTTATCTGGAATCAGTGTTTTCTATTGTTCAATTCTCATGTGTAATCAATGTCTTTTGTTGTTTGATTACTTTCTGATGTATCACATATACTGAATGTATGTATCATTTGTTTCTGTGTCCTATAAAAAGACTTCACCCCACCCCCCAATAAATGCTTTTTGCTTTGCCTGAATTATTGGGGGGGTTGTATTTTCAGGTAGGCTAAGAAGCCATCTTCGCAAAGGTAAAATTGTTTTCTCTCCCAAATTCAGGGAATAGGTCTTCAGCTCCACTCCACTTGGGGTGCCTGAGTTTTAAAGGCAACAAAAGGAGTTATCCTATTCCATCTTCAGGTCTTGTTTCAGTTCTTTAAGTTTGATAGTGTTAGAATCCTCTCTGGAGTAGTAACATAACTTAGAGGCCAAAATGTGCACCTCAGCCCCACCTTCTCTTCTCTACTATTGGTTCTGTTTTCAGCTCTTTTGAAACAGGACATTTTGATCCCTTTTGTTTGTTGTAAAGCACCTCTTCTGAACATTTTGCACTTCTAAATTGCTTTAGAAGGGCATTCAGTGGAGATAAACAGCTTAAAATGGCAGGCTGAGGGGCAAGCAAGACATTCAGCACACCATCTTCAATTGAGACTACATTACATCCCAGGACTGAACGAGCATTGACACTTTGGCAACTTGGAAGTTTGCTTTTATTGGACTCTTCTATTTTATTTGTATATGAATGTGTGTGTTAATTTGAAAGAACAATGGAAACTCTACACTGAAATTTGTCATTGGAATTCTGTTGTTTGGTAGTTGAGAAGTGACAGTTGGAATGTCCAATGACAGTTAAAAACAGAAGCAATTGTCATGAGACAAATTGTCATGAGACATTAGACAAGGAGAAATTGCTGCAACTATCAGCCTGTGGCCACCAACTGAGGAATTTTTGTTTTTTACTTCAAATATAATTCTACTGCTATTGTGGAAGCTACCTGCTACATCAATACTGGCTCACTCAAGGCCCACTGCATATATAACAGGGTATTCAATTTTCTCTTTAGCATATAGTAAGAAATTGTGACTTGTTGATACTTGGAACCAGGTAGAAATCTAGTTTATTTTTCCTACAAGCCCTTCTGTTTGATTTACCAGTTTATAATCTAATATTTAACAACAGATAGTTTTTAAAAAGCAATTTTCTGCTTTCCCGTGATTTTAAATGATATTTCCTATCCAGAATGGAAGCCACGGACAAAGTTTTCAAAGAAAAACAGAGCTGTTAGGGAAAGAAAAACTTGCACGTGTAAGAGGGAGAATCTAATACTCTTCTACTGGTCACTAATACAGCCTTAGATCTGAAGGGAAAGGCAAACACCTTCTTGCTTTGTCTCATTGGGGCCATAGCTTTTGCAGCTCTCAGTACTTGAGGGGTTTACAAAGTGCTTGAAGTTTAACTTGAAGGAGGGAGGATCAGTGGTTGGTTAGAAACCACCTAGAACTGGGACTGGAAATTCAGAGATCTCTGAGAGAAATGGCCTTGTTCTTTCAACTTTGGTAAATGACTCCAATTTGTTAGATGCCAACTCACAAGTGTAATAACCTGTTTTAAATTCCAGATTATCAGAAAGAGAAATAAGTCAATGATGTAGTTTTGTTCATGATATCCCAAGTACAAATGAAAATGGTTTGGCAGAATATAGAATAACAGTTATAAAATGGTTGTTAGGCAAGGCCTTGGGACTGAACATACATATTTGCAATGCTGGTCTTGAAAATGCTGTGATTGGAAAAGAAATGAGATGGACTGAAGTTCTAGTTTCTCATAAAAAAATTGAAATAGAAACAAATTTGGCCAAAGATCAGGTATGCTGCTCTCTCTCAACCTTGATTTGATGCTTGAATTCAAAATGGGAGATGTGAGCATGAATAGAGCTATAATATATCACAAAGCAGCTCCCAAGTTGAACCAAGTCTTAACACTTACAAGAAGAGAGGAAACATGGAAGGGTGGCTAAGACAAAGAAGACGACCAGAGGGAGATAATGACATAATAGGCCATTTAAAAGAAAGCATCAAAAAGTGAATCAGCATCAAACCTATTCAGAAGGTCTCTAGGAAGTTTCCAGAAGATTATTAAAAGTACATGTATGTATCCTTTTTTAAAGAGAAATTCCTGAAGGTCCATTCCTTGAAAGAACTCTTTGATGACTTAATGTTTCTGTGTATATAAAGGTTTATTTATATATACAGTTGTACAGGTTCTGTATAGCTTCATAGAATTAATATTCCAATAGGTATTTGTTCCTCATCTGGCTTCTTGTGAAACTTAAGAGACCATAAGTTTCCAGTTCTCTGAGTGTTTTCAGCTCCAGCTAAAATACAGATGGCTTACAAACAGGCTAAGTTTGTAAGCCATCTCCTTAATTTAGTAAGGAATGGAGAAATGAGGCCTTCCAAATGCATGACTACTGGTGACTTCTTCCAGCAGGGCCAAGTGTGAAGGATATTCAGAATTTTTATGCAACAACTTCTAGAAGGCCACTGGTTCCCCAGCATTAGAAAGCAAGTGAAATCATATTCAGATAAATTATTACAGGTTGTTTGTAATAGGATCTAGCTGAAAATGTGGCTGCTCTTTTAAAGGAACCTCCCTTTTAGATTTGCAGGAGCCAAAACTGAGGTTTGTGGTAACGTCAGTGGGTGACTACTACTATTAATATTTCTTAATGAACACTATTCTGCTTAGGCTTTGGTCCTTCTTTCCTGGAATAACAATTAAATGGTTCTTTATGTATTTATATTTAGTGGAAAATCACAATTTAACTTTTTAAATGGTTAAAGAGATGTTGCTAGGGTGTTCAGAAAGAGAGTAATCTACAGAGAAGGAAGCAGGCTGCTGGTGGAAGAGTATTTGGATCAGCCCCCAAAGCAGAGAGTAGTTTAGAGCAGTGTTTCTAGCTGGGAAATTCTGGCAGTTGAAGTCCACACAACTTAAAGTTGTTGAGGTTGAGAAGTCCTGGTGTAGAAGACTTATTTGTGACATCTATCATAGACATTCCATTTATCCAAGAAGAAATTCTTCCTACTATGCCGTACCCTTGTTTGTGGGTCATTAGGGATTGCAGACACGTGCATCCATATAAATAAAAGCTAAGCAATTCCATTTTATTTCCATTTCAGCAAATTTGCAACCACCTCCATGGCTCACGCACTAGGTAGATTGGAAGGGAGAAGTGATGAAGACCCTCTGGCTACAAAGTAAGTGGCCCAGATTTCTTGTTCCAGTTATGTGACTTTTTATTAGTATTCTAAATTGGATTTATGTTTAATACTTAAATAATATATACTGTTCAGTTTACAGTGTGTAGAAAGAATTATTAAACTATGTTAATGTGAGGGGCAGGATTTCTTTTGCTACTCATAACATATCTGACATTTGTATGCATCTCATAAGTTCTGTAACGGTTAACATAACACCCTGCTTTTTTCTTGACAGTTGGCTATTTGACTGGTATTTAATGCCAATATTTTGGTTTAAGCCTTTTAAAAAGTACTGCTTTTTGTAAGCAACTTAAATCTTTTTAGGGTATGCTATTTTTCAGATTTTGAATGGGAAAAAGCAGTATTTATATTGCTAAGAAATCAGATGGGAGGGAAATTTACTCCCAATGGAATCAGTGGTGGAAGTCCTTTACAAACCTAGGTTATTCGTGTATTAATGTGCAAGTGTATGTATAATAGTACAAATATATGCTGTGCTCTTTTGTTTGGATTTGATTTCAGGAATACTAACTTTATCTACACAACCAACAAACCACTTGATGCGAAAGTAGCAAATGAAAAAGAATCTATGATTACAAAATGGGCAGCTTGGATTTCTGGTCCCCAGTTATGTGGTTATTTGCTGAGTATTCTGGGATGGATTATGTGCGTTACTTCAACAGCAGCTGAACAGTGGAGAATATGGCATGTGGAAAATGTGATAGACAATCCTTCTGGCGTGGTATGGGTTGGAATCTGGAGAGTCTGTTACATGTATGGCACTAATTCAGAAAACATCTTTTTACGCTGTGAAGATTTCACTGAGGACTACAAGACCCTCCCCAAAGAAATTTTCTTGGCTCAGGATCTCATGTCCTTGGGCTG
Source organism: Liasis olivaceus (assembly GCA_030867105.1). Lineage (NCBI taxonomy): Eukaryota > Metazoa > Chordata > Lepidosauria > Squamata > Pythonidae > Liasis > Liasis olivaceus. Next base: position 42,866,985 of record CM061352.1, read on the forward strand.
CATTGTGGGAGCAGTGGCGATATGTTTCATGACCTTCGCTTTATGGAATGTTTTCAAAACAATCACACAAAAAACGTTTTTGCTTACCTTTTTTAGTCTTGGCGGCATTCTGAACTTAATGGCAGGTATCATGATCTTAATTCCAATTTCCTGGAACCTGTATTCTATCCTGAATAACGCAGGAATTGTGTTTCCTGAATTTTTCCGAGTACCTACTTTTCCAAAGGAGCAGCAGGTTGGAGCTGCTATTTATGTTGGGTATGTTGCTGCGGTTTTATTCCTGCTGAGTGGTTTTCTTATTCTTTGTAATAAATATGCTTTGAAACTTAATCAAGAAAAAAATCCAGAATTAGTAAATCTACCAATGATTGATGAACTTTGTACAGCCTGTCAGTCTTCTGTGGTAATTGACATACAGAATAAAATGCCATCTGAAACCAGTCTTGATGACTTATTTTCAAATAGTACAGATATAAATAAACATTCTTCAAAAGCAGTTAAACCTCAGCTGAGTGAGAACATTAGTAATCATCCTATTATATTAGTTACTCCATGCAAATAAACACAGACTGCTAATTTTGCTCCATAACAAGTATCAGTTGGCACCTATTTTGATAGTACCCTGTAAACTTTGCTACAAATCTAATTGTCAGTTATACATTCCAGCTGAAATGAATGAAAACCTGCATTAGGCGTTTCTGAGAGAGATTCGTATTGCAAGAGTAATGCATATGGATTTGCTTTTAAGGTTTAGCTCCAGCAACAAATGTATGAATAGTGTCAATATATCCTAGGTGAATAGCTAAAAAGGAGTCAACAGGAGACCCATTGGAGTCACATAGGTAAAACTGGCTAAAATCATAACATTTCAAAATTTATCTTAAGAGAAATTCCCTGGCTAACTAACTGAAAGGTCCCCAAATATGCAAGCTTTTGAGATTTCAAAATCTCCTTATTTCACTTGATATTACAAAATACCAGACTGGTGAGGGAAGGAGGGAAAAGGGGCTGAACAAAATACTGGAATAATGCACAGTCAGTTTAGTTGGAAGAAAACCTACATTTAAATTACAGTTGAACTGATGCTGAGAAAAGGAAGCATGGGAATGTTGGCCGAACAGAAGAGATTCCAAATGAGAAAAAAAATTGCATTGAATAATATTGTATAGCATTGCATTGTTTAAACTGATTCTCTATTAAATTTTATATTTTTATACTGATATATATTGCATTGTAGAATATTGTTTTTTATATTATTGACAATTGCTACTGATTTAGGGCATTCCTTATTTTATTATTGTTTATTTTATTTACTGTATTGTGTTATGGTTTCACTTTTCATTGCACAATCACAAAATAATTCATTTCCTACTGTAACTTGTAATATAATAAATACTGAAGATGAGTTGAATGGTTGGATACTTTAGCATGAACTGGGTCTTTTTGTTTTCTCCTTCCCCCCCTCCCAAACCTTCTTGCCAGGTGAAAGATCTGAATATCTCAGAAGCTTGCATATTTCTCTGTTGTCTGAATTGTCCTAAACCAGCTATTACTCTACAGTGGATTTTAATTCTAGCTAATATGACTTAACTTTGCTCTTTTGAAAATAATACTAATAATTCTGCTTAAATAAATTGGATTCAAATTGAATTTGTAATGATGGGAAACAAATGTCAGGCATCAATTCCTTGTCCTGTTTTAGTGGGTATTGGAAATGTTTGTCAGGAACATCACTCTGTGGTATTTAAACAGGATGGATGATGACAAAAGTAAGAGTTTGCCAGTGTGTTCTGAAAATACTTTTTGAAAATACTTTTAGTATCGTTTAGGAGATTGTCAGTGTTTCACAGGGCATGAATGGAAAATATCTAATGTAAATAAATATGGTGATGTAAACATGGTTTGTGTTTATGCTTGTATTTATGCAGTTACCTTGCAGTCTTAAACTATTATTTTAGTGTATATACAGTAAGTTATGCTTATATATCACTTTTTTATTAAAAGTATTAAAAGTTTGAAATATAATTCAGGGTTTTGTATGTGCTTGTTTTTTAGAGAGAGTGTTAACAGGGTACTGATATTTATATAATAGAGACATCTAACGCCACGATCCTTTGGCATTAGTGTTCCATGAATCATAACATTTCTCAAGCTTTGTTTCTGAGTATGAGCCTTGATAGTGCAGGAAGAAATCCAAACATCAGATTTCCCTTATTGTCTTTCCACCGGTCTCTTCAACTGCCCCTTTCTGATGTTGGAAAGCTCCAAAAAGAAATGTGAGTGGGCTCACCAAAGAAAGAGAAGTTGGGATCCAAAAGATCAAATTTCTCCCAGGCCTCCAACTTATTCCTGATCAGGAATAAAAATTGGACTAACTATTGTGGCGGTCTAAGTACATTTTTTCCTGTCTCTCCAAAGAGAAAAAACCTTTTTTTAAAAAAAGGAGAAATGGCAAGAAGAGAGTGTCACTTTTCCTTTCCTTCGCCCTGATGTTCTGTCATACTCTAATCTTTGAAAAGACCAATATTTATAATTATGGCATTCATAGAATCACAGAATGATAGAGATGGAAGAGGGGTTATCAGGCCACTGACTCCAATTCACTGTTGGTGTTTGGAATCCAGTTCAAAGTATTATAACTAGTAGCTGTCCAGCTTGTTCTTCAGGATACAAATGAGCTAAGTATCTACCGTATTTTTCTGACAATAAGACGCCCCCATGTACAAGACGATCCCCATTTTTCCAACCCCAAATTAAGAAATCAATATTTTAAAGATAGTGCAGAACACATTTTTATTTAGTAATTAGTTAATTTACCTGATACAGTCGGTGGGAGGAGGTCCAAACCGTCTCTCTGCAGCTCTATTTCCATGCTCTTTTGCATAACTGATTACATTCAAGCACGAGTGAAACTGCCGATAGCTTGTCTCTGCAAACAGCCTTCTCTAATTGGTTTGTTCAGCATCAGCTGACGCCAGTTACATAAGGCTCGTGATTGGAGGAAGTCTGTTTGGGAGACAAGCTATTTCACTCGTGATTGGAGGCTAGCAATAGGAGGAAGCCTGCCTGCAGAAACAAAGTATGGGCAGTTTTGCAACCGCGTGATTTTCAGCTGACTTCCTTGAATAAGACGCCCTTCAATTTTTAGGGTAAGGATTTTAGAAAAAAGTATTGTCTTATAGTCGGAAAAATACGGTACCTTGAAAATTAGTTCCATTCTTGAATTGCTGTTATTGTTTGAATGTTTTCCTAACATCCAGCAAGAATCTGCTGTTTTATAACTTAGTACTGATGTAGGCTTTCATGGCTAGCATCTGTTGGGCAGTGTTGAGCTTCAGGGTTTAGACAGCAGATTTCCTGACATTTTGCCAGCAACTGTGGCTGGCATCTTCAGAGGCAAGGTGGTCTTAAGACTGTTACTCCATATCTTGTACTATGGTATGCTGGAAAACAGGTCACGATCTGTTTCTGTGTTACACCTCTTTAATAACTTCAAAAGTGGAATCATACCCTCGACAAGGCTACACATACTGAAGTCATCAATCTCTCCTGTTTAGACTTTCCAGTCCCCCAATCATCCTCTTTTCCCTTTCTTGAATCTGTTTTTGTTTCTTCACTTTTTTTGAGGAGTGGTGCTCAGAACTGGACACAATACTGAAGGTGAGGTCTGATTAACATAGAATATAAGGGAACTATTACTTTCAATAATTTGGAAAGTGTATTTATATTTAAACATGTATTTGTCTTTTTATCAAGCCATGTCACACTGATAATGCTGATTAATATTCAACTTCTCATCAACAATATTCTAAAATCCTGTTCACATTACTATTACTAATCCAGATATGCCCTGTTCTATATTTGTACATTTGATTTTTGTTTTGTAAATAAAGAATGTTGCATTTCTGTTACATTTAATCTTGTTATTGACATCCTATGTCACTAACCCATCAAGATCGTTTTGGATTTCATGTCTTCAGAGAAGGGGTTGGCAAACTATGGTCTGTGGACCAAACCCAGCCTGCCACCTGTTTTTGTATAGCCTGTGAGCTAAGAATTGATGGGCAGGCAGGTGACACATTACCAGGTGCGAGTGTCAGCCAAGCTCCTGGGTGAGCGCTGGGGTGTTCTGGGAGTGGCGGCCTATCAGCAGCCTCCTTGCTGGCAGATGGCAGTGCCCAATGGCTACCACACTCCTTGGCCTGCAGACTTGCAAGCCAGGTCTGCAGAAGCGGAAGGGGGACAGGATCTGGCCTTTACAGAAAAAGTCTGCTGACACCTGCTTTAGAGTATTAGCTATCCCATTCAGTTTTGTGTCCTCTGCGATTTCATAAACTTTCTTCAAGCTCTTCACCCAAGTCATTAATAAAAACATAGAATTATAGAGAATTCAAGATATAAGTTTATTTCACATCCACAACATACTGAGCAAGTTATCAGTTCCAAAAAGGAAGTAGGATTTGTCAAGTAAGATTTGTTCTTGACACATCAAAACTGACTTACGGTAATTATCCCACTGTTTTCAAGAAACTCTTTTATATATATATAATAATTTTATTAAACATTACAATTAAAAATATAAAAATGAATACAAACTAAAAGAATAAAAAGAAAAAATAGAAAGTGCAGAAAAGAAAAAATAAACATAGAAAAGAAAGAAAAAATTAGAATATAGTAAAGAAAAAGAATTATATAAAGAAATGACTTTCTCCTTTATCACAAGTACAAACAATTCTAGTAACTTATCACTCTTCTCTTAAAATACAGCCAATGATCTTTTCTTCCCATATCCCATGCCTTATCTATAAACAAATCCTGCATATACTAATTCAGAGGATTTTAAAGATTAATATACAATTGAAACCAGAGGCTTTTGGGCTTGATGGACAAATAGCTGAAAAAAAGTCCTGGAACTTTGTTTTTATATATGATAACTCCAGCAACAGTATTATATGCACAGAAGTATTACATGAAAAGATTTGGCATTAACCCAATGGAGGATAGTTGGTGAAGATGATGGAACTTGCAGAGTGGCTAAGTTGACTTTTTGATTACAGAAAAGACAGTATCTATGTTGGGGGACTGGAAGCCCCTTATACACTTTTTGCATGAAACAGAGAAAAATGAACTATGATTTATGGTTTTGATGATTAGAAAAAATAGATAATAGAAAAAAGAGAGGGTTTTTTCTGTAACCATAGGGTAAGAGGTAATTTTGTATTTATACTTATAACTGCTATAAAGAAAATCGGAAGCTACTTCTTTCTATTTCTTTTCATTCCTTCTTTTTGCACTTTTGGCTTTTTCTTTGTTTTCTTTTTTCTTTTCTTTCTTTTCTTTGCTTTATATTAGTTCATGTTAAATTTATAATTTTAATAAAAATTATATGAAAAAAAATAAACAAATCCTATTGTTTAGTCCTGATCAGCAAAAGTCCATTTAGCATTGCCAGAGATAACAACGTATTTATTTTAACCTTGTCCAAATAAACCAACTTTATATTCCTTCCTTTTACTTTTAATGAACTTGATCTTTAATCCCTTCAAATAATGTCCTAGAACTTGATTTCTTTTCATTTGTTCTTTGCTCCTTGTCACAAAATTCTTCAAAACTTCAACAAGGCTGCTGGTTTGAAACCTTGCAGAATTTTTTTAATTACTATTTTTCTTTCCCTGAGATAACTGCTTTTCCCTTGGCTTTTTTCAAAAATAAGTCCTTTGGTGCACCATTTCTTAATTTTTCCAATCACTTGAGGTAAAAGGGTGAAATTCAGAGGGGATGAAACCCTTTTACCTCAAATGACTAAGGACTCAAGTGACTGGAGAAATTTTGAGTACTTAGCCAAAAGCCACTGATAGCTTCTCACACTGTTACCCAATTGTTTTTCACCAGTTGTTGGGTTTGTAGGAAGTCTCAGAATAACCAATAGGATTACTTTACCAAAGTACAATAATAAAATAATGAGATAAAGACAAGCAATTACTTACTTTTAAACTATACAATTTTCCAGAATACACAAGGTTTTAACGTTGGAAATATCTGTAAAAAAGAAAATGCATTTTTCATTAGCATTCTCACAATGGAGTGGCCCAGGACTGAGGAAATTTCTACTTTCTAGTTTCAAATTTCCACTTAGGTATAAAGTTCACTGGATGATATTAGCCAAACACACTTCCCTCCTCCTTTTCTCTCCTTCTCTGCCTATAACAAGTTAGAGTGAGCAATGTGTACAAAATGTAGGAGCAAATTTTGAAATACAAGAATTAAACACAAATGCAGATGATCTCATGGTACAAATTCACTTACATCTATTAAATATTTAAAAACCCCTAATAGAGTGAGAGCCAGTATAATGTTTCAAGAAAGGAATAGTACAGAACAAATTGATGTATGCCAGGCATGATTCCACTATTCAAACGTTCAAGTTCAAGGAAGGGTTCTGAATTTCATTAAGTCCAGTTGGAGTTGAGAACAGGTCAGGGTGTTTTGACTTCAGAGCACTCTTTTTGGATTATTCTGTTAAAACACTGAAGTAGAAAATTGTGAAAGAGAAACTGTGGTTATCAATATCTGAAAAATATCTGCTGATATGATACTAAAAGGAAAAATACCAGTTTTTCATCAGTGGATTTCCTCACATTTGAGGTAGCATTACTTTCTTTTTTGAGTAGTCTGAAAAAGTGGATCCTTTAACTCAGCTGGTGGCAAGGCCTGATGGGCAAGCAGCAATTGGCTGCTTTGGAAACAAGACAGAAATTTGAAATCTCTTAATGGTGGTGGGCATTGAAGGAAGGCTGAGAGGGTGACTTGGATGCCTGCTGGCGAGGTAGGGCTGGCTGGGGGATGCCAATGGTCAACAGGTGAGCCCTCTGCCTACCTTGAAATCCCTTTGTTGCACCACCCCCTAGCAAAGTGGCAGGCAGTTCCATAGGTCAGCTGAGGAAGAAGAGGAGGAGTCTTCACCAGGGTTCTCCTAAGGGTCATGAGAGGATAGCAAATGGTGCAAGCCTATATTATATGTGGAAAGGAAAGGAGGGAGGAGGGAGGGAGGAAGGAAAAGGGAGGGAGGGAGGGAGGGAGTAAGAAGAAAGGAAGAAGGGAGGGAGGGAGAGGGAGGGAGGGAGGGAGGAAGGGGGAGGAAGGAAGGAAAGGAGGGAGGGAGGGAAGAAGGGAGGGAAGGTGGGAGGGAGGGAGGGAGGGAGGGAGGAAGGAAGGAAGGAAGGAAGGAAGGAAGGAAGGAAGGAAGGAAGGAAGGAAGGAAGGAAGATTTCTGACACTCCCTTCCAACTTCCCACAAGCAAAGTCAATGGGGAAGCTGGCAGCAAGTCGTAAGTCACTCCCACTCCCACTGCTTTTTTGCCCTTGGTCATTCTGTTTCTCTATTTAGGTAAGGAAATGTTTCTGAAACGATGACCCAGCAGGGTTGCCTAGTATGTATATATACTCAATTTAATGTTAAATTTAATTTCAAAGAGTATTCATAACAAAAAAACACCACCATATAATTTTAACTAACATAGAAGTATACCGCTAATATCTATTGGTTGAGCAGAATTTGGAATACTCAAGCAGGATGCCATTGTTGTCCCTTTTTCATAACTGAGTAATATGTAACATGAAAATTGGTGTTCTGATATTTTAAGTTGGCTTGACTGGCCTCCAGATACCCCTTTAAGAATGATAACAGTTTTCTAACTGGCTTAGAACTTTACAAAACAATTGCCATGTTACTGTGTTCAATTCGTTGGCACAGGAAGACATTTGAAATGTCTAGATGCATGCTTGTGTTGCTATCATTTGGTTGTGGAGATCATTCCATATAAGGGTATTAAGCATAGTCTACTTTTCCAAACATCAAGTAATTCAGAATAGTGTTATAAAATATTTATATTTGTAACACACTATTCACATATCTATATATGAAGCATACTGAAAGTTGTAGACTCCTAGAGGAAGCAGTGTCAGCTAGTTGGTGGGATCTAGCTGTGCTTGGTTGATCTCAAAAGACCTAGCAAGATCAGACCACATGTCAGCACCTTGCAATCCAACGCTGCTAATTCACTTGCTCGTTTCTGCCATCACAGTAGAAGGGGGGAGGGAGGAATGGAATGTGAACCATTAAGCGCAGATGGGCTGTTAACTGGCACCCAGGACTTCCAAGGCCGTACAACCTGGGAACCTGAGGATTTCATCAACATGCGCAGAAGAGATTCAAAGACAGAAGCGGGGGGGGGGGGGGGGCAAAGTGGGAGTGAAGTAAAATTGAGTTTTGGCACATGCGGGACTCAGTTCCAGCTATGCTTTACAGCTGTACACTACTTTCCAATAAATGAACTTTTCTTTGAACCTGCATTGGTTTCAATGGGAGTTGCTTTTGTTGGGAACTGAGTACCGCAGTTCTTACACCTCATTAGTATTGCAATGGACACCACCGTGAAATCCCAGGGATATAAACTGGGAAGTAAACAAAGAAAGAAAGAAAATCCTGACAACACAGGATCTGCTGCCAAAAAACATTCCACAGATGTAACCACGAGGTCATGATGATTTGAGAGTGATGCAAATGAGATTTGCACCATTAGAAACAGCAGCAAACAGCACAACATAAATTAGAGCCGTATGAGAATGCTGGATGAGAATATAGCAACGTGGAAATAGCTGTCTTCACTATATTCCCATTTCCACATGAAAAAGGTGAAATTGTGTAATGTACAGTACCTAAATTTGTAATGAACCTAAGGAAACATGTAACCTAAAAAACCCTTTCAAACATAACTTTTTAGGATCTACAATCCACTGAAATATCAAATGTTATCCATTGTATTTTGTGTTAGAGCAGTGCAATTCCCCTAGAAATTGGGATAAGAGCTATAAACTCTCATTCTACCCTGAATCCATTCTTTCACTCTGGTTGTGATATCCCATAGGGTTGTTTTGCAGATAACATAATGAGGAATGTAGGGCTATAGATATGGCCTGCATAAATATACAGTGGTACCTCAGGTCACAAACTTAATTCGTTCCGTGACTTTAAAGCTGCTCTCAAGTAAACATTTCTGGGTGAATAGGAAAGAAAGGGAATTTCTTAGGAATGCCCATAAATAAGAAACCACTAAATTAACACAGAAATTTGGGGCATGGCACATGGACTCTGTTGTATTAAGGCCCACTAAACGGAGGTTTCACTAGTTGTGGACTTCAGAAAGTTGCTAAGGCCTATTTAGGCATGTGAGAAAGTTTGGTAAACTATTTGCCCTGCCAACATTGCTGAATTGTGATGCTTCTGTAGTACGCTGAATATTCTGTATGCCTACTTGGTATTAGGAAAGCCTTCATGCATGTGGTAGTATGTGTGGTTACTGTCATCTAAATCCAGATCTCACATTATCAGGGAACATGTTCACGTGGAAGTTAAAATACACGTGATAAGCAGTAACACTTCTTCTCCAGATATTTGCGTTCCAACTTCAGGCTGTCTGAATGGGGCTATAAAGAAGGGTAAATTTAACTTATTAGCTCAGCTAGGTACCAGGTAAAAAGAAGTAGAATTTTGAGGCTTTTAATAGAAGTATTTTTACAACTCATCATAAATGAAAAAAATGTATTCCTTGAATTATTCCACATCTTTTGACACCATATAAACATTCCCCATCTTCAACCATCTACTGTCTTTTACATTTGCCATTAGTCCCTAGTCAAGAGAATGCAAAATTTAAAAACATTTGATTATAGAAAAAATGCTGTAGTATTTGCTACAAGAAAAGTCCTTATTTCTCCTGTACTAAAATGTTTTTAAAGGATATTATTATCATTATTGAAAATTACTAGAGCTTTAAAAATTATTAGCTTATTTGATGTGTGTTCGGGCCCTCTTGGAAATGGAAAGAGGTCTACAATACACTTGTTGAGGTTCTAGTTATAAGAAAACTAAAAAGTGGTGAGGAATGAAAATGAAACACATAAACACACACAAAAAAAGACATGATTTAAATACTTTTGAGTAAAACAATTAGCAAACTGCATTGGAAGTTGTATTTTAAGTGAGACTCAAGCCAAGTGTCTATTCTGACTTATCTCCTGATAGAAAATTTCTGTATGTATGTGATATCCTTTTCTGTTTCACATATTGATTCATCCTTACATTTAAATTCCTCATATTATAAGCAATAAAAAAGATATTGTCCTTCTTTAGTTTTAAAGGATTGGTTGAATAGAACTGTTATAGAACATTTTTAAAAATTATAGTAGAAAATAATATAGTCTAGTATAAAATCTATAGTATAAAAATAGAGACAAAAATGAGGCCTTTCGTGGAGATCTGCAAAAAGGAAGAGTTTGTAAAAAGTACACTGTATCTTAAAAATCTTGTGGTACGAATCCAGTAGTTAGTACAGCTAATGCTATGTTTCTGATTGTGAAAAAGCAAAAGTTTATCTTTATTTTAAATATTTATTTTACTTTAAATGTATTTTAAACATTTAAACTGAATCTTTGGGATATTTTGAAAAGAAACAAAAACAAGACTTTCCCAAGGAATCTGGCAACAAGAATGTTTGGGTCAACATTCTAAGAATCTGAAGTTGTAAAGTGACCAATAAAAAGCAACATACATAGTGATGCAGTCATAATAGCTTGAGAATGTTTTCTTTTAGTCTAAAATATGTCAGAAGACTCGTTTTGTACCAAATTTTGAACAACGTTCCTGATTTTGGGGAGAGCTGGGAGAACTACTGCTCTACTGAGGAGACCACTATCTCAAAATCATTATTTTGTTGAAAGCTTGACCAGGTTGCAATCACTATTTAATTTTTTTTTTACTATATGCATTTTTTTTTCATATTTTTATAACTCATAACTTAAGCTTACTTGCTTTGAAGAGAGTTGAACCACTGACCAGAGCACTGGAATACAAAACTCAGAACTTAGAAGAGGAGATTGTATAAGCTATTAATCAACAAGGCAGGTACATAGGAATGAAAGTTACAAAGGTGAGAATACAGTTGGTATCATTACTATAATTTGGGGACTTCATCACAATTTCACTTCTGACACCTATATAATGATGTGATTCAAGTTTGCCTCAAAAGGTCAGTGATGTAGTTTGATTATGGCCATCTATTTCTGGAGGTTGTTCTAGTCCACAGGTTCACAGGGAGAGAGGTGAAATCATTTACTATTCTATTTACTATATATATAGTATAAATAGTATATTCTATACTATTTACTATAATTACTATGGGAATCTGAAAACATCCATACACAAACTTCTATACCTGACCATATGAAAGCAATAGATTTTTTTAGTAATGTCAACCAGGTCTAGACTAGTTTACCAGTCTAGTTATACACCATTAACTGTAAGAATAGAACCAGTTAGCTCTCTGACTAGAAATGGCTTCCTGCCATCTGACCTACCTAGAAAATATCTTGAACAAAAAGGATTCCCCCCCCCCTTTTCCCCCCCAGCTCTAACTTCTTTCCATAAAACAACCAAATTCCTTTCACTATATAGCAGAAAGCATCATTTTCTGCTCCAGTGAGCAGAGACATTTTTAAAAAAAGCCAGAAGTACAATCCTGGAAGATATGCTGAATTCCTAAAAAGAGTTCCAGTGATAACCTCCCTCCCTCCACATGCAGAGACAAAGGAATGTTGACCACAGGAAAGAAACTGCATCATATTTTAACACTGCTCTGTTTTTGCAAATCTCATTCATTATGCCCTGTTTCACATAGACCACCTTTCATGGAGCTCAAGTTAAAAGTTTTACTTTTATGAAAGATATGTTTTCTGAAATGAATATCAGAATGTTAACAATCAATTCTCTCTCTCTCTCTCTCTCTCTCTCTTCATATATAAATACACACACACACACACACACAAAGCTACATATAAACACACCATATATAAAAAAATCCAATATAATAATCCAGACATTCCCATTTTAAAAAGTTGGCAATGTATGATTATTATCTCCAATAGCTATTTATCATACATCATAAATATTCTAGATAACATATATGTATTGTATGATCAACTATGCTAACATTCATTCAGAAAAAAAGAACAAAATATAATTTTTGCTCAAAATAATAACAAAAAAAAATATTTTGTTCCCTTTGTAGGTAAAGCATAAAGTTCATCTGACAAGGCCAAGTAAGATCTGAAACCCAAGGCCTGGCAAAACATATTGTCAATGCAGAGGAAAGACAAGTGGAATGTCACATGGTATGGTTTCCAGCAAATTATCCCACTTAATGGCTTTATCACAGCATTTTAAGTCCTTCGTTTTTCATAAAATTATGCTTAGGCACTTTGAATAGAGCACTCTGTGCTATAATATTTTGTTTCAAGTCCCACTTTCTTTCCATACTCCTATAGGGACCTCTAGCATTTAATAAATGCTAGGAAGCAGTTTTGCCATGATTTTTCATATATATGTGTGTGTGTACCTCTCTGTGTGTGTATGCACACTTATGTAGATATGTAGATATGTATGTATCATTTATTTAGTTGGCATTCTGAGTTGTGGTCTCATTGGTTATGTCTAAAAAACATGGACCAATAAAACCGTGTAAATAAAAGTAGAGTCGTACCAGGCATGTATGTTTTTTGTAAAAATGATCTTATAAAAGTGACTTGCCATCTCAGACTGTACCTATTATATAACATAATGACACAACCTACAGAAGTCTGTAATAATAATTTTTAAAAAGCTGTTTGGTATATGGGTTTGCTGCTACAGATCTTGGAAGAGTTCACAGAATAATTTACTTTTCTTAGTTCTTCATCTCTGAATTCTTTGAGGGATCCAAAATGAACTTGGTCATCAATAGAACTCTGGATATGACTTGAAATTCATAGAATTACTTGGGATCAAATAATGTTTTATTGACACTGTAAGCTTGCATGTAGGCTTCTAGCCATAATGGCAATTCTTTAAAAAGCCATTCCATGTCTATAAAAATAATTTGTGACATCCCAGAAATAAATTGTATTAATCATTCACTTGGACCTAAATATTACAAGATATGACTCTCAGTGAAAATGTCAGTCCTCATATAGTCTATATTTTATTTTAAAAAATGGATGTAGTTTCATGGTAGAGAATAAACTTTACAGCCAGATGATCCCATGTTCAACCTCTGGTATCTCAGGTAAAATTTGGAAGGACTTCTCTTGAAACCCTTGCAAACTATGCTACTCCACACAGACCTGCTGAATATATGAACCATTTCTCTGATTCAGTGTAGATAAACATCCTACACCCTAGCCATCTCTAGTAAAGCTTAGCAGGTCCTACTGTTGGAATGTCATGCATTTGAATTATGGACTTGAGTCCCTTAGCATTTGTAATGAGGAAACTCTTAATGAGCAAGACAGATTAAAACCAGGAAAACTGGGCAGGTCTCAGCCTACTAAAGAAGGCTTTATCATTTTTCCTGATGCCATGGAGTAAATAACCAGTCAGCTGGCTGGAGCTAGTCCAGAACCTGGAATTATTTCAGTGCCAAGGAAATAGTATAAATTATAAAGCATTGTTTGTAATTTATGCTAATTTACACACATATAACTGAAGATTCACCATTCTAACATCTTTTGAAAGAAATAAAGTTATAAAGTCAGGATATAATTGAGATGTAATAAATTTTACTGAAGGAAAAGTTAGCTATTAACAATAGAATTCCTCTTTATGAAGCACAATGTTTAATTCTGTTCTACCTAAGAGGGTTAATAATGTGACTCTGTTTAAGATGTTCATAAATTTGACATTTTTATCACCCAGTAATAGTTTCTGGGGGTTGAAAAAAGAAAGGTTAGAATGACTAATACAGTAATGTAACAATATTAATTAGAATGTTTTTTAAAAGACATTCAAAGCATTAAGAGCGATGTTCAGTTAGTGCTAATTCAAGCTACTGAATAGATCTATGATATTACTAGGAATAACTGTACATGATATTAGTACTGGTCCTGGTTATAAATGTGGTAAATGGGAGTAAAATATCAAAGAATTACAACAATTATTCATCAAATATTTTTCAGCACTCTTCGCTTTTGTGTAATGTTTCATGAACCATATCCACAAATGTCAACTGAGGCACAAATGACAATTGAGGCAGTGTATAGTCTGCAGCTAATTGGATTTTCAACTGGATGTACAGGCTGCTTCTTCTCGCTGATTACACTAAAGCACACAGACTGGAGGTTGTGGATTATTGAAAAAACAAGCCATTATAGGCCTGGCATCACTCGGGTGGGAATATGGAAAATCTGTTTTCCTCCTAATTTAAAAGAGCCTGATAACTACACTTTAGTCTGTTGTCATGATTTTGCCTTTTATGAAAAATTCTTCCCAGTAGAAATGAAGCTTGGTCAGATCTTGATGTTCACTGGCTCATTCCTTGCATTCTGGGGACTGCTTTTTGCATTCCTCCTTCCATGGAACACTTTTTATCGAAGACATATCCAGACTAGATGGCTGCCTTTTATTGGAGGCATCTTTTATGTGGTTTCCAGCATCTGTGTCTTTGTTCCCATTAGCTGGAATGTCTATTCTGTATTAAGAAACGAAAGCATTCCTTTCCCCTCTTCCTTTCATCTGCCCTCAAGGCCCATTACCCAAAGAAATGGAGGTGCTATTTATTTAGGAATTATGTCAGGTGTTCTGTTATTCATGAGTGGGTTTTGTGTAATATTTCAGGTAATCCTCATGAGAACAATTGGAATTAGAGCTATTAGAATTATACCTGTATAGAAGAGAATTACCTTCTAAATTACTATGCTTTAAGAATGGAAAAAGGTCTCTCAGGTTATATACAGACCATTTTGACTCATAAATACAATGAATGAGTTAAATAAGTTACCTAGAACTTTTAAACAGCAATCAAACCATTTAATCAGTTTTGACAAACTTAAAGATTTATATTGCTGTGCAATTAACAGCTCTTATGTATACTGACTGCAACTAATAAAGGTATTTTTAAACAAACATTGATTCGTCTTATCCTTTAAAAATAAATTAAGCTTTGGTCTGAATACAGAATCAAATATATCAAGTAAAAAATGCATTGGTCATTTATTTCAGTTTTTAAAGTGTGCATATCTCCAATACAACTTAGATCTAAAAATGAAACTTAAAAAAAAATTCAGAGACAGTTTCTTTAAATACTTGTACAATACAGCCAGGAAGATTCCTATATCTGAGTTCCAGTCATAGAGAAGAAGAAAAGGAACTAACAAATATAAATAGAGCAAACAAACAAACAGTCACAGTTCACAGAATGCTTAACCAATTTCTTTATCCAAATTTTTCAAGAACTATATTCCATCCTCTGATTTGCTATTTGCCATGGCAATAGGGATATGATAAGCATATTAAAAATCTTCAGTGCTAAGGTTGTGTTCTCTATGGTACACAGATCTGTGGCTACACAAAATGGCCTCTAAAAAAACAGAATAATCAAGGGGTCTACTTGTATGCTGAGATCTTTTTCTAATTCTTTATTAAGGCTAGAAATTGTGTCAAACTAGTTTTTGTTTGGAAGCTCTCTAGGTTTTTAATTTTGCAAGAACTCCTTCCACATCGCTAATAAAGTCTAAGACTCAGTGGATTCTTCCCACAATATTTGGTCTGGATGGGCTATGATAAAGCTCTTTGGGAGATAAAACAGTATATCTCAACTAAGATCTACAAAAGGACTTAAGGTTTGCTCCAAAAAAGTACAGTTTAGGTATGCTAGGGAGACCATTTCATGATGATGATGATGATGATGATGATGATGCCAGAATTGAGAAGACAGCAATAGATAGCAAATGCCGCTTCTGCAAAGAAGCTGAAGAAACAGTGGACCACTTAGTTAGCTGCTGCAAGAAGACTGCACAGACCGACTACAAACAACGGCATGACAAAGTAGCAACAACGGTGCATTGGAATATCTGCAAGAAATACCATTTATCTGCAAACAAGAACTGGTGGGACCACAAAACAGACAAAGTAACAGAAAATGAAGAACTAAAGTGTTCTGGGACTTTAGAATTCAAACAGACAAGCACCTGCCAGACTTAACAATTGTTGATAAGAAAGACAAAAAAGTCTGGATAGTAGGCATTGCAATACCTGGAGACAGCAGAATAGATGAGAAAGAACTGGAGAAAATCACAAGATACAAAGACCTGCAAATAGAAATAGAATGACTGTGGCAAAAGAAAGCAAAGATAGTACCAATAGTAATAGGTGCCTTGGGTGCAATCCCAAAACATCTGGAGCACCACTTGAAGACCATCGGCATTGACAAAATCACCACCAGCCAATTGCAAAAGGCAGCTTTACTTGGAACCCCTTATATCCTGCGACAATACCTTGAACACCACCAAACAACATCTGCTTATCCCAGGTCCTTGGGAAGGACTCGATAGGTGGATAAAAATGCCAAATCCAGTCTAAACATCTGGCTGACTGTGCGACCAACCATAGTAATAAGTCATTAAATTTATATGCTGCCCAACTCCCAGCGACTATGGGTGGTTACAGTTGTTAAAAACATTTACAAAACAGACAAACAAACAAACATAGCACAAGCCAAAAGAACAATGAGGGTGAGGAAAACAAACCCCAGGGAGAACAAAAAAGGAGGAAAGGGGCATAAGTCATCCTTGCCAAAGGCCTGGGTGAAGAGCCAGGTCTTTAGGGCCCTTCAAAATACCAATAGGGTGGAAGCCATTTGAACCTGGGGGACAACCTCATTCCAGAGGGCAACCGATGCTACAAGAGAAGGCATGCTTCTGGGGTCCTGCTAGGTGGCGTTGAGATGGAACCAGAGGACGCCAATCCTGCCAGATCAAACCAGTCAGGCAAATGCAATGGGAGAAAGGCAGGGAACCAGGGCTTACACCATGGAGGGCTTTGTAGGTAGCAACCAGCACTTTGAATGGCACCCAGAAGCAAACTAGCAACCATTAGAAAGATTCAATGTTCTGTCTTCAGTTCTTGTGAAACAGATTCACGGCACATCTAAACGAGTTCATATAGTTGCACCTCTTTTGGAAGAAAAAACATTAACAACGCATATCTGTCTTCTCTTTTATTTAAACTGGCATAAATATTTAATTGTATCTTTTAAAATCACAGCAAAACAGATACCAATGCTATTCTTCCCTTGGAAGAGATTGCTTCCAGAAAAGTAGCTAAATTCTGCTCAATTGCCATTGCTGTTTATGACAAAAATAGCACCATCTCCCTCATTTTGAATGTTAGGAATGCAGAAGGCAGAATTTTAAACTATCATTTTACGATTTTACCATATTGTCAGTGATAGCAAACAAATTTACATTCATTTATTCATGCTTATCTTTCTAGGGCTATCACTTAAGTAGCTTAAAATTGTAATGTATTTTACCACTTCTGCGTTTTAGTAATACTCTAAATTAATTTTGGTGCCTTTTACACTTTCGGAATTTTATCATTTTTATTTTTCGCAATGTTTTCTTCTCTTTTGTTTTAAAATTATACTTCACTTTGGTCTTTGACCATAACAGAAGTAACTAAGAACTTTGCCATGTGAAAAACCTAGCATGGTAATAAGTGAGCTTTAAGATACTCACATGTAATTTTTCAAACCAAAAGATATCTTTCCTGAATGAGTTAGTGGAGGAAAAAAATCTTAGTGCAGTGTACTGAAAAGAACAATTAAAATAAACATAATACCTGAAAATAACCTCAAAAGAAAATAATTTTAAGTAAGTGAGGAGAGATTTATATCAATATCTATGCCAATTCTCTCCAGATTAAAATATTTATACATATTTAGAATTTTGTATTGCTGCTACGAAGGTCAATGAAGCAGTGAGTAGCAACACTGAAATTTCCATTTTACCCCTGGGAATATTTACAACTGTCAGCAATTCAATAGGCAATTCTACTTTCATCTTCCAAATGTTTTGTAACGCACCCAAAATACTGTAATCTCTATAATGGGACAGGAGACAGCATGAGATAATGAACCATCATCACCACACGGTGGTAGTGCAGGGCAGCTAAGTCAAGAATCCAGCCGCTACAAAAAATAGCCTGTTTTGACTCCTCGCTCAATAGCCATATATGGGGCACTTTAATTTACCAGTTTGAATTCCATTAAGTTTGTAAACATTTAAGATTTATCCAATGCAATAGTCATATACTTCAAAGCTAAAGGAAACATGGAGGAAGAAAGAAACATTAATTTAATGAGAACTTTAAATAAAATTAATGAGCTATTTATGAACACATGAAAGTTTAATACACATATGTAAAATTTATCAACATGAACATCTATTATGTTTACTATTCACACACTCACACACACTGTTATATATGTGTGTGTGCCTAAAATATACATTTTTATATCTTTGTTTCCTGTTTTTGGATATCTACTATATAATAAATATTAGATTTCCATAATAATATACATTTAGTTTTATAAATTCTTTTATTTTGTGCAAATTTAGATCTTGTATTGCTAGGTGTTCAACAATTAGAATTATTTACAGTAATTTCTTTGGTTCATGATAGTTGTGTATTTCTATGTTATACATAACATATATACATAACATGTATAAAATGTGACTTCACTTCTGCAAAAGGGAGCTATTTCTAGACTGTATCTCAAAATTTGCAGCAGTACAGATACAAGAGGCATTAGGGCCATGCAAATGCTTAAAAAAACATACTTTGCAATGCACAGGATTGCACACCAAATCCTTCTCTTCAAATAATTTTCCAGCAAAGCTGGAATCTGTATGAAAAGATAACCAGAAGCAGTTCTGAAGCAGCTACAGTAGTAGAAAAAAGAGGGGCTGCCTTAACAGATTGAAGAGAAGTGCTTCATACACATAACTGCATGTTGTGTAACACACCTTTTGAAGCATTTGCTTCAAATACTGCTAAACATGTCAATGAAGACGGAGCTGGCTGCTGACTGTTTCAGGGAGAGAAAAAAAACAACAGAAAACAAGTAGGGAATGATTTGGGTACACACTTGATTTGGTATGCTGTTTGAGTGAGTCAGTGATCTAAGCACGGGGCACACTGTGTTAATCCATTGTCATAGACAAGTGTCCTTGATTGGTTGTCACTGGATCACAGATGGTGCCTGTGTGAAGACGCCTATTTGCATAACTACTATACATCAGCAGCAACTGTTCCAGAGCTGCCTCTTCTGTAACAAACCTGTCTGGATAAGAAGATGTGCAGATGTCCTTTGGAAGATGCCCCTGATTTTAGAGGCTTGTCTATCAAGTACGTCAAGAGGATCATCTCCTGCCTCACTCCCAAGTGACGGAACATTCTCCCTTGTGACTTGCCTTTTTCCAAAGGTAAAAAGAGTGGGACCTGTTTCTTCAGCTTGGCTTTAAAGATCAGTTTACTTTTCCT
The DNA here is from genome assembly GCA_030867105.1 of Liasis olivaceus. NCBI lineage: Eukaryota > Metazoa > Chordata > Lepidosauria > Squamata > Pythonidae > Liasis > Liasis olivaceus. The sequence continues at coordinate 42,886,396 of CM061352.1, forward strand.
TTGCATATTTTATACTGTTTTAAATTGTAAGGTGTCTTGAGCGTTCCTTTTAAACAGAAAGACAGCATCTCAAATAAATAAATTGAAGTATCATCCTATATAAGTTCAATGGTAGGAACAAGCAAGGGATGGTTTATTTCTTCCTATGTTACTTCAGTAATATATGAAATCTATGGCTATCAGAAGAAACTGAGGCTTGAACATCTTGCTAGACATAATGTGGTTGCTTTGGTTTTGCTATCATAATCTATAAAACCAAATACTCAAGTCTATAAATAATGCTTCATTACCAAACAGTAGGGAACTAGACCATGACAGCATGTTCAATATGTAATATTTTATCACCATACATGAATCCAGCCAATAGAATTACTTCTCACGTCATAAATTCTAAGTGGCTATATTACAGTTGAGGTTTGGTAATTGAAAAAAATGACAAGAACCTGCCAAGACATTGATTGTCCTTATCACCCATCTATAAGGTTTTCCCTCTCTTATATTCCATTCTATTTGTTTACGTCCTTTGTCATGGAAGGGCCATGTGTTTTAACTTTATAAACAATACCAACCCTTCAAGATCTAGACAGGTGTTTGAAAGCTGTTCTGTGAGGGCTGAGGGGGAGGGAGGAGAAAGTAAGTTCCATCATATGAATACCCCAGCATGTGAATTGTAATCAGAAGTGGATATGTTACAAATAAGAAAAGAGAAAGACTAAACTTTATTCAGCTAAAAGGAGGAATCCCTTTGTAGAACTGAGAGATAGATGAAGAAGAACAAGGGAAGCTTATAAAGGCCATACTTCTATCCTGCCAGTTTCTTGAGGAGTGGAGGCAAAATTTACCAACTAGACTGGTTTGTCCACCTGTGGGATTTATATTGTTGTTTTACAAAAATGAATAGATATTGCAATGTAGTAATTTGACATGTTATGACAAGTTTTAGACTTGAAAATACCTAATGTTAAACATATATTCTTTATTTTATGGGAAATCCTCTTATTAATTCAGCAATCCATGGAGATATGGGGGGGGGAGGGGGAATAGAAGAAACACAGGAGTAGAAGTGCTATAATTGTTATATGAACTTTGAGATTGTCTTGTTAATTAGTAATGCCAAATTGGTTTTAAAAGTAAAGTCTAGCTCATCTTGAGAATGACACCTGGTAATTTCATGGACGTTTCCAGATAGTTTTCTTGGCCACAATATGGAAGCAATTTGCCACTGCCTTTTGGGATTTTTTCAACTTTCCAAACCAACCAAATTTTCCTGGTAGTCTTCCATCCAAGTACTAATGAGATCTGATCTTCCTTAGCCTTTGAGATCAAACAAGGCTAGCTAGGTGCTGAAACTTAGCCAGGCAATTTCATCTTAGAAGGATTCATACTAATATTACTTGGATGATAGAAAATAATGACAGCTTAATTTTACAGCAAGGATGATATATTAATTACAATGTTTTCATTTTGATTTGCACTTCACATAAGCATAGGAAAGCTTCGAAAGACACATCTGATTTTTCATCTACGTTTTGTTACTTCTCTTTGAACAGCGTACATTTAGTCTTTCGTCTATACTGTACATAAAACACACTCTGTTGTCAATCAAAAAGTGATACAATCTTTATGAGTGCAGCCAAATTCACTTTAGACATTTGCTCAATGTGCAAAATTCTGGGGAGGAGCCTGATGTTTATTGTATGGAGCTTCTTCATGGAAGTAACTGAGGATTGGAGGTACCATCTTGTCTTTCTCATTTCACAATCACTGTTTTGAAGAGAAAAGATTAACAAAAACAGTATGGAATATATGTGAATCGAATGTGAGCAAACTTGTAATACAGTGTATATATAAGAAAACACTGCCTGATTTACAGATTTGCCAAATGTTGCAGCTGTAGCTCATGCGTTAATCTCTTTATAATCTCAACACATTAGAGATGAGTAATAAAAAAGGAAAGGAGAGGGATCAGACAAATTACATCAAGTGTTAAAGGAGCACGTGCTAATGTGACCCAGCTCTGCCTCCATGTTTCATTTATTTAACTGTTCCTTGTATCAGTGAGAAGACTGATCTGGGCAAAGGCACTTCTCTAGATATCCAATACCAAGCCGTTTCTTCTTTGCAATGAAAGGCCTGCATTTTGGCTTTGGTCTCAAAACACTTAGGCAGTCAACGAACCATTAAAGACAATATCCAGATCTGCTGAGATGCGCAAATAAGCAAACAATAGTTGATTTCTGCCCCTCAATTTTTTGAAAATGTAAATATCCAGCTATAGAAAGAAGCCAATTTTTACATTACTAGAACTGGAAATAATTTTATACGTTGCTTTTTACACATGTACATACATTTCTTAATAGCTGAAGAATATGTATTCTCTGAGCATAACTTGATAGAATCCTGTTTGCATTAAGAAATTCTTCTTTGACATATATTAATGTATTTGATCATCTACTGCAGCTTAGATGAGTTAATCTTTCCCTGTCATTTGACACTTAGCCTCTATACGGTAAATAACATCTGTTCATGGCATGAAGAGCCTCTTTGAAATGAAGCTTGGCCATCATCTATGGGCCTACAAGTTATAATATGGACAACAATGATTTCACACACATAGACGTTTTTGAAAACATTGGACAAATTGCTCAAAATACGGTATTCTAGAGCACAACATGCAGCAATACATTCACTGAAAACAATGTGATAATTACCAGAAGTCAATGGATTTTGTCAAGTACACAGGTCAGAATAAATGCATTCTTTAAAAATTAAGAAGCTTCCCTAGTAGATTGGGAAATGCTATACACATATAATATTTCATTTTCAGAAAGCATTTTAAAAATACCTCATGACATTTTGATTAACAAACTAGTTAAGCGTGCACTGGATGATATGACAAGTGGATACAGAGTTGGCTTGAAATCATAGCGTTCATCAACAGTTTCTCATCAAACTGGTGAAGTATTAAATACAATTTTGCAAGATGCAACCCTGGCCCTAATATTCTTCGATAGGTAGGTAGGGAGGTAGGTAGACAGAAGCATATTTAATGGAGTTGGAGATCACACAAACATTAGAACAGTAGAATGAAATGTAACAGGAAAAAAAAAACAACTTATGATCAGAAGACAAATCAAATACACAGATATTGAAAGAGGAATGCCTACCTTGGCAATAATTGACAAAAGAATCTGAGAAGTTGATTCAACAAAAAGCAAATGCACTTTTAGACTGCTTCAGTGGAAATATTGCACTTTAAGATAACTGGAATAGGCTCACGGAAAAGTATGAGAATAATCAAGGAACTATAAATTAATCCCATAGAAGTTACTGAACCAGATGGGGGTGGAGAATATGATGTCACTCTTCAGTTATCTGAAAAGATGTCACACAGAATGCCTTATTCTTTGTCAACCCAAAGTAAATGACATGGAATAGATTTAAACTTTTTTCTATTTGTAAGATTGACATTAGAACCAATTACCCAGACAAATGCTAGATTTCTCTTTTCTGGATGTTTCATCTGTTAGGAAAACTCTATATTTCTCCAAAGGATTGACTTGATGGGTTACATGGCCCCTTCCAACTCCCTGATTCCGAAAAGAGGCTAACCTTGCCAGTAAGCCATAGCAACAAGCCTGTGATTCTACAAAAGCAGGTAATCAAAGGGTGATGGAGTCTTCCATCCTTACGTTATACCTTTGTTTCTGAATAGTTTTGACAATTTTTATTTTAAAGTTGGAGCAGAACACTTCTGCACTGATTCTGCATAATTGCTTTATTTACTTTTGCTGGATAATTTAGGGAGCTCTTTGCTGTCCTTTCAAAATTCTCTCTGCCTTAAAAAAGCTGCAAGAGGGTTTTTCAAAAATGAATTGATGTAAAGCAGTTGATTCTTTTTGGCTGCTCTAATGAAAAAGTACTGTTTTGCTATTTTCTGCAGATATTAGATGTTTCTTCATTATAGCCTATGGTTAAATTTTTCAAATTAGCTCACAAACAATATTGTTATCTTCGAATCTCAAATTTATCTAATCTAGTCATTACCAAATTTTGAATACAAACCAGATCTTGACTAATTAATATATTCCTAATTTCTTCAACGAACATCTACATTCTTCTGTATGGCTTCAGTGGCATTCTTTGTCCAGAATTATTGAACAGTGTCCCTAAAATTGCAACATTTGATCTAAAGATGTAATTCATAGCACATAAATGCTGCTCAATTTATACTGCTATGTGTAGAAGCAAGACACAAATATAAATATCTATTCTTTTTAAAATTAGAATTATATGCAAGTTAATATCAGAAATGCAACAGATTTTACAGTCATGTGAAAAAGTAGGTACACCCGATGTAAAGTTTTTTCCTTTTTTAACATATGCAGACATATCATTATTTTAACTTCCTTCAAACAATATACAGGTAGTCCTCATTTAGTGACAATTGGGGCCAGCAACTAGGTCATTAAGCAAAGTGGTTGCTAAGTGAAACTGTGACTGTGCATATGGATCTTACTTCAGCGTTCCTTTGCTTTACAGACCTACAAATGTCATAAATGTGAGGATTGGTCATAAAGTTACTTTTTTATCACCACTGAAACTGTGAAAGGTCACTAAATATGGTGAGGACTACCTGTATAAAATAAAGGTAATGTATTTGAATACAAAACTATGACAAATTGACTTTGCAATCATTTATTCAACAAAAAATTAACAGATATGCCATTTCCTTCTGTGGAAAAAGTAAGTACGCCCTTAGCTCTAATACCTGGCATTGCCTCCTCTGGCAGAAACTACCTCAGGTAGCTGTTTTTTATCACTTCTACCAGTCTCTGACATTGAGTGGGAGCAATTTTTCCCATTCCTTTATGCAGGACTTTTTCATCTATGTGATATCTGAGGGGTTTCTTTCATGCCCAGCCCGTTTCAAATTCCCCACAGCATCTTGATGGGATTTGGTTCCACGCTCTGGCTTGGCCATTTCAGAACACTCCATTTTTTTCCCAGGCATTTCTTGTTGAATCTACTGGAATGTTTAGGGTCATTGTCATGTTACAAGGTCCATTTTAAGTTGAGCTTCAGTCTTCTGACAGATGTCCACAAAATACACTGAAAGAATCTGAGCTGATAGTGACAGGTCATGGAAGATAGCTCAAAGAAAAAGCATGAATGAAACATGCAGCCTTTATGGCAAAAAGATACGCTGTATGTTAAATTAAGGAAAGTGTGGAAAATAAATTGCCAGTATAAAACATCATAACTTACTTCACTGAGATTTTAAAAATTCAAGATAAAGATTTAGAAAAGGCCAGCTAAGATAATCAGGGCTGCTTAGAAAAAAAGTAAAAAGGAGAAAAAACATCAGATCAAGTTTTATGAAGTTATATATTGGTTTGGTTTGGTTCTGGTTTTTTGCTGCCTTAAAGTCCGCACTGACTCCAGGCAACTCCACAAACAAGTCCGTGCAATTCTCATTTTCAGAAGTGGTTTGCCATTATCTTCTTCCCAGGGGCTGAGAGTGAGTGACTGGTCCAAAGTCACCCAGCTGGTTTCCCCGTCTGAAGAAGGAATAGAACTCAGGTTTCCCTATCTCTATTCCAACACCTCAACTATTAGCCCAGACTGGCTCTCATATGTATGATATGTATAGAGAACACTAAATATTATGTTTGTTTCTGTCAGTACTAAAACCCAAGTCATCTAATGAGGAAGAATGATGTGAGATTCAAAACAGGCATGATACAAATTATGAAATTCACTATCGCAAGATACAATTATGGCTATTGACTTAACTGTTACTATTTTTAAAGAAAACTAAGCAAATGGAGAATACAGCTACACAAATGTTAAAAATCACCTGAGCAATACTGGGAGTAGTTGAACGGCAAGGCATAGGGAAAGTAAACTGCCCCCCTTGAACTCCCAACAGTTAACAGCATTTTAGGAAGGTTTGTCGAGATATGTACATCTCTGTATCTCAGTATTCATCCTGATAGCTCTCATTTCTCCAATTGTTAATCAATTACTTTGCCAAAGACCTTTGAAGCTATGAAGAAAGTAGTTTTTCTGAGGGCCAAACTAGACAGGAACATTGGCTGCAATGAACAACAGCAATGTACAAACACACAACTGTTGTGATGTAAACTGCAGCTACAGCAGAAGTGTTCAACTTGCAGCTGCCCAAGTTCAGAAGCAAAATGTGATTTTTTGCAAATGTGATTTTTAGCTTTGGGGGAGAATCTCACTGGCAATAAGGGTGGAAAAGAGTGGACGGCTCTCATTCTCACCCTCCTGAAAAACTGGGGAGACTTGCCTACCCCATAATTATAGGGTATCCCAAGGATCATAGAGGTCAAGGAGGGAAAATTTAACTCTTTCTCCCCCTCCACACTCCTGATAAAGCATTACTGCTCCAAAGTTGCTGTTTGCATTTCACAGGACCTTCCCACTGTTATCAATAGAGGCTTCCTGTGAAATTCATGTAGCCTTAGAGAGAAAGGAAAAAATAAGCCAAACTTCCTCTCCACAATTTTCTTGGCATTAAGGCTGTTTGGGGTTTCCTGCAGTATTACTTATATGGGAAAAAGTATGCGAAAGTATGAGAAAATGTATTGTGACCTTAAAATGTCACAGGAAAGGGAGGAGAGAGGGAAATCATTGTTAGGAGATCTATTCTGTATTAAACTCTGCTCCTGTGTGTCAGGTTTGAAATTATATTAAAAAATATCTGGCTACCCTAATACTTTACCACTCAAACAAGTACTTGTGTACTACAGAATTAGGAGCAATTATCCAGCTGTTTCCTCTTTGGTGACTGTATACATGTACCCAACTTTATAAACTCTGTATTTAATTATCATGAAGAATGATAAAAATATGTAGACTACTTTAGAGATACAGTTACACAGGAGTATACTTTATTTTTCATCTTCAGACAATTCAGCTCAATTTCTTTGAAAAAGGATAGAGTGGTTAAAGAACCAGCTTGACTCCCAAATCAGTTATTATTACAAGAGAAAGGGATTAAATCCATCATGCATTTAACTAAATTGCTTCCCCAAAAAGGAACAACCAGTGAGGCTTTAAGAAATAAAAGTGGGAAGAGCTGTAGTAATTTCATTATTAAGCATATAATCCCGGGTGCACTGAGTTAAAATAAATTCCACTGAACTGATTGCTAACTAGGTATGCTGAAGATGCAGTATAAAGGAGTTTCTGCCTCAGGAATGAACGATATAAAGGAGTTTATAATAACTGAAGTCATAACTCTTGCATGTCCCACAGCTTCATTTACAGATCCTTGGCAACTTTCTTTTACCTTCAGTATATTTAAAGCGTACCGCACCTTAAACCAGTCGGACTCGTTAGCGGCACTCTTTCCACGTGACTTATACAGGGTACACCTTCGATTAAGAGGATACGTGTATCTTGTCCGGTTCGGAAATGTACCTCTGCTTGCAGGCGCAGCTAGGAAAGCGGGTTATTTAGCAAGCGCTCCGCTTTCCCTTCGTCCCGAAAGAAAAGCAGGATTCCCTTTCTCTCTCTCTCTCTGAGTTCCGTCCTATCATCGCTGCGGCCTCAAGGCCGGAGCTGGGAGCCGACTTGAGCAAACTTTTGATTCCCCTCCCAGCCCCACGTCCCACTCTTTCCTTCCGAGGGAGCCTCCCCAGCCCGCCGGCTTGACCGGGAAACCGAGAAGGATTCCAGGCGGTCCTCCCGAAGCAGCAGCAGAAGGGGCGGAGTGGAGGCGCGCAGACGGGGCGGGGGCGCTGAGTTCTCGGGCCGAGGGAGGGAGCGGAGGAAGATGGCGGGGCGGGCGCCGGCGGGATGGGAGCCGACGGGACTGCGAGGCTGAGCCGCTAGGGGAGGCCGCGCTCGGAGGCAGGAAGGAAGGGCGGGAAGCTCGCGGCGGCCGTTTCCTCGGACGGGCCAGGGCCGACTTGAAGGGGCAGTCGAAGAGGCGGCGGCGGCTGGGCTGGTCCCGGGGCCCGGCCGGGGGTGGAGGCGGGAGGGCGAGAGAATGGTGAATCCGGAGCGGCGGCGCTGCTGCAGCCGGAGCTGCCTGGTTGTGGCTTCACGCGGCTGGGCCGCGCGCTAGTCAGGACTGGAGGCGGCGGCGGCGCGGGGCACTCGGAGCCCCGCGGCCGAAGAGCGGCTGCTGGAGGGAGAGCGCTTGCCGCCGAGGCTGCGGCCCGGGGGCGGCGGCGGCGGCGGAGCCATGCCGTGGCTCAGCGGAGGACGGAGGCGGCGGCGGCAGCAGCAACAGCAGCAAGCGGCTGCGGCTGCGGCGGCGGCCCCGGGAGGACAAGGGACGGGGCCGCCGCCTGTCGTGCCCGCTGCGGCGGTCGGAGGTGGCGGCAGCGGCCCGCGGGGCCGGGAGAGCTCGGAATTGCCTTTGCCCGCTGGTTGGGAGGAGGCGAGGGATTACGACGGGCGCGTCTTCTACATCGACCACAACACCCGGCAGACTTCGTGGATCGACCCCAGGGACAGGTCAGAAAGGCCGGGGAGAAGCCTCCCCCTCGAAGCGGTAGCATTTGGCGTCCTTGGCGCCCATTCTTCTTCCCCTCCCTTTCCTTCCTGGAGCTCCGCGTCCTGACCCTGCCCTGCTTTCACACAACGGGGCCTGTGATCTTTGTAAGAAGGAAGGGTTCCAGCATCCCGGGCCTGGAGTCTGACACCCCCGGTTTGCCTCTTGAAAGGGCCCGAGTTCCCGTTTTAGTTTGAGAAAGGAGAGGTTATGCCGGCTCTGAGGGAAGTTAGCTTTAAAATTACCTTTTTTTTAAAAAACCCTAGGTTCGTGTAGGATCATTTCCGTAAGCTTTGCAGTACTGCACAGGATGAACATCCCCAATTCCTGGATAACAAAACTCCATTTTGTTCTCCATCGTTCTCTTTAACCTGAATGAGATGGCCAGTTCTTTATTCAAAGCTAGAACAATAGGATTTGCCTTTTAGCTGCAGTTCTTAACAGATCTGAAATAGGAGCAGATGCTTCCATGGTTTGCTTTCTAGGACAGCATCTCTTGATTTTGCTGACTAGAAAGCAGTCCTACCTTTGTTATCAGTGTCCCAGTGACACTGGCAATATATTGCTTTATATAGTAGACTGATTTCTCTCTGGTGTACTTAATGGAAAATATTTTTAAAAGAGCCACATCATGTATTGTAGGCTTGACATGAAATCTGAAATGCTGCTAACTAATTCTAAGGTAATAGTTCTTAAAACTCTAGGTATGCATTAAAATTGGTATCAGCCATATAGGCACATCTTTATGAGACACACACACACATCTTTATGTGCTTTATCACTGCAAAATTATTATAATAATAAAAATGAGGATGATGTATATGATGTATCAGATTGTTTTATGGGGAATTTTGCTTTTCAAACTTTGAACAGTTTAAACAAACAAATGAACCTCCTGTTAAGGCAGTAATTCTGTCCATACACAGAAAAGGAGTTGGGTCAGTTAAATGTATTGTCCAAACTTAGGTATCATCTGTAGCAAGAACTACCTGTATGAATGACAAAGGAACCCAAACCACATTTTCTTTGCATTTGTCAGTTTTTTATTTATTGGTGCTGGATGTCAGAAAGCTGTATATTTGTCCCTGCTAAGAGCCACTGGCTAAATATTGAATATGAATCTAGGTATTCAAGCTGCACATCAGCTTTTTTTTAATGAACTGTAATTGCTTGGTTTTCCATGCCTAAAAATTGAAACTAATTACACAGCAGACCATTTTAGAATTAGGACAGTGTTACATTAACATATTCCACACATAATTTCCAGATTATAGAAATACTATTTAAATGGTTTTACTGTGTAAGTGGTGAAATTATCCATTGTTCATTTTTACAGTTTTTCATACTAATCTTGAAAATACATATGTGATTCATAAGAATGGTTAGAAAACTTGCTGGTAAGTCATAGGTGCATTTTTATAGGAGTTTGTCTTTTGTGTTAAAATTTTGTTTCTCACTAGTGATTTTGGGGAACAATATCCCTAGCTGTCACTAGGATTTCCAAGTGGTTAGTGTGTAGGGATGAACTTACAGTTCCTGTAGAGTATGCAGATGAATTTTTAATATGCTTTCAGGGACCATGTGAAATTGAATATAAGTTGTGGTTGCACAGGGACATCTAATAGTGTACACAAATCTTTTTTGGAAAGGCTTTGTAAGGATTATCTAGTAAGGTTGCATTCTTCTCCAGTCTGGTGTTCTTTATGTGTATGATGGTGTTGCTGGTTGGAAATGCTGGGAATTGTAGTCCCAGTATATCTGAATGACACTAGACTGAGAACAGCTGTGTCTTGTGATCAAAATGAGAATGGTAACAAGTCATCTGTATGCTCTTATCTTTTTGATATGCTTATTGAGCATTAATACTATTAAGTTTGCTTGACCATAGTTAACTTGGGGGAGTGCTCTTTACAGAGGACCCCCACCCCCACATTACCACTGGGTTAATATTATGGCTGGTTAGATATTCCTGGCTTCATTCTCCTTTTTCCAATCAATAGGACAACCTTGTGTCTGATCTACATCAGGACTGGAAGACAGTTGGTGCTTAGGGCTTAACAGCAGTCAAAGGTCTATAGTTATTACAATGGTCTTTGGCAGATTCTAAGTCCGAAACATGTGGTGCATGCCAAGAATGTGATTAGGATAAGGAGGGTGTTTTCAAAGGAAATTGTGTATGCCATTTCTATGTCTAATTTACATTCTGGACAGTCTGCAAAGTATCAGTATGTTTGGCTGCCAAGACAATAATATAGAGTTGACAAAATTTGGTTGCTGGGATGAGAGTGGGCATGGGATTTGACATGTAGCAGCTTGGATTCATGTGTTGTATTGTAAAAAAAATTGTATTGAGGAATTATTAATTCCTCTTAAAAAAATTGGCAAACAGATATCAGGACTACTATGTTAAGATTATGTATGTCCTTTGATTTTGTGCAAGTGACTGATGTTCTTAAAAGATGTGTGACTATATAAACACTTAATGTATTAAAAAAACAAACATTTGTCAGTATTTTGTGGTTTTGTAAGAGAAGAAATATTTGTTCTCATATACTGAACTGTGCCTTCAAGACTACAGAGCTTGGATATTAGCCACTAGTACCTTGCCAGAAATAATTATGAAATGTTAAATAATTGCCAGAAGTATTTGTTATGAGTTTGTTAAAGGAAGTAACAAAATATGTAAAATTCCTTTTTTATACTTTAATGAAAGAATAAGGCTAGCTAACCTCCAATAATTTTAACATTTCAAAACAGTCCTTTCATAATATTTTTGTATCTATTACATAATTAAATTTCATAAATTTTTGCTGCAGCCAAAAGTATAACATTAGTTTAAGTATGCTTAAGAATTAGAATAAGAAATGTACTTTAAATAGCAGAGTTTGCTGTGTGTATAGTATCAAAAGCATTTTGCAGCATGACATACGGGACAGATATTTGAGAAGATATGCATAAGTAGTTGCATAGTTCTTTAATTTTTGGCAAATATGACATATTTGCAAAGAATTGTAAATATTCTATTTTTAAAAGATATATATATATATATATATATATATATATATCAATTTCAGAAACTATTTATAGATCCGGAATATTGTGTGCCTTAAGAAGTATGAAGACCAATTACACCAATCAACTGGAAAACCTAAAAATTGCAGATGGCGATACTAATTTTTTAAAAATCTCACCTTTTGTTCTGATACAAGAAATTACTTTAAAAACTTATTAAACATAATGACATACTACATGTGAAATAAAAGCAAAAATGAACACGTTTAATAAACAAACACTTCTTCACCTTCACCTTCATTTTCTGGTAGAACATCAGTGAAGAGAAAAAAGCTTAATTTTTTGCAGAAGAGCCTTCCATATGCAGAGCATTTCTGCAGAGAAACCTCTTACATGTTGCTGCTGATTGTACACAGAAGATTAATAAGGGAAGCAGCAGTTGATCTGATGTGGGAGCATGTATTTGGGTAACACCTGATTTTCCCTGTTGGGTTTTACTCTATTTCTTATTATGAGTCAATTGCAGGAAACTATGTTACAGACACATACCTTGACTAGTTGGAAATCATCAACTTTCTTTGAAGCATTTGTGTGTATATTTTGAAATTTATCTTTGCTACTACAAGGTACAGAAAAGAGTAATTTATCAGAATGCTTACTTGTACAACCAAAATAATTTTCCTTCTTCTGTCATAGATGTGTACAATCTCTAAGCTTAGAATTACAATTTCAGTATGATTGGAGGAAGTAGAAAAGAATAATTAACTATTTAATTAAATATGAACTATCTTAAAATGACATTTTACTTTTTCTCCTGGTTTTATGATGTTTCAGATTTCAGGCCACTGCATTCGTCTCAAAGGCTACCTGCAGCCCACAGCATGAAATATACTGCATACCTCTCTTTTAGTTGAAGCATATCATGCTGATAGGTATAAATATGAGTTCATACTGAAATGCTTTGGGATAGTATGAATGTTTCCATCCATATTTTAATATGAAGCAGTAATAGTAAATGTATATAATATACTTATAAAGTATATAAGTATATAAAAGTTGTAATATGAGGCAGTGGTCTGTAAAAGTATATTATTATATCTGTTCACTTAAAAGCTACACAACGTAGTAGTCAAGAAATTTTGACAGATTCATTATCCTGTATCGGTCATTTGTGACCAAGTATTCCTTCTGTACTTGATCACAGTGAGGCAGTTGGCGTGCTTCAGCCTGCTCTTTGTAGTAGGCGTTAGTGTACCCCATAATTAAGACAGTGTTAATTTGGGGATTGTATATTGATAAATTAACCCTGATTTATCTCTTGTCATATAGTATAACAGTCCTGTGGCAGGCTATAGTATGCAAACTATAGGTATCTGTTGGGTGGGAGATTTTTTAAAGTTATTACATATACTAAACATGTAGAGAAACATTAAATGGGTGCAGATTTCATCATAACTCTGAAATCAGCAGTTAATTCAAATAACTTAACCATTATAATTTTGAATAGCAAATTCCATCTGGTACAGAAAAATTATTGAAGAAATTGAATATTTGCTGAGATACTTTGAACTTTCTGGTCTTTATGGGAATCTGCTTTACATGCACAAATTGCTTTACAGTTTTCAGTGGATAAGTAACAAAATAGGAAGCACTTTGTATACTTCTTATTAAAGCTACAGTATAATACCATTTTGTACAGTCCATATGAAGTTACCTTTTCTTAATATTTGATACTTTTATTAGTATACTAAGACATGGCAGGTAAGATTACCTGATGTTATTTCTGTGAGCTTTGGCATCTTGGTAACTACTGTATTAAATAGAAAAGTGAAATACATATATTAATTATACATCATTAAATTTCTTTGGGGGAGTATTTTTGTAGCTGAGACTTGTGTTTACTGGTTGTTTTGACAAATCTGTCTTTGCTTCTGCAGTAAGACATCAATGCACTACCTGAATGGGGTGTAATTTGATTTAACTACTTAAGTTACCTGCTTTAGAATTTGTTCTTCTGTTTTCCTAAGATCCATGGTAAACTATTCTTTTAATTATTTTATATACCTTACATGAGCATTTGGCAGGCTTTGCAAAAGTCAGAAGAAATTTTCAAAATAATTCTGAATAAATTTTATATTTAATATTTATTTAGGTGACAGTGAGTTGAGTTTAAGTTTAGATGATTGTTACGAACAAATGCATCGTTGTAACCTATCCTTAGTAATACAGATGCAGCTCTCCCAAAGACTTTCCTGTTATCTTTTTGATCCCATCAATTCACCTTATCTGCTGCCTAGTTCTTCTACTATCCTCAAGCTTGCCATATATATGTATGTATGTATGTATGTATGTATATATATGTGTGTGTGTGTATTCATTCACATTACACGCTCTAAGTATGAGAGTTTCCTTTTCTATTTATTTCTCAGGAGTTAAGGTTTTCTTTGGTTCAGGAGTTTTTGATGCTTATAGTATTATTAATAACTGTCCAAGTCCTTAATACTAAGGTATCCCCTCTTTTTCTTCTGTGCCTTGGTGTCCAGCTTTCATAGTTACATGGAAAAATTTAGGTACCACTGGTCAAACTGTATATTTCACTGAATCTGTTAGTGAAGAGAAGCTGATACAAACTGTGTATGGTACACAATTAAACCCAATGTATTTCTGCACATTTGTATGCATGCTTACTATTCTTTACAGATTTCAAATAAGAAAACAGTGACTGTGGCAGGTATAGAAGTTTGGATGCCTTTCAAGCAGTATCTTGGTTGATCTCTTGTAGGATTCAACAAGTCTTAAATGTTGACTTTCTTTTCTGCCAGTTATCTTCCTATTAAATATTTTTAAATGTTATATATCTACAAAACACACCTAGTTAGCCATGTTCAATAACTGCTGCCAGGATATTTACGTTTCTTACTGGAAATCACATCTAATTCATTCATTAGCAGAATTAAATTAAATAATTAAACTATGGGGGTGCATTAAAGTCCAAAATAACTTCATACATGAAAAACATTCATGTGGAAAACATTACCAATTCCTTCTATCTCACTCCACAGGCATTAATTTCTAGTGAAAGTACAGGAATCCTTTGAAAAAGATACAGCATGTGGATGAAGTAAACCTATTCAAACTATTAAAGTAGCCGTATCTTTTTCAGGCCTGTGTGCACAGAGACAGATAGAAAGGAGCAACTTATGAAGCAGCCCCAATATGGAAAAAAGATGCACCTACTTAAACGATACAAAAAAAAGGAACGTTATAAACAGTTCCACGCATTGTGAAGAATGTCTTTTGAAGGACGCATACAGAAGATTTCTGACTTCTAGAGTATTAGTATTCTACCCAATTTTGACTCTTTAAAAATCTGACAGGTCTTTCCCACTTGTCCTTAGTCATTAATAACTGTATTAGGTGGCAATGCCCAATTTGTCCTTTTAGTCAAAGCTTTTGAAGAAGTTAAGAAAATAATCCAGCAATCCTTGATAATCATGCTATTAGTTTACTGTACATTTTTTCTTGCAGTATCTACATTTAAAAAATCAAATTGATTCAGTTCCTTCTGTTAGCTGATTTTACTATAGAATAACACTTGGAAACTGAACTGCATCAGGGTATTTAAAGAGTAGAAAATTGCCTTGCCTGAAAATGTAGCACAACAAAAAGCTTTCAAAATCCCAAACATTAAGCAGTATTAAAATCTGATGACAATGTATTTGCTATATTTACAGTGCTTTTCTAATAGATTACATTCAGTTGTACAGTGTTTTTGCTGTAATACTGAATATGGATGTATAAAACATTTGTTTATCTTTTTTCAAGTCTATATTAAAATTATATTTGTAACATGGATGTTAAATAAGCAACTTTTATCAAGTCAACATGGGACACTTAAAATATTGGCATATTTATTATTTATTCATTTATTTAATACAACTTCATGGCTGCCCAATTCCAAATGACACTGGGCAGCTTATATATAAAAAAGCAAGAACACTATAGAAAAAGTTCATGAGTGTCCAGAAGGCATATTCTATAAAACATTCTATAGGGGCTCAACCGCCTCTCTGTCCCATGGCCTGGGGGAACAGCCAAGATTTTAATGACTTTCTGAATGTCATCAGGGAGGGACAGTACAGATTTCTGGGGGAATGCTTTTTCAGAGGGCAGGCACATTTCATGGGTCCCGATAGTTGGCACTGTTTTATCAAAGGAATCTGAAGTGCGCCCACTCTGCCTGATATTAGTAGAAGGGCAGAAACAATTACAGATATGTGGTCCCTCAAAAATCCAGGCCCTATGCCATGAAGGACTTTATAGGTGATAACCAGTACATTGAATTATACCTGGGAGCCAACTGATAACCAGTTCAGCTTGCCATACTGTAATGTCACATGGGCATGCCCATCTCTGCCTGTGCTGCTGCATTCTTGACCAACTGAAGCCTCAAAGTGGTTTTCAAGGGCAGCTTGAAACAGTGCATTGCAGTAATCCATTTGTGAGGTTGGGTAACTAACTGAAGTGGCTCCAGACTGGATGGCCAGGTTGGTGTAGTGGCGAAGGTGCTTGGCTAGAATCCAGAAGACTGAGTTCTAGTTGTCCCTTAGGCTTGAAAGCTGGCTGATTGACTTTGAGCCACTTGCTCTCTCTTAGTCCAACCCATAGGATTGTTGTTGAAGGGAAAATAGAAGGCAGGAATATTAAGTATATATGAGTTGACCCAAAAAATAAAGGTGGGAGATGTGTGGGTGTATGTACAGCTGCCATTTGCTCTTTGAGCTGGAGCTGTGAATGCAAGACAGCTCACCAGCTAGAATGTTAGAAAGTCCCCAGAACTGCCAGAGTGTATTCTCCCCTCCCCCCCCAGACCTGGGAACTTCCCCCCCAGACCTGGGAACTTCCCCCCCAGACTTGGAACAGGAATGTGACAGCATCCCTTGGTCAGCCCAGAGTCAAGATGTACAGTTGGGTATCATCAGCATACAGATGATACCTGACTTTGAACCAACAAATAATTTCCCCTATTGCTTTCATGTAGATGTTAAACAAAAGGTGCAAGACAATTGAGACTTGAGGGACCTCACAAATAAGGGGCTGCAGGCTTGATCTTTCCTGCCTGTTAATATCAGTTGGGATCAACCACAAAGAAAGGAGATGCCCCTGATCCCCATCCCCACAGCCAGTCCAGAAAGATACTTGATTGATGGTATCAAAAGCCCCTGAGTGATTAAGGAGCATTAGGATGGACACACCATTCCCAACCTGGCTCTGCGAAAGGTCCTTCATGTTTGACTACTCTCTCTGTACTGTACTTCACCACCATCTTCTCTAAGTAACTGTTGTGGCTATGTTGATCCAGAAAAATTCAAAAAATAAAAATAAAATTCCAAAATTCAGTTTGCAATACTTTTAGGATCAACTAAAATGATATAAAAGACCATGTAAGTTTTAGAATTTTTTAGAATCCTTCAGCAGGCAACCTTCCAGATATGAGCTCATCAGTAAATCAGTCTCCAAACATTTAACCCTTAAATCATCTGTACTCAGAAACTCAACTAGATTAAAATCCTTACTGCAGAAAAAAATGAAGACTTAAACATAATAGTTGATTGGCCACTGCAATGCAGAGTATTCACAGACTATATCTGCGCTTCAGAGTTTAAACTTTATGCTTCCAAGGTAAGAGCATTTGGTGGGTTTCACAGGGTGCAGTGCAATGAGATATGCTTACAATGACTCTCTCTAGCATGGCAGCCATTGGCTCCCAGTTCATCAGCTTCATCCCTTACAGGTATATTAACAATTTAGGGAATGAGGAAGTAAAAAAGTTAGGCTTGATGTTAACAGTACTGTGTTTGGCTGCATTGTGTGTATGTTGTGCTTATTACTCCCTTATATTAGTATGCGAATAGATTGTAATAATGGGATTTCAAATGTAGTGAGTGTTTACCACAAAAACCCAGATATATTTATTTGTATATTATAAAGAGACATATACAGAATTATTTACTGAATAGCATTGAATGGAGGCATTTAGCTATAGTGCTGCCAATTATTGTAACTTTTTCCAGGTACAAAAAATGCATTCTTTACCATTCAAGCTGTAACACATAATTCAGAAGAAGGAGCTGATTTCAAAGCCTAATTGTTTCTAAGTCTGTTTTTCATTCTGATCCTTTAAAAATACAAACATAGGAAGTTGATATATTAAATAAACACTCCTAGAGCTTGGAAACTACAAAGGAAATAATAAGGGGAAATGGAAATGTCTATTTTTAACTTAATGATGCTTGGATTGTGGGGAGAATGGAACTGCTAGTTGTGGGAAAAGGGCCTTAATACTGAATTCCGTGAAATTGTCTTAAATCTTCTACCTGTGGAAATTAAGATTTTGGTTATAAATGACTACTTAATCTCTACATTAATAGTTAAAAGCGATAACAATATCATTTCTTTGAAGAATGTAATTCATATAGAAATGGCAGAGAATTTAGAATTTTGTCATATTGGAAGAAATTAGGATTTTTTTTTTAATGATGGAGTCTCATATACAGCAATGTTAGCATTACATATGAGTCAGAAGACCTGTTATACTTGTTCTGAAAATCTTTCAGTTCTTGCTGTTTCTAATTGTTGTGAACATATGCTTAAAAGTAATGGAATACAAAACACTTTGAATTTATTTCTGATTGGAAACACCCTGTTTTGAGTTAGAAAGTTATTTCAGTTTCAAAGCAGCTGTTTCATATATGAACTGAGTTGTTTCAATTATTTTGTAATTGTGTTTTGAGCTTGAAACACTTGCAAACAATAGAATCAGCCCATTTTGAATTAAACAGAACTTGGTTTGAGTATGAAACAACTGTTTCAAATTTGAAGTGGGGTATTTCAATTTTAAATATTTTGCCACCCATACTTGTTGTAGTATCTCCATTTTAGAAGGCACAAATAAGTGGACTAGTATGGGTGAAGTATTGCAACTCAGTACCACTAAATCAGCACCATTTTTTTCCCATGCTTTTTAAAATAACAAGAATGCTTCCATGTATTGAAATAAGTAATCTGTGACACTTAGGACACCTGGGCTTAATAAAAAAACACATCATTGTTTCATCCATCCATAATTTCTTTAACAATGTTTCCAGAGATTATTGCTAAATGGTGTTATATCCAGCTGTGTATTTTCATCAGTAGAATGGGATTCAGTTGGTGTTCTTTGTAGTGCAACTCAATTTCAGAGAATTGGGTGAATGTCCAGAGCACATTTCTTAGAGTTGGAGGGTTGCAGTAGGAAGACATAAAAGATCTGTAGTGCAGTGTTTTGTAAAGTTAGGTAAATGAGAGATTATTTACTTCTTTACTGATTAGCAGAAATTGAACTTTTTAAAAATGTTGATATTCAAAGTTTATGCAGACTGCAGAACTCTGATTTAATGTACAAATTTTTAGTTTACTTAAGTACAGGTAGTTATTTGCATAGAGCAGAATATACAAGTTTGGTTGTTATAGGTAATGGGTTTGATCCTGGTCATTCATATTTAGAGTGAATCCCATTATCTCTGTGATCTTTAAGAACACCCAGATCTATCTTAGAACTTAAGAAACTTGATTTCTGAAATTAATTGTTCTTAATGTAGCACATCTAAAACCTGTCACTGGTAAATAGTTATTACAAATAATATTGTAAATTGCTAAATTAAACATTTAATTGTTTGGAATAATTAAATATTTTATCAACATAGAATACCTTGTTTAAGTGATTTTTTAATGATTCTGTTCCTGTAGCTTGATAGTTAAAACAATATGTTTGATGTTAATAATTTGTATTATGATAATGCTAATATAAAATAGAATAAAATAGCAAGAAACATAAGAATCAGGGCAAATCAAGATGCGTAAGTCACATCAGTTTGTAGCACCAAGGTCTAACTAATTATATGATATGCCAGCTAACATAATTTCATTCCTATTTAAGTTATCTGTTTTGCTGTGTTGCTTTAGAACTTCTTAATCAAATCTTTCCTTAAAAGTGATTTTCAAAATAATCCTAGCAAGCAGTTTATTCTTGCTATATCAAGAAAGATATAAATGATGTTCTGTTAGCTTCCATCAATATTTCTCCTAGTGCAGTTGCCCTCTTTGAAAGAAATATGCTAAGTTTGTAAAAGTCTTCTGAGTTTAAAATAGTGGAGTTGCTTCCTTTTTCAGAAACATGACATAAATTCCATATATAATGCTTTACTAAGGGTGCTGAAAAAAATAGATATTAACTAAGTTTGCACATACCAATAAGCTGGAATTATTATGAATTTCTGTGTTTGCTGATGATGATGTGTAGGGTACATGGATTCTTAGACATGTGTAGTCACACTTTCTCTTTGTATATATGTAGATCAGTTGTCAGTAAGGGGGGGGGGGTGTTACATTTTTCCTGCAGGTTATATGAGTGCCTGGAAAGACTGCTTTCTGAGTTCACTTTATGTGTATCTTGTGTCTAAAGGGTCCACTAGATTTTGCAGGGAGTACTTGCAAGATGCAGTTTACCCTATAGATGTAATATATAGGTTCCAGCAGATTGTTCAGGATATAGAGATGAAGCTAGAAGAATATGCATTTTAATATGCCAGATATTGGAGGAGATACAGAAGATAGAACTGGTGGGAAAATTGTCCAGTTCCTACTGAACTGGAGTGAAAACAGAACAAGCAAAGTAGATAGGAGAAACAAAGCAGACCATGATGAGAACAAGGCAAAATTTAAATACTGTGGATAAAAGCAAAATCAGGAAAGACTGAAAAATATGTTTGTGGAAGGAGCATTGGATATAGAACCAGAGGTATATGGAGAGTAGGAGCCAGGAATCAGATGAGGCCACAGATTACAGATTTCGATTCAAAGGGACAGATGTGATTTGGATCATGCACAGTCATGAATGTAGCATGTGTCAGAAACACCTTAAAGCAACTATGTCTTTTCCTGTAGTTAAGCAGCAGCTATGGATGCGAATGACACATTTCTTTAAGGTGTTTCCAACAGGTGTTACTTGTGTGCCTGCATGTGCTCTGAATCACCTTGCTCCCTTTGAATCTGAAACTTAAGCTTCCAGATAAACTTTGAACTGCTAGTAGGCAAATATTATGAAAGACTGCCTTTGCTTCCTTTCCCCTTGTTCCAAAACAAAGTTAATGGGGTAATTTTTGTGACAACAAATATATACTAAGTCTTTTATTGTTTCTTTTTTGTGCTTATGAGAGCTAACGATAGGAGTGTGTTAATAAGGCGCTGCCTGCCATCTAAATCTGTGGCAGTAGATGTGAGTATGCTTGCATGTTTGATGTAATCACATTTCTATTACTTTAGTAGTGAAGTTTTAGTTTCTAGTTTAAATGTAATATTAAACTTTTAAAATTAAACCACATGTATTTCCTGTACTAATATACCTGTAACAGCTCTGTTAATCATGTATGTCAAGTTTATTGTCATAATGGTACTGTTATATTTTAGGTTTGAAGTTGTTTGGTATTTTTAATGTGTGAAATTTGGAAGCCTTCTAAAACCTCCAATTTTAAAAGTTTTTAAGCATACAATCCAAAATGTTCTTTTTGGAAGGAATTAAGAGATCAAAGTATTTCTCCTCTCTGGAAACCAGTTATGCAAGCAAAGGAGCCCAAAAAGGAAAATGTTATGTTATACCATGTCAGTGTCTTAGCCAATCTAGAGAAATACCCTGATGCCATACAAAATTTGACCAGCCCGAGTCATTGCAGACATATTGGACCCAGTGGTAGGACTAAAAATGCATCCTGTACCTCTTTTGGGGAGGAGGGATTGGATTTAATCAGCTAATATTGGCCCAGTCATGTTTCGACCAGTGTCTTTGTTATGATTGGGCTGCCTGGCTGTGGGTCAAGAAATAAGAATCATTGAACATATCTAGAATTAGATTATTACTGTAGATAGAAAGATGCGCGTCTTCTGTGTGAAACACATCCAACTTCTTGAATGCAGAATATTTTTTCTAAAATACATTTTTAGTAGTAATTATTTTCAGTACAGCTGTTTTTGTTTAGGAAAAACTGGCAGGACTTCCAGCACAACCTTTTTGTTAAGGGATACAGATAGAACTACATGCCATAATAAGTAAATTGTTAAAATCAGTATCTAAAAGGAGAACTTGTTATTCTTGTCCTTCAGTGCATTTTCAAATTTCTTCCTATTTGAAATTAATTTGCTTTATAATATGTAAAAAGATTTGGTGTTAAAAATGCAGTCAAGTCCTTAATCATAATTATCAAAACTATGATATAGGCAACCATGATGATAATTTTAAGGCTGCATGTTTGAACTCTTTTTTTTTTTTTTATAATATTTGTAGAATTACCAAGCCATTAACTTTTGCTGACTGTGTTGGTGATGAACTACCTTTAGGATGGGAAACTGTTTACGATCAACAGATTGGTGTTTATTACATGGACCATATAAATCGTGAGTAGCAGGTTTTGTTTTTAAGTTATGCAGTTATAAATTCAGACTTGGATCCTAAATATTCATTCACATATAGTGAAATCAGAGTTGGATGTGGGTACAAGATGTAATAAAGTTATAAAATTGTTCCTATTGTGCATGCTGTTCCTACAATATGAAAACTATGCATAATTCCCATGGGTTCAGGATTGTCTTTGCATAACTTGTTATAAAGATTCCTGTCATATCTTCTTTTCTTGGAGATGGAACAACTGAATAAAATTGGCAAGCTTGATAAATGCAAGTGCACATGCTTGAATATTTGGGATTTTATGTAAATTCTTTTTTTTTTTTTTTTTCAAATTTTGGACTTAACATTGCTTTTTACAAATTTTCAGAGTCTTTCTGTTGAAGGTAGGCTATTTTACATTTTACACAGTAGAAAAGCCCAAGATACTGTCTTGGAATTAGATTAAATGGCAGATGTATAATGGTAGTGAAGACAGGCAAGAATGGAAGATAATTGAAAGTGATGACAGTGTGAATAAAATGAAGGATTAAAACAACTGTAGGGATAGGACAGTAGTAGATATGAATAACTTTTTTTTTTGAGAGAGAATTGGAATTGCTTCCCTTTTTTTCTCTTAAAAATATCAGCATCCAAAGCAAAAACTTACGTTAAAATCACTGTTTGTTGGATTGAAAAATGATAGCAAATTATACATCTTAATCTTTGTGATGTAGTCTTAACAAATAATTTGTTAAGCTTCTGGAATCTCAGGATTTGCCTGGCGCTCAGCCTTTTGATTCCCTCTTAGCAGATGCTGATGAAACGAAGTTAAAACAATTCTAGATGAAAAGGATGGAAGTGACTATCTTAAATTAAGACTCTAATTTGTTATAGCACATTAGTTATACTTCAATTTCTTGCTTAAATGTTGCTAATTAAAAAGCCTACTTTACTGTGTCAAGAGAGAGCTATAAATGTGCTGATTTAAAAGAATTGTTATTTGAAGCATGTGCCTTCTTAATCCATCATATGTTTTGTAGACTCATTTAAATCTATTTTGAGGCTGGATTTTAGAGACTAGTTAGTCACCTTGATGCCATAATGTCTGACATGGAGGGGGCATAAGAATGCATTAATTTTTCTGAAGTTCCCAATAGTTTTTATTACAGTTAACTACTATTTTAGTTATTTGGGTTACAAAGTGGAGATATGGTATTAAAATAGTTACCCTACTTAGGGTGCTTCTTCCAGAAGGTAGTGCTTGGGGTCTACTGTTGTAATCTTAATATTCTCTCCTTAATATTTATGCTATTCATCTCTTCAGGATTGTGTCTGTTTAGCATTTATATGAAACCACTGGGAATGGTTTTTCAGAGATTCAAATAAATTGTTATCAGTATGTTTTGATGATATCCAATTTTAACTCATGTGAGCAGTGGGGCTATTAAGCTGATACCTTTAATCAGTAGTGGAATAAATGAGGGCTAGTAAACTCAAAACATTCCTGATAAAATATAGATTTATCTTAGGAAAGATTGTAATAATTTCATGGAATTGCATATCTACTAAGGCAGAGATGACAATCTGCAGCCTTCATATGTTGGTGAATTTATACCACCAGCATTAAATGCCAATAAATGTGACTAGGCCAGCAACATCTAGATGGCTCTTCCTTTACCAATCCTGAGAAATCAATTTTTGGATCCTGCTCAATCATCCAAGTAGTTTTGGTAGTGTAGAATTTCTTTGATCAGGATAGACTAGTATGTTAGAACAATAACTAGGTTATAGTTACCATAGTTGTGTAACATTTCATATTGTCTGTAGTAATAGTTGTACCTATGAATAATGCCACTCAAGACAGTTTGAAAACTTAAATTGAAAAGCATCAGGCAGGCTTTGTCTGGAGCTTCTATGTAAAAATATTTGGCTGGTGTTGAAAAAACGTAAGAGGCATTTCTTTATTCCAAGCACAGCTAAAGTATTAGTACTTATCTTTAAATTATCATGTGGCAGGAGTGGGCATCCTGGAATCCTCCAGATACTTTGAACTAGAATGCTCCAGTTCTTTGCTATACAACAAAATGGCTGGTGCTGAAAAGAGATAAAGTTCAAAATTATCTAGAGATTACTAGGCTATCTACCCGCTCTCTGGCTTTGGATTCAGTGAAGCATATCACATGCCAGTCTGTTCATCCATTGAGGTCATCTTTGGAGATTTTTTTCTAGGTGCCCAGTCATCTCATATGATGTAACAACCAGCAGGAAACTTTTTGGAAACAGTGTTCTGATTGTGAATTTTCCTGAAGTCCTGCCTTACATCTATATAATTAGCCTTTAAACCCAAAGATACTATTTATGTGGCTTAGCATAAAAGTGTGTGTAGGTAAATGGAGTTTTAAAGATGTAAGAGGAATTAAAGTGCACCCTTTCTCCTCTGTTCAGTGAGGACTGGTGTCAGGATTAGTCTGGATGAAATGCACTCCAGGTCTGACTGGTGAGAGTGTGTTCAGTTGGCAGTTTTCTTTCCTTTTTTTATTAATACTTTTGTCAGGTTCAGCCCAAGAATCACACGAGTCAGTCCAGAAATCAGCTCAGCCTCTTTATTAGCTTGCACCTAAGAGACGGAATCTCGCCAGACTAACTCTAATCCCCCAAGGACAGCAACTATAACCATCATGCCCTTAGGGAGGGGCCAGTCTCTTTCTCTTGACCTTCACACAGTCCAGCTGGGGGCTGAGGAGATGCTTTCCTTGGAATGTCTCTCTCCCCTCCCTGTAACTTTGAAGCTCCATTCCAGAATCCTCCTTGCTCATGCCTTCCATCACGACTTTATGTTTAAAAAGGTTAGTTCCAAAGCTGTCTCCTTCCGTATTATGGTTCACAGAGTACAGTTGTTACATCCTGTTAAGAGTGGGCCAGCAGTCTGGGCCAAAAAGCAAGAAGTTGCAGGGGATATCATTAGTATTCCTTGCTGTTTGCCACTTAAATACTTGGAAAATTATGGGCCTCTTTCACATTTCATGCATTAATGAAATGAGTATGGAAAGTTCTATTTCAGCTTTGAAGGTTAGTGAAGCCCCTTGAGCAAATCAGTGACTGAATTTGTATATGATAATAACTTTTCCCTCCTAACTTTGGACTTGACCATGAGATAACGTGAAGCATCCAATTCAGTTTTCAAATAGTTGCAGTTTGTTGTTGCATCTAAACTACAAGTAGTCCCTGGGTTAAGAATGCCTGGCTTAAGGGTGACCCATAGTTAAGAACAGAGCCTATTGTAGCAAAATCCGAGTTAAACACACAATTATGCAAGTTAAATACCCAACGGTTTGAGTTAATTACACAATACTACTTATACAGCATTATACGATAATGCTGTCCCAGCTTACGTTCAAAGCTGACTTAAGGACAGAGCTTGGGAATGGAACTTGTTCTTAAACTGGGGACTACCTGTACTTTGTAAGAAAAAGGCAGTTTTAAATTGAGAATTATGGTCTTGGCTTGCTCAGATACAATATATTTAAAATTAACTATGTTTTCCAATTTGTACAAGATAAGAAGCTATAGTTAGTTACAAAAGAAGGCAAATATTCCAGTCTTTTCAAGGTTGAGCCAAGGGGAAAGAAATGGAGCAGGTTTATGGAAACAGTGCTAAATTATGAATAATTGTTAGGCTTGATCCAGAGCATTATCTGTTCAGCATTATGCACTGTGTAGCTTAAAGTACATTACTTTGAAGTCCTAGTAGAGTGGATAGAATACAGTTTTTTAAAGTTTAAATTAAAAGTCAGTATAGTTTTAGAGATTAGTTTTATTTTTTTTAATAGGAATTTGATTCAATTGCTGTGATATGTGAATTTTATTAGTCTCTTTGTTTTTTCATTTAACATGTTGGAACACTTTTTTCCCTCTAATCAGAACTCACACAAATAGAGGACCCAAGAGAGCAGTGGAGAAGAGAGCAGGAGCGCATGCTAAAGGAGTATTTAATTGTTGCCCAGAAAGCACTTAATGCCAAAAAGGAAATTTATCAAATTAAGCAGCAGCGATTTGAGCTAGCACAAGAGGAGTATCAGCAGTTGAATAAAATGTGTGAGGATGACAGTCACTCTTATGCAAGCAGTAAGTTGCATTTCCTCTTCAAATAATACGAATTTGCATGTTACAATTTTATATATTTTAGCTGCATTAAAAATTCCAACCTTCCAAAAATGGTTCTTGAAATGCGGATCCCTTAAAAAAACCAAAGGTGAAACTATTATTCTTCTGTTGCTCGAGGAAAATGGTTTGATTTTTAAAAAGAGGACATTGTACCAATCTCTGCATGCTTTATGGAATAAGAAGCTGGTTCTTTACTTGTATTGCTTTGCTTTCAAGGGATATAAAATAATTTAAGACATTATAACTTTTATTTTTTTATTTAATTTTTCCTTTATTTTATAATGAAAAACAAAAACAAAAAGGAATAAAACAAAGATACATACATTATAAAAAATATTACATAACAAGTGCTTAAAAATAAGTGGGAAAAAATAATAAAAAAGATATAAAGTATATGTTGTTATAATAAAGTTACAATTCTATATATATTTATCTAATGCAAATAGTATGCATATATATATATTTATTTGTAATACAATTATATAATGTGCTTTTTCCTACCCTACTCTATTTTGTATAAATGAGTCTGATATTTCATTATACTTGTTCATGTATACTTGTAGTATACCTGTCTACATCTATAGGCATAGGTGGCAAGTGTAATCGGGTTTTCAATCCATTTAATAAATGGGACCATACATTTATCTTTCCAATGCTGCAATATCAGTCATTTAGCCATAGTAAGGGCACGGAGAATCCATTTACATTGTCCGGTTGTCAAATTCCATGTACTAGGTATATAATTCAAGAGAATATGATCCTCTGAAAATTTTAGCTTTTCATGCACAGTCACATTTATTATGGTCCACTACTTTTTCCCAAAACTTAGTAAGTATAGGATATTGTAAAAACATATGTTTTAAAGAAGCATTATCCTTGTTACATCCCCAACAAAATACTATCTTAGTCCTTTTCTATACAAACATAATGGAGTCCAATAAATTCTAAGTATTTTTTGTTGTATAAGTTGTAGTTTAAGGTCCATTGACACTCCTGCTATAGAAGTTAAGAAACTCTCCCATTGTCTAGGTAACATAGAAACCTCTAATTCTTTATTCCACTCGTCTCTTAACATATGCATGTCAAATTTATTTATTGGTAACAAATATCTATAAAAGCTGATAGTCGTTTTTTTAGTTTTAAAGGATATTTAAGGCATTATAACTTAAGGGTTTTGCACCAGCTGAAGAATATTACTTCGTTTGATAGCTACCTGCAATTTATTTATTTATTTTTTTATTTAAGGGCAGTTTTGTTTTAATTATCTTTACTTTAAAAATCCCAAAATGTTAACCCTTACCTGAAGAAACTTACAAAATAAAAGACCAATCTAAATGTTATGTGAAGATTGGGATGGTGTCTTACCATATTTTTATTTAATGGAAAGCTAATATAAGGATATACTGTTAGTTACATTGGTCTACTGGTATTAATTTTAATACCAATAAAGGGACTATCTTTATACAGTATAGTAACTGAAAATCATGCTTTATTTATACCATACCTTTTGTCCAGGAACTCATGGTGGCTAGCATGGGGAGTCAACCATTGAGTTTGCACAGCTGAGGGTAAACTTGAACATGGATCCTTCCAGTTATAGTCCAGCACCTTAAATACTAGAGCTCTCTGGCTTGCTATAGTTGCTGGTATACACTGCTCTGAGTATGCCTCTTGGTGTTTCCTGAAAACAAACACACCTAACAAAGTAGGAATGACTGTAGTTTCTTTTAGAAATCCTTCAGAATCCTGACTTCTTTATTAGCTTATTCTAAATGAAACAATAGAGAAATGTAGACATTTGCTTTAGCAAGTGTCCTTGACCAAACTGATCTCAAGCTTTCAAAACCATTCGAAATGAACACTGTTTCTTTATGGACATACTATCATGCCAACAAGAACATGTGATAAATATAACATTTTGATATTAACTTCCTGGAATTCAGAATGTGATATTGTATAGTTTTTATTTAGTTTAAAAATGGTTTTTTATCCAGACAAGGTGAGTTAAAATTAAGTTAAACTACTGAAATATTTTGAAAAGTTAGTAATTGGTCCTCTAAGTCTCAATTATTCAGTGCATATAGAGCAACACATTTGCTCTTAATCCAGCCCAGTTGTGCAACTTCAGAGGTTTGGTTTATATGTTATTTAAGCAGGGGATACTTATGTAGAAAATATTGTGCATATTCTCTTTTTTAATTTTGGTAAATGTTAATAATACTTCCAAAATTTTATCACTGTTGTATTTTTGTGTAGCAAATAGTGTGTTCCGCTTATGTATGAATACTTAAGGCCATTATTCATCCAATAATGAGCTTGAAATACACATTCGAAGTTCACGTCTATGTGCTATCAAAATAAATAATAAAGATTTTAGGTAGAATCTAAAAGTCAAGAATTTAAAAAGTTGTTCTATTACTAGGTTCTTGGGAATTCTCTTATACAGTGGTACCTCGGTTCACGAACGCATCTGTTCACGAACAATTCGGTTCACGAACAGCTCCGGCCACAAAAATTTGCCTCCGTTCGCGAACGCCGGATTGGGTGACGAACAGGATCCGCGGCCATTTTCCCTCCCGTGACACGTGGTCGCGGCTTCCTGTAGGGAGGGGGACTCTCCCTCCAAGCAGTAACCGCGGTCATTTTCCCTCCCGTGACACGTGGTCGCAGCTTCCTGTAGGGAGGGGGACTCTCCCTCCAAGCAGTAACCGCGGCCATTTTCCCTCCCGTGACACGTGGTCGCGGCTTCCTGTAGGGAGGGGGACTCTCCCTCCAAGCAGTAACCGCGGTCATTTTCCCTCCCGTGACACGTGGTCGCGGCTTCCTGTAGGGAGGGGGACTCTCCCTCCAAGCAGTAACCGCGGCCATTTTCCCTCCCGTGACACGTGGTCGCGGCTTCCTGTAGGGAGGGGGACTCTCCCTCCAAGCAGTAACTGCCTCCCCACCCGCCTTCCTGTCCTCCACACCAGGAGTCACATCGAGCAAGGTTAGCTTTCTCTCTCTTCGTACTGTACTTTGTGTCATATTTTTGCGGTTTAAAAAAAACACAACATATGGTTCAGAACGGATTAACCGCATTTACATTGAACCTTATGGGGAAATTTGACTCGGGTCATGACCAGAAATCGGTTGGCGACCAAATTTGGGGTCAGAATGGATTAACCGTATTTACATTGAACCTTATGGGAAAATTTGATTCGGTTCACGACCATTTCAGGTCGCGACCAGAGTCGCGGAACGAATTAAGTTCGTGAACCGAGGTACCACTGTATTTGTAAATACAAATCAGTGTGTTCTGTGTAGATGAAAATGAAAGAGAAATGCCACATATTTTAAGTGGATGGGTTGTTTAAATAATCCAAGAATATAATTTTCATCTAAAAATAAATCCATATTGATTCGAGACAAAACTGTAGAGATTTAATTGTGAGCCACCCAGAGTCACTCTCTTGGGGGAGATGGTGGCATATAAATTTAATAAATAAATAAATAGAATATCTGGATCTTAGAGAATCTAAAAAATAAATTAATACATTAATGGCATTTCTACTGTATTTTATTTCTTTCATGGTGGTGTATTTCAAATTTTTATGTGCTCGTGCTGCAGCTTTTCAGATAACTTAAATTTATATTTTAAAAGCAAAATACTTAATGGTATGATTCATTCAGTTTTAAAGCATATTTTTCCACAATACTATCACTTCCTCCCCAAACCTATTTTGTTAGCAATTATAGTTGTTTTTTGCAAGGGCACTTCTTTACATATTTAACAGAAATACTGGAGTACCAAGGTTTAACTTTTCTTGATTTGATTGGATTGCTCCAAACTCTTTCTGAGTCTATAAAAATAGCTTGTTTACAACAGCATTAATTTAAACAAAATAAGTTTCACTGCACAGCTGCAAATACTCATTTACTTTTAACTGTTCTGAAAATGCCAATATAAAATATAAATATTTTTACTAACATTATATTTTATATTTCATTTTTAATAAATTAGACTTGATCTATGTCTATTTACCCAGAAGAGCATCATACTGAACTCAATAGATTTTACTCCACTGTTGGTGTACCTAAGATTGGACTTTTCACTAGATCTTTTTTTTTCTTAAAGGTTAACTTCTACTACTTGCAATGAAATTTGCAGCTATGAAAAACTTTTCTGAATATATGTTGTTACAGATAGCATAATTATTTGAACTTTCATATCCCAGATAACATGAAATAATCCTTAAATCTCTTTTTTCACATATATTATTGTTGTCATGCATTTACTCTGTTCAAGGACACAATTTCTCTGATCAAGGATATAGTTGGCATTTGCAGAGGTTTTCCAGTGAGGGTGGGAGATGGGGAGGAGATAAAACTGCAAAGTAGGATATGATTGCATTTTGTAAAGGGAGAATATACTGCTACACTTCTCTTTTTCTTATATGTGTGCTTTATACATGTGCTTTGCTTAGTGTCATTTCCTATGACAAAACACAGTATTGCACTTTTAAGAATGCATTGGATGTCTTTTGGCAGACCACATGGTTGAAAAATTTGGCAGTATAATCTGATTTGTCATGAAAAAGGCTCCGTTATGTTCTATAATAATAATATGGGGTGCTGCTTTGTTCCCATTTGTCCATTTAGCTTGGTATTATCTGAACTGATTGGAAGCAGACCCTGGGATTCCTAACCCTAATTCAGGAGACAAGGGATTAAGCTTGGGACCTTTTAAATGCAAAGTGTTCTTGAGCTACAGATAGATAGGAATTCAGATACTGTGGTTAAACTGGTCGAGATTTCATAGGCATGGTTCATATCCCATGCAAGTAGAATCAAATGCAGATTGAAGATTTACACAAGCTGCAGAAAGAGAGCCTTTGGATCCATAAGTGTTTTTCTCTACCTAGTGTTGTAGACTGCTTGGTTTAGAGTAGATCTTTCTGGCCTAAATCCTGCCAGTTCTTCAGCTAGGATAGTGTTATCTTCAGTCCATAGAACTTCTCGAATAAATGTTTAGCATAGATTTTGCTGATCGTACTCAAAAGACTGATTGAATGATACAGTAGAGTCTCGCTTATCCGACATAAACGGGCCGGCAAAACATTGGATAAGCGAAAATATCAGATAACACACAGTAACAATTAAGTGCGGTTAAAAAAAAAAAAAAAAACCCATCCGCTGTGCCTGTTGCAATAGATTTTTGCGTTGCGGTGCCGCACCGTCAGGAGCAACAAGAAAGAGCACACTCACGCTCGCAAACCAGCGGCACGCTTTTCTCGTCGCCAATTTATGCATGTTGTGTTTTTTTTAGGGGCGTCGGATAAAACGGAATGTCAGATAAGTGAAGGTCGGTTAAACGAGACTCTACTGTAGTTGGATGGATTTTTCTTTTGTCCTTTTTTATAGATTGGCATTATGATGGCTATGTCTTAATCTCTTGGGATGTGAATGGTATTGTCAATAAATGTGAAACTTTCTGTGAGAACTGTCTAATATTCTAGACTGGATGAAGAAAAATGTTGCTTAATTCTTGTTAGACACTGCTCTTGTTTAGTCAAATGGTGCTTCAGGTACTTGCTATTTTGATGGGAGAGTCAGGATAAAAATTAATAAATAAATACATTTCCTAGCTTCCTTTAACTACACAATGGCATTTAGTCTTTGTACTTCATTCTGCTCTCTAGATAACATGCAAAAAGCCTGGAGATCACATAGAATCAGAAGAAGCCTGGTAGCATCTTTTCAGACTAACCAATTTTATTAAAAAGCATATGCTTTTGTGAACTCCAGTTCGCTTCATCAGATGTAACTAGTCCATAATAGCAAACTCCCTCTGATTTTTGATTATCTTGATGGCTTTCCTCCTACAATGTTTCCAGTACATGAGAAAGCCATTTCTGAAAGGGTGCCTCCATGCAATTCTGTTTCAGCCCTAAGACTTGCATTAAGAATAGGATATCTCACCCAGGGACCTGTTGGACACAAATGAAACATTTATAACTTTATCAAGTTGTTTAACACTCCAAATGCAAGATACCCCAGATCCCTTCAGTCTTTAATATATTGTGTTGTTACTTAAATCGACTTCAATTCTTCTCCCACTACATTTTCCTAAAAAAGGGTGGGGGGGAGCCCCAGTATATCAAAAGATCAAGATAACACCAGATTGCACGATTGTTAAAAATGATTTATTCTGTCTCAAGGGGCGGCAGAACCTATAGACAAAAATCATACAGCTGTTGCCGAGAGCTGCTAAATCAGTCTTCCTGAGGTTGTAGAGCCACCTAACCCCCATGAGACATAACAATACTGAATTACCTTGTGAAGCAAGTATAAGTCACAATTTCTCAGACACTGTGCTGCTACTTCAGTGTTGTATAGCAATACTCTACGTTGTTTGTATGAACAGGCAAGATAGCGCTTTTGAAAGTAGAAAAGAAAAAGTTAAAAAATAACTGGGTTAGAAATGTGACAGACTCACATCTTTAGAAAACTGCTGCCTAACCCACAAAATTTCTGGATTTCTAAAGTGGTTTTTTGTATGAAACACTTCTGCCCATGGCAAAGTCATTAGTACAAATGGGGCAGTTGCAACCATTGCAATGGCTCTCTGGCACCAAGCGCCTTCTTCACTGCCAGATATCATCTTGCTGCTGCCTTACCTCAGACTAAACCGTATCTCAATGAGAGCATTCCCTTCTGATTGAACTGGGATGTTTTGTTTTGTTTTAAAAAATAAACCTCAATAGTTTGGGAGGCCTGCAAAGTGGATAACACTTTATTGATCCAGTCCAGTCCAGACATAGACAACTATGTTAAAGTTGAGATAAATTTCAGAATTCTTTCAGGCAAGTAAGAGCTGGCCATGAGATTTGCTGTCTCCAATAGGATAAGCATTTAATGTGAGAATGTATTACAGAACTCCAGTTGCTGGTGCAGGATGTGGCTGAATTGAAGTTAGCATGTCACTGAACTGATCTCTTAAGCTATCTGATGAGATATAGTATGAATTGGCGTGACAAGGTATCCCTTGACACATAGCGATTAAACTAATCCAGATCTGTTTACACATTGATGCAATGCCTAAGGAATTGTGGGTGAGCACAGATGGAATGGGAAGACATCACTGCTCTCTTATTCCCTTCTTTGTCCCCCTCTTTTTGCTCACTGGAGACTTTAGAGAATGAATCATTTCAGAGCCAGTAGAATTCTACTCTGTCCAGAAATAGTACCATCACACATAGGACCTATACTTACACTGTGGAGAGTCCAACCACTTCAGGCAGGGTAGCCAGCTAAGCTGACTTAAATATTGAAGTTGTGGAGGTGGAATATGCCAGCAAATGCCCTACACAGTTTGATAAGGATCTATGCCAGGATATGACATGGCCCTGGTCACCAGGGTCTGTAAGCCTGAGACAACCAGAAAATAAGTAGTGCCCAGAGCTGTGGAGCCACTCATTCACAACTATCCAGTCATACTGAAAACCCAACCTGATGCCAGAATCTAGCTGTAGGTTCTAATAGACTTTGGTGTAGCTGATAATTTTATATAGTAGAATCATCCACCACATGCAAATGTACTCTTTATATTCAGTTTGCTCACCATCCTATCATATTTGAAGCAACTGGTGGTCAGCTTATATGCTTGGGCCCAATTACTGAGCTCAACAAACTATTGCAACTTGATATCAACAACCAAACCAAATACGTTCTCAAGGTTTAGCCTTTCAAACTTTTCAGGAGTCCTGGGAATGACCTGGCTTCAGGCTCACAATCCATATATTCAGTGGGGCCATAATGACATTACCTTTGCATGCAAGATTTGTAGTCTACAAGGAGTCAGACACTCATCAGAGTTTCATAGGAGGAGGGCCTCCAACCTTGTCATCCAAATATTTGAAGTATGTAGATGTGGGGTTGAAAGAATCGGACCTTACCCTCTCCACTGAAATAATGATTGCACAAACTTATCCCTGGATAAGTGTGGATAATAGTCAGTTCCATTATATCCAGTGTTTGAGACAGAGTTGGGCAGCCTGAAAGAATTGTGTGTGTGCGTGCGTGCGTGCGAGAATCTGCAGAAGTGATTTATCTACTCATTTTCTTTTGTCAGCACATCTACCTTTTGGTCAAAAAGGACGGCTCCCTTCATGTTTGATTTTTTTAATCCCTCCAAACATTATAGAGCAACTGTTGTTTTTTCTTGATTTCAGAGCTCTTAGAATGGCTGTGGAAAAAACAAGTTCTCACTCAGGCCTCAGGGGACTTGATCACTGTTATGGGAAATTTGAATATACAAATTGTATTCAGTTGTCTTTCATTGTCAAACTGACCTTGTTCAGAAATTTACTAATCCTATTTTCTGTGATTTCCTCAACATGTTTTTTGATTATCTGTTTGACTGATCTACTCATGAATTCTGAAGACCCTTTTTCATTTGGATCAGTTCTTCAGAATCTCCACAAATTTAATCTTTATTTTGAGTTAGAGGAATTTACTTTTAATCTGCCTACATTGGCTTACTTGGAATATTGCTTCTCATTTGAGAGTACACAGTTATAATAAATTGTTATTTGGGTGTATACTGTATAACTTGTGAGTGTCTCCCCACACTACCAAGTATATACAGCAGTTTTTAGTTTTGGCCAACTTTTTCCATAAATTTATTCCAATACTCTCTTCACCCATTTGTTCAATTTATTAAGAACAGCATCCTCTTTCAATGGAATTTCAAAGCCTAACAAACCTTTGATTGACTTAGCAAGCCTCCAGTTCCTAGCCCATTCCAAGTCATCCTGCTCCTTCATTATACAGGCTGATGCTTCTCATTTCACCAAGGAAAGTATGCTATTTCCAGACGTCATCTTCCCTGTACATTTCATTCTTGCCTGTGTCTCACCCACCAAATAAAACTGACATTTTTAAGAAAGAGTTTTGAGCTATTAAGGATGTCTTTCAGACATGGCATTGTTACTGTATTGCACATAACATCCAGTAGACATTTGGACAGATCACAAGAACATAAAATGTCTACAGAAGTTTATTTTACATCCAATTAGGTGGGCACATTTTTTTTTTTGACTTTTGGATTTCTTACATCCCAACTAGGCTGATGAGTTATCATACAATCCAAAATAATTTGTGCCTTATGACCCTTCCTGGGCTTTCATTCTGTGCCCTTGAAATTTCAGAGAACTGTTTTTCCCTGAGATAGTCTTGGGGTCAGGAGAAAAGTTTTGCTTTAATGAACTAGCAGGGCCTGCAGTTAATGGGTTGTTTCTGGCATCCTCTATTTTGAGTATTGGATAGCTTTGACTATCACCCACAGTTCGATGAGATGACAGGACTAATGCCACCTTGGAGCGCCTTGAGTTTCTGGAAAGATTCTTGAACCTGACAATGACCATGCTTTCATTCTTTTATATGTTACTTACTTTTGTTAATTAATTTCTGCTGTGAAGATAGATGTGTATGCTAGTTTGATTTTTCCAGAAATGTAAGTGAGCCATCAATTGTGACAGATATAGAAGCAGTCTCAGTCCATGAATTACATAGGAACTGTTGTGCTTGAGCAGTTTGTTTATCCTTGTCCAATTTGAATGAATAATACTTATTTAAATCATATTCTTTCAGTAAAGATTTCCTAGATTGTTCGATAAGTAAAATACAGAAATGAGTTATTGGATTTGGATATATTTAGTTTGAATAAAGCTAGGTTTAGTAACATTCAGGGTAGTTTATTTGATAAATATCACTTTAAGATGATTTTTCCTCCTTTATATTAATTTAACAAAAGTACTTTGTAGAAATCCTGTCACATGATAGTATATATAAAATGACCAGTAAATAAAAGCAAACATTTTCTACTTCTGAACCTGTTTATTGAAAAGTGGAATATTGGAAAATAATGGATTTTTCTTTTTCTTTTTTCTTTTTGCTATCCATATTATTTAAGTATATTGTTATGTAACTTTTTTTTCTAGTATAGTTTAATTTTTTTCATTAAACTATTTTTATTATTTTTCATTAACTTTATGTCTTAAACTTAAATGCACTATTTTGAATTGATTTTTATACTTTTTTCTATTTTTTATGTTGACAAAATTAACAATATATACAATAAAATTTGTTTGATGTAAGTCTTCATTGGTGGACATTATTACAAGTACTACCCTTCATGTTTTTGTGTAACTCATATTAATTAAACCTATTTCTCCCTTTCCTTACTGTTTATGTTATAAAATGCTAGTTTCCAATTCTTGATTGTAAAATAAATAACAAGATTGTGTGTCTTGATTAACAGTGAACTTAGCTTTTAGTTGAAATCATATTTTTAGATGAACAGATTGATTATGTGCTGCCACCTTAGCAATAGCAAAATAAAAGGTTCCTGTGAAACATGGAATGAAAGATCCATTTCATGTGCTTGTTAGGAACTTTTTCTAGAGTTTATCTTAAACACTGATCTTTTCTGTTTGTTTAGCATTTTCTGGATTTTCAACCAACACTAAATACAACCCATCTCTGATTAAAGCAGAAATAGCAAGTCGACGTGATAGAGTGAGTAACATTTTTCTAAAATATTGTATATTAAAAGTAATTATTTAAATTCATATTTTGCATTACTAGGAGGGCTGCTCACTCTGGTGTAATATTCACATCAATATTTAGAGTCCTACTTTTTCTCAGAAAGTACATAATAAGTACAGGAAATAATTAAGCCATTATATTGCCTTGTGTGATTTTTATTTATGGTAGCATTTTAAGAAGCAATCATAATTTAATATGGAGTGAGTAATTTAGGAAAGTGTAGCCTTTATGATAGTAATGCTAATATTTTAGTTATTTTATACTCTAAATTGCTGTAGTTACTGGTTGTAAATTTTATAGTTTTAGGTTATATTATGCTGATGTTTGACTGAAATAAATAATTTATTATTTATTAACATAGTATGACATAAAAATATAACACGGACTGAATATCATAATGCAACATTGGTTTTCATGCAGTGCCCATATATACACTGAAACCCAATTGCAAATTTCATTGTACATTTGAAGAAGTATAATACTCTTAGGTTTTTCTGTCTAATTAGCTAATTGCAGTCACGGACAGAAAGCTCATACCATAATGTCAGACTCGACAGCCCTATGTCATAAAACTGAAATATCATCACCTGAAATATCAATCGCAATAATTTGTTTGGTTGCCAGTGCAATTATTTCTTTATGGTTTTATCTCAAGCTTTCTAGATTAAAGAGAGAATTAACACAGATGAAGCAAGAACTACAGTACAAAGAGAAAGGAGTAGAAACACTACAAGAGTAAGTTGAAATGTAAAAGGACAGGGCTGTTTGTTTTAATGTTTATAATGTAATAAAATAATTG
This sequence comes from Liasis olivaceus, assembly GCA_030867105.1. NCBI lineage: Eukaryota > Metazoa > Chordata > Lepidosauria > Squamata > Pythonidae > Liasis > Liasis olivaceus. Next base: position 42,923,968 of record CM061352.1, read on the forward strand.
CTTTATTGTCAATTTTAGTGACATTAGGTTTTTTTGAAACCATAGTTTAGTTTTTACTTGAGACATAACCCTCCTAGTACTACTGAAGTAGTATTTGTATAGAACCGTCTCTTCCTTCCCAGAGCATCTGTGCATTGTATTCTTTGGCCATTGTACAGAATAGTAGTTAGCATTGATCCTTTTGTTTCTCACCTGTTCTTTCCCTCTGTATTGGGAAATACAGAAGGATTGGAGGGCAGTGCTTCACCTAATTTAATGTAAATAGCAAGGTGGCAAAAGCTTTTAACACTGACCACCCAGCAGGAAAAGGAAAAAAGCTCTTAATATCAAACTGCAAGGTTTATTTGAGGTTCAGTATTAACAAAAGTGAGTAAACTTTCTTGTGTATGTTTGTATATTAGGATTGATCGGAAGATGTCAAATGCTCATATGAATTATAAACTGGATGAAGCCCAAGCAATAATGAATGAACTTCGAAGCATCAGGAAAGCCATATGTGTGGGGGAGAGAGAAAGGCAAGACTTAATGCAAGTAAGTAAACAATACTATTTATGGTTTTATAGTGCTTGCTAACTCTTATGAGTAAAGGGATGTCCTTTTTCTTAACCAGCAAGAGAAAAGAAACATGAATCACTATATCTTGTTACTCAGTGATTCACAGGGTGTTGAAGCATAAAAATATGTAGTCTATTTCATATTCTTGTAATTCTTAATAAAGTTTTATGTTTGCTTTTAAACTGACTCTTATTCAGGCTTTATCTTGGTATAATAGTAAAATTCCCAAATTCTGTCCTTATACCTAGAATAGCTAACGACTCTTAGACTATCCCGACTATAGCAAAAGCAAAGATATTTTGCAGTCCAGATTCTTCTTTAACTCATCTAGAAGGGTGGTCAAAGTAATCTATCACATATCTAATGCTAGAAGCGGATTGAAATGAAGGAATTATTATGAGCTTATGGCCTTGATTTACAGATCAACTATAATTTCATAGTGGTGCTGAAAGAGGCACATTTTTCTTACTCCTATGTCTCGTTCCTTGAAGATAATATTGACCTCATGATAATTGTAAGGTTTGGTAAGGTAAATGCTGAAAACAACTTAACTTTAAAAATGACCAATTATTATTTAAGTTAATAAGTCACATATATGTATCTGTATGTGTAGACAATTAGCTAAATTGGTTGCACCTGGTTATGTGCCCGGGCCTGGGGACCCAAATGTGTTAAGGGTCCTGTTTCTTGGCTATATTAACATCTATGGCAATAGTTTTACTTGGCGACCATATATATTTATTTGTATTGTTTTAATTGTTCTTTGTTTTTATGATTGTATGCCGCCCAGAGTCAGTTGTTGAGATGGGTGGCTATAGAAATCAAATTAATCATCATCATCATCAATTCTTAAGCCATCACCCATTACTGTGCTGTTTGTCATACGGTCTTGCAGCTTATGAACATGATTAATCATTATTTAGAAGTGGGCAGTGTATTAAATCATATTAATTATTTGCCATGACCACAAAATTTTTATTGATGTTTTAAAGTATAAAAGCAAAAAACTCACAGTTATGTAAGGCTTAGAATGATGAATATATTAAAATGTCCTTTTTTCCAAAAATAAAAATTAGTTATCTTGTGATTTAAGAAATACTTTAATAATGGTCTTGGAATAGATGGACAACATTCATTCTAATTAAAAACCTACCTATTATAAAATTTAATGAAAGTTATTTCAGGCTACTTGGCTGAAAAGTATAAACTAGGACAGAAGGGTTACTCAGATCTTAAATTATGTAAAACGATGTAATTGATACAAAAATACTGTTGTTTTTGTAGTTAAATTCAAAGAAGTAATTCAGATTTTTTTAAAAATTATCTCCAAACTTAGTAATTGTCTATACTTGCATCGTTAACATACAGTAATATTATTTTGGAATTAATATATCACTATGCTGTATACAAAGGACTAACAACAGAGGTACAATAGATGGATATCCTAAACTGAAGTATAAAAACTTATATTTTATAGAGGCAGTATACCACTTAACTTTATACAGTATTGGGAATCTAGTAAGCATATTAGTAAAATGAGTAATTTATTTGTTATTTTTTGCTTGCTTGGTGTAAAAAAGCAAAAGGAAGGCAAAAATCATTTATAAAAATATTTGTATGTAAATAACATATAAATCATATATTTTGTATATTCTTGTTGATTAAGATGAGCAAAGGAAATATAAGGCAGTAATTTTATTTTTAAAAATAAAAATAACATTTACATCAAGCTCTTGGAGCTGTAATAGAAAAGGAATGTTAACAAGCTTTCAGGAGAGAAGGTGGAGAGAAACAGAACTTTTTTGTTTCCTCTGCTGGTTCAAGTAATTTCTTTGCTATGCTAAGAAAATCAAGTTCTTTGCAATATGAATGACCTGTCTCAGACCTGGAGAATCCTGGCTAAAGGGACAAATAAACCAGCAGTCGGTATTCCTGTAACATTAGAATGCTCAAGTTTAGGAAAGTGCAAGACCTATAAGGAGTAATTAAAAAAAAATGTTTCTTTTTTCTTTCTAATTTCTATAAACCACGGAGTTGTAAACCTTGTAGCACAAGTCTCCACAGTCTAAGTCTTCCTCATTTTAAACACTTCCACATTTGAGAAGACTTGTTCCTCTTCCATCTACAAGTTTGTTCCCCCTCCACCCCTCTCCATTGGTACTGTTGCATTCTGTGCAGCATGGAAGTTCATTTGTTTTGTTCAAGTTTTGTTATGGGTATTAATATAATTTTTAATTTTCATTAGTGAGTGGTGCTCTAGACATTTAGTAATAGCAAAAATATAGTTAGCATTTAAAACATTTAAAAATGCAGTTAAAATGTAATATTAAAAAATCCAAAGGGGAATAGAATCCATACAAATCAACTTGAATTCAATTACACACCAAGTGTTTCCTAAAAAAAAATTATTTAGTGATAGAAATCAGGAAGCTAGGTTTTTAAAAAGTTATAAATTAATCTTTTTTCAGTTTGGTTTTGGAGGAATAATCTGATTAAAACCAAAGATCTGTATGTATGTATGTATGTATGTATGTATGTATGTATATATATATATATATATATATATATATATATATATAGATGGAAGCATTGAAGTTGGTGCAATAAGAAAGGGTGTTTTTTTTTCTTAAAATATATATTTTGCTTTTACAACAGTTAAATCTGCTATAGAATTATTTAAGTGATCTGTAGAAAACTTCTGTCTACTATCTGTCTATTCCTATTGGATGGGAGTTGCCTCAGATTAAGAAATAGAAGCAATCTTCATAGATAGTTTAGCATATTATTTTTACTGCTTCGTTTTACTTTTGTCAATTGCTATTCTTATGTTTATAGTCTTAGGAGCTATTTTAAAATGTCCGTATTCTATTTAACATTTCTTTAAGCTTTCTTCTGTGTAAGGATTGTGTTTTCTATTATTTCCATACCTAAGGAAAATTTTGTGAATGATATTATTTTGCTATTTTAAAAAGAATTATTAAACCACAAGAGGGTTCTTTTTATACAATTGTTTTTCTTAATGTTCCTTTTCTTTTAAGAGTCTGGCCAAGCTGACAGATGGATTCAGAAATAGTTGTTACATTACAGAATCTTTGCATGATCTTCATAATTCTGGCCTATCTCAACCATATTGTGATGCTTGTTCTCAAACTGACATCATTGGCGAGGTATACTGTATAAATTTACTGTACTATGTTTTCATTGAAAAAGATGTAATTATTATTGTATTAAAAGATGTAGCTATTGTTATCCAGCATTAAAATACATTTTAATACCAAAATAGCATTTAATGCATATTAATGCAAAGAAGAAAAAAACTTGTTTTATTCTCTTGAGGCAGAAGGTAATTTAGAGATCTTAGAGATCCCATTCATGTCTAGCTTATACACTCTGTCAGAATGTTTGTCAGTTTCAATCATGCTGATCTACTTTTTAAAAAATCTATAAAGTTATAATATAGGCAGGTTGATCAGATTCAGATTTTTAAAGACAGTAATCAAATCAGTAATTTATTTTGAAGCTGCAACATGCTGGAATTGATATGGATTCCTTATTTCCTCTAATGATTTTTCATAAATGAATCACAATCCTTTTTTACAGTCTTGTGCACTCTAATCCACATAGTTCTTCAGTACTTTCTCAGTTCTTCTATGCATTCCTTGCAAAATAGTGATAATCCAGAAAGATTGCTTTACATGTGGTAAGGTTAGTGCTGGATACATCTATGACTTTACTCATTGGGAATAGTTACTCCTATATGTCCAGTGTTTGTACCTCTTAAAACTAGTTATCTAAAGGATACAAAGGAATTTCTAGGTACACAGGTATTTGTTTATTCATTTATTTATTTATTTATTTTTCAAATTTAGGTACTGCCCATCTCACAAAAAGTGACTCTGGGTGGTTCACAATAAAACAGCAATAAATATTAAAATGCAATAAAACAATATAAAATACAATAAAAATGGAATAAAAACCAAACACATACACAAATAATATCTTCCAAGATGTCGATGGTCAGTAAGATGTTAACATATGGGAGCATCTTCAAGGTGCTAGCCACCCCCAGGGTTGGTTGCCCTTTTTTATTGTTCAATCTGCAATATTTCCCCAATATAAAGTATTTCAATATTCTCATAAATCATAGGCACAAAAGCATTATCTAAAAAGGAAGTACAGAAATCAAAATAAAATGTTTATTCAGGTTTCCTTAATAGTAGCATTGGGGAGGTCCGTTTGGCAAACAACTGCCACCTTTTGAGATACAAAACTACAGAAGTGAAGAAGAAACCTTTTCTCTGCAGGATTTTCTCCTTAATATATACATTTGCTTGCTTGTTTGATTGATTTAGGTGCCCCCTGAATATTCCCTTATGTTGAAATCACTGAGAAATTTGTTTTCTTCTTCTGATTTCAAAACAGATTTGATATAGTCCCAGTGGATCCACAACATTTTCCCCCTATTGCTGGTGCTGGAGTTCTGAGGGACAAAGCAGTCTTGAAGGCTTCAGAGAGGCTGACGAGGGTTCTGTAGTGAAATCCCTTCTCCTAGGTAGATCTCTGGAGATCCAGAATATTCAGTGGCCTTTAGAAATCCACCCCAGTGACATAATATAAATCATTCAGGGCCTTGGAACTGAATTAGTGCTTGACCTGCCGGTGGGGTTTGAATTTATCTTAATTATTAAATGCCCACTTGGTGGGGGAAAAATTATCTAAAAATAGAGATATCCCTTTGATATGGTAGGAGTAGTAGTAGTAATAGTAACTATCCTGAGGATACAATTTGTATTGAGAAAGTGAGTATAAGACAATCAACTGTGGCATGTTGACTGAGGCCTTAGATAATGTTTCTCTCTGTTCCCATGTAAATCTTGGGGTCAGTTTTAAACTATAAGTAGTACAGGTATCAATATGTAGTAATAGGGTGGCAGCACATATGGAACATACATAAAGATGGGCAGGGCTTCAGTTGCACTCTCACACTTCCACCTTGACTTTTTTGATCCTCCTCCATGCAGATGTCCCTATGTAGTAATCAGGAGTTGTTCTTTCATAGTGTTTTAGACCCACAACCTTTTATGAATCAAGAATCATAAAAGGCCATTGAGCCAAACCCCTCCCCAGTGGAGGATTTCAAATAAAAACATCCAAGGCAGGTAGTTATCTGGCTTCCACTTGAATATATTGAATGAAGAGAACCTTTTTTTCCCCATAACATTCAGTAAGAATCTGTCTCATCATCTTTATTATGGTCACAGACCAGAATTATAAATAAAAATACATTAAAATCTGTTGAAATACATTAAAATACATTAAATGAAGTGAACAGAACATGATAATATATTTACAGATTGGTGGGATCATCAGTGGGCAGTCAAAATCTGCCTAATTTTGCAGACAGTATAACAAAATTTAGCTACATTCAGGGAAACTAAATCATTCTGATCAGATAGCAACAACTGGACATAAAAAAGATCAGAATTTCCTGGACATTTTATCAGATGAGGAGTTATTAAATGGGTTCATGACTCCTTACAGAAAACACAGTATAACAGGACATATGCTATAGTTTCAATAGCTCCTTGTCCACAGGGACACAATCTCAGTTTATATGGGACTCTTTTGTACCAGCCCTCCAAAACTGCTGTAGGAAGAGCATTACAGCGTGCTAGAGTTAGCGCCCTCTAAAATTTGGGGACAGTGATGTAATTTAGGTATCTTGCTGGCTTGTAAGAAAAGGCTTGACTGCTCAAAAAAAAAACATTCTTAGGCAAAGCGGATAGGTCCTCCTGGATTTCCAGGTCTTTGATACGCCGTTTGAATTCACTGAGTGCACGCTCGTAGCCCATCATTCAGAATGCCTCACTAGAGAAGCCAAGATGTTGAAGTTTTTGTAAGATAGTCCTGAACCATACTGATTTATAATTATCCTTGATAAGGAAAGAACCCAAACCTGTAGGGAAAAACAGTAGTTTCAGCCAATGTGCTATAATCCAAGTCCATGCACCTGTTTCGACTTTGGACAACCTGCTTCCCTCCTTAGTGCTACATTTGGGATACAAGGGGCTACCTGAAATATGGCCCTTAAGAATTTGGATTGAACCCTTTCCAAAGGTGTAAAAGAAGGATAAGGTCCTAGCTGGGCACTGAAGAGTAATTGTAAGCGAGCCTTAGCTGAGTATAGCTTCAGTGCTGCTGGGATATGCTCTGCCCCCCTGGTAAAGTAAAAGGATTGGATTGCAGCTACTGTTTTTTGAGCGTTTTGTGTAACGTAGCTTTGGTGCGCACTGTGTTTAGTGGAGCTGTGAAAAACCGTGCCCAAATATTTAAAGGATTTAATGGATTTAAAGGAATCCTTTAAATATTTAAATCCTTTAAATCCTAAAAGAATCTGTCTTTCTGTAACTTTCTGTAACAAAAATTATCTGTTTTGCATTCCGGAATGAAAGAGAACAGGTTTTGACCTTTTCTGTGGCATATTTTCATATATCTGAAGAGTGCTATCAGTCATCTTTTCTCAAGGCTAAGCATACCCAGCTCTTTCAGTTTCTCTTTATAGGATTTAATTTCTAGTCTCCTGATCATTCTCATTGTGCTCATCAGAGCTAATATTCCTGAATCCGTTTTAAAGGTTTATAACTAAACACAGTACTTAAGTTGGGATTGCGTCCCATGATTTGGACATTATACTTTTGTGGATACAGTGTAAAATTGCATTTGCTTTTTTTTTTTTTTTACTGCCATATCACTTTACTGGTTCATATTCAACTATTATTTCCAAGTTTGTTTCACAGGTTTCATTACCATCCTATGCTTATGCAGTTGATTCTTGTTCTGATAGTGAAGTACTTCACACTTGCCTTTGTGAAATACTTTCAGCCTATTTCTAGAACCTATCACTGTTTTGAATTTTATTTTATTTTTATCTTTTCGAAGTTAGCTGTCCTAACCAGTTTTGTGTCATCTGCAAATTGGATAGGTTTTCCCTGCACTTTCTAACTTTAGAAATTTAAACTCATTAAAAATATGTTTCAGTAAGTGTAAACCTTAAATTCTGCCTCTTCATTCTTGCCTTCATGATTTCCCAGTGGAGCATGATACTTTTTTGTTAGAGAACAGGAACCAAAACAGAAAATGAGCTCTTCTTTGTTATATAGCGTCTTCATTGACCAGTTGGTATACTAATAAAATTATTAATTTTATTTTGATTTTATTTTGAACATTTCAAAAGATTTTTTGTTTTTGGTTATTCTTAACATCTTTTGCTGGTATCAGTTCTTTCTGAGCTTTCACTGTCATGACACCAGCCAAACAGTTCAAGACTATTTGTCTGTACTCTTCCTTTATGAACCTGTCTTCTTTCTGTTTCCTCTATGTCCCTTTGTTTTATTTTGTCCTTTTAAACCTTCATTGAACTTGTTAGATATCCTGATTGGTTACATTTTTTTTTTCTTATTGGAATTGTTTGCAATTGTACTTTTAGTTTCTCCTTTTTTAGGGACTTCTATCCAAATTGAACTCCTTTCCTTATTAGCTTCTCCTGTCCTGAGATCTTGCTTATCATTGCTCTGATTAGGTTAAAATTTTCTTTTTGGGGAAATTAGTACTAAATGTTTGTGCTCAAATTTAGTGTCTCTTAAAATCAAGAACTCCAGCATCACACACGGTCCCTTTCCCCCAATGTACCTGCTACTATTCCTCAACTAAATCTTTCCTGCTGATTAGGATCAAGTAAGAATAGATAGTTTTCTTGTATCTTTCTCTATACCCTGAAAAAGGAAGTTGCCAATAAGAGCCAGTTTAGTCTAGTGGTTAAGGGTCCAGGCTAGAAAGCAGGAGACTGTTAGTTCCAGTCCCACCTTAGGCATGAAAGCTGGCTGGGTGACTTTGGGCCAGTCACTCTCTCTCAGCCCAACTCACCTCACAGGGTTGCTGTTGTGGGGAAAATAGGAGGAGGAAGGAATATTATGTATGTTTGCTGCCTTAAGTTATTTATAAAAATAATAAAGGCAGGATAAAAAATCTAAAAAAAAAGACAAGTCTCTTATTTCCAGGAAGGACTGTCCTTAGCAAGATTTGTCACTCAACAGATTTCAGGGAAATTAAAATCTCTCATTATATGGGGTCATCCACACGCCATCCTTGTGCAACACTGAAATGGCTTGCTTATCATTTTTTGAGCACATTTCCTCGCAATGGAGTCTCCTTCTCAGTTGCAGTTGCCCACTGGGGATGGTAGTTTGAGCTCATTTTGGTTGGTGTGCCATAAGCACAATTAAGTGCCAGTTTTATCTCAGAATGTTAACTTGTTCTATGCAAGCTAGGCCCTCTCTTTAAAAATATATATTAAAAAGTTTATTTTATGTCATTTACTTGTTGTAATGAGGTACATTCTGCAACTTGTATGTATGTACAAAGACTGAAATGTAAATTTTAATTTTATCACTTTATTTAAGAAGCAATTTGTTTTCATAAGACAAATATTCTTCTATGAAGTCTGTATCTAGTGTGCCCAAGAGTAGGTTTTTACTCTAAGACCTTTATGTTTTAAAGGAAGCATTATACCTCAGTTTGCTGTAGCAAACTTTACAGTATTTACTGTTCATTCTGGTTTCATTAGCAGAATGGATTTAGAATTCTAATTAAAATGATTTGCTGTAAGAGGAATTAGAAGTATAGGTTTATTCTTTTTTCATTTTAAGCCACAATCATTAACTGTCACAGAATAGTACTAATCAAGATGAGATGCATGATGATATTTCTTTTCTTTCTTTATTATGATTTTTAGTAAAGAGTTTTACAAAAATAGAAGGTAAACATGAAAATATATAAAGAAAAGTAAAAAAGAGAAAATATAAGAAAAAATGTGTGGAAAGCAATATAGTGTAAATAGGAAAGAAAAAAACCCAGAAAGCTAATTAAAGAAGTGACTTCCAATCTTTTTTACAGCAGTTACAACTTGGCGTCCTTTCTCCCTCTCTATAATTACATTACCTTCTATTCTATATTCAACCCTTACCCTAACCCTAACCCTTTCTATCTATATTAAATCTTTCTCTTAATTGTGCATATGAAAACAATTGAAAACTAAATTCCTCTGTACTCAGTTGCTCTCTTGACTTCTATTCCTGTACTAACAAATCTTGATATGTTAACCGTTTTTCTTTGCCCGCTGTTTCTTTCCTATAAAATGCTTCTTGTGCTGAAACCAATAAAGGTGTTTTCGGGCACAGCCTGAGTTTGTATTCATTCCATATTCTTAGTATGGGACTTCTAACATAATGATTTTTTAAAAAATCTACATTAACTTTAATTCAAAAAATATTTTCAGTTATTTACCTTGTGTTGATTTAATTCATTTCACAAAGGTTCTATCTTTTTGTGTGCAAACCACTCCATTCCAGTCTCCCAAGGAGCACTGATTCTCATACGGCAAGTCTATTAATTTTTCCATAAGTCCTTTAAAAATATAGCTTTATTATCATTTGAGGCATATATTCCCAATATCATAATCTTGATGTCATTCAAATTTCAACTCCCACATACTGGCCATGATCATCAATCATTATCAATTTTGATTGTAATTGTGGATTTATGTACAAAACAACTTAATTTTTCTTGCTTGACCCTGCTGGAATAAATTTTTATAAATCAATTTTTTTTTCTTATATGTGTTTCCTGTAGACAAATTACATCTTGTTTTAATTTTTTCAAATAATGAAATAGCTCTCTTATTTTTTGTGGGGTGTTTGTCCCATTTATATTCCACATTAGACATTTAAAATATTTATATTATAGGTTTATAAAAGTCTATACTTGTAATGCGCAACATAGTAGTCTCTTCCTCAGTTTCTTGGTGTATTTGTTCCATAATTCCTTCCCTTGCATCTCCTCCAATTCTTCAAAGAATCTCTTGCCTTTTGGACGGAATTAAGTTGAAATCTCTGCTGTTTAAAAGTTAAAATCACTCTTTCCAGTTTTTCCCAACAGAATGGTATCTTCTTCTGTTTACGTTTGTCAGTCAGGAAAGTATATTCTTTTCTCTTATGTAATATTTTAATGGGTATTTCTTTTAGAAAAGTTACTTCTGAATTACTTATTCTTAGCTTAGTATTAAAATGTTGTAGAACCTGATTTGTTGTCTTCTTCGTGACAAAGTGCACAAGTATATCTTTTGGTCCTTTTCTTAATTTTGCATATATTGTATTGATTCTGTACACCTTGTTTACTTCTGCCTCTATATCTTCTTCATCCTATTCCAAACATTTTGTTAAAGATTCCGCACCCTTCTCTCTGGTATCTTCACCAGGTTCCTCTGGAACAGCTCTCAATCTTAAACAAAATTATTTCTCTCTTAATTCCAGTAGTACCACATTATTTAAATCTTTTCCCCTCTCTCAGTTCATTATTTCTATCTTATTTTCCAAAATTTATATTTTCTCTTTAATTTGATTAAGCTATGACTCATCTGTATTCATATTCTTCAAATTTTTTATTTATCTTTTCTTCCATATTTGCAAATCTTTTCTCCATTCTCCCTTCAAGTGTAGCCAGATCTCTTTTAACAGATACAGTCACAGATTCAGTCACTGATGCTGTTATTGATGCTGTAACTTTCTTCCCCAGTTCTTCAAACATCCTCTGTAAAATCTCTGGCGTAATTCCTTTTTCTGTTACTTGTTCTGTAAATGATCCTCTCTTCCTCTGTGTAATTTTTGCTGCTTTTCTGGTAGTGGCCATTTTCTTTTTCTTTTTTATTTCAATTGTAATCCAGAAAGGGAAAGGGAAATATAAAAGAGAACCCCTCTCTCCCTCCCCCTCCCCCTCTCCCCTTAACTCTTTAATCTCTTTCAGCACTCCGTAGTTCTATAGTCATGTGATCTTTCACAACTTCCAGTCTCCTTATCTCTTTGTTTAACAAAATCAGCCAATCATCCTTCTTAGCAAGTTTAAACAATCTTCTTTTCCATGGAGGCATGTATTATTTATTTAATTAATTCTGAAGTACTTTAAAATAAACAATAGTCCAAATTCAATTCTCCCCTTAATCCATTTTAAACTTTAATAGTTCAAACTCTTGGCAGGCTTTTTGTTTTTGATTCTTGTTAAGTCTGTATAGTTATTTCTTTACCTTTTACTTTAATCCTGCTTACAGAACAAAGGAACACTCACCAGGTCTTCTGCTGCTTAGAAGATCTCTGTAACTTTTAGAATTTTTTTGTTCCAAACATACACTAGAAAATGGAGTTTTGGGCAAACCAGTGTCCTTTAGCAGGCTCTGCTTGAGGCTGTGAGCTTGGTTTTTTCTCCTGTAGCTCCCCAGAGCTCTACTTGCAAGTAATCTGCAGGGTCCTTCCAGATCCTGCCGGTTTCTCGCAAGGATCTGCCTTCTAAAGCACAAGTGGGTGATCTCATGGCTTCTCCTTATCCAGAGAGCTGGTCTGGGCTCACTGTCTGGATGCAGTGTCCACCTCGGTGTGGTCCCTGCTGTTCAGGGACATATTAGTCTGCCATTTTCTCCACCCAGAAGTCTATCCCATAATTATATTTATTGTCATGCTGCAATTCTTTCTTGTTTTTCTTTCTTCACAAAAGCTTGGATTGGAAGATATAACAAGATATCCGGACAAAATGAAATTGATTTGGCAGTATGAGGAGACCAAAAAAAGGTAAATATTTTAAGCTGTTATTTTTAACATTACAAATAGTCTGTCAGTAGGTCTTACCTTGGTAGGGGTTTTGCATAAATGTGACTAGATATATAGTATAGTTTACTAATCTGAAGAGCCACTGAGTAACTATTCAACTTTGCATATTTAAGATTAGGCAAACTAAATGCTATAAAGAAAAGAAATGCAGAAAAGAAATTATATGCTAATTCCTTGGTTTGCCAAAACTTTTATGTTATAAAGAAAACAATATTAAAGTGATATTATAGATTGCTTTACATTTTGACTACAGCTTTTGAGGTAACAGATCTTTGTAGATCTTGACAGATGAAATAAAGAGCTGACCAAGTTGTACTGAGGAAGTGTAGGAATCACATATTACAAATTGGAAAGCTATATGTACTTGTAATGAATCCTGGACCCACTGTTGCCTGGAGTAGACATCAGTTATGTTTTGTGAGAAGGTTATTCAGTTGGGAATCAGTCCTGTTAATCTCTTATGCATAGTATATTATGTGAAAAACATGGAGTATCCACAATGCATATACAGGTAATCTGCACCAAATTGGAAAAAATAATATTCTGAACTTGAAATGAAAGCCTCATTTGTAACAATCCATTTAAATGTTTCAGGAGTTCCCTGGGAAGGAGCAAAAAGAAGTAAAAATGTTTTGATTGTTCCAACATAGCAAATTTTCATTCTAGGACTACAAAAATAGGTGGATGCTAGATAGCACTTAACATGGATTACCAGCCAATCTAGTATTGCAACTGTAAGAAGAATAATGAGAAGTCATGTCCTAGGTATCTGCAAATTCATTTTGGAAAACTTCTTGATCACCCCCGGAATAGACGGATGAATGCTGTTGTTGGAAGAATGGAAGATTCTTGAGTTGCTTGGAATGTTTTGTCTCTGGAAATAGAGAGGTTTTGCAACTATTTTTCACTCTTAAAACTTCTAATAGTTACTTATAGCAGGATACTCCCTGAAATGCCCCATTTTCTTTTGAGCTTGCAACAAACCTTGAAATGTAGGGTGCTTTAGTCCAGGCTTGGAACATTCAAAAGGGCTATTTCAAGCTCAAAATGTTTTCATACCTCTAACCTATGGCAGGTATTACCATGTTCATTCCTTTATAATTACACTGGTAATTTAATACCCATTGAATATTTATACGGGTAATTTGCATCACACATTTCAGAAGTGCATGTCTAAGCAAAATAATATGTATCACTTAAAATTTCAGTTAATGTTGAAGTGTCAGTTGGACAGGAAATTATACTTTCTGTTACCTTAAGCTAGAAAAATGCTGAACTTTTCATGTGAAACAAACAAAATAGGACCCATCTGAGATATAAGTATGAAAAGTAGACCAAGATTTATCCTAAATAGATTACTACATTTTCCACTAATTTGAAGTAGTAAATATGTGTATATTTTGTAAGCCTGGTGGTGTTTTTCTGTCATGACTGAATCAGTTATTTATATTTATACTTATATTTATATTTATATATGGAGAGAGAGAGAGAGAGAGAGGGAGAGGGAGTTTTTTCTGTCTGGAAAAAATTATTCATAATTGTAATTTTATATTTATCTCTTTCATCTGTTCACAAATTTTATTCCCACAAATGTGTAGCAAGGTCTTTAAACTTTAAATCAAAGAGCTAAGACACATTTGTTTCTCCTAGGTTATCTCAGTGGCCACATTCTTCATTTATCATGCATTCCTTTCCTTTGGCTTGTTGGCATTCTATACAGCTTTTGTTTCCACAAAGTATTTCTGTGTTCAGCCTAACTTTACTCATGAAACCCTACTAAAACAGTGTGGGTGTAGGAATGTGCTGTGTTTGGTCTAAAGCTGAAGTTGACAAAATTAAAGTGTTATAGTACATTAAAAATATTTTAACCAGGCTCCTCATATAGCCAAAGTGGCTAGAGAACCAAGTACATATGTTACCATTTCAGCTGGCATATTCTTACACAAAATATATTTTTGTCTGTGACTACTTTTCACTGGAGAACCTACTTCATATGGTAGGTTCAAAATATAAGGATGCTTTGTTATCCATTTTAGAGTGTAAATGGAATCTAAAAATTATACTTTATCTTAACTCAAAAAATGGAAATAAAATATGAGGGCGCTCTTTCCTATGTCGTAATAATGCAAATGCAAAAATAATATCTAATACATAGAGGATATACAAAGAAGTAGGCTTAGCAACACTTTTATGGCATGCTCAGATATACAGAAAAGGCTTGAAAACAATAATGCCATAATAATATACACTCAGTGTAGAGAATACTATACTATACCATATAATTCTGCTTGCAAACTTGTGCTTCAAAACTCTTCTAATCCAAGGGAAGAAATAATAACTAGCAATATAGATGGCTTAAATTGTACAAATAAGTAGGAAAATATTCACATTTGGCTAGAAAAAATCCACAATATCTATACATTACAGAAAATAATGCTTATGTATGCCTATTAGTAATGTTTCAATTATTTTTTTCTTTTCTAAAACAATGGGCACTCATTTTTACCTAGGTGATACTGTGAAATAAACTTCAAGGTTTGTTGATGTGGACAGAAACTTTCCTTGCTTTATATTAAAAGGTTTTTGGTTGGAAACTGGATAAATATTACAAATAACTCTTGTGATGTGTTGCTTCCTTGACAGAAAATTAAATAAACACAAACATATGCATATATGAAAAACCCTCCATTTTTATAGCTGTGCATGTTCATTTTTAGCCTTTCATCACTCTAATATCTCCTCCTTGCTCTCTCCTTCCTTCTGTCTCTTTTTCACTAAAATTACCTTGATAAATGTGCTACTATTTACGATTAATGCCATTTTCAGTTTAATCTTTAATCTATTTGGCCATTTAGATTAAGTTTAATCTTTAATCTATTTGGGCATTTTAAAAACAGAATTTTGTTTTTAAACTATAGAAGAACTGGTGCTTATTTAATGCTTAGCAAAGAACATTGCACAGCAGATCTCTTTCCCATAGCCATGCTTGCAGATTATTACCATCATGTTCAGGAACTCTCCTTCCTGTCTTTACTACTGCTGCTTTGGTGCAGCCATAATATCAAAAATTTATGTTCCATTTTGTTACAGTTAAGTTTGTACTCTGACAAACTCTTTGGAGTTAAAAAAACAAACAAACAACACAGAAGTGGAGATTGAGAATAAGGAAGTTTCCAGAGGTAATGACATTGATGTGTTCAAGAAGATAACATGGATGACTCCAATCAAATTCTGAAGATACTCTGTACTTAAACTTGAATCACATGAACTTTCAATATAGTTAATCATAGGTTTTCAAGCCATTTGTTATGTTATATACGTATTTTATTTTCATCTCAAGGTACTTCAGGTACTGTAAGTCCTTCCATATCAAAAGTATATATCTCTGTAGAGATTTTTTGGGCTTTTTTTTGTTGGTACATTAACCTTTCATGTCCCTTTTTCATTAAGGGTTTTCAGAATACAGCAACAGTTGGCTTTACATGATCATGAATCTTGGCCAGGAATGGTAGAGGCTGACAGAGATCATCTTCAGCTTATTAAAGAGAAAGAGGCTCTCTTACAAGAACTGCAGCTTATAAGTCAACAGCAGCGTTCACCAGAAGATCTGGAACACATAGAGGAGGAAAAAAGGCGCTTAGAGAAGGATATCCAGCAGGCTCGGGCTACTTCTTCTCATGGTGCTGCTGAAAGGTTTGATGATGTATTGCTTTTGTTATGTGATTGTTAATGCTAGTACAGCTGCTTAATGAAGGCAAGAACATTTAGCAAACTTCAACCCATACAGAAATTTATGGGTCCCTTCTAGTTGGGTTTCAGGCGTGGGTATGGGATCATTGGTCCCACTTGTGAATGACCTCTGGAGAGAGTAGGATGTGGTAGTACATCTATCCTTCCTCTCGTTCTCTCAGAGGACTTCAATACTATCAACCATGGTATCCTTTTGAACCTGCTCTGAGGATTAAGGATTGGGGGTACAGAATTATGCTGATTCTCCTCTTCCGAGATCAAAATCAGTTCCAGTCAGTATTAATGGGGGCAGAGGTTTGCCGTATGGCCTATGGGGTGCCTCAGGACTCGACTTTCTACCTATTCCTGTTTAACCTCTACATGAAACTACTGGTTGAGGTCATTTGATAGTACAGGGTAAAGTATTATCAATACCCTGATGATACTTTGCTAGATACTTTGCTACCACAGATGGCCAGGTGAGGCTGTAGGGGTTCTCTCTCAGTGCCTGGAGGCAGTGGAATCTGGATACGGAATAACAGGCTTAAGCTCAACCCTAGCAAGACAGAGTGGCTTTGAGTGTTAAGGCCTCCTGGATCTGGTGATTTTCCATCCTTAGTTCTGGATGGAGTTGCATTACCCCAAGGTGGTGGAATAGCAGGTGGCAGTGGTGGCCCATGGGCCGTTGCACAGCTTTGTATTGTGCACCAATTGTTCTGTAATTTTCAATAAAAAGCTAAAGAAAAAAGGTATATTAAGCATTTAGGTAGATTTACTCTATCTTAATCTATCAAAACAAACAAAAAAGTTAAATACCCCAGAAAATAAAAATAAAAAAAATGACCCATTTGCTTGATGTCATGATTTCATTCCCCTGGTTGCCAAAACTTATAGTAAAAAAAAAAAGGTAGATCTCCAGTGCAGTCACCGCTCCATTCACTTGTACTTTCCTATAATCTAGTATACTTTATCTGTACATATAATCATCTTATAGTCTAAATGTGTTTCACACAGTACAATGTATTGGCAATGTAATGAAATAGTAATAATAAAACTCACAAAATACAGAGACCTGCAAATAGAAATAGAACAACTGTAACAAAAGAAAACAAAGATAGTACCAATAGTAATAGATACCTTGGGCGCAATCCCAAAATATCTGGAGTACTACTTGAAAACCGTCAGCATTGACAAAATTACCACCACTCAATTGCAAAAGGCAGATTTACTTGGAACAGCTTACATCCTACGATGATACCTTTAATATTGTTAAACAAAGCAAAGTATTATTAAACAATAACATCTGTGTATCCCAGGTCCTTGGGTAGGACTTGATAGGTGGACAGAAATGCCAAATCCAGTCTAAACGTCTGCTGACTGTGCAACCAACCCTAATAATTTTGAAGAAAACAAATTTTGGCTACCAAACAGCAAAACCTGCTAATATATATAAAGCATTTGCTTTATATGGATGATCTGAAGCTTTATGGAAAATCAGAAATTGAAATCCAGTCATTGACAAATACAGTAAGAATTTAGCACAGATAGAGCAATTGAATTTGGCCTATTGGGGTAAAATCACAAGCAGTAATGGAATTGGCCAAACCATCAGGAGCCATCAGGATGAAGCCTACAAATATCTGAGCATTTTACAGTTGGATAACATCAAGCATGGGCAAGTTCAAAACGTGATCAGTAATGAATACATCCGAAGAGTGAGACAGTTGTTTAAAGACAAATTTTAATGATGGAAGCACCATAAAGCCATCAATAGCTGGGCCATACCTGTTATATGACACACTGCTGGAACGATTAACTGCACAAGCTGAACTGGACGGTTTGGACTGAAAAACAAGAAAACTCATGACTATTCATTATGCATTACATCTCGGTAGTGATATTGATAGATTATACCTGCCCTGCAGAAATGGAGACAGAGGTTTACTTCAAGTCAAACAAACTGTCAAAGAAGAAAAGCATGCATTGGCTGATTATGTAAAAGACAGTCAAGAACAAGCACTGATGTAAGTTAAAAATTGGAAGTTAGTGAATGTACGGGAAACAAAACGTGATTATTGAAATAATGTAATAAAAACACGAACAGAATACTGGCAAGGAAAAGCATTACATGGTCAATTTCTACAAAAGATCGAGGGGAAAGTGGATAAAAATAAAACCTGGCAACGGCTTACAACTGGAACCTTTAAAAAAACCTTTAAAAAAAGAAACTGAAGGCTTTATTTTGGCTGCTCAAGAGCTATTTGAACTACAGGTAGTCCCCAGGTTAAGCACGCCCAGGTTACAGATGACCCATAGTTAAGAACGGAGCCTATTGTAGCAAGATTCAAGTTAAATACACAATGACTCAAGATAAATAACAATGGTTCGAGTTCATTACACAATACTACTTATACAGTATTATACAATTATACAATAATACTGTTCTGGCTTACATACAAATCAGATTTAAGGACAGACTCTGTGAATGGAACTTGTTCTTAAACTGGGGATTACCTGTAATGCAATCAAGGCCAGAACTGAAAAATCATCAAATGATTCAAAATGTAGATTTTGCAAAGAAGTAGAGGAAACAATAGATCATATTTTCAGCTCATGCAAGAAGCACAGACTGACTATAAACAACATACAGTCATCAGAATGATTCACTGGAACATCTGTAAAAATTATCATTTGCCAGTAATGAAAAATTGGTGGGAATATACAGCTGAAAAAGTAGTTGAAAACAAGCAGGTTAAAATATTGTGGGATTTCCGAATACAAACTAATAAAGATTTGGCGCATAGCACACCAGACTTAACTGTGGTTGAAAAGAAGAAAGTATGGATAATTGATGTGGCAATACCAAGGGATAGTAGAATAGAAGACAAAGAATTGGAGAAGATCACAAAGTATCAAGATCTGAAAACCGAAGTTGAAAAATTATGGCATAAAATGGCAGTGGTGATCCTAGTGGTTATCTTGGACAGCACTTAGAAAATCTGCGCATTGACAAAATTTCCATCTGTCAATTACAAAAGTTCACACTGCTTGGATCTACGTATACTACACTGATACATTATGACATTCTAAGTTTTTGGCAAAACAACTCAGTATGAATAAAGGCCAACACTGGCAGCTGTGATTTCACGTTGTTGTGTATAATAACAACAACAACATGCCTGCATATATAGTATGTGAAAGTTAAGAAATGAAGCCATTTACAAAAGCCTAAATGAGTTCTTTGCTACATACTCTTAAGTAAGGGGTGTTTTATACAGTAACTGAATTACTTTATTTTAGGATACTGTTACAGGAGAAGAAGAATTGTTTGCTCATGCAGTTGGAAGAAGCAACTCGTTTAAGTTCTTATTTATGCTCACAATTGAAAAGGTTAGTATATTAGAGAAATTGACTGGTATGTTAGAAGGAAATCACAATGAGGATGGACCAATGTAATTAATTTTTCATTGTTTCTAAAAATATTCTGGTTTACCCAGGCAGGATGGCACTTAGGGTTAGACATCTCAGATTGTCCTTTTCTCTCCCTAATCTAACCCTTTTTCCCTCTGAGCTTCAGTGGAAATAGAATATTTTTGTTAGCTTAATATGTATATGTTAAAGGGACAGATCATAAAAATGAGGAAAGATATCACTCTCTTACAGTAGATTTTTACTTATGGAGCATTTGTAGGATCCGAGTACTATGATTGTTCAAGTATTGTTCAAGTATTTAGTTGAACAATCATAGTACTAACGTTGTTCAACTAAAACAAAATAGAACTAAATGTGGATTTTTTGTTGTATTAAGCAAAATAGGATTGGTTCCTTTTTTTCTCCCAATTTATTGCTATAGCAAATAAATTAAAACCTATTTAATTGACCATTTCTTCCAGTTATTTCATCTCTGCTTTTTTTGATAGCTGTTCATTTATTATTAGATAATTATTTTTAATGTTTGTAGACTTTAAATTGTGTTGCATAATAGGACTGTGCAAAACATTAAAAAAAAAGTTTTACTAGTGTAGTAGCACAAGGAATCACCCTCCCCCCGCCAAGCCCCCCAAAATTGTAAAAGCAGCTGTGGTCTTTAGAATCTGGAAACAGTTTTCAAAGCAGCCCTGTGAGCTTTCCATGGATGAAGCTCCTTTAGCGCTTCAAGGAGGTAGGCTTGGCTAACATTCTTTGCAGAACACATTTCTGAATGCTTTGCCTGAGCTTTCTCCTTTTTAAAATATCTATTTTTTAAACAACTTCATTCATACATTTCCAGGTTTGTGATGATTTTTCCATGCCAAGGTTTATTGCCTCAGAGCCATACCTTCAGAAATATATTGGCTGTTGAAGTGTGATACTTTCCAGGCTCTGTTCAAAGTTTCTGACATAGTTTACAAATCAGTAGGTTCCTTGTCTTCTGCATTGATCATACCAAAGTCTTTCTCTTGTCTCAGTAACTAATTACTTGCTATAATAAAAAAAAAAAACTGGTCTCCCTTTTCTTCTTAACGTTTTCCTACTGGGCTGTTTAACTATATTACCTTCTTGCCTGTTACAAACTTACCTCTACCACCTGATGTTTGGAGTCATTCCACAAGAACTATGGTAATTTCAATAGTGTTTGTTGAAAGTAGAGTTTTGTCAACCTCTTCTACATTTATTAGACATTATGGTGGGTAAAGCATTAGAAGGATTTTGTGACATGTGCAGGCATAAGCAAAGCATCTCTTCTTGAAGTTTTGAAGCAGCCACTTCATTTGGATGGCTCAGTGCATTTATTCCACTGTGACAGATAGTGAAGCTATGGTGACTGCACATACATGTCAAAAAAACATAGGAAGACCTCATAGAAAGAACTATGCTAACCCTTTTGGAGGACATGAGTACTTCACTACTTCAAAGAGGGACATGTGGATCTAGACTTTTTAAATAGTACCATCTAATTATGTAGATTAGAGTAGATGCCAACTTTGCTTTACTCCTTTCATGAAGTATTTGCTTTAATCCCTTCAGGATAGCACAGCCTCTTGACACAGTCATGTCAGATGGCTTTTCTCCAGTAGCATGAAGAATAAGCTGCTTACCTATCTGTACCTATGGTTTCCTTGAGTGGGCATGTGTGCTTTTGCAAGCCACCCTTGTCCTTCACTACATGTTCGGAGGCACGATTGCCCAGGTTCTGAATGAGTGTAGCCCAACTGAATACCTTAACTACATTTATAGAGTAAAAATCTCAGCCAGAGTGTGTGTGCCATAAATTTGATCTTTGCAGACACAAAGGCATATGTATGAATACATAGACCACCTCAGGTAAGCAACCTATTTCTCTTACAGTAACACTAAGGGAATTTATGAGAAGCTGTTGCTATATGTGTGTGTGACTTGGAAAAAGTATACTTTGCAATTACATGCAGATCCTCTCAATCCAGAATTACAAACCTTGCTTTGATTGTAAGTTGGAACTCTGTTTTGAAGGACAAAGGTCAAATCACAACTACAGGAGATATGAAAGACAAAAGAATGCGTGAATTCAAGGCTGTCTAATATAATGCATAAATCAACTGATTTTGAACAGTATTTGGTTCTGTTATTTATAAATGTAACAAGCATTAATCCTTCATTGTAATTAATTTCTCCTTGTCTGGTTTTATTTTTTCCTGATGTGTTCATTTGATAATAGATATAATGATGAAGGAAACCCATGGAGATTTTTTTTGCAGAGCCATCATATAGGAGTATATGTTGAGTATTGATTCAGCTAATCATGTGGCAAAAAGTCCATATTTTGAACTTATGTTTCTGAATGCACACTTAATACATATATCTGTTGTATTCCAGCTTATCTGCCAGTTCTTTGACAATATCTTCTGGTAGCAGTCGAGGATCATTGGCGTCCAGCCGTGGGTCATTAGCATCCAGCAGAGGCTCTCTTAGTTCTGTTAGTTTCACAGACATCTATGGTCTTCCTCAATATGAGAAATCTGATACTGCTGTTGAATATGGGCATCATATGCGATATGATCCAGTTTCAGTTGATTCTCATAACAAAGATGTACAGTATCATGAGTCTATTGGATCTCCTGCTAGCAGTAAACAACGAAGATCTTTAGATACTCCCCTGTCTTTGGCATCATTGTCTTCAAGGTCATCACTTTCTTCACTATCACCTCCAAGCTCACCCCTGGACACTCCCTTCCTGCCTGCTTCTCGGGATTCTCCATTAGTCCACAGGTCAGAAGGGTATGAAGAAGTATCATATGCAGGTGCCTCAGAAGTACTTCGAGCTCAGGGCTCTGTTTTGGGTGAAGAGAAAGGACAAGAAATGGTGGCATCTAAGGCTACTGAATATTCCACAAGAAATGAAGCAGGGCTGCAAGTTATCAATATTCCAAATTCTGGTGGTAAGTTAATTTTTAGCCGTTTATATTTTGTTTTGCTGAACCTTACAGACACAGTGAATGTATGATAACTCAAAAAAACACTAAAGAATTTCAATTCCAGATATTAGCAGAACTAAATGTATATAGGACAGCTGTCACAAGGCAGACAACAGCTTATCTAAAAAAATACAGCTAAGTTGTTGCACACTTTTTGCTTTAGAGGAAAAAGGCTGAATGAAAATGTGATCAGTTAGCATTTAGTTTCAGTTGTTAAGTAAACATAAATTATTATAGTAAGTTTTAAGGGAAACAAATACAATGTTTTTCTGGCTTGTTACACATTTTTGCCTTTTAGTTTGTGGGATTCATATGCTAAAATTCTTCCTCTATTATCTTTGAAACCGAATGGAGAAAAATAGTTCAAGTCCTACTGAAATTATAGGACAAGTTAGTTGTAATTTGAAATGTGTAAAACATTTTTGCTTTGAACCTTTCATTTGCAATGTTCTTGCAAATTTATTCATTTATTCATTCTTTTATTCAGTTTTTATCCCATCGCAATCACTTAACTCTCAGTGTTTACAATGTCACAGAAAAAACAATGGCAGTGTTAAAACAGTGTACAGTTCAAATTGCAAAAACGAAACCAAATAGGAAAGAAAAATAATAAGGATTCAGGAAACAAGAGGCACGTGAGATGTTACTGAAAGGTTCTTTGAAAAAGCTCCATTTTAAACAACTCCGTAAAAGCTACCATGGATGGGGCCTATCCCATAGCGTTACACCGCTGCGGAGAAACAATACCTTCCAGTTTCAACTTCCCTGATCCACTAAAAAAGGGAAACAAGGTTTTTATGCTCTTAACTGACAGGGATGAATCTGGTTGGAAGAGGCAATTTTGTAGGTATCCAGATGTCAAACTACCTAGCTGGGTGGGGAATTCTGGGAGTTGAAGTCCACACATCTTAAAGTTGCTGAAGTTGAGAAACACTGTTCTGGGCTAACTGAATTTCTGGGTAGTTTTTAAAGGCAGCCCATATAAAACACTTTGCATAGTCTGTGTGGGTGGTGATGAGAGCATGAGTTCCTGTTGCTAGGTCTTCTTGCACCAGTTAAGGACATAATTGGGCTTCCCAGTCACCACCTTCATGAGTCAAGAAGGTTCCCCAAATCACCAACCTGCTTCTGGACAGGTAATGTCTGTCAGTCCAAGAATAACATTGGCAGTGAAGGAGAACCATCAAGTACTAGCTACTATGCACGTTTTCTTATTACTATTAACCAACTGGGTTCTGAAACTTCAGCTGCCAAGGTTCACTAGTGATAGTACTGGCACTAAAGGAATCCTAGTGGATGGAACAACATAGTGTATTTATTCCAACTCCAGTGAAAGCCTTTACCATTTCAAGTGTTCTGACTGTTTCTTGCTCTTATTGTGCCTTGTAAGAATATTGCTTATTTCCTATTTTTTTCCATCCTAGAGGGGACTATAGTTTGAGAGGAAGGCAGTAGTTGAGCTCATTTCCAAAGGAACCTGCTTTATATAGTCACTTTCACTATAAACTGGCCAATTATTTCCATAACTGTGGCATTTCTTTTAGTACAGTTTTTACCAGCTTTGCTGCATTATAATACAGGATTTTATTTTTCAGTGTTATTTGCTAGTGATTTTTATTTTATTTTTTTTTAAAAATACTGTTTTTTCTTGGGACAGTGCAGGATCATTTTTTAAAAATGAAATATATAGACTTGACTGCCTCATGCCCATGTGGTTGGGCTGCTTAGGCATTTCACATTTTCCATTTCCCACATTGCTGGTTTTAATATTTAAAGGTTAGGGAAATAAATGAACAGCACTGTTGTTGCTTTTAAATTTAGTACACAGACTTTAAAATGGCCGCCATCTAGTGGTGGAATACCAGAAGATATCATTTTCTGAAATAATTCACTTGATTGCCACTTGATCTTTTTTCATAAATAATTATTAAATATTAAGTAATTATGTAAATAACAGAGAAATGGGTATCCAAACTTTCACTAAAGTTACTTGTTTGTATTTTTCTGCTCCAGTGTAAAAAGAAAGAATAATTATTAGTAGAAAATTATTTTCCTTTTTATTTTTAACAATTTTTTTCTATTTTCATATATTTTAAACATGACAAAAATATTGCTATGTATAGAAAGTAATGTACCATAAATCTGTGTTCTTATGTTAACACAAATGATTGCATTAAAATAATTGGTGCTTATTTTGCAGCAAATAAAGATGTAACTGTACAGTTTGATTAAATCAGTGAAGTTTAGGTGCTTCATTTATTATTTGTACATTATTTGTTTGAGATTTTGTTCCAGAAAGAATGTTTCTCTTGTACTGTAGACTGTTAGCTCTGATTAATAAAGTTTGAAAAATACTGTTGAATCTAATCTTCAACATTCATTTTTTCCCCCTGAGTTGCAGAATTTCAGGTGATTGTTGTTGTTTCTTTAATGAAAATGTCAGATTTGACAAACTGGTTTCACTTTTACTTAAATTATTTTTTTATTTTGTTCCTCATGTGGCACAACAGAAAAAATTGCTGTAAGTGACTCTAGATTTTCTCTTTTCTTCCTGCCTGTAAAGCTCATGTGTATTTGTAGAGTTTTGGTTTTGTTCTGCATGTATAAAGGTCAGAATACTTTTCATGATTTCATTTAAAAAATTTCTATGAGCAAATGTTGGTTCCTAGCCACCTTAGGGTTAATAGTGATGTAGGGATAAATTTTGAAATAGAGAGCTGATAGCAATCATTACTGTTTTGTGTTTAAGGATCATCCAAAATTTAGAAACACACAATGAAAATACCTAATGACAGCAGTTGTAATATCTAGCACAATAGGATTAACTGAAAGGAGTTCTATTTCCTTGCATTTGCAATGTCACAAAATTGAAACAAGATAGCAATATTTCATATGATTTTCTTTAATACTTTAGGTAAACACCAGAATATCACAATAGTAGAAATTAATTTTAAGTATTAGAGCATGCCTCTTATTAAAAGTGTGCAGGAAACACTTTGAAAATAGAGACACAAGAAATCTCATATGGCAAGCAAAATAAGTAAAATTGCATTATAAAAAAATCTCAAGTTCATTATATTTTCTTTCTTACTGTAAGATAAACACAATCTTATATTTAAAAGCCCAGTAATCTGAAGTAATTATATATAATTTATTTATAGAAATAAACCATTTTAATGTATTCCTGATAACATCTAACTGTCCTTGCTAAAATGGGAAGCTAAACAGGGTTCGGTTTGGCTAGTACTTGGATGAGGGACTGCCCAAGAGTACTAGTGCTATAGGCTAGACTAGGAAGTCATACATCCTAAAAGAATAAAATGAAAAAAATACTTCCTTTGTGTTGTGCAGTTTATCAAAAGTTTGCTTACTGTTTTGATTTGTTACTGATCTTAAAAATACTTTGCAGTTTTTTATGGCATAATTATTTATTTTCATGCAACTTTGAACAATATCATGCACCATGGAAATATTTAAAATTATAATTGGCATATGATGATCTGGTTACAGTAAAAGGATATAGGTAAAGATGGCTTTAAGAATACATCTGACATAACCATAATTGAATTGAAACAAATGCACATTATATAATTGTTTTCAAATTATATGAGAGTCATGCTTTTGGTGTTTGATTTCACTAGCTGGTCCCTTTTAATGAGCTGCACATGGATAATTGGCGTTACTAGCTTGCTTAAAGGTTCTTGTGTCATATGTTCTTGGCTGAATGGTTATTGTGCTGTCTGCTCTTATTTCCATTCATTGCCAAACTGAATATAAATCTAAGACAAGTCATGATCTATTTTAGATTTGTAAGTCATAGGCTGATAACACAGTAAGCATTAATCTGTTAGCAGTCATCAGAGACACATAAAGGATTGTTAGTAGGTGTTAGATTGTTAGTAGATTTATATCATCTGAATGTACCCAGTTATCCTCTATATACTAGTGGACTATACCCATGTTAAATGGTTAATGGTACACTTTATGAATATATTCTTTATAGTTAGCAACATACATCTGTTCAGCTTGGAGTTAATTGTATGAATAGTCATGCAAGCATGTGGTCAACTCAGTTAAAATTATTCATATGTAAAATTTAAGTTGGTTTGGATGAGGCTAGTGTGTGCTGAAAGATTTCAGTACAAGTATGACACACTTAATATATTTGTATTAGTAAATTGGATGGAATGTTGTTTTTTTGTTCACAGATGTGAAAACAGTTCTAGTCCTCCCTTACGCATGGAAGCTGGCTGGGTGACTTTGGGCTGGTCACTCTCTCTCAGCCCAACTCACCTCACAGGGTGGTTGTTATGGGGAAAATAGGAGGAGGGAGCATTATGTATTTATGTTGTACAATAAAAATGAGATATAAATCCAATAAATAAGTAAACCTTCAGTGTAACTTGTCTTTGCTGTTTTCCATGTCAATAGCTGTGACCCTCCGTGAAGACAGCACTAGAAGATTGGAAAGGAGATCCAGGCGAGTCTCAGCATGTCTGTCCAATTATTCACTGGCTAGTGACAGTGGCGTGTTTGAAGCTTTAAGCAAAAGGTCAGGTTGTACAAATGTGTGTAAATTGGAGTTATACTTAATTCCCCTTTAAAAGCCTCAAAAATATTTCATGAAGTTCTTTTTATTTTCTACTGGGTAGGATTAATGGCTAATAAAATCTTTTAGCAGAGTAGGGTTTTTTTACCTAGTTCTTAATATTACGTTTGTTGTTAACTGAGCTTAGTAACTGCATACAAATACAAACTCTTCTCTTTTATGCTATTTAAGAGACATTTTGAAATTCATTTTTTGAGTAAGTTTAAGTTTTAATAATGAGCAGAAGTTAAAGAGGGAGAAAAGGGAATAAAGGGAGAAGAGAAGAATAGCAGCTGAAAATTAAAAGCTGCCACTTTATGAGAGAATAAGGAAGCATTGTGTTGGATCCAGAAAGATGTTAGTAATGTTGGATTCTTGTACTTTTAATCCTGCTATGCTCATGTACTAGCATAAAAACTTTACAGCAAAATACAGTATGATAGACCAGAATGCTACGTATTAGTACATAGAATATAAGCAACTTTGCTTTGAATAGAAAGTGTAATTTTTTGAAGAGAACCTTGAGGATATTACAAGTAGCTTCAGCTTTTTTACCTGTTTTATCACTGGGAATAGCACATGACCAAATTTTTGAGATTGCTTTTGATGGTTGTCCAGTCTTGCATACCTGGGCATAAACATACTGATTTTGTTTTGTTTTTTGCAGAATAACCATATATTGTTAATCTAGTAAATAAAGTTTAGACATCAGTTAATCATATGCAGATTTACTGTATATCATAGAATTCAACAGTTTCTTTGAAATTTAAATTTGATGAACATTTGACACACAATATAGAAAGCAGAGGGTGTGGTATTTTCATACTTATTAGCTAGTATTATTGATGATAGAGTACTAATGTAATACTAAGTTATTAATTTTTAAAATTCTTATATAGAAATGAAGATGTTGAAGAGTCATTTTATAATGATGGTGTCAGTAATGAAGAGCCCAAAATGCAAGTTGGATTTCTGTGAGTATTTTTATGTGCCTTGGTCAGTACTTATTATATGCCAAAATAGCAACATTCAGGAGCACTTGTAAGTAGCGAATGTACATCTTCTTGGTTATCTTGTCATTAATATTTTAATTTTGTTCAAAAAAAGAGAGTATTAAGCTATAAGAAAATCTGCAGCTAGCACAGAATAGTACATTCAGAATTTATGGCTCATCACATAAATACTACTTTTAAATGGCCAAATTAATCAATTCTCCAGATTGTGTGAATGGACTACAGTTCCTCCTAAGATCTGCCAGATGTATCAGACACTTCTGCTAAAATGAAGAGGGATTTTAAATTAAATCAGTAGTTCTAGGTTGTTACTGTTTTTATTTTAAAGCTATGTGTTTCTATCATTTTTACAATAGTATTGCTTATAAATGTACTATACAGTGGTACCTTGGTTCACGAACGCTTCTGTTCACGAACAATTCGGTTCACGAACAGCTCCGGTCGCAAAATTTTGCCTCTGTTCGCGAATTCCGCATTGGGTTACTAACAGGATCCGCAGCCATTTTCCCTCCCGTGACACGTGGTCGCGGCTTCCTGTAGGGAGGGGGACTCTCCTCCAAGCAGTAACTGCCTCCCCACCCGCCTTCCTGTCCTCCATGCCAGAAGTCGCGTCGAGCAAGGTTAGCTTTCTCTCTCTTCGTACTGTACTTTGTGTCATATTTTTGCGGTTTAAAAAAAAACAACCATATGGTTCAGAACAGATTAACCGTAATTACATTGAACCTTATGGGGAAATTTGATTCGGGACACGATCAAAAATCGGTTGGCGACCAAATTCATAGGGGTCAGAACGGATTAACCGTATTTACATTGAACCTTATGGGAAAATTTGATTCAGTTCACGACCAATTCGGTTCGCGACCAGAGTCGCGGAACGACTTAAGTTCGTGAACCGAGGTACCACTGTATATCAGTTAAATAGAAACAAAAATATGCCTTATGTAAATATTTATAGCTTGTATGTTTGAGAATAGAGTGGCAGTTAATTGGTTATCTTTTTTTTTCCAGGCATGACAGTGGAAGTGAATGTCTTCTTGTCCATGTGTTGCAGCTAAAGAATTTTACTGGCTTTGCCGTGAAAGAAGGCTGTAAAATGTATGTTGAGATCTGTACATTATTATAGTACTGTCTTTTTAATCTTATCAAATGTCAAGATACTGTGATTAATTATGTGCCATCAAGTGACTGTATAGATAGATATCCTCCAGGATGATCTGTCTCCAACCTGGCCTTTCAGATCTTCCAACAGTGCCCCCAGAACCACTGTAACTGAGCCTATCCACCTTGCTGCTTCTCTTCCACTTCTCTTTCTTTTCATTTTCTAACACTATAGACTTCTCCAAAAAGGTGGGTCTTCACATAATGTGTCCAAAGTGGGATAATTGGAGACTGGTCATTTGAGCCTCAGAGCTCTGGACTGATTTGTTTGACGATCCATGTGTATGTTTTCTTGGCTGACAATGGTATTCTCAGAAGTCTTCTCCACCTCCAAAGTTCAAAAGCATCAATATTCTTTCTTTCCTGGTTCTTAAAAGCCCACAAGTTACAATACGTCTGACTTATTTGAATTTGCATATTGGTATTGATAATGTTGATTTAATTTTTGATTGACATTGCTAAACATGAAAATTAGTATCTTGGGGGGAAAAGTGATTGAATAAGGCATTTATGTCCCATTTTATGCCTAAACATGAATAAGCAGCTGACAGTCTGATTTAACAAGAACACACCTCTAATTCTAAAGAATTAAATTCAGTAAAATAGATCAGTCCAAAAATGAAACCATCGAATGATATACAGAAAAAAGCTAAAAACATTTTGTACATATCTGAAACTTGAATATAAGACAAAATCTCCAAAATTGCAAAGGCTGTTTATATGTGTTAGCATTCAGTTATACTTGCCTAGTAATCTGGAATTGTCAGCATTTGCATCATATTGACTATCCCAAAAATGGTTGCTTTAGTACATGCAAAAAATTAACAACCCTTTGCACTGCAGTGCTGTAATGTGGGGCGTTTAGAAAAATAAAAATAAAATATATTTACCAATTTCACATATTTTATTGATACTTTTACTACTTGTGAGTTATTCTTTCTTTCAGACATGTGAGAATATACTTACCATCTGTTGAGTCGGGCACAACAACTACATATTGCTCTAAGGCTTTGGAGTTCCAGGCTCCATTAATATTTAATGAAGTATTTCGGATTCCTGTACAGTCTAGTATCTTAAAACTCAAAGCGCTGCAACTTTACATTTGTTCACTTGGTCAGCACCAGCAAGAGGAATTATTGGTAAGAGATTCCTTTTCATGAAATGCTCCAGAATGGTCACAACAACCCATTTCAGACTTGAAACAAAGGTTTCAGACTTAAGATAGAGTTATTTTGAGCTGGAAACATTTTGAACTGAAAATGTTTTACATACCCCTACCAAACTAGTGAAAAATCAAAGCTAATTTATTAGAAGTGGATATAAGATATCATCTGCAGAAATTTGTAGGGAAATGGGACTACTCACAAGGAATGTGACGAGTACTCCTTGAATACTGAAACTAATGTTTTCTATTATAACAAGTAGCTTTGAAATAGAAATGTTTTTTATGATACATTGACACATTTTGCATTGATATGTTCACAGGGCATTGCTCAGATCAGCCTAGCTAACTATGAGAGTTCTAGTGAGATGCAGCTTTGCTGGTATCCTGTTCAGACCTTCATTGGTTCAGATTGTGAACAAAAAAAAGACCAACCTAAGCGTGAAGAAAGTACTTCTCACTCTATTGAAAATAAAAATATAATGAAAATGGTATAGTCATATATAATTTTTCTTGTGTTTCTATGTTTATGTGATACTTGATACTAAAGGAAGATATGTCTGAAATGCTAGATAAATGAGGCAATTGATAAAAAGCTGCATTGGTGAAACTTCTTTATTATCAGTGGAACTGTTTAACTGGCATTGATCTGCTGGTCATGCTAAAAGTGTGAGTATGTTCTGTCTATGCATCCATTTTGAATTGTCTGGTCATGTTTAGGTTATTTTGAAGTGTATGAATCATTCCACATGCTATATATGATATGAATTTAAGAAAATACAGACTGTTTGTTCTGGAAACAATGTAGAACAATAAACAGATACAGCAGAAAAGGGTACCTTTTGGAATTCAGTATGAAATGGTACCCTTTAGTTAAGAGAATTTCCCAACCAAAGTGTAGAATATATAGTATATTGGCTAATTCTAAGACCCTTTTGTCATTATGAACTCAGTCGTTGTTGTGCTTTGAAAGTATTAATTCCAGCTCATTTGTTAAATAAAATGAGAATAATTTGATCTGAACTTTCCTTTCTTCTCTAGGATGCTGTGACTGTCCTTTTAGCTAGGACCACAGCTCAACTGGAAGCTGTGGAGAGAGAGCTTGCAGAGGAGAGAGTAAAATTGGAGTACACAGAAGAGGAAATACTACAGATGGAACAAAAGGAAGATCAAGGGGAAGCAGTGTCAGAGAGGTACCTTTTATAGTCAAAGATGCATACAATAAGAGCGTGCAGAGGTTGGAGGGCCATGTATGTCCACCTCTGGTTCCTAATGCTGATTCCGTTTCTGATGCTTTATATTCTAAGCATGAAGAATACTAAGTTGAATCCTAAGTATATTCAGCTAACCACACTATTAATTTCCCCTCATTATTATAGAAGGATTTTAAGCATGTTTAGCTGAAACAGATTTAAAATGTTTTAGCCTTTGTGCTAAAACGTAAGGAATACCCAAACCATGCTCCTTTCTAAACCAGCATGCGTTCATGCACATTTGAACAAGACTTTAAACACACAATAAATAGTATTCTTTCCCCTCCTCCTCCTCATCTTATTCTTTGTTTACGATTATATTTCTCTGTAGCTGTCTATTTTTTTGTCCTCTTTCAAGTGCTGGGTTTAATTTTAAAACTATAAATCATCTTTGTTACCCAAAGAAGTCTACTTACCTGACTCTCTCTCCCCAGGTATATTAAGGCTGTGGTTACAAAAGATAAGGCTTTTTCAGTTATGGTGGCCATCAGTTAAACACCTTCCTAAGAAAGACTTATTTATTTTCTGCTTCCAGTTGATTGATTGATTTTATTATTTTATATATATACCTTATTTTTTCTTATATATAAATACATGGGTTTTTTTTACCCCTTGCTTGCTGATTTTAAATGGTTTGGCTATTCTGTTTTTCTTTAAGTTACTGCATACCATCCAGAACACCAGTTGCTGGATTTTGTAAAATAAATCATGTAATCAGTAAAACAATTTAAAATATTTCCTCTGCAGAAGTTGGCAAGCAGAATCTGTTGATAGTGGATGTAGTAATTGCATGCAGTCCAGTCATCACCTGGAGTCCTATTGTGGTGAATCATTGCAGATTCCTGCGTTTGCATCTCAAACAGATCAGTATATTTCTGGAAAAATTCAGGGTCCACCTTTAAAGGCAAGTAAATATAACTACTAGTTTTTCCTAAATCTTTATGGGGCTTGGCCTGGTATTTTTTATTTAAATCATGAATGCTTACTTTCTTCTTTTTAGGAAAGAAAGCATTATGAGTTTGATTTTTACTGTAAGCCATTAATCAACTAATACTTAAAATTGGTCCCCAAAGTAATTGTGCTTTCTTTGCAAAGAAAAGTATTGAGATTTTGATTCTTACTATATAGGTGGATAAGGAGACCAATACAGAAGATCTTTTCCCTGAAGAAATGGTTTTGCCTCATAAAAACAGGCTTGGCTGTCGGTCCCGTGGTTCTGCGTTTGTTCGTAATAATACTATTGTTCGCTCACAGACGTTTTCACCTGGTGCACGAAGTCAGTATGTTTGCCGAGTGAGTAGAAATTTCATCACAAAAGTCATCTGGAATGCTAAATAATTCTGTCTAAAATTTGGGTCAGTGACTTATCAGCAGAATACATATTTTCAGGACCTTTTTCCCATTAATGAACACAAACCTGGGCTACCTAGGTTTGGCTGGAGAATTCTGGGAGTTGAAGTCTACACATCTTGAATTTGCCAAGGTTGAGAAACACTGTATTTGTTGGGGGGGGGGGGGGGTTTACACTAAGTACATTTTTCTGAAGAGAAGCACAGAACATAATTTAGTTAACAAGTATGTATGTATTAGATTAATATACATATATTCATTGTTCAGTTGATCAGATATTATCATTTGTTTTTGAAAATATTGTATTTGTATATTCTGTGTATAGAGTGGTGAGAATATTTAATTAGGGCGCCCATAGCAAAGGCTACATTACAGGTACATTTTGTCTGTTTTTTGCCCATTATGGTCAACTGCCTATACTTACTGCTGCCTTCTGAGGATTTTCACTGGTGTCACAAGCATTGCTTATATATTCCAATATCATTCCCTTGATGATGCAGTTTTTCATGGGAAAGTAATGGCAGGCTGCTTCTGAAAATGCCATTCCTTAATTGTGCCATATATATAGGGCAGAAGTCAGTTTTCCTCAGCTGATCAAGGAAAGGGGTTTCTGCAGATAAGGGAAGATTTAGATATGGGCAAAGTTGCATCCATTTCCAGTTCAATTACTTCATTAATTTTAATTAGTTTTTGGAAAAAGTATTTAATTTTTGTTGCTATTGATGAGTCATTAGTAGAAGATGCAAGAATGATAAAACTGAGATTTACATCAGATTATCTTGAAAGGGAATCGTTTCAAATTAATGTGGGTAACTATAATAAAAGTGTTGTCTTTACTACTTTGAATTGTATTAATATTGAATATAATCAGTGTTTCATTTCTTTCTGTCAGCTATATCGTAGTGATAGTGACAGTTCCACTCTTCAAAGAAAGTCACCTTTTATACGGAATACTTTGGAAAGGCGTACACTGCGTTATAAGCAGGTATGGTCAGAATAAATTTATGAACATCACATAAATGCTGAATTTTCACTTTTTCACCACTAAAAATTCTGTTTAATAGGCCGTTGTAATAAATATTATAGATTGTGTTCATGTAGTTAAACAATCCTGTTGCAAGCCATTTTTATGATTATCTAGATGTTGATGTGTTGTATTTGTCTCACGTAACTCCTTTTATTGTTGGTACTGTTCTAACATTTTTCTTATATACTTGACTAGATTTTTCATTACATTTTGTAAATTACCCTGGCATTTAAAAGAAGGCCAGTGTCAATAATAAAAACCACATCTTTTGGTTGAATTGATTATTTTAATATATATCTGGTAGCTGGATAATGTCTTGATCAGTATCGGCATCAAAAAGATGCGAAGAGTCTATCACCTGCGTAAAGAAGCTAGCCTGGACATCAGGCTGGGGAAGGCAAGCCATATACAAAGCCACAATTGAAGAACCATACTGTAGCTCTATATCACTTCTGGTAATGTCAGTGTTTCTTACAGAACTCATTTGGCAATTTAACTGGGATTGTGTCAGTGCAACTGTAAGTATAGAAGCAAACTAAGGAGGAAAGGGAAGAATTAAATTCTGGTGGAAAGAATATATGCCAGCCCCTAATTGTGCAAACATGGATTGAAAGTAGTCCTATTTCACTTGAAGTGGACCAATTTCTGCTTCAATGCAACTGAACCAATTTTTTACTGCTATTTTTGCTTACCTGTCACCATTTTGCAAGAGTTATATACCTGTGAAATTGGTTAGAGCCTTGTAGTTCTTTCTAAGAACATTAGAGACTTACTGCCATAATTTTTATGTTATTACAGCATTCATGTAGATCATCTTTGGCTGATCTTATGGAAAGGACTTCACTAGACCTGGAGCTGGATCTTCAGGCATCAAGAACAAGGCAGAGACAATTAAATGAGGAGTTAACTATTTTAAGAGAGTTGCGGCAGCGCCTGGAGGATGCCCAGCTTAGTGGTCAAACTGATCTGCCTCACTGGGTCATTCGTGATGAGCGATTCCGAAACTTGCTGAAGGAGGCAGAAAGGCAGGTATGGAATCGTGGAATCATCTAAACATTTAGTACAGCTTGTTACATGGTTCATACAGCAATGAGATACAGAACTGAGATTGTAATGTTTGATTTTTTAAAATATTTAGGAATTATTGCAGAGCAAATATAAATAATAATTTAACAGCTTGAAACAATGCTCTTATATTAAACTAGGGAAAGACAGGACTTAAGTTGGTTAGGCAGACTTTTATTTCTGAAGTGGGAGCCATATGGACCTCGGGGCAGAGGGATGCTGCTCTGGAGGGTAGGCACTGCAGCAGAAAAGTTGCAGTAGATAACATTGTCCAATAGGTAGGGCCCAAAACATGCCCCCATTCTACCCAATCACACAGGATGGGCAGAAACAATCAATGATAGGCTAACCAGACATATGCCATGAAGGGCTTTATCGGTGATGACCATCACTTTGAGTGGCACACGTTCTTGTGTGCAAAGAACAACTGTCTCATCCAGCTGTTACTCACCTGAAGATATAGGCTCAGAAGGGAAGGATATTTTACTCCATTTTTTAAATAAGTGGGAAAAGTAACTATTGAATGTCATAAACCCACTGAAAAAAGTAGATATAATTAAAAGTCCACTAATCTTGACTTGTTTCAAGTTGACATTGAATCTAGAAAATTTGGAGGTACTGTTGGTGTGAAAAAAGCGCAACTTGGGATTTGAAGTGAAGCTGACTTTGGATGAGGTTACACTCCCCCAGAAAGAGCAGTTTACAGTTTGGGAATGTTCCAGGAACCCCCAGCTATCCCTGAATTTGCATGTGGCAGCTATGTTTCAAATTGCATTTGCATGACTATAGCTAGTGCACCAAACATGATCCTCCCTCAACCAGTCTGACCTAGCCATGGTTATAGTCATCTTGTTTTGCAATATACTTTATCTGATACTGTACTTTCAAAATGTCTGAAATAGTACAAGGTAACAATGGGCACGGTACAGGGATCACACGATGCTTGTACTGAAAGATAGGCATTTGTTGTCAGTAGCTTATTGAGAAAAATTTAAGGTGCTGGTGTTGACCTACAAACCCCATAGCAACTTAGATCTTTATTATTTGAGGGACTGCTGCTCCCGCTGTGAACCAGCCTGGTTACTTAGACCAGCAGGAGAAGCTGATATCACTACTGTTGGAAGCCATCTTGAAAGCTTCTCTGTATAAATCCCAGGCTACAGACTGCACTCTGTAAGGAAAATGACAAAAAATAGCCGCCTTTTGCCAATGCTTGCAATTATACTGATTTTTATAAAAATGGATTGCATTGATTTTGTGGGGTAATGTTTTATATTTTATATATTTGTTTAAATGACTGTAAGCTACCTTTAGTGTTTATTATACAAGGAGAAATTTGGGGTATAAATTCAATAAATAAACTATTTATTTATTTATTTATTTATTTAAATTGCTTTCTTAGACAAGGCAAACAAAATTTGAGCATCGTCAACAACAAGCAGCTGAAAAACTGCTTAAAAAAGCTTCCAAAGAAGTATATCAGCTGCGTGGTCAAAATCAAAAGGAACCGCTCCAGGTGCAGACTTTTCGGTAAGATATTAAGAATGGTTTAATTATTTCAAAACTATTTAAGTATGTTATGTTCATCAAATTCATTGAAAAGAGGAAACATTTGTTTCATTTCTTGTGCACATACTATTTCTTTCTGTACACAGATTTTATGACAAGGATTTTAATAATAGTGAGTGATAAACAGTTAAAAGACTTTCCTTTTGTAGTCTGAAGTGATAAAGCCCAAATACGAGTTGCCACCTTAGTGATCACCAGGCATAAGAAAAACTGCAGTCCCTCCCTTAATTGCAGGGATAATAAAAATAGATGTAAAACATTTAGACTACTGCTCTTGTCAGACATGGTGCATTTTCACATTTGACCATGCTATATTTCTACCTTAAAATATAAGCAATAAAGTATATAAAATCGAATTTATACTGTATATAAAGACATACTGTAGCTACAAGAACTAATGAATTTGAAATGTTTGAAATAAATATTTGGTTAATGATATTTTTATACAGTATAATCAATATATACATATGCGCGCGCACACACTCTCCCATATTTATATCTTTCATGCAGGATTCAAAGCGGTGTATATAAAATTTCCTCTGCTTATTTTTCTCCACAAGAATCCACTCAGGCACTTTAGGCACAGAGAGAATGACTGGCCCAAAGTCACCTAGTCGGGGTAAACTTAATCCCAGGCCGCCCCTGTTCCTTGTGCAATACTTAATCTACTGGCTGTCATACATGTGCATAGATGCATGCACACCCAGATAGAGATAAACCGTTAAAAAATGACTTGTAGGGAGGGCGCTTGAGAATTTGAAATGTATTTTTTTTTATTTTGCATTCATGAACCCTGAATTCTTAAAGCCTCATGGATTACATATACTCAATTATGCAAATGTGATGGGTACAGTTTCTGACATAATTAAGATGGCATCCAGTGGGGCTATGTAAATATTTCACAGGGAATGATTCGGGACATGTGGGTGTCATACAAAGCACCTTTTTTTAAATTGTTATCTTTTTCTAGGCTTATGTGGCTACTTTAGCAGATGGTCTCGGGTGTTTTCCCCTGCCTTTGTATGCTCAGACCCTTTGGGTTTTTTCCCCAGTGAAGCACCATCCTAATATCCAGTTTATTGGAGATAAGTTAAACATCTCTGCCTAAAGTCACTGACAGGGTTGATTCTCCCTTATCCGGTACCCTTGGTAGATTTCCAGATCTGCTGTAGAGAGCTATGGGATCTATTAAGAGAGGTTTGAAAGTATAGAAGAGTTATAAGGAAAAATACAAGGTTTGCACAGCCAGAAGCCACCTGAATGATACTGTATTCTGCCCATAGTTTGTTAAATGAGTTAAAATAAGTACTGAAATAGTTGTACAATATTTTTCCCACATATGACAGGGAGAAGATGGCATTCTTTACAAGGCCAAGGATCAACGTACCACCTCTGCCGGCTGATGATGTATAGCATGTTGCTCTGTAAACATGAAGTATTTATCTGCCTTTTCTTATTTTAAAATGAAGTTATTAAACTACTTAAGTTTATTTTTTAAAAAAATGTGCAAAGATTATTAATATACACATTTTGTAAAAAAATATAGAAAAATATACATATATATACACACAAACACACACACACCTCACACACACAGATAGACTTATACACATATATTTTTTAATAGTGACTGCAGCAAGGCTTGGGTTTTCCTTGTTGTGAAACTGACTTCTCTGAAAACAACTTATTTTTTATTAAAAAAAAAAAGACTATCATGTCAGAGTGTGTAAGTTTTTTGTTTTTGTTTTTGTTTTCTGCTGTTTTATTTGATTTTTAAAGGCTGGAAGGCAGAAACAAAGTGAGTTCAGGCAAATTCACTGTATTGTAATTTATTTATAGTAATGTGTTTTCCTTGAAGGAAAATATTTACTTTAAGATGTATTTTAAATGACATAAATTTTGTTACTTGGTATTTGTCATACAGCAGAATGGAAACATTGAGCTGGTTTTGTTTCTGATAGCTGAACTGAAAATACTCTAAATTTGTTACCTTTTAAATCAGCTTTACTGTCTGCATCTTACAACCGAACATGTATTTTTGGCACTGTCTCTGTAGCTACGTATCATTTGCGATTTTTTTTTAAGTGAAAATGTTACTGAAACATTGCAGAGTGTGACTGCATGTTCTTATTGTGCACTAGTAGATTGTTCTTATTTTGTGTCAGATGTATCTGTTACTTTAACTAGTTTTTTGGTTTAACGAGGGAAGGAAGAAGGTGACAGATCTCTCTTTAGCTGTTTTAGGAAAACATTTCTGAGTGTATTATATGAATAATATAATATGTGGACAGTTTCACTGTTTGTTCTGGAAACCAGTCTGGACCTCATTTAGGAAAAACTTCAAATATCATAGGACTGTGATTTCCATACATTTCCTTTTAAGTTTTGCATTCCAAACTTCACCATTTCACAAAAAGCTTAAATTCATGCTGAATCCAAGTATTCCAAGAAATTCAAGAATCCAAGAAAAGGAAGACATCTATGTGTCTGTCTTTCAAACTCAATGCCCTCCAGATGTATTAGATTTGATCTCCCATAATCTTTAACCATTACAGCCAAGAGTTATATCAAGAGATAGAACCAGTCTGGAGGAGCTTGTGACACATAGACATTGAATTAATGCATCTCAGGAAAATGATGTGAATTTTGGCAGTAATTTAATCATATCTTTATTATATGCAATAAAAAATACAAATCCAAAATAAAAAATCCAAATTATCTAAAATTTTCAGTTCAGAACCATTAATAGACATCACTTTTATACATTCAGACTTTCTCATCTTTTTAATGAAAACATAAAAGCTTATTTGTTTATTTTAATTAAAGATAGGGCTTTTCAGAATTCCATATCTGCTGCTATACAAAATTTAAGTACGATGTGGACTATTCCTAGAATTAAGACTAATATTCTGCAAAAATGCCACTATCCTGATAATACATTTGTTACATGTTTTTATATTCAAATTCTTAAATGGCCTTTTCTTTTTCTTGGTTCATTGCTTTACATTTTCTTTAATATTGTTTATTTTTCTCAAGATACAGAAATTATAATCCCAATTTTTATAACACTGGCAGCCTCTTCTG
Organism: Liasis olivaceus; assembly: GCA_030867105.1. Taxonomy (NCBI): domain Eukaryota; kingdom Metazoa; phylum Chordata; class Lepidosauria; order Squamata; family Pythonidae; genus Liasis; species Liasis olivaceus. Next base: position 42,963,663 of record CM061352.1, read on the forward strand.
CCCTTATGTTTCATGTGAAATTTTAAATACTGTTCCTTCCCAGTGCTAATAGTGATTTTAGCTGTTCAGTGGTGTAAACTCTCAAAAAGAACTGAGAATATTTCACTCAAGGTAGAGATGTTAAAAATATGAGCTAAAACAGTTTGTCATCTTAGAAAGCAATGCACTCTTCAGTTATATGCCATTGCTTTGGGAGAAAACAAATCCTTTTAGGGTTTTTGGACATAGGTTTTTTATAGTTAAGGATCTGTCACCTTAAATTCCTGAGAAAGCCACTTTTTATGTCTTGCAATGTATGAAATGTTGTTTATTATGTTATTATATTCAGCTTCAGTTACCCAAATAATTATGCTCTTATATAATATAAAATCTACTTTTGGGGGATGTTAATAAGAAATGCAATTTTAATATAGGACACTATAAAGTCAAAAATTTTGTTTTGGTTAAAAATCAAACAATGATGTAAGGAAGCTGGATAACAAAGTTGTTAACCCCAGAATAAACCAACAATATCTGTCGAGTCTGGAATTTGTGCTTTATGTTAAAATCATGAAACAATAACCATTAAATTGTATTCTGTAGAGATGGGCTTTGAGACAGTTACAGTATTATAAACCCTATATTGGGCAAATTTTAAAGTCTTGATTAAAGAGAGTTCAGCAGTGCTGAAATATAAGAGCCACTGAATTCACTGGCCTAATATGATATCTGTAAGCATAGTATAGCAACATAAGCCTGTTAAATTAACATGAACTGTGTGAAATCAAATAATCCCTGATGTATGTTGTAAGCTTTTCCATTGGTGGGCATAGTTAAAATGACAAAATTTAGCACTGTCATCTAATGAATCTCTTTGGGTGTGATAGCAGATTGAAAAAATGTTTGAAAAAAGTTATCCCAGAAACATACAAGAATAAATGGGTGGAACTGGATTAGGAGGGTAATAAAAAAATGGCGATCAAGTGCTTAAAAAGTTAAAATTCTTAAAAGTTGTTTTATACATTAGTTGCTATAAAATTCAGTATTTTCTGCAAACTGTCATGAGTTAACTTTACGTTGCTACATAATATATTTGACCTCTAATGCATTTGAAAAACATAGGTGAGAAAGGGCTTCCTTGTTTTTTTTCTATCTGCAGGGGAGTTATCATTTCTGATGTGAAGCACTGCCTGTCACCTGTGTCATACTAATTGTTTGTGATGAAGAGCAGTCAGTATAAATACTTTGTCATCTGTTGTGACAAATTATGACCAGCTTTTGTGTGTATTATGGATGGAATACATGGTATAGCACTGTATTTTGACAGAAAATGTGTTGGGGGATCCCAGATGTTAGTGGGTTATAGTTGTAGTCATTATGCAGTATACATTCAGTATTTGTTTGGGAGGAATAAGAATATGACTGCCCACATGAATACTATTACAGTATGTTATCCTCTGCAGTATTCATTCCTTAACGTTGTCATTGTTTCTGAATGATTGTGTCATTTGTATTTTAAAAGTATTCTGCAATATTAATAAAAAAAAACTGATATAAAGTCTTCACGTTGTGCATTTATTTTATAATTAACTAGCATTAGAATTAATTTTAGGTTATGTTTATATAGTTATTAAAAATTAGAAAAATGCAAAACAAGTGATCATATAAAGAATTTTACTTGTTTTAGATTAGCCACATTAAACTTTTGTTGTGTATACTCCAAAGTGCACATTAGGTTTTGTGACAATGACTAATTTACACATACATACATACACATGGTTGTCACATTGCTTATAAAAACACTTTCTGCATAATGCCCTCATTTCCGTCATTTTTATAATGTCAGCCATTCTGCCTTGTGAAAGCCACTTCTGGGTTCCTTTAGTTGATTGGTAAGTATAGGTAAGAATGAAGGGATGCTACATTGCCTGAGATCAACTACTTTGGTGGTTTTACTTCTATGTAGTAGTTCTTTGTCAAGATTATGTTTATACAGTGCTGATATTACTGTACAGTAACATACCTTTTTTGAGTTGCTGAATGACCACATATTTTTTTCCAGGCACAAATGGCTGCTTTAGAAGCTATCTTCAGCTATTTCACATGTGAATACAGCCAGGACAAGTTTCCAAAGCAACCATGTCAGGCAAGCAAAAGACATGGCTGCTTTAATTATTCAGAGAAAAGATCTGTGTTCATATTTCTGTGGATTATGGAGTGAATGCACAGAATGTTTTATACAGTGCTGGTATTTTGTCCAATATATTGCATAGCAATATATTGATTTCACAGATAAAATTCAACTTTATATGTGAAATCAATATATTGCTATGCATCATGATCGGGACTTTCTGTTATTAGAATTAATAGTAATCTTCTATGGAAAGGATGTTCAAAGATCGCTGTCCAAAGTTAAGATTTCTTTCCAAAGAATACTTATACCATGTGGCCTGTAAATGGTTCTAGCTGCTAACATGCTTCCAGATTCAGTTTCTCCTAAACCTGGTATATGTGGTTGATGATATTACTGCAATTTGTAGGGTTTTTCCTTCCAAGATGGCATCAGAGATAAGGATAGGGATATAGAGAGGTGAGAGGCAAGATGTGTTTGATGGCTTACTTTGAATGTGGGGAGAGATATAGTTTGGAGGGTTAGGTGGTTTTGGAAAGGCACTAGTATGGCAAGGCTTGCCAAGCCAGTAAAAGAAGTTGTGTAGTCTGTGTAGAGATCAGGAAGATGTGGGAAAGAATGCAGATTGGAAGTAAAGCTGAACAATGGTGGTGGTGATAATGTTGTAGAGGTGAGGTGTGTCAATCCTACTGTCAGAGAGTAACCAGTTGGAACCAGGCAACAACAACAGTGGTGGCAACAGCCAAGTAAATAGATAGGGTGGCTACTGTGGACATTTTTGGATTTACTTGCTGAACACCAGTGGGAAGTAAAGCCCTGATGGACTGGGTATGATGGTGGTTCTGGGGTGGCAACAGAACCAGCTAAGCAGTTGTAGAGAGCCATGGATGTGGCTTTGAAGGAAATATGCAGAAGTTCTTACAGAAACGAGGACAGTAGCATTCCTTCAGCCCTGGGAAAGGAGATAGTGTTAGGAAGAGACTTAGGCTAGTTCAGCCCTGACTCAGCGGCTGTAGATGGTAAGGAAAACGACTTTGATGGACATATGCAAGAACTGTTACCTAGGTGAAAGGGGCTGAAATATTAAGTCCAGAGCAATGAGATAACATTTGGAAGTGGCTCAGGCAGACACCTCCCTAATTCACTGGAGTATAAGGGGAAGGGGTATAGTATAATCAGACTTGCAAGATTCTGTTATAGCCAATCTCAATAAAAGTAGTTCCTTCCTGTGGAGTTGATTTCCTGATCTGGTCTACTTTGTAGGACTGGCATCAGCAGAGTAAGGCACCCACTGCATCTAAGACCATGGACTGGACCTGAAGTGGCAGCGGTGACCATGGTGGAATGGAAGTGAGGGGTCCAATATTTTCCATTTCCCAGGCCTACAACAAAGGGGAAAGGTGCAGAGACAGACTAGAATCAAGGGAGTGATGTTTTGTAGATTGGATTGAGACCTTCCAGGAAAAAGATGCCTTCCCTAATGAAGTGATCAATTTGACAGTCTTAAATGGATTGGTGGAAGGTGGGCAGGTCAGGATTTTAAGTTCCTGACCACCTGCGTGGATAGATCAGCCACAGAGCTTCCCGAAAAGTTGCCAAGGCTTGATGTTCCTTTCTCCCAAGCTAGTAGCCCTGCTCTGGGGACCTGATATTGGATTGGCCTCAAGGTGTTGCTGGTGAACACCATATCTGTAACAAAGCTATGCCGATGTCAAGTCCACGATGTCCAAAACCCAATTCAGAAGCATTCTCATGCAACCAGGCTTGGTTCAGAAAAATACTTCTTTATTATGGGGTACATGTAGCTTGCAAACAGAACATTGCTAAAACTAAAACCTTGGGTAAACTTCCCTCTATTTATCCCCCCTCCCCTTATTGCCTGGCATCTCAATTCTTCTCCACCTGGTGGTGACCTCTTTCCTTCCTCCCCATCCTACCCGAGCTCCTTCCTGGCTCTTTGGGCCCCAGCTGCCTTGCCCGCAATCAGGCCAGTCTAAATTGCCCATATATGGTTAAGCTCCTTCCCACCTCCCGTTACTACTCCTATTACAACCTTTAACAGCAACCCCCCCCTCCTTAGTTACAAGTGGCAAATCAATCCAACTCCCATCGAATGCAATACAGTGGAAAACAACAATAGTTGGGTGATGCAGGTTCTGACAGCCGATTCATAATCTGGTGATAGATAAATGGGCAGACCTGGTGTGCATTACCAAAACCTGACTGAGTGAAGATGGGGGTGTTGGCCTTTTGGAAGTCTACCAGCTGGATTTCAGATTCTACGTCAGCTTCATTCAATGCCAATGCCAGGGTGGTGGTGTGGCATTGATTTATCGTGAAACGTATTCAGGGTCACTTTTTCTGAGATGGTAGGCTGTGACTGCCTTTTGTGTTGGGCTGTACGGGCAAGCTAGAAGTTATCTTGGTGTACCAGCCTCCTGCTGCCCAACCAAATCTTTTTCTGGGCTTCTAGATATGGTCATTGGACTGATAGCGGAGACTCTCCACCAGTTGCTGTTGGAGAACTTCAACCTCTATGCAATGGGGACTGGAGCTGGGAAGCCCCAGGAATTCATGGCAACCATGGGCTTATCTCAAGTAATCTTCAAGCTGATGCACATAGGTGGCTATGTATTAGATTTCATTTTCTCTTTGGAATAGTGTTCTGGATTTGGAGTGTATTGCCATCATCCTTTTGTCATAGTAAAATCATTTCCCGGGGTCCAGTTGCGATTACTGACTACCTGTTACTTCTGCATGGTTGGGACCATTTAAATGGTCCATTCCAGGTCCCTTATGATCCACATGGTTCCCTGTGGATGCTTAGGATTTTTCTGACAATCTGCCAGGCAGGTCTATCAAGTGCCTGGTTCATGGCTGGCACAAAAGGTGACTGGACCTTGCAAAATCACTTTTAAGTAGCCTTTCTGTGTTGGCCAATCCCAGCCAGCCTCTTGATTTTTAGAGGACCTCCAAGAGATGAAGCAGCAGAAGTGAGGAGCATTGGTGAAGGAGGACAGAGTGAAACTGACCAAGCATAGGTATGTGGCCAGGTTCAGGCTTCCTCTGTGACTGTAAGAGAGGCAAAGTATTCCTATTGATTCTCTCATTGCATTGTCAGTCTGTCATCCCAGAGCACTTTTTAGGATAACTTTCCTTTTGGAAAGGAGGCAGCTCCAAGAGCTTCCCCTGGCTGCTATCACCAGTTAGCACTGCATATCACTAGTAAAGTCCTTCCGATTCGCTTGAGTCTTGACTCCATTTGGGCAGGATCTACAGTGGTGATTGGGACAACAACTTGCCAAGTTGTCTGGATGTCCCCCCCCCCCCCCCCGTAACTTCTGAGAAAGTGGATAAGGTACTTTCCAGGATGACCTCTGCCACCAGTGGTCTAGACCCTTGTCCTTCATGGCTTCTTTGTATAATGGAAGGGGTTATTCTGTGGATCTGGATCATTGTCAATGCTTCCTTGTAAGAGGAGTTATTGCTGGAAACCTTGAAGGAAGTTGTGGTATTCTCCTCAAGAGGCCTCTGGATCCAGAGGTGTTCTCCAACCATCCTTTGTTAATGAAAGTTGATGGTGAGGGAGCCATCAACTACAGAGTGCCCTGGATGTACCAGATTATCTGGATTCTTGTCAGAGTTCAGGCATGAATCCTTGAAAATAGGTCACAAGACACATGCTTTTATTTACATTGGATTCTGTTCTAAGAACTGTTTGTTTCTATTTTATTGTGTGAGTTTAGATGTAGAGCTGTGCATATATATAAACTTGCAAATGGCTACATATTAATAAATATTTATTGATAATATTAAACCACTCACGACCTAAAATTTGGTCAATGCAAACCATCTAGAAATTATTTTAAATTTATATAAATTATTCAATTTTTTTTAAAAATGCTATTGAAAAGGAACTGGCAGTCCACAAATCACATATAACCTCTAAAGCTATCTGAAGACTGCATCACTGAAATTCAATGGTAATACATTAATTTTTCATTTTTGCATCAGACTTTGTATGCATTTTAAGCTGAATCCATTTCAGAATAGTCTGTAAAAGCTCCCAGAATGAAAATGTCCCCATGCACCTTCGACATGTCACAATAGGAGTACACCTCTTGTGGGTTCAGTCTGACTTCTGCAACATACATGGACAGGACATATGAGGTGCTTATCTATGACAGAAACTAAATGTATACATAGTCAGCTGTGCAGAACTATAGGACTAGATTTGCAAATGTGTACTTAGGTATGCATCATTGCTTGTTCATTCAGAGAGAAGTACCTTCAGGTATTCAGTGTGTGGTGCCCCCCACCCCAACCCCAAGTGTTGAAAAAGTTTCTTGGCCATTAGGAAGGCACAAAGGACTAGTTTTGATGACCATCTAACAAATTCCATATAGGAAGAAAAAAGACAGTGATTAGCAACTTTTGGACATCTACATGTGCTTTCTATGCAGTGACAGCTCAATCTGGTTTCTCCAGAAGTTTTGTACTACAATGGCCATGAACCTAACTGGAATGGTTAGTATATTAAGTTGCCAGTTCCTGAATGAGAAGTTGCAAATATAAAGAAAACAAAGGGACAGTTCTAACTGATACACGAAAGTTGTTCCTATACATTGCAGAGCTACACTTCATCAGGGTAATCTGGCACAGGAGGGGTGCATCCAGTGTTATCCTTTTATACCTGAATCATGCGTTTCCTTCCCTAAGTTTACATATTGCAGCTTAGTTATGGTAAAAATAATCCTTCAAAATATTTGCAGACATGTAGTCTGAATGTCTGATGGTGGCTGTAGGAGTAAGTAAATCAGTTGCCCATGACCTGTACTTGAGAGCCCTTCCAAACTTACATGAAGGGAAGATGAAGTCTTTATCATGAAGTTATATGATGAAGAACATCATTTAACTTTTTGCTGTTTGCTTTCAGTTATGAATTATGATGAGTATTTTCATGGCTACATCACGGGTTGAGATATCTGAGAAAAAAATTAAATATATCAGCTTAATCACATCAATATTCCGTGGGACCTGTGAATAAGACACCATAAACTCTAAGGCTGCTCTTGCAAATGTTCTGCACACTTTCCATTCCATTTCTCTCTGGCCCCACTGGTGACAATTTCCTCACTTCCAATACATAATGGCCCAAGTATGAGGGTAGTCCAGGAAAACTTTTTTACGGTGCAAGACACTTGTTAGTGTTAGGGTATCACAAGCTTCTTATTGAATATAACATCTCAGGAAATACAAATAGGCCCTATTTCTCTCTTCTTTTTTTTTCCTGGAGAATTATGAAACAAGCTTAAATAAAAATAGGCTTGGATGTGAACTTGTCATATTTTAGCAAATACCGTTTAGTTTCATAGCTGTTTTTCTATTATTTTAAGCAATGAAAATTGAATTGTTCTGGGCAGAAATACTTCCTAATTCAAAGTCCGTCCGTCCTTCCTTCCTTCCTTCCTTCCTTCCTTCCTTCCTTCCTTCCTTCCGTTCATTGCAGCAAGCTCTGAAATGAAGGAACAATTGTAACCTGCTTAATCCTGAAGGAGCTGAAGCCAGCTTCTGCCCATCTGCCTGCCTCTCTAGCAGTTCTCCAATGTGGCATGCAGTCATGTGACTAGCTGCTTCCTCTACATGACATCATTGCCTTTGCAGACATACCAGCGAAGAAAGGATCTTTAGAGCAGAACTAAATGATGTTGCATTGCGGGTAAGAGAAGACCACGCTCCGTTCCATTATTTTTTAGGCTTTGCATGACTATTATTCTGAAATCAACCATTGTCAAGGAGGGCTTTAAAAAAAATTCCTAGAGCTGATTATTATAAGCTTCTACAAATAAGGCAGCAGGTGCAAAGGCTGTTTGCTGGGTCTCCAAATGTTCTGAAGGGAGGCTCAAAAGCAATACTGTCAAATGGGGTCTTAAAGCTGACAAAGACAAACAGCTGTCAGTGCACACTCTTTAGTATGCAGGAAGCTATATTCTCATTCCATCCATTATTATGTTAGGATGCATGAATTAGCTCTTTGCAACATACCAGGGTATCAGAGAATATTGTTTTTAAGGGAAATACAGCTCCAAATTTCTGGCATAATTCATGTGGAAATTCAGTTTCATTTGCTTATGGCAAGCTGATTGTGTGCCTGTAACTGGAAAAAATTTTCCTCAGCTGAATGGCTTGCTGCTCCTTTTGCCTAAGGAAATGATAAATTGCCTTTTTGTATGGTTTCTTCCTTGTAGTAATTAAGGAAATCAAGAACTGTATTTCAGGATCAGTTTATGTGAAAGGATATAAGTATTAAGGTATTTGGGGATATTTTTATAATGTGTTGAAGAATGAGATAATACGCAACCTGGCATTTGTTAGAATGGACTAAGAAAGTAATAAGAATTCTCAATTTCTATACCATTTAAAAGGTCATGGTGTGTCTGCATAAAAAAAAAAAAAGGATTACTTGCTGTGGTTCAGTTAAAAAGGCAGGCCGTTCTCTAATAATTTTGCCTATTGTGTAGAAAAAAATGTTCAGATGTAGGGGTCTGAGCACTGAATCTTTTTTTACTACAAGCAAAAATGACTGTGCTTTATTTCCTCTCCAAAAAACCTACGGTTTAAGGTTTCAAGCAGAGTGAAACTTAAACAAGTCATTTAAAAATCTTAAATCACAGGCTTAAAAAATAATTTTCATTTTTTGCTACTGAAAAAAGTTTTATTATGTGTCTAATGTTGGACAGCTGAAGCAGACCCCTCTGCCCCTCCTGCCAAATTCCCTTCTATTACAAAGATTGTGAGTACAATCCTAAGTAAGCCTAGGCTTGGTCCCAATCATGATACTGCATTGTATAGATACCACTTTCATTCAGTTCTGCACAAGGAAGGATTACTGTTTTGCATATGCTGTGGATTGCATGGCAAAGAAGATAACTTGGGTCAATTGACAAACAAAAATTGTGTTTATTTTTAAGCACACATCTAAAACATATTTAATATGTCATTTAATAATTTTTTTCTTCAAGGAATACCACAATAACTCAATCTGTAAAATTACACAGTTAGTACACAATCATTAATCTAATATATCCACTCAAAAGCAAATATGCTTTAATAAGTCCACAGAGACATTAAATTAACATTAAAACAGCAGGACTAATAAAAATGGCATTCTCTCTATATTGAAAAAAACACTTTGATTTGTTGTGCTTCATACAGTTTAATTTGTTTTCTGAGCTTTCTTTTGGATTGATTTTCTATTTAGTATTATGCTATTGTAATTTGAGCAAAAATTCAAGAAGAATGGAAAATTTCCATAACTGCAAGGCAGGATGCATTCTTCCATGAGGTAAGTCTCAGGTCTGATTATTAGCTAGATAGATAGGGTATTAGTTAAGGCTGGCAAAAAACACCCTGTTCCCATATAAAATTTTGAAAAGCCACTGCCAGTGTGAGTAAGATGTACCACACCATCTGACTTGAGATAGACCAATTTCCTATCTTTCCAAAAAAAAGCATTGCTTGTAAACTCAGAGGTGCTCGTTAGAGTAGCTGTATAAAACAGGTTCATAATTTATCCCATACGTGATTATCCCTTGTCAGTCACAATGTTCACATGAACCTGCCAAGAGGCTATGCTTATCATCCCAGTGTGTATGTGTATATTCTGCAACTAAATAATTTTTTGGTCCTTATTTACTATCACTGGGGTTAATGAGATTCAATTTCTGGGGTAACTCAGAAGATACTTAGAGTGTTGTTTGGGCTCTTCAGTGGACTATGCTAGAAAGTCTGGGTAGGCAGGCTACAAGTGTGTTTAGATCCAAATTTAAGAGTTGGGGTTGACTTTTAAGAGTTTAAAATCCTGAATAGTGATGCAAGTGAGTGCATCAGACACATGTTTTAATCTAATCTTCAGAGATCCTGGACCATTCCAGTTGGCAGATATTAGAAATAAGGCATTTTCAGTGGTGGCCCTATCCCATGGAATTAACTTTCAATATGATGTTTGATACATTATTTATTAGAATGTTTAAAGTATATGTTACAATTGCTATGGAAAAAGGAACTAGCTATGTTCCAACTTGCATTTTTCCAGCAGGTTTGTTTTGAATCAAGTAATTTGTGAGTTTATGTAATTTATTATGTTGTATGAAAAGCAAGCAAGAAATAGCTAAAACAATTGTTTTTTACAATTAAGAACTATTGTCCCAAAACATCCTAACACTGCCTAAGATAATTTGATAGACAGCCTATGTATTTAAAACTATAGATATTTTGATATGAATTTTCCTAACTCTAATCTCTTTTAATTGAAGCAGGATTTTCACTAAGATTTATTAAGAAAAACATAAACTATTTCACTCCTACTGTTTGTGAATTATGGGACTGCAAAAATACCAGCTGGAAAAATAGGAGAAATAGGGTTTTTTTTCAACCTTTGTATTGACATAGAAAGATATGTACTGACTGCATTCAAAGAGTAGAAGAAATCTCCAACAGTGTCGAGACAAGAATTATGTACAGTTCAAACTGTGCTGCTTTGATTTAAGAAGGATTTTGAATCAAACAGAGAAAGAGAGAGAAAAAACCTTTAACACCATTAATATTAGGCTGAGTTGTTGCCCGTATATTATCTAGCAAAAATATAGAACCCTTGCAAAGGACTTGGGGCTTCATCATGTACTGTCTTTGTGAATCGTGTTTAGTTCTCAGGCTGAGCTAAAATGATTCTTAGGATCCTGTCATGTAAAATTAGCATCCACATAATCTTGCTTTAAAAATGGCAAATGTTGCAAAATGTGAAGTGCCATTTGTGCACACATGCTAATCAGTAAGGCCACTGAAATACACATCTTCCCAACGATTCTAGCATGACTTAAAAACAACGTTGGCCTTTTCTTATGTGTCTTTCCTATTGGAAATTCTGAGCTATCACGTAAAATCTTAGAAAATATGAAGCTGCTATATCAGTAAATTCTCTTTCTGATTCCATTAGTAAGGGTATATGGTTGTCCCTTCAATTTCTTGTTAAATATGTTAGTAATTCTTAGTAGTTTACCAAGGATTACTCTGGACATTGGTTCTTAAAATAAATTGGCTATTGGGGAAGTCTTAGTCTCATTTGTCAAGTTCTTATGGAGCCAATAAACCTGTGTGTGAGGCAGACTTTATGATATTTCAAGCAATTTCTTCTGCTTATGTTTCCTCCTTCTTTCCTGCACTTGGCAGGCGAGTGCTTGATGAGTATGTAAGTATGGTGCAGAAGAAATGCTAATGTCTTAATTCTGAACACATAACCTGCTCTTTGTTTTTCATCTTATAGGTTCTAATATGGTTAATGCAGGAAATATGAATGGTTCTGGAAATCTGATGGATTTTTTGGATGAACCTTTCCCCGATGTTGGCACTTACGAAGACTTTCATACCATTGATTGGTTAAGGGAGAAATCTCGGGATACAGACAGACATAGAAAGGTAAGTGAAAAAGACAAACTCTCCACATAGCCATTTAAAGTGATCAATTTTCAGTTTTATCCCATTAATAGTTATAATTCTGAAATGATTATAGCAGTATGGTGGGAAACTGACTTAAGGAACTGGCCATCTCATAGAACACATATTTCCAGCTTCACTTCTAGATGAGTATGATTACTCATAATGGTCATTCTCAGAAATGACGGCAGTTAGATTTCTTGCTTATAGATTCTTTGCCCTCTAAGTCAAGCAGCTGAGCAGTGCAATCTAAAATAAAGCCTTATCAAACATTAGTATAAGAAATGTTTGAGGTGATATTAGAGATGTATTGGTTAAGGACATTAATGTGCATGTTCTTTTCTATGCAGATGATGCTATTAAGAGTTAAGAACGTAATCATTTGTAATGATCATTAAATATCTGCATGATGAAACAAGGACTAATTATCTAAAATTAATGTATCAGAACCCAAGGTAGTTGTGTTTGACAGAGAAAATGGAGTGAATAAATGCAAGATATACATACACGTTGAAAGTAGAGGAAATAGGTACATTTGCTCACCTTGACAGAATATTTACCAAAGAGGAGAAAGTGGATGGAGAAACTTTAAGAAATTCTGATAGAAAGATAGGTAGTATGTGGTTTGTTCCAAGGAATTATTGTTTGTTGAAAAGCAAAAAAGGCTTTGTATAAGAGAATGCTTTTGCCTACTTTGTTATATGGAAGTGATAGTTGGGTGTCAACAATAGTGTCAGTTGAATGTTGTGGGAATAAGGTTACTTCGGCATGTGTGGTAAACAAGAGATAATAATTTAATAATTTATTAAACTTGTGTGCTACCTGACTCTCAACAACTCTGGGTGGCTCACAACAATCAAACAAAGAAATTACAATAAAACACGAAAATTAAAGAAAAAAGATGGCAAGCATGATGAAGTGAGGGGTCTCACTCTTCCATGGTGAGTGAACGAAGATCAAGTCATAATATAATTATATGAAAAAGAATACATGGATCCAATGAAAGGAAATACAGAGAAAGTTGTGATTGGATGAAATGATGATATTCTCAAAATCAGAGAGGAGAAAAGTTTAAAGAATAAAAGGCATAGGGACATGGTGGGAACAAGGATAGTTTGCAAGGCTAGAAAAGTATAAACACATATAATGAATGGTATTATTGTAAACTAGTTTTAGCAAAGAAAGCAGTTCCTTTCCTTTTTCTTATCATATGCCTTTAATTTCTTTAGCTTACTATTTCTCATTCCTTTTATTCACTCTGCAGAACATTGCTTAGGAAAAAAGCATTATAGGCTGTATGAATATTTGATATGGGGTATTGCCAGAATATTCATTTGAGGTCAAATGATCACATATATTTTGTATAAAAAGAACCAACAACTGGCTACAGTTTCATTTTTGGAGAAGAAAGTTAAAGTATTACAGTTTGTACATCCCATCTATCTCCTGATTGATCTTTGATGTCTTTTAAATATGAATTTAATAAGTTTCATGCTTACAGAACAGAATTTTTATTACATCACAGTAGACAAAGATTTTGGGGATGCAGTGGCGCAGCGGCTTAATGACGCTGAAAGTGGCCAGCCAGAAATGGTCGGCACTTCAGCGGTTCGAGCCCAGCTCTGCGCAGCAGAGCGAGCTCCTGCTTCCTCCCCAGCTCCTGCCAACCCAGCAGCTCGAAAGCTTACGTGAGTAGATAAATGGGAACTCTCACCCCGGCGGGAGGAAAAATGCTGGCGGTGCTTGCACGGGAGACGGGACCAAGTTGCCAGTAACACGGAAGCCGCGCACGCCCGAAAAAGGCGCGAAGCAATGGAAACCCCGCCTCCTGCGCTCGCCAGCTGGGCTCTGCTCTAGGAAGGAGGCAGTGGCAAACCACTTCCAAAACACCTTGCCTTGAAAACTGCAGGGACTCGTCCAGGCAGTCGCCGCAGAATCGGTAACAATTGAGTGCGGATTAAAAAAAAAAAAAAAGACAAAGATATTGAGAAAAGGGAAAGAACTCCGGTAAATCATTAGCCTTGCGACTTTAAAAAGAAATGTAATATTGTCTCCTCTGTGTTATAAATAGGATTCCAGACTGATTACTCAACAGATTTTTAATTTTATTCTAAACTGTATAGTTATATTTATTAGAAATATAGATTTTATATGGATAGATAATTTTTTCCCCAAAAAGTCAGTCTGCCACATTTACTGCAGGAAAGAATTAATCTTAATTTAACTTTTTCTTTTCAATAAATTATTACTACAATTAAATCTGGAGAATTGGGAAAGATTCCTAGCCCTGATAGGTTGCTTTAACACTGTGATGGTATATGCTTTGGTCATGCTCATATCCTTTGCAAATCACATCTTCCAGCTCTATTTTATATCTTGCATATTTATGTTAGGTGATTAGGTTATGCTATAGATTTGGATATGTGGTACTATCCTTCATGAAATATAAACATTGCAGATTTTTCAATTGAATGTCATCTTTTTTTTCCAGATTACAAATAAAAGCAAGGAATCTCTATGGGAATTCATCAAAAGTTTATTGGATGCCTGGTCGGGGTGGGTTGTGATGCTTCTTATAGGACTGCTGGCAGGTAATTTCAAACAAATGTTAACTCATGTTTGCTTATTAAAAGTTGTGCTCTATGGAGACAGCTGTTTATGCTGGCTATAGAAATGTGATAGCTTCCGTTTCAGCATTTCTATACATAATATTTTTGTTTGGGGATATGTGAAATGCTAGATATATCCGTAGAACCTTGACAGTAGCAGCAAAGGAAATAATAATGTTTTAATTTGAAATAGGGAATAACAATTGTGATATGGAATTTCAAACATTATTTTAGTCCCAAATAGAACTAACGCTACTACTACTACTAACAGCAACAATTTCCTGGTTAATTGATCATTTTTTGCAAATCCTTATAAAGATAAGAGATACTGTAGTAAGTAAAAAATTAACTAAGCAGCTAGTTTAGATTGTGTTGTGGCTTATTATATCCAAATACATTGGCTTCACTATTAAAAGCAGTGGTTAAAGTTCTGAGAAATGATTAGAACTGTGGAACTAAAAGCAATTATAAATCAAACACAGTTAATAACACTGTACATTTCTGGCTTGTTACGAATAAACAACAAATGTTCTTCTAGCGATAGACTGATTGAAATATGTAACTGGAGTCATGCATAGTTCATGAAGCAATATGACTTCTATTCAGGAAGAGCTCTTATAAAGGGATCACTAAAAATGCTGTTTCGGTATTTCTTGCCATCAAATACCGCTTGGTGTCACTGTTGCACTGTTATTTTTTTTTAAAAACCTGCCAACTATGTGGAATGAAAAGAGAAAATATGACGATGATAAACAAAATGGGAGACATAAAAAAGTATATGTATTTATATTACAATATAAACCAATTATAAATATTTCATACTGTCTGTTGATAGTATTTTTTATTGAACCATTGTCTGTTTTTAGGTCTGTGTATTGAAACTAGCAGGCATGCACATTGCTTACTTGTTCATCTGGTGGCCTTATCCTACTGTGAAATCTGGTCAATAATCCCAAATCCAAGTTTGACCTCATCAATTTCACTTGCTCATGGAATGGTCTAGACAAGAATATATTTGCTTGTTTTTTAAATTTATTCTTGTCTAGACTAATAATTGTGTGTGGGTGATGAGGGCACCTGCTGTTTAGAAGTTCTTAGAAGTGAGCCAAGAAAAGCAGTTGGTATTTTAAGAGAAACACTACATTGCATAGTAAAGGTTATAGAAAGAGACAAGGGAATAAACCTTTTGTTTGGCCAGATTTCCTTCACCCACTGTTGTGGGTGCTAATATGTGTGATAAATGCTCTTGAAAACTTCCTGTAGCCATGAGACAGTCCTCCTCACCTCTTATTTTGGTGACCGTGGGGTGACTCAATATGGAGCTAAGTATGGATCCAACTCATATTCACACCACCCAGAGCCACTTTTATGTGAGATGGGCGGCTATATAAATTCAATCAATCAATCAATCAATAATCAAGAGATACTTCTGTAAGACCACATGCAAAATCTGACTTATTTCTCAGGATCTATAGTTTGGGTCCTTCTTTAACATCGGTTTCTTTCCCTGTTAGGCACACTAGCTGGAGTTATAGATTTAGCAGTGGACTGGATGACTGATTTGAAAGAAGGAGTCTGTTTAGCAGCCTTTTGGTATAGTCATGAGCAATGTTGCTGGACATCCAATGAAACTACTTTTGAGGACAGGGACAAATGTCTTCAGTGGCAAAAATGGTCTGAACTTCTAGTTAACCAGTCTGAGGTATGGTTATAATTTTCCTGTAATTTTCTCACTATTTGTTTAATGTTTTAACATGACACTGTCATAAAAATGTGTTACACTAACTGAAAAGAGCTGTGTGTGTAATTTCAGAAATGTTTACAGAAGAAAGCACAAAAAGCTCTCGTTTGACTACATGTTCAAAAGAAAACAGGGTTTGCAACATTTCTGAAATATGTAGGAAAGATTAGAGAAAATGAGTTGAGAAATATACCAACTTTCACTTGAAATCCAAATAACTGTATTACATACATATTTATTTTTGTATATGACAGCTTGTTCTTCCTCCAAGAGGTATGGATATTATTTTCCCTTCCTGTTTATCCTTAAAACCTCCCCAGTGGATTTTAAGAGAAGAAATATAAGCATTAAGCTTCACATAGGACTAATGCACCCATATTGCCTGGGGCCACCATATCTGGGCTGCAGAAATCTAGACCAGGTTTCCTCAACCTTGGCAACTTTAAGACGGGTGGACTTCAACTCCCAGAATTCCCCAGTCCACCCATTTTAAAGTTGCCAAGGTTGAGGAACCCTGATCTAGACCATTCCTAGATGGCAGCAAAGAGATACAGTAGTTCTCTAGTAATCATCTGGAGGTTTGCAGCCCAGATATGGTGGCTTTAATATTGCCTCTTATTTAGGTATTAAACAAGAATTATACCACTGATTTTGATGGTTCTATCATCCATCCATCCATCCATCCATCTATCATCTATCTGTCTATCATTAATTTTATGTCTATTTTTAATTTTATAGTAGTTTGTTTAGATAGTTGCCTCAGTGTTAACTAATGGTGGTTTGTAAGAGGAATACATGCATATCTACATAAATTTACAGGTAATCCTCAACTTATGACCATTTGTTCAGCATCCATTTGAAGTTACGATGGTGCTGAAAAAATTGACTTACAACTGGTCCCCAAAGTTACAGCCAGTACAGCACCCCCACGGTCACATGATCGTGATCTGGGCACTTGACAACCTGTTCACACTTACGACTGGTTGCCGAGCACCCCACAATCACATGATTGCCCTTTGCAATTTTCCCTGCTGGCTTCCATAAGCAAAGTCAATGGGGAAGCTAGCAGGGGAGGTCGCAAATTGCTCAGATAAGTCTCCTCCACCCACCCCAGCCTTTCTTCACTTGCACGTGCCATATCTTCCTTCCTCTTTTGCTCGCTTAAATGCGCCAGTGCCCTTATTCCCCCTTCGTTCGATCGCACACATCAGTGCCCTCGTTCTTCCTTCTCTCTCACGCACTGGCACCCCCCCTTCCCCCTTCACTCACTCACTGCTCACCAAGAAGGCCCTTTGCACATGCCTTAATGCCTTGGCCATGCCATTCTGCTAGCTCTCCTTCTTTTTCTAACAGTTTGAATACAAGAACACAATTATGTCATCACTGTCTCAAGATAGCCGTAAGTCCAAAATGTTGCTTATATGCTCTTTTGGATGAAATCTTAATTTATATGTGGTAAAATTGAGAGAAATGTTCATTGGCTGCATCCCCGTGCATTTATTTACAGAGAAAAGAATGTGTGTTGAAGCTATTCTCAGATCACATTGTTATGGACACTAATTTTCAAACAAAGTCCATCCTGTGATGGAATAAAGATTATTGTCATAGCTGTCTCTTATTTAAAACTAGGCAAAGACAGCTGTAGCAATAAGAATTACTCAGGGAATCAAAGCATCAAAATATATGCCATTCATCTATCTTTTGGGCTTGAATAAGCAAAGCCAGATGTCAAAATTAGTAGAAGAGTCTCCAGACATTCATCATTCTGTGCAATAGGTGAGAGAATAAGTGGGAAACCTAAATTTGTTACAGTAACATTTTTTTTTTATTATTTGGCCAGACTTTCTGTCATAAAATTCAAAATTTCTTGTGCCCATGTGAAATGTCATTCCTTTCAACGTCCCAAAAGTATCTTATTAAATGTTCAAAAAGCATTATATATGTTGAGCAATGGACTATACTTATTTAAAACAGCTCACCAGTCTATTAATTTACAGCCTTAATTTTTTTCCTCCCTTCTTTTTGTCTAGACCTTAACTTTTGTTCTCTAATTTCACCAGGGCATACAACTTAAGAGAACAAGCGAAAGTGGTTTTAAATGAAGGAGCCTAAATGAAAAGATATTTCAGCTTTTACTCCCAGCTCATTTAAAACTGCTTTAACTTGCCCTGTCCTCCTAACTTATAGCTATATTATTTCTGCAATGCTCCAGGCCCCAGTGATCAATATTCTTTGCAATGCATTTGGAAATGTGTGTTAGCTTTTGAAATCATTTTAGCATTTTCCATATAAATTGCCTTATTGATGTCCCACGTTGAAGACATGCAGCCCAAAACTGTAGCTGTTTACTTGGGAGTAAGTTCTCTGACTTCAAAGGGACTTATTTTCAAGTAAATATGCATCAGGTTGCAAACTTAAAAGAAGATATTTCTGTGGTTTAATAAGCAGAATATATAAAAGATGCTGTACAAATGTTATAACTCAGTTGATGGAGAGATCCTGCCTCATACCCTCCCTTGCTTATATATGGCCACCAGAAACATGCCCCTTTTTGGACTGACAACAGTGATTTGTTCCTGTTTCTTTCCCCTTTCTTAGGGTGCGAGTGCTTACATTCTAAATTACTTCCTATACATTTTGTGGGCGTTGTTGTTTGCGTTCCTGGCTGTCTCCCTGGTCAGGGTTTTTGCTCCCTATGCCTGTGGATCTGGCATTCCAGAGGTAATGTCCCCTTGCTGGATTGGTATGCACTTTGACACTGGAAGTGGGCGGGGGGCTAATTTTCTACATTGCAGTCCTTCAGGCAGATTCAGTCTGAAGTCCCTATTAAAGGAGATTGGGCTAGAAGAAGGAAAGGGAAATGTTGATGTTAAAGGTGGCCACCTGATTTGTGCTTTTCAGCACGGAATATTCAGACATCTTGAAAAGGCAAAATAATTGCTGACCTGTCTAGACTTCTTAGTGGTTTCACAAAAATCTGGCCAGTCAACTTTTGTTCTTCTTTCTCTTTCCTTCCAGATAAAGACCATCTTGAGTGGATTCATTATTCGGGGATACCTAGGCAAGTGGACGCTCTTAATCAAAACTGTAACTTTAGTTCTGGTGGTATCCTCAGGACTCAGCCTTGGCAAAGAAGGGCCACTCGTGCATGTAGCCTGCTGCTGTGGCAACTGCTTTAGCAGCCTCTTCTCCAAGTACAGCAAGAATGAAGGAAAAAGGAGAGAGGTAGTGCTAGTTTCCCAATTTCCTCCATTCACCTCACCTCGCCTAAGATTCCATGAATATTTTCCACAGACTCCTAACTTGTGGATCAATGTTTCCATGTCAGGTGCTGTCAGCTGCGGCTGCTGCTGGTGTCTCTGTGGCCTTTGGTGCACCCATTGGGGGTGTCCTTTTTAGTTTAGAAGAGGTAAGAAGTATTTTTAATGTTGTCATAAGTTGAAAGCAAATGCTTTGCATGGCGTATTTTATTGGTATTGCTGTTCCTGCATTGTTTTGCTTTATACAGTAGGTGGCAGTTAGTGCTCAGGGGAGAGAAGTCATTACAGAAAGAAGGGAAATAGGTAGACATCTCTGAGCTGAGCTCTTTCCTGGTGACTAGAGGCTAAATAAAATATTTTGGTACTGCTGCTCTTATGCTTGCAAGGCCTTACAACAGTTGAAAACATCCCTAAAAGTAGACTATATCTCCTTCCTTTGAATCTAGTTTTAGATACTGAGGAAGCTTTTGATAGGAATTATTATGAAGTAAGGCTATCCAGAAGCAGTTTTTCTCTTTTATCTGCAGTCTGAATAGACAGGTAGTCCTCATTTAGCGACCACAATGGGGACCAGCAATTTTGTTGTTAAGTGAAGCAGTCCCTAAATGAAACTGCGACAGTGCTAATGATCTTACTTCAGCCTTCATTTGCTTTACAGACCTGCAAAGGTCGTAAATGGATTGGTTGTAAAGTTACTTTTTCATCACCATTGTAACTGTCAATGGTTGCTAAACACGGCAGTCGCTAAATGAGGACTACCTGTATTCCTCAGTTGTAATATTTCTGATTTCCTTGAGCCCTTCTTTGCAGGAAGATATACTATTAATACAGTTGCTTGCTTATTTATTTAAAACAAGTCTTTGTCTGTCCTGGAGGATCAAGTCATTTACAAGGGTATATAAAGAACAAAATGAAATACCTTAAGATGCATGTAAAACATCCAGTCTTGGTACCGTAGAAACCAGTAGCATAGCAACAGTGTTGTTAAGGAAGGATAACCTGCCACAGATAGAATATTAAATCCTTTTGGAATATAGCACCACAAGATAGTACAATAAATTGGTGGGGGTGGAGGGAGCCAGCTGAACTGCTAGGCAGAAGAGGCTGCACAGTAGGTACATGGTATCTTGGAAAGGCAACAATTTGTCACATATTTCATTTAATATTCAGTTATTTTATTAAATGTGCATGCAGATGCACTTTCCCTTCATCTGATCTTTAAAACAAACTAGCAAGAGGGGTTGGGCCCAGACATTGTGGATGGGCAAAGTGCCGAGGGAACTGTGTTACTGACTGGAGGGTTGATATTGGGACATACTGGTTTCACTTCAGTACTTCAGCAACTTCCTCACAGTGCTAGCTTTGAATGTTGCAGATCCATCCAGATAACTATTTTCCACAGACCAGTCTTTTTTGTGACACTAAATAATGAATAGCTAGGACTGTACAATTTTACTAGGATGACGTTTTGGCTAAGAGGATAAGCTATAAACCAGAAATTTTAGTCTTGTATCACTGTAGCCACTGCTCATTAGTTGCCTTTAAGCAACTATCGGCATGAGGAGATAGTTTTCACTATGTTTCACCTACTTTTTAAAAAAGATTACTAAAACAAAAAGAGTGCTCTGAGAACTCAGATTTGAACTTGTGCAGAGGAACAAATTTGTTCCTGTTTTATTTCTTGTTTTACTAGGAACATTATCCAAAGCTAGTAGTTTACAAGAAGTCAGCAAGCTAGATGGAAAATGATGATGATAAGGAATAGAGCTAATTGTAATTTGCAGTCCATGAACCATATGCTAAGATGACCTTCCTATGAAAGTGCACATCAATTTCAAGTGGTATAAGGCCAACCTTTATGTGGCTACTAATAAAAACTGCAAGACATAAACAATTATATAAAATTATATGATGAAATATAAGCATATAATTTTCTGTAAGCCTTTCCCCACATCCTCTAATTCACAAAATGGATACTGTGTATCTGTAGAATTTTATAAAGCTGGCTGAGTATTGTGGTGCATTTATCCATTAGGGATCTTCGATAACAATGGTTGTGGGATCCTAGCATCACCTGAAAATATGGAAGTGGCTACATTATCTCTGCAACATGCTTGTGTAACTCGACATAATATAGGCAAAGTTAAGATAGTATAATCTTTCACTCCTTTTAATATTTTGCGATCCTCTCCTTGGATTGCATCTTTATAAATGCATGATAATATATCATTTCCACAAATATCTGAAAAGGAAAAACCTTTGAAAGAATTGGAGATAATTATTGACTGCTTCTATTTTCTGCTAGGTGAGTTATTATTTTCCCTTGAAGACTCTCTGGAGATCCTTCTTTGCTGCACTTGTTGCAGCCTTTACTCTGAGATCCATCAATCCATTTGGAAACAGCCGCCTCGTCCTCTTTTATGTGGAGTATCACACACCTTGGTACATGGCTGAACTTTTCCCCTTCATCTTGCTTGGAGTTTTTGGGGGATTGTGGGGGACACTTTTCATTCGATGCAACATTGCGTGGTGCAGGAGGCGTAAAACTACTAGGCTTGGAAAGTATCCAGTCTTAGAGGTCATTGCAGTAACCTCCATAACCGCCATTATTGCCTATCCCAATCCTTATACACGAAGAAGCACCAGTGAGCTCATCTCCGAACTGTTCAATGACTGTGGAGCGTTGGAGTCATCACAGCTCTGTGACTACATAAATGATCCCAACATGACCAGACCTGTGGATGATATTCCTGACAGACCAGCTGGTACAGGAGTATATATGGCTATGTGGCAGCTAGCCCTGGCTCTTGTTTTTAAAATCATAATTACCATATTCACTTTTGGCATGAAGGTAAGTTGAAAAATCAAATATAGTTCAAGAAATGTTGTGGCCACCTAGAATCTGATTCACTGAAACAAGTATGCCATTATCCAAGTAAAACTAAGAGGATGATTGCACTAAAAATGATATGCGTGTCTGATACAGCGATAGAGCATGCTCCACATAAGCAAAATCTCCCCAAAGACATTGTCTCCTAGCCGGTATCTATAATACTGAGCTAGAGGGTGTTCGGGGGCAACAGGGGGCCAAATGATGCTATGGGCATCATGACAACATCATGCAAATGACGCGACTGACTTACTTGCACCAGATATGATTGCATCATTTGCACGATGATGTCATGAAACACATATTGTCAAGTGGCTTGTTATGGTCACCGCTGTTTGTGTTCTAATTCAGTTTGAGAACAGTTCCTTTTTCAGAGCATCACTTAAGTGAATAGAAACAGCTGAAATATGTTATTTTTAGAATAGCCTAAAATCAAGACTTTAACTTGGTTTTTTAAAGCTACACATTTAATGTTTGTAACTGTTCTGTTATTTTCCCTGAATATATTCATTTATTATTATTCCTTCTATTGCACCTTGCACTCTAGTTTATTTTATCATATCCTAGACCACTCTATCGTATGCAGACAAATTAATCTGGTATGGTTATAGAGCTCTCAAAGGAGTAAATATGTAATAACATGGGAAGCTGCTATGAACCTTACCAAGCATATTAGTCAATCTTGGCTAAAGCTGGTTCTCCAGGTCATTACCAGCCATACCTTGAGTTCCTAGTGATCCTGAGATTTTTAAAAATGTAATTACACTTATTCTCCTTGGGAGCTATGACAATTCCTCATGTAGAGACCAAGGGAAGAATATGTTTTCCTTCTAATCTTTTTGATTTCTTGATTGAGGTGAGGTGGTAGTTTACAGATAACCAAGCCCATCAGCTAAATAATGTAATGTTTATCTGCATTTATACTGGGATTTTTGAGGAGACAGAAGGTTTGCTAGTTGCTTACAGTTTCCTAAAATCTCTGGATTAAAATGAGAATTTTAGGGCTGCTGACAGAAAGTAGAATTATTGCATTAACAATTTTTAAAAGATCTTGTTTATTGTTAGAAAAATGAAATGCAAAGGAAAGAAGTCTACATTAGATAGTAATAATTGAATAACACAGAGAAACAGCTACTCAGCATAAATAAAAACATTTTGGCAATTTTTTCTAGTAACACATTCTCCTCTTTTCTTCCATTTGTTTTCCAACCACTGTTCATTACTTAGATATGTATACTCTACACTGAACATTAAAGATTACCGCTAGTATCTGTTTAAATTATTTCATCTATTGTTTTATAATCACTCTCAAAACTTTTTTTCCTAGAAACCAGATTCCAAAAGTCTAAATTTGCTCTGCTGTGTAATGTGTAGTCTACATGGTTGCTTAAATTCGGTCAGTCTTCCATTATGGATATATGCAGTCAATTTTGCCCCTGCTGCATATTCTCCAGCTTTAGTCTCCCAGTCAGATACCTCCAGCAAGGCTTCTGTTTTCCAGTGCTGTGCCAGATTTGTTCTTGCAGCTGTCAGCATATATCTGAGTGATATTTTTCATTTATGTTTTCTGGGATTGTACCTCATGAAATGTTTGGGGTTTTAATTCAGATTTTATTTTTAGGATTTTCTGAATATTTTGATGTATTTCTTTCCAGTACTTCTGAATTTTTTTACACATCACCATATATGATAAAATATTCCTTCTTTGTTATGGCATTTCCAGCATTTATTGTTGTATGGTTTGTCTATCTTGGTAATTATTGACAGAGTTATATGCCACCTGTAAAACATTTTGTAGCAATTTTAATTATAACTTGAAGTATTTATCATTTTTCCAATAATTTTTCCATTGTTATACTGTGGTTATTTCTTTGAAGTTTTGCATCCATTATCATATTTTTTTATTTATTCAATCTCCATGTCATATTTATTTATTTATATATAATATAAATAATAGGTCGTAATAGGTGATCTTGGTTGTTGAATAAAAGTTTCAAATTCTGTATCTTTCTCAAAATCTCTCCTTCCTTCCTGAGGTCACTTTTTATTCTTCCAGCAATTTGTAACTACATCAACCATGATAAATTCTCACTTTCACTGATCAGTTCTTGCTGTGTCTTTGGTCAGCTGGGCAATGTTAAATGACAGCCTAATCAGTTGTCACTGGCAGTATTTTATTTTTATACTAATGATGTCTGGAGAGTCCATGTTTTAGATAACTTGTTGACAGTACATTAAATCTTTAATAGTTGCTTTTTAATATGATTGATTATTTTTTAGGGCTTTTTATTTCTGCCATTATTTTGTTTTCAAGCAGAGTTGTCACCCACAAGTTTCATAAATTTGTAGGGCAAGTATTAGAAATGTTTGAAGTGCAGGGTAGATATTATCAAATTATTTAAAGTGCTAGACCTGATTACTAAAAATATGCTATGATCTATCATTTGCTAGTTCTAAATGGTTTAAATAGGTTGGTACTGGATTCAGTGTTTGATATTAAACAAATTCATCTGCAGATCGCCACTGGCATCCACAATCACCACAGTCATTCATCAAAATGATGAAGCGTGCATTGTGATGTAATGAAGCAAGCACCACCTTGATGATGTCACAGTACAAGTACAAAAGGGGCAGAAATTGCATTGCAAGATTGTGATGGATATTTTGTCATATGCCCACCATGCTCCCCCTATGGACATCTCTGTGCAGTACACTTTTTTTTTTTTTTGCCTATGACCAAGAAATAGATTTCAAAATATGAAATTTTAACAAATTGAAATTAGGGAATGAGTGATGTTTCAATTGTACATTTTTCTGGCTCCTGCTTTAAGAGATGATATGTTGAATACACTTCAGGCAAGGAAAGCAGTAATTTGATTAATTTACACAATTCTTAAGCTGGGATACAGGAATGAACCTCCTGATTTCATCAGGCTTTTGTTAATATTTTCATTGTGCATTTGACATGTAATTTTTATCCTCTCTAAATTATACAGAGGGTTGTAACTGAGTTATAAAGTAGCTCAAGTAACAGCAGCTTATTTTTAGATACTTTAAATAGATAATATTGCAATCTTTCTACACATAAGGCACAAATTGTAATCAGATTCTACCAAGGGAGAATAAAAATGCCCACTTACTTTGAGATATAAGCTTGGGATAGATTCATTAATTACTGCCAATTGAATTAGATTCAACATTTTAAATTAGTCTTAAATGTATTAAATATTTTGGAATTTGGATAAATACTGTCTTCAGAGCAAGAAAATATTGAACAATGACATTACATATAATTAGAAGTATGCTCAACAATTTCTGCAGTTTGCATTTTTAAACACATGCATAATAAAAATACAAATATTGAACTACAAGATTGGTAATATGAATTACGGAATACGGTTAAAATAATAAATATGAGAATTATCTGTGATTTCAGACAACTTGGACTAATGGCTTCCCACATCTATGGCAATATGATGGTTCCCCTGCTTGCCATTTGACTGAGAGGGGTTTTTAATAGCAAGTGAGAAAGAAAAATAACTTCTGTAGTGCTGTTAGAACTTGCTTGTCACCAATTCTAAGAGAATATGGTGCAAAAATAGTTTGGTATTTATTCCTTTCCCAATACCACTGATGGAGAGGGGCATCAAGGAAATTAAAACTCTATCTTTTTCGTGCTATAGTTTCTTCACAGGTTGACTGTTCTACTCTTTTTTGATTAAAAAGAGCACATTGCCCATGGCAAAAGTGATATCAACCCTGGAAAATAGCCAAGGAGTTAAGAAATTAAGGTCTCTGCAGTGAACAAAAATGATGCAGTTCTCTGAAGTAGTAAGGAACAAGGATATTTAGTAGGAAGACATTGGTAGCCATGTGAAATAATTTATTAAATCTAAAAAATCTAATAGACTTATATTTAAAGTAAAATATGAAATCACCATTATAGTATGTACAATTAAGCTGTGCTTGTGAGAAGCTGGTTTTAACTTCACTTTATGTTATTTGAGATCCCTTCAGGTCTCTTTATACCCAGTATGGCTGTAGGAGCAATAGCGGGTAGAATAGTTGGAATAGGTGTGGAACAGTTGGCCTACCATCATCATGACTGGATCATCTTCAGAAACTGGTGTAGACCAGGAGCTGACTGTGTTACTCCAGGACTTTATGCAATGGTGGGAGCTGCTGCTTGTTTAGGTACAAGGTGTTATTCTTTTGTTTTAATTGTTGTTGTGCATGATATGGTGTAGTCTCTGTTTACATCCCTAAGTTTTGCAGTTTTAAAAATGCGTGGCTATTGTACCTAAAAATTAGATTATGGTGTTATTTCACAAGTGGTAGTATTATTAAGCAGGCTGCTTTAAAAATAGAATGTATTAATGTTATAAAACCAAACTTAAACATAAAATAGTTTAGTATAAGTATAATGGTTATTTTAGTATATCTCTAAAGAAATCTACCTCTAGAACAAATATTTTACCATAAGCAACATACAGAAATTATTGTTTGGCTTCATAGCCAACTGTCTAATTTAATAAAATTGATAAGACTCTCTCTATATTGATAAATGCATGATGCAACTTCTTAATGAAGCGTTAACTCAGATTTTGTCAGCTTTTTATTTTCAAATGCTAAAAATGTCTTTGTATATGCAAATTAATAGATCTATGTGTATAAATATTAACATGTTTTCTTTCTAGTACTGTACCCAAAATATAAAGTGATTTATTGAAGATCCTTAAAATAGTGTAATATAATACAATAATTTTTATTTCAGCCTACATGGCAAATAATATAGTATATAGGAGTGCCTTGTTGAGCAGATACCACTTGTTCCTTAGTGCCAAAGGAGAAAGTTCATTACTTCTAGGATGATGCAATGAAGAACTACAACTGTAACAAGCATATGTTAACTTTCAGAAGATTCGTTTTTAACAGATTAAATATATCTATTCAAATGAGAAAAAAAATGGCTTTATTCCAGTTATAACACTTTCTACCCTCCCACTGTTTCTTTGGAACTTTCATATGTTCTTCAAAAGTTATAAATTTTTCAGAAAGATCTTGCTGTTGACAGCAAAAGAATAGAATTCCTGCCATTCCCTTAACAATTGCTAGGTAATGTGACCCTCTACTCCCCATGATAATTACACAGTCCTTTCCCCCATTTCTCCTCCTGCCCCCTACCCAAATGTCTGCTGTTAAATTCAGGGCTGGTATGAAATAAGTGGCTGATAATAAATATTGAACAAAAGTTGTCAGATCTCATTTTAAAAATTTGAGTAGCTCTAACAGGACATTCTTGAAGAATGTTTTGAATGCTATAATTTGTAGAGTGAAACCTACTGGTATATGTAATACTAGGGAATTTGGTAACCATTTATTCCTAAAGGGACTTAAGGAAATAAGTTTATTAAATAAGAAGTACTAGAAACTTCCTGCCTGCCTGCCTGCCTGCCTTCTTTTCACAGCTGAAAACTTGTGAGATAGGTTGAGCTCAGAATCATCCATTGAGCTATATGTTGAGTAGTAAGAAAGTTGCCCCTTCTAAATCCAACACCTTAACTGTTACACTATACAGGTAGTCCTTGCTTAATGACCATTCATTCAGCGACTGTTCAAAGTCACAGTGGTGCAGAATGAATGATACTTACACCCAGTGCCTGACGTTACAGCTGTTGCAGTGCTCCTGCAGTCATGTGATCAAAATTTGGGTGTTTGGCAGCCCGCCTGCACTTACAACCGCAGGGGCTTTTCAACTCCCCCTACCCACCTATCTCCCTCCATCTCTGCACTTTTGGCTGCCCGGCACAACAGCAGTCTTTGGCAGTGGCAGCAATGCTGAGACTGAAGTTGAGGCCCTGAGCTTCAGCAGTCTCAGCCAGCCGCCACCACCCTGGGCCTCGACTTCAGCCCCAGAGCTGCTGTCACGGAGTGCCGCTTCAAGCCCCACACTGTGGCCAGCCACCCCAGTGCCACCATGCAAAGTCCCAGTCAGCACGCAATCCTGTGCTCTGCAGGCTCTGCTGCAGCCAGCTGACTTTCACCATCTTCCTCCCACTGCTGACGAGGCATGCCCAGCCTGGCCCTATGCATGGCAGCTGCTGGCTGCGTCATGCCTTCTTCCCAAGACCACTCATGCTGTTCTCCAAACAGTAAGCACCATTCTTGCAATGCTTCGGAAGCTCCTGAGGCCTTCTGAAACCTCGCAAGAAGCCCGTGCCCCCATTCTACAAATCGTGCCCATCATTATCCAAATTGGGCATGCCGTTCTTGCGATGCTTCAGAAGGCCTCAGAAGCTTTCTGAAGGCTTTCCAAAACATTGCAAGAATAGTGTAAGCGATTTGGAGAATGGTGGGCACGGCCTTCTTGCAAGGCTTCAGATGGCCTCATAAGCTTTCTGAAGCATCATGAGAATGGCACACCTTATTTGGAGAATGGCATGTGCTATTTGGAGAATGGTGCAAGTGGTCTTGGGAAGAAGGCCTGGTGCGGCCAGCAGCTGCCTGACATAGGCCCAGGAAGGGCACACCTTGTCAGCAGTGGGGGTAAGATGGTGAAGGTCAGTTGGGCGCAGCAGGTCCTGTGGAGCACAGGGTGGCGGGGGTGCCTGGGGCTTTGTGCTGGGTGGCTGGCCATGGCACAGGGCTTGAGGTGACACTCTTTGTCAGCAGCAGCGCTGGGGCTGAAGTTGAGGCCTGGGGGTGATGGTGGCCAACTGAGACTGCTAAAAATCCTGCACCTCTACTTCGGTCCCAGCGCTGCACCGCTAAGGAGTACCACTGTGCAGGGCAGCCAAAAGGACAGAGATGGGGGGGATATAGGCAGGTGTGGGGAGTTGAAGAGGAGGAAGTCCCTTACCTTCTCAAGGCTCGGGCTAGGGCAGACCAAACCAGGAATGGCTTGGATCAGGGTGGGTGCTTGCCTAACGACCAGTGGGATTCAGTTAACAATGGCAGTGGGGACTGCCAGGATTGCCATCATTAAGTGGTGCAATCGTATGATGTTGCACTTTATGACCGCATTGCTTAGCGATGGAAATTCCAGTCTCAATTACTGTTGTAACTTGAGGACTACCTGTACTGGTTACAAAAACATTTCTGCTTTTTTTACTTTAGCAGAATCTGGGCCTAATTTTTACTTTTGGAATGTGCTGTTCTTGCACATTTAAAAATTGTCTTTTCTTTATCTGGGGTACTTTAAAATAGTCTGATTATTGTTTAATTTTTATTTATTCGTGTCTAAGTTGATTCATCTAGAAAGACAATGCCTTAAAAGGCGAATAAGAAGTATTTGAACTAACTAAATAAAATTGCTTTTGCCCAACCTTAATTCATAAACTCTTGGAACGAAGGAACCACATCCATATGGGGATGAGGAAAGCCAAGGCTGTCTCCTAATTCAATGAAAGATGCTCCTGGTACCATGCAGTACAACTGCAGAGCTGCCTTTGATCCCATGGTGATTTGGTTAATGGAAAAATGTTGTTAACATTTTGTAATTGATTCCACTTGTGAAACCACATGTCAGGTTGTAAAAAATCAGAGTGATATCTTCTGTGACAACCTTGCCCAACAATTTCTTTCTCTTGACAGGTGGAGTTACCAGAATGACAGTCTCACTTGTCGTGATCATGTTTGAATTAACAGGAGGGCTAGAGTATATTGTGCCTCTTATGGCTGCAGCTGTTACTAGCAAGTGGGTCGCTGATGCCTTCGGCAAAGAAGGGATCTACGAGGCACATATACATTTGAATGGCTATCCATTCCTGGATGTAAAGGATGAATTTACCCACAGAACACTGGCTACTGATGTCATGAGGCCCAGGCGCGGAGAGCCTCCTCTTTCTGTCTTGACCCAAGACAGCATGACTGTGGAAGATGTGGAGACATTAATCAAGGAAACAGACTACAATGGCTTTCCAGTGGTGGTTTCTAAAGAGCGTCTTATTGGCTTTGCACAGAGACGAGACTTGATTCTTGCAATAAGTGAGTTGCATCTGTTTCATATCGATGTGATTAATTCTATGTGTGGCCTAGAAGAAAGCTAGATAAGAAATGAATTGTGTGCAACAGGATTCTAAGCTTAAAAGAAAAGATCCTAGTAACATGTCCTTTCAAGTCTATGCATTTATTTTTCCCTTTGAAAATTAGTCTTTAGAAAAGGGTTGATTCTATTAGGAATAACAGAATGTGTTTTTTATGGTTACTTTTGGTAACGAGAAAAGTGTTGCTATATATATGAATAATTGTACTAAGACAGAAATAGATTACATTTCTATATGACTCCTCTATCTTTTTTCTCTTATTCTAGTAGACATCTTTTCAAAGTTAAAGCTGGACTGTAGTAAATTGACGCACAGAGGCATAGATGAAAGCAAACACACTTTGCAAAACTGGGCATATTTATCATAAGAAGACAGGACAAAAGTTAATAATTTATATAAAATGTAATAAATTACATGCAGGCTTGAAAGCTGGTTGGAGGACGATAGCAGCTTGGGATCTGGCAGTTTTAATTTCATGGCTGTTACAAAAGATGAGTTTAAGGGAAACATAATACAGCACAGCTCGAATGTGTTAGAAATTGACAAGGTTCTGTTGTTAGAAGTTAAGAGTTGGTTTCAGCTCCATGATTGATGGAAATTAGTTCAAAGTGAGAGAGAGAAAGAGAGAGAGAGAGAGAGAGAGAGAGTCAGACTTGCAATGAAAGCCTCTTCTGAAGATTAGAATCAAGCAAGAGGAAATATTATTAGCATTAGTTAGCCTTTGTTTTTGAGCAGAGGATATTTTTAGAAAGCCTATTCGTGTTCTGGAGGTTTCAGCACATGTACACACTGGAAATCAAAGAAAAAGGAAGGAAAGGGAAATGGTTGCATTCTTCAGCAGTAATTGTGTAGAAGATTGTTGTGCACACATTAGAGAGGAAAGGCAATCATAATAACAATAATATGTGCTTCAATTAGCTGAAAGATATATGTCAATACTGAGCTTAATGAAGAGTATAATTGAAAAGTCAAATAGGCACTTTCCTAAAATAAGGTTTAAACTGATTAAGTTCACCCGTTGGCAACCACTTTGGGAATTTGACATTTAACTCTATTCAATAATCACAGTGCTAAGCCAGCAACAAGCCGCAGTATGGTTTCAGGTTATATATGCTACAATTAGACTTTGTAATCCTTTGCCACTATCCCTTTTTCATTCCTTCCTGAGCTCAGATTCCCTTCCATGTTCAGACTAATTAATTTGTTGTTTTATCCAAAAGGTGTCAACAATAGTTTGCTCTTCAATCAGAATTTATCCCTTCATTCAATTTACATGGCTGCCCAACTAGCAAATGTGACTTTTGAAAGGCTTTTCCATGTCTGGTCTGGCTATTATGAAAAACGGTAGTTTGCTGAAATAGCAGTTGAATTGTGTGTAAGAAGGGTTGTGCCCCTACAAGGTGTTGCTTTTGTATGCCTTTCACAGCAAATAAGTTCCCTTCAAAGGGTTAAGGGTAAACTTTGGTATCCATGGCCTCTACATTTTTCAGTTAAAAAGATTAGGGGGTATGCTCCAGATTCCCTCTATTGAACAATGTCATCTGGTGGGACCTAGGAGGTGGGCATCTCCTCATGATCTGGAAGACACCTACTCTCTTTGTTTCAGGAAGGCTGTGAAGACCTGGCTCTTCCCCCAGGCATTGAGCCACAATGAGAGTTGAGCCCAGCACAGGCTGTGAAGACCTGGCTCTTCCCCCAGGCAGTGAGCCACGATGGGAGTTGAGCCCAGCACATGTGTATTTGGGATAGGAGTGTTCCAGTGCCTTGACTGGGTGTCCTGATTTTAATTTTGTCGAGCTTTGTTATTTTTGTGTGTTGTGAGCATTCAGGGTTGTATTGTGGTGGCCATATAAATCTTTTAAATAAAGACATTTTTATTTATTCCTGTGAAGTTGTGGCCACATAACACTTCAAAAAGCTTTTGAAGAGCCCCTTGCTATCTGCTGCTATAGTGAGTGCAGAAGAAAAGTACTATTAAATGATACTGTCACCATGGAAACTACAGCTGTGTAGTGATCCAGCTTCAAAGGGCAAAAAGTGATTCAGAATGTCATTCGACACCTTAAACAAAATGCATTGTTCCTGGGGTTGTGCAACAGCTATAGAGGCAGCTGTACAAGCCCACGAGAAGTTAGATTCTTGAAGGAGTTACCAACACCTTCTAGGTGAGTATCATGCTTGTTCTGAAACACCTCCCCTGTGTAGCCTTAAGGTAAAGAGCTGGGTTTGTGGCCAGTGGAAGCAGAAATGCAGAAATCTACCTCATGTTTTCTCTTTTCTTCCCATTAAAGGGATTCAGATCAGTTAATGTCTGCAACAGGAATAAAGCAATCTTTGCCTTTTTCTGGATCTGCGTAGTTGTGTGAATGCATGCAGGTGGATCTCTGTAGGCCTGAACCTTATGCCCTCGGACATGAAAGAGTGCTGATCATATAATTCAATGCTCATTCTGAAAAAAGGGCAAGTAAAAAAAGGAGCTGGGATAATTCTGGCATCAGTATTAGTGTGCCGGGACTGGTATGCAGATGTGTTTAATAACAACCTGATCTTGCATGAACTGTTAAAGGATCATCAGGAAAAGATAACTATTTATCTCCCAAGATGGGTGTACAATAGTCCTAATTTGTCTGACCTTTCTCATACAGAAAACGCCAGGCAGCGCCAGGATGGTGTAGTAAGCAATTCTATTGTATATTTTACTGAAGAGCCTCCAGAGGTGCCTGCCAGTAGCCCTCATATGCTGAAGCTCAGGCGCATTTTGAATCTCAGCCCCTTCACCGTCACAGACCACACACCAATGGAAACAGTGGTAGACATTTTCCGAAAACTTGGACTCAGGCAGTGTCTTGTCACACGCAGTGGGTAAGTGTGTAAATTATTTTTGTTTTAAAAAGTATGTCTGTTGAAGGGGAGGGGCTTATTCTCTGGAAGAGATCATTCCAATTCTCCACAGATATGTGTAATGTTAGACCTGGAAGAAGAGCTGGGCTTGATTAGAAGGGATTCAAGTTTGAGTTTAAAAAAAATAGCAGTGCAATTTTTGAAAAATAAGTTAAAATTAGACTGAAATAAAAAAGATACAGGTGGCATTTGAAGCCTTCTTCATAATTTTTCAGCAACAGCAGCTGCTGTAATACAGATATGGGTAGGTGATTTTTTTTCCTATACCACATATATTAGAACAAGAACTTAAGGAAGAGATGCCATTAAAGTATGAACTTGAGAATAATGAATTTCCAAAGTGGTTAGCTATTAATGCTTTTTAAAATGTACCCTACCCACTGGCTCATAGCAATATATCTTATTTTTGCTAGATTGACTTAAGAGCAGAATTGATAATGCATGTATGTAATTAAACTTCATATGTAGGTCAAACTACTGCCAAATATGTATTCTTTTTAATCTATTGAAAAAAACAATATATTGCTGCTGGGGAGAAATGCCAGCAGCATTTCAGCTTTTATCCAGACTTACAGTAAATGTGCCTCAAACACTTATGGAAATCCCTGCATGAATGACACATTAAGAAAATTAACCAGTGGAGATTTATTTTTCCACAAACTGAAAATCCATGGGATTTACAAGCCTGTAAGAAGGTAAGGAATGAAAAAAGACAGAAGCTAACTTAAGTGAAACAGTGGCCTTGTAAAGAATGTGGAACATGTCTCTCAAAAGCTCAAACAAACTGGAGCCTTGATGGAAGCCAAGTTGCAGTGCTGGAAATGGTGAAGTACCTACTGTAGCTGTAAAGAACACTTGCAAAGTTAGGGTAATATTTAGTGCTTTTCCCAACTTCCTCATTGGCTGAAGAGCATACAGATTCTGGTTTTTGATAAGTAAAGCTCATACACTGATACTTATGTGTATGAGCACGCCCTGTTGTGTATCAGTGTATCGATGTGCCTCATTCTTGTGATCCTTTGGAAAGCTTCTGAGCCCTCTGAAGCATCATGAGAATGGTGCAAGCAGCCTTGGGAAGAAGGTGTGGTGCAGCCAGCAGCTGCCTCACATAGGGCCAGGCCGGGCACACCTCATCAGGAGGAAGATGGCTAAGTTCAGCTGGTCGTGGCAAGACTTGTGGAGTGCAGGGCGGCTTGAGCTTTGCACTGTGGCACTGGGGTGGCTGGCTGCAGCATGAGGCTTGAGGTGGCACTCCTCGGTGGCGATGACACTGGGGCCAGAGTTGTGGCCCAGGTGTGGTGGTGGCTAGCTGAGACTGATAAAGGCCCTGGGCCTCTACTTCAATCCCAGTGCCACCGGTGCCATTGCTGCCACTGAGGAGTGCCATTACACAGGGCAGCCAAAGGGGCAGAGATGGAGATAGGTGGGTGGGGGGAGTTCAAGAGGAGGCAGTCCCTTACCTTACAAAGCCTCGGGCTGGGGTGGACCAAGCTGGGTATGGCTTGGATCGGGGGGGGGGGTCCCTCGCCTATCAACCGGTGGGATTCAGTAACAACAACAAAAGGGGTGCTGGGATTGCTATCGCTAGGCAATGCAGTCACATGATGTTTCGCCTAATGCCGCATTACTTAGAGTCAATTCTGGTCCCAGTTACCATCATAACTCAAGGACTACCTGTACCTAGTTAAACTAAAACACATTGTCTGGTGTCTGTACTGCTGCTCACCAGGTTTTCTTAAGGAGATCATTCAATGGCTGAGTGCTGTTACCGAAAAACTCTTCACTAAAACACATTTTTAGAAGAACCCCAATGTTTCATAACTGCACTAAAAATACTTGCAAATAAAAATATTTGTTTGAAATGATTCCCAGTAACTTGTAGTATTTAGTACTACTCATAGGACATACTGTGATATTTTTTAAAAAGAAAACAATTCTCCAAGCATTGCACTATTTATCTTGGAGCTTTGATAACAGAATATCTATCCTCTTTTTCTGTTTTTCCAATCCTTTGAGAAATGAAAAGGAATGATTACCTTTTATACTGAAGGACTTAGGTGTTTATGGTGTTAAAAAATAGAATTTTTAGAACTATATGGTCAATTATGTGAGGCACTGGACTGTAATTCCTACCACTTGATATTATCTCTCGGAAACCATTTGCAGAAACTGTTGGGACCCTCCAGGCCAAAGCAGAAGAAGCTCAGTCCGGGGCATAAAGGGACCAGTAGATCAAAGTATTGCAAATGAAGTGAAGGCAAAGGCTTCTGAACTGTGACCTGAATGCCAATGCATCACATTGAAAAAAAGCTTCCTGCAAAACCACTGAATTATACGCCCTCCCCCTTCTCTCCCAAACATGCTAGAATGCAAAAGGGTGCAAATTCTCAAATATCCGTTAATTCCATCAGTCACAATTCATGAGTTTATTAATTATTGTAGAGGGAGGTTGCCGTGGCTACTGAGAAAACAGAAAAACAGTTGGTATAAAAATATAAGTAAAAAAAAATAGCAGAGCTAATCTTAACTATATGTAATGTAGTCTTACTTACTTGTCAAGTGGGACAAGTTCTCGCCTGCCCAAGAAACAGCTTTAACTAAGTGCATTGAGGAATGCAGCTGGATGGAATATGGCGTCTTTATCCTTTTGCCAAAGGCAGAGAAAAATATAATGAAAGCTCTGTACTCATAAAAGAAATGCATTGTGGTGAATTTTCTTTAGTTCATTAATGAAAATCATTCTTTTTTTTTTAATTCCCATTTCTTGGTTTTTAAAGAAGGGAGGAGTGGGGTGTCTTTCTAAAACTATTTGATTCTTTTCTGTGGTAAGTTTTGCCTGCAGCAAAATTTGAAAAATGAACAAGACAGGCTAATGATTAATCACAATTCTTGTTTCTTTCCTCCCCTTCTTCTCTAGGAGGCTTCTGGGCATTATAACCAAAAAAGACGTGTTAAGGCACATGGCTCAAATGGCAAATCAAGATCCTGAATCCATCATGTTTAACTAGTCTGTTCCCAGCAGAGAGACCAGAAATCTTAAGGCAAAAGATTCTTATTGAACTGATATAAAGGAGTTTGAATAGCTCTTCATTTTTTGTTAAAATAAAATTTGAAGAAATAGAACTATGTTAAGGGCAGAACCAAAGGAACAGATAACAGATTGAACATTTGAGTTATGTTTGGTAAAGGAGTTTGAAAATTCCATTCAGCTGTGGGCTTTCAGCTATTTTCCTGGGCACACGTTTCTGTTGTAATAAACACAGTCATTATCATAGCAAGTTTTCTCTCCAAATGCCCTGCCTATTCTGTCCCATAATATAAATGATACTTTCCTCATGATTTGGGATGCCCTCATACCTTTAAATTTTTGTTTCCACTGTGGTTGCTGAAAAACTGATGAGGGCAGAAAATTACATGAAAAGTATATGACATGTACTATATATATGTGTGTGTGTGTGTGCATGTATACTCATATACATACATACATACATACATACATACATAAGGTCATCCCCAGGTTAAGAACGCCCGGGTAACAGACAACCCATAGTTAAGAATGGAGCCTACTGTACAAAATTTGAGTTAATTACACAAATATTCAAGTTAAATACACAATGGTTTGGGTTAATTAAACAATACTGCTTATATAGTATTATACAATACTGTTCTGGCTTACATACAAATTCGACTTAAGGGCAGACCTTGGGAACAGAACTCATTCTTAAAAACTGGAAACTACCTATATATATATGAAATAGAGCAAACTGGGGTAATGGAATTATAGTTCAAAATGTTTGGCAAACATCAGTTTATTGGTTTATAGTTTAGTTATTGGATTTAATAATGAATTGAATTAAATAAAAAAATACTAAGCTTAGACTTATCATAGGATTGGTTAAAGAGAGATTATATAAATCATGCTTACAAAGCTTCAGGAGCAGAGAGAAGCAATGTCAACTTGATAAAATATATTAAAAATAGCAAGCATATGTATGCCTACAATATAATAAAAAATGCAAAATGTTGTATTCATTGCACATGCTCTATTTCATATTTCTTAAATTTCTATTTGCATTCTCAAGTTAGGTTGTTTTCTAAAGCTGTATACTTTTGTGAAGAATTGTCTTGTTTTTACTATTTTTGCAGAAGTTAATAGATACAGTAGAAGTAAAGGTGCACTTCAGTTAACTTTCAGTGCTATTGTTCAATCTGAGTTCTCCTGTTCATTTTTAATATGATGAAATAATCAGCAAATCCTTTTTTTTTTTTTAATGGTGAAATTTTCTTCTTACTGTATTCCCACACATGAGCAAGATGTGAGGTAGAGCACATAATGTTATATATTTTCTAGGATAACTGACATGTGAAATTGGATCTCTGGCCACACATTTTTCTCAAAAAGTATTTTGAACAATAAGCTTCAGTATTCCTAGACAAAAAAATTGTTTTAGTGTTTTTCCTTAAAGAAAAAATGCTTATCAACACATAGTTTTGTTTTTTTTAAATATTCATTCTTTGTGCAAATGTTCCATATTTATTTTAGGTCACAAAGATTTTACAGTACGAAATACTTTATAACCCATCTCAGAATAAATTCAGTTAATTTCTGTGAGTTAAAAACTGTGCAAACGAGTTTGAAGTTTGGACATGAATAAGATATATTTGCTATAGATAATCTTCAGATTACATGTCGCAGCATACGAGTTAAATGACAGGATGTCAAAAGGATCTTGGGGATGCTCAGTTATTACCAGTTCCTGGAAGAAATATGCTGAAATGGAGCTCCAGGAAGCATCAAGATGGTTTCCAAGCTAATAAGCCCCACTAATGTTAATATATACTCAGTTTTACGTGGTTTGTTGATAAATTTATTGCCTGATGTATACATGGCATCTACTTCCTGTGTGAGCATGTTTAGTATTTTGCCAAAAGTTTATCCAACTTGGATACATGGTTCTAAATGCCTGGAAAACCAGATTGAGTATTAAGCTGCTTATGATAACATGGCTTTGGTTTTAAGATTCATCAATATATGACAGTCTGAACACATGGAGCAAAGTGTATTTAGCCTCTTGTTCGCCAATTTTGGAGAATGGAATAAAAATAATTCTAATAATTGCCAGGATTTTTCCAGGATTAATAATGGAGACTTAGCTTTATAGAAGAATACCAGAGTATGTCTACTATATTTCATTAAAAATAACTTTTCTACTACTTCAAATGTCAGAAAATAATAGAACAATAAAATTTGGAAAATAATAAAATTTAGCCAACTTCCCAAAAGTTATTAAACCACCCCTACCCTTTAATATAAAGAAGTTGCTGTTCTGTGAGAAAGTGTGTGAATTTAAATGTGTGCTTGGAGGTGAAATGTAACATCATGTGGGACTGCATCACCAAGCTGCAATGCAACCATTTTAAAACTGTATTTTAATTTATTTGTAAACTCTTATTCCCTTGACATCCAAATATAGTTTTTATAAATCCAACAAATTAATCTGTACAATGATGCAACAGAATGGAAATGCTAAGATAGCTCTGATAAATATTACATTTTAAATGTATCCAGTGAAAAGGAAGTTCAGTGCAATAATCAACATGGTGCTGATGTACTATAAAGTTTTCCTTAAACATTCTTAATTTCCTAGCTTATAACTGTAGGGCAAAAAAGCACAATAGTTTTCAACACACAAAGAATAGCTTTGAAACATACGATAGATATTTGGTATTTATACTTTCTTATGTTTAACTATCACCCTATAAGTTATGAGCAATCTATGGCTTCTTTTCATTGGCATATGCTGGGAAATTATCAAAAACAGTTATCTTTCTGTTTCATGTTATTTCTTGAGGACAAAAGCGCAACTTGATGAAACATACTCTGAATTCCAAACATGAATAATAGATTTGCTGAAATTTCTGGTTGCTCATATATATATGTGTAGGTTAAACTTGCATATATTCATTAAATGAACAAAAAGGCTTTGGTAGATGCACATTATCATAAAGCTGTACTTTTTTTTTTAGATTTTTTTATCCCACTTTTCTTCTTTTTGTAAATAACTCAAGGTGGCAAACATACCTAATATTCCTTCCTCCTCCTGTCTTCCCCACAACAACCACCCTGTGAGGTGAGTTGGGCTGAGAGAGAGTGACTGGCCCAAAGTCACCCAGCCAGCTTTCATGCCCGAGGCAGGACTGGAACTCACAGTCTCCTGGTTTCTAGCCTGGTGCCTTAACCACTAGGCCAAACCGTTTCTTCATGTACTTCATGTAACTCTTTCCTGATTTAATATACAGTAACTATTGAAACTGCTCTATGTTTTATTAAAATGTAAGAATCTTAAAGCAGGTTGAACATTACAGTAAAATTGCAACTCCCACTGTTTATATGCTATGCATCAAGAAACAAACGCAAACAAAATCAACCAGAAGGAACAAAAATACAAACATCTTTGAGGTCCTTGTATTTGACAATTCAGTTATAATATCTAAATTTCATAGCCATTACCCTCCAGAATGTATCTTAATGCAGGATTTGTGTCCTAGCTATTGAAAAATACACATCCCCCATGTCATATTAACCTTGTCCAATGGTGTGCTCCAGATGTGTCGGTGGGAGATGAAAGTTCGATATACCTGGCTGCTGTCAGATGGGTGATGTCTATTCTGTAATAGATGCACTGTTGTTAAATATGGGGGGGGGGGGGGGGAGGAAAAACACATTTGGAATATGTGTTTAAACAGGAAGAAATGCATTGTTTTAAAATTGTATTAGGAAGCAGATTTCATTTTCTGTCTTTACATTCATATCACTTTCTGGGCAACTTCAGTCTGTATATTTAAACATAAATGAGTGTTTGAAATGTGCAAAATTCTTCAGTTTTGTCATTCAGATTCAGAATAAGCAATAGCCAGGATAAATTCAAATTTTAAATATTATAAGTTATATTTTTTGCATTTCCTGCTGCCTTTGCATTGGAAGAATTCAGTGCGAATACGTTAGTGATTCTTAATTGTCACTGCATGCTATTTCTCAATTCACCTTGACAGATTAAAACTGCCAGAATTGGCATAGAACTTTCTGCAAAATGTAGGGATTAAGATAAGTGTAAAAAAATCCCCTAACTTGTGCAAATCATTCCACACAAAATAACTTCACACTGCATGCTGGATAATAGCATAGCCAGATATTTTTGGTGTCCATCAATTCTCACATGTTCACATCTCAATGCTAGTATCAAACATTAAAGTCATATTTCCCCACTGGGTGTATAATATTTGACATAAGTCAGACAGAAGAATTTTGGAGACAATTTTTTCCATTCTAATAGAAGCAAAGTATAGTAACGTATAATGTGAGCCTAACTTATTTACCTAAAGGTAGGTTTATTTTTAGTTGTTTTTTTTAATGTCTAATTTCATGGATTGATTTTTAAAACAAAATAATACTTCAATAACTCACAAATTGATACAATTCAGATATTTGCATATACAAATATTTCTGAATTAGATAATTCTTCATCTCTAAAGGAAAAAGAAAAAAGTTGTAACAATTAGGAAATATGGCTTGAATTCTTGGTACCTTTATTGTTGCAAGGTGGTGTAAGATTGAATGCTAAGTGACTTTAAATATTGCATTTTATAGTTAATGTTGACAATGAAATATTAGGTTAAGAAACTACTAGCTTTAGGGGTTTGTGTCTGTTTTGAGTCTGATTTCTCCCAATTCAAGAGATGCTGGAAGGACTCCAGATAATAAAGATTTAAATACCATTTTTAATTGAGGTATTTTTAGTGAAATTGGTTGACTTAAGAATAAGGTTGGTCAAATAAAAGTTTAGAATTTATTATGGCAATGAAATATATTCAATGATTTTTATTATATGAGAATGAAATGTCATACCAAATGGTAAATAAACCTTTGATACTGATTGATGAAAAAAAAACCCTGCAGTTTTGTGCTCTTTGGGGTTTGGATAGAATTAAGTGAGAAAGAAGATATTGCTTGAGTGAATTCTGCTCAAACATCAGTTTCATTGGTCCACTTTTCTTATTAGTTAGCGGGTTTTCTACTGCCATTGATAGCGGGCACTAAGCCACCTGGCCCATAACAGCCAGTTGACGATCTAATCAGTAGATTGCTAGTTTCCCTACAGTAGGTTATTGCTGGCAAAGAGAAAGATGTGGCTTTACATATGTATGTGAGAGAGAATGTGAATGTCAAGGTTCACACCTTGTGCTTGTTGATCCTGATCTGGTACCACATGCAGCCTTGAACTGTTTGAAGGAAGCCTCAATCACAGTTGTCTACCTTTCCACAAAAACAGAAAAACTAGTTTGTGCAGAGTGATTTTTGCAAACAGGGACCACATTCACACAACAATCCAACTCATAATTCTGATTTAAGAAACAGATAGTATGTTCTGATAAGAAGCATATATGTTGCTCTGATAATTCCTGCTGGCCCTTCCTATGGATGACTTTGTTTTCAGTTTTAGTATATTGTGCAAACCAGGTGCATTGGCTTGTTTATGGATAAATCTGGGAATATCCAGTTCTTGTCTTCTCTCTCTGTCTTGTTCTGTGAGGTACAAAACAAATCAGGTACTGTCTGATTGAAACGGACGGCTAAAAGAAATCTTGATAGATCCATCCATGCTCTGTTAGCTACACCAACTATACCATATAATCTCTTCAAGAACCTCTGGATATTAATATTTTCTTTTGATTTTCCTTTACTGAAGATGTTGAAAATGCAAACATAAAGAAAATAGCACAATTCAAAACAGATGGCTTTTGGAATGTCAGTATTCTAGAAGACACTGCTATTTCTTGAATAGATATTTCAATCAACAGATCAATCATTTTTCATTTGGAATGAAACATTCACCCTGAATGTACTAATACATGCAACAAATACCATTTAAGTGACCTAATAATTAGGCAAACAAGAAGTTGGGGATTAACTGCATTTGCAACATTTCAAAAGAGCTAAACCTGTTTATATTTCCGGGAAACTGTCTAATGACTATTTTAATTTAAAGTTGCAAAACTTTTAATTAATGTGCTTTATTATTATTTTTTCTTTCTGGGGTTCTATCCATTTTGGTGCTATAATAGTTTCACCAATTTGATAACATTCCTATATAATTAAGGCATGAGCAAACAAGAAAAATTCTTAATTTTACTGCCTAGCTGAAAAGTCTTTTTAGTAATGACAAAAAATGAAACTTTCTGAAATGAAGTATTACTCAGTAATAGAATTTTCCTCATGACCACCCAGTTTTGTATTAGTTCTCAGTCATAAGGCAGTACTTAATAGAATCTGACAAGTTTCCTTAGATTACCAGTATTAGAACTTGCTTATCAACTATTAAAGATAGTTGACATACAGACTTCCAGGGAAGATGGCTCTGCTAAAAGCAGAGCTGATGACTTCAGTGGAAAGAAGAGCCAGCAAGTAGACTGGCTCTTCGTAATTCCTCTCTGGACAAGGAGAGGATTTGAGATAGCCCACAAGTGCTCTAGTCAGTTGCTCCTCACAAGGAGTCTATAAAACAGTGATTTCTGGCAGGTTTAGGGCTCCAGGAGATGAGGGAATAGCCATCTTGCTCAAACCAGGTTGGCACCTTTAAGGACATTGGGTTCACATACTCCCTTTTCTAATCACTTTCAGAAATTGCTTGTTAACTGCTTTTCAGCTATTAGGAACCTTTAGATCAACAAGTCTGAAAACATTGGGTGAGTTTTCTTCAATCCTTAGTGAAAGAAGTTTTAAATACAAGTTTAAGGACTTAAAAAAAATTCATTTAATAAGTAGCAAAAAGGGTCATTAGAACTTTGTTTTTGGAAAGTTACAAATGGACTAAGCATCCAGATGGACTTGAAATAAAATTTTGGAATTAATTATAAAAATCCTTCCCATGGGAAAATGCTTTTTTTTTAAATTCTTTTAAAAAGAAACATGATTGGATGGGACAGTCAATCCCTGTAAGAGGAAAGGGGAGCTATTTTAATCTATTTCTAGCACTGACATGCACATACACCTCAACCAAAGCTTTCCATCTTTGTGTTATTTTCTGATAACATTTACTGCAATTGATGGAAACTAAAATTCTGGAGAGGATGAGAGTGTCTAGGAATAATAAAATATCATCAGAACAATCATTCTTGTTACCAAAATGTTCAATGCTTCATAGTGGTGCCATTAAGATATACTAATTGTGTTCATAATTATTAAAATATGTAATATAATTAAACAGGCTGTGATGAAGGTTTCTCAACCAAAGTGTGCATTCAGGAAAACGGCAGTGGAATCAGTGATTAAAGATTGTGGCTGCCTCTTTTTAGTTTATTTTCTTAAAAAATC
Organism: Liasis olivaceus; assembly: GCA_030867105.1. Lineage (NCBI taxonomy): Eukaryota > Metazoa > Chordata > Lepidosauria > Squamata > Pythonidae > Liasis > Liasis olivaceus. The sequence goes on from CM061352.1 coordinate 43,007,083, forward strand.
ATCTGTTAAGTGTGCAACAATTGTGGTACAGTGATTTCTATACCAGAAAATACCCCCCAATCTTTGAGGAGAATATTTTATTTGAACATACCAGAAGTTTATATTTCTGATATCATATCCCAAGATATCCTTATGTACAAATGCTTTTCAGTTGCCAAAAATAATTAAATTAATGAAAGTATTTATAAAACTTTTTATTTATGTTGTTCAGTAAGCCTGTTGAGAATTGAAGCAAAGCTTTACCAGCCCAGATAATGAAATGGTTGCTATTCTTGCAATGTAAAGTAAATCCCACTGAATTCAATTTTGTCAGACAACTGTGCAAAGGATTACAACATTAGTCATTCATTTACTGTATTAATCCTACAAGCTATGACTCTGTCAGTTGCATCTTATGACATGGGATCCATTGTATTCAGTGTGGCTGTTTACTCCCAGGCAAGGGTGGATACCAAACTGTGAATGGAAATATGGCTAACAGAGAAATCTTAGCCTTCTTATCAATCTACAGTTTAGTGCAACTATGTTGGAATGGGAGTGGAGTCCCTTGATGATAATATGTAAATCTAAGTTAGCAATAGATTTTTGAATAATTGTATTACACTAAAGAAAAGAAGTATCTTTTCTGAGAATGTAATTTCTCATTTTTTCAGCTGAGATTATGTTGTCTACATCTCTGCACCTTGCAAACTTGATACTGTCCTAATGCTAATGAGGTGACTTTTTCTGTTCTTCATGTTTTATAGTTTTCACTTTTTCGAAATGTGTCTATGCTTTTGTTGAAAAGGATAAGAGATAGCAGTATTGTTATGTAAGTAAGCAAATTTCCATACCTCCATAGACAGGAGTTTGCTGTCTACTCATGTACAACAAAGTTGATGCAGCTGCCCGCTTATAGTTGCTTTCTCTGCTTTATTATAACCTATGCCTCAAAAATACAAATCATGTTTTGCAGAATAGATTAAAATATGAATTAATAAGCCTTTGTGATAGCTTGCTGGCTATAATCTTGTTTGTTCATTTAGTAAATGCATTCATTAAGGGCAAAGCCACATCCAGATGTTAAACTCACCATTTTGGCATTTTGTTTGTTCAGTAAGGAAAGCAGAATGAAATTTGTGTACATACTTCATATTTCAGTGAACAGGAAAAGGAGATAATAAAATATCTCCTTAAAATAAAATAAAATAAAATAAAATAAAATAAAATAAAATAAAATAAAATAAAATAAAAATAATAAAACACTGTGCAATGTGAAATAGCTCAAACACTGAAAAATGAAATTAAAATGAGTGGCTTTTTGGGCTTGGTGTTCTCTCACTTCATTTCCTTCCCCACCTATTTTCAAGACAGCATGAAAAGACATACATGCAGTACAGAATTCAGTGCAATTTTCTCAATTGTAGACGTGAAAACTCAAGGGGACTTTCAAGATGTAATTCTATCATTCAAATGCAGAAGCCAACAGAAGGTCCAAAACCAGGAAGGATATGCATTTATCCCCTTGCATGTTCAAAAACATTTGTCTGTTCTTGCTATCCTTTCCCTCATAAGTTTAATATACTGTACAACCATGGATTCAAACATGTCAGAGCAGATTGAAGGTTACTGCTGGCCTTGAGCACAATTATATACCTTTGTCAACACCAGCTGTAATAACTCTATTGTTTGTCTTGTACATGAATACAAAGGAAAAGTTTTAAAAAATACAAATGTATTAGGACAAAATAAAATCCATAGCCTTATAAGGGAGCCCAGAGTTTTCAGAATTCTTCCATGAAGTGTATGGAAGGTAAAACAAGGGAGGAAAAAGAGAAAGAAGTATTACAGTACTGATTGCATTGCATCACTAGGCTGTAGGATCTGCAGTGGGACAATATTATCAATGAATGTTCCTTCAACCGCTCCAAACCCTTCAAAATGGCGACCAGCTTGATTCTATCGTGCTAAGGCTCTGTTACAGAAGTCCATTGAAGAAATGTAATGTTGGGGAAAGGAAGGAATATCAGGTATCAATTTTTCCCATTAAAAACAAGCTGTCCCACAAGCCAGAGGAGCAGAGCTTAAATTCCCAATGTAATAACATTACAGGGAATGTTGCAGATGTGAAAAGGAAAAGTAGCCTTTCTTCATTCGGGAAATCCCAAGGTAAGGAAGAAGTATACAGAGTTTGATATAGCAGGGTCTCTCTGTGATGAAAATCAGGACCCAGATAGCACCTTTTCTGACTAACACGTTTCAGCATAAATCATATGCTTTTCATAAATTTTAATTGTAATAAGTGTTAATAAAATATGGTGATCAGAAAAGACTCCTGATTTTTGGCTACCATAGACTAACACAGTTCCAACCATGTATCATGAAAACTGTTGCAGAAGTAGATAAAGCATCCTGTTAGTGGGCTGAAAATGTCGCCTAGAAAGCTTCATAATCCTTCCATACAGCACTTAATTTATAAAAGAAAATTTCATATTGGATGCTACGAAATTATCATATTGCAGGTTTCCATGAATGAGAATTGACTCTCTTATGGAGAGAGGGGCTGAAACGCTAGTCCTTATCACAGCATCTGGAGTCCACTAGGTGGCGTGCAAATACTCAAGAAAAGAAGTGCCTGTACCTCCCTCACACACACTATTCATTTTGTAGATAACTTCGTAGGCAATGACTTTATTTATATATTGTAAAATGAAGGTATAATGATCATGAGGTGTAATAACTTTATTTTACTGTGTAAAATCTTTATTTTACACAGTAAAATAAATTATTTATTAGGTGTAATATCTTTATTTTACTGTCATTATGACAAAGGAAAGAGAATGTTGATTCTTTGGAAAAGTTAGCAATGGTAAAGTTTTGCTTGCCATTTTAAAATATGCATGCTGCTTATGACAAGAGATGAAGAAAGAGGAGCATAAAACTTTAGAACTATACAGAAATTTCATCCCATTCTTTTCAGCAAGTTTTTTTTGTACAAGATATACCTTATTATATTTATACATGTATGTGTGTGTATGTGTATGTCTGTCCTATCATCCATCCATCCATCCATCCATCCATCATCTCTCTCTCTTTTCTCTCTCCTATCTATATCTATCTATCTATCTATCTATCTATCTATCTATCTATCTATCTATCATCTAATTTATCTCTGCTTGCCATTAACTGCGTAACAATCCTTGTATTTATTCATGCGCATCCAGTTTGCTGCTGCATGCGCAAATCTCAATGGCTCTATGAACTAGGCTCTTTTCCAACTCTGGAAGTCCAAAATGGATTACAGTAAGGTAGATCTGCTATTGTATACAATCAGGAGCACCATATAGAGTAGGAACTGACAATCTTCCCCACTGGAGAAGGGAGGGAGAATTTATCTGCCTCAGATTCTATTTCTGCCTAAAGTGTGTGTTTTATGCCACAGATTGATAGCTCCTATAGTAGAAAATACTTCTCCTGTTCAGCATTAACTTGTTGGAGCAAGGTCACTTTAGATAGGAAAGCAGAGGTTGAATGAAACCCATCTATCCCCAGCTGCCACCACATATCAAGTGGAATCAAGTGAATTCCATGGAGATATGTGCATCACTTTAAATTGTTCTATGCCGTACCATGCACACTCTTTTTTAAAAAGGCACATCTGCAATTGTCATAGTGGTTTTAGAATGATTGTTTAATAGACTTCAATATGCCTTGGTATATTTTTGTACACGAATATTACTACTACACATTGCACAGTGGTTCTGTCTGTTCTACAACTTTCCTTTGCAGTTTATTGTGTTTTCCCATGTTTGATGTTATAGTAACCTCATAAATAATACTTCAAAACTACAAGCTTTTTTCAAGTAACAACTAATTTTTATGCAACAATTCAAACTGCTTTTCCAGCAAATGAAAAATGGACAGCGAAGGACTTTGCTTGCTACTGGCATCTGTGTTTATGTGGCAGAGTCTGCTTAGAGAGATCACAATATCTCATGTAAAAAAATTAAAATCCATGGTATATTTATTTTATATTACATTTTGGCATATTGGAGATATGGGAGAGTTAAGTTAAATAGGGTTGTTCTGCCTTTTAGAAGCTTAACATCTCCCATTTCTCCTCAGTTAAAAAACATGTAAATCTGCATTTTCCATCAAATATTGATGGTGCATTCCATGGAGACTGCAAATACAAAAATGAGCTTGAAGTTGCCTCTCATGGCCTCGGGGTTGCTTGTCTCAACTCTCTGGATCACAAATGCTTGGAGAACTCTTACATGTCCCACAGTTAAAATGGTACAAGAGAGGAAAGATATACCTTATTCAATTGCAGCAGTAGTACTGATTTTATCTTCTGATTTTGACAGTTGCCATAAAATCTGAAATGTGGCAGAGATAAGTATATGCCAATTTTTATACAGAATGAAATGTTCTGGCACTCTGAGAGGAAAAAAATAATGGGAGCCATCAGGATGAGCCATCAAAATGAGCATTTAGTTTAACATTTAAAAAGGCAAGTGATTCCAGCTTTTTAAACTGAGTTAGTGTCAAGGAAAGCGAGACAGAATCCGTTAAGAAGGTGCATGGAATTGATCTGTGATTCCTATTACACATTAAGCAAATGTCCCTATCCATACAGACACGTTGAGAGTTTAAGTTTTAAAAATGGCTCTCTGCTTTAGATACTGCATTGGTGCATGAATGCTTCTTCTTTTGCTGCAACCTCTCTCCGCCTGTCGTTATATAAAACCTCAAACACTGCTCATCAATGCCTTGAAAAGCTCTTGCAACAGAGATTACTTTAGATTTTTCACTGACAATGAATTTCTTTCAAACAGGTTTGCTCTGCTTGAAGTCTGGAATCATCTTCCAGATCTAGAGCGACAGTCAGTGAACAAAGATTAAACGGTCAGCAGATGCCCTATGTCTGAGAGTGAATGAACTCTCTTTGGATCAATCCAATTCGATAATACATATCCTGAAGAGTTTATCTTCTTCCATGGATAAAGAAAATTGGGCATGCAGGGTGGAAGGAAAACAAATATTCTTCATTCTGGAAATGCACGGATGCTAGTCTTTTCAAAATCATCTTGTGTAGCTGTAGAGAATTTGTTTGTAACATGATACTATTAATCAGAACAGAATTTATGAGGAAACACATGACTGAAAATCTGAAAAGACAAGGTTGTTTTGGTTAAAACAGCCAGTTGTCCATTATAGGGACAAATGCCTCTGTCCATTCTGTTGGGCAGTTCAAAATGAAACAAAATGCCCATGCAGAGTGACTGAAGGGGAGGGATATTCCCATAGCAGCCTAAAGTGGCTAATTCAGTGTATTTCAACCAGTGAATGAGTCAGCAACCAAATATTCAGGGAAGCATGCCAGATTATATCCGTGGCAAAGGTTGTGGTGGGAGAAGAGGAAATCCTTCTTTAAAATATGAACAGCTAAGAATAACTTTAAGCTGCTTGAGCTATGGGCTGGGAATGAGACAATCGGTTCATCCTCATCTCCCTTAGTCGTGGCATGAACATGGCCACTAACTGTTTTTATGACATATCTCATGATGTTGCCTTCATCTCACCCACAGCCCAGAGCTGAGGCAGTTTAGATAGACCTGCTCTCTCAATGTGCCAAAACATCTCTCTCTCTTACGCGCCCCCCCCCCCTTCTTCATGCCTGCAACTGCTCAGCTAGGCTATTCTTGGACTGATGGATAACCCTCCCAGTGGTTTCATGTAGATATTAAAAGGAGGGGAAAGAGCATAGAGCCCTGAGGCACCCCACAAATGAGGAGCTGAAGGTATGTCTTTCCCCCTCTGGAACTGGCCTGGAACCGGCTTCAGAGATAGGAGGAGAATCACTGTAGTATGGCGCCTCCAATTCCCAAATCCCACAGCAGGTCCATAGGAATGCTACGATTGATGATATCGAAAGCCACTGAGAGATCAAGCAGCACAAGGATGGAGACCCCACCCCCACCCTAGCTCTGTTAGAGGTCTAACGTAACTGACTAATGTAAAACGCAAGTTCAACAGAAAAATAAAAATATTAAGGTGTGATAACAAGGAACAATATTACAACAGAGAATTTGAAAAACATTTGAACAATAAAGACATAAAACGTTAAGTTATAGCCCTGAACAAAATGGGGTTGCAGAAAGAATGAATCAAAGCTTACTAAGCAGAGTAAAGTGTCTTCCAGTTGAAGTAAGGTGACTAGATAATTTTTGTGGAGAAGTAATTAGTACTGCTACTTATCTGCAAAACTGTTTAGCAACAAAAGGTGTAGATAAAACCTCATATAAGTTATGGAAAGGGAGCAAACCCAATCATCACACCTAAAGCTATTTGGATGCAAGGCTTATGCATATATCCCTAAGGAAAAAAAGGAAGAAAAAAATACAGAACTCAATTAAGAATCACTCTGGGCTATCAAATAAGAACAGAAGACTACAGGGTTTGGACTTAAAAACTAGAAAAGTAAAGAAAACTTTAATGAAGAAGAAAGGATAACCCCAGACGAGCTGTAATATTTAGGTATTAGTGCAAACCAGACTAGTTTTACCAGACTTGGATGCCCACCCACGAAAACCACAAAGAGATGATGATGATGATGATGATGATGATGATGATGATGATGATGACGACGACGACTTGCACAGTCACAACTGAGTCACAATCTTGGACAGTCAGAAGGGATTACTGAAAGTGTCTGAGGAATCTGAAATAGCATCACATCCAGAATGAGCCACTGACACAGTCAGACCCAGAGCCAGAATTAGAATTAAGAAGATCCCAAAGCTATCAAGGCAGGAAATGTTATGCCAGCATATGTTCTGGTGGCTCAAGGACCAGGAGATTGACTTTAATGTAACAGTCTGGCTGTGCTCAAAGGCAAATTCATGAGGACCCAGCAGGAAAAAGAGGTTACCAAAGTATGTCTGTGATTTAGGGAGGCCCAAGTAAGGAATCGCCCTGTGAAAATATAGCTTTAACAGTGCTATTGTCTTGGTAAGATGTGACTTTGAGGACTTGGAAACCAAAAGAATAGAGAAGAAATGCTTTTGCTTACATTTTCAAGTGATTTGACTCACATGCACAGTTTGCAAATCTATCAGGAGCCAAATGAAATGATATGCAGTATCAACATTAGAAGAGAATGTATATATCAACATTTTTATGAATGGTGATGCAATTTGTATCTAAACATGTGTATAAATATGTACATATAATAGAAGCAAGTATGAACAAATTATAAAGGGTAGGCATACATATATATATACATACATACATTTATACACACACACACAGACATGCACACACTGAGCAAAACTGACTGATTTGCTCCACGTTTAATATTTCAGTCTTTGTTACTTATGAAAACCATTTTGGTACTTGCTTTTTTTCTTTTAATTTATTTATCCCTATATTGATTTTTCAAAAAATCTAGCTGCCAATTTCCTATAGAATTTATCTTTTTCCATGGCTCCACTGCCCTAATTCTTAAGTTAATTTTGTTACTATGGTCGTAACTGAAAAATGGATCCTTTCCTTTCCATATCCAAGGCTATGTATGTGAAATGGCCCATGATAAAATTGCAGGACTTTTAATCTCTCCAACAAACCTCCCTTAAACAAGAATCGTTGTGCTGATGTAGCTAAATTTAGTGCTACCACATGTGAAGCTACTTTAAATAAACAGCTTATCCTGTGGAATGGCATTAGTGCAAGTCTGTTTGTAACAAAGGTATATGCCAGTTTTCTTAAAGGTAAACAGGCATTTTCATGTATAAATTAAAGGAACATAGTTTATTTCTCACAGAATAGTATTTTTATGGGATTGTATTCACAGCTGTTAAATTATAGATGTCAGCACTGGGAATTCTCCAATGGAACTTAATATATCTTTATATTCTGATTAGATGTTTTCCCCATCTAACCTGACAGAAGAATTTTATCCTGAAGTGTCTTCAGATTCACCTTACTTTATTTTTAATGTACATGAAGTACAGAACAATCTTTTGCTAAGGGACTCTGCATTAAGTGGAGTGAAGGTATAGCCTTCACATGGTATATATTGGCAGACCAGAAGTAATGGAGATGTCTTGAAGAACAAAGACAGATTTGCTGTGCAGCCTGTGCTGTACCTCCTAAGTTAGCCTTCGATGCTTAGTTGTACTAGAAGATGCTAGTCCATCTCCACACTGAAGTATAATTCAGCTGCAAGTTCAGGAGATTTCTGAGATGGGGTGCTACCTAGTCCATTGTTTCAGGAAAACAAAGGTCTTGAAAATGCCTGATCGTAATTTTTTATTTCCCTCCCTTAACATTGTTTCAATAGACAGCTGCTTCCGCATGAGATTTCTTAAACAGTCACAATCAGATGCAAGTGAAATAGATCAATTTTCTTCCTGAATTTGCTAACATATATTATAAGAGTAAGCACTTATCTCAATAAGAGTTTCATTACAATTTAAATATTCCCTGACGTGGATCACATTTGTTTTCATTATAACCAATTTTTCATGTTTATAAAAAGCTGTTTATCAACTTGGGGATAATTTAAAAATTCACTGGCAGAACTTTACTGGTTCCCCATTAAAATACAACTATAACAGGCTTCTAGGCAGGCTGCACCTCTTGACCCACTCGACTCTGTCTCTCTGGAAAGTTGTTAGCCCTTTCATAAGGATATCTCCATCCAGCTGAGCATGACAAAAATAGGAAGAAGATTTGCTTTCAATCTTTATGCCCAAAACCAGAAATCATGAACTTAAGAAATCTTGTGCTGATCCTAAAAATGCATGTAACTGAGCAGTCCTGCATGAGGAGAAAGGAAAAAAACAATCACACATAAATAAATCTAAACAAAATCAACACAGCTGACCTAATGGAAGTAATAGCATACTACCTGATTGAATGAGATCGTGGGTTTCGGCACATGTTCAGATTTCGGTGCAGAGAGAATAATTGCAGAGACAAAACCCGAGTATCTTGCTTGGATGGGGTTAAGCAAACAGGCAAGGAGGCAGCCTTTCCTTGGTGCTGCTGTTGCCTACATGCTTGCTTTTCTTGAGCACAGTTTTACAGAATATGGAGGATAAATGAAACCTTCTTCCATGGCATGGCTGGCTGCTGCTTTGCCCAATCCAGCAAAATGTCAATCTCTGATATCCTGGGTCTAACCAGCAAATCAGGTACTTATGTAGCAGCCAGACTCCTTCCCTAATGACCCTGTAGCTGAATAAAAAAGGTGCCGGTTAGCTTTCACCAGGTATGTCATTGTATATGGATTATATGGGAATGGCTTTTAGGGGAAGCAAAATGTGGATTTTGTCCATTTAGGTTTCTTACCATGGAGTCCATTTATCAATTGTTCTAGGTAGCACTATTATGCCATACCAAAAGTTAGAAGGTTGTCATATTAGCTAAGCAGTCCCTTGATTGTACTCTGGAATTATACTGTGCTTGTAAATGCGATACAAGTAAAATTAGTACTGGGGCCCTGTTATATTTTACATTGGTAATTTATTTTACAAATAAATATTATAAAAGTATGGATTAAACTATTGCTTCATATATGTTTAATCTATTTACTCATTTTAGGCATCTACACTATAGATAGATTGTGTGACTAATTATGTGCCATCAAGTCGTTTTCGACTCCAAGTGACCACATAGATTTTCTCCATGATGATCTATCCCTTACCTGTTCTTTCAAGTCTCCCAATGGTGCACTTATTTCCACTGTAACTGAGTCCATCCACCTTCCTGCTGGTCGTCCTGTTCTTCTCTTTCCTTCCACCTTTACCAGCTTTAATGCCTTTTCCAGAGAGCTGGGCCTTCACATAATGTGTCCAAAGTAGGATAATTTGAATCTGGTCATTTGTGCCTCGAATGACAACTCTGGGTTGATTTGTTCAATGACTATCAGTTTGTTTTCTTGGCTGTCCACAGTATTCTCAGGAGTCTTCTCCAACACCAGAGTTCAAAGGTATCAGTACTCCTGCTTCTTTAAAGTCCAACTTTCACTTCCATAGAGTGTCACTTTTACAGTTTTAGTATCAGTTTTTGATAGAAAATCCTACATGAATTCTTAGCTACCCTTAGGGGCACATATGCATTGGAAAGGACTTTTTTTTCTTCCTAGCAGCATAATATACTTCTGAATATATCATTATGTATTAACCAAAAATTAGAGCTCACATTTCCTCTAAAATTAGGTTGGGAAATATGGCTCGAGTTTTCATATTTTATTCATATAACATTTTTGTGTTCTGGATTAGACTGCACTGAGAAAAAGAGGGGATTGGGGAACTGGTTTAAGGTTACCCACTTGGTTTCATGGACCAGTTAGAATCCATATCCTATGAATCCAAGTCAAGCATCGCACCACAACTGAACTTTGCGCTACTTCAGATAAAAGACTATTAGTTCTATAATGGAAAAATCAATGTGAAAATGTTTATATATCTACACATATATTCTGTGTATGCTATTTAATGAATAAAGTGAGCTGTATTTTGAAACACCTTTGAATTTCACTGTAGGGGGTTTGAATCTCCTGAAAGAAACCTCTAAACTTCAGAAAGTGAAAGGTCAGTATATTAAAATAAATATCTTCAAGGGCTACCATCTCTCTTGATAAAAGGGGGATCTGTTTTGTAGATGAATGGCAGATAAACACTCTATGTTTATGTGAAAAGGCATGACACTAGGGCATTTGTAATGAGCTCAAGATGAGGTTTTGAAGCAATTGCCCCAATTCTCATCTGCTATAGAGAAGGGAAGATGTGAATGTTTCTTCCTGGGCAGCACAATTAAGCTGCCAGCAGCCTCTGGAGACAAGAGCTCATCTTTCGATACAAACTAATTTAGGGATATTTAATTCAATATGCTTGACATCAAATAAACTGACGGATGGCACATGGTGCTTAGGACACACTTCCCACGTGGTGGTACTATTAAAAGGAGATAAATTCCATATTATGACCAGAGGTTATACGAAAATTTTGAAAAATATATAGAGCTATAGGAAATAATTAGTTGCTTAGTGATTGCCTTCAGCATTGTTCAAAAGAAGACTGAAGTTTCCTCACAAGATTTTTATTAGAAGTGCAATATTTTGAGAAGCATAGGAGGTAGGTATCACCAAGAAAAATTAGAAACAAATGTGTTTAAAATAAACTTCTGTTATTTCAGATTAGAAGATTGATTAACAGTTGTGTGGAAGGCAGGTGTATATGAACTGGATGGTCTAATTCATCTGTAATGCTCCTCACTGCCTTCCCACACATGCCTTGCTTAAAGTATGATTTATTCAAGCCAGTTTTCTATACATCTGAAAAAAATCTGGTTTAATTTCTAGTATCATTATGGTTATTAAATGATTATTTCATGTACATTATCAAATCCTTTCAGACTCCAGTGGATTACAACAACCAACTGTAAAATATAAAATCTCAACCACATTGCCTTCCTAATCTCAACACATCATAATTAAAAAATATTCATAGCAGTACAATGAAAGTAATATAATTCAAATTATACATCACAAAATTCCTTAGTGCAAGTTACCAGTCATGAACAATCAATTCTCATAGGCCCTACTGAAGAGTTAGATTCTCAGAAGCTTCCACAAGGCTGTTACTGAGGTGCCAATGTAGCTTTGTGGGAGGTTGGTGCAGAGAACTGGTACCACGTTGGAGAAGTAGAGCTTCACACCCTCACCTCATGAAATCAGACTATTGGGACTGGATGCCAGGTTGAGTTAGTAACTTGTTTTACTGGTGTTCTGAATTTTAATATTTATGTTTTAAACCACTGGATGTCACTTGCAGCATGGTGATATATAAAAACAATAAGCAAACAAATAAAACCTATTTTCCTGGTTTCTCAGAAAGCTATGTTCAAGCAATCCATCATCAAATGCCACATCTATGTACAAGAAGCAATGTGGGATAAGCAAGAAGGACAGTATTCTTTTCCATGCCAATACACCATGTGGTATATGAGAGCAGATACATCTGGAGAAAAATGGTTGAAGTATCTGAAGAAAATACACATCTTGCTGACCATTAAGCACAGGGAAAGTTCTAGTGCACTTTGGCATTACGTAGTGGCCAGTGCACAGGAAATATTATGTCGGTGGAAGGAAGAATGGATTCAGTTAAATATCTTCATATCCAAGAAGTTAAAGTACCATCATTAATGAAGAAACCAAAGCAAAAAAGAGGATGAATATTTCACAAAGACAACGATCCAAGACATATCTCAAGTACTTAAAGGACAGAAAGAAAGATTTTGTAATGGCCTTCATAGTTCGCAGACTTGAATACAACTGAAAATCCATGGAGCAATCTCAAGCTTGCAGTGCATGCAAGGTGATTAAGTATATTTCTCAGCTAGAAGCATTCCACAAAGAAAAGTGGGAAGAAATTCCCAAGGGAAGAACAGAGGATTAACCAAGAAACGTTTGCAAATGATTACTTCAGCCAAAGGAGTTGTTGCAAAGAACTGACTGAAAAGGTTGGTAAAACTTCTGTACCAGACCAGTTGTACTGTCTTGGGAAAATTGATGTAAAAGAAAAACAGAAAAAGAATGAATCCAGAGGAATTTTAATAAAAAAGTATAAATAGGGAACGTTATGTTAAAACTATATACATTAGTCAATTGTACGTAGAAAAACTGCATATTCTAGGAAAATTTCCTCCCTCCCCCAAAAATGGATTCACTTTTATTTTTTTTAATTAAAAGTGCTCTCAGACTGAGAGCAAACAGTACAACCAACCAGTTTATGCATTACTGAGGAATATTACTTTATTTCTGTACTTATAAAGTATGACCTAACATTTGAAGGCTAGGCAACATTTTAATGTTTTAAAAAAGAAGATTATGAAGCTACTGAGCATCATGGAGAAAATCTATCTATCTGTGTGGTTGCTAAGAGTCAACAACAACTTGATGGCACATAATCAATCAATCAAATAACTCCCATCACCAGATAGATATTGCAAATTGGCTCACTTTACTGTAATAAAATGCTGATAATGAAAGATATTCAGTCCAGTAGGAATACTGTTTCCTTAAAAGATTACTGGAACATCCTTTGATTGGACAAGCTGAATAGCAGAAGGAAGCCTAAATACTACTCATGACAATAATTAGTTTTTTATGCCTTGTCTCTCATAACTACTACATTCTCATGGTTGCCTTTTACGTAGAAGCTAATTATTCTCCTAAATCATTTTTCAATGTTTTTTCCAAAGAAAGGAAGAAGAAAGTTTAGGAGAAAGTTTAAATTTAGTTTTTTTTAAAGCTCCCAAGTGTCATCTGGGGATTGTTAGTTTACAAACACTCAACTTTTGACCTGCTTTTCCCCCTTTTTGCTGAAATCTGGATGACAGAGAAACTTTCTTTGAAGTTTTCAACACTGCATGCTGTGGAATGCAGCATTTTCCAGCATTTTGACTTTTTAAAGCCAGGATGAGTTATTGTGGCAATTCAACAGGCTTTTTTCTGATTACACATTTCTGGTCTTCTAGGATGAAATTAGCAATGAATTCAGGTCAACATCTTTTAGGAAACAAAACATATTTTATTCCAAAGGTATATTATCCCTCCACATTTATCTTACAACTTTGGAGATAGCTTTCTTGAAAAGAGCCAAATAGAATATTTATTTATTTATTTATATGTATATATATATATATATATATATATATATATATTGCAGATTTAGATACAGCCCATCTCACAAAGAAGTGACTCTGGGCAGTTCACAATAAAACAACAATAAGTATTAATTAAAATATAATAAAAACAGTATAAAAATACAGTAAAATTATAATAAAACCAAACACATACACAAATAATTAATAATTAAATGCTCACAAATCTTTATTAACTATTGTATTTTAAACTGTTGCAAGCTGAACCTTGGGAACATAAACATAATGATTGTCTATATGTGGAACAAACTTAAAAAACAGTAAAAGGAAATTAGAATTACTTAAGAAAAATACATCTTACAGGTAATTTTAAAAATAAAAATTAAAGTAAATGCAATGATTTCCAGCTCCATTTTATATTTGATCCTTGGCCCCAGAAACCCATGGCTGTGTAGTAATTTCTGTCTACTTTGTAAAGCATCTCCCATACAAATACCTCAGTAAAAGACAGGATTTATTTATTTATTCATTTATTTATTTATTTATTTATCTTTAAATCAAATTTATATGCCACCCATCTCACCATAAAAGTGACTCTAGGCAACTCACAAATAAAACCATAATAACAGTAAAAATCTTACAAAAATATACAAAGTTAAAAGACAGAGAGAACATCCTCAAGCCACCAGCCACCCCCAATATTTAAAGTTCTAGAAGTTGACTGGTTTTAGTTAAGCCCAGTAACATCTGGAAAGCCTGGGAAAGAAAAAGAAGAAGAGAAAATTATCTGAGGAGGACATGGTTACTTTGATCCAAAATATTGGGTTAGCTCATCAGATATACAATAAGAGAAATGCACCCAAGAAACAGAATTTTCCTGTGCTCTGTGGTATCTAATTGAGTGAGATCATCTTGGCTACTAATACTTAGAACCTTTTTGAAATCACATAATCCATGGAAGTCTTCATATTTTCTGTTGGCATGAAATGAATTTCTGCTTTTCATTCCTTCTCCATCCATTATTTATAAAACATGAGAAGAGCATCTTCAGAACACTTGTCTTGTATATAATCTCTCAGCTGATCATATATTATAAGGTTATCTGAAATCTAGAAAGTCTATGAAATGTAAGCCAGAGTTCAAAGAAAATGGTGGGAAGAACTGGAAAGTGCTATGTGTCATCCACAAAGAATGTATTTATTACCATAGTTTCAGATCAAAGTCTGGGTAGAAGAAACTGGAATCCATAAACCAGATTAATCTTCAGAAAATATTTAGGTACCTGTCTGTAAAGAACAGGAAAGTCTCAACTTGTAAGATTAAAATACCTTCTTTTTCATCCAAGTAACAGAAAGCATTTCCAAAGTGTGCATGCTCTCTATCTATGGATTTATGAGCATGTGCATTCAACATGCCATAAATATTAACATTTTGGACCGTATTGTTTTGCCAAAGACTTTTGTCTTTTTATGCCACTGCTAGATTAATTTACCTGCTCACAATTTCTGCTTGTTGGCATTGTTCCAGTCACTAGTTTACTGCCTGCTGATATCATAGGCACAGGATTTGTTCCTTGGAATGCCATTTCAACTGACTCGCAAGGTAGCCTTGCAATGCAAACTACTTTATGCTGCCTGTGGCATAATTGCCCACCACTTGCTCATCATTATTATGAAGCAGGGCATTCAGTGATGTTAGCATAACATCAACGAGCTTCATGTAAATAGCAAATCACTAAAGAGCTGGCTCCATTAAAGAAAGAAACTACTTCTCAGTAACAGAAAGAATTTGTTCTTAAGCTGTAATCCTACATAACTATTTCTAGGTACTGATGCCTGTACTTGTTGCGTGCCTGAGAAGAGAAATCCAGGGCCTAACAGCAAGCAGTTCCAGAAATTTTTAGCTGAGAAGTTGCTGTGTAAAGCAGTACCAGCAAACTGTTTTAAGCTGTATTTAAAATCAATGGGGCATCCTGAGTGAGACATTATAGTGCAGGTACTCATACTTGATGGGAGGGGAAAGTATGTTGGCTTGTAATATAGTCTCTAGATTAGAGAATCATAGAATCATAGAGTTGGAAGGAACCTTGGTGGTCTTCTAGTCCAACCCCCTAGGATGAAGAGCTTGCCCCCCTCTTTCCTTCCCTCCTTGTCAAAGACCAAAGACGAAGAAGTAAAAGGAATCAAATCTTGCAAGTGATACCGTTACACATATTCATGCTATGCAGGTGCAAAGAAAACAGCACTTCAGATGTCAAAGAGTAGATTCAAGAGATGCCCAAACAAGCTTCTAAAGCCACCACAAAAGAACTCCACACTTTTTCTCTTCAACTAGGTTCTGACAGTCCTTTCTACTTCTTTATGTGAATCAAACAGATGCCCACAAATGTATTCCTTCAATGCTGGGAAAAGGTGGATGACATACGATGCCCAGTCTGGGCTGTATAATGGGATAAAATGGTAAGATCCATCTTCATCCATCTTCGGTGGCTTGTCATAATGCAGCAAAATTTCCTTCTTGTGCTTCTGAATTCTGCTTAATTGTTTCAACATATTCAGTGTTGCAATGTAGCACCTTGAGGTGATAGTGGTGCCAGGTTCAAGAAAATCCATGTGAATGACAATAACACCACCTGTATCTTAAAAACTATAACCATGAATTTTCTTCCTGAAGCCTAAGTTTTGAATTTATTTATTTATTTATGCAGGTGAACACTTGTTCCTGGGTCATAATGGCCCATGTTTTATCAACTATCACAATACTGTGAAGAAATTTCTCACTTTATTCTTATAACATGGCAACAATTGTTGGCAAATTTCAACTCTTGAAGCTTTGATCTATACTCTCATCATACTAAGAACCTATTTTGCACAAACCTTCTAATATTGAAGAATAAAGTGACTCACACATTCCTGTGAAATTCCAAACTTAACAGCACTTTGTTATTTGATGACACTCGTCAGCTCTTTGCAGTTCATCATCTTTTAAATTTTTTGGCCTAATGGTACGCAGTACTTACATCAACCCAATCATCACCATAAATAATCTGCATTTGGCAGTGAATTTCAGCTGAAGGGACTCCTTCACCAGCTAAAATTCTGTCATAGTTCATTGCTTAGTACACTGACAAGTGCTTACTGCAGGCTTCTGTTTCACATTCAATAGCAGCAATGCAAGTACAAGAAGAGAAAATATAAATTCTGTATGAAAAGGTAGTAGAAGATAGATTGAACTCCCAGCAGCATGTATGGAAACTGAATATAAATAAAGATGATGTAGAAAGTGCTTTGAACAGAGTGACTTTACAAAGTGACGTGCGTTGACTCATGCTAATGTGAAATATGAATACTTAGTAGACTGATGAAGTGAAAGAGGCTATGGATATGGAAAAAATGCAAATAAGGTTGTAACATAAAGTAGAACAAGAGTAAGATTATATAATGTGTATAGAAAGAAAAAAAGCCAGGAAAGTTTATGATTAAAACAGGCAATGCTGACGGGAATGAAACATGTTTTGGACATGAAGCCTTGTTTAATTCCATTCAGCAGAGTAAATGGAATTAAGAATAACAGTGACAAAATAATTTTCAGTGAAACTGAATTGAAGGAATGCCCAGAGTACATTAAAGATTTGTATGGGAGTAATAATGATATTTCAAAGAATAAAATTGAAATAAATTCTATAAATGTTATTGTCCAAGAAAACTTGATGAAAACGAAATTATAACTATTGTGACAACATTAAAAATAATAAGGTTTCAAGTATACAACTACAGTTAAAATATGGATGTCGTTTGCTTATGGAAAGACAGTATCCCTTGTTTACTGAATGAAATGTTTATGAAAAAACATTTGTGCCTGACACTGAAATAACGTAATTAATGTTTCCTTATTCAAAGGAAAATAGAACAAAAATGAGGCGTTTTTGCAGATACAGTATTGTAAAAATTGAGTCTGGTGAAATAGGACCCAGTAGCTCCCAAGTTAGATATTCCTTTATGTAAATATACATAGTCATTCTATTTCAAGGCCAGAATGCACTGCACAATGCTTTTGACATCATTGCACTGCAACAGACAACTGTTGCATGTCTATCTTCATTCATTCTTGTCCATAATAAATATTCCAGTCAAGCAAAGCTGTGTCAGTCAAGACAAGAATTGTGCTAAGGGTGACACATCAAGAGATCTATGACTTAATCTGATAATTGGATGGCCCACATCTAGGGATCAGGGATTAACGTTATGGTCACACACCCTCTAGCAACTTCACTAACCATCAACCAAGTTGTCAATACCTAGCTTCAGTCTCAGAACCAAGTGACAACCAAGATGGACCAGTTATTCAAGAACAGCTAGCCCAGCTGGTGGGACAGAATTTACCACAATCAGTAGTCCCGTTTCAGACTGCTGGAGCAACTGCAGCAACCATAGATCTCCAATATTGTATACTTCCATCACTGCCTTGTAGTTATGATCTGGAATGTAAGCCAATCTACTGCCTTCCTCTTTCAATATGAACTGCACATTTCCCTGAGACCAGATGACCTCATTACGGACTGAATTCACAGAAAGTTTATCATTAACCTAATCCCTGAGGGAGCTGTTAAGTATACAAACCTCTTCTGATTCTGAACAGTCCATGCTAGGGCAACTGTGCTAATTTTATGATACTCGTGAAAGCTCACACTGAAGATCCAGTCAAGGACTAAGACAGGGTAAATATTTAGTTTGCAAGTCTGCTGCTGTGTCTCTGCCGTTAGCACAGGATCTGAGTTGAATGAAAAAGGGTTAATTGAACATTTCAGAGAAAGATTATCAGATAAAATTGAGGATGAGGTTTTTTATCAAGACAGCCCAGATATTATGACAATATTAAGTTAGGTCTGCTTGAGCATCCGTGGATGATTCAAGGAACTGCAGCACAGTACAGGTGGAAAGAGAAAATGCCAGTGTTCTCTTTCCTTCCCTTTCAGCATCTCTCCACCAGCTCTACAGAGACTTGAAATTAAACATGCCACATACCTGATGATTTCACTCATGAGTGCCCTGCTAAAAGTTCCCCACCTTTCTGAAGCATCAGAAGTGTTATATTGTAAGGAAGGGAAAAACATTTTACAAGAAAAAGACAAACATTCCAATTGGCTTGTTGGGAAATGAGATGATCCCAGTCCCTAAGACTCTAAGGCAGGGCAATCAGAAATTAAGTGGAGCTACTCATCAGATCTAGTCATTCCTGTAACCTTATAGATTCAGACTGACATAGGAATACAACTGCAGGTCTTAGTTACTCATGGTGCCATTGGCAACTTCACTGAATCCCTCCACTGCACTCAAGTACACTTATCCATGAAGCTATCTTTCCAGTGCACTCAAGTACTTTATCCAACATCTTGTTAAGCTTGCAATTATTCATGCCCAAATTTCTTGTAGTCACGGGAATGGGCTGGCTAAAGACACTCAGTCTGTATATTCTAAGAAATATAGCACGCTGCTCCCTCTCATGATTTCACTGCACTCTACTAAAAATAAAAATGTGATAGTCAATTAGGTTTTTCAATGATAGATTATAGGAGAACAGAATTGGTTTTTAGACCCTCTGCCCATATTGGAACGCTGAATTGGACTAGACTATTTCTGAAATGACCTGGACAGATAGGGCCAGTTTTAGAGCTTTGAGTTGAGCCCGCAAACTTAATTGCACAGCTATTATTTTTAACTAGATGCTCCCCTCACATGGGAAAACAGTGTGGCCTTATTGGCCAGAATAGTAATGGTAGCAGTAGTATTTATTTATTTGTTTATCTATCACATTTATATAGGCTTCCATCTCATACAAAGTGACTCTGGGCAGCGTATCACAATTAAAATAAAATACCAAGTGAATCGAAACAGGCATATAAAAAGATAAAAAGTTATTATTAAAATAAAAAAATTATCACAATTTTTTTTTAAATTAGGTTTTAAAATATACAAACTCCACAGAGTAAGCAGAATATCAATTACAGTGGAGCTATCTAAGAATGTCTCTGGTTCCCAAAGACCCCCAGGCTTGATGACACAACCAGGTCTTGAGGGACTCCTAAATGACAGCAGGGAAGGGGTGAGCCTAACTTTGGGAGGGAGAATGTTCCACAAAGAGGGAGCCACAGCAGAGAAGGACCGCCTCCTGAGACCCATCAAATGCAAGTCCCTGGAATGCCAATGGAATTCCCTGCCGGATCTAATGGGGTGGGCTGATGTGATGAGGGAGGAGCGGTCCCACAGTTAATAAATTTAATTTATTTATTATGCACCTAAAATTAAGAATAGTACATGCATAGGATAAAACCCAACAATACTTCTATAACATTTTACAGTAAAGTATGCCCTGAATTACCCACTACCCACCCTAGATCTAGAATGCTCTCGTAGGCCTGAATATAAGTATTTTGAAATAGCTATATTGTTATGTCTAGAGAAGAATATTAAGCATATAATCTAAATTCCTTTGAATGTCTAGAATTACCTGACATCTCTCAGTGGTGAAGGATTTGGGACTTACAGATTTGTAGACCACATTTTCACTGGCATTGCTCTAACTATAAAATGCAATGTCAGAGCTCATCATCTTTTACAAATGCATATTAACCTAATTTGAAGACATGAAATATCACTTGCTGCTTTCAAATGGTTAGCTGTTTCTTTGGCATAAGATGTATGTCACAGTATCCTTAAGGGTTTTCTTTAACTGTTCTGATTTTTTTTTTCAGCTGAGGCAGTGGAGGATGGAACATCATTTAAATGTGGAAAATTCTAACATTCTTGGAAGTACCGTGCTCACTGTATTTTGTTCCACAACAGGCACAACAATGTTTTAACATAAAATTCAAGATAATATTTTATGGGTTTTATGCTTTTACTCAGCAAAAACATATTGGACTGAGACCACAAATGAAAAAACAAAATATCATAAAGATGTGGTATCTTACAGGAAAGCTAATTTCCTCAAGATTTCCATGCCAAAGTTTTTATAAAATAAGATGGGCGTAGATGGAAAAATATCCAAAGTAATCTGGACTGGGAAACCAACTGACCTTTACGCTTAAAATCTTGTAAGACTTGTTGGTTTATTTTTTTAACTGAAATGTTACATTTTTTCATATTGTACTGCACATTTAATAAATAGTTCATGATGATAATGATTTTGCTACTTGGCCCGTCAGGGACAAATTCCCCTAGCTAAGTTGTGGCAGACTATATGACTGGCTTTTGGATGACTTTGCAAAGAGTTCAATTAGCAACAAGCATTAGGTTAGCACAATCTATTTTAGCATCTTTTTGATTACATACGTGGCATTACAGCCAAGTTATTTCCATACTAAAGCCATACAGTAAACTGATCTGAAACGAATTCATGTGGAACTTCAGAGGGACGCACACAATGCTCCATACTCCATATGTTCAGTGAGGCTCGGAATTCTCATACCTGTGCACACCCATAAATGTTAAGTAGATTATAGTGGGTCAAATGATGTATCTCATAATGTGAGTAACCAGGGATATTGTGCATACTTCCAGAGAATGCTGAATGATCCACATCACATACAGTTTCCCCACACTTGCTCTCACATCACATTGTACATCAGATCCATACTTCTTCTGAAAGTGGGAAAAAGAAGTACAAAGCTACAAAGGAGTTGTCAGTTAAGCTGAACTTCGCTTTTGATTCTAGAATTGCATATACAGTAGACAATTTAGCACCCGTGGTTAAATCTAAGGGTCTCAGTTTTATTCAGTCTTATATTTCATGTTGCTCCCAAAAGTAGTTGGAAAGAAAATAGCCAGAATCTCCGGCTGCATGTCATTCTGGAATCCCTGAGGAAAAAATAGATAAGCTGAGAGTTGTAGGAGGTGGTGGCAGAAAGGTTTCTCGAGGACTTTCATTTTTAAAGCTGTCAGTATTTCATTCTGAGACTGGCCATAGCTAAAAGGGAGGAGTAGAGGAAGATATTTGGATAGAGCTAGAAGAAGCTTAATATGTTTCTTATCCAGCATTCCAAGGTTATCAGCAGTTGTTGGTGTATTTTTATGGCTGGGTTCTGTAGGCGAGATTCCTATGCAAGCTTATTAGAGATTGAAATTTGAGTTGTGTTTGCGCCTGAATTTTTGAATAATTGCAGCTGATGAAACATGATTTAAATCACAGATCAGTGTTGGGCTTCTGATGAATTTCTTGTAACACAGTCCTAAAGCACTCTTGTAAGTTTCACAGTATTTTCTGCGACTTTCTCAGGCAATTACCCCAGGACTACATCATCAATGTGTATGACACAGCTTCCATCAGCTTGAGGGCTACAGGGGCCTTTACATGGGATATCCAAACATCTGGATGGTCCTGACCCTGTTAGCCTTTTGTAAGGCTTTAAAAACCTGGCTGTTCCCACCGGTGTTTGGGTCAGAAGGGTAGGCGAGCTCTGTTGGCTAAAATTGTTTTTGTAACTTGGAATTATTGTTTTAACCTTGGACTTTGTAGTTTGGATTGTGGGATTGTCACTGTTATAATCTGGTACACTGTCCAAAGTCACTGCTGTGTGATGGCCGACAATAGAAATAATTTAAATAACATAATAAATTAAAGTAAATAAAATAAAATAAAGCAGGACCAAGATCCATTCTGGGAAAGTTTTAGGTGTCATAAGGGGTAAAATGGGCAATTTAAGATTATGTAAGGCTCAAAGAGCTATTTTACCCCAACCCCACCTGCATAATTGAAAACCAAATGCCTATGAATGTCAGTTTATTTTTTAACTCTGGAAGAGCTCTGGGGGCACAGAAGAAATGTCATATTGTTGGCACCCCAATTTAGACTGATGGTTGAATATACTGTTTTTGAGAGAAGGAGAGAGAGGGAGACATTTATTTTAGGGGCAATTATCTTTTCAAAACAAGATTTGTGCCTTAAACGGTTGTATATCTTTTTGAATGAGCTGGGATTTAGGAATCTATGAATCATTAAGCTTGCTATCCACCAAGGACCGCTTCCTTTCCAGATCATGAGCTGAATATTTATGAAAGCTTGAAGATTGATGCTATAAAAACTAAGCGATTTGTTAATGATCCATGGAGATAAACTCTGGTTCTCCATTTTCACCTATAATTTAAGAAAGCAGCACAAATACCACTTTTCAGAGTGAGAAGGAGCGAGAAATAAAATGCCATAACAGGTCAAAAGTCACATTTTAGCCATAACTAATGTTGGTAACATTAGACAAAAGAAGTACAAAATGGAAATCTGTTCATGGAACAAAATAAATAAATAAAATAAAATCTTATTGCACTCCAAAAGATTTATGTAGCACTTTACAGCATTAAAATAGTATGACTTTTTGAATGTTCTTTTAAACAACTCTATGAATTAGAAAATATTGTTACCTTTATTTACTGATAAGAAGGGGTCTGAAAATAGAAAATAGTGGCTTACTTATACTTACTTAGGTGGTTTTTGGGGAGGGGGGTAATGTTTGTCCTTGGTTTACAATGGAATTATGAATATTCAACAAATAGCAATGTTTGGAAAAATGGTCCAAGCTAGCTCTACCATTGGCCAGAGTGAGGAATTTTAAACCAGCAGATTTTAGATGTCATGAAGGTGCAAAAAATTGTTTGCTGATTTTTATATTATTGTGTTTTACTTGCTTAGTCAGGAAAAAAACAGTTGGTTGTGAGAGTTTCTGACTGTGCTAAATAATTGGGCTTAGACCAGTGTTCTGAAGGAGAGTGCATTTATTATTCCTACTTAGGTAGTGACATAGCTAGGTCTCAACAGAAGAGAAGCTT
This sequence comes from Liasis olivaceus, assembly GCA_030867105.1. Taxonomy (NCBI): domain Eukaryota; kingdom Metazoa; phylum Chordata; class Lepidosauria; order Squamata; family Pythonidae; genus Liasis; species Liasis olivaceus. The sequence goes on from CM061352.1 coordinate 43,030,554, forward strand.
GGTCTTTTGCTGATGCTGCAAGACTCTGAAAATAACCTCTTTGTTCTTAATAGAGTTCATTTGCTTTCCTTCTTACAGTGTTGATCTCTAACACTAAAAAAACTAAAAACAGACATTGAAAGCCTTATTTACTTGACCATGTGCCTTTCAGAGATGATGAGCTATATTTCCCATTATGGTCAACCAGGCTAGACATTGCTGTTTGGAGTGATGGAAATCATATACAAATATACAGTATACTGCCCATTTTGACACATGACTCATCAGATTGGAAAGGATAATGTGCAATGACTGAAATAGCATGCAGTGACTGAAATAATACACAATAGTTTCCCTCTTCTTGTAACTGAACTTTCTTATCTAGAAGTTCAGGCACTAGGATGCAGGGTCTGGAAACCTGAGTACTTTTGCTTCACAGTTCAGTTTTTGTCAAGGCAGAGTCTCTGTGGGTGATCCTTCTGCCACTTATAGTCATTTTCCTGTAGCTAATACAAAGATCAGGCAGACCACAGAATGGCAAGGATCAGAGGCTGCCTGTTACATATCACTTGGTGCAGTGATAACTCTTCCAATTCTGAATGTTTGCTTTGATAAGAAGGAGAAGCAACAACTCACACACACAATCAATGTTCTTGGACATACCTCCTCTTCTCAGCATGGGTAGAACAGATGTAGACATTGAAAATATCTACATCTGCTACAATAGGGTCTCTTGATATCTAAGGTTTATAGAAGAAACTTGCCTTGCCTTTACGAACACAGTTTTCCTGTTTCTTATAGATTGGAACACTATGTTCCAATCTATAAGAGACTAAAACAATAATTACATTGCATTAAGTGTTTATATTTTTTCTTCAGGGGAATCAGACAGTTCAAGCATTGCACACATTTACACATATAGAAACACAAACATATGAACTTGTTTTCATATGTACATACATTCATACACACATGTTTACATGCATTAACAAATGCAAGCAAGCAAGCACAGTTTATTACAGCCTTAGACCAGTACAAGCATTAACAAATGGTCATGTGAAATATAAGAGCAGAGGAAGAAATCCCTGTACCCTGAAAGATATTTTTATTTTTGAAATCTCAAGTTTCAAAAATAAAGAAAAACTTCTGTATGCGTCACCTAAATAGGTTGTTGGACCTAATCTTTAATTTACTTATAGGACAATCTCTATTTTATTACATCTTTTAGTAGGATATTAAAGTTCTATTGGATGGTTATCTATGAATAAGCAATTCACAGACAAGGAAGATAAACTAAGGAATAGAGACCATTGTTAAAACTTTCGGCAAGAGCCATTGTGCAAGGAGATAACCCATAGGAAATAATGTGAAAAGTACATAGAGGCATCTGCAAGATCTAGTGGCACAAATATGGTGAAAGTAGTACTATCCCATCATAACACAAGTGGACCCTTTTCACATGTGCAATGTCACGTTGCCGGTACAAAAGGGGAATAACAGGTGTCGCATTGGCACAATGCTGCTTTTGCTGTTTTCTCCTCCTAACCTGATCCTACCTCCCCCTGGCCTCTGTAGATGCTGTGGAAGCTATTAACACCAGAATGTCTATTAATGTTAAATCAAGCTTTCAGGAAAATAATATTAACCTTTTCAACAACTAAAATAGCATCCTGGTATGGTACCATGTGACTTAGTCACATATGGTATGGTATGGCATCATTAATGGTTTGCAACTTAATTAAAAATAATGAAACATTTAAAAAGTCACATTTGCAGCCATTGAAAAGCCAAAGAACAGTTGAATTTGAAAGAGTCTCAATTTAATTTACTAAGTAGACTGACATGTGTTTCTACTCTTTCTTGAGACAGATGCTCTCTACACACAACCCTTGAATAGATAAAGATGCACCTGCTAGACACCTTTGGATCAGACAGATATTTGATCTAATCCAGTAAAATTGCATTCTGAAACGAACATAGAATATCATTCTCAAGTTATGGCAGCTGGACAAAAACAGGATGCAACTAGATCCTCTACCCTAGCTTAAGATAAGATTTCAGTTAGATTATCTACAGCAGTAACTTGACGTCTTGTACAGTTAGCTTATTCTAGTAAAATTGTTACAGCAAAACACATTAGCTTTGCTGATGTAATATCTGGTGTAGAGAGGAATGAAAGGGACAGAACTGGCAGCACACAGCAGAGGAAAAGGCACTTACCCTACTGCAGCACTAATTCCTAATTCTACTAAAATCACACACACACATATACTGTGATAATAACATACGGAAATTTCAACCACAGCGCAAAGTTATAACAGAAGAGTTGGGTAGCATATTGTATAAACATGAACCAAATGTCATAATAGTGGACAAATTAGTATATACAACCTCACCAAGTGTGCTTTCTGTTTCTGTTTCTATTTCTATTTCTATTTCTTTTTTCTTTTCAGACTTCTATTAATGCACAAACTCTGTGTGAACTTCGCAAACTGTCACGTCTAAAAAACCTTCCAGTGCTCAGACAGTTGTCTTTTTGTAATATTTCATCAACACTACACGGGGATGTCAGTACTTCTGGAAAAGAAACCATGAAAAGAAGAAACTGAAAAAACTGAAAATCCAGTTAACTGTAATGTGCGATATTCAAAAAATATTGAATTATTTCTCAGGGAGAAATAAGGATGCTCCCTATTTCAAAAGCAAATCCATATAATTTAGCTTGGACACCTTACACATGGTAAGTTGAATAAATGTTATGATAACACAAGTCCAAAACCATTCCTACTTCTATCATTGCTTTGTTTTGTTTTAAAGCTGTGTTGTCCATGACTAGAAAATCCAAAATCACAAATCTCATGGTTAATATCTTTATTTGACCACCTGAAGTTTTATAATAATTACAAGATGTTGGGTTTCCCATAAGCCTCCAATAAGTGATTAAAATTATTTAATGATTAAAAGCCAGGCAGGAAGTGGAGGCATAGGAGAGAAAGCTGGTCAATCATAATCATATCATACCAATTCTGAGATGGAATGATTGAGAGGCTTCCAATTATGCCAATAGGGTCTTGTTTGGCACAAAATGGTACTAACTTGCAGCTAGAGTTTCAGAATGCTTTCTGAAGAAAGGACAGAAAGAAGTGATTTAAAGTGTTCTATATCTGACTTTGTTATTCTTTTATTTTGTCACAACCTGGGCAAAATGGTGCCTAGATATGCCCAGATGTTAGCAAATAACTAAGATGTTAACCTATTATGCTATGATTGATTCTTAATTGAATGGGGACAAAATAGCAAAAAGTTAGTCTGTCTTTAATCCTACTGTAAAAATAGGGAGTTGGAAGTGAGAGTTGGATAAAAAGTAGGCCCAACCTTGCTAAAACGTGTTCTGTACATGTGTCATGAGTACAGACTTTTGTATATTTTCAGCTGTCGATATTGGTTACTCATTTTCATTATAAGGACAATTGAAATAAAATAGTTTTCATCAAAACAACACACTAAGCCATCCCTGAGCCAACTTCGGTAACTGATTAGCTGTAATTTCTTAGTAGGGACAAGAAAACCTTTCCTCTCATTTGATTGTATGCATACACACTAATGGTTAGAACAATCTTAAATCATGGATAATGTTATCTTGATTTGTTATGAAGCAATTACACACAGAAGCTTTTTTGTGGAACCTCTACTTCCGATGAAATTATAAATCAAGTAGACTGAATCTTTCTAACAGCACCTTTTAACTGATTGCTGAACAAGGCAATTATGTTATACTTTTCAATATATGGTACCTTTATCAAAGGTTTTGGATCCATGAATGCCATGCTTGAAAGTGGTTCAAGGATGTTTAAGGTTACCTATATCTAGGCTGCAAAAATCTGGACAACCACAGATGGCAAAAAAGATACAGAAAACTCTGGTTGCTGCCATCTAATAGTCATTCAGAGGTTTGCAAATGACTAAGTATGATTGGCAATTTCTTGGGTTTGGTTGAATTTTGTATGCAGAAAATGATAACATTTGAAGTAGTAGAAACACATCTCTTTGCTTTTTGGAAAATGCAAAGTTCATCAGACTTCTGATAACTGAAATTCACTTCTTTATCTGTGTTGTGTATTCGTAAGCCTGTCTATCATAATGCTGCCCAAATCTGTTGGACTACAAGTCTCAAAATTATCACAGTTCGACAGGATGGCTAAGAATTATAGAAATTACAATACAAAATTCAGTATCCGGAGGACACCAGGTTAAAAAAAGCTGAGATAAAGCTTAAATAACTATGCTTCATTTGTTGTAAGTAAACTATATTTAACACAACGGGGCTTACTTCAGAAAATAAAAATACACAGAATTGTACTCTAAGAGACAGTAATTGAAAGATGGATAATACTATATGAGTTTTTCAGTGAAGGAAAATGAAGCCCAAGCAGAAATGCAGTAGCCCTAATAGAAACTGATTGGAAAGGGGCAGTCCTCTGGCTATAAAAAAATGTGTTTGACATTGCACTTTGTAGCAGGTATGGATGACATTGCTCTGTACTTACTCCTTGCCCAGATGACCTTACCAGACGTTTTCCAAAATCCTGTAAGCCACCTTAGAGTTCTCTCCAGGAAATCTAAGCAGCATATATGATTTATGAATATTTGAATAAAGATAAGAAAACATGTAAAGAGGATTGAAAAAAGACTGTTCTTTCTTTGCATTTGCAAGCACGTCCTGATAAAAGCTCCTCCCTGCCACTATAGTATTTGGTTGACAAATGTGTTACCAGATGATAGATAGATGATAGATAGGGATGGATGGATGGATAGATAGATAGATAGATAGATAGATAGATAGATAGATAGATAGAGACAAACAGACAGACAGACAGACAGAGATAGGCAACCACATCAAGAGGGAAGTTTAAATTTTAATACATCCAGCCAATGAGCAAAGAGCACAGAGAAATTGGTTAAGAAATATTTTAAAAATACAACCAAAATGCTAGACATTTATATCTTAATAGATACAACACTTGAAATACAGAATGAAGAGTAATTTTCTCAGGAAGAAGAAAGAGATAGTGACTATTTCTACATGTGTGTGTAATTTCTGGGCTGCTGTTAAGGTCAGAAGCCCTCCAAAATTGTGTTCTAGACAAATCTAGTCCGGGGGGGGGCGAGAAAACCAGGGACAACAGCAAAACAGTTGGGTGCGGGACCCAACCCGAGAGTGGCCACATGCTGGATTTGGTTTTGTCGGAGCAATGGCAAAGTGATCTGAGGGGAGATCTACAGCTTCCCCGTTGTCATGGTCAGATCACGTCCTGGTGACCCTGAGTTTCTCCTGTACCATGCACCTCTGCAGGGAGGCTGGACCCATGTGATTGGTCCGTCCCCGGTGCCTGATGGACCTGTCAGGGTTTCAGAAGGAGCTGGGGGATATTCCCACGGATCTGCTGCATGGTCCAGTGGAGGCCTTGGCTGCTGCCTGGAATAGGGAGGCAGCCAGGGCCTTGGACAGGATCGCGCCTATGCGACCTCTCTTGCCACATCGGCCCCGACACTCCCCGTTGTTCATGGAGGAGTTGAGGGTGCTGAAGAGGGTTAAGAGACGTCTAGAGCACTGCTGGAGGAAAACAAAGATAGAATCCGACTGAACACAGGTTAGAGCCGCTATCAAGGCCTACCTTGTGAAGCGCCTCTACTTCTTCACCCTTATCACGTCCACAGAATGCTGCCTGGCGGCCCTGTTTAGGATCACTAGGTCCCTCCTTGGTAAGGGGGATGTGGGGGTTCATTTGCAGGGTCGTTCAGAGGAATTTTCAGAGCATCTGCAGGACAAAGTCGCTCGGATTCGTTCCAAGTTAGACTCCAAGCGTGGGGCAGGGTCTGGGGAGATACCGGGGGACTCTTCTTACCCAGTTATCTGGGAACAGTTTGATCCTGTTGCTCCTGAGGAAGTGGACAGAATCCTGGGGACTGTGAAGGCCACCACTTGACCCATGCCCCTCCTGGCTGGTGAAAGCAGCTTGGGGGGTGACATGTGGTTGGATCCAGGCGATGGTTACTACATCCTTGCAGGAGGGAGTGTTTCCAGCTGCTTTTAAGGAGGCATTGGTGCACCCCCTCCTCAAGAAACCCTCCCTGGATCCTACTGTGCTGGACAATTTTCGTCCAGTCTCCCACCTCCCCTTTTTGGGGAAGGTGGTTGAGAAAGTGGTGGCATCACAGCTCCAAAGGGTTCTGGAGGAAACGGATTATCTGGATCCCTTCCAGTCAGGTTTCAGGCCCGGATATGGAATGGAAATGGCATTGGTCGCACTTATGGATGACCTCTGGTGGGAGCGGGATGGTGGAAGTGTGACCATCCTTGCTCTCCTTGATCTCGCAGCGGCTTTCGATACCATCGACCACGGTATCCTGTTGGGACGGCTCAGGGAATTGGGAGTGGGTGGCACGGTCTTTGCTGGTTCGCCTCCTTTCTCCAGGGCCGATCCCAATCAGTGGTGATAGGGAGCGAGAGGTCCCATCCTCAGCCCCTCCTTTGTGGGGTGCCACAGGGTTTGGTTCTCTCTCCGCTCCTTTTCAACATCTACATGAAACCGCTGGGCGAGATCATCCGTCATCATGGGATGAGGTATCATCAGTATACTGATGATACACAGCTATACATCTCCATCCCTGGTGAAGTAAGTGATGCTGTGGCCACCCTTTCACGGTGCCTGGAGGCTGTAAGGGTCTGGATGGGGAACAACAGGCTTCGGCTGAACCTTGGTAAGACAGAGTGGCTGTGGGTTAATGGCTCCTCTGTCTCCAGGATTTTGTCATCCTTGGTGCTGAATGGGGTGGCTCTGCCCCAGACAGACCCAGTGCATAATCTGGGGGTCCTCCTAGACTCACGGCTCCTGCTTGAAGAGCAGGTGGCAGCCGTGGCAAGGAGGGCCTTTGCACAACTTTGGGTTGTGCATCAGTTACGCCCTTTCCTGGATTGGGATGCCCTTCGAACAGTCACTCACGCCCTTGTTATCTCCCAGATAGACTACTGCAATGCACGCCCTTGTTATCTCCCAGATAGACTACTGCAATGCAGTCTCCCAGATAGACTACTACAAGGCTACCCTTGAAGAGTATCCGGAAGCTACAGCTGGTCCAGAATGCAGCCGCACGGGCTATTGTTGGAGCCCCAAGGAGGGCCCATGTAACACCTCTGCTCCGCGAACTGCATTGGGTGCCAGTTTGCTTCCAGGTCCAATTCAAGGTGTTGGTTATCACCTTTAAAGCCCTACATGGCATGGGACCAGGTTACCTAAGGGACCGCCTCTCCCCTATGACTTCAACCCGTCCCACCCGATCACACAGAGAGGCATACTTCGGACCCCCTTGGTGAAAGAACTTCGACTGGCAGGGTCCAGAAGGCGGGTCTTCTCTGCAGTAGCCCCCGCTCTTTGGAACATTCTGCCCCCAGAGGTGCGATTGGCCCCCTCACTCCTGGCCTTCCGTAAGGGTTTGAAGACCTGGTTCTGCCACCTGGCCTGGGATGAGGTGGGAATAACTCAAGCATGGGGATGGCTGGCCCCATAGAGGCCTTCTGCCTTCAGCCTCAGATTTTTCATCCTCTTGGACTCTCCTTCTCCTTTTTAGTAATGTTTTTAATTAAGGTTTTATGTATTTATATATTTTATGTTTTTAATGTTTGTTGTGAATCGCCCAGAGTTCCCCCATTAGGGGGAGATAGGCAGTTGAAAAATTGAAGAAAGAAAGAAAGAAAGAAAGAAAGAAAGAAAGAAAGAAAGAAAGAAAGAAAGAAAGAAAGAAAGAAAGAAAGAAAGAATCACTATGGCTCTCAGTAACTCTTTAATTTCTGCAGCAGGAAGGAGAAAGGACTGTTTCTGCTTGAGTGCCCTTGCAGATAAGATGGCCAGAACTCTATTCATATATTACTTAAAATACTGGTTAATAGTCAGTGGTGAACGGACATTTCACTTCCCATCTGGTCAGTTTTTTTATGTGAAATCAGAGGGGTACTACTTTGGTAATTTCCTGGTAGGTTCACTACTCTTTATTCTTTCGGGCATCACAAAGTTCCATGGCCATGACTGAAAAATATTAGGATTTTAATTGTTTAAAATTAAAATATGGCAGAATTTAAAGTTTGAACTTTGCAGAGTTATTGTTGCTTCACCTTGATTTAATGATGGCTCTTACTACCAAGTTTCTAGCTCCAGCTGAACCCTGGTTATGATGTAGAACCTCCTGAGCTAGAGGGTATGAAACTGAGTGGCAACAACAGGATTTTTTATTTGCGCTATGGCCATTACCCATCCACCCCACCTACCACTATCAGGCTGCCAATCAAATAGTTATGTTTCTCTATTAATTTAAACGTTTTATGAACTTCCAGGTTCTAAACTTTGTCAGGTATTATAAGTTTTCTCTGTGCAAAAGTTGCCATGGTTAATACTTGTTCTCTTGTTCAATGAGATCAGAACTTTTGCAATCTGAAATTACAGATACAAACTATGCTTATATATGTCCTTCTGAAAATGCCTGGTGCACGTGGCATGTTTGATGTTTGCATAAACTCTTTTTTCCCCATCACATCGGCTCTGTTTTTGTTGTGTCATGCTAAATGAAATGTTTAGCCACCAGAGAAAGTTAAAGAACATGTTTAATGTTGCATCATGCCCATGGGATTAAGTTATTTTAGAACTGTAGATTCACATATTATTTATTTTGTTCATTTTCAAGGTGAAATGTAAAAGCTTGTTTGGACTTGTGGGGCATTTATATATTTAAAAAATTATTTCCAAGGCTCAAAGGACATTACTAGTTATTCACAATATAAAAGTCAGCAAGGTTGTTGTTTTTTTACATTCTCAGAAACTTAAAAAGAATGTACAGCAATAACCCAAATAAATCATGATATGGAGGGAAGGAGTTACACAGAAGTTAGGTTAGACTGATTGATTGATTACATGCCATCAAGTCGTTGTCAATTCTTAGCTGTGACAAAGTTGACATGACCCACTCATGTCACTATTTGGAATGCTGAAAGTTCCAAAAATCTATAACAAATAGCCATATGTTTGTATTCCGATGAAGGTTTCAAGAAACACAGATTAGTAATTATTCTATATCTGTGATCAAATTCGATTTCTTATCCACACCACATAAAAATCATATTACTATTCATACAAACTAATGAGATCAGAGCTATCAGTGACTGATGAGGAAAGAACTCTTTAAGTAATGGTAAACAGTGTATTTGACACAGTGTGCAAATGGTAAACACATGTTAACACACTGTGCAAAGAGGCAAACAGCGTGTTAGGAATAATAATACATGATATTGAAAATAGAGATGCCAATATCTTAATGCCCTTATATACAATGATGTGATCACATCTGGAGTGTGGTTCTGGTTGCCATACCTCAAAAAATAGAGTGGAACTAAAGACAGTTCAGAGGAGGCAGCTAAGATGATTAAGGGGCTGGAGCAGCTTCCCTATGAGGAAAGGTTACAACATTTGGGCTTTTTAGTCTAGAAAGGAGACTAAAGGAAACATGATTACAGTGTCCGAAATTATGCATAGTGTGGATAATTTTGAATGAGGAGAAGCTATTTTATTATACAAGGCACAATTAAACATTGACATTTGCTACCATAAGAAGTGGTGCTAACTACCAGTTTGGCTGGCTTCAAAAAGGGACTGGAACAATTAATGGAAGTCAATGGGCCAGTGGCTATTAGCTTTGAAGGCCATCTGCTTAGAGACTAGTGGGCTTCCTTCTGCAGATGGGTGACCTCTGTGAGAAAAGACTGCTAGACTAGATGGGCCAGAGGTCCAATCCAGCAGGGCACTGTATATGTTCTTATGTTCATAAACAGCTATAATTAATACAATTAAAGAGCATTTAAGCTAAGGTGGAGGCAATTTTATAATTCCAATAGAAGAGAATATATCTAGCTCGGGGTTGAGCTGTGGAGTCCTTGGTGCTCTTTGAACTTGGATGTTTGCTTGCAGACATTTCATTACCTGACTAGGTAACATCATCAGTGCTAGTGGGGGTATGGTTTTCTCCTTGGTAGTTCCTTGATTAGGGTATTGTTTTCTGCTTGATTGTTTGTCTGGTATTAATCCCTGCTTATCTGGGTGTAAGCTGCTGGAAAGGCTATGTTCTGGTCTGTTTGTTTCCTTCTCAGCTTTTTTATTGTTTCTTTTGAATGCTGTGTAAACGTAGTTTATCTCTGTGTCTATTAACGGCTGATTTGTCTGAATGCCAAGCTTCCAGGAATTCTCTAGCGTTTTTGGATTTAGCTTGGTCTAGGATGTTCACAGTTTCCCAGTTGAAACTATGGCTAAATCTGTCCATGTGTTGTGAGATTAATGAGATGAGATTAAGGAGATTAAGGAGTTTTGAAAAACTGATGGTGTTACCTAGTCAGATAATGAAATGTCTGCAAGCAAACAACCAAGCTTACCAGAGAGCACCAAGGACTCCATAATTTTATAATTATTCTTGTATCTTATGTTCAGAGCAGGAAATGTGATGGAATGGACTTATGAAGGCCAGGCTCAGGGAGATAAGCGTGTTCTTAGCCCCAACAGGAGCATGGGAAGTTCAAGAAGATGAGGCTGGCACCTCCCTAAGAAATTCACGGTGTTGTGGCTGGCTGGCTTGGGAACTAGGGTTCAGTCTGGGGAGATTTTCTGTCTGGAGGTTGTAGCTAATAAACGCAACAGAACTGTATTTGTATTGTCTCTTGGAGTTCTTTGGGCTGAACCTGACAGGAAATCAGGGAATTCATTTTATATAAAAAGATTTAAAAAATAAAGTAGTAGATAATTAAGTAAATTTATTTATCACTTAGACACTTAGATAAAGATTTGAGCATATTTTAAATTTTTTAATTTAACAAAAAAGCAGAAGTTATATTTATTGGAACATAAGGATGCAGATCACTATAGAAGTTCCAGTGTCTATATACCTGGTGTGAATAGTATTATGGATTCTAATTCTATAGTATTGCTCTCTTAAACTCACCCATTGATCTATATTTAAATTGCCTACTTAAAAATTACACTAAAATGTATTTTCTTTTTCTTATGGGAGCAGACATAGAGCAGACATTCACTGGATTGCACTATAGATGTATCATGATCTGTGATAATTGGAAATATAAATGATTTTGGAAAAGCCCCAATTTTTTAGGTAAAAAGATTGTTGCTTTCTGAATGCTTCACATCTAATTTCTTGCTGATGTCACTGTTTACAATTTCTCAAACAATCATAAATATTTATACAATAACTCAGCAGAGCACTTCATTCATCTGATGCAGTGGACAGATTCAGTGAAGGTTTATGCCATAATAAATGTGTTAGTCTTAAGATGCCACAAGGACCCTTGTTATTTATTTCTAGAGATCATGACCTAAGTCCTACATGCGGAATATTTACTAGAAATAAATAACCTAAGAATGAAGAAACTATCCCTGAGTAAAGTAAATGACATGCAAATTTTTTTTTTTTTTTTTTTGGTCTGCGCTCAGTCATTACTGACCCTGCAGTGACTGCCTGGACAAATCCTTGCAGTTTTCAAGGCAATTGTTTTTCAGAAGTGGTTTGCCAGAGCCTCCTTCCTAGAGCAGAGCCCAGCTGGCGAGCGCAGGAGGCGGGATTTCCGTTGCTTCACGCCCTTTTTGGGCGAGCGCGTTTTCGCGCTTACCGGCAACTGGTCCCGTCTCTCTGTGCAAGGCGCTGCCAGCATTTTTCCTCCCACCGGAGTGAGAGTACCCATTTATCTACTCACGTGAGTTTTCGACCTGTTGGGTTGACAGGAGCTGGGGAGGAAACAGGAGCTCACCCTGTTAACACGAAGGCTGGACTCGAACCACCGAAGCATCAGCCATTTCTGGCCGGCAACTTTCAGTGTCATTAAGCCGCTGCGCCACCGCGTCCCCTGACATGCAAATACAATGGGCATAATCATGATAAAACATTTTGTAAAGTTTGTGTAAATCATTTAAGTTTAAGTACAAGTAGCCCCAGTTAAAGAATGAATTCCATTTCCAAGGTCTGTCCTTAAGTCAAATTTGTATGTAAGCCAGAACAGTATTATTGTATAATACCGTATAAGTAGTATTGGGTAATGAACTCAAACCGTTGTGTATTTAACTCAAATTTTGCTACAGTGGGCTCTGTTCTGAACTATGTGTCATCCATAAACTGGGTGTTTTTAACCTGGGGACTCCCTGTATATTGCACCAATGTGCAGACTAACTTGAGTTATGATCTCGCCCTGTATGTTTTATTATTGTTCTGAGGGACACAAGTGTCTACAAGATTTTCTGTCTCAGGTATCAGAAGAACAGCGTGACTCGTGAGGGTTGGGAACTCTTCCATTTTCCACAGAAAATATTGTGGGTTTATACGATGCAAATGCCACACCTATGGCCTAACAAAAGATTATGGGTGGGAAAGCATGGATTATTTTGTACTGATGCAACTCCTTATTATACTACATGGAATAGGATGCTACCACCTTTCCCACACTTTTTCCCTCATGTGCTTTACGGGAACAGCCATAACACTAAACCTTTGAGTATAAATCAAGTTTTTATACAAGAGTTCCAAAGACCATCCAGAGAAGAAAAACAAGCTGTTGGCTTTATCCCTGTTATCAATTTCCACTGTGCTAACTAAGTGAGAATTTGTGGAGCAGTTGAAGAGGGAGGCACACTCTGCATATCCAGGAGGCAGACTAAAAACAAAACAAATCTGGCCAAATGTTAGAACACAGTCTTGGGAATGGATGGAATGTTCTCATATGAGCTGTAAAGACTTTGATACTGATACTGGGGGATTTTCAGTCTGAATCATTTTGCTGTCGAAAACAGCCTCTCTGTAAAGTGGTGGTTATCTCAGGATCATCTTGCTAATGCTTTATAAAAACCTGCAGATGGATATGGTTTCTCAGACAAAATAACATCAAGAATATGTCTTTAAGCAGTTCTGTTATATCAAGAAAGAGGTAAATCAGTTCTAATAATTCCTATAAATAATGATTGATAGATAGATGGGGGGGGGGGAGATACAGAGATAGAGAAATATAAATTCATTCCACAATTATTATTGGTACTCATATAAAAATCTCACTTGTCTTATTTAGTGAGACTGAGATTAATAAAGGAAAAAGCATCTGGTCTGCAAAATGTCTTACAAAATATATATGAATTCTTTTATACAATTTCACAAGTGCTGTGATATATTGAGTATGTAAAATATTTTTCTCTCCACCAAAATAGAAAAAATGTAAAATAAACAGTAGAAAAAATGTAAAATACAACATATTACATAGGATGCAAATTACCGTATTTTTCTGTGTATAAGACGATACTTTTTTCTAAAATCGTTACACTAATAATTGAAGGTCGTCTTATACAAGGAAGTAAGCCGAGGAGAGAACCGTGCAGTTGCAAAACTGCCCAAACTTTGACTCTGCAAACAGGCTTTCTCCAGTCACAAGCCTTATGTAACTGATGTCAGCTGATGTTGAACAAACCAATTGGGACACATCCCGTTGGAGGTGGAGAGCATGTAGGCAGTGCACAGATGCGACAGGGACTGGTAATGTCAGAGCATTCTGAGCCCATAAAGATGTCGGAAAATAAAAACATAAATAAGTGAATGTCTTACTCTGCAAAATTCAAACTGAATGTAATCAGTTATGCAAAAGAGCATGGAAATAGAGCTGCAGAGAGACAGTTTGGACCTCCTCCCACTGAGTGTATCATGTAAATGTTACCTAATTACTAAATAAAAATGTGTTCTGCTTTATCTTTAAAATATTGATTTCTTAATTTTGGGTTGGAAAAGTGGGGGTCGTCTTATACATGGGGGCATCTGATTCACCGAAAAATATGGTAAATTAACTGGACTAATTCCCATTGAAATAAGTCATGATTTTCTTGTTTCATTCATTTCCACTGGGTTTAACTAACTACAATCGTTGACATTTATACACTAGATTTTATTTCTTTGCTAATCAAGGCCTACTTCTGAGCAGGAATACATCAAAGTACTCTGCTAGTTTTTTTGGTAAATGAGACTTCATAGGTTTTAGATTTTTTTTAAAGTTAGAGTTTTCTTAAGGCAATGATGTGTAAATTTTCTGATGGCTGACTCATATTTTAATTGTGGAAATCTGATAGCTCAGTGCAAACTGCAAAATATAATACATGATAAAATCATTATTAAAGGAACACAAGTTATCGGTTGTGTTTCCCTACATAAATTAGAAATTAGATAGCTTCTGTTAAAAGGTATATGTGCCCGTTTTGGATAGCACCTGTTAAACGTATTTCTTCCTTGAAACTTTGATAGATATCTAAATTCAAAAATTTGGAATAAACAGTGCTGAGGGTGGCCTGAACATATCACTGACATAAAGAAATAATGGGATAATAATAATTTGAACAATTAATTAATTACTCATTGAATAATAATAATTAAAGGGCACTTACATGTACCATCTTTGGGTAGTACCTGTTAAATGTTTTTCTTCCCTGGAACTTTGACAGGTATCTTAAGCTCCAAAACTCAGAGTAAAAAGTGCTCAGGGTGGCCTGAACATATCATTGAAATAATGGCAACTAAAATGCATATTCTAACTAAGGATTCAGCTACTAACCATGACTCAAACATTTTGGCAAGCACCTAGCTTGTTACAGTGGTCTTTCCCTGAAAGTGGCACAGAACTTCTTGAGAAGATGTCTATCAAGTGACATCTGAAAAGAAGTCTGAATTTGAAAATACGGCTATTAGTTGGTTAATTAAATCTAAATTTGAACAACAAGGGTGTAGAAGGAAGAGAAACAAAAGAAAAATAATAATGTAAAAATAATACACTATAGTAAATTGCAAAATTAGTTTAGTTCACAGCAAGTTAAAACAATTTAAGAAAAGCGATTACCAATAGATTACTTCAAAAATCAGTGTTGTGTGCTTGTGTTAGATCCTGTTACCCAAAATGGCCATTTCAGATTTATGATGATGGATTGTGACATGGAGACAAAATCCACAGTCTTTAATCAGCATAAATATATTATGCAATTATCACCATCTGCTATCACTTAATAAGCAGTAATGTATCTTCTTTTTTAGAAGCTTTGTAAAATACATCAGGATAATTAGATGAAGCATCAATCATGTTTTGATTCAACCGAAGCCAAAATTTCTTAAATTAAAGAGTCAGTTGACTGTTGAAAGAAACGTCAATGTATACAAATGACAAACATAAACTTGTTTATGAACAATGTTGTTACAAATAAGTGACAACAGCACCCACATATGAAAACTTATCCAAAAAATTATGCAGAGAAAAATGTTCTTTAGTGCTACGAGAACAAATTTTGTTATCAGAATCGAGGATAACCACTGCTTACATAGCCTAAGAGAGTTTATAACTGTGGTTTCTAAGTAACTAGAATTCAAAGGTAACTTTTAATTGTTATCTTTCATAAAAGCAAGCCATTAGGTTTATACAAGGTCTATATTTGTTCTAATTCAAGAGAGCTGAGATATGGACATATACTGTATAAACTCATTTTAGTTAGTGCAAACATTAAATATTTGATTAAGGTCTGATTCCACTGCCATTAGGAGACTATTAGCATTCCTTTTGAAGTTGACTTTGTTGGAACTATATAGTATGATTAATGGAAAGATTGCCATTCATTTGGGTGGAGTGATTACTGCACCTGTGCCTTTAAGTAGGAACAATAAGTTGCTTTAAGTGTGATGCTGTCACAATTCCCACTTTATGACAAGCTTCAGAGGGCAAGTCTGATTGTTCCAAGTTTTTACTGGGAAGGAAGAAGACCATGCTTTCAAATTTTCTGGTGATCATTTCTAGCTGCTATTTAGCTGCTAGACACACCTATTTGTCTCAAAATGTCACTGATTTATTCCCACTAGCAAATTACTGTTCATCCTTTCCTTCCTGTTAACCCCAACCTTTACAGGTTTGCATCAGAGAGACCCTTGAACCAAGGTGTCCTCTCACACCAATCAGCACAGGAAGTCATAGGTCAGGTTTCCAGTAAAACTGGCTGGGAAAAAACCCTACAACCTTCATTTCCTTGGATTCCAATTACATGTTTCTCTTAGAAGTGGAACCAGAAAGGAAGTATGGAAGGAAATTCTTTGTCTCCAAGTTTATTATAAGTTGTCACAAAAGAAAAGTTAGCTATGGCAACACTTCTCTACTGCTTTTCTCACCCCACTTGTAATGCTATGTAACAATATTTGAACAGCTGGATGATGCTAGTTGAGCACAGTTTTCATTTACCTAGATATTTATTTATTGTGGATTGACAGTAAAATGGAGGGGAAAGTCCTAACCACACATTCTGTTGCCTGACTTCCAAATTAAATTTTCACAGACTTCATACTTTTGTAAAATATTGTTTTTTATATCATATACAGTAATAGAGTGAGCTATTCCAAACAAAAGGGAACTTCAAGGAACGTTTGAAAAGACATGAACACTTAGTTAAAATAGGCTGGTTAGGTACTAAGACACATGACTAAATGCCCTGTTGTAATATGCATGATTCCTGGAGTCTACAATTGATGAAGCATTATTATTATTATTATTATTATTATTATTATTATTATTTAATTAATTTTTTTTTTGCAAATAAAAACAATACAAATTAAAGAAAAAAGAAAGTAAAGTAAAAGAAAAGTGATAAGTAAATAGGAAAGAAATGAAAGAAAAAAGAGAAAAAAAGAAAAAAAAAGATATAAAGGAGTGGTTTCCAATCTCCTTTACAGCAGTTATAAATACATTTATATTTTATCCTCTCTCTCTGAGATTACATCATGATTCCCTTCTTTCCATATTCTACGCTTTCTGATCATCAAACTCATAAATCCCAAGTTCATTTTTTTCCATTTTCAGCAAAAATCCATAAAGGGTTTCCAGTCACTAACAAATGTTAGTGGATACACAACCCACAAATTAGTCCTTGTCTTTTCCCTAATCAAACAAGTCAGTTTTGCCATCTCTGCAAATATGTCATCTTCACCAACCATTCCTCCATTGTGAGTATTTTGGAGTCTTTCTACGAGACAGAATTATTATAGGAGTTATGTCCAAATCCCTACTTTCGTCTCATCTGCCAACCAGAACACATGGACAGAATCTGGGTATCTTTGGACCAAACTGCCCAAAAGCATGTCCTAAACCATAGTTTGCCTGAACATAGCTTATGAGTTAGTGAAGACATTGGTTTTATGAACAAACTGAACCTGTGTGTTTGTGTGCCTATGCACTGTTCCCGAGAAAAGCAGTGTATCTTTATTCTGTCTATTTTCCTAAGAGAATACTTAGCTTCACAAAGTATTTCATCTCCGACAAACTGATAGATGATCAGTTGACAAAATGGATACAGTACTGTCTAACTGACCATCTTTCTAACCAAAGTAAACTTGGAACATTATGGACAAATGTTGCCTATAATATTTAGTCTGTCTTTACAGTACTCAAAAAGCTTGTTCTTAGTTGAAGTGAAAAGTCAATTTCCCAAGAATATTTTAAAAACACCAGAAACCATCTCATCTACAATATATTTCTAAAACTCTGTTTTTTGGAAAGTGCTTTATTTGGCCAATTAAAGGCTGCAACTACAGTGCACAAACTCATAAAAACTTGCACACTCTTTCATGACTCTGAATTGACCTATCTGAAATGGCAATTGCATTACTGGTGTAAATAATGTGAGGCAAGAACTGCAGCATACACAAATGTGTCCTTGACAAAACGACCAAAGTCAGATATGGACAATATATGACTTTATTTATTTTGGCAGCTGGAATTCTCAGGCATGGACGTCATCAATTTCTCTAGTTAATGTATCCACAGGAATGTATCCAGCTTAGAGCCTGAGACATCTTTTAAATAAAACCACATGCTCGATGTCACCATTTCGGTTTACAAACATTTACATGTATTGTATTAATAAATGGTTTTATAGGAAAGGACCATCAATTTACTTAAAGATTTCAGAGGCAGGGGTTGTTTTTGCTTTGTTTGTGGGCATAATTGAAATCCTAGAGAAATAATGAACTGTTAAGGTCCATAAAATCTATCACAGATTTCTACTAGTAGTATACATTGAACACAAGCCTTGGTTCAGCCCTGAATTCAATGATTCATAGAACAATCTGATAATCTTGAGCCTTGTCAGTAGCTGCTTAATTAATTTCATTAAACATGTGCACGTGCACACACGCATGACTACCATAATTTTTAACAGAATTAGATAAAAAAATATCATCCATTATATGAAAAGACTGTTCCAAATAACATGTACAATGCTCTGGTTATGCCATGCTCTGGTGATTTTTTTTCTTTTCTGTTGTACCATTGAGCAAGTGTGCATGCTTTAATTCCTTGAAACTATGTGTTGACTGATTGACAGTTTAATCTTTCAGCTACTAGGTGGTAGCAAAGAGTTGGGAGGGGGGGTTGGTATCTCTCAGCTACCATCTGGTGGTTGTCCAGATTTGTGCAGCTGAGATGCACCCAGTGGAGAAGTGCTGCCGAAGAGCTGGAATTTGCGATAGGCTTTAGCTGTGGGCTTAAGGGTGGGAGTTGTAAACTGCCCTGATCAAGGAAGCTGTAGAGAAGAAGCAAGGAATTACCACTGTCTGGGAGCAGCAGCCATTTTGAAGGGAATTCCCACCCTTTTAGGCTGAATCCTTTAAATTACACTTCCAATTACCAAAGCCGGGGATGGGCTAGTTCATTTCAGGGCTTTGCACTCTGTATGTTGATAGATCCACTGTTCAATCATTTGATCCCTACGTTAGAGTTTGTGGCAAGCCAACATGCAGTTATTGAGCCAGCCAACTTGACGTGGCACAAATTGTGCACAAACTGTGACCAGGAGGAACATCTTTTGATCAAACCGACTGTATTTGGTGGAAAGTCTGAATTGTGACAGGTATACCAGAGAAGATGTCTGCTTCATGGAGTTATGTTGCCAGATAGATCAGATGCATAGTAGACACCTTAGCTATAAGCTATTTCTGGAAGCAAAATAGGCACATGTCATTTAGCACTTTGCAAAGTAGAAAATGCCACACTGTTGCCCTTCTTGAATTTGAATTTGCTTTGTTTTTATCCCCAATGCCTGCCAAAAAAACAAAACAAAACAAATCTCCATTCATATTTTTTTAGAAACCTGAATATTTCCTAATAAGGGAATAATTGGACATTCATATTTAGTATTAAATGACGTTTTAGTAAAGGACTTTTTGAATGCTGCTGAAGGGGAAAAAAAAGCTGGATAATTGAATAGACATGGTCTAATTATAGCTTACGTTCCAAATCACATCAAGTCCTTCAGCTAGTTGTTGCTTGTAGCTCTGCTTATGTGTTCAGGAACTGAAAAGGAGCTATGCATAAAGCTGTAGGAATGACCTATTAAAAAGGGAGAATTCCCCTCACACCTACCTGTTTAATCAAAGAGAAAGACTAGTTTCACCATTTGCTAAGGCAGAAACCCTATGATCAGCCGTTCTGTTTTACCATGTTGCTTTGCCTCTCTGGAGATTGTCTTCTTATGTAATAGTTTTCTGGGGACAAGGATTCACAGTATATTCATAGAACACTATAACCTATTAGACAAACAAGGAGGGTGTCTGGCCGTAGGAAATGGAGAGTTTAGGACAGTACATTTCAAATCTGATTTCTCTGCCTGTGTCAATCCGGTGTTATGCCTTGTGGGTGCAAGTATGTGATTAGGGATACCTGCTACTGCTTAGTCTTTTGGCAACTTAGTTTTCTTCCAGTCTCACAAATTTATGTTCTGGCTGATTTAATTCTGATTGATTTAGTTCCATGCTATAACTTTTGCTTTTAGATGCCGAAGTATTCCCTCTAACTCCTGTCAAAGTAATGCATAGATGTCCTTCCGTTATCCAAAGTATTTTAAAAATTTTATGGTTACATGTTGTCCCTGGGCTGCTTATGGACATTGGTTAAACATTCCTGTCTGGAACAGTATTTTTAAAATAATGGGAACACGAAAGGAAGGTCTGAATTAGATAGCAAGGAAACTGTATGAAAAAGGACATCACCAACAAGGATAATATGGATTTATCCAAAAGAAGGTTCACAGCATTATACAACATATGTTTTCCATAAGTAAAAATGACAGTCGAATGAGGAATGAATTGCAATCTTCAGAAATGCTGCATTATAGGGTGTACAAATGTGAATCAGCTAAGTGCAATTGTCCTTGCAAGAAAAATGAACGTTCTGCACAACAGTTTATTGGCATAGAAAACATCTGGAAATTATCAAGTCCCTAAAATGTTCTCTCTAGCACTGTAGCAATGAAAACTTTAAGGACATACATAGATTGGCAGTGTAAATAGAAATGAATAATACAAATCAAGTAGATTATGTAAAATTGAAAATGTCTACTTTGAGTGCAGCACTTGGCAAGTGATTTGTTTGCCTGAAAATAAACTGTGAAGGTGACATGAAAGCACAAAGTTTTATTATTCAGGAAGATAAGCATAAGAAAATATACTGAGGAATATAACTTCTAGGAAAGGTGGATTACATGATACAATTCAAAATGACTGCCTGAAAAAGAGGATCTAGGTTTTATATTTTGGAAGCATCAAGAAAAAAGTCAACAGGCTGCACAAAACAAATTTGAAATAAATTTTTCATACCTAATTTAAATGTTACACAATATTGCAGAAGTGGGGGAGACACAAATTAAGTTAATAAATGTGGTTCTTTAAAAAATAGCATTCTGTTCCAGGGAAACACAAAATAGAATTTTATACCATAATGTTTTCCATGTGAAGCTAATCAAAACACAGATTTTGCAATTAATCATACAATAGTTTTTTCTCCTCCTCTTTCTTATACTAAAATGTTCTTAAACATATCAAAATGTTAAAAGCAGAGAAAATACTTTTAAATACAAATGAATTTTGTGATGAGTGCTATTATTGGATTAGGAATAAATTAGACAAATATACCTCCACAAAGCCAAAAAAATATGAATGTCTGTTATCATCTCAATACCCTGATGTATGTATATGGACCTCTTCCAGATGACTCCCCATTCCATTTTCCAATCCTTTCCAATCCTATTTAAAAATACCCAAGGGTGATCTTGGATATTTTAACTAGCTGCAGATCTATTAAGCATCAGAACACAATGTGTATAAACAAATGTATTTATCTGGAAATTTAGAGTTCTAACACTACCTCTGTTTTACTACTAGGTCTGTCCTACCAAACCAGGATAGCCAGGTATTTGCTGTCACCACCTTCTTTTCCTCCCCTCAATTAAATTATAGCAGCAAGTCCAAAAGAAAGAAAATGCCTTCTTCTATCATTTGCTTGAGAAAAGCAATGGCATGTATCTGATAGTCAATTTGGAGAGGCTCAGGCTTTCTGAAGCCTCCTGCAAACTGTTCTATTTCTTGATCTTCTCCCAGCCTCCAAACAAAACCAGGAATTACTGCCTTCATCTTTACTACTCCAATCGGTCCAGCATGGAGTTCCTTTAACACCAGAACTCTCAGCTTGGTGGTATGATGACTCTCAGTCCTTCCATCATACAACCACCGTTAAAGTTATCATGGTGCTCTTAAACTCCCATAATGGAGGTTTCTGCCAGCCATTCTGGATTGTTGTGTATACTCGAGTGAGTGTTAGGTCAATCCTAGTTTCTCTTTGAATCACCTCGACTGTCACCTCTGTCAGAGAAAACATCCCAAAGGAATCCCAGAGGTATACAAGACAGCCCATCCACATTTGCATGGTTGTATGTTCTTTTGGATTCTATTTTATATCTGTCCTCCAGGAAATAAAGTCCAAAATTGCATTAGAGTAGCTGCTGTATTGTAGCTTGGCATTAGTAGTGTCTGGTGATCAGTGATGAAGGTAGATTTCCTTCTTTATAAGTACTGACTGAAGAATTTAGCTTCCCCAAACCACACTCAGTGCTTCCTGTCTATTGTGCATATTTTTTCTCCACAGCTGGGAGTATGATGTAAAAACTACGAAGCTTTCCCTGCTTCTTTCATGATGTGTGCCATAACATGATGATGCCATGTTGTTAGGCATGGCAAGCCAGCTTCACCAGAAACGTGTGAGTACCATGTCTGATGTCATAATTTTCTTTACTTCAATGAAACTTGTTTGCCCTATTTTGCTCCTTCCCATGCTTCTAGTAAAACATTCAAAGGGTGAGCACAGTGCTACAGTATCTCTAGCAGCAGTTTACTTAGAGACAGCAATTTTAAATGCTCTCTTATACATTAACTCTACCTCTTTAAGAGTCTTTCCAGAATGTTTTCTTTCAGAATTCCACAAACTAGCCCATCTCTCAATGCATCATTAGCCCTTTGTCAAATGTTCAATGTTCAGATATCTTTTCAGTTCAGATGCAGTTCATCTGCATATCCTCTAATAATCTCTCTCTCTCTTTCTGTTTGCACTTACAAAATCAATGGCTTTAGTGTCAAATTTTCTTATTTGTACTAATACCGCGAAGCTGAACTGTGAGGCTAAGAAGCTTCTTAGTAAGCTATATGCTTTGTCTCCCTTAACAGTAAATGTATTCGGAAACTTTTTTCAACAACTATCTTATTTGCTTCCAAAAATGGTTCAAGGCTTTCTGTATTAACAACTAGTTATCTGTAGCACTATCAACCCATTATCTTCCAAATAAAGCTAGCCACCCTGTTGGGCAAGCTTAAGGGAGTTTTTCTACAATCCCACATTTCTGTGTGTCTTTTCTACTAATCAGTTAAAAAGACACTACGGTCAAGAGCAGATTTTATTTTTGCTTGTTTTAAGAAACTTCCAGAAGAACGTACTCCAATGAGCCTGTAGGAAATCCAACATACACAGGAAGCCTAAGGTAACTGAGTAACTGTACAAGATCATGGGCATGCTTAATAAATCAGTAATAGCAGTAAACCAACATACTACAATGGAAGCTAGTTTGGTATAGTAGTTAAAGGTACCAGGCTAAAGGTCAGGAGACCAGGAGTTCTAATCTTGCCTTAGGCACAAAGCCAGCTGGGTGACTTTGGGCCAGTCACTCTCTCTCAGCCCTAGGAAGGAGGCAATGGCAAGCCACTTCTGAAATCTTGCCAAGAAAGTTGCAGGGACTTGTCCAGGCATTGTCACAAATCAAGACTGACTTGAAGGCACAAAAAATACTACAACAGGGATAGAGAATCTGCATTCTTCCAGTGGTTGCTGAATTCTGGAAAAGAATGCTGGCAATTATCAAAGAATATGTGAGAGACACCAATATTGTTGCTTTTGAATTTTCAAATGTGTTTGTTTCTTGTGGCTCAGGACACCTCTCCTTCTTCTATACAGATACTTGGAATTCTGAGTTTCAATTCATTTTTCCTCAAGCCTAAAAACAATTATAACGATTTCAACTATCTTGTTGCATTCTATTATTTGTAATCCTTATTGCTTTCTTTGCGTGCTGTGTGTAATGCTCTTCTTCCACTCCAGGTTGCATCAAATTGTGGCTTTTGACATCTCTAGAGCAGGAAAAATATGCTTCAGCTTCATAAGTGAAATGACATAGTATGAAGAAATGACACATATAATTTTATTTGTATAATTCTTTTCACAATAGTTATCTGTTCTATATTGTGGATATTTGAATCTACATTTCCCAGATTTCTAACACAAAACATTATCCCCAATATTAGTTCTCATAAGGATTAGGACTTTTATAATCTAAGTAGTTTTTCTTTATTAATCTGGAGTGTCCACAGGCTATGATCAAAGAAGTTAATCACAATGCACATAAAAAACAGGCAGAGCCTGAGTTGCATTGTCACAGCCACCATCTTGACTTTTTGACCATACCTGCAAATAACCCTGTAAGATGCCATAACTTAATCCTGCCTATTTAACAACAGATGAACCAAATACACCTAATAATTTTCTGGATATTCAGAGTTGGGAAGTCTTCACATGTGCATGCATGCATAGAAAACTGAGTCTTCTAAGGACATGACTGCTTTAATGCTTTGAGGAGAGATGCTTCTTCTTTGCACAAAGTTAAAATGTAATGTCTTTATTCTTATCTCTAATTGCTGTCTCTGCTAAGAACCATGGAATGACTTGGATCCATGCCTGATTCACTGTTTCTACCTCTGGAAACCGAGGCGTATCACCCTCCTCCAAAACACAATCAGTAAGCCTGCTCAGGCATATACATCAACACAAGAAGACTGCCTTTTTATATCAGGTGTAACACCCCATTCCCAACCTCTTCATAAAGTTTGAAGGAAAGCTGCAAAGCTGAGTCCTGATCACAGAAGCATCTTTCTTTCTCAGACCCACTGGAGAAATGCTCAGGGATCACAGAGAGAAAGAGCTGGGCTGAATGGGATTTGCAAACCTAAGGAATGGAATAGCTTGGCATGGGTCCATCCTATTTAACTTGTACTATGGTAAACTATTCAGTAGGCTTTTAAAATAATATATATTGGCCAACCCAATCTAGTCTCAGTTATAATATTCTTGAATGAGGTAAAGTCCTCTGTTTTCATTGTATTTTGGTCACTTTGTATCAATTAAACTGAATTAAAGGTGTGGAGAAATTGGCCGGATTTATAAAATTCTGTCAGTGCTGTAAAAGCATTCCTTTATGAACATAGTTTCTTCCCAAGTGGCCTCCAGAAAACCCAGCTAGCATGTCCTGACTTGCTGGATTCAAATTCTGGAAGGAGTTATTTAAAGCACTAGCTTAAATAAAACCTCTCATTTTGTCCTGAGTTCAAGACCAATAAGAGGTTTTTGTTCCATGTAATTTCAAGTATTCAAGTCTAACATGAGATTGACTTTTTCAGGCAGTTGGCAATACAAGAGTGGTTGGTCAATTTTTATTGCTTTCTTTACAGCCAGGTGATGTGACATTGGGAAAAACAATAGCCAGAAAACTGAGAAAGCAAAGAGCTTGTTTTCAGCTGAATGTGGGACACAATGGGACATTCTATTGCTTCTGTTTTTTTGCTGACTCTTGTTACATACTGTTCTCTCACTCTCTTTTTTAATTTATAGCCAATCAGACTATTCAGACTTTTCATAGCCTATCAGACTTCTCAGACATCTCAAAGGCATTGGTTTGGGAAGGTTGATATCAGCCTACACTCCTTTTTAACATCAGAGTGTAGTATGTATTTAATTTCCTGCTCTCATCCTGTGATTTCAGTCCTACTAACTCTGTTTTGTCATATCTGTAAGCATTTGAAAGACATTTTCTAATAGTGCATTGACTAATAATCCTCGCATGGGTATATAAACCATTCCTATTACTTTTCCTTAATCTAATTAATCACTCCACATGGATAAGAAAGATTAATTCATATTAATTTTCATTGCAGGAAAACCAGAAACCTCCAAGAATATTGTCTCTTCTCTGAATAACTATTATAACTCTGCTCAGTGCATTTGATATGGATTGGCCCAGTTTCAATAATACAGAAACATCCTGTTTGTCTCTATTTCAGACAGCCTTTTTTACAATTAAAGAATGGGAGCTGGGGAATTTCAGAGAGATTTTTAATGGTGAATCCACTGAGAAGCCACAATGCATAGATTTAAATGCCAACACAGGAGCATTGCTGTGCTTATCTCATGAGACAGTGGGAAACTGTCTGCCTTAAACCCTTTATTTCAGGCATTCATTGCATCTTGTTTCCTGCACTTTCATTTTTGATATTATTTAAAATCCATAGGCCCTATAAGATAGACCAGACTAAGAAACCAATGCCATATAAGTCAGGATTACTTTCATTGTAACAGAATCTTACAAGTCTGAATGTGCTTTCCCCTCCCTCACTTCATCTTTGTGAGAACTAGGGAGGGGCTTGTATAAAATGTTTTCTCAGATTAGTTTCTTGGAATGGGTTCAAGCCCCACTTGTCTGATTATTGCCTTGGTAGTAGCTCTTCCTCCTCCCTTCAAGGTCATTTTCTATGCTCTCTACAGAGGATAGAAACAGGTGATCATCTTCTATCGTCTTCTTTTTGTAAATGTTCCTTGACCTTTTCTACAAACCTGCAGCAATTCCTAGCCATTATCAGCTATAGTTTTACAAGCTCCTTGGCTAAGAATTTCTCTGAGGTAAGCATGACTGGTTTTGCTACAACTTTAACACCAATACATGGAGATTGGAAGTATGGCCTTGTGATTTCATGTAAAATTCTTGAATGAAAAATGTATTTTCCCCCCTTGTTGTCACCATGTTCTTCTGACCTCATGGTCAGTGCCTAGTTTTCTGGACTGGTTGACAGGAAATGATTTACATGAAGAAAAAGGATCAGACAGGATGAAGAAAACACATAAGCATTACATATTCTTAATATAATATAAGATGAAAATAAATATTCCAGTTACTTATCTTTCCTACAGAAAGAAAACCATAAAAATATATTAATGTAAATGAGACTAGAAACCTAAAATATTAACAAGTTTAAATTAGATAACTTCACCCAGAAAAATAAGAAATAGTCTGAAAATAAATATATAAATATTGAGCAAGGAAGATATATTTTACCTTGCTTATTCACCAGCCTTCTGTATTAAGATTGGAAATCTTCATTCTTCATCCAAATCAATCAAGCAGTCCCTTTCCTTTCCTTAATAATTCTAAATTAACACCCTTTTTTTTTTGTTTGTTTCTGCTCAGCTTTGAAACCAAAGAAAATATTCCCTGGAAGAAAATCAAAACAAAGTTTTGGCAATCTACTTGATGCCTCTTCAGAAATTAAGCCATTAACCTCTGAAGAACCAATGTACAGTGGAAACAATATATTCCATGAAAGCTGGGTCTGTTATCGCAAAGTTGATGAACCCTTAGCCTGACATGCAAAAACCATTTGAGTCTCAGAGACAAAGAAAACACACGATTATTCATTATTTATTAGGTTATATAATACTCTAGCATTTATGGGCAGCTTTCTGAAGGAGGAAATTTAAGCCTAAGTTTTTCCTTTCATTAAAAAAAAAAATGTTAAACATTTAGTCAGGTTTCCACATTTTATATAACATCAGGATTTGTGCCCAAAAGTAGATAGGCCAATGATCCATATCTACTAAAGCTAGCTAAATCTCATCAGTTAAGAATGCTTTTACTGTATAAATAGATAAATGAATGTAAAACAATAGGAGCTAATCTAGAAAACAAAATCAGAACAAACATATATATTTAATTTAGGCCCTAATTGCAAACATACATGTACACACATATAAAAGAATTCCTAGCAGACCTTGAATACTGTATTTGAGGATATTGGGGTATCTTAATCCAAGCAAACTACAACGGCTGTATATGACTGAGGGAAACATTTTCCCATATTATGTTGGAGAAATGAAAAAACAAACCAACAAAAACACCCACAAATAATTTAGGATGTCTTTTAGTTGTCCAAATCCCAAATGTGAGGTTCGGGATCCAGCAGTCTCTACATTTTTTAATCTAGTAGCCTACAGGTGGACTCAGGCTTTGCTGGAAAGAAGTGGTAACATATAACAATGTATGCATGGTCTGCTAATTGCTTACTTTCCTATTCCTATGGATTAACTAAAATTTCGTCCTAGTTAAGCTAAATAAATGTAAAGGTATTAATGAATTAGTGAATGAATGTATTTTTCCAGTGGGCTAGTGCAAATAATAGTTGTGGTATTCATTACAGTGAGACTATTCTTGAAAATAAAAGTATTAGATCAAAAAAAGTTTGGTAGCAAAAATATCACCATAGTTTCCAGGAGGGATTATGGAACTCATAGTCTGAAATCTAACCCAAACAGCCAGTTCTGGTTAACTAAATCCTCAAATTGTCTGTGTTTAATGTCAAAAAATTATAAAATGTCCAGCAGGAGAAAGATGTTAAGAGACTCAGAGATACAGTTATTTGCCTCAGTAGGAAAGGTTAAATAAACTACAGATCTGAATATCATCAGTGCAGAGGAGAAAATGAAAGCCAGATGATACAATCAATACTTCAAGAGGACTTGAACATAATCAGGGGGAGAGATTGGTACTGAGACTCGAGAACTGCCATTATTTTAAGCAAAAAATGAACAATCCTTGATGAGCACATAGTAAAGAAAAATGATTACAGAGAGATAAAACTTAAATCTAATACAAGTCAACCTACCAAATTAGCTATTAAGATGATAAATGATGAATGGATATCATATGGTTTAAGATGTCAAAAGCAGATGTTAATTTAAACAAAATGAGCATGTATTCACCAGGCTTTACTGTAAATATTTACAAATGCAGTAACATTTAAGGATATATGTGGAAATTATTAAAATTAGAG
This sequence comes from Liasis olivaceus, assembly GCA_030867105.1. Classification (NCBI taxonomy): domain Eukaryota; kingdom Metazoa; phylum Chordata; class Lepidosauria; order Squamata; family Pythonidae; genus Liasis; species Liasis olivaceus. The sequence continues at coordinate 43,058,934 of CM061352.1, forward strand.
TATTGATTTGGATTTTAAAAAAATGTGTATTTTTATAACTGGAAGAATAAAGTACTTCTTTTAGGCCAGCAGTTCTTCCAGTGATATGCTGTCATTTACCTATTTCCATGGCAGGTGGCTCGGTTCTCTTGTGGCTTATTATGCCTCTGGCCCTAGAAGCAAATTGATGTATGTGGTGATATTTTCCTAGCTGAGACAGTGAGTCAATTTCCTCAGGTAGATAAATCTACATCCCATACTTGGGGCTAAATCCTGTAGTATGAAACAACAAAAACTGACCTGTTGTCAGGATCTGTGACTGAAGGAGACATTCCCAGGGACCTATAATCTCTGATTTATCCTGTTGCCTGATTTTTAATGCTCCATTATATTTCTGTTCACACTGCGTTGCACAACGCAAAAGCCATTTTGCTGGTTCTTCTGAAACCTTGGAGAGGGGAAGGCCTGAGTCGTTCAGATGTGCATTGCAGTATGTGCTTTTCATTAGCAATGCGGGAAAGGAGACTTCACAGTCCACAGATTGCTCCCATGCCTGTTTTTTTCTACAGCATGAGACTTTAATATTTTATCACAGGTTTTAATAGTTAAGTAAATTAATTCTAATGGAACTATAATTTAAATACATAATTTCAGTGATCTGTTCGTTATGCAAAAGCACTCAGATTGTCACACAATCAAGATTCAGGAGATCCTTATGTTGGGACTGCTGTACGTCCTTTCTGATAACTTGTCTGAACATTAAAAGAGGTAAGTTAAAAGATCTTGCCAGCAAATGTTAAAACTCTTTCAATTCATTTCAGTTTCTGATTTACCTGCTGAATGCATCAAATGCATGAGATACTGGCAAGATATCTAGTGACACAAAAGGAGATAATTAACATTATTTTCTGTTTTGCTTTTATTTTATGGGTGAGTAGTACCAATAAAAGATTGATTAAAGTTAGAGTTGCCAGCAAATGGCTGATAGAAAACTTCAAAATTGATCAAATATTTTAAAGACAAAATGATAATTGGAGAGCTTTTGGTAGATAATTTTTCAGTATCAAAGGAATGGTGTTTTATTTCTGTTTTCAATAGAACAATAAGCATATTGTGATTTGGGATCAGGAAGAGTAAAGCAAAAAGCATCAAGAAAATCTGTCTACATTAATTCTTGGTATATAGAATTGGACTAGGAAGTAACGTTTTGGCTTTTTTTTAGTGGATTTAGCACAGAAATTGGTGCTAGGATACTGCTTCTCCACCATTCTACATACAGGATACTCCAAAAATCTATTTTCCATGTTGGTTGACATCTACATTAGGCCAACAAAAAAGGCCAAAATCTCCAACTCAAAAATACCCAAGTGATCGTCTCAGATAATGATGGGAAGTGCTATTTACCAGCTTATCCTGTAAACAAGCAACAAGTACCTAACTGGGAAACCCTAGAGGAAAGAGATTGGACATTGGTTGTCACCAGCCATAGCAGAAAGAACAAGTCCCACTCCATTCTACAGTAGAATCACACTATTACTGATAGAAAAGAAATCTGATCAATGGTAACTGAAGAAACTAGTATGTGGGTATATGTATAAGAGACTGTGAGTGATTTAATATGGAAATTTATCTTAAATATGTGCAGCATAGCAAATTAGGATTTTGACCTATTTCCTAGAGTTAATTTCTCTCTTTTTTTTTAATTCCCTCCCCCTACCTCCCAAATTTCTTCTAGATCCCAGACAGAAAATATTAGGAAGGGAAAATTATGGGGATATTTTTAATTTGTTTTGCTTTTTCCCCATTTGTCATATTTAAATTCTATTTTTTCTTTTTCAATACTCTTGAATATTCTTATTGCTTATATAAGGAAAATAATAAATGATTGGGAAGAAATCTGACTCTCTGTGAGGCACATACATAAACAGAAATTTTAGAGTATGCATTTGTTCTTGAAAAATGATAAATACAACCTTAAATCCTCTTGAAATCAGTAAGACTTGAAAGTGCTATATTTTGGCATCCTCTTTCAACTGTGTTCTGATAATCAATTGCTTTTACTATGTTCCATCTGAAGACTAACTTTTACTTCAATTATAGCATACAAATTTGGAATTTCTGTTACTACATTTTACAACCCTACTAATACCAGAATTCATGTCTGATCTTAAAGGGTGAGATAAAAGTCCAATTTTATGAAGCTGTTAAACACCTTGAAATTTTCCCACACAGAACTTCAAGCTTACTATGTTTCCAAATGTTCCCTAGTGCTACCATTTCAGTATGCTTAACCCTGTAGTATAATAAAATTATGTGGCTTGATCAGATATTCTGCAATGCTGGACGATATTGCATCTGGATGAGGTTTGGAGTGCAACTGAATACCTTGGAGAGGTCATTGTCAAAATGAAACATCACTCTATCATCGGTGCTTGTTAGTCAAGAACACCTGGTGTACTAGCAGTAAGGTTATTAAATTTCTTTTTCACAAAGAAAGCTTTCAGGGACCACAGTGGTGCTGGTGTTTTTTTTAATGAACAAGATTAAAGTTGAAAATGGGACACCAAAGAGGCTTCATTTTCATTGAGTGTTTATATTTTTGTTTGCTCCACATTTGGAAGAGTGGAGAGTAGTTTAAGGAATATTTTTTCTCTTATAAGACTGTAGAGGAAAAATTACAGGAGAGTAATTTAAGGAATATTTTTTCTCTTATAAGACTGTAGAGGAAAAAGCCACTTACAATCACATTTTTTTTTTCTGTTTCCGAAACTACCTCTATGAGGACTGACTGAAATCTGGGAGAAAGAGACATGATATATGATTATGTTGCTGAAATCCAGCAGCTTTGGCTCTAGAGAGGAGTTTTTGTGTTAACCTTCCATAAAACCATAAAACCCTTTCAACTCATTGAAGAAACAGACAGATAATGAATGAATGCAATGAACCTAAACAAAGATTATTTATGCAAGCTTGTTTTTTTAAAAAAAATTAGCTGCTTTTTTTTTTTAAACCTAGCTGCTATAATATAGATCTGGCATAAGACCTGTGTTTATGAGATCAGCTCTGTTGTGATAAATTTGTTAGACTAACCATGAGAAACCCAATATGTAAACACAGAGGGCTCATTCTCATGTTCTCCCTAATGACAGAACAAACCTATCCAGCAACGTATTTTTTTTAATGCTATGTCCTCATGAAGTTACATCCTTCTCATCTCCAACTCAGATTAATGTTGCCTTTAGCTGTCTCAGTTTTAGCATATTTCCACTTCTCCCAAGACAATTTTTGTGCAGACTTGATCCAGCATGCTTCATTAATGATGTGGTTGTTGATGCGGCCAAGACTGGTTTTATCTAGCTCCTACTGGACATTTTAGGCAGCTGCAAATGCCTCCCCCACCCCAGTTGCTAGGCATTGCTCTCCATGGCCTTTTTGGCTTGGACTGTAGGACAGACTGCACATCTGGCTTCCACAAAAGCATCTGGTCATGCAATTCCAAAGCACTTGTCAGGTCGGCACACAGGTTTAGCACTTTTTTGAAAGACCTCTTGAGAGATCTTTTGAAGGGTCTCTTTAAAAAGCACTAGGATTGCACTTCATAGAAGGTCTATTTAAACCAGGAAAAACAGATGGGTTCATCTGGCTCTACCATTATTGGGTGCATTACTGGTTTTCTTCTGCTTCTGCCTATAAGTAGTTTCACTTGTTTTATTACCTGAGAGTAGAATCATCTTACCTTCTCCATTCCATCTCCATCTAGAATATGTTTCCAGGTGCTGCTGGCCATGAGGACAGAACTGGACTCACTGCCAGCACTGCTATTTCTTTGCAGAACTAGTCAAGGAAGGGGGTGCCTCACTATCAGTTGGCCTTTCCCACTTCATTTGTACGCCTTCTTTCATGGCTGTGACCTCTCAGTCAGGCTATTTTAGCTCATAAGTTTAGCCATGAAGGTGCTCTGAGCTTCTGACCTGCCAGTCAGGTCATTTCTGAACAGCAGCATAGCACTCTTCAGGAATGACCTGACTGGCAGGTCAGATGCTCAGAGCACCTTCATGGCTGCCTATATGATCTGTTTGTTGGTCAGTTTGACAGGTTGCTAACCACACCATTCCAACACCTACCTATTTTCATCTACTCTGTGGCCACCGAGAATAGAGTTTATGTTTGAGAGAGATAGATAGATAGATAGATAGATAGATAGATAGATAGATAGATAGATTTTGCCTACCTGTGAAAGGAAAAGCAGCCCTTGCTTCAGGAGTAGGGAAATGATCCCGTGAGAATCCATCAATCTCTTTTTCTTGTTCTGCATTAAAACATTATTCAGCACCAGTCACCAAGATCATTACTATAGCTGGCTAGGGATTTGGAAATCAAAATAGTAAATTTAATGCCAGCTTACTTTCTGTTGGCTCAAGCACTGTTGGATAGCACTTTAATGTGGCTCTTTGACTGTGCCAAGAGATAACCTTTTTGGGTTATGAGCAAATGTTTGATTAGCTTCACTGTATGCAACAGTGATATCTCTAGGATTATCCAATTTTATTCTTGGTGGAATTCATTTGGGTACTTCAGTTCCTTCAGTCTGTGGATAAGATACATTCTTTGCAATAAATATCTTTATTACAGTCTTTGAGCAGCCTTTGCAGTAGAAAAAAAGAAATAGTTTAACAAAATTCAGGGAAATTATCAGGGAAAAAAGAAAACAACAAGACAATAAAATGACATATTAATTAAAAGTTTTGCACAACTGTATGACTTGATGAAGATATTTGGTTACCTGATATGTGAGTGTAGAATTAGCATCTCTTAAAAAGTAATAAACATAAAATGTATCAGTATGACCCTCAAATTTAGAGATGATTGGGCATATCAGAGCATGTCTTGGGGCATTATAAAAAAGATACCATAATAACATTTGGGTCACTTGACCCTGATTGCCCCTGCCTCTATGTTTTGTACCCAGATATACATTATTTATTTTACCATATTCATGTGTTGCCTTTTCAAATTACTCTAAATGGCTTACAGCAGAATAAACGCATACATACAAACTCTATACATCTAGCATGAATCAACAAAAATAATAATAATACCCATGATCACTCATAAATCCCAGATTATTATCATTACTGCTTCAGCAGTAACATCAGCAAGTTATTAAGGAAGGGGCCATTCTAACATGGAAGGTGGGGTGGGTGGGCTGTTACTTCAGTGTTTTTCTGGAAAGAAGCAATATCTGAGTATAACTCATTGCAAACTGTGTGACACTAAAGGTAAACTGGATCAAATCTGGTTAGAATTTGGATGGGACCACCAGAAAATCCAAGAACTGTTAAGCAGGCTAGGAAGTTGGAAATAGCATCCTGGAAGAAAGCAACTCCCTACATTGCTGGTTTTAAAAAAAAAACCTGCACAGACATGACCATACAGTAACTAGAAGTTAAGCATGGCTCAAAGAAAATATACTTTTATAAAATACCTGCAGACTCTTAGATTTATACCATTACTTATCAATCTCTCTAGAGTTGATAGCCAGGGCCCCCTAAGTTGACCTGCAGCCTGAAGGCAACAGGGTATTTCCTCTTATACAGGTACAGAAACCATAAGATGGGATAACAACTGCATCTTATGCCATGATCAACAATATCATGCCATGACGAGCTGCCCAGAGTCACCCGTTGGGGGAGATGGGCAGCATACAAATTAATTAATTAATTAATTAAATAAATATTAGACTGGGCGAAAAAGACAGGCACGCAACTTTACTGTCTGACGCCATACTACCATTTCCCTTCAGGCATTTAGTGCTTGAATGTCTACCTCATTCTAAGGGCAGGGCTAGTCATTCTCCACCCTGATTCTGTAACAGGACCTGCTCTTTTGCCCAGGTCAGTAAGGTGTGCCCAGTAGAAATAAATGTGAGGCTTTCTTGAGGCAGGTAAAAAACTGCTGAGGAAGTATGTTTAACTAGGTTTCGATTTTCAGAAGCATTTTTTATCCTCCCCAGCAGCCCACACCCAGATTAACACTAGGCAAACAAGAAGCAGAAAACAATTTACCCTAATCAAGGAATTTCTAAGGAGAAAGCCACACCCCCACCAACACTGGCAGGGCAAGCTACTGTATATAAACAGGGAGCAAATCCCACACTCACTTGCACTGATAATGTTACCTAGTCAGATAATGAAATGTCTGCAAGCAAACAACCAAACTCAGAGAGTACCAAGGACTCCACATTTTTTTTTAGCATTCAAAGAGCTGGAAAGGCTACTATATCCAGATTTCTACTGCTTTTCTCTAAACACCATAACATTTTTTTGAAGTTATTTAATATTCAGACTAAGCTGAGCATAGTCTTCTAGGACTATGAGCAACAGCTATGACACAGAAACAGTTTAACATTGAATATATATATCCTTTAAACAGAATACATTTTAAGATAAACACTAAAAGTAGAAAATGATTCAGTGTTTATGTTTACCTCCTCCCATTTATAAGTTTATAAAGTTAAAGGGAGGTTTTTGCCTTTGTTTTGTTTGTGCACTGGGGAGCTTATAATTTTGCATGACAGAACAATGTTAGTAAAAAAAAAAATGGTTAAGAGACAGATACTTCCCAAAATACAGAGATTGTAAACCTTGTGAATAGTGGCTGACACGGCTGGAACAATCTTTAAGCATGCCGTCTGTGAAGATGGGAAGCCATCCACTAGGGATGGAAAGCTGCAAACATTGCTCCAGGATAAAGCAATGTTGATTCGCTGGACAAGATACAATCAGCCAAACCTGTATATAGCTGGTTATTTAAATATTCTCCTTCCCATATGAGCTGCTCACAAAAAAGAAGGTTTTTGAAGTATGGATAATGTATAAATTTTATATCCAAGAGTAAAATCGGAATACAACTTTAAGTCAATGACATACTCTTAGTTACCGCATTTCATTCTGAATATTTGCTGTGACAGTACTAGTCTTTATTATCTAGAAGAACATAATATAAGCTTGCATTGATGGTCTTATTACTCTCTTCTTATGGGATCTTTCAATAGCATCAGAAGTTGATCTCATGAAACATGCATTACATAAAATGGTTGAGGCCAGGTCACACAGATGCTTTTAACAGTGTAAAGTCATTAGCTTTTCAGTGTTACCTATTTCATTGTTGGTATGCCAGATTTTCTCAGAACAACACACTATCAGACTTACAGTACATCCTTGGACAATTCAGCCAAAAGAGGTGTTCTTGGTATGGTTCATATCAGTGTAAAGAACAATTAAATGTGCCAAGTTTAATTTCAGCCGATACAAATTTTGCCTCCCCACCATACCCAGTGGCAATGCAGTTTTGTCCTCTGATTTTTAATGTTAAATAATGTGTTTACATGTTGCTCAAAAAAGGGGAAAAAAATCTACTTGAGCTGCAACCAGAACCCAAATTCTCCTGGGATTTGAACAGGAGGGGAAAGAAAACAATGCAGACGTACTGCAGGATTATAAATACCAGCACAGTTCTCCATGACTGATACTAGGCTAAGGAATCCAAGTTCAAGAAATGATTAATTATCCATTGTAGGTGTGTCACTGCCAGAAAAAAAAACAGCCTGAGCCTCATAAATCCTGTTATTATCCTCAACTCAACTAAATTATATGTATTTGATTTTAAAGTAATAATGGGTGACTAACAACTATGCCATTTCTCCAGCATGGACTTGCTGAGTTGCAGTGTGGACATTATGCATAGCGTATCTGTGAGGCAAGTGTCCAGGAATGCAGTGTAATGTTGCTGTTAAATATTTTCTTATATCTGAGAATTCATGACTCAGACAATTCCTTAACACCAATGCCTTAGAAAGAAGGAAAATGAGCTGGTTTCTTTTCTTTTTCCCAGGGCCTAGGCATTCTTGTTCCTTTGCTTGCCTTTTAGCTTCAACAAACAAAATGCCTAGTCTAGGTGTGAGCAGCTGCAGTATGTTCATTCCAGATTAAAAGTCCCACAGTTCCATGGCCTTGATGGCTGGGACTGACAAGAACTGAAGGCCAAAGCCTCTCAAAGGAACCAAGTCTCTTATCTCTGCTCTACTTCTGGAACCCTTAATTAAGTGTATAGTTTCATGAGGCCTTGTGAATCCCTCTGGGTTGAAGACTGAGTGCATAATATAGAACTTAGTATATGGTTCCTTAAGTTGTAGGTGGGAATTTCTGGCTGAAGCCCTGCGTCCTGTTTGCATGATTTATGCTGCAGTTGTTGACAGGAGTAGTCAGTGGTTTCAAGGAAAATGATTAGCAAGCTCCATCCTCACCAACTTACTTATTACATGATCTTGGTGATGGAAAACTATGAAGCAATTACAGTCTGATCTTGACTTCAGGCTCATGCTCTAAACCACAAATAATAGTTTCTTCAAGTTGGCAGTGCTACCTGTGTGTCATAGATCTGCATGTGAAAAGAGACTGCTGACTTGGGCCTTTATGAATACACTTATTATTTATCCCCCACAGGCAGGAATATCATTTCCATTTAAAATCAGTTTAGGTGAAAAATAGGAGACAGCAAGGATGAAATATTGATTTCTTATTACTTCTGGTCTGACCTCTCTGGCCCGGAAGAATGTCAAAGTTTCATTCAGGATTTACTCTCAGAGCACAGAGAAAGATTTAAGAGACACGTGCTGGTACCTTTCCATATAACAGGACCAAATGTATGTCTTCAGGGGCTTGGGGTTTTTGTTTTGTTTTTGTTCATAGAGGACTCATGAATTTCAAGATCTACATTTCAAAAACAGGACAGCTTTTTTTTTTAAAGGATTTTTTAACATTATAAAATATGACCCTAAATTTAAAGAAAGTTGGGGGGAGGGGAGAGGAGACAACAATCCTGTGTCATGTCAACTTGTCAGCCTCAGGTTTCTAACTCCACCTGAACACAATCCCCCTCCAAAACTATACATCAGTGTGACACACTAGTGTGTATGTATGTGTATATATATATATATATATATATATATATATATATATGTGTGTGTGTGTGTGTGTGTGTGTGTGTGTGTACATGTGCAGAGCACAGTTGAATAGTGCAAAATTCGATTTAGTTCAATTTATAAATTGATACCAGGTCATCTTTAATGCGAGCCAAAATTCTGTTAGTGTGAGACTAACACATGTGTGTTGCTGTTGGGGTTTTAGACAGTAATCATTGTGTGAGCGAAATGGAGGAAAGGAAGATTCCATTTGAGGAAAGCTCAAAAAAGAAGATGCTCATTTTGAGGAACTACAGCAGAATACAGGAGGTAGTAGGTACGCTTTGGATATGGGTTTATCCTCTTTTACTGTTATACAATATTTCAATAATAAATATATAAAAAATTGTGTTTAAATTTTTTAATTGCCCATTTCCATTGAGCTGGAACCCATTACCCTATTTTCCATAGAAAGATCACTTTGAATAGTGCAAATTCAAATAATGCAACCATTTTGTGGGATTCATTGACCGCACTAATCAAGACTTACCAGTATTAATATTTTACTTTTGCCCTGACGCTGCCTTTTTTGGGGAGTATGGCTTCTGGCAGATATGCATTAGGGCTATGCAATGCTTTGAATTTGATCTTTAAAACACGCTTTGGCATGTGAAGGAATGCAAACAGACCAGCTGTCTGCAACACGACAAAGATGTTACACCTTTTATGGGGGTTGTGTAGCAGAAGGCAGCTGTGTAATCCGGAGAAAAAGCCTGGCTGCTTTAAGGTGTTGCAGGCAGGTGCTACGTTTGCTCTTCCATGTGCTGCAAAACACCTTTTAGAGATCAAATTAATGACCTGTAAAATAGGATAAGTCATTACAAAATTAACTGACCTACCCATCTGCGCATACCAACCATTCTTTCTCACGCATAAATCACTGACACGCATTAGCCCACACTGCACTCATTTCCTTCCTTGCTTCCAACAGAAACAGCAAAGAAGATGATTATATCTGGGTATGTATTTGCTGAGCTTGTATGTTACTTCAATCATAACTGACTTTGTTGTTTCTTCTTCCTCTTCTTCCTGTCCACAGAAAGAAGAAAGGAGTTCTGTGAAGGGAAGACTTACAAAAAGAGCAAATAGCCTTTCTCAAGAAGCTGAGGCTAATCCTCAGCTAATCTTCAAAGGAAATCCATGTCAAAGCAGCAGTTCTAGAACTTTCTCATTTCTGCTCATTCACACAGTAGTTTCTGTTATTTGTCTGAATGTTTGCAGTTCACATCTTGTAACTCGGCAAAGCTGGATTTTCCAATAACATTATGGCAGTGACATTTTTCCTCATAACTCAAAATATTTGGTATGACAAAAAGGAATCTAGAAGTGGAAAATATAAAACTGAAAATCTTCATATAACACGGAGTCTGTCTATTCTTAGTGGTAGAATATTATATGAAGTGTAATAAAGACCAATCTAGATCGCAAAATTAATACTGGAGAGTGGAGTTATTTGTGTTAAAAGGGATATGTTTGAAAAGGATAAGAAAATTGGCAATTCTGAAGAATGGCAATTATATGTTAAATATCCGTTTAAATTATATTGTAAAATGAAACCACTCACAAATAGAAAACAGACAAAATTAAAGTTAGCTCATGTTAATTTAGTTTCAACAAAATGACAGACAAACAAAAAAGTAATAAATCCTAATCTAGATTTAGAACATAAATTAATTCTTCAAAATGTCCCTCTAAAGATTATTTTTCAAAGGGCTTTCATAACTGGAAATTGCTTCTCTGTTTCCACTTTTCTCCTTTACGCACCACCCAGATGAATTTTAAACCATAAGCTCCCTGGACTTTTTTTCGCTCATAAAATGAATCTCTTCCCATATCCTTATCTGCATTTGCTAACCTAATTTTACTACAATACTTTCTTGAAAAATATTGGGATAGCTCTACAGCACTCTAACTTGGTCTCCAAATAGACTTTTCTAAAATGCTTCCTATGCTTTTTGATGAGTGAACATAGCAAGACTAAAGAAATTGGCATTCCTTGAGATGCCCTTGAAATCAAATAGAGGCCCTTCTCAAAAGCATTCAAGTTTTGACTATGTCAATGTGTGGTCTCTATCCAATGCACTCTACATAGGGCTGCCCTTGAAGACTGCTTGGAAATTTCAGCTGGTGCAGAATGTGTCAGTAGTTATGGGCGTGCCACAGAACGTCTGTGTAGTACTTTTGTTTCGCAAACTGCAATGGTTACCAGAAGGCTTCTGGCACAATTCACGATGCTGATTACCACCTACAAAGCTCTACATGACATAGAGCCTAATTGTTTGCACCCATCCTGTAAGATCTGACAGAGTGGGCGTGCTTCAGGCTCCATCTATTAAACAATGGCATCTGATGGGAGCCAAGAAGCATGCCTTCTCTGTTATGGTGCCTGTCCTTTGGAACAGCATCTCCAAGAGATTTGAATGAGCCCAACCCTGCTTTCCTTTAGATAAGCCTTGAATAGCTGGCTCTTTCCCCCAGCTAAGTTATGATGCAGGCTCCCTACATGGAGGGTTTTATGTCTGTTCCACCAGGGTGACATTTTCCTTTTTTTTTGTTGTCTGGTGTTATATTTCTTTCACTTTACATTCGTATGCCACCCAGAGTGTTGAGAAGTATAGAAATATGAATTATAAACAAGCAAACAAACAAACACAGAACATAGAGAAGGTAGGAAGAAGGTTCATGAATCAGACTGATGTTAAAACCACAAGGTCTGCAGCAGTGGAGTTTGTGAGCTGAGTGCATATTCAGTGAACCATACCATGTATACCTCATGAATTACAAGCCATCCCTGAGGTTAAATACAGCTTGCTCTTTCTTGTTATTGCTCTCATCTGTCTCTTTGTAAAATCTGAGGGCTGGAGTAGTGCAGCGTGGTGGCTCTCTAACCCAAAAGCGAAGGGAAGAGGCAATGCTCGCAAATGTAGTATAGTTTTCCTGAAGCAAAGTTGGGGTGGAAATAATTCTCCTTCCTGGAAGTTTCTGACCATTTGCTTACTTGCAATATCCTGCTACAGGTTGCTGCAATGACAGTGCGACCTGTGCTGAATGTGCAGATTTCGCTGGTGCCATCAGCGTTATTATTAAATTGTGCAGATATCAGATTAAACTGACCTTTCACATAGAGAGAAAATGTATATTCTCTCCGGTCTAAATACACAAAGACCACAGTTCTATCTTTATGTGGTCTCTATGCTTACAACATAGGAATTTGCTGTTTTTTTCATGGTATGGCAAGAAATCTAATCCTTTATAAATTAACAATCCAAACTGATGTTAGGTAGGCATCTGCGAAAGCCAGCTGAAAAGATAGCAGAATAAAGGAAGCTTCACATTCTGATTTTAACAACACTGCTGAGATATAATCAGACCCATAGTAAGAGTATTTACATGAGAATCCACACCATTGGTTCCATGACACAAACAGTTCAAGTATGATTTCAAATGTTTTATTAATGTTAAAAGTATGACAGAGAAGCAAATTGTATTTATTTTTTGTAAATTAAACAATTGAATTCTACAAACCAATTCTCTGAAACTCTGAAACTTAAAGCAAAGCTACCTAAAATAATCAGTTTGGACAGTAGATGTCCTAGTTCATTCATGAAAAAAGTGCTTGGTTCTGTTATTTTGAGTCTAGCAGTGAAGTCCTACATTCCTCTTTGCTGTGCCAAAAGAGGGAGTCACTCACCTGCACTCTCTTCTGTGCCTCCACTAAATATGAATGGGAGAGATGATAGAAAGTACTAAAGCCATATTACAGAAGCTAAGAGCAGGGCTACAAGATCTGGACTTCAAAACACCACAAGACCAGTAGATGGCAGCAAAGAGATTTCAATATCTCTGTTGCCATCTAGTGATTTACCAAATGTTTGCAGATCGGACCTAGTAGCTCTGGACATTTAAAAGCAAATAGAGTTTCAGTCTATTTGCTTTTAAATGTATTCTAAGTCTGATTGTCTTCTCAAAAATACATTGTTCACTTATCCATGCCCCTTCGGTCCTCTGGCTTCAGCTCCTGACAGAACCAATTATTATTTTCAACCATATAAGTGAAGCGGTTCCCATCACATATCAAACTGACACACAGCAGCATCATGAAACTAACATAAATTCCCAGACTGTTCTATTCGTTTGACTGTATGCATACATTATACTAAGTCATAACTGGAGTAGGATGGTATGATTTTGGTTTGGCATTTTGTGAATGAAACCATTTAAAAATCATGGTTTATCATTATGGATTAATGATAGTTTCAGGAAAATTTTACTATGTCGTATATCAAGCAACATTTGATGTGTATATTTTATTTTGCCATACTTTTTCTGTGGTTGTATTTACTTATTGTTTTTTACTTTTTCAACTTAATAGAGTGCACGATTCTCCATTATTTTAAGTTTAAAGCAACTCTGTTAGGTAGGTTAAGCTGAAATTCAGTGAATTATTCAGGCTTCATGATTGAATGGAGATCTGAATCTGAGCTTCTTCTACTCTAATCACACACTTTGACAGGATGGGAAATATACAGCCCTGCAAAGATTGTTGCACACAAGTCTTATCATTCTTAAGCACTGTGTACTGGCTGAAGCTGAAGGAAAATGGAACACTACATGAGTGTAAATTCTCCCACTCCCACTCAAGAAAATGTAGTGCACTGAACCAAACATCAAAGTGTCTGTAACCCTTTGTTTGAATGAAGTGACTGGACAAACATTACACAGCTGTACAATTATGGGTCTTTCCCACAAATTGGAACCCGTAGCTTCCAGGATTCAACAGTTCATTTGGAGTGTTTTAGGCCAAAACCTACAAAGTTTCATTCATTTACACATGGATGATCCAGTTGCTAATATGTGAAGTTGGGGGGGGGGGGGCGGGGGCGGGGACAGGCTGCCGAGAGGATGAAAACCTTTTCTTACTGGGATTTTGTATGGATATCATGTCCTTTGGGATATAATCATGAAGGTAACTTTTTGTGACACCACTGAGGATGTTTTTCTACTGCTGCATGAAACTGCCATGAAATATTCATGGCTAGAAACAGTTGGGATATTACAATCTGATTCATTGGTCCATCTCAGAAGCAAAATAGATTTCTTTAATGAATGGAACTGACATAAGGCCATGCAGATTGAGGAAGAATCTGTAGCTACTTCCAAATTAGTATGTCAAATGAACTCTGTTACTTAAACTGATAAGTGCTACCTCTTTAAGTCTCTTTACCTAGTGTCATACATAGACATATAGATATATATTCAATGGTTATTAATTCTTTATGTTCTAAAATATGCATATAGTAATTAACTAGAAATTAATTCTCACCTGAAGCCAAAGTATTCTTCTGCAACTATTTCCAAGAATTTTTTTTTTCATTGAGCAAGAAAGATATTAAATGACCTTTGCTGAATGTGTTTCAAAGTTTGCACTAAGCTGGCTTTGACCTTCACTGAGTTTTCTTTCAACATCTGTGACAATGACAGCAGAACAAAACCCAGACAAAGCAAATCCTGCTTGCTTTGGATCAACTCCTGAAACAAAGGAGTAGGAAATAAACAAGTGAGCCCATCTTTAATGTGCTTAAATGCTGCCTTAAGTATAAATGCAATGCTTCTTCAAAGTCCTTTTTAGGAAATAATTATGTTTTCATCCAAATAAGTTTGCATAAGAAAGGAGATGTTAGGGCTAATTTATAGGAACAAATAAGGAAGCAGTAACAGCCAATTCAGTAGCCCATGTTGATGTCAAAATATTGAGCCAACAGGATCTGGAGCAGAAGTCAGAAGAGTCTTTCAGTTTCACAGCTCCACTGCTTTAAAATTTATTTAAATATAAAACAAATGGAAAGAGCCATGAGACAAGAAAAAATCTTATTTCAGACAAGATGATGTAAATAGGTTACAGCAAAACTGATACAATTGTATGTGAAATGCATGTGACTGAGTGTTTAAAAAGAATGTTTAAAGAATATGTGATAATATTTGATTAATTTGCAGTAGATGGTCAGATAACCACAGTATGTCTTCCCCCATTAAATTAGACTGATGAAGAGTTATCCCAGATCCTTGGCTAACCACATATCATCTCTCAGGGACAATAGCTCAGTAGAAGGATACATACCGAAGGACCCAGGTTCTATCTTAAGCAACTTTATCTAGAGCTAGAACCCTTCCCTTTCCACTGAAGAGAGATATCCACAAAAGTTTAAAAAGTCAAGATAACAGTTGTGACCACAATCAAAGCCACCACACTGAACCTTTTTATCACTTTCCCACCTGCAATTACCCTGCCCCCCAAAAGGGAAGGCTTATTGCCCTGAGTGGCTGTGCTTGCATCTCACACTAAACAAAGTAGAAATTTTCAGCCCAGACAGTCAATTTCTGGTTCAATACATTGTGTGATCCCAATAAATTAAACTGAGTAAATCATAGTTCAGTCTTGAATAAGCAAGTCATGCAAATAACCTCTGGAAATCCTGGAAGAGTTCTTCTGACCAGGTCTACAGGTTTACCGTATTTTAATCCATAGTATATGTAAGTATGAGGACAATTTTAAATCTGTGAAGCTCAGTTGTGTACTTAAAAAAAAATAAGAAAAAGACTGGTTATTCCTGGCTACAGAAAATATGTTAAACCCTCATAATGAACTAGTCAGTATTATTAAGTCAGAAATTGTTGTCATTTGAGACTACAGCTTGCTGGTCAGCATGGCTTCCTTATTAAATTTTTAGAGCTGATTATCAATACTTGTTTCCTGAGTAGCTGTTAGCTACACTTGTGCCTTGAGCTCCTGTAAAACAAAACAAAACAAAAATCAGCAAGAAATTAACCAGTACCAGCCAGACAGCACTGGTAGATGAGTGCTAGTTTTCATGTTGTGTCACAGGGTCTGCCTCAGCTGGACTGTTGACTTCTTTGGAATGACACTAAACAAGATTAGTAGCTTGGGCCCAGTCTCTGTTTACAGCGCAGGTTAATCAAGACTAATGGCTTTGAAGCAGGACCCTTTATATAAGAGAGACAGAACTCAGGTCCCGGAGGGATATGTGTACATTATTCCACTAGTTTTGTTCAGTTTAGGATTTCAAACTGGCCTCTTAGCAGTGGTTTAGGAATTTGGGAGGAAAGCAACAGAGGGGTTCATTGGTGCTGGTTGGCTTATGACAGGGAGGAACAGGGGGCAGATTTCAAGGAACTGGGAAGATACAAGTTTCCACCTGCCACATAATTGTAAGCTGTCTTTCACAGCCCCTCAGTGCATTTTGCTCCCTCACAAAGTGATCTCTCTCTTACCAAGACATATTTATTAATACCGCTGTCATTTACATGACAGGAACAAAGAACCGAAAGACATTCCTGCAGGATATTAAAAATGATCCCTTCTCAGATATTCAGTAATGTGAATAAATATGCAGTCATCTCCTCTACCCATTATTGAAGAAATGACAGTTGAGAAACTTGGGCAAACCTTAACAAACATGTTGCTTAAAAAGGAGTTTTGTGGGTCTGACTCACAAAGAAGATCATGGTTCTGCGCAGTGCTAGTTGGAGCTTGAAGGTCATGCTAAAAGCTATAGGCCACCTGATAAAAAAGGAGAGTGCTAACCTCATGATCAGCTCTGAAGAATGGCTCAGATTTAATGAAGGATTTTACCCAGCCTACTTCATTCTTCACTGGTAAAATTCTTCTAAGAAGCCATAAACATTGAGAAATAGTTAAATTTCTAAAAGCGTTAGCTTTTAAATAGGAGACAAAACATATACCGTATTTTTCCGTCAATAAGACGCCCCCATGTACAAGACGACCCCCACTTTTCCAACCCAAAATTAAGAAATCAATATTTTAAAGATAGTGCAGAACACATTTTTATTTAGTAATTAGTTAACATTGACCTGATACACTCGGTGGGAGGAGGCCCAAATCGTCTCTCTGCAGCTCTATTTCCATGCTCTTTTGCATAACTGATTACATTCAAGCACGAGTGAAACTGCCGATAGCTTGTCTCTGCAAACAGACTTCCTCTAATTGGTTTGTTCAGCATCAGCTGATGTCAGTTACATAAGGCTCGTGATTGGAGGAAGTCTGTTTGGGAGACAAGCTATTTCACTCGTGATTGGAGGCTAGCAATAGGAGGAAGCCCTTTCGCAGAGACAAGGTATGGGCAGTTTTGCCACCACGCGATTCTCTCCTTGGCTGACTTCCTCGAATAAGACACCCTTCAATTTTTAGGGTAAGGATTTTAGAAAAACGTATCGTCTTATAGTCAGAAAAATACGGTATTCTTGGGGGGTGGGAACTAGCATTATGACTATCAGAGTGTGTTGCATCTTCTTAGACATTACTTTCAGGTAGGCAGTCCTTGAGCAGTGAAAAGGTTACTAAACACAGGCGTAAAACATCCGGTGCCATTACTTCCCTGCCCCTTCATCTGAAAAAGGTTTGAGAGCTTACTGAGCCTCAGTGAGTCAACCTCTTCAGACTGACAATCTAAAACATTTTACACAAAAGCAAAAGGGCTTGGAGGTAAGGAGGAAAGAAGTTTCTAGCTCTTAGCTCTTACAAGTACAGTACGTTTGTGAGTTTGTTGTTTTGCTACAAAGTACAATGCAAGCTTCCTACAGCGGTGCATTTTCTTGGCAGCAGGTGAGCTATAGCAGTGTTTTTCAACCTCTGCAACTTTCAGATGTGTGCATGCTAGCTGAGGAATTCTGGGTGGTTGAAGTCCACACATCTTAAAGTTGCCAAGGTTGAAAAACATTGAGCTATAGCAAGGGAAGGGATAAATGTTGATATATGCATTATGACATCATGATGCACAGATAAATATTCACAAAGTGATAGAAGGAGGGACTGGATTCCTTAACCAATGTCTGGCTGCCAGGATCTCAGCTTTTAAGTGTGCATATTCTTGAATTTTTCCTGAATTTGAATTTCAGCTTGGAAAATTATTCTTATGAGCACTTTTGTGCATATAATGTGATTAAAAGATTTATTTCCGTAAATTAGCAAGCTTTATAGATAAAGACCAAAAAAGTAAGTAAGAGTTCAATTTACAGCTAGGTAGCCATTTACCGCGAACAACTAGAAAGAGGCAGGGACCAGAAACTGGGTTAACTTTTGTTTACTTCTTTAATCTAGGCTAGGAACATTATTATTGTGGATTGAGAGGGAAAATAGGAATAATATAGTATTGTAAATAGGCTGAAAATCTAGTCAGAGGTGTTTGCAGGGGTGAGTGTGTTAAAATCTGCAAGATGGCAAGCCCCATGTTGCAACTGAACCCCATTCCTTTTATGTGTGTTGGGGCACATGCACATACAAGAGATGAGGCTTTGATCATGACACCACGCCTACCATTTTATAGTTTATAGTCCCCCACTGCAGACACCCATAGATATAGTCAACTCTTGACTCCTGAACTTATCATCTATGTTTCATAAATATACAAAATTATCATATTTATCCAAAATGAAGATGATTCTGAAAAAGGAAGATTAGACCAGAAAAAAAAAAGTTTACTGCCTCACTGATGGTATTTTTACTGACCCTCATATTTTCTATAAGTCATTTTGGTCTTCTTTTCAGGTAAAAAAATCTGCTGTTCTTCTCAGGTGAATACATTGGATTAATGATGTATCTTATTCATGTAAAAGTATTTTCAGTCTTTGTGTGCAGGCAGATCTTACACTTAAGTATTTCCATTTGGAATTCTTGCTGAAAAAAATCCAAGACTTCAAAAACTTGACCTTATAGACCTTGTTACTCAAAAGAAAGATATTGAGTTTCGGAGAAGAAAATTGAACCCTGGGTCCCTTCAAAGATCCCACACAATGATACAGTGAAGTACGGTTCTTTCCAGGCACTGTTTACAAAACAGATACCTTTTACTATTTTTATTGATACACTATAACATAACAAAATGCTCATATTTAAACTTAAAATTAGTTGTACATAGCCTATCCCTAGCACTGCATATGTGGCTGCTTTGTGTACCTTTTCAATGATGTGAATCCATATCAGTGCCACCAGAAATTGACGATCATTTGATCTCAGTGGTACTTTTACCTAAGACACACTTTAGACCTATCTTAGTTGTTTCATTCTAGCTGTTGGCTGAGACCAAAAATAAAAATGGAAAATACATATTACTAACTGTGACAGAGGTGAATAATTAGTATATAATAAAATTGTTATCAATAATATTGACTGCTAGTTGATTCAGATATTGACTTTATACGTTAAAGTATAATTTAATGTGCTCCAAATTGAAGCAGTATTTCATGGAGTGAAAGTGACTGTAAGGAAAGCACCATATGAACAAAATGGAAGAATTAGTACTGTATCCTTCTTCCAAATTATTCCAACTAATTCTTCGTATTATAAAATAAAAATATTGGAAACATCTAGTAAAACCTTTGTGACACAGCTCTTAATGTGCAAAAACAAGTCATTGATATGAGGTGCTCAAATGCAAATACCAAATTGGGGGTTCCTATTAGAGATTTTTTTTTAATATAAATAATTTATAAATTTTCCTGAAGGAGACTAGATACAAAAGCAATTTGAGAAATTATTAAAGCCATATCTTGCTTTTAATACAAAACAAATAGCAATGTCCAAGGAGATCTTCCTGTTTTGAGCCTTGACTGAAAACAGTTAGACTTCTTTTTTGTATGAAATGTATTTTCCTCTTCCAGTCACAGTTCAGTAAAAGTATACGTGAGGTCCATAGGACATTCATCATCCATCTTCATTCAGTAATGATCATGGCATATGCTCAATAGAATCTAAATGATCTGGGATGGGAAGGCCTGTTATTATTGTCAAACATTTATTCCAGACAGTAAATGTTGGGCACACAGGCTGTGAAAATGTGATGTCAAAAGTGTAAAGATGTAGAGAGTTCAAAGCATCATAAAAGGCCAAGGAACCATTGTCATAGTCTAGCAAAATGCCAACACGGCGAAGATGGGGTGCAGGCTCTATTGGAATTTCTTTGCTGTTATGTCTCACCACCCATGTATTGTTGCAACGACAAAGAACCCAAGAGGCAGAATTCTTTCCAATCCATTCATGTTTTGGTGCAGACTTATAAGAAATACCAATGGCATACCTGCAAAAAAAAAAAAAAAAAGTTTGAGAAAATACATATTTCATGTCATGTATTTATTATATTTCTGAAGCAATATGTCTTTTAAAAATGTATTTTGCATTTCAAAAAAGTCAATACATATTTAGTAAATGTTCTGTGAGAGGCTGCCATGCAAATCTTATTGCCCCAATTTTTTTTGCTCTAAGAACAGCCATGTTATGAAATTTTAGCAGTCTAGATGAACAAGGTCTGGCTTACATATGTTAAGAAAATTATTCTGAACTATTAGTGTAGAAAAATTACTAGGACAATATCTGTCTCTAGTTTAGTTCTCTATCCTCCTAGTCTCTGGAATGGCCAGATGAATACCACAACATAAAAGGCTGTGAATCCAGTCTGGAAACATCTCCACGTAGAAGCTGATCCTAGTGGCATTGTAAACCTGTCTTATCCAGTCTGATTTAAGCTACAGAGCCATTAGTATAATCTGAACTGTTGCTGCCTTTATGCATGAAGTTGTTTTTTTTTTTACACTATTGTACAAACCAACAAAAAACCCGGATTAAAGTTGTATTATAATTTTGTGTCACTTTCTTTGCATTGGTTAAAATAAACAAATCCAAACTGTTATTGATCATTTAGTGAAAGAAAGTATGTGTTCTTGTATGGGTTGACCCACCTACCATGTACTTCCACTGATAACCACCTCCCAGTAATGACGTCCACTGTCAATAAACACATTGCCAGCTACCCCATAGCTCCCTTGGCTGGTAAAACGCTCAGGGGTGTGGCTCTTCTTAGAAGAGGTTTCATCCCGCTCCACGGTCAAGTTATCATGAGACACTTTTAGCTTTCTGTGGGCAGACTTGGGATCCAGTTTGAATGGCTGGCCTTGAATATAAAAAAGATAACAGTTTTAAAATGAAGCCTGTTTTGGTATGCATGAGAATGACATTTAATTTCTATTGATGCAGTCCCTGGGTACACTATTTGATTATTTTCCAAAAAGCACTCCCCACAACCATTTTAATTTATTCAATGGTCATGCTGTGTTTTTTAGTTGCCTTGCTTTCTCAGCGGTTGCTTTGGATTATTTTGAACTTTGTAAGTTTAAACCTTGAGTGTCTGTGCAAGATAAGTGGGATTCAAATATCTTAATAAATATGTAAATAAAAATTAGCATGGAATGGAAACTTTTAGAAAGCAAAAATAAATAGTACTCCTTCAGTGTGTTTTCTTTCCTTCCCTAAACTGTTCTTAGTGTTTCAGAGTTTAAAGGAGCTTCCATGAATGATAATAGTAAGTTGTTGGGCTGAAAGACGTTAGCAAACATTTCTGCTGAATGGAGTAAGTGTCGTACAATTGAGGAAATCACTAAAATGTGAGTGAGGTTTACACACTATCTCTGTGTTTTTCAAGTGTCCAGCTGAGTCAAATCAAGAAAAGAGGAAAAGAAAATGCATTCGGATGGACGTAAAACCACTCACTGTTTGTCTTCAGCTTTCCCGGTTCACTGTTGCGGCTGCCAGCCTGATTAATGGCCTTAACAACAAAGATGTACTTGGTGCCACTCTGCAGGCCATGCACTGTGTAGTGGTTTTGTTTTATATTTGGAACAATCATCCAGCTGTCGGCTGAATTACACAGACCTGTATTTCAGATCAAAAGCATTAGTCATTTTATGAAACATCCTTTCAAATGCACCTGAACAAGAAGGTAAACCTGAAACTGTTCAAGAATTCAAAAGAGTAGAAGTCCTTTGCTTCTTTGAATGGTTAAGTGTCTGGCCAACCAACAGCAATTGTTCCACTGACTCTGAGATGCAATCCCTGCTCCACCCCAAGAACAAAGAAAACCTGAAGTGAAACAGCAAATCTGCATAGGGCACATCCACATGTAATTTACTGTTCTAATGAGATGACAACTGGGCTGGATGGATATCATTATGTAAAAGGCTCCTATAAGAGACAAGTGGGGGAGAAGGGAGGATAGACCTATAGAATGGACCTATGGCTCCCCCCCCCCCACAAAAAAGCTAAGAATTAAAAAAATGGTATAAAGTTTTAGTAACTAAGTAGTTTTAGGTAGATTTTGTAACTTAATCAGAGAAGTTGTCTTAAGTGTTTTGAAAAAGTGGTTTCAATACTGCCATCTGTTTTTCTGTTAACTGAAAACTCTTATGGGAAGGTTAACAACTTCCAAATTCCCTTCAACAGTATAATACATTATACAGGAATTATAGCATTTCCATTCCTTTTGTAGGGCATTACCATCTAGGATATAGGATGGGCCTCGGGAGTCTGTGCTACTGTGATGACAGTGAGCTAGACAAAATTTGGGATCCTTTTCAGTTTTATTCCCCATGGGCCTCTAAGCAGAAATAATATCTGTAAGGTAATGCTGATTTAGCTGAATTAATGTTTTTGATGTTAAACAGAAATGCATTAAAGCAAGGAAAGTAAATTACCACATATGGTACACTGTGAATTTTAAGGACTGTATAAGTACAAATTAAAGATAAGTGCACTGGCTGTAATGAAATATATCAGGCAGAATTTGTGAGAACCTGGAATGGGAAGGCAAAATGGAGGTAAACTTTCATTTATGTTTTTTTATACAGGATTTTCTTGCTGCTGAACTTCCAAAAATAGATTGGTGAGTGGGGGAAAATTATTGGCAGATCCGTCTAATATCTAATGATGTAATATCTAATATTTAATCATCGAAACAGCAGTGCAAAAATCAGTTGATAATACCAGGGCATTTCAACTATTTAAAACACAAAACTTATATATATAAAGACAATCCTTAAGAATCGACAGTTGTCAAGCTTTTTATTAAACTTATGATGCTTTTCTATGTGGCTGAAAATAAAAATAAGGAAAGTTTCTCTCTCTGTGTTTATTTTATTGGATATTTTCATGTTGTTCAATCATATACATTATATTAGTTATGTTTTTCAAATATTTTAACTTACAGTTCGTAATGCGCTACTACTGGGAATCAGGAGGTGGGGCTGAATCCATACATTGGTTATGCTGACTTGTGATTGATGGGTCTGTTTTTACCCTGGTTGCTGTTTCTGTGTGCGTGTGTTTTCTTCTGTTTTTTATGCTTTTATATTTTATTTTAACACTGTTAGCTATCCAGAGTCATGAATGGGCCATATAAATTCAAATAAATAAATACATAAATAATCAAACTATCTAAACCATAGCAAAACATCCTGAAGATGAGGCACTCTGAAGAAATGTTTATCTGGCTGAGAGTCTATCTATCTTTTCCAGAGATTTTAAACAAAGTTTCCACACCAGAGGGATTTCTGAGTAGTTTTCTAAAGGGGATAACAAATAAATATTACATGGAAATGGTAAAACCAGACGGAATTTTCAGGGTGTCCTCAAATTTTCTGCAGAACCCATGCACATGCTGAGGTTTGGAAGCATATTAATTATTAATGAAATATTAATTAGTAATGAAATAATTGGACCTTAATTAAAGACCATAGTCCAAATACCCATAGCATTTTCCATTCCTATTTAGGGAAGACATTGCTCAATATGCAGATCGGATTCTTTCCCTTTCCTTACATAGTCCAAAGGAGGTTGTTGTGTGAGTGTGTAATTGCAGCAATCCATTTTGGCTACAATTCCTTGGTAATGAATTCATAAATCCATGTCATTAGATTTTTGAAGAGCCACTGGCACAAATAAATAATAGGTTGGCCACATATGATGTGTTTGCATAAAGTAAGCATAATGGTAATATGAGTATAGAATAATCATTGTGACTGAATGAGCCTTAAATCTGGGCTTAATTAGGGAGACATAGTAGCAGCTGCCAGATGAGTTTACAGACACTAAAAAGCTTTCTAGTTTCCAGATTTCAATGCTTTCAACAAATTGTAAAAATTTTGTCTTCTTAAAGGTATTTCAGGCTCTTGTAGCCAGATGAACCCTTCTCCATATAGCTGCAAAGGGGGAATTGTCTGAATTTAGCCATAAGGAATCGATCAGTAATCCCTTTAAAGTAAAGGAAAAAAAAACACTTTTACTAAAGGTGGAGTTAAATCTTAATCCTAATGTATTCATCTGAAATAAAAAAAAGACATTTCAACATTTTTAATACTATTTAACCTATCAAAAATGAATATTGATCTAATATGAGAATTTAGAAGAAATTTGTAAGAAGCAAATTCTGGAACATTTCAACAGCCTAAGTTGTGTATGTGGCCAAAAGTTGTTTCTAGAGAATAAATATGTAGTCATTGCATATCAGATAACAGCTACTACTTCTTCACTAATGCATTTGCTGACATTGATGAGCTTCTCAATTTATTTTGAAATGGTCATGACCCTTCTCAATTTATGATGAAATATTCACTCTCAACCTCCTGCTAATACAATGCCAAATACTAAATGTCAAAATAAGTAGAGAATATACAGCATTGTGCACGTATACTAAGAGGACAAGTTTGCAAAACAGTATTTAAAACTGTATAAAATATATACACTACTTCAGTTGAATGACATCTCTATAACACCCACACAGAAAGATCATATGATATATATCTACTGAGTATTGTCTGGATGGACAAGCCAGATCTAAACACAATGAATTAATCATAATTATTTCATTAAAATTTTATTTTTATTCCTGCATGCTACAGTAGAAAACAGCAGAATAAAGAGCATGATTAGAATAAATTGGTCTGATTTTGGAAACAGCTCAGTATAAAAAGAATTCTACAGCAAAATATCTAACATTGCGCCCTCCAGGTGTTTTAAAGTATAATTTGCAGAGTCATTCAGGATTGAAGTCCAAAACATCAAGAGAGCACTAAATTCGTACCCGAAAAAGAAAGGGAAATTGGCACCATACACTCACACACTATATACAATAGAAGCTATTCGTCACACTATACTTTGCACATTTCACACTGTGATATGATACTGTAAAATGACCAGCCTATCTCAACCACATCATACAATAAATATTTGCCACCCTCACAGCCCATTAAGGCAAAATATTTCATGCTGATTCATTATGAAGCTTTACTTCATTAAGACTGGAATAACATCCCCAGCTCTTTTTCCCACAATATAGAGGCTTTGTTTAAAGCCTCTCTTCAGGGTTTTGCAGCTGACGTATTGTCTTTACCACACAGTGTGCTTTCCATCAGCATAATGCTATGCAGAAAGTGGGTCAAAGAGAGTGAAACCCAGTTTACTAGCAATTAGCTTTTCCTGCCTGCTAGTGATTAATCTAAGAAACTCAACTTCTTTCACAGCCTTTTCACTTTATTGTTTTGCTCTAATTCCTGTTTAAGACTCTTAACTTTACATCCAGGCTTGCTACAAAATGCAAGTTTCTAAGAAATATTTCTATTACCTTACGTGTTACTGTTTTGCCCAGTTTCATTGGATATTTAAATATAGATCAAGGCAGTGTACATAGTGCTCCCTATTTCCCCCCCACAACTCTGTGAGGTTGTTGGGCTTAGAGAAAGTAATTGTCTCAAAAATCATTAAAGGAAGGTTACATGAGTTTCCAAAAAAAAAAGTAAATGAGTGAAATTAATAAAAAATAAGCCTTTTAATCTTCAACATTAAGTAATATTCTCTCATGACTAAAGAACATGATGAAAAAAATCATTAAACAATTTAGAATATTGGTAACTGGAGCTTTCTTGGTGAATGACCGATGCATAATGTTACTAAGTTGTAACAAGTTTAAACTGATCCATAATAAAATAAACAGACTCATGGAAAGACACTAATTATGCAAATAAGATCAAACTGAATCAACTTCCCTGAAGGATTTCTGTTGCTAAATTTATTTGATGTATCATTAATACATTGGTAGAAATATTTTCATAATCTTGCATACATTAGCAGCAACGTACAGTGCGTTGATGTGACTGCATAAATACTTCAGCTAACTTCTTAAAAGTTTGAACTTTATGATACTGTTTCTTTGAATATGTTCCAGAGAAGCCAGTGAAGCTGCCTGCCAACTTAAGGAAAGTGAAGAACTGAACAAGTTTTATGATGTTTACAAAGTAAAACTGAATTAGTAGCTATTAAAGCATTCCCTTTCCAGACACAGTTGTTTCACAAATGTAATGAAAATCATACACGGATTCTCCACAACTCTCTCTTCTTGATTTTGCTGCTCTTTTCTCATTTTGCTATGCATCATAGCATGATATACCAATGCATTGCACTGTAATGCCTATAGAGGAAAGTTGTGGGCCTTCAGAAGTTTGAGACTCTTTTTTTAAAAAAATCCTTTTAGGGGAATTAGGGGAAGTAATTCCTTTTTTTTTTTTTTTAAATCAAATGAGCATAACACCAACTGTACTCAACCCTTACA
Source organism: Liasis olivaceus (assembly GCA_030867105.1). Lineage (NCBI taxonomy): Eukaryota > Metazoa > Chordata > Lepidosauria > Squamata > Pythonidae > Liasis > Liasis olivaceus. Next base: position 43,085,400 of record CM061352.1, read on the forward strand.
TGCCATGTCCCCTGCAAATATCTATCATAATAAATTAGTAAATCATTAAAGTGTTAAAAGCTGTTTAATTATAATTTTATCTTGTTAAAGCATTACACACTTGGCCTCTGATCTACGCTTGCACTCAAAATCACTTTTGTGAAAATTAAAAGACAAATCCTGAAAGCTCCCCATAGATCTCTTAGATCAATAAAATGTTTTGTTGCTCATATTCAATGCTTTATTTTTATGGCCTTAGATTCTACATCAAATATAAAGTGCATTTTCCCTATCTTTATTTTGCTTGTTTTTTTATGTGTTGGGAAATGATTTAGTGAAAGTCAAAATTAAATGAACTGGATGTCAAATGCTTCATACTTACTAACTACATTAGCTTGTCCAGTGAAGATAGTATACTGAAGCTCATAGGAGACCACACTGAATTCATCATCTGAAGTCCAGTGAACTGTGATTGTGTCATAAGAAGCTGTGCAAAGCTCTTCTCTAATTGTTGGTGGATTGGGAGCTGTAAAAGGTTTAAATGAGGTGTTAAACATGCATTCATTTATCCATTATCCATTTATCACAAATGTATGAAAACAAGAAAAAAACATGTTTTATATCATTGCATGAACTTATGAAAGAATATTAGCAAGAAGATCCTTTATGTAATTAATAACCCCAGAGACACAATTGTGTATGGTATGGAATGGACACATTTCTTCTATATCCACGCACAGTGGCTCTTGCTGCTCATATGTCCACTGAAACACACGCCCTTGGTGTACCTCCCAAATCCAGCTTCCGTATCTTCTTCAGGTCCCATCTCAAACACTGATTATTACTTCTACTTACAGTATTCTGACATGATAGCAGTTTGAGGAGAATATTCATATGTTGAATGCCTTTAGCTTGAATTTGCAATAAACCACAAACTTCTTTTGGACTATAAGAAAATACTGCAGTGATGTGAGTTAATGCTGGCTGAATAGTGAAATCCCAGATGTCAGAACTATTTTCTCATGAGGTCAAAACAGACTCTGCAGAATATGTTGCAATCACTGATCGATCCTTATAAATTCTATTAAATATGAACATTTTCTAAGCATCTCTTTGCAATATAAGCTATGTGAACTTGTGATAGCTAAACTGATATTACTACATACAAATCTGGGAACTGGGAAGGATATTCTAATTGTGTCCCATCTACACACTTGCAAAACACAGTAATAATTATTGCAGGATCCTTCCTTAAAATGTTATTTTCCTTGAATCACAGTAACTTCTTTTTTATCCAGTGAATTTTACTACATGGCATTCTGCTCTATGTTAAATGAGTATGTATGTACATACATATATTCTAGACTCTTACCAGTAAGATAATCAAGGCATTCCAGAAGTTTCTTTTCTCTGGTAAAATCCAGCGCAAATGTATCAAAAGTGTCATTAAGATTAATTTCAGGAATTAAAACCTGGGAAGATGCAGTTGCCATGGCAACCCTACAAGGGAACAAACAAATTTGGGTTCAATCCTGGAAATCATTTTACATGGTGAGGATACCTAAGGCATATAGTAAAAAAAAAAAAGTTAAGGAGTGCAGTGTAGCATGCACTTAATGTAATTTTCATATGCCTGAACAGCAACATGTTCCTGGTCAAGTAGAATATAGAAAGCTACCTAATACCATGATGTACTGCCTGCTCATTTGCAGATCCTGGGAACTGAGTTTGGGACCATTATAATGGAACCCATGAACAATGTTACTTTACTGTAGTTTCTGCTAAAAGTGACTGACAGTTGGTGTTACACATTTTCAATATCTTTTACTAATTTATCATTCATGATATGTGCTATGTTAAAATGTTACAAATGCTTCAGTGCAATGTCTTTCCCAAGGCAAAAGAATTGTCATCTGATTCTGAGATCTCAAGTTGAATTTTGAATTTCAAGAGAAATGATTGCAGTTAGGGTTTATTACAGAATAAAACTATTATATTTTCATCATTTAGTAATTTATTTTTAAACAAATGCTTTAAATGAAACAGATTAGCAATTATTCAAAACTAAGTTATTTCGCCAGGTTTAAAACCTTATTATTTTCAAGATAAGGCAGATTTATTAATGCTGAACAAATAATTAATGGCCATTCAATTGCTCACAACTTCCACTTCATTAGAATATACACAACAGCTAAAGATTTCTTGTGTTTATAGTACTTTTGAAAGAAAACCCAAGTAGGTGTTTCAACAATGATGCACAAAATGACTACATTCTGGCCCCAAATTCTTGGGATCAATATAGATACCACCCACTCTGAACTAGCCCTATCAAGATGAATCACAACCCTTCCTAGATATAATGAGGATCATATTTCCAAGCTAGGCAAATATTGTATATTGTGGTCCAGTGATATGCTTATTTCGCTAATCCATGTGTAAATTAAAATTGTATGATTTTCCTTAACAGATTCTAACTCTTAGGTATTTTATCTGTTTTATCTATTTGATTATAAGTCTCCTAGAGTCATGCATTTGAGATGGGTAGCTATATAAATTGAAAAAAAATAAAGAAAGAAATAATGCAAATTAAGCAGAGTCTAGAAAGCTGAATGCAGATGGCATGTTATATAAGTAAGGCAGAGACCCAGCTCCTAATTATGTTTAACATTCTGTATGGCTACTATATCAATGGGAGTAAGTAGACTTGATACCACTGGGTCTCAGTAATAATTTTGACTTATACAGAAATTGCAGTTTCAGACTGTGTTGCGATTCCTTGGTTCTTGGTATAAAAAACATAGGAAGCTTTCTCAGTTAGTAAATATGAACTTATCCACAGTTTTAACAGAAATAAAACATGATCTAGATGTTCTAAAATTCCTTTACTTTGTGCAAGATAGGTATGAATAACATGCATTTAACTCTGAGGCTGATTAGCAGGGTGTTATTGTTTTTCTATCTGTTAGATCAGCAAAGTACCCACCACTGACCTGTAGACTAATAATACTCTTATCTATAGGAATGTATGCCTGTGGTCAAATCCCTGTGCACAAACACCCCCTCATGAAATTAAATAGTAAGAGTTTGCTTAGGGCTTTTATTCTTTAGAATTTACCCAGAATACCAGCTGGATGCAGGAAAGGAAAGAAAGCAATCTAGCCCCCACCATTGCCCTTCCCTCTGGTGGTAAACTCTTCCAAGTCTCAGGAAGTAATATTATATAACCTAGACTTCTAGGTATAGTGAATAAGTCCTGTTGCCATTGCTGCTTCTAAAATTCCATATTTGCTATGTAATTCCATATTTTCAATGTAGTCTCTTAGCCAATGATCCATTTTTATCAACTGAAAAAAATCAGATGAAATTGATTTTGTTAATACAACTTCTGAGAGAATGAGTTGAATGCCTTCTTTATATAAATCAGTGTAAAATTGCTTTACACGTTAAAAAAAATAACATAAGCCTAGTACTACATAAATTTTGCTTCACATATACTGAATACCTCAAACATTTTAAAAAAATGGTTTTAATCATCTTGATGCTGAAGATCAATTCAGGATCTCACTCTTGTTGTTTAGTCTTGTCCTACTATTGTCATATTTTAGATTGAAATCTACAGGATAATTATCTTGATCTAAACCAAACAATTTTTTTTTTTTCTTGGCTATATCCCATTATTTGGAATCTATCAAGACAGATAAAAAAATCCATCATGTATTTTTTATAAAGGTAGTTCCCAGTTTAAGAACAAGTTGCATTCTCAAGGTCTATCTTTAATTTGAATTTGTATATAAGCCATAACAGTATTATTGTATAATACTGTATAAGTAGTATTGTGTATTTAACTTGAACCATTGTGTATTTAACTCGAATCACTGTGTATGTAACTTGAATTTTGCTACACTAGGCTCCATTCTTAACTAGGAATTATCCTTAAACCGGGTGTTCTTAACTCAGGGACTACCTGTACACATGAAATTGACAAAAGAACTATTACACAATAGTTGACAGAAACATCTGCACTAGATGTGCTGTAATCAATTGTAGATTTGTTCTTTAATAACATCTGAATTTACTTTTTTTCAACAATGGCAATGAGGAAGATTTCTCAATAATTTGGCTATACTTTTTAAAGTCTGCTTATAGTATAGATTTCCACACATTTTATTTATGTTATTTCACAACATACACATGTACAAGATACTCATTGTTTTGTTGCTATAATAACATAATATTTTAAAAGGAAAAATATACAAGCATATAGAAAATAAGTCTTGTATCTCTGATGATAAAGTTAATGTTGAAATAATATGTCTTCACATTTACTGCATATGTTTTAAAAAAAGCAACATACACTGAGAAATGGATATGGTTTTCTGTGGCATATGCTATCATGTCTGCTTTAAAAGACCATTACCCTCTTTCTATATTTTAAGCAGAATTGTAATAATCAGAGTATGAAATTAAGAGTCCTATATTTGCAATAAATATTTTCTGAAAGTCATCTTCTGTTTATTGCTGTAATTAATGTATATACCAATTAAATATAAACTATAAAATACAAGATACATAACAGATCATAATATTCCATGATTCTGACAAAAAAAAACTTCCATACATTTAGATCTAATATGTACATATCAGAATATCAACATACGTTCCCCTAACATACTGTATGTTGCTTTGATAATAATTTTATAAATTATATGGAAATGTGCAATTATATGGAAGTATTCTTACATTTTTCTAGAATGATGTTTCTTAATCAGTCTTTGACATTTTGCCTCTGAATACCAGTTGTTAGAGGCAAAAACAGGTAGTGTTGTGGTTTTTATACCTACATTATATTACTCCTTTAAATTTCTGGTTTTTGATAAACATAAAGGTTTGATTTCTCCTTGAAATATCTGATTGCCCTTTTAGAAAGAAAATGGTTAACAAGATTACCTAATTCTTGAGGCTCTTCAGACCTATTTATGGCATTACCTTTCAGTTATGTTTTTAGCCGACTGCAAGAAGCGTGCATGATCATTCTCCTTCAAAGATTGCTCAGCCTGTGAGATGAGAGAGGTGGAACGTTCAATACACTGCTTGCAATTAGCTATTTGCTGGGCCAGTTTTCTCAGTCTCCCAACCTGGAGGAAAGAAGAAAACTCTTAGTTCCGTGAACACAAAACTGCTTTAACATTTGACCTTCTTCACAGCCACAGCATGAGTTGAGTGCCAATGGAAGTAGCTCAACTGCTTTGCACTTCTGTTTCAATTTGAGCCTATGTTCTAGGAAAATATTTATTATTTTTCCAGTGGGGTGACCCAAAATGACCACATCTCATTTTCTTTCATTTTTTTAAATAACAAGAAATGTCAATTTCCATCAGGCTCTGCTTCTTGGATAACAATGGTCTATTGTGATTGCCAGTTTCCCCCAAATGGATGTCTTCTAAGCAGCTTACAAAGCTGTGTAATTGCTGTAATTCTTGACCTTACAACAAAAGGAAGAATTTGTGTTGACTGACAATAAAATAAATCTTTCCCCTTAGAAGCCTCTTTTCCTGGTGTTTTTTTTTTCCCAGCTAACTGAGTCACTGTGGTATATTAACAAAAGTGGGTGTAGGACTGCATAATCTGTGTAATACAAATGGGAAAGTTGTACATTTTAATTCCAATTAACCTTTAATATCCTGTACACTGCAATGCTAAACATATTTATTTAACAGTAAGTCCCATTGAATTAGTAGACCTTTTTCATTGCAAGTATGTTTCAGTATGTATTGAATTGCATCTGAAATGGAAGGGTAATAGAATATAAAGAAGATTGAAATATATTATGGGCTTCAATCTTTGTTGGTGCCATCCTCCTATAGCAACCTGATAGGGACCTGATATTTTAACTTGGCAAACTATATGCTTAATTACATTCAACACTGCGATTGTCGCAACAATAAAAACAACTTTTTTGTCATATCATACTTGGGAGCTTTCCATTGAGACTCTGGGAATAGAACATTATATTATATAAGCCCTGGATCTGATCCAGTGCAACTATTCTTATGTTTATTTTTATGCCAACTCAAGCATCTTATATTTGTAAACAGAAATGATAAGATTTCCTGACTCATTCATTCCTATTTGCTGAAACATGTGACCTTTGACATTCCTCACTAAAGAAACAGAAGCCCTCCTGAAATTACCTACAACTCGGTCAGGCTTTCTATAAACCTAGTGTTTGGATGATCTCAGTCCTTTATTTCCAGTATACTTCCAGACACTGCAGTGTCTTCTATTGTCATTAGGCTGAGAGAAAGTGGACAGACTTGTATGAAAGGTCAGATCCAAAGTATATCATTTCTGTTGCTTAACTGCATTCTCATACTGCTAAAGCAGCTGGTGGAAACACCTGCTTAATTTACTGGAAAAATGCATGACACACTGCCCTTGTTTGGAAATGACTGGGCTTCTACAAAGGAAAAAGAGAGTCATGACCACTAACTACATACCTTGTTTGGGAATGAATGTCTCAGGTTTGTTAAGGCATTTACCCTCCAGCTCAACTGTATAAAGTATTGAAATGAGCCACCTCTGTTAATAAAAATCTCCTTTCCCTTAATTTAAATGTAAAGCTTGGAACTGAGCAGTATTTCTGATTCAATAAAAAAATCTGCATGAACTTTGGTGATGGAATATGCGTTCACATTGCAGTTAAGTAAGCAAGGAGATTATACAGAAGGTGGTCATATGAGATTCTGGAGGGAACTGCATTTTGTTAATAGTGTAAAGAACTTCAGGACTTGTCAAACAACAACCTAGAGAACTGTGGTCCTGAAACAGCCCTTGCCTACAGGCCTTTCTATTTTAAGTTAATTGGAATAACTTGACAGCTAAGTGAACCATTTAACCTGCCCGTGCTTTATTTCTTGTCAAAGCTTTTCCCACACAAGGAGAGTTTATATTTGACTTTTTCAAGCTATTTTAGCAGTTAAGGACTAGATAGCTTGCACACCCACACCCACAGCAAGGATCATGATGAAACTGATTTCACAGTTAGCTAGATAACCAAGCTGGAATGGATATCTGAGATTTACTTTGCACAAGAGTTTAACTTTAGACATAGATGTAGTACAGTTATTAAGAAATACCATTTAACTTGAACGTCTTCTGTATTACAATATTAAAATATTTCATTAAATTTCTACTTCTGTAAATCATATTTTACACTACTGCTCTCAACTCCCCTCGATATGCTTCCATGACTTTGCTTTCTTACAGCATAAACTAGGAAAGTTAGTTGGTATAAGTGTCTTTAATATGTTACTGAAATACAGTACTTATTTACAATATCCATGCAGATTATTATAATTCAAAATACTTATTTTATAGTCAATTTCTGCCCTGGGCAAATTCTTCAAATCTTAATTAATGCACAAATATTTTTAGAATATCACTATGCAAACTATTCTGGTGAAGAAAGCACACTTTTCCTTGCAAATATCATTTGCACAATTATTATTTAAATAAAACACTGTATAATAGAAAAAATAAAATAACATAAGCTATTGTTAACACTAAAGACATTCAACAGGTTTTAAATGAAGGCTGAAATGTTTACTTAACAAGTACAGAAAACAGGAACATAAATGAAGCAGCTGTTGAGATTTCAAGATGTGCATTTTGTAGAATACTCAAGTAAGAAATTAGAGATTTTATGGAGCATAAACCGTTCAGCAAGAATCTGAATCTGTTTCAGAACCTCAAAGATAAAATTCTTACTTTTCCCTCCTTGATTTTGGTTCCAATTATCTGACGTCTTTGCTGGATTATTTCAATAAGCAGGTCACATTCCTCCATCAGCTTGGATTCTTGTCGGGATGCGTTCACCTAAAGAGCAGATCAAACTATTATGCTGGAGTTTTTAAAATTTAAAAGCATTCAGAACGAGTTAACACTAACAAAGTTGCATTGTTTCATACTTATGTTTTAAATGCTCTTAAACTTCAATGAATGCATGGATTCCTGAAAACAATACATTTTCTCAGATAATATTGACAAAAATAACAATTATATGGGTGATATCCAATATTGAATGAACTTGATTTCATGAAGTATAATTTCCTCATCCTCTTTTTTCCCTTACATACCATTTCCTGCCTAATTTTCTCCAGAATAAGTTGGAACAAATTTTCAACAGGTGACAATCTCATTCACTGTTATTATTGAGATGACAAAACAATATCAATGTATTCTTTTTATATTGTTCACTTATTTTTTATTGAATCCATATTTATTCTTGATGCTATTTGTTCTTGTTTTACCATTCATACTTAAGTATCCCTTTCCCACTGCACTGAGCTTACTGTTGTTTCTGCTAATAACCCTTATTTCCACACAACACAGTGCATTTTTAAACGTACAATTTGAAATTTCTTTGACAAAAATTAATTGTTCACAAGAAGACCACATGCTAACCATGACTTTTACCAGCATTTACCCATCTTAAAATTTCCCCATCCTTTCCCCATCTTTAGTAAACAGAGATATATAAATTCTCATACATGCTCTAGTTTATATATAACTTGCATATTCCCTATCAACACAACCACAATGGTCTTCAACATATTAATTTCCAACTCCATATTCTTTGCATTATACAATCTATCTAACATTGACCGCAAATAATTTGAATTCTCAACCAAAACATAAGCAAAGTACATATAGATTCCCAACCCCAGCGAACCATCAGCTTTTTACTGATACTGCTATGTATTAAAATTATTTTTAAACAATATCACTTTTATTTTGCCATGATTTGAGCAGCACAGCCAAATTTTGTGTGATCATCAATTAAATGATGATCAGTAAGCTGGCCAATAAGCTATAAGAAATAATACAGTGGTAAGCAAATATTTGTGAACTGTTTATAACTTTATAATTATCTTTTATAATCTTTTATGATATCTGTAATCCTGTAATATGCAGCCTACAATATGATCAGAGTTTCAACACATGATATAATGTATTGTGTCACATCTGTTGAGCACACTGAGCCAACATTCACTGTCTTTGTTAAAGAAGTATGTGGAGCCCTGAGACAGTCAGCACTTTTGAGGGATTCAGTTGAGTCAGATGTTTAAAGCAACAATAAGACAATCAGTTGTGAATTTCAGGCAATCTTCCCATAAAAAAAGCCACCCAACCTTATTTTTCGTAACTGTACTATCAGGAATGTCAAATACATTCCAGGGTAGACAATGAATAGCTCTTTAATTTGTTAGGGTATAATTCTTCCAATTTCCAGAGTTAAAATTCAACAGTATCTGCACAGCTACCTATTATTCATCCCCAGTTTCAACAGGTTTATATTGTCCTATATCAAAATTCTCAGAGTTAATACATAAAAGTACTATAAAAAAAGAAGCCAATCAGTGTGTACACAAAAAAGGCAAAATCACTTTAGTTTCATAGTTACCACTATATCTATTATACTTAAGATTAAACAAGTCAGACTATTTATTGAGATAACTATACCCTAGTTTTGTTTTGTATCTTGAGCATCTTAACTTTCTATTAATATGGTGATCAATTTTATTCCTCAGATCTGATCCCCTCATATTTCTAGCATAGTTTGTGAATAATATCTCCAGTTACGTTATAATCTGATAAAATGCTTACTTTCCTTCACTTTCTTTTCATTCTTTTATTTTATCTTGCCTTAAATGTTTCAATATGTATTTCTTCCAGTCTATTTCCTTCAACAATTACATTAACTACAGTTCAGTCTAATTTTCCCAATATATAATTTGCAGCAGAATGTGCAAATTCTGTTGTCCACTTTATACACAACAATAAAGAGTAATTTTGAGCATCTATGTTGTGATCAACTGACCAATTATAAGGATTAACATTAAATCCTTTCTGTTACTACTGCTTCTGTTTCTCTGTGACAGAGCTGAACTATTCCAAAATTTAAATTTCTGAATTAAAAAAAAACAAAACACCATTGTGCCACATAATGAAAACACAGACTACATTATTATTTGTTTTGCAACAAACAAAGCCCTATTATCGTTTAATGCAGTGTATTGCAGAACAGGCTGCCAGCATAGTTTTAATTTTTGCTAAACCACAAACAAGAGATTTTTCTAAGCCCATTTCGTGGAAAACTGAAGGGAGAGACCCATTTTGCCTGGTTTTAAAAGATGTCTTTGTTTCAGGAACAGAAGTCTTTTTAAAATACTGGCAATTTCATTATCTTTAATAAAATCCTATTTTGCTTTTTTAAAACATCCTTCTGTTTTACTTTCCTACATTCTCCTTTTCTTTGGGGATTTTTAATTTGGCTGGCACACAAGAAAGCAGACTGCAAGATACCTTAAATAACACCAATGCTCCTTGTAACTGTAACATTATCTTGCTCTGAAGATTTTCATAACTGAGAAATGCTGCCCCAATGCAGGACAGTTTTATCACGATAACCCATCCACCTTTGTTCTCAAGAGTGTACAAAACTTGGACTTAAAATAAATCATCCCTTTTGACCCAAGTCTTGTATGTGGATCCCAAAGCAATGTTAAAATATATGTCTAGAACTGAGTTAAAAGAGAAGTGTTTCCACTATAAATAGAACGGGCACAGCTGAGTTTGAAGACCTAGAGAAAAATCGCTTTTCCTGTGCTGTATAACTTAAGAATGATTTTTGTACGTGATTCCATGGTTTGTTAGAAAACATTGGCTGAAATCGTGGCCTTTAAATCATCTACAGGAAAACAGGTTTCCTCCCACTTCTCTCGGCTAATTGTTCCTGATTTTTCCACAGCTGTGTTCTGATTATGTGCTGTGCAACAGACTGAAACAGCTTCGTTCTTCTGACTAAATAATGCATGCTTTTCATAAATGCCAAACACATTTCAAAACATTCCCTCCCCCTCCCTGGGCTGCACATACACAAATATGGGGAAAGGCGATGGTGCCCACATTTCCATCATTCCTTTCACAAATGGCAAAGAGAGTATCTCTGCTCAGATAATCAAGTGGATGTGATTAGTTTCTGGCTCTCCATGAAAAGTATGAGCTCACTTCAATGGCCGCTGCAAGACTCAGAAGGAAAGATCTGGCCAATAGGTTTAAAACCATTCTCAAGAAACTCAAATTCTACCTTATAACAAAACAGAACTGCTGCAAGCAGTGGCTCAGTGTTGAATTTCTGCTGCAGAAGTTTCTCACCAGCCAAAAGCAGTGGCTAAGGACATGAGAGGAAAAGATAAACATGGAGTGCAACACTATTGTGTTAATTTGATATCAAACTGACATGTTTCAGGTTTAGAGGTTCATCTTAGTTCTTATCCTGAGGCACAGTTTAAAGAGCTGTAAGGAGAGGATGGATTAAATATAAGGAAGGTCATGTGTTTCTTGTAATGTGTGAAAAGAAGAATATATAATATGTAACAATATCTACCCATTTGCTTCAGATCATCAGAAATACCAATTACGCAAAAGCACTAATTTGGATCTGCTCTTAAGTCCTTCTTTTCTAACAAAAGGATAGATGTCCTGGGCAGGGTCACACGTCATATGTTTCTAATCTGTAATTATATAAATCAATATGCACCCATCTAATCAAAGCAGTGGCTTTCAACCATTGGTTTCTTCTTCTTCTTCTTCTTCTTCTTCTTCTTCTTCTTCTTCTTCTTCTTCTTCTTCTTCTTCTTCTTCTTCTTCTTCTTCTTCTTCTTCTTCATCATCATCATCATCATCATCATCATCATCATTATCATTATCATTATCATTATCATTATCATCATAGTTTATTGCAGCCCTGGACCAGTACAAGGATAATGCTCTGTGAAAGTATACACAGTCTATCTTAAAATGATAGCAATCCAGGATAAAATAAAATTAAAAGATAAAATAAAGTTAAAATTCATTTATAAAACTATCTAACTAAACTCTATGGGTGCAATCTAAGGTGCAGTCTAGGTATACTAGGTAAAAGTATAGTTAACTAAGATTATGTTGGTTTTAATTTTAGTGCTGCTTCATTCATTCAAAGTTTCTAACGGATAGGCTGTATGTGAACAGATGCATAGAGTCTACTCTGCTTTACTCTTCTTTCTTACAGAAAAATTATATTAGAGAAGTGTAAACATATACACAGTCATTTTGAAACTCTAAATGGTTAAGATATGTACAGAGGAACCCAAGAGCACATGTAAAACCTTCATTCTTGGAAAAATGTATGAGCTGAACAATGTTTTACTATATTTATATTTTGTATATAAAGATATATACTAGATCTTAATATATAATATTAAAAATAATATGAACCCACATCCACAAATTCTTGCATTTCTTTGAAAGAACTGTTCTTAGTCTGAAATACATCTTGATTCAGGAGCCCTTCCATAGATTCTGAGCTACCATTTGATGTTGTAATGGCTGAATTGGAGGTAAACTGAGTCTAAAATTGTCTGGAATTCCAGCCAGCTCCATCTGTCCAAGCCAAAGAAAACTCCAGCTAACCAGGAGTAATTTTCATAAGCATAAATAAGTGAAAGTTTGGGATGAAAAGCCAGGCATCAGCAACGTTCAATTGCCTAGGCTACACATTTGGACAAACTCAGTAAAGATCCAGTGGCCTTAGAAACTAACAAAATAAATTAATGATAATTATAATGATGAATGAGAATATGTGAGTGCAAATAATTTTAGGTAATTATTTTATTTTCACAATTCATATGCCATTCAACTGCAGAAAGGCTATAATCGGCAAAAGGAAGAGTTTGAGATATACTCCCCCTTGAGAGTTACTTCAGACCATTATGTTCTTCTCCCCATAGAAACCATCAATAATTGTTTGGTGTCATTATATAAAAAAATGCACTGACACATTCATAAATTAAGTAGCCAGGGAAAAGTGTCTTGGGAACAAGTTTCTCTCTTTTCTTTTTTTCATTCTTTAACATTCTGGTTTTTCACTGATTTAAGATCAGCATTCCTTGGTTTGGGTATAAGTCAAGCGCAGTCTAAATGCAAACCAAATTCTTTATATCTCAAATTAGTACACACCACTTCACAAACAATAATTTAGGAAGCTGTGGATGTGTTCACATTTGCTATGGATATAAATGGTCTAAAGGAGCCCTCTTAAAGTAAATTCTGCACTCCAGCTAGTGAAGCATTTTCATTTTTTATATAAATATAAATATGAAAATGTTGCTTGTAAAAATGGCCATAGATTTCTTGATTAATAATAACGCTTAAAGAAGGTGAATTTAGCTATTTTATTGTGATTTTAGGGGGAATGGGATAAAGTGATATATGAGCTACACAGCTGTTATCCTTTGGCAAGAGAGAACAATCTAAAAAATTATGTTCAAAGAAAAATAACACATCTGCTTACAAGATGGCAGCTGCATCTTTATTATAGAAGAATTGCTGAGTGTAAGATCAAATTAAAAAGGAAGCTTCTTTATATGTAGCTTATAAAAGATAAAAAATAAGCCAATGAGAAAAGAAAAAAAGACAATAGCCTTTTTAGAAGTTATAAAAGAAAATGGATCAAATCTGGTCCATGGGCAAGTGTCTGTGTCCCAAACTATCAGTAACACACATATAAAAAACCCTAAAGACCTAAATTCATAAATACATAAGCTTCATTTGTGGACTAGGATTAAGTAGGATTTTATTGCATTTGTTTAAGACTGATGTAACACAGGGGTTCTCAAACTCTGTGATACCATGACTATCTCCAATTATATATTTGTGTGATCCCTGCCCCAATTAAAAAACAAAACAAAATAATTTAGTCAATTTTTTTGACACATAACCCATAGTTTTATCTATAATTCAAAAGCCATTCCAGGGTTTGATTTCTGCTCCAATTTTCTACGTGCAAAGCAAGAGAGTTCTTAAAAGTTCTTCCAAGCTTTGCTTCCCAGAATTATTATATAGGCAGTCCTCGTTTAGCAACCACAATTGGGATCAGCAAGTCAGTTGCTAAGTGACTTAGTTGCTATGTGGAAAACCATGTGATTGTGACTGTGCTTACGATTTTACTTCAGCTTTCGTTTGCTTTATAGCATCAGAAGGCTGCTACCCCAAACAGCCAGGTGAGCCAGATGGCGGGGAAGGTCTCCAGAACTCAATTCTTGAGGAAGCTGGGTAAAAGAGCAAATCTTATAGCTAGGTTTCCCCACTCTCCCACCCTTTGGAATGCTCACCCTGGTGCTGGGATAATTAGCAAGAAGGGAATTGTTTGTATTTACATTCACTGGAGAGGAAGGGATTACAAGAGAGTAAGCAGGCACACAATGGGGAATACACATCAAAAGGAATGCACTAGCACCAGCTGTTTATCTAGTGCGCTCCCAGCTCTGAGCCCTGAGCCGCTTAGGGGGCAAACAAAAGCTGAAGATGTGAAACTAATTAAAGTCTTGCAGTTTCAGGCAGCATCTGTGAGCCAGCTAATTAAGGTCACAGTGCTGAGCTTGTTAACTTGTTTAGGCAATCTCTCCACTCTGGGTGGAGGGGGGGAAGAAAAAAACGGGTCAGGCATAAGACAACATGTACTAACTGACTGTAATGGCAAACTCGTGACTGCAAAGGTCATAAATGCAGGCATTGGTCGCAAAGTTACCTTTTCATCACTATTTTAACTTTGAATGGTCACTGACTGAGGCAGTCACTAAGCAAGGTCTACCTGTACAGCATTTCAGTTCTATACTTTGCAGCAGGGACTTTTTGTATGATTAGCTCCTTGAACCAACACTTTTCTTTATGAAAGAAAATATTAAACCTATATTTTGCTGTGATCTGCTTCATGAAACAAAGTTGTAGTACTAACGGAACAACAGTGACAGGCAAGGCATAACAAATAATTAATTTGGAATTTTTTTCCTAGATCCTACCTGCTTAGTTTACACTTATTTGAAGGGCTTGTTTTGTTCTGTTTTGGTTTTTTTGTGCCCTTGACTCAGTCTTGACTCCTGGTAACTACATGGACAAGTCCATGCAGTCTTTTTGTTAACATTTTTGGAAATAGCTTGCCATTGCCCTCTTCCTAGGGTTGAGACAGAGTGACCAGCTCAAAGTCACCCAGCTAGTTTCATGACTAACGCAGCACTAGAACTCAGAGTCTCCTGATTTGTAATCTAGTGCTTTATCTGAGGTTAGCAGTATGCTAACAAGATAGCTAGTTTTTCTAAACCAGCTTTCTCCAACCTAGGTATCTTCCAGATGCGCAGAGATCAACTCCCAAAACTATCAGCAGCCACACATCTCGAAATATGGAGTACATTGTTCTTATACTATTACTCTGCGTCTTTGCTACACAGGCTAGATAAAGGTAGCCATATCTATACTTTCTAATAAATTAGGATATTATACATTAGGGTGCAGCCTTAAAGACATCAAATTATGAGTCCATTGTTATAATTCAATTTTAGGCTTAGTTATAAATCGGTGTCATTTATTTCTGAGACTTGAGTTATCTAAAGTTGACTGAAATTTAAACAAAAAATAACACTATGCCACATTTACTTTTATAGTAAAATTACAGTATAAATCTTAATGAATCAACTAATTATTTTATAGATAACAATTCATAAAATATTTATAGAGAACAATTCATAAAATATTACTGGATTTTTTTCCTTGAGTTTGTAACAGATATAATCTATACTGTAAACATGCATAAAGCAATACTATATTAACAACTGAATTTACTTTTTCCATGACTGTCATGGTAAAGTAGAAGCTATGTGACGCTTAAGGAAATATAGGTATAAAAACTAGAATTAAAATTGAAAATAATGTGCTTTAATTGTGAAGGTCAAACTTTTTATCTTCAGGGAATCCTGTCCACATTAATCCATCTGTTGAAGAGCCTCTGGGTACCACAAAGAATTATGGAGCACATTTTACAGTCATACAGTTAGTTCATGCCAGGATCTTGTGAAATCTCTTGGGCTCACTTGTCACCATGTATGAATTCCCTTACAGCTGTTCTCTGCAGGAAGCAATCTGTATTTCATGCTACTAATTGTTCATTCCTACTTTATTCCTCCCAGACTTCAACGAAATCTCCAGAGAATATAACTAAAACAATATGCTAACATAAAATAATTGATCAGGTCTACTTCTGCTATTGGTACAGCAATATATTTTAGAAAAGCAGGAACTCTTTCCCTTTATTTCATAATTAAACCATTAAATGAACTTTATACATAAATTAAAATGGCTTTATGTAATTTGCTTTTTATACTTGAAATATTTTGTCTTTTAATGTAAATATAGTACTTATTTTTTTTATATAAAAAAGCTT
Organism: Liasis olivaceus; assembly: GCA_030867105.1. Classification (NCBI taxonomy): domain Eukaryota; kingdom Metazoa; phylum Chordata; class Lepidosauria; order Squamata; family Pythonidae; genus Liasis; species Liasis olivaceus. The sequence continues at coordinate 43,101,694 of CM061352.1, forward strand.
AGTATGTTAAAAAAATAAACAAATGCTATCTTATCCATACAAAGTTATATTGTTTTTCCAATAGTTAAGCATCCATGGCATTTACTTGACTGCTCTATAAAAAAGATACTAAATTATCTATTTGGTCCATTACTGAACTTCATAATAGGTATATATAAAATAAATACATGTAATATTTTCAAACAATGATATTATGGTTGTTTTAAAAGTCTGAAAAATATAATGTCACATATTCAGAAAGAATTGTGAATTAAATATTCTAGATCAGTACTTACCTCGACATGTTGACAAGTTTGAATTAATTTAGACAAAAGCGTTTCCAGTTCAGTGTTTCTTTTGATAAGACTGGTAAGATTACTTTCTAAATTTTGCTGTTTAGAAAAAGAAGAAGAAAAAGAGTTGGTATACTACTTGGCATCACATATAATCCAATCAAGTACAGTACATATAAGGAAAACTATTTATTTGAGAAATTAAAGTCAGTCAGTCTACAAATATTTGTTCATTGCAAGAGGGGTAATTTAGCTGCAATGAAGGATTCTACATATATTTGGAGCTCCCTATCCTGGCCTTCTCACATCAGGATTGTTCCTCTCACTTCAATCAGAGTGGCAGCCATAATTATAACCTTAATAGCCAAATTATAACAATACGCACACACACACACACACATTTGGAACATTTGGAACAAGCACACCCGACTTCTCCAGAACAGTTATACCATTGCTCTTGCTTCTGCCGACCAAATTCTGATCAGAATAAAGTCTCCATATGTTCAAATGCAGATTTCAAAAAGAGCAGGGGGAAAAAACAGAATTGTGCACAGAATCCTTTCACTTACTTGTATTGCTCACTACCCTTTTTTCACTGAAAAGAGCTATTAATGAGATGATAGTAATGTAAGTAATTTACAAATATGTTGGTTGCATTTGCCTTGCAGTCTGTTTTAAAAGTGAAAATGCACCTTGTTAGTTTTTACTCCACATTACTCTTATTCACTGAAAGGGACTAAATTCAGTAAAGTTTTTCAGGTTGAAGACTTCAAGTTCATTCTCTAGCATATCCATTTAAGAAAAGTAGAAGGAGATGATGCCCTCTATTTGAAACCCTGGAGCAGCTTTCTCAAATCTGGTGACACCCCTCTCCCCCAACCAATTCTCAATCAGTAGCACACCGGGGAACATTGTTTTGAAGGGTTACTTCTTGTCACAGAACATCATTCTGGATAAATAATTTAAGATGACATAAGGTAGATTTAAATAGTTGGCCTTTGAAGTAATTGTATTTTCAGATCAGCAGAATGTCTGTTAAAAATAAATATGTTTTATTGTAGTTATCTGGCAAGTTAGTCAGTGCTTCTTCTGGAAATCAATTTTTTTAAAAACACATGGGTTTTTTTTATCATTTTCACTGCTCACAGATCTAGGTGTGTGCCAGGGACAAAGAATAATATGAGAACAATAGGTCAATCATGTTCAAACCATGCACAGTCCCATTAATGAACTATTTAGTTGGCAATTAAAAATTATCCAGGAAAAGCTACTGTCAGGATCAACACAAAGCCAGATAGACTACTTCTGGACCCAAGGATCCAGCCATGTGATGTGAGTCAGGCAGTCCTTCTCTACCCCTATTAAATTTGAAAGCTTTATAGATGCAGATGACAACAAGCTATGTAGGACATTCAATCCTATGTTTTTTGCTTCATTTTTGTTTTATGTGGAAATATCACACAATGTGGGCTTTTGACAAAGAAAGATCTGTTCAAACAAAAAATATAGAGAAACTATAATGATTAAGCCTAAGATATAGAATAACATGTTTGACTGCCATGCTGTGTCAAAGAAGCAAAGGATTATTATACAAATACCTACGCCTGTGAACATTCATGATCTTACGAGTTAGCGATAAAACTCAAGATAGAATACAATATCTACAAGAAAGCATCCCAGTAAGTGTTGGAATAATGTGTTCATGATACTGTGGAAAAATGCCTTACAGTAAATGCAGCTTTTATGTGCCAACTGCAATTTTCAACGTTATTCAATATTATTCTGAAGGTTTTACCTACAGAGATCTCAGCAATCCAGCTCAAGGTAATAAACCAATAAAATGCTTAAGCACATGAAAGTTTGAGAAGAACTTCAGAACTTTTAAACACATACTCACTGTTACAATTATCTTTTAAATTAGCAGGCTCTCTTTATTTGATTTATATAGTTTCACATAAGGGATTCTGGCAGCTTACAATAAAATGGATAAAAACAATAAAATATATAATAGACAGTAAAGAAACATTGCAGCCGAGTTTCATAAATAACCCTCAACAACATCGAGAGATGGGCTCTACCACCCTCACGGGGCTTCAGACCAGGCATGAAACCAAGTTTTTAGGGTCTGGTGAAAGGCCAGCAGGGTCGTGGCTAACTAATCTCAGGCGGAATGATGTTCCATAAGGCAGGCGCCACACTCTTTACATTTTAGCTAAAGTGAGAACTTTCCATTTGCAATGGAAACCTCAGAAAAGTATTCAGAAATACAACTTATGCACTTCTTCTAGAAAATAGGAAAATCATGTTTACTTGATTTTATTTATTCTCTGAAATAAATGGGAGAACATTTGCTTTCAGCCAACCCCTGTATAATATTAAATATTTGTGGTTAAAACACAACTTCCCTTGGTCCCTTACTGTATACAAATCAAAAAATATAATATTGTATTGTGACAGCTATGAAGTACAGCCAGAAAAAACCTAAGTAGGCTTTACCCTTGTGGATTATGCTAGACAGTTGTGGATGTGCTCCAAATACTTATTATTTCTATTTCTTGGATGTATTTGTATTTAAATTTACAGGTTTTCAACACTGGATTTTTATTAAGCAGTGGAGCACACTATGATTCTAGAAAAAAAGAACACACAAATATATAACACTACTATTATTTTTTAAAATATAACTCATATCATATATATTGCTTTAAACTAGTAATGTAATATGTATAGAGTAAGTGCTGATGATACTAGCTTCTAAATTTGTTTTCTTCTGATCAACTAATTGTAGGCTCCAGTTAGCTCCATGCAAGATCTTCTATTTATTTATTTATTTATTTATTTATTTATTTATTTATTTATACATACATACATACATACATATATATATACACACACACACACACACACACACACACATATATACATACACACACACACACATATACACATACATACATACATAAAATTTTTATTAAGAATTTTTTACAGAATTAAAAACTACAGAAACATAAAGAATTAATAAAAAATAAAAAGATATGACAAGATAAAAGTGAAAGACAATAAAGATTAAAAAAAGGAAAAGAAAAATATCTAAAGAAGTGACTTCCAATCTTCTTTGCAGCAGTTACAACCATAATTATTACCATTACCATTATTACCTTTCAAATTATGTATCATGGTTCCCTTCTTCCCATAAACAACCTTTTTTAATCAGTAAATCATCAATTCATTTTTGTCCATGTTCAGCAAAAGGTCCATGCAGGGCTTCCAGTCTTTTATGAAAGTAGTTACTGTTCCTTCCCGCATCATGCAAGCCAATTTAGCTATTCAGCAAATTTTGCCAATTTTACCATCCAGTCCTCTATTGTGGGTATTTCTGTATTTTTCCATATTTGTGCATATAGTAGTCTTGCTGCAGTTACCATATATAAAACCAATTGTCCATGAATCTTTTCTAGTTGACTATCCATAAGTCCTAGTAAAAAAAGCTCTGGATTCAACTGAAATTTAAAATTCTCTGCATCATCATATACAGTATATTTGTTTCCAATATTTTCTTGCTTTTCACAAGGCCGCCATGCATGATAAAATGTCCCTTCATGCTTTTCACATATCCAGCAACAGTTAGAAGTACCTTTATACATCTTAGATGTATAATAGCAACGGTACATCATTCTACAGAAGTTCTCTTTTAAGATGCAAGATCATCTCAGAAACATTTATAAGCAGGGTAGAGGAAACATGCAGAGCTTTTGGAATTCTTTCCAGAACTTTTATAAGCAGGACCCTAATAGAGGTTGTATTTTCTTTTGTGTCACAAAGAAAAGGGTTGCATCTATGTTATATACATTTCTGCTCTTCCCTTGTGTTGCACCTGTGTTTGTGTGTGTGTGCGCACACAGGGAAGCATAGGGAGGGCTACATGCACTCTATCTGGGACATATGTATGACCAGGAGAGAGGAAGAAAAGAGGCTTAAAATGGAACCATCAGCAACCTTCTAATTGCCTTAATACAGGAAAGCATTAAGGGATTTTTTTTTCTGAATTTTTTTCTACAGCTCCCTCTTCCAAAGCCAGAATGAGTCCCTTTTCAAAGTTTATCGCTTCCCACTGCCCAACCAAACTTAGTTCTCTTTAGTTTACAGAAAGTTTTCCTGATGATGGATGGGCATAGTCATGAGCACCTGTACTTTGTCTCCAACGTTCTGTTGAGTTGGGAACAATAACAAGGTATTTCTGTGTAACAGAGTACGATGTTGCATGTGTGTATGTATGTATGCCTGTTTAGAAAAAGAAGAAGAATCTTAATTGCGGTCAATGACCAGCCATAAAACACATCACATACATAAAACTGATACTGATTAACCAATTAGGAAAATAGATCAATTGCACAAACATCTTACATATAACATAACAAAAGTTGGCCATACTTAAGGAAATGGAATCATCAGAATCCAAAAGTCAAAGAAAATGGGACGGAGGGAGGCTAGGCAGCAAACTGTAGCATTTCAATATGGGAATACAGCTGAATTGTGGGACTTTTTCTCTGGAATAATTTTCTTTGTGCCATCCAGCCACATCCTGCCCATTTTCAAACTCTATCTTTCTTTACTAGTTTCTTTCCTCACACCAAATTTTGTCTAGCTGTTTTTGGATAATTATCCTAACAGACAAAGTCCCAATCCCTTTATATAATTAATTTCCAACATTCCATTGAGTTGGTAAAAGGAAAAAAATGCACATAATTCTTTCAGCCTGTCTCTTTAACACCAAGGAATATGGGTCATTTGAAGTCCTGGCATTCTTGGGAAAATTTATTCCATGCAAATAAAGCAACACAACAAATTCCAGATATAATTTTGATAAAGGGAGAAGATCTTCCAAACTTGCTCAATGATGCTTGATGGACCTACTTTCTATTTTCGTATTTTATAGATGCATGCCTGTACTTATACAAGGGCTTTCATCCTGTATTTTCTTTCTTATTATACATGATTAACTGACCATACAACACTGCATGGACAGCTGATCATTAAACAGCCATGTGATTCTTGTAATAAGGAGGAGGATGGAACAGGAAAGTATTTGTGTGATATTTAGCACAACATCTGGCTTTCTAAAGCAAAAGTGGATTTTTAAGAAGAAAACTACCAACAAACAAGATGATGTCACCTCCCACCACCCTCACAAATTCTGAATTAAAAATTTGCACTACTTTATATTTCTATGCTGCAACTTCATCCTCCTGACTCTTCAAACAGAACAAACAAAACTGGAACAAATACTGGCACATCATAAGTTCAGTACAACTTACATTACTACTTACCTTATTTTAAAATGGAAAAAGACACACTTTTCCCATCATATTTGTTGCCTGCCCTGTTTTTAATATTGTCTTGGTATAACTATAGAAATACTATAATGAATCCATGCAATCATCAACAAAAGGACTTTATGAAAATTATATCTTTTAATGTTTACAGTTTTTTATTTTTTAAATCATTTTTAATCTGACCATAGAACTCTGAATATTGTGCAGATTAAAAAAATCAGTAAACAAATTTCCATTATGGTTCAACATTTCACTTTGGGATACCTTCTGTAGAGAGGTTTACATGTAAGGAACTCCATATCTATAAATGAACACAAGTCTGCCTTATAGCACCAAGGATGTAATAATCCTTCTTATGGAAAGAATAAGATTTCCTATTATCTCTAGCTAAAATGGTCCAATGTCATTCATCAATCAGGATCAGCAAATATAACCATTAGTTTAAGAAAAGCTGATTCATATGGGAAAAAACAGTAATATTCTATTGATACATCTTCTAACTGATTTAAATATTGGACGAAAAATCTGCCCAAACTAGCCATTTTATTTTCTCCAGTGTTAAGATGTATTTGATATTAGTATTTGATATTACATTTTTTTATAAATTAAAGTGGAATATTAATCATAAATAAGTATTTTGTTTTGAATAAAATTCATACACACACACAAGCAAGGTAGGTGTATTTCTATGGAAACCTAGAAAAGATATAGTAGATGTATTATTTTATGTAGGAGGCTTAAATCTCATTAAATTGTACACAGTATATTTTTGGAAGTATCAAGCACTATAATTAATAGGGACTTTTGTTATATATGAAAATAATAAATATATTAAATGTATTTGCATACTGTGATTGTAAATGCATACGTTTATTTGCAGATGAAATTTATGTCTTCACTTTTCTCTATTTTAATTGCCTTCAATGATGCATCCTTTTTCTTTGTTTAAGATCAGGATCATGTAAATGTCAACGTAAGTTGTATAAAGAGAGAAGCATTGACATATATTTAATTCAAACTTTACTGCTTCATTTTTTTATGCATTTCTAAGATTTCTAAGATGTAAACTGGCATACTTCACTAAAACAAGGAGACTCAATTTTTCTAAACCTAAACACTTAGATTCTTTACTCCAAAACAATGTGAGCAAATATTGCCTATTGTTTTATATCAAATGCAGGCATTAAGAAAACCACATAATTAATCCTCTTGTAAAATGTGTATCCTTCATAATATTTATTAGGAGGTAATACATCTTTAATATGTGAATTGGTCTAAAAATTCTTGGTGCAAAGTTAGGTATAATGCTAAAACATGGCTGTAGATTATACTGTGTACATAAATTATACAATGTACATATAAACAGCAAGCAAGACCTGATTTTGATTAATTCCATCACTTCAGAATTTTCCTATGTCCTACACTATTTTATTCATAAGGCTTTTCTTTTTACAGTTTGTTTGTTTGTTTGTTTGTTTGTTTTAGAGAGCTATAGAAAGATTTTCTTCTGCAAACATTCTTCATTTTCTTAGGATCCAAGCCAGTATACATAGTTCAAGCATAATATCTGGTAACAGCCACAACATGACACATGTTAAGTCCAATGTGGCATTTCAATGGCCATGAAGATACATAGATAATCCAGAATATAAACATGCTTCCTCCAGCCTACATGGAATCTACAGAAAGCTTTTAGGACTATGGCTTTCACTAGTTATCATTAAAAACTGTTCAGAATCATTGGATTGGGACAGTACAGAAATTGTCTTAATGATTTTTAAAAATAAAAATGTGAAAAAAATAAATTTAAGAAGGTATGATTTACTTCAATTTACAAGCAAAATATGTCAGTGCAAACAATCACGGTATTTACAATATAAACAATAGGAGAAACCACAGAAGAGAGATAGAAAAGGAACAGAACTGATAAAGGTAATTCTTATGCCTAAAGCTTGATTATGGTTGAGAACTTGCATGGGGAAAATAAAAAAGAAAGGTGGGGTTTTAATGAAAAAAGCTGAAGCACATAAAACTTTGCAAAATAATGTGCACATAGGCATCTACGGTAACATTTAGTAACACAGAAAACAAATTGACAGAACATTGGGCAATACCTTCAAATGATAAAAAATAATGTTCTCCAACATTTTTTTGCCTGTAAGAGTTCCAGATTGTTTATAATTTATCATGTAATCAGTTTCAAGTAGTTCAGTTTAGAAGTTGTCATACATTGTTAAATGCATGGGAGCAAAGTGAATCATCTATTGTTACCATTGTTTCTAGACTGTCATATATCAACTTGAAGGACTGAATGGGGCACCCATCTGTGTTTGTATGTATGCACTGTACATCACTGGGTTTCCATTTTTATGGAACATTAATTTATATAAATCCCATACAACAATGGATATGCATTACAAGGACAGAAGTATTTATATAAACAGAACTGTATATACACAGAAGCAAGTTTCAGATCTTCAAGTGGGATACAGTAATGTCAAGACAGGACTAGCAAATGGCTCTGCTTCTTATTTTTTCTGAATAAGAGATACATTTTAATACACTTCTATACCTATGGGTAGAACTTCCAAATAACTGCTGTTTAGATTATCTATATTAGTGCTTTTCAGTACAGAGTAATACACAGTAAGAGAGGTGATAACAAACCTAATGGAAGAAGACTGGTGAAAAGAAAAAGAAAAAAAGAAAGTGCAGTATATTACCTGTACCTAAAAACTTACATTCTGACAATTTTTTATTAATCTCACATATCTGGTTAAAAGATAAAGAGGGGTGTTTCTCTGTGTGTGTGTATACACACACATACACAGAGAGACATATCTATAGATGTATATTCCTTTGAGTTTCAGCAGATGGCAGCTTATGGCAGATTTTGGACCAGAAGCTAAGCAGGGTCAACTCTGGCAAGTAGTTGGATGAGTGATCTCCAGGATATGAAGATTAAAGGTAGTCTGGAAAAACATTGACAAAACATGTCCAGGCTGCTGCCAAGTAAACTGCATGAGACATGTTCATGTAGTTATCAGAAGCTGAGCTTGACTTGAAAGAGACTTTATCTTACCTCTTTGAATCAGTCTGATAGAAACGCAAGCAGCATGCCAAGAATATTATCTTGCTACGTGATAGAAACAATTTGAAAACACCACTTCTTTGTACAACTACCTTGATAGGCTGGCTTGAAAACCAGTGAATGTCTAAACAGAATGCCAGATCCTTATCACATTTGTGCCTGAATATCTTGTTTGCATTTTACTTATACTGGTTATATATTTGGCCATAAGCACTACAGAAGAAATCTGCATCTTTAAACCAATGGCAGCTTATAATCAAGCATGCTGGATGAATATTAGTTTAAACAGTTCAGTCACAGATGCCTATCACTGGAAAATTTGGTATACAAAATTGGATTTATTTATAAAAGGCTATAACTAGGCTTGGGTTTTTAAATAGATAGAATAAAATATTATTTTTAAGCCTGGATGGTTGGAATAAGTAAATTACACTACTGTAATTTACTAACATGACTGTACTAACATGATTTAATTTTATACCACAGGCTTATTACTATGAATAAAATGTTTAGAGAAGAAAAAGGGCAATATAAAAAGAAAAGGGAAAAAAATTAAGCCTCAAACGAAGCTCCAAATATGGCAAAGTAATATGGTATACTCTATGTAATATAGTTCAAGTGATTGTCTTTAACAATGTCTTAATAGAAACGTATTGTTCTTAGGTAAGTAATTAATATTTAAATAAAGGAATGGTGGGATTTTGTCCTGTAGGAAACATAATTCCATTTTTCTGTAACTTTTAATTTAAGAGACAAAGATGGCTATTTATTCACTGATCACCTGCAAGTATTCTGCAGAATGATCAGCAGTGGATTCATATCCTAATCTGGGATATTTTCTGCTAAAGATATTGGAACTATTTTCTGCTAAAGAATTGGGACTAATACCCTTGGGTATAAATGGGTGATAGAAATACAGAAACATAGAACATGAAGTGTCACTGAAGCCACTGAATGCTGCTCCTGCTCATTGCAGAAATGCATTCCTGACAGACAGCTATCCCACTTCTGCTCGAACACATCCAGCGAAGGGAAGCCCAACGTTTCTCTAGGTATATATGGTTCTACCATGCAAATGCTCTTACTTATGAAGTTTGTAACATTTTACCTGAATCAGCATTCCTGTCACTTAACTTTATCATTCTATCTCATGTATTCTGTAGTGACAGAGAACAAGGCTTGACGTTTTCTGTATGCTTCCTTTCAGGTATTTAAAGAGTGGTATCAAATTATTCTTCTCAGTCTTCTTTCTTAATGCTAACCATCCCAGGTTCTTTCAGTTTCTCTGATTAGGGCTTAGGTTTTTGGATCTCTGGTAGTTTTTGTTGTACTTCTTTGATTCCTCCTTAAAATTGGTTGTTTGGCCCATAACTAGCTAAAAATAAGTAAGATAAGGTCTATCAATGCAGAAAGAATTAAATGAGTCTTCCTGTGATTTATTGTTGATGCAGGCCCAAATTGCATTTGCCTTTTTTGCAGCCAAACTGGTGACATATATTCTAATTGTAATGTATCATTTATAAATGAAATATTAGGAAATATTTCATAATCCATTTTTCCAATATTTTGGGAAAAAAATAGCATAAAGAAGACTGGGATTTCTCCTTGCATTTTTATTTTTTCCTGGTCTTTCACACCTCTAGTTCAAAGATATGAATTCACTGGATGATCTTGTAGAAGACATTTTTCACTCTACATACGTTTACTTGGAAATTAGTCTTCTAAGACTGATGTAATTTTTTCCCACTTAATGACTTTCACTCAGTGATTTTTCCCTATCTGTAGGAGAGAAGGAATAAAGATTAACTAAAGTTATGTCCAGTTCTTTTCACACCTGTGTAATCTCATGAGCAGTAAAGATGCAGTACACTGGGGTATATTTCCTCAGCATTCTTAAACTGAAGAACAATAACAATACTTTTGGGAAAGCCTGCTGGTTTTCACTTTTCAGTCATTAATGACCATTCCAAATGTTGCAATGCTGTTCCAAAACGTGTAAGAACTTTGACCTGCAACAGATTTATCAACATCTAGATGTAGCTGAAGAATCAGTTGTATTCTGCCCAAAAAGAACTTCTGCCATGATTACTAATATGCATGTAACTACTTTAAGAATCACATCTTTTCATATTATCTGGATTATGCCAGAATGGATGAATAATGTCCTCTGCCCCTCCCACCCCTCCCCCAACTTGCAAAGTTGTAGAGTTTTCCTCTTTTTAGCTTCTTCCACAGATGAAAACAATTTTGTTTAGGCATGTTTTTCATTAATGCTGTTCAATTTTAATTATTCACTATGCTATTTATTTGTTGATCATTTTAATTTACTGCTTGATTACTTTAATTTAACCTTGTTAACTGGCTTGAATGCTACACTTACATGGCATTATGAAATATAAACTAATAAATTAATTTATTTGCTAAATTGCTCTTCTAATTTAAAAACTTATATAAAGTTTCTTCCTATAGTCCAAAATAATACTATCCAGAATGTACTAATTCAGCTGACTACTTAAGAGAATAAGAATAACAGAAAAGTATTTCTTGACAAGAAAGTTTGGACTATAGTTCCAAGTGTAAGCATGAGTTTAACCCTCTGACAAATTATATTTCTTTTGTAAACTCATTGTAAGTCTGATTTCAGATTAAACGTAGGTGATACCAACTGGCAGGCAACTAAAAGTTATGCACATTATATAATAGCAACAACACAATCAGTTTAATATACACAACTGTCTTGTTCAGTTAAACTGAATCCAAGATGTATTAGTGATCATATGAGATTAGTTCTACTGATTGAACACTGCTTATTCCATTCCAGCTTCCTATCTATTTTGCCCTTAACAAAATGTTTCTATTACTTTTTTATCTTATGGCTTGCTCTTGACACACATTACACATTTTAGCAGTGATGAGTTACACTTGGAATCATAACATCATAACATCTTTGTCAATGCACTATTGTAAAATAATAGCAATGTAGACTTGGAGAACTTAAAAAAGGTAACTCACAAACAGCAATGTAATTAAATGGTCACATTTTGACAAAAATGTGGCTGTAACTGCAGCTTCTCTAAGATGAACTGGTACTCTAAATTTGTTCTTTCCATTTATGTTTCAAGTCAAACCACCATAGCCAAAGCCAACAGATGTACTGAATTTATACAGTCTAATTACTGTGTAAGTATATGCAAACTAGTTTTTTTGTGCAAAGATATTCAAATCTTTTTCCATATATAGGATGGGAAACTTTTATCAGGAGATAAAGTTCTTTAGTGAAGGACTGGCACTCCTGATAAACCCAGTTTTAGATCTAATTTAAATGATGACTGTGGCAAGAATTAGACCATTAGCCCAAAAATCAACACAATCACTTTGGAAGCCAGTTATCTGTTTTGACTGGCTAAATAACATTATTGAAAGTTCAAAATTTGGGGAGTTCTAGACCACCAGGTTTTCTGCCACTCAAATATTTAATTTTACATTTGAACTGTAGCAGAGCTTAAGTGAGTTGCTGTTACTAGGAAACTACAAGCATCTCTGTAGTGTAAGTTTTTATACCAGCAGAGGTTTTTTTTTTTATCTGCGCTCAGTGGTTACCGACTCTGCAGTGACTGCTTGAGCGAGTCCTTGCAGTTTTCAAGGCAGGGTGTTTCGGAAGTGGTTTTTCCAGTGCCTCCTTCCTAGAGCAGAGCCCAGCTGGCGAGCACAGGAGGTGGGGTTTCCGAGTAGCTAGCAGCTAATTACAATGTGCCCTCTGGATTATAAGGCAATAGAGATGTCTCCATCAATCAATGATAAAATCCAGCCACTTTTGCAAGTGATGCTACTACTTGCAAACAAGAGTTCCTCAGTTTCAAAACCCTTTGCAACTGGGACAAGAGGAAGCTACAACTGGGTGGAAGGAGGTCAATTCACTCTCTAAGAGGCCTGAATTCTTGTCCAGAAGTATGCTCCCTGTTATGATGGTAGCAAGGATTTAGGAGGGTGACATTAGATCTTGATCAAATTAGAAAATAATGTGTATACATGCTCTATGTAGTAATCAGTGTAGTTATTACACACTTGCAAATAGGTTCTAGAGGACAATTTCTATTTGGATAGATCCTCTGTACAGGGAGATAACTATCCACCAATTATGTGATAAATAGTCATCTTAATGTACCCCACCAGAGGAAAGAAGAATGTAAAGTAAGATGGAAGAAAACCCTTGTGTAACCATGAGGCCGATCTTACCCCAAACCACTTGTAAAGAGAGGGGTCGCTTTCTCACTTCTGCAGAGTGCAAACTGCTAATCTTCAGGCAAGAAAAAAATCCTTTTTGTCCCTGACTCAGGACAAAGGTGTTTCTTTCCCTTGCTTCATCTCCATGCAGATAGTACTAGATGAGGAAGTGTCAGAAGAGTTTTGAGTTTCCATTTGTTCTTCTGCTGGTGATAACAATACCTCAACCCTTTCAGGATTCTTTCTCTATCTCTTCCAGTCCAGAGGCTGAAGAAACAATGTTCTCTGTACCTTTCTCCTTGGGATACAACCCCCTTCCCCTGCTCTACCCAGTCCCTCTCTTCCTCAGTGCTGGAATGACTGACAGTTGCAGAAACGTTAGCTATGCAACCAGTTATGTGATTTGGATTTCTGAGGATACATGAATACAAAAGGTGAACGAAGTAGGTCACATGCACATCGCTGTATTCTCTAGGGAACATCCAGTGCCTGTGTAGCCTTTCCAGTAAATCAATACACAAGCCTGCCCTCTCCCTAGAATCTGCAGAGATTCCAGAATGAATAAGGGGAAGACAGAATACTCTCAAACCAGAAGTAGAAAACTCTGTATTTTTAATGTGGCTAGAAGCTGCTTTTGAAAAAGCTGCTTCAAAATCGATCTGTACTATTACAGGAGATGTTCCAATAAACCTGGCAGCCAGATTCTTAGCCAGATGTGTAAAGAAGAGAAATTTAATAGAAAGCCAGATGAATTTTCCAATTACATAGGTTAGGGGGATGTGATGGTCAGTAGAGAACTTGTTGCTGGGCTTGGTGCAATCTAGTTATCTTCAGGAAGACACCTATCTGCTGAACTTCTGGAGGAATCACTCAATCTGGATGAGTGAAGATTGGGAGCATTTAGCTGAAAGCTAGATTACAGCTGCATAGTCTGAAATGGGAAGAACACAGTGAAGATAGAAACTGAATTATTATAGGAATACAAATTGTATTATTCTAAGGTGGCATTTTCCATCTGATTGTAAATGATGGATCAAGAACAAATAGAACTTTCAAAAATGTGTCATGAATTGTGGACACCCGTTGGAAATCAGTCAACAAATTCCAGAAAAATTCTGAATGAACAAACAAGCTGTCTTTGGGGCAATGGGAAGCGCATGGCAGGGAATGAAGTGGGCTCTCCCAGAGAAAAGATCAGTGAGCACAAAACTGGTGTAGAGATCCTTAACATGCAATAGGTCCTTTATAATAAAGTTCAAGAAAATGTATCCCTGTAGGTCCACCAATATGAAGCCTCATATTGTGATATGCATAGCATGAAGAAACACAATTTTTGACATTTGCTCTTATATTAGGTCAACAAAAGGCACAGGAAGGATGATGAGCTGTTTTAAATATTCCAAAATGTGCAACTGGTTGGCTGTCTTGACAGCTGCAAGACTTCCCTCAAGGAAGAAAGAATATATAGCTAGTCATAATGGAGCAATACTGCAAATTTCCAGATAATGGAAGAGCAGCCTCTGAAAGACATCCATCCTAGGCCACATGCAAGGCTTCTGCTCTTGTGAGAATGCATTTGCATTCCTTCTTGCTCTAAGAATCTCATGGTGTGTGCAAGTTATTGGGGCTACAAATTTTCTGGCTACAGAATGAAGGCTGGGGGAGAGTCACAATACTGCAGCTAATGGGATAAAGCATCAGCTTGATCATTCCACATGCTTGGAATATAAGTTATTTGAAAGTCAACATGAAACCAAAATTGTGCCCTCCTGACAGGGCTTTAAGTTTCCTAGGAGAACTCTTGAGGGAAAACATGAAAGCGGCATTCAGGTACGTAAAGGGAAGCTACAGAAAAGATAGTAAAGAATTATTTCCATGGTCACAGAAACTAGGAGCAGAAATAATGGATATAGGTTGAAGCTACCTAGATGTTATTTAAATATAAGGAAAAACATCCTAGTGGTAAGATCTGCACTATGGTAGAACAGTCAACCAATGGAATTTGCAGGTGTTCCATTTCTGGAGGTTTGTAAGGAGGCTGGATGGTTGATTCATTTCTCATGAATGGTTTAACTGATTTTCTTGCACATTGCAGAGGGTTGGATTAGATTATCCTTTATGGTCCCTTCTATACTGGAAAAGTTTTGTCTCATACTCATTACAAAATACTCCCTATATAAACTGATGGATTTATTTACAGTCTTTTTATTCACAGTTAAATTTAGTTTCCACAATTCTTACTGTAAGTACCAACAGCAATATCCATGGAGAGAGGTCAGAAAAGTGAAGATGGCTGACAAGCCTTTTGTGTGTGGCATGACGTCAGTGCATGTTCAAAGGGGGCGGGGTTTTGATCACACTGATGTGACCGCTATATTGTCTTTTCTAATTCCCTGGGGATGCCTTTGGGCACTTATCAAGAAGGTGTTTAAACTTACAGTACTTTTACTTTTCCTTGACCAAACTATTTTTGTTCTTGCTCCACCCACTGACTTGTTCTTGACTCCACCCACTGACGCCCACAGCATATTACTTTAAGTCAAAACGCAATCCATGGTATTTTTGCCTAGGAAACAACTTAAATATATTAATATGGTCAAGGCTGTTCTCTTGTTATCCAGTTCTACAAATCTGTTCTATTGTTGCCCTGGAAGAATTTTTTTTATTGTTAAAACTTCATTCATTCTTAGAATTGTCATTCTTCAACATTCTCCTTAGTTTTTAGGGGAATCTAGAAATTAAATGTCTGAGTTAGGAATGAATGAATTTTGCTCTATTACATATTTAGATTATATCATACTAAGGAGTCCATCCTGTTGAATTCATGGGATAAGATATTATAAGGCAATACATTGGGCTGACATTGGGCTGACAGTATAATTCATTTGTTTGGTTTAATATATATTTTTTAATTTTATTTATCAGATTTATATAGCTGCCCATCTCACAAAGATAACTCTGGGAAGTATACAATAAAACAACCAGTTAAAACAATTAAAACAACAATTAAAAAGAATTAAACACAAATATAAATAAAACCACGGGAGAATGGACCAGCGTACTCCACAGTGTAACCATCTCCCTTCCCATTTCCCTGGGATCACTAACCCTGCTGAAAAAAAACATGTTTTCAGGGATTTCCTAAATGCCATTATGGTCAGGGCTAATCTCACCTTGGGGGGAATGATGTTCCAAAGTCCATGGCAGAAAAGACCCAATTCTTGGGTCCCGTCAAATAAAGCTCTTTAGCAGACAGGACCTGTAACATTTACCTTATTTACACTACCCAAATGAAATTATTCTGTAGGTTTCTGAATTACACAATAAAAATTCATACAAAACTCAAACTGATATGGAAATATGTTAGAACAAACTTATGTTGGCAGCAATTTGTACGTTATTGATCTAGCAGACAGATTGTTGCCATCTAAATTCAATCATTTCATATTTGAACCAGGATAGCTCATGGTCTGATAATTACATTTTTCTAATCTATTGCGGACTATGAGTCACATACTGTTTAAATGAATGTAAAACAGACTATCAGAGAAAAGAGAGACCAGCATGAAAGAAAATGGATTAGATAGTGAGAATTGGAAAATTACAAGTATCCTCTATTTCATTTGTATGAACGATGCAGCAAACTCACTCTTGGCTTTAACTTAAAACAACACGTACCCAAACTAGGAACAAGCTTCTTTTGTTATATTGCAAGAAGTGGTTCTGAAGTAGACCAGTTATGTGTGCCAAAAACAATCCATAGGGTCTTGTCATTTACAAAGACTTCCATAATTGCTTTCAAAGTGTATCAAAGCAGTAAGCCTTTTATTTATTTATTTTTTTCAGTGCTCAATGAGCATATGATGAAAGAGCAGCCACATTTGCTCTAGGAAAGTCACTTGTCTTCCATCCAACTTTATTTTCTTTGTTTAAGGCATTGAGCACTGTTTGCTAGAGTGTTTGGAGTGAGGTTGCCCTAAATTGTGTTTTGAGAGACAGAACAGTGGCTTTGGCTTCAGACTGACTGGCAAGAAAACTTTCCACAAACCAATGAGTAGGTCATCCTTTTAAGCCCAGGGCAAGCAAGACTGCCTAACTGCAAAGGTGCTTTTGTGAAACCACCTATTGTACACCAGCTGCTGATCCGAAGCAAGCAGACAAACTCCAGTTGTTCTTCTCCTGCCAAGCCTCCCGGGATAAAAAGCTCATGTTTCATGAGCAGACTTGAAATTTTCCAGTTACTACATATGCTTGCAGGTTGTGAAAAGAAATGTAAAAAAAAAAATGGGAAGAGAAGAGAAGAGAAGAGAAGAGAAGAGAAGAGAAGAGAAGAGAAGAGAAGAGAAGAGAAGAGAAGAGAAGAGAGTTCACATACTGTACATACATACATACATACATACATTCTAGCATTCAAGCTAGTTTTGGAGAGGGGGGGTGGGAAAGATGACACCTTTTTGACTCAGCATTTTCATGAAGGGAGATAATGTAACAAATGCTGCATTGTTTCCCAAAATGGCACTTTTATTCCATGTACTACATTATCTTGCAAAAACACCCTGCTCTTGACCAATTAGCTCAAAAGCAAAAATTCAAAAAAGACTGCATTCTGAAATGTTTCCTGTCCACTCACTCCCTTTTAATCTAGGTTGCTCACTGATAGATTAGAAATGAGGCTCACTTTGATGTATGTCTAAAAATATTTTATTACACCAGCCTTATAAATGAAAAAATAGGAATCCCAGGAAAAGGGCATGAGGAGACTATGCTGAAAGTTTAAGTTCTGTTAACTTAGAGAAAGAGAGATATGCATTTGCTTATTTTTCTTGTTAAATTTAATGAAATTTACATCAAATATGTGCATCAGATACACAACTCAGTACCTTGCAAATGTTCTTGACTTAAACCTCCATGAGCCCCAGTTGGAATGGCCAATGTTAAAGACTTTGCAGAACTTAAAGCATCTGAGATCCCAGGTTGCCTATCTGTACTATATATGTAGTACTTTTTTTTTTTTTAAGAGTCATTTCCCACTAAATGTACCTAGAGAGTTTAAGACATTAATGCTGGATTGTCAGATAACTTAAAGAGGCATATTCAAAAGTTGATCACTCTATTTAATAGATTTTTGTTCTGTCACAAGGAAGGAAAAAAGTTGTAGCATATACTCATATATCATGAACACAAATACCTGGTCATATGTAATTGCCATAATATGGATCCAACACAATATATTAATTTTCCCACTCAATGAGGTGAAACTGCTATTAAATCAAACACACTGCAATGTTAAACACACTGCAATATATTAATTTTCCCACTCAATGAGGTGAAACTGCTATTAAATCAAACACACTGCAATATTTACAATCAGAAATCAAAACATATACTAATTTATCCCAATTCATGCAGGCCCAACTCAATGACTTGGATCTAATAATATTGGCATGCAAACTTAAATTGAGCTAGATGCCAGGTAATTCAAATAAAGGTTCACAGCAAAGTCTTGCTATATCTGTATATGTCTAATATATGTATAATTAGAGGTATGGGATGTAACTACTGTAATTTGTTACTCTGCAACCAATATGTCATTTGCAAACTAAGTATTCTTGTTGGTATGTATCTTACAAGAAACATAATCACACATTTGTAAACAGACATCTGATGTTGAAATTACACATAAAATTTGTTGGTGCTCACAATGTCAAAAATAACTGGACCAAAAGTTCAGACAGAATAAAAGATACTTGGTTTATAACATGCCAGTACCTTTAAATGGCCTTGACCTTCACAAGATACTCTAAGGTATCTCTGACTTTTCTTATGATTTTCCTCTTTGGAATTTATCACTGAATTGTATCATTTTTTAAAGCTAAGATATAGCTCTATTATAAAATCAAAGTTCAAATATGAAATTAAAATATGGAGATAATTTTAGGATAACCTAGATTTAGGCATTTTTAGAAATTTATTGTTCGTATTGTTATATCACCTAGATTTAGAAAGCTAGGTGATATTACAGTAGGAACAATAGTTTAAATGTCATACTCCTGGAAATTATTTTTTAATAAATGAAGTGATTCTCACATATTGGAATGGAAAATAATCTGCTCCCCTTATTTTTAATGCAAACTGAAATACTTCTGAGTTTCTTTGCCAGATGTCAGTACCAGAGTAAGACTAAAAGAAGTTGGAAAGCAGACAGTAATTTCTCACCTGCGGCTAACCTAGCGAGGGACACCTTCCCGCTTGGTCCTGCCTACTGCTCAGAACACCATTTCCTTTATGTGCCCTTATTAGTGTGCATGCTCTTCAATACACTGGGAGAGGCAGCTTCTCATAGCTGTTTGATTTTTAATACTGGATATGGAATAAATTATTATCCCCATTAACCAGTTTAGTGTTTTAATAAAACAAATTTATATCTCAGAATTACCACATAGGCAACTGAGAAGACAAGTTGCCCTATATGGAATATAGATTATACCATATTTGGCCAGCAAAATTCTGGAGATCAATAAAGGGCAGCAAAGAGGTGCAAAAAGCTCTTACTCTCCATTGCCACAGAGCGGTCATCTGGATTTTTGCACTCCAGGTATGGTGCACCTAACAGAAGAGGAACCTATTACTGGGTTCCATGAAAAAGCCATGTCTTTCTTCATTAATATTTTATTGACCTGAACAAGGACATTTTCCAGCCTCAAGTAATGCATAAAAAGCCTTAGTTGTTAAATACAAAAGCCCTACATCATTGACATGAGCACAGTCTTTTGTGCTGAGTAGCCCAACTACATAACTTGCCTTTATGCTTCTTGTAGAATTGCCAACACCAACATATCATCTGGAAAACCTACGATAAATTCATCTTTTCCCTTTAAATCTCAGGCAGATTGGGGTTAATAAAGAACAAGTGAATTACAAAAATCCCTGGCTGACCTATTAACTCCACCCTTCTTTCTCTGTTTTTCTTCCTCTTTTGGCAGAGTAAATTCAAGCTATTACAGCTTGCAGATAGGATAGATTTATGCTGGAACAAAAGTTTAGCTTCAGGCCAAACGCTTTTGCTAAAATTTCTTCTGTATAGGGATAGGGCACTTCCGAAGTATATAATTTTACTGGCCCATTCAGTCTTGAAAGAAAAATATTAAGGGCCCAATCCTATATACATTTACCTAGGGGTAAACCTAATTAGCTTGTATGGCTTCTTCATAAGTAGACATTATACAACTGAAGTATAATCAATTTAATACTAGGAAATAATATTCATTTAGTTGAAATGTTAAAGAAGTATATGAGTGATTTAAAAATATTATTCTTTATCAGGAAACCACATTTTAATATAGTTTTTTTAAAAATTTCATTTATCTATAAAATGCACTATTTGGGATATAGGATACCTGTTTAAATTACACACAAAAAGGATGTTGAAATTTGAATATGAGTCAGCAGTGTGAAATGGTTGTGAAAAAGACAAACACTATTTGGCTTCATCAATGGAAGCATCTTTCTGAAACCATGGGAACTAATTATTGATTATTCTGAATATTATTTTATTTCTATATCTTTCTTCTTACCCTCTCTTTGTATATAATACATATTTGTTTATGTACCACTCAGAAACTTTTCCAGACTTTAGTAAATATAACTAAAGTACAGTAGCCATAATTATTACCTGTGGCATTATACCAAAAATAAATGGGAAGAGTTAAGTTTATGCACACTTGGGTACATCTGAACCATATTCAGAAGCATTACATGGTATTTAATAATTGAAAAATGCAAAAAAATACAATCTTTCTTTCATGAAGTTTCTAAAGGTTTTACCAAACAAGAAAAAGTAAGAATTGCTTTCACAAAATATTCAGGTTTATTTCAGAAAAGCTAAGGTAAAGAGGATGAAAGAAATGTAGAACCTCAATGGAGAACACCTCTGTAGGTACTTTTGCTTTTCAGTTATAGACAACTTTTGGCAGTTGTTAAAAAAAAACCATTTAAATCATGTGGGCTTTGACAGCAGTCCAGAATTTTAGACAATTCCCTTTTGAAGTAAATATAAGTACAGGTAGTACTTAACCTGGGCTTAAGAACACCCAGTTTATGGATGATCCATAGTTAAGGAGACCATTGTAGCAAAATCTGAATTAAATACACAATGGTTCGAGTTAATTATACAATACTATTTATACAGTATTATATAATAATACTATCCCGGCTTACATACAAATTAGACTTAAGGACAGACTTTGGGAACAGAACTAATTCTTAAACTGGGGACTACCTGTAAATTTGAATTCCTCAGTAATTATATATCAAAAGTACATAAACAGAAAAAGAAAGGGTTTACACATTTCTGAATATTTACTATGGTTGTGCAAATCATTTGCTTTGCTTTACCTAAGTATGTTTTTATCATACATTTCAAACAATACATATACTCAGACAACATGGGGACATGCTGATCCAAGCCTTAGAGGAGATATTGATCAATGTTTTGAGGAGTCAGTTCAAAGGGCCCCTCCAAATGGTCTCACAGTCCTAGTACTTACTACAGGAATATGCAAAGCAGCAAGCAATCAAAAGTAATATTTTGACTCTGATACTCCTCATAGAAATTAGTAGTCAACTCAAGAGAGACAGTGTAGTGAAATACCAATTCTGATATTTATGTGATGTTCTCTGGAAGAAATCACATTTCTCTACAGTAAGTGAAATACATGACAGCAGATTAGTAATATGCAATATACAACAAAATCCATTTTATATGGCAACTGAAGTTAGAGTTTTCATTAGAGTGCAAGAATGAATATCTATCTATTTGTGTGTGTATGTAATTAATCACCCTTTCTTCTCTTTGTAGATATTAAAACTATAAATGCACAAGTTTTGAAAAAAAATCAGTTCTTAAGTCTGTTATTATAAGAACGACCAGACTTTCCTTTCCTTAATGAAAGAGAACATCAAATGTACAAGGTAGTCAGAACAAAATAATGTGCTCTTTTGTTCAAATTAGCCTTGATCTATTGAGTTTTTAAGTTGCCAGTGATTTTAACCAATGTACCATTAGGCACAATGCAAAATTAACAATATGGACCAAGTCTTGTCTGGACTTGGAAGCTAAACAGTTTTGGCTACTCAGGGAATACAGAGGTTGTAGGAGTGGGAAATTGAAAAACATCTCTGAAGAAAGTGGTGGAAAGCCAGTTAAATTTCACTGTCAAAAAACCAGTGTGGTTGTGTTCAGGTAGTCACAAAGAATCAAACTTCACTTGAGGGGCTCATTCAATTTCCACACTTTACACTTTATCGCTTTGATGGGAAAGCATTTTGTTTACATGTTTTAAGACTTATAGACCTGATCATTCATCAACTAAAGGGTATGAAAATGCAATAGGATCCTACATTCCCAATCAATTAAAATGCCAGTACATTTGAGACTAATAAATTTAAGCTCATTTCTGTATTTTTAATATGACTGATTAAAATTAGTAATACTTTTCTCATTGTTTATGATTTGGATATTTGAAGGTAGGAACAAGTTAGGCAACAGCAATGGCATGTTTATTTAATTTAAGAATATCTTGGATAGTTTACATTATGATTGTTGCTGAATTCTCAGGAAACTGAAATGCTGAGTTAATAATTCAGTTCAAATAGGAGCAAAGATTTTTTTTTAGATTGGTTGCTGACTAATTACTAGGCATCCTGAACCTAACTGGATAACTTGAGGCTCAACCTTTAGTCCATCAGGCTTATAAGAAAAACACTGCCTCCACTGCAACAAAAATAATCAGATATGATTGTTCAAATCCTGTTTCAAGACGTCATTTCATGGAAAAAGAGTGTAAAAAACAAAAACCAAACTGGCTTGCATACAATATGCAATCAGTTCAAATGGATGAATCTGTCAAAATATATAAGGACTAACAATGAATACAGGATGAGCATCCAAGTCTTACACTCCCTGACCTATGCATATATGCCTCATTTAGTCCAAAGGCCTGAACAACATTCCTAGTTTCACCCCAGGCTAAATATATATAAATGCTTCCCTATAACTGGGAATCCTGATCATTAGCAGGATAAGAAAGTCTGAAGAAGAGACAAGATATGTGAGATAGTGAGATATGTGAGATATGAGAGCAGTGAGCCTCAACTGCACTCCTTGAATCTCAAATGAATATTCTATGAGCCAATGGACACAACCCCATTCCATCTAACACTTGCTTTGGAAGTGATTGCATCAGCATGGCAATAATTTATGAATTGGCGTCCTACTCCTCTCACCATACCAGCCATACAGGATGGATGGATGGATGGATGGATGGATGGATGGATGGGTGGGGAGGGAGGGAGGGAGGGAGAGAGAGAGAGAGAGAGAGAGAGATTGTGCCTTTGAGTCAGTGTTGACTCCTGGCAACTTCATGGGCTAGTCCCTGCAGTTTGCATGGCAAGATTTCAGAGGTGGTTTGCCACTGACTGCTTCCTAAGGCTAAGAGAGAGTGATTGGCCCAAGGTCATCCAGCTGGCTTTTGCCTAAGGTGGGACTAGAACTCACGGTCTCCTGGTTTCTAGCCTGGTGCCTTAACTACCACACCAAACTAGCTCTCATACCAGCCATAGGGCTGTTATAATGGATTCAAATTTTTGTGCTAAAAACATTGTAGACTCCAGCCATCAGACATTCAAGCCAATGCCTGAATAAGACTAATACAGGTGGTCCTAAACTTATGACCACAATAGGGACTGGAAAGTTTGTTAAGCAGTGCAGTCATTAAATGAGGCATCACGTGACTGCACCTGATTTTATGACCTTTTTTGCTGCAGTCGTTAAATGAATCACAGTCATTAAGCAAAATATCATGTGACCCCAACTTGTGACCTTCCCAGCCGGCTTCCCCATTGACTTTGCTTTTCAGAAGCCGACTGAGAAGGTTGCAAATGATGATCATGTGACCGCAGGATGCTGCAACTATCATAAATGCACAATAGTTGCCAAGTGCCTGGAGTGTGATCACATATCCATGGGGATGCTGCAACAGTCATAAACACAAGGACCGGTCATAAGTCACTTTTTTCAGCGCTGTCATAACTTTGAATGGCTGCTAAATAAATGG
Source organism: Liasis olivaceus (assembly GCA_030867105.1). Taxonomy (NCBI): domain Eukaryota; kingdom Metazoa; phylum Chordata; class Lepidosauria; order Squamata; family Pythonidae; genus Liasis; species Liasis olivaceus. The sequence continues at coordinate 43,125,728 of CM061352.1, forward strand.
TCGTAAGTGGAGGACAACATGTAGTTTAATATTAATCTAAACGACTGTGCTGTAGGAAGAGTAGAAAAGCTATAAAACAAGGATGTGCATACAAGGGGAATTCCAAACAGGAGATCTCCAGACCAGATTCAGACCTGCTGAAGGTAAAGGATCCTTCAGAAAAGAGGTCAGATCAGGGATGTAGTGGAAAATGGTAATCAAAGAAAACCAGTCAAAAACAACTTATGAGAAGGGGATATTATTAGCTGTGCACTCAGTGAAATATAATATTGTAAGGCCCCTATATATTTGTTATTTAAGGAATGGAAAATTCAGGACAACTTGTCTAGCTTGTGTTTTGTATTAGATTATTTATGAGACCATAAAGCAATATACAGTAAGTAAACTACTTTCTGAAAATAGTGTGCATATTATTAAATCTAAGAACAGCAAATCTGCAAACAAGTATAGTCCGTTGAGAAATGCAATAATTTTCAACATAGGCCTTAACATAATTTCTATAGTTTACAAATATTACCACATCCTCTATAGATAAGTGTTGATACATGCTAGAGAAGCATAACTTTATTCAAATTGAATTTGTTGAATAAAGAGTCAGTTGTGATTTCTTATCTTTTTGTCTTCTTAGTTTATGGAAAATATTTCATAGTTTTCTGACCTCATTTCCCTTTCAACCTCATATGCCAGATGTGACTCAGACAGGATGTGAAAAGCAAATAGTTTAATCTATTTAGAATTGGCTTCTTTGCAATAGAATGTACCATTTTACAGGAAACATAGTTAAATCATAAATTGCTTTTAAATTTTATCTAAACTATATAATTTCCTAAGCAATTAACATTTTAATTTAAATAGAGTTCTCAAATGAACAGTTATAGCGCTCCCATCAGAAAGCAAATTAAGGGTTATGTCAGAATGCACAAATGAAAAAAATATGGCTTAAGCAAATATCTTGCATGTTAACAGCGGTCTTTAGCCTTTAAAAAAAAAAAAGAAATCCTGTAACTATTGTTTTTTTTTACAAAATCTCAATAAGTCCCTAGTTCTCTCAATCTATCTTCATAGGATTTAGTTTCTAATCCACTGATTTTCCTCATTGCCCATCTCATTTTGAAACTTTCCTAAAGTATAATGCCCAGAACTGAACACTGTAGTCAACATTGGATAATGTTGATGGAACCTACTGTATTTGCATTTTTCAGAGTCACATTACACTGCTAACTCACATTCATATTGGGATCAACTACAGCTACATTTTTTAACACATAACTATTACTAGAAAGTCACCATTCTATATCTGTGGAAGTTATTTCTTTTTCCTAAACAAAGAACTCCGTTATCTTGGAAAGAGGTCTTCTTGATTTGTCTCTATTAAACTGTATTCTGTCATGTTCAGGTAATTTCCCTATCAGGATTATTTTGAATATTATTAATAAGAATCTTGAAAGATGGCACCCCACTTGATACCACCATCCAGTTTGATGAAGAATCAAATGTGAATTCAACTAAAAGACATGCCCCTGAGCCTATTCTTTAACTTACCAATGAACATATTAAATGTTTTGCATATATTATGTCTGCATGTTTCTCTTAATCTACCATCTTCACTGAATAGTTGATATGCTGATTCTTAAAAGTTACTTTTAATGTGAAAATGATTGATATGAAGGAGTCCTTTTGTTGTTCTTTGCATCCTTTGCCAAACCCTGCTCATTCTGCAATTTTTAAAATTCTGGGCTATTATAAACATCTGTATGTACTCTTTCTGGGTGACCCGTCTCTCTTTCGATTCTTATATATCTGTTTTTTCAGATATGCAGAAAACATTTTGTGTAACAGCACTGTCTTTTTCAGCAGAATGAAAAAGTTCAGATTCAGTTCAAAAGTTCAAAAAGTTCTTTTTCAGATTTGTTCTATTTTTCCTCAAAATTATTTGTAATTGTGCTCAGTATCATTCTTTTAGGAACCTTCTCATGATCAGTATTTTTCCCCATTTGGTTTTTCTGCTATGTAAGTATTAATGCTTTGATTTCATTGAAATCCAGTTTCTCAAAGTTCAAGTAACATAGTTGACTACTCTCAGCTTTAGTTTTCTTTAATATAAAGAATTCCAGCATTTCAGGATCACTTTCCCAAAATGTTTCTATTATTTTTAATTTACCAGTTAAGTCTTCCTAACTGGTTAATATCAAGCCAAGAATACTTATTCTGTTGTGCTTTCCTCTACCAGCTAAAGGAGAAGGTCAAGTCAAAAAGACAAATCAGGAATTTCCCAGAAGGACCATACTTGCCAGAGTTTGTCTTCCAACAGATGAATATATAAATTGAATCATTCTGCTGCTGTTGATTTTGATATCTCTTGTTTAAGTATGATGATTTTCAAATGATATCCATAAATTAGATGAGAAAGAAAATATCCCACAACTTGAAGTCACTGAGGACTCAGAGCAACTTTGTATACATGTCTCTAATATTTTTCAGATGAAAAATGGTTGGCTTACTGTTTCCCAAGCTTAGCAATTTCCAGATGTGTGAACTTCAACTCCCAGAATTCCCCAACCAGAGACACATACAGTTGGAATATGGAATGTAAAAAGCATGAACCAAGGAAAACTTAAAATTTTCAAAATAGAAATAAAGTGTATATAATTTTATGTTTTAGGAATAAGTGAACTTAAATGGATTAGAATAGGTTACTTTAAATCAAATCATTATATGATTACTATCCAGGACATGAGACCGTACAGATAAGGATGCTCAAAAAGGAATTTGCCAAGTCTAGGTCAGCTATAACTGAATAAATGACAGAATCATATCTATCAAAATTAGTGGATATACAATGAATATAAATTCACACCTTTAGAAATAAAGGAGGAAGACACTGAGGAATGCAATTTCAAATTACAAGAAGTGCCATCAAGAAGGGACCTGATGCTATTAATTATGTTTGAAATGCAAAAGATGGAGAAATAGAGGAATGTGCAATCAAAGGAAACTTTGTATAGTTAAATGCAATAATGCAAGAGATGAATTAACTGAGTTTCTTTGATTATGGCCAATATCTGTTTTAAGCAATACGGGCTCTACACATAAATATTATTGGAAGAACAACACTGGACTCCAACCGATTACATAATAGAAAACACAACATACAACAATGTAAACCTGTCATCCAAGGCACTTCCAGGTGTAGGATGCAGAATAAACCAGGATTATTGTGTCAAGTAAACAGGTGCAGATTGAAAATTAAAAAGGACAGCTATACAAGCAAGATGTGAGAATTATAGTAAAAATATACAATCAATCTAAGAAAGAGATTCAGTATGCTTAAATTAAGCAAAAGAAAAGCTGAGAAGATAAAGAGACTGTGAAGCCAAAATGAAAACAAATATTTCTAAAATTTTGAAAATAATTTCAGAGCCAGGTATCACATCAATCAGAGAAAAATAGAGATGAAGTGCTGGGCAACAAGGACAATGTGGGCAACTAAGGGAGATTTCCAATTCTAACAACAAAGAATCAAGAACGGGATCACATCAAGAAGGTCAACAAACAGATGAATATACCAAGGAAAAAGTAACAAGATATCTTTTTAAAAAGGTCAGAGAACTGACAGCAGAACATATCTATCTATCTATCTATCTATCTATCTATCTATCTATCTATCTATCTATCCATCCATCCATCCATCCACCCACCCACCCACCCACCCACCCACCCACCCATGGTAGAAGTACTAAAGAGTAATCAAGGAAGATATTTAGTGGATACAAATGAAGTTAAAGGAAGATGGAAATATTATCTTTCAAAATCGGGACTATAAAATTATTGTTCCTTGAGGCAATGCTCAGGAATAAAACTCTAGGAAAAAATACTATTTTCAGCAAAGCTGAGGAAATCTGAAAAAGGGAAAGATGACAAATATGGATAGCACCTTTTAGTAGAAGGTTCTTGGGAGTTCTATGAATTATTGCTGGATAGAAGTTAGAGTGATGAGGAACTAAGCTCAACTCACTGGCTCCTAATTAACATAAATTAATGTCTTCAGAATGACTTGAAAAACCAAGTATAAATAACATTAATGTAATGACCACAGTGATATATTTTTTAATTATGTTAAGATAATGTGCACAAGAATCTATCTATCTATCTATCTATCTATCTATCTATCTATCCATCCTATCATCTATCATCTATCTCTATCTATCTCCCTGCCATTTGCACATCTGTTACACATATATGCTATAATTAAAATCTTTCTTACTGCAAATTCTTTCTGTATAATTAACACACACAATGCACATGACACATCTGGATATTATTTCCACAAGTTAAATGCAAGCATTTGCCTTCTATTTTTTAAAATAGGATTTTTCTTCACAACCCACTATGTGTATCAAGGTCATGCACTCCTTTAACTCACAGGGGCACTAGCAAGAGGTGAAATGGCTTAGTGCTTTCTTAAAGTGTCATCTGTTTTATACTCCTTTTCAGATTTTCACAATTAATGGCTATTACATTCACTGTTAACCCAGTGTAGCCTTGTATGCCTCAATCAGACAAGTGTACAGAACTCCTAATTAAACCATTTCATTTTACCACAAAAGGAGCTAGATTGCAATGACATCTTTTGTTTTCTGGTTAATGAAGGATGAAATATTGTTTAAATAATTAGCAACACTGCTGGGGCAGAATGTCAGTAATTAGCATAGTTTGACACTCAAACACTGCTCATCAACAAGGATCAGCTTCTGTACAGTTAAAATACAGGAAATTTTCAATAATTTACAAACCCAAATAAACTGATAATGGGGCTGTTTTAAGATAAAACATTTAAATATGTAGACGCCTCCTTATGGAGTAACACAACCCAAACATATTTACAGGGAGTCCCCAGTTTAAGAACGAGTTCCATTCCCAAGGTCCGTTCTTAAATTGAATTTGTATGTAAGCCTGAACAGTATTTTTGTATAATACTGCATACGTAGTATTGTGTAATTAACTCGAACCACTGGGTATTTAACTCGATTTTTGCTATAATCAGCTCTATTCTTAACTATGAGTTGTCTGTAAACCGGACATTCTTAACCTGGACTACCTGGACTCAGACATAATTCCCAGGCCGTGGGGTAGGATTTTTTCCCTTAATAATTGTGTTCAGAATTGCAATCCTATAGTCATTCATTCTTTCAATGGTTGTCAGGCAGTACAAGTTGCATTTTTTAAACACTACAAAACATGGCCAAAGTCTACAATAAACTTAGGAAAGGAAAAAGAAAACTAATGCAATTGACTTTGGGTAATCCAATTAAGTTGTTTGGCTTGTCAGTTCCACTGGTGGAAGTGAAAATGAATTTGGGACAGCTACAAGGAAGGGGAATTCCGTTACATGAGCAGGTTTCTGCTTGCATGATACTGGATTGTGTCATTTAATAACATTCCAAATCAACACAAAACTTGATAGTTTCCTGAATCAACATTATCCTCTTTCACTCAGGTATTAAGCACAGTATCTTCCAAAGCAACTACACAAAGTGCCATTCACACAATTAGCAATTTAATAAATGGCTTTTAAAAAAAGAAATAGCATGGAAATCTGCATTAACCTTTTGCTTCATAATCTGTTATCAAGCTAAATTGGTTTCCAATACAGATATCAGGCAGACGGACCCAGCGTCTATTCTCATAGAAGGAATCTTTTCTTCCAATGCAAATAGCAGGCATGCAGAAGCCCCTACTAATCTGGATTAGCATGGCAGTAAAAGTAAACGGTTAAAATTCCCCACACTTCTTCCTGGGTTATGTTCTGGAGCTAATCTTTGCCCCTGCATCCATTATTCACTTTTAAAAAGCCAATTTCATAACTGCCAAATGCATAAATGCTATTCTATTAGCCCTTTGGTCTCTTTCACAACAAAAATAAGGAGCCTCGTAGCATATTATCCCAAATATTTTGGTGGATTAGAATCCATGAAAGTTTGTGCCACAGATAACCACAACAGTAATAGTAGTAGTAGTGGCAGCAGCAGGACTCACTGTAAATGATAATGTTTATATTTACAGAGATCAGTAAAGGACAATTATCATTTCTGGTATTAGCTATTAATAATAAGGTAAATTAGCTCTTAACAAGCCTCTGTTAATCTGATTAACTGGTATACCATTCACATCCTGGAAGAAGACAGTGGCAAACCACTTTTTGTACTTTTGCCAAGAAAACTGCATGGACTTCTTAGCATCAGATTTTACAAGCTATACAAAATGTATTCTTTCACTACATTTCATACAGGACAGTGTATTTACTTCATTCAACATAAACAAGAAAAAGCCCCCAAAATTTAGAAAATTATCTTTTAAAACCAATCCAAAATGCATGAGTCTTAGGAACATTCATTTATCATAAAAATGTAATATATATTTTGATTGCACAAAAATATAATACTAATTTGAACGTATTTATACTATTCATCCCTCACCACAGATTTATTACTGAACAACTGGAATACTGTAATATCAAAAAGAAAAATATATTTTGGGGACCAACTGAATATGATCAAGTAGCTTGTATGTAGTCATTGGAGTGTCTACTGACTTTCACCTAAGAACATTCCATTACTGCCTGACAAAATTCTTTTTTTTTTTTACTTTAAAAGTGACTTCCAAAGATTGCAAGGATGCTGTTGTTGAAGAGAATACAGAATCAAAATGCCCACAAATTTATAAATCACTAATTCTACAATTATATACTATTAATATCAACATAGCAAATTCATCATTATGGATTCTGATTACCAAAATATAAACATGGGATCAGTTATAGTTTGTGATCCTGCTTTGCCTGGGTAGCCCTATGACTTTGACAGCAACCACTGGTTGCTGGTTGGCTTCCAAGTGCTACCCCAGTTACTGGTTGTCATCGTTAAAGCCCTACATTGCTCAGAACCAATTGTATCTGCCAGTCCAGTAATATATGGAAGAATTTACTCTCATTGAGTCCCTGTTTTGCATGAGTGCCATATTCATGGACCATGAAATTGCTTGTTCTCCACTTCTACCCTCTCCTGTGTAACAGGATTTCCCTAAGGGTTAGAGTAGCTTGAACTCTGTTCAGATTTAGGAAGGCCATGTTGTTTCAGGAAACCTTTGGGGCTGAAAGTGGATATTCTGTAAATGATTATATACACTGATGAAAATGTGTTCATCAGTGCAATGAAACTGATAATATAATTATGTATATTAGGTGGTATTGTTTTAACCCTTTTTATTGGTACAGAATATATGCCACTTAGAATTGGTTACAACTGAAACAGCATGTAAGCCAGAAATTTAAGTAAAAAAAAAAAGATGTTATTCATCTACAGCAAGATTATTTGACTTTGCTAAAGAGTATCTGTGCGCTGAGTTTTTAAACTTGAAATGCAATGTACTTAATATTAAATGACCAAACTGGTGTACAGTTGTAAATGTCAGAATTGGCTGGAGTTCCCTATAATAAACAGAAGCAATTGATTAAAAAGAATGGGATATCCCACATTTGAGGAAATCTAATATCTGCAAATCATCTGGGGCTGACAATCCAACAGGGATTAGATATAAAAGTGCAAATTTAAGTATCTGAAGTTAAAATTTTTGGAGTTGACCAGGTTAGCTTTAAAATATAAATGAATGATCTACAAAGATTAGTCAAATTAATCTCTGAAATAAATCACAAGCCTGTCCATGTTTGTGTATCAATGAGTGCATGTGAATTCTGCTACAAAATGTTACTGTTGTTTAAACAGATGCTTTTTTAATTTACTAATTGTATACCGAGATATGCAATAAACACCTATAAACTATAACCTAGCAGATCCAGAAGGCATGCCAGAACTGCTGATATACAGGGTTATTCATGTAACAGAGAAGAGGTTGAAATAAGATTTAAGTGATAGTATAGTAAGCTGGCTCGAACATGAACACAAAGCTAAAATTCTATTATGATTTTTTAACTGAATATATGCTTTAAAATATTTTTGTCTTTTAATCCGTAGCAGCTTTCCTAAGGACTAACAATAATGGAGCATCTCAACATTAAATAAAAATCCAGTCAATAAACACAACATTAACTACGAAACAACCTCCAAGAAAAATACAGTACATAAACCAGGACAATAATAAAAGATTAAGACAATAAGTAATAGAAACTATGTAGTTGTCATCCAAGACCAGTTTAATTGTTCCATTATCTTAGATGCTGTGGGAGTGTAGAGCAGGGGTGTGAAACATGGACTCTCATCCCCAGATGAGCGAAGAAGAGATAAGAGGATGAGACTGGCCCCTCCCTGAGGAATGCTAGTGATGTTTGTAGTTTGACTCTGGGAACTGCTCTCAGTCTGAGAAGATTCTGTAAATGGGGTGAAGCTAAATAAACCTTGCTGGATTGAATCTGTATTGTCTCCTGGAGTTTCCTGGGCTAAACCTGATAGATGCCATGGAATTAACCATATATTTTCTACCTAAATTATTATCTTTATTAATTAATGCTTATTAATGATAAGTATTAATAATTACTAAATTATAATCTAATGCCATAGTACAAACCAAACTGGCATTATCTATCTTTAAGAATGATATATTAAAACAGGGTTTTTGTGCACTTTGAAGAATGTTTCCAAAATCATATTCTAATGAAGCACAGTAGATAAGTAAACTGATACAGTATGTGTGTGTATATGTGTATCTGTATAGATTGAGTGACAGACAGATAGACAGACAGATAGGTATAGATATAATGTTCACAACATAAGAATTCCAGTAGCCAAAGATAATACTCTTCCCCCGCCCCACCCCCCGCCTGCTGTAATTTTCTATAAACAATCACAGTAGTGTTTCCTTAAAGGAACTGGTGGAAGGGACTTTTGTTTTTCCCATTTTCTTTTTCAGTCTTCTGCTTTGCTTTTAGCGTGACAGCTAAAGTAACACATGGATACTATACAGGAATTACACATTCTACTTAAATCTGTTCCACACTAAAACCACAGAAGGAGAATTCTAAGGACCTTTTGCAATGAAATACAAGAATACTGATCTAGTGCCATATTTGGTGTTGCACATAATGTGGGAATGTTATTAAAAACATTTCAAATAAGCTTTTCATGAGCGTCTATATAGCGGAAAGCTCATATAACAAGTTTCCCTGATTAGATCAATAAGTAACAAAGGTGCAAAAGGTATTGATGCTTTATCAATAGGACCAAACAAGTTCCTTAATTGAGCTGTAAATCTGAACATTTTTATTCTGACTGAGACCCAGTAAACTTAGTAAAACCTACTCACAGTAACCAGTGTAGATTGTTTTGTTAAAGTTATATCAATACCTTAAGACTTTTTTTACCAATGTCTAAGATCTTGGGCTCCAAAAGTGTCCCCAGAATGTTGTTCTTTTTCTAAATGTCATTAGACCAGGCCACAGATAACTGGAAATGGAGACCCTACATCTATAGTGATCTGGGCATTCTCAAAATATGTCAGTATGGATGTACACACCAGATTTTTTAAATTGTAAAAACTGAATCAGAATAAGTATGTATAATATTTTCTTCAGCATCAGCATTTCAATTTCCTACACCAAAATCTAGAAGTTTGGGACAGATTAATTTATTTCTAATTCAAAACTGATAATTTGTACAGTGGCCAGGCTTAGCAAGTTCACAGTTACGTTTAATACAAGAATGGTAAATACACTTGCAAATATTAGCCACACAACAAATAAGGTAAAAATCTTTCATTACCTAGCACTATACTTCTTAGTATAAACAAATTAAGACAAAACTAACCTTTAATTTGTCATAGCGTTCACTTAGAGCAGCCACCTGGTGATCACGATGCCTCCCAACCAGTTTACACAAGGCACAGATTAACTGGTCATCAGTCACACAATACATGTTAACTTTCTCATCTTCGTGCTCCAGACACATCAATCCTCTGATATGCGAGTCAGGAATAGGCTCGATCAAACGGTGTCCAGTAAATGGCTTCTTGTTTGGATGAGTTGCTTTTAAGCACTCCTCACAGTAGGATACCTCACAAGTCACACAAGTCTTGACTGCTTCCTGAGCAGGATCCTGGTCACAGAACTGGCAGAGAACTTTTTCACTCGATGACATGCTGTTGCTATCAAAAGCTCGCTCTCGGCGAGTTTCGCTGGGAGAATTGGGCCCGCTCACAGAAGCTTTCTGAAATCTATCTATAATATTCTGCAGTGTGACGTTGCGCTTCAGTCCGTCTAGACCTCGTTGACTGAGGGTGATGACATAACGACAAGTGGGGCACTGGAAGGCGGTGATAGATTCCACTGATTCGTTGGTAGCACACTGGGAGACCAAGATGCGATGTGCACAGTTGAAACAGAGACTGTGAGCACAAGGCAGCAGCAATGGATCTTCAAACAGCTCTAGACAGATAGGGCAGGTCAGTTCCGACTCCAGTGTTTCCATCTTCAGGCAAAGGTTTCCTGTGTCATAAGCAAAATCCAGGGAAGCCAGTCAGCTATCTGAAAGCATAGCATAATATTCAGTTAGATCAGAGAGGAAATTCTGTTTCAAATGTCTGTTTCAAATGATATTCTTACAGTTATCCAGCCACATCTTCAGACTGGAAGGTGACGTGTTTTGAATCCATCTCTGTGATCAAGGTATTTAAAAATCTATTTCCTGTGTACGTTTCCCTAAGCTTCTATTTCTTCTTATTATCACAAGAGATCCAGAGCAGTGCAAGGGCAGACATTTGGTGCATTTTTACATTATTTAGGAACTATACTGTAATTCAGTATAGACAGATGTACGCTAACACCACCATAGCAAAATCTGTTACTGCAATTCAACTCAATTGCACTATGAAATCAGCTGAACCTCTCCCCAAGTGTCTTAATGCAATTTGATTTCAGGAGTAGCATTGGAAACAGAAAGGTGTCAATTTATTGCCTGTTATATCTTAACTTCCTTACAACTTTTGGGCTCCACATTTATTTGCATTTGCCGGACAAGAGACACCCCTAGCTTGTGTGCAGGTATCATATCTGTAACTAAAAGAATTTGCAACTACAAAACAAAATAATATACAAACATTTTAGAACAAATAAAGAGTGAAATGAGATAGCATGCTGAAAAATATAGATTAGAAAGAGGACAAATCATAATTAGAATAAAAACTGTACTGCAGTAATATGAGTCAGAAACCTGGCAGGAATGTCATGTTATTTGCTATACTGAGAATTTTTTTTTTTTAAGAAATCTCAGTTTGTCCTATTTCTTTGGTTTATTAAAACTAAGGATGTGCCAAGACTTACTGTTCTTTCCAGCCATGAAGTACAAATGCTGTTTTACTGTGTAAATATTGTTGTAAATATTGTTTTTAACAGCTTTGCTGGTTAGTTACAATGCAGCATAACTTGACAATTACTTTTCTCAGCAAGGAATTCAAGAACATGCAGCCTCCATTCCCCCCCACCCTGAAAAAGATCAACCTCAGAAATGACCGAAACTACTTTAATTTCCTCCTTCACTGAAGATGTTACATGAAATGATTTTGAAAGAATTGCCCCACATTATGCTTCTTCCCTAAGCTCTTGTCAAGGTCTTGTACTGTTACAAGCAGACAGATCAGTGAACCATAAGCAAAAGCTATGCTTCACCCACACGGAAATCTACCACTTAAGAGTACAGTCCATTTAAACTCTGTTGGTCATAAAAAAGGACAGCTTCAGATGGTGTAGTTTTTCCACTGTAAGGTTGCCCTATTGTGTGAACTTTCTCTTTTTATTCGCCTAAAATTAACATAGAAATCTTGATTCATTAAGAGTGAAGGGAACCTTATGCTCATTAGCAAGCTTTGGAGCTAAATTTCTTTGAACTGCCAGTAATTCCCCACAATTAAACTGAGGGATGCAGTTACAGTGGTGGCAAGGTCATGTGTAACTCAACCAAACCATAATAGCAAAAAAGTGTTCAACAGTGGAGGCCAATTGCAAGTCAGCCTCTAATGCTTATTCATACTTACTTCATGGGGAGGGCAGAAAATTCTTTGTCCCAGAGAGATTAGAAAAATGTGCCATTTGGTTTCACACTTATTTGTCAAAAAGCTGGGGAACTTTAAATGACCTTCACTATGGATAATACTGGATTCAAGAAACTTTAGCTTGCCTGCTTTATTCTCTCCCTGTTATTTTAATACTGCAGATCTCTTCCATAGGAAGCCTTTAACCATGTAAACTGGAAAAATCATTGGATTGGGGAAGGAGGGGCAATCAATAGGAGAGATAGTACAGCTTCCTAATTAAAATAATAACCTGTATTCCTGAAACAATGCACATTTATAGCATATACATGCACATACTATTTAAATAGTGTCTTTTAGTAGTTCCATATTTAGTAATTCCAATATCTTAAAATAGCTATTTAAGTGTTAATTATTAATTGAATTACAGATTGGATCACAGTTCCATGGGGAATTTATGCAGTAGGGTAGTTGTATAGTGATTTCAATGGTATAACAATACTGCATTAACAGCAATAATTCCGAATCTAGATATTATGAGACACGGAGTCCTCAATATAATCATACAAAGGAAAACAAAGATTCCAAAGTGTTTCCTTAAGAAAAGACCTCTTATGTAACCTGGGATCTCAAAGAAAATTCTACTAATGCATGGTTTATATATCTAAGATTATAGTCTACTGAACAAATACTGCATGGTCTAATATTTAATGTTTATTCATGTTACCTCATATTTCTGCCAAAGGTTCATCTGCCAATAAACTTCATCAGTAATAAACATCCTGGATAAAGAAAAGTCTTCTGTCTCAGTGATGCTCTTGCATTCACATACACACAAATTAAATAAGAATAAAATATTTTTCCAAAACATATATATGTATATGTCTATTTCTCTCTTGTACGTTTGTGTGTGTGTGCATATGCATACACACAAACACACACACACACACACACACACACGTGGCTAGACAGTGTAGTGGTTAGAGCATCGCCCTCTGATGTGGGAGATTGGGGTTTGAATCCCAGCTAGTACCTACCTAAGTAGGGGTAGGGGTCCTTGGGCAAAAACCCATTAACACTTCACCTTTAATATGAGAGTGACATGAAGAAAGAGAGTCATGCCAGCTCAAATGTTGCCGGGATTAAAAAGGTCTGTGCCAGATGTTGGGGAACCAGGGCAATCTGACCATAAGTGGGCTACTGGAACAAGCCATACATGGACGAGACAAGAGAACATGGAATTGATGGAATGCTACTACAACAGTAGACCTAATGAGAGGGGATATATGAAATGTATGAGGACAACTATGGATGGACAGAAGACCTACATCCACACTAACTGAGAAACAGCTAGTTACCCAATGCTCCAACAGTGAAGAGAAAGCTTCTGTCATAATTTCAGATAGACCAACTACACATTACATCCCAGACTCAAGAAGATTTGGAAGACTAAGTCGATGTGCAGCCAACACCTGAAGCTGGAACATCACTGCCACCCTCTCCATTACAGACATATCAGCTGATATGAGGCCTAAGATCATGGATAAACTAGCTATAGTGAACCCTTGAGACCAATTACCAAGGCTCAGTGGAAAAGTACCATCAGATAGTATGCTAGAAGATGCCAATAGAGCCCTCACGACAATCCCTACTACCACCATAACTCAAACCAATGAATTGGTATATGCTGCAGCCTGGAGCCACTGTAATCCTGGAGATGCTTGGCTACATAATGAAGAAAAACAGCAGTACATACCCTCCACTGCTGGAAAATGAGGTTGGAGGCTATGATCAAGGGAACTCAGAGACAGGTTAGTCAGCTGGTGGAATTAAAGAAGGGTGTGGAGATTAAGGATAAGACTTGTCTACTGAAAAAATACAAGGGCCTGACTCCATCTGAAGTCCTAGAGACTGCTAAACAAAGGCTTGCAGCATTGGCTGCCAGGATAAGGAGATACAGTACAGAAGTAGAGGCCAAGAATATGAATGCCTTGTTCTCCAAAGAACCATCCAATGTGTACTCCCAATTGCAGTGCAACAACACAATAACAGCAGAACCACCAACAGCAGAAACTGAACAGTACTGGGAGAAAGAGAAGACACATAACACCAGTGCAAAGTGGCTGCAGAACTGGAGAGCAGACCACAGCAATCTCCCAGAACATGAACTAGTCACCATCACAGTAGCAGACATCCAACAGCGGGTCAGAAACATGAAGAGTTGGACAGCAGCTGGCATGGACATGAACCACACCTACTGACTAAAGAAACTAACAGCAGTGCATGAACGACTAGCTGCACAGATGAACTAGCTGCTAGCAGTAGGCTCCCACCCACACTGGCTAACACAAGGAAGGACAGTGCTGATTATGAAAGATCCCCACAAGGGAACAGCATTGTTCAACTACCGGCCTCCCGCAACATGGAAGTCCTATCAGGTATCATAGCTGCCAAGCTACAGGACCATATGGGCCACTACATGAGCACAGCTCAGAAAGGCATTGGGAACAACACCAGAGGCTCAAAACAGCAATTGCTCTTAGATAGAGCAGTTGCCCGAGACTCAACTTCTAGGCAGACCAATCTGAGCACAACCTAGATTGACTACAGAGAAGCATCTGACTCAATGCCACAAACATGCATCTGTGAATGCCTGACACTATATAAAGTCAACAGGACACTTAGAATCTTCCTCAAGAACTCAATGGAACTGTGGAAGACAACACTGGAAGTCAACTCAATACAGTTCACACAAGTGGCCATCAAGTGTGGCATATACCAAGCTGGTGCACTGTCCCTGCTGCTGTTCTGCATAGGCTTGAACCCCCTCACCCAGCTAATCACAAGGACTGGAACAGATACAAGTTGAAGAGTGGAACTACCATCAGTCACCTCCTCTACATGGATGACATCAACCTGTATGCTAAGAGTGAACAAGACATCAACTCACTGATCCACCTGACATAGATCTACAGTGAGGACACTGGGATGTCATTTGGACTGGAGAAGTGTGGCTGGATGGTAGAGAGAAGGTAGTTAAGACTGATGGGTTGAAACTACAAGCAGGCCACATAGCAGACATACAGACCAGCTACAAGTACCTTGGTATCACAGTCACATGGGAACCATGAGGAGGAGGCAAGGAAAACAGCAATGTTCAAGCACCACCAAAGGATAAGACAGGTCCTGAAGAGCCAACTCAATGGGAAGAACAAGATCCACGCCACCAACAGATACACCCCGCCAGTCATCAGACACCCTGCCAGTATAGTGAACTGGCCAAAGGAGGGCATGGAGGCTGTGATGTGAAGATCTGGAAGCTCCTCACAATGTACGGAGGTTTCCATCCCAAGTCCAACACCCAGAGACTGTACACCAGCTAGAAAGAGGGCAGGTGGTGTCTGATGAGTGTCAAAGCCACTGTCCTGGATGAAACTCAGAGCATTCAGGAGTACATCAGTAAAATGGCACTCAAAGATGAGCTGCTGAGAGAATACCTGAGGCAGCAGCAGGCATGGGAGGAAGCTCAAGTAGAGGAAGTGCCATGCAAGACAAGGCCCTGCATGGGATGTACCATTGACAGATAGCTGAGGTGGCTGACATTGGGAAATCCTACCAGTGACTGGAAAGGGCTGGACTAAAAGACAGCACTGAGGCACTGATTGTAGCAGCACAAGAACAGGCACTAAGCACCAGATCCATAGAAGCAGGGATCTAGACAGGATTCAAGGTGCAGACTGTGCAGAGAGGTGTCAGAGACAGTCCAACACATAGCGGCAGTTTGTAAGATGCAGGCAGGAACAGCATACACTGAACGGCACAACCAAGTAGCTGGCATTGTGTACTGGAACAGCTGTACAGTGTATGGGCTAGACCCTCTCAATCCAGATGGGAGATTTCACAGAAGGTTGTGGAGAATAACAGAGCTAAGATCCTGTGGGACTTCCAGATCCAGATAGACAGGCAGGTACTGGCCAATCAACCAGACACCACAGTAGTAGACAAGGACCAGAAGACAGCAGTGGTAATAGATGGAGCGGGGCCAAGTGACAGCAACATCAGGAAGAAATAATATGAGAAGCTGGAAAAGTACAGGACCTGAAGAAGGAACTAGAGAAAATGTGGAAAGTAAAGGCCAAAGTGGTCCTAGTGGTAGTAGAAGCACTCAGGGCTGTGATTCCTAAGCCGAGAGAGTGGCTCCAACAGATTCCAGGAACAACACCAGAGCTCTCTGTCCAGAAGAGTGCAGTGCTAGGAACAGCTAAGATACTGCATAGAACCCTCAAACTCCCAGGCCTCTGGTAAAGGACCCAAGACTGAGGAAGACACATAACCCTCACAGGGGTGAGAGGGGATTTTTTCCCCCTAATAGATATCATCTATATATAGAGACTTCCCTTGTAAAACATAACTCTTCTATATACAGGATTGTCTTTCCATTTTGTACAGCCACTTGTACAGGCTTCGATAGCCAAGCTATTAGATGACCATGCCAAGCAATTAACTGGTCTACCTGGAATAATGGATCAAAAAAGAAAGAAAAGTGTTAGTGTCTATAAAGTGGTTAAATATACTGGTCTAACAGAACAGTAAGACCAGATCTCTGTGGGTGCATCGAAGAAACTAAAAACTGCAGTGACATTCAATCATGAACTAACCTTTTCCTTAACCAGTACTCAGGACTGGCTTTACCATTCAGCAGAGAGAAAAGAGGAGGTGGTGCTATATAGTGTGGTCTGGCTCCGAAACAAGCCTGCTGCTGTGTACAGTAAAATGTGCTGTCCCATCCCTGGCTAGAAGTGAGATTCAGTGCCAATCCAATCATCTTCCATATGCGAAGTGCATGGAATATCAGGCAGCAAAATATTTGGACCCTGCCCTGCCACCATAATAACCTCAAAAGGAAAAGGATCCAAACATTTCAAACACACTGCTGCGCATATAAGTGCTGGGTTAATTTCCTCCCACCCAAATGATCTGGTTACTAAGATGTGCCAAGAAGTACTTTAAGGACTGTAGCCATAAACTATTTTATATAGGTTTGCTTTAAAAAACAACAACAAATGATACATTTACCATAAATACTAGTAACAATGAATAGTTTCTAGAAACAACTAAAAAATATGCCTAAATTACCATGCAATGTATATGCCCAAAGATACCAACATTAAATCACATGTATAAGCAAACATGTTAAGGACGATGTTACAAAACATGCCAAAGTACCAGTAATAAAAAATGACTAGCGATTAACATCCTAATATTAAACAGCCATTTTAAACAGACTTAATATTAGGGATACATTTCCTATATCTAACACAAGTCTCCTACATGATTTCAAGTAATGGTAGATTAAAAAGTTACAGGAAAAATAAACTTAGTCCCTTATTTGACACCTTTAACAAAGAATGATAACCCTACAGACATTTGTAACCCAACAACTTTTCTAGGCTCCATTAAGTTTATTACCAAGTATCTAAACAGAATATTATTTGCATAATCAAATTTAGAAATATTACAAAGCTCTTTTGAACTAGTCCACCTTTCTATAAAATAAAAGCAATCTTTACAGTCAAAAGAAATAAAGGTTATTCATCACAAAGTTTTTACAAATTTGTTTTTAAAAAGCATAGGACATATCCATGTTGAAAATCTCTTCAAACTATCAACTAAGCATTATATACCCACCAATAGATTTCGACCTGAACGTTTTAGCTGAAACATTGCTGATAAGTGAGCACGCTGATTCCCCGTCAGAAAGTAAAAAATCGAGAGACCTACAGTGGCCTCTCCGACTTGCAGTAATCCTAAGCTTTTAGCGCTGTGACTGTGCATAACTTGGAGACAGTTGATACTGAAGCACAACAGGAAAATCTATGCTACAATTCCAGGAAAGCCAGCTCCACCTAATCGCCTCCGTCAGAATTTAAGGACTTAAAAACTGCTCTCAAAGCAGGCTGGCTTTTGTTAATGACACGAAAGCAAACTCTCCCCTTTCTCTTTCAGTATTCAGCACCTATCAAGTGAGAAAGCAGCAAGGATCAGATTCTCTCCCTGTGCATCCACAGAACCCACCCAACATGGCTTGTAATAAGGACATTGGGCTTGGCGGCCACATTATTTGAACAAGTGGAAGCTCAGCCTGCTGTATAATTAATCCAGGGTTGAATAATGAAGTTCCCATGCCTGTAAAGGCAAAGTGACCTGAACCAGCAAACCCTGTCACATTGCCAACAGTCAAGGAAGAGCTAAGGCTTACTGAACAAATATTGCAAGGTCTACATTTGAAGATTTTCATACTACTCATTATTTGATTGGTTCCTTCTAAAAATTAATCAGCCAGTTGGAATAAAAGTACTGTAATAGACATGCAGTGATAGTTTATTCTTTCTCAATAGTGCCTTTCCAGGCACTTTAAAACTCCTCATGTGATTATTCCCTAATAGCAAAGTATTGTTGATTATAAAAAGTTAATAAATGCTACTACCATTTTTTGTAGCATTTAATTTTAAGAGCAGGAATTTGCACTTGCTGGCAATTCCCCTAACTGTGCCTTTTTCTTTTTATTTACCACTTAACTTTTAAAGACTTGTGCTTTACTGTAGAACAATTGAAATTTCTAGCTATTTGGTGCTGAATACAGTCAATATTACTATTTATCAATATTTAATAAAATTCATAGGAAAAAAACTGTTTCTTTCTGACCATTCTGATATATACACATGCCAGATTTTTAGCTCTCAATGAAGGTGCTAAAAAATTCATGTGAAAATGGAAGTTGCAGGAACAAATTGCTTTCTTTGAGTTCCACTTTGCATGTGCAATGATTCTTTTATGTTGTTATTAAATGAAATACACATTACATATTTAGAAGGGGCTCAAATCATCATTCCCTTTGCTCTTCATACCAGAGGCAAATTTGTGTTTCATTTGCTTTGCAGGCCAATTTAATTTCCCTCATCATTTCCTTTCTTACAGAAAGACCAGAATGCTGTGACAATAAGAGAACCATTGTTTCTACAGGCAAAACCACAACGTTTATGAAGAACTGTTTGAAATAGCACTGGTATAATAGGAATACATGAAACTTGGCTCTGGTTTTTATTGTCATTCATACATGCGCAGAGAGGTATGAGAGACAATTCCCCCCACTGTAATCCAGTAAGTGAATGAAAGAAGTTTGAGGGAATAAGCAATCCCTGGGCTGTCTCTCAAAGCATTAAGAAGGGAGAGAGAATAAACTAGAGCTATTGCTGTTTCCATAAGTATTTAATACAAGATTGTTTTAAACCATCTTATTGGGCCATGTACAATAAGTACAAAAATAAGTATAACTCATGATACAATGTGAAATCACCATAGGAACAGCCAGTAAATGCACCATTTATTTAAACACACTCCCCAACAGGGAACTGACTCTTCCCTGTAGTTGTGTCTGAGAAGAGAGCAACATCTTGGGTGAAATCAGCAACACAGCAGAAAACCTAGCATGGCATTTGATTTTTCTCAACTATCATAGGTCTCTATTTACTTCAACACAAAGATGTGTGAACAAATTTTCATGTTTCAACACTGTGAGACATCCATTTGTTTTTCAGTACGGTATAGGAAAGTGAGGTTTTAAGTAGGAAAGCTTTTCATCAAAAAGATTGGCACAAGTCCAGAATGACAGGACCACACTAGATCTTCCAACTTCTTCTGTGTTTCAACAATGTTCCAATATATAATTAGTCAAAGAACTAAGTGACAAAGGGCTTATTTCTTACACTACATTTTAGTGCATATCCAAATGAAAACATGGCAAGTATTTGTTGTAAACATACCTTTCATTCAGATATATAAATAAGAAAAACTGTTGATTACAATTAAGTTGACACTTAGTAGCAAATCCTGATTTGCATGAAATAGCCCTAAGACACCTTGATTGAAGAGTCACATTAGGTTTTGCTGAGTCATTTATTTATTTATTTATTTATTTATTAAATTTGTATGCCGCCCATCTCCCCCAATGGGTGACTCTGGGTGGCTCCCAGTTAAAACAAAACCCACAAATAATTAAAAATAAATACCACATTAATTAAAATTAATCAATTAAAAAGTCAAGCTATAAAGCAATTTCATTCCATTATCTTTACGATATCATACCCAAAATGGGCCCCTGTTTCTGAAATTCATTTTCACTTTGAATACATTGTGCATGAGAGAATCTCTACCAAGGGATTTTTCCAATACACAATCATAGTTTCCACACTGGACTTTTCCTATGGAATAATCATATTTTTTCTCTGGTTTTTGGCTGTGTATCTACAAGATAACATGAACAAAGCTTCACACTCCCATGCTTATTTCCTGAACTTTTCAAAGGTCTAAAAGGTGACTTTTAAACACAAGTACATCCTTGCTTAAGTAATCCAATGACTTATACAGGCTAGTTATGGTCTGTGTAAATAGCTCTATCAATTTCATTTTCTATGAGCTGCTGTTCCTAAGGAAGAATCAACTCTATCATTTTAACCTTTCCTTCCAAAGTAAAATGCTCTTAACTTCAACCTTTTCCCCTCCTCATCCCACCTTTGAACTGCAAGGCAATCATATCCAGGCCATAGGGCAGGTAGATATTTAGTCCTTTCATAACCTATACCAGAGATTGACATAACAGTATGAGAGTCACATTTACACTTCATATTACCACAGCTTTGCTACTAGAAGCCTTCAGACAGTCTGTCACATGTAACAGATCTTGTGCTTTTATGTCCCTTCATATAACTCAGTTTACAGATGCATAAAAAGTTCAATATGAATTTCATTAATGCAGGAGGCAGGTGAAGAGAAACGAAGGCCACAAAACATGATCTTTATCTTCCATGTATAAAACGAAGAAGAGAGCTAATTTGGTGTAGTGGTTAAGTGCTGGCCTAGAAACCAGGAAACTATGAGTTTGAGTTTTAGTCCTGCCTTAGGCATGAAATCCGGCTGGTGACTTTGGGCCAGTCACTCTTTCTCTCAGCCCTACCCACCTCACAGGATTAGGCTGAGTTGACCAAGAGAAAGAGAGAGAGAGAGAGAGAGAGAGAGAGAGAGGATAAAAATCTAACACAACAACAGCATCCCCAATGGAAAATTGCATTTAAAGACAATCATGCCCTCTGGATATATAATTTGCCCTATTTTCATGGTTCTTCACTATTTGGGGGTATATGTTTAAATGCAACAGCTGTGATAGCATGCCAAAGGAAGAAATTGCAACTAGTCTGAAGTTACAGATATACTTCATTTGTAGGCTACAAGTAAATAGTACAATACCAATAAATTATGCTTGTTGGCTCTGCTCTGCTAGTACAGTTGGGTCCACAAGGGTGTTTTGTTCTTGACAGAGAAAGGGAGAATCATCAACAATCCTTTACAGACATCCTCTGATGTGGAGCAGTTAATTCCCATATATTTCCAATATAGAATATTCATTATATGACCTGACACTGGTCTACCATGAACATTTTCCAAATAGTTTATGGCTTGGGCCATATTTTCCATATTACAGGAATCATCAACCCAATTTAACGTTTAAAGGAAAGTTATTTTTCCCTTGAAAAACAACATAGGAGAAACATATTGTTATACATATTGTTATAGTTACACATTTTAATCCGTTCAGGATCTAAGTATCAGTCTCGGGATGGAGGGTGGAATGATGGGTTTATCAATCAAGAGCCTCGTGTTTTTTATTTGTTCAGTCTTGCTTTGACATTCAGAAACTAGTATTTCATGCCAGCATACTTTGTTTCTATTTCAAGGGCTGTGAGAAGACATCTCTTTACTGAGATGCAACAAGTTCCTTCTTAGATCTATGACTTTTTTTCTACTTCAGCTTAATTATTATTCTCAGTGGAATAAGGCTTAATACCTTAATAAGGCTTAATATTTTAATATGCTTTATTCTCACCTATAATTTAATTATTTGAAGCCTCTATTAAATTCCTATGTCGATGTTTTGTCACTGCCTACCTACATGCAAACTATGCATATATTGCAGGTATACATGTGTGGATAATATACCTACAAGTGTAATTATCTGAGAAAATTGTCAATAAATAATCTTAAGAAATATTGAATCATTTATGAGGAATATTAAATGGCGCAACTATTTTTACAAAAATGTATTCCAAACAGATCAAATGGCATCAAGATATAGCCATTTCATGACTGAAAGACACATTTATTATGACCAAAAGATAAATTGAAACTACTGCTATCAAAGCAAGTGCCATATAAATTTAAATTGAATTTATTTTCAATTTAAAATATTGAATTTTATTTATTTCTTCTTTCCCTAAATTCCATAAAATGCCAACCAACTTAGAAAAGCAAGTATGAATAGAAAGGAGAGGAAAGAAGTATCTTGTTCGAGTCTGTCTACAGCTTTCAGATGTCTCTAAGAACCTGGATTAGCCAAAACCTAGACAGCAAACTAGAACCCTCTGCCCATAACCTAAATTGATTAAAAATTTGCTAGCAGGCTTTCTTCACATTTTTGTTGTAGTCCTCATCCTGCTCAGTGAATCAGTTGTAATAACAAGTCATATCACATGGACATCCATTATAGTTTTCTATAATTTATAAATTTTGAAATATCAAATGAAATTGTCAAAAAGCCAGATCTGTGGGAAGCATATGAATGTTATGCTTATCCAAAGGAGGCAGGGGCTTAAAAATTTGAAAAAAAAAATAGATGGATGCAATGCCATTTATATTATAGAGACCTTCCCTACAGATTATGAACAATCCAGTTAAAGATATTAAAAATTATATTTCTTAAAATGTAGTAATCATGACATAGAGTCTGATTACTTGAGGGACCACCTGTCTGGTCCAATTCAATCCTGAAGTGTTGGCACATTCTGGGTTCCTTTGATTAAACAATGTCATCTCTCAGGATCCAGGAAGTATGCCTTCTCTGTAGCAGTTCCCCCCAAGATCCGGATGGCCCCCCACTCTGCTGTAGTTTAGAAGAGCCATGAAGACCTGGTTATTCACCCAGGCCTTCAGCAAGGGAGAGAGACACCCCTCACTTCATCACTTGCCATCTTTATCTTTAATTTTTATGTTTATTGTAATTTATTGTAATTTCTTTTTTTGATTGTTGTGAGCTGCCCAGAGAGTTGAGTCAGGCGGCATACAAGTTTAATAAGTTATTATTGTTATTATTTCTCAGTCTTCTTAATGCATATTTCCTTTTGATAAACAGGGTAATGCTCAACACTGTTCTTTATACAGAAAAGTATGAACTAAGGCTTAGTTTTTATAGACTCTGTACTTTATAATAATCTTGCAGACTTCCACCTACTCTGACATATTATTTTACTAATCATGTATTTTACAAGGGGATCTGGATAAATATGTGTTCACACTGGACTTAAAATCTGCAGATAGTTATTGACATGGCATACGATTAATAAGCTTAAGGCAACCAAAATAATCCTAAACTTTCTTTTGAGCATAATCAATAACTGTTTAGCATTTGGCAAAAACAAAAAACAAAAACATTGAAGTAAACAAAAACATATACCCCACTCTAAACTTATTCTCAGTGTCAAGATAAGTATTAATTTTCCATGTTCTTTTCATGCAATTACTAAGCTTATATGACTCCCATAAAAAACAGAAAACTGTTCAAAGATAGATAAAATCAATAGTTTTATCATTTCCCTGTAAACCTGCACACTCAGTCCCAAAATTAATGTATTAGTTTTACTGATTGCTAATGAATTTACTGTTACACATTACAGGTAGTCCTTGATTAGTGACTGCCTCATTTAGTGACTCTTCAGAGTTACAAAGATGATGAAAAAGTAACTTTGCGACCAATCCTCGCATTTACAACCTTTGCAGGTCTGTAAAGACAAGGAAAGCTGAAGGAATATCGTAAGCACAGTCATGGTTTCACTTAGCAACCGCTTTGCTTAACAACCAAGTTACTGGTCTGAATTGTGGTCGCTAAATGAGGACTACCTGTATAGGCTTTAAATATATTGATTGACTGATTAATTGCCTTTATATTGCTGTCCAGTTCAAACAATGTGACTCTGGGTGGTATGTAATAAAAATATTAAAAACAAAGTAAACAATACCAACCAAATATAAACAATTAATTGGAGATTAGGCACTCAGATTTAATGTACTGTTCCAGAGAGCAGCTCTGATCAGCCTAATCCAAATGCCTGGGGAAAGAGCTAGGTTTGTATTGCCTTTCTAAAGGACTGCAGGGTTGGGTCCAACTGTATGGACTATCTCATATAAAGTTTATTGGAAACATAATAGACTAAACTGCAAGATCCATGACTCAAATGGAATCTCAGATCTTTTTGAAGTCCTTCTAAAGGCTAATCTCCCATGGATAATATGCAGCACACTGGGTTTTATTCTCTTTAAAATTCAACATAATGGATATGGGCTACTTCCAATTTTATTTAAATTAAATATTATTGAGGAAAGAGAGTAAAGCTAATATTCAAAGATCACTAGTTTATAGCTTTTAAAGTATGCTTTCCTTGTTTTTCTGAATGTTATTTGACCCGAAGTCTTAGGAAATGTTTAACTGGATTACATTCCAGGAAATTCAAATTAGCGGTGGGTACAATTTTGTTTTAGTTGCAAACCTGCTGTTTTATAAAAGGAAAGATTGTTATTTTAATTTCTAGTGTCATGTTCTGTTCTTCTGGATCCCATGGCTGTCCTACAAAAAAGTGTGAAGAATGAATGAAAGACCAACTCACTCATGAGGCAAGGCCCTGTGATACCTTCCTCAATATCCTTCCAGCTTGAATAAATGGCTCTTCCTTGCCCTTAAATGTTGTCCATCGCCTCTCCTGCTACACAGCAATGCAGGATCAGCCTGTTCAAAAGACTGAGAGATCATTTCTAGGGGATGAGTTCACTTGCAGACAAGCTCTGCATGCCTTAAGACTTTTGAGAACTCCAGTATTTTCTGAAACCGCATAACACAACTGAGCTAGCAGAATGCATTGGAAGATGATCAGAATAGCTATGCATACCAGAACATGTCATGACAATGTTGCCCTTACTTTGACCAGAGCTGATAAATAATTTGGCCTAACTTAATTTGATCTGATTTAATGGACTGCACATGGCTTGCTATAAAGGTAATCCCCAGTTTAAGAGTGAATTCCATTCCCAAGGTCTGTCCTTAAGTTAAATTTGAATGTAAGCTGGAACAGTATTATTGTATAATTAACTCAAACTATCGTGTATTTAACTTGAATCATTGTGTATTTAACTCAAATTTTGCTATAATAGGCTCTGCTAATAACTATGGGTCATACGTAAACCAGGCGTTTTTAACCTGGGGTCTCCCTGTAACTAGACTGATCCTCATCTGCCTTGTTGAAAGTGACTAACTTTAACTAAGCTGAGTACAACTTCAGCACAGATTTGCTCAGCTTAGCTTGTCTATTTCTTTATAGTTCTCAAGGATGCAACTTATGAAAAGAAATAGAAAGGCCCACCTTGATTTCAGTAGTAAAATAAAATTAAATAGATCACTTATAAATGTTTGATATGGTTTATGACAGCAGTTCACGTCATGTGTTATACTTTTATATATTCAGAATTTGACATATAATTAATATGATACATAAAATTATAATATATGGAGACATGATAATCTGAAAATTTATCCATATCATTTAGAAGACAAGAGGAAAATCTACTGTTGACTTAAAATGTTCACCAACTTCATGGATATCCTTCATTATTTTTAAAAATCTTAATTAGGAATACAAACCAGAATAAAGCATTTAGAAGTACAAGAGTGATCTTTGGAGAAGAATACACACACATACACACACATACTTCCCCTCCCCCCAATGAAATATACTGGCCTTTTCTTGTCCTATCAGAACTATAAAATTTAGCCTGCAGGACGATATGACAGTGCACATAAGCGTATAGAATACTACAGAAATACTGTGGTGCAAAAATGATGTCAAATGTCTTACCCTGGAGTGACATAAGCAATACTGACATATAATTTCTAAGTAGCTAAGCAAAACTAGGTCATGTCACATTGACCTATCTAATGCAGTGAGCTTCTTTTTTCAGTTAGAAATTAACAATGTAAATATGGATTTATTGTTGCTTGTCTTTACTGCTTTATCACCATATTGGATAAATCAGACTAAACAAAACCACAATCTGGTTTTACTCTGTTTAATTATCAAGAAATGCTGAGACAAACTTTGTATAATTTATTTCCCCAGACTTATAATTAGAAACTAAACCAGTGGACTGGGTTCATTCTGATATAATGTAATAATATTAATAGCTACTATTAAATAAGTGTGCTAATTTGTTTATAAGGCAGGTGGATCAGCTTTAACAAAATGAAATCAGGGAGAAAATGAAAAAAATTCAAATTAGAGCAGATATTCTAGAATAAGTTCCACACTTTCTCTTTGTGTACATATTCAAGTAAGAAACAAAGAATGAATCTCAGTAAGAATCAACAGCTCATGGCAAGATCATACTTCATTCACTTCTCCCTCATACCAGGATAAAGTATGTAAACAATAGCAGGTCTGAATTCGCGGATAAATGGAATTCACATGGCAAGGAAAATGTCCTAGTTTCTAAGTGACCTAGTGTTGGAAAGCAAGCACTGCTGAAACAGCTGAACTTTAAAGTGGCAATTGTTATCTTAGGATAAAGTCCAAAACAATCATTCGTATGACATAACTAAATTTTTATTTGTTACTTCAGCTTCAACATCTCTGAAGAGAACCAGCTCCAAATTCTTGTAGCCCTATGGAAGTATGTCAGCTGGTATGGTGAAACAATCACACTCAATTCAACTGTAGCTAGAAATCCAGGCATCTGTAGGATCCGCCATTTTTGTCAAGGTGACAAAACCAGCGTTGTGCTATTGTGGCATAGACTCCAACTCTTCTGCATAAGTGTGTGATGTCATGATGCATATACAACAGGTAACGCTTGAATCACAACAGTGTGACAGTGCTTTTGTCATTGGTCACCCAACTTGAACACTGCTGGCTAGCAACTTCCTTTAGGAAGAGAAGTTAATATTGGTGCTGTCCCTTTCTCTCCTAGCTATGCCATTTCAGTCTTTTACTCCACCCCGCCCAACCCCATTTTGATCCATTAGCCCATTTTGCTCTTTGATTTGTATTACGCCCTCATTTCTAATCACACCTTCCTCTTGCAGTTTTTCCTCGTAATACTATCCTTATCCAACACAACACCATTTTAATAAAGTTGATACAAATTATTGTATTATTCATACTGACCGTGGCAGTTGTCACAGATGTGATAAGACATTTCTGATAATTGAAGGGAAACTTTTTCTCAGAGACTGATGTGAAGTGGTGTTAATCAGAAGCATGGAAGCGGGCACAGAAGAAATGTTTCCTCTGTTCATGACCGAACTGCTGCTGGCTTGTTGCCTTGAGAAACAGGCCAACAAGCCGCAACTAGCCAGGCAAGCTGCCCTCCAACCTCTTGCCCATGAAGCTTGCGTGTTGCCCAATACAGGCAAGGTGTCAAGGTCAGAGATATGGAGGGAGAATAGCATCTGCACAGTTTAGCATAATTTGATTTTTTTAAAAAAGCAGTTCTTTCTCATGTTAAGAAATGGAATAGCATTTTGCTTTTGCATTTTCATGATCACTTGGTAGGTTGGGGTAACAAACCATAAAGTCTGAAGATACCTTCACACTCAACTTTATTTTAAAGCAGCAAGGATGTGTTCTTATTTATTCCCTCTTACTCTCTCCCAGGCAAGCGAGGACAAGTGATGAAACAGAGAGTGCAAAAGCCTCTGGAGGGAGGTTAGCAATCTCACTCCTCTTCAGTCTGTTTGGGGAAGGGAGATGGGAACACAATTTCAATTCTTAGAGTGTGAATGAATTTCAAAGTGCACATGCCTGCTATTTTTCTAGCCAGGAAAGTGATTCTAGAAACATTTTAAACTGATCCTGGAATGTATCCATTTTATTGGGCGAATGTTTAAATTACAGCATGCTTCCCAACAAACTTTTTCCTACTTACCAGGAATAGAGGAAATGGAAGAAGCGATGACATTAGCTTCCTGTGAAAATTTCATTAATGAGATAGAGTGACTGCACATTAAATAAACCTATATACTAGAATGAAGAACATATTTTTCTTCACCATTTAGTTCCTAAACCATAGTTTAGGGCTACTGTGTATGTGTCCACCCACCCACTATAGTCCAGGAACAGGGAGTGATTAAAAACAAAGCGTTCCTGGTTTAAACAAATGTGAGTTTGTTATTACATCACTGCAATTACTTTGAATTGTGATTTAATTGCAGGAGTGAGAAATCTCCACTTGTTCCCTGCCCTGATTTTGTAACCTGTGGAATACCCTCAGATTTGCATTGCTGAAATTAATCTGTGACACAATGGAGTTGTTAGGTTTCTGCAAGACACCCATTATTAAAGTATTTTTTTTAATCCTAACATTCTACAATCCAATTCAAAGAAATGTTTAACATTTTGAAGACAAACTAAATTTTAAAGCTTTACTGATCTTATTGAGCATCTGTATATAAGACTAATAGAAAATACTTATTTCTATTTCCTTGCCTTTGGCTTTGCCCAGAGGACTTAAATTTCAGAAACAAAGGCAAGTGACTAAAACAAGGTATTTTATAATCATGTGCTTTATAGAACAAATGAAGAAATGGTTATTTATTTGCAGAAAGTTATTCTTCCAACTTTTTTTGAACTTTGCATTTTTTTTACTGGTTCAACTTTTAGGTTCAATTTGTTTGTTTTATTGTGATGTATGAACCCTCTGTGGACATCCACCCACTTCATTTAGTGAAAGGTTTTTGGTTTAAATTTTTTTTTTACTTCTTTCTGCTTTCCCTTTGCATATAGCAATAGTTTCGTAGCTAGAGAAACATATTTTGCTTTTAAATTGGCAACATAAATGTGCATTTTC
This sequence comes from Liasis olivaceus, assembly GCA_030867105.1. NCBI lineage: Eukaryota > Metazoa > Chordata > Lepidosauria > Squamata > Pythonidae > Liasis > Liasis olivaceus. Next base: position 43,154,759 of record CM061352.1, read on the forward strand.
CTCCCAGAACGTATGTTTTTAAATAGCCTGATTGTTGCCACCTTTTTGTAATCATAACCAACTATTCTAACAAACTATCCTTTGTTCAGTGATTGAGTCTCCCCTGTTCCCACAAACTTATAGCACATGTTGCCATGGTTACTCTGCATGTCTATTTACCACACAAGTGATCAAAGAAGGCAGACAACACACACACATGAGCACACACACAAGGCTTTCCAGACTTCCAACTGTGCAATGTCCAGCTCCTAATTAACTGATACACTCTCAGCCTATGGAGTCTATGCACTTTTTCTTACCCCTTTATTATCTATGAAATACAACAGCAACATTCTCAGACAGAAAGTACATTTTTCTTTCAGACTCAGAGGAACAATGCAGAAGGATGGGAAAAATTCTCACTAAAGGCTGAGGTTAATTTTTTCCCATATTTTTGAAAGCAAGGACTAAATTATAAATTGAAAAGGCTAAGCAGTGAAAATTGATATAAAAAAAGTAGATTCAAGGAAGGTAGGCAACTCTGGGAGTTAGCATATGTGTCATCTGCAAAATATCCATCTACTTTCATAAATGTGTAATATAAAACTCTATAAACATAGTTATGAGAAATTGGAACAAATGCAGAACTTGTATTCTTTGTATTGCCTACAGCATAATCCAAATAGTTAAGCCCTTTATATTTCATTAGTTCTAAAAGCAGAGATTTGAGTACATGTTTTTCATTGTCACTGATTCCTATTTTTTTAAAAAATATTATTTTTGAAATAAAAAAGAAAGAAAAAGTACATGTGTGTTCATCATTCATAGACTAGTTAATGCTACATAAATATTCATACTGTGAAAATGACTTGTTTATACTTAAGTCAGTTTATCTAACTTTAAGAAAAGGAAAAAAGATATGAAAGATTATTCAAATAGAGTAGCATAAACCAAATTTCTATATAATCCTCCAGTCAAAACTCCCCCCCCCAAAAAAATTCTTGTTCAAATAAGGAGGGAGAAGTTCTGCACTCCCCTATAGAACTGAAAGCAAATGAATATCCTATTCTAGTAATATAAAACTTCTCACAATCATAAAAGTTCATAGTATCCTTTCCTTTCTCCTCATGTTAGTTTCCACAAAACAGGTATTTAGTTCAAGCATCCACCAAAAAATAGCATCTTCCAAATAAAATTAATGTGAGACAACTTTTTGCTAAAGTACCAAAACATACAAACTAGTGATAGATTTTGAGCTTTTAAGGTGAATTGTCCAACTGTTCCTAAAATATACACGCAAACGTATACATGTGCAAACAAATGGGCTAGGCTGGGGCAATCAACAGGGAAGATTAGTTGTAGAAGCTTATGAGGAAAGTTATTATATAATGCAGGAGTTATTTATTTTAAGGGAAACTAAACTGGGCATAGTCAGACATGTTTTGGACTTTAAAAAGTGGATTTTAATAAATTCAGAATAATGATCCCATGGTTAATGGGAAAGGAAGCTAAAGATGGGTGACAATTCCTAAAGAAATATATACTAAAAACATATTGCACAAATCCAGTAAAATGGAGGAGAGCAGGAACATAGAAGTTCAAATGAGATGAGCTTAGCAACAAGGCCTCTTAAATATGTTCAAAATAAAATGAATTAATATACTGGCTGCTTAATGAAAATAGCAAAATACTAATAGCTAAAAAAAGAAAGGCAGAGCTATTTTTGTTCATTTTTTTTCAAGCAAAAAGGGTATATTGTGAAGAGCAGGACCACAGTTTGAGATTGACAGAAACATATAGGTGAAACTCGAAAAATTAGAATATCGTGCAAATGTTCATTTATGTCAGTATGGCAACTCAAAAGGTGAAACCAATATATGAGATAGACGCATTACATGCAAAGCGAGATCTGTCAAGCCTTACTTTGGTATAATTGTGATGATTATGGCGTACAGCTTATGAAAACCCCAAATTCACAATCTCAGAAAATTAGAATATTACATGACATCAATAACACAAGGATTGGAAATAGAACAATATCGGACCTCTGCAAAGTAGAAGCATGCATATGTACTCAGTACTTGGTTTGGGCCCCTTTTGCAGCAACGACTGCCGCAATGTGGTGTGGCATGGATGCTATCAGCCTGTGGCACTGCTGAGGTGTTATGGAAGACCAGGATGCTTCAATAGCAGCCTTCAGCTCCGCTGCATTGTTCGGTCTCATGTCCCTCATCTTTCTCTTGGCAATGTCCCATAGATTCTCTATGGGGTTCAGATCAGGCGAGTTTGCTGGCCAATCAAGCACAGTAATCCCATGGTCATTGAACCAGGTTTTGGTACTTTTGGCAGTGTGGGCAGGTGCCAAGTCCTGCTGGAAAATGAAGTCAGCATCCCCATAAAGCTCGTCTGTGGAAGGGAGCATGAAGTGCTCCAAAATCTCCTGGTAGATGGCTGCGTTGACCCTGGACTTAATGAAGCACAGTGGAGCACCACCAGCAGATGACATGGCTCCCCAAATCAACACAGACTGTGGAAACTTCACACTGGACTTCAAGCATCGTGCATTGTGTGCCTCTCCATTCTTCCTCCAGATTCTGGATCCTTGGTTCCCAAATGAGATGCAAAAGTTGCTCTCATCAGAAAAGAGGACTTTGGACCACTGGGCAACAGACCAGTTCTTTTTTTCTGTAGCCCAGGTAAGACGCTTCTGACGTTGTTTGTTGTTCAGGAGCGGCTTGACAAGAGGAATACGACATTTGAAGCCCATGTCCAGGATCCGTCTGTGTGTGGCAGCGCATGATGCACTAACTCCAGCCTCAGTCCACTCCTTGTGAAAGTCCCCAACACTTTTGAATGGCCTTTTCCTGACAATCCTCTCCAGGCTGCAGTCATCCCTGCTGCTTGTGCACCTTTTTCTACCACACTTTTCCCTTCCACATAACCTTCTATTGATGTGCTTTGATACAGCACTTTGGGAACATCCAACTTCTTTTGCAATTACTTTTTGGGGCTTTCCCTCCTTATGGAGGGTGTCGATGGTTTTCTGCACAACTGTCAGGTCAGCAGTCTTTCCCATGCTTGTGATTCCTACTGAACCAGCCTGAGAGACCATTGAAAGGCTCAGGAACCCTTTGCAGGTGTTATGGATTCATTAGCTGATTAGAGGGGGACACTTTGAGCCTAGAATATGGAACCTTTTCACACTATTCTAATTTTCTGAGATTGTGAATTTGGGGTTTTCATAAGCTGTACGCCATAATCATCACAATTATACCAAAGTAAGGCTTGACATATCTCGCTTTGCATGTAATGCGTCTATCTCATATATTGGTTTCACCTTTTGAGTTGCCATACTGACATAAATGAACATTTGCACGATATTCTAATTTTTCGAGTTTCACCTGTAATTAGGGAATACCTTTTTACTCAGACCAATGTTTAATCTCTAGGACAGTCTTGGAGTACAGAAGGAACTACTTTATGGTCTGGCTCAGCCCTTATGAATTAACTTTGAGAAATCCTAGAGAAATGGTGAGACCAGCAAATATCTCTATCTTTTTTTTTTTTTAAAATGGGGAAAATAAAAGAAAATTCAAGAAACTACACATCAGTCCAGCTGACATTGGAACAATAGAAGTCCATTTTTGGCAATGAACAGAGTTGCACTTACCCATGCAGAGGTTTTCTGTTTTCTGGGTATCTTCCCTCGATTCATGGCTCCTGCTTACAGAGCAGGTAGAGGCCGTGGCATAGGTAACTTGTATACCAATTATGATCATTCCTGGATTGAGACACTCTGTTTATGATCATCAATGCCACTGTCATCTCTCATTTGGACTTTAGCCTGTACTGCCCTTAAAGACCACCAAGAAGCTTCAGCTGATCCAGAACTTAGTGGTTTGAGTAGTAATGCCTGATACATCATTTGTCCATTCTAAACCACTGCTTTGGGAGCTACAGTGGTTTTACTTCTAGATACAATTCAGAGTATTATCCATCACCTTTAAAGCCCTAAATGGGTCAGTATTTGGGTACCTGCAGGACCATCTTCTCTGGGTAGAATCAATTTATGCGGTTAGATCAAATAAATTGATCTTATTTGAAAGGAGGGCTAACTGTGGGTACCAGGGAATGTCATCAGTAGGGAACCAACCACAAGCCTTCTCAGTATTAGGCCCCCCCCCCCCTTGGGAATAGCCTACCTCCAGAGAAGAGAAGCTTCTAGACGGTTAATAAGACCCAGCTCTTCCAGAAGGCCTTTGGGAAAGATGAAATTTTTAATTGTCTCCTGAGGATATAGGACCAACATGTGTGGAGTTACGTTATAAGACCACCAAGAAGCTTCAGCTGATCCAGAACTTAGTGGTTTGAGTAGTAATGCCTGATACATCATTTGTCCATTCTAAACCACTGCTTTGGGAGCTACAGTGGTTCTACTTCTAGATACAATTCAGAGTATTATCCATCACCTTTAAAGCCCTAAATGGGTCAGTATTTGGGTACCTGCAGGACCATCTTCTCTGGGTAGAATCAATTTATGCGGTTAGATCAAATAAATTGATCTTATTTGAAAGGAGGGCTAACTGTGGGTACCAGGGAATGTCATCAGTAGGGAACCAACCACAAGCCTTCTCAGTATTAGGCCCCCCCCCCTTGGGAATAGCCTACCTCCAGAGAAGAGAAGCTTCTAGACGGTTAATAAGACCCAGCTCTTCCAGAAGGCCTTTGGGAAAGATGAAATTTTTAATTGTCTCCTGAGGATATAGGACCAACATGTGTGGAGTTACGTTATAAGGGTTGGATGTATTTGCATTTTTTGTCATTTGTTATCATTTTGGCCTTATCATTTTTAATTTTTTTTACTGAACTGTGGAATGTATGCTGCTCAGAGTTTTATGGGTTGGAGTGGCATATCAACCCACTTAAATAAATAAATACATGGGAATACTCTATAGCAGTTCATAAATAATTTGATCTGTAGGCACTTTGAAAACAAAGCAGTAATTATCAAAAGAGAACCTGGATTTTGAGCAGAGAACTTCCTTAAAAGATTATGGAAATGCTGGGATATATCTCGATTTCAGCAAAGCAATTGACAAAGTGCCCCATGGCATGCTGATTAACAAACTAGTTACAGACTTCAGAATTAATATGGACTAGCAGTATGATATGTCTGGAAAAAAAGGCCAATGTAATATAGGATGTATCAAGTATAAGTTCAAAATCATGAGAAATACCATACCACTGTATTTTGCTTTGGTCAGATCCCAGCTTGAATACTTTAGTCAGTTCAAGGCCCAGCATTCTAAGATGGATTCAGAGAATCGGGAACAAGTTCAGAGAAGGGCAACAAGAAATAGAAGCGAAGGTGGCAAGTGTGTGTGTGTGTGGGGGGGGGGGGATTGGGGAAAGGATATGCTATCTCCTAAATATCTAAAAGGATGTCACACAGAAGAAATTCAAGACCTTCCCTCTCACTTCACAGTGCAGGACACAGAGTAATGGATTTAAATTACAGGAAAGCTGATTCCAATGGTATATCAGAAACAACTCGGTAAGACCAAAGTGACAATGAAACCAATTATCCAGAGAGATGGTTGAGTCCCCTTCACTGGAGATGTTCAGGCAGAGGCTATCTATCTGTTTGGGATGCTTTAATTGGGATACGTACATAGAGCAGGTGGCTTGATCTAAATGGCTTTTTCCAATTTCTATCATTCTAGTTGTCATTTTAATTCTGTAGAAGTATGGATGCCAAAATAGTTTGCATTGGCATGGATTTATTGGGTACTCCAATCCCCTATTACATGCCTCTTTAGACCCCATCATTAATATAATTTAACACCACTTATAAATAATAATTAGTCTTATTGTTTTGTAAAGTCTATTAAGTTCTCTATAAATAGAGATGGTAATGAAGCACTTAAGAGCTACAAGGTCACATTAAATGTCAAACATTATTTTAACTAGAGAATTGCTACTCAGCAGTTTTTGATTAATTATATTTACAGTATGCTGCAGTTCCTCAAATGGAAAAAAAATCATTGTCCTGTCCTATTAATCAGTCTAAAGTATGCATTCTACATTCCACCTATATTTTTCAACTAAAAGATTTCCTTTCTATTTTCAAATTTGGATTTCATTACATTCATTCAATCATGTTAATTAGACAGAGCAGGAAATCTATATTTTTCAAAATGACTGGTGTCTAAGACACTTGATTTTATAAGAGATGTTAACTATGCCAATTTAACCAATGAAGGGAAGTTTTCAGTGGACAAAACCTATTTACTGAATCGTCACAGAAACTTTACAGCACCCACCCTGTGGAATAGCCTCCCTCCCCACCCACCCAGAGGTCTGGATGGGCCCAACCCTGTTGGCCTTCCAAAAGGCTGTAAGGCTTTTCCCACAGGCATGATGGCTGGTGCATTTGTGACTGAAGATGATGTATGAGGTGCCTCAGCTTAGTATTTTTGTATTTTGTATTTTTATATTTATTTGTACTTGCATTTTATGTTGTTTTTTTATTGTGAGCCACCCAGAATTATTTGCTTAAGATGGATGGCCATATAAATTTCCTAAATAAAATAAAAAATTAAACCTGTGTTGTTATATACACATAAACCTTCACTAGCTGGAAACTTGACCATAATTAGATTTAGACTGCAATTATTTTTTAAAACAGATAAGTACCACCACATATAAAAACATATTTCTCTGCTCATCAATAAAATCAGCATAGTACAATTACAAGCCAGTAAAAGCTAGAACAAAATGTTAACTTCTAAAGAGCTCTTTAATTAAATTAAACCCATTTCCCTTTCTCTTACTGCACATAAGGCATTTAGAGGGCATATAGCTATTACTTAAAAAAAATTACTATATTATTATGTTAAATTGTAATCTTCCATCGATAGTACAGTGACAAAAATACTTTCTCCGTAGATCCAAAGGATGCTGATTGATCTTTACTTACTTTCTGTCATTTAGAAACAAAGATATAAATTAAATTAATAAACAGTAATTGTAATAAACTGCTAAGAAGTCTTAAGAATGTACTTTTTAAAAAAAATATGTAAACCTATGGCTCAGAAGAAATCAACTCTAATTTGTAACAAAGCATCTAATGTTTAAGGTGTAGATATAGAGTCTTTAGAAGACACCACAATGTCCTCTCAGTTTTCCAATCAACCATTCCTACTAGCATCTTTAGTAAATCTGGAGTCCTGTGTTTGTATATCTTCCTTAAAAAAACTCAGAAGGTATGATACAAGAAAATACTTGAAAGGATATTAAGTTGCAATTATATATGCACTTATTCGGTAGGAACCCTTTTTGAATTCTTGCATAATCCTTATTTAGTCTTTGAGAATTACAATTATATATGTAATTCTAGACATGCTTATTTAGAATACATCCCATCGTACTCAATGAAGTTTAAGATGGTAGCATTATTGGCCTTTCTAGAATTCTATAATTTAGCCTTCTAAGATAGATAGATTTAGCATGCTGCGCCAGAAAGTATACTGTTATTTCCTACTTTATCAAAAACCAGGTTAGAAGATTTGGTTGGGGCATAATTGTTTTTTGGCAAGTTAGTCAACATCAATTTCAAAAGCCAGATAGGGAGATAATTTTCTACAATTGTCAACATAGGTATTGTTCTTCTGTGCTTATAATTATTCCCTTATTAAATGCTGAATCTGATAATCTTTCATAAGACATTCTTCCCCACCAATCAGTGCTTCAAGTATATTAAATAACTGTACCTGCTTTTCCAATAAAGCTTAATGCAATTATATAATTAAGACTGCATTGCTAGTTTCCTTAGAACTTGCTGACTTGTCTCCTCTTTAAAGAATGTTGAATCTTAGCCTCATGAGTAGCAACAATTTCCTTTCTGTGGCTTATTCTCCCTTTTCCCAAATGATAGTTAGCTGCCAAATACAACATGGCTCTGTGCTGTTCTTGAAGGTTTGTATTCTTCTTTAGTCAAGATCATTTATCTGTCTAATGAAGGGCGCTATTTCATAGGAAAGACATGACATTCTGCTTGAGATTTAATAAATCTAAGTACAGTGTCATTATTATGAAAAACTTTATGGTAACTCATGGCTTGCTCTTGTCTAAATGATCATTTTATTTGCAATATTTTTTTAAATAATTGTGAGGCTAGCACACCCTGTCTATCGCTTTTGGATACATTTTGCTTCAGTGAATTAACTTCCAATATTTGAATTGGCTGTTGGTTCTGGAACTTGTAATTAGCCTCTGAAAAATGCTTGTCTCTGCCAGGAACCATTTCAATAGCACTGGTGTGCTTGGATAGGCAACCCCCGTTCTTCAAAGATCAAGATATTTTACTTAAATGAAGGCTACCAAAAATAGAAATGGTCCACTAGAGTTGAAGGATAAGTTAACAATCAAAGTATATTATCTGTGTTCTAAATATGCATTCAGTTCATAAAACTTAGCAAACTTAATATATTACACACTGGAATTAAGTTCCATAATATGCAAGCAGAGTTATTGCTGTAGTGCTTTGGAAATGTCATGGAATTCAGTGAATCTTACTGCAAGCTTAGAAGAATTATTTTCTTAGTTAAGAATTTGTTTAAGCTATCCAGGTGTTGGCGTGGCTGAATCAGAACAGAGTATCTCCTATACAGAATTTTTAAAAATCAGAATCCTTAAAAGGTGCAACTGACTTTTGCTCAGGCACTAACTGTTGGAAAATATGGGGTTTCAACCAAGCCTGTCTCACACGAGCACAAAGGGAGGGGTGGCTCCGCTGCGGCCTAGCTTTGCTGCCTTGTGTGGGCGAGGCTTGGAGCCCGCCTTTTTTCTTGTTTCCCTCATTTTCCTCTCTTCTCCTCATGGCCCTGCACGAGGTATGAGGGAATCCTCTCTCCCCGTCAGGGTTTTTGTACTAACACTTCACAACCCCAACATTGGGTTATGGGCCAATACACACACACAGAGACATATACACATATATATTGGAAAATATGGGGTTGCAACCAAGCCTGTCTCACAGGAGCACAAAGGGAGGGGTGGCTCCTCTGCGGCCTAGCTTTGCTGCCTTGTGTGGGCACGCCTTTTTTCCTGTTTCCCTCATTTTCCTCTCTTCTCCTCATGACCCTGCACCAGGTATGAGGGAATCCTCTCTCCTCCTCCTGGCCTTCTAATTTCCATTCAGGTTGCCTACATTCAGAAGCATGTAGGTTTCGTCCAAACTTATTACACACACAGGACCATTTCTTGCTATGAAACTGCTTTGTATGAAGATCTGAAAATAAACTGTGAGCTATCTTTTATTTTCTCTTTTACTAGTAAATGGAGAGTGTTTATTTTGATCTGAACTTAGTTAAGCCTTTGTGCAAGTTTGAACGCTTTTATTCTGCTAAACCACTAAAACTAGCTGAATGCTGCGTGGGATCTCCTGTTACTAACATTTCAGAACCCCAACACTAACTTCATCAAGCCTCTCACAACACATGCCCACAAAGTCCATTAAATTACATGTCATATTTTATACCAGATATGGATTATTTCTAAAACTGTTCTTAGGTTTTACTTTTATCATATTACGTATGGCTCTTCCATTAAAGGGATCATACCAAAACCCTTTTTTTACATTCCAATATCAATGGGGGTATCAAAAACAGTGGCATTAATGGCACTGTTAATGTTAATGGCCTTTTTTAACCATTAACATATTTGGAGCAATGTCAAGGATACAGTGGTACCTCGCGTTACGAATTTAATCCGTTCCGTGACTCTGATCGCAACTTGATTTGGTCGCACCGCGAGGCAAATTTTCCCATAAGGTTCAATGTAAATACGGTTAATCCGTTCTGCCCTCTGAGTTTGGTTGCTCCGCAAGGCAAATTTCCCCATAAGGTTCAATGTAAATACAAACAGTTCTGAAACATATGCATTTTATTTTTAAACCACAAAAACATGAAAAAAAGTACGTACAGCACAGTATGAAGAGGGAGAATGGGGTGGGGAGGCAGTTATTGTTTGGAGGGAGAGTCCTCTCTTCTTTGCCTCTTAGCTGCAGGCTCAGTTCTGGGGAAAAATCTGTCTAAAGTCAGTTGTTTTTTCCTGCGCTGCATAACCCTCCGGAAATGAGAGACCACGTTATCGTTCATCATGTTCAACGCTCTGTTCGTTACAGTTATGTTGGGGTGGTGCTTCTCAAAGAAGTCCTGGCACGCATTCCATTGTTTCATAATGGATTTAATCTCGGCACTGCTAACCTGCTCCCTGTCTTCCTCTTCCTCAGTGGAATGCTCCTCACCAAGCGCTTTCTTTTGTTCACTCTGGAGCTCAGCAAGTTCTTCCGTGGTCAGCTCCTCCTCATGGTCCTCAACAAGCTCCTCTATGTCTGCACCATCGACATCCAGACCCATGCTCTTGCCCATGGACACAATCTCCTCCACTACCTCTGCATCAGACCCTTCACGGTCATGTTCAGCGACACATTCTGGCCACAGTTTCCTCCAGGCTGAGTTTAAGGTCCGGCAGGTGACATCTTCCCAGGCTTTGTCAATGAGGCCGATGCAGTGGAGGACATTGAAATGTTTCTTCCAAAACTCTGCCAGAGTCAAGGATGTTTCCTCAGTGACATTCAAACACTTGGTGAAGAGCGCCTTTGTGTAGAGCTTCTTAAAGTTGCAGATCACTTGCTTGTCCATGGGCTGCAGAAGAGGTGTCGTGTTGGGGGGGAGGAACTTGACTTTTATAAAGTCATACTCAACGTCCATATCATCCACCAAGGCTGGAGGGTGTGCCGGGGCATTGTCCATCAGAAGAAGGCACCTTTCAGGCAGCTGGTTCTCGGAAAGATATTTTTTAACGCTGGGTGCGAACACCTCATGCAGCCATTCCATGAACAACTGCCTTGTGACCCACGCTCTCGCATTGGCCCTCCACATGACAGGCAGTCTGGCCTTGTTCACATTCTGTTCCCTGAACGCACGAGGGGTCTGGGAATGGTACACCAGTAGCGGCTTAATCTTCAGGTCGCCGCTTGCGTTCGCACACAGCAAAAGGGTCAGTCTGTCCTTCATGGGCTTGTGCCCTGGCAGTGCCTTTTCCTCCTGCGTGATGTAGATTCTGTTTGGCATCTTCTTCCAGAAGACCCCTGTCTCGTCGCAGTTGAACACTTGCTGAGGGACGTATCCTTCCGCCTTCATGAAGTCCTCAAATTCTTCCTTGTAGGCTTCTGCAGCAGCCTTGTCAGAACTGGAAGCCTCTCCATGTCTTGCCACATTGTGGATGCCACTTCTCCTGCGGAATTTCTCAAACCAGCCTCTGCTGGCTTTAAATTCCTTACTTGCTGCGCTGGTAGAGGGGTTTTTCTGCAGTAAATCACTGTGCAGTTTCCTGGCTTTTTCACAGATGATAGCTTCACTCACGCTATCACCTGCCAGCTGTTTCTCATTCAGCCACACTAACAACAGCTTTTCCACCTCTTCCAGCACTTGTGTCCTCTTCCTCGTTAACATTGTTACTCCTTTTGCCACATCAGCTTCTCTGATGGCATCTTTATTCTTCAAAATAGTCGAGATGGTCGACTTCGCCATCTTGTACTCTGCGGCCAGATCAGTCACACGAACCCCACGATCGTGCTTTTCTATAATGTCCTTCTTCAGTTTGATCGTCACTTTCTTCTTCAAACCCTTATTCTTGCCAAGCCCGCTCTGCATTTTCTTTGGAGCCTTGCTGACAAGCTCACCAAAAACCTTCCAAACGCCACAAAACACACCAAAAGCCTCACCGAACGTCTCCTTGCTACCGCAATCTCACCCACAGGAAGCCACGACCACGTGGCAGCAGGGCAAATGGCCGCGGATCCAGTTCGTAGCGCGAGGCGGAGGTCGCACGGCGAGGGAAATTTTTGCGGCCGGAGCTGGTCGTATCGCGAAATTTTCGTAAGGAGGGGCGTTTGTAACTCAAGGTACCACTGTATTTGGAAAAGCTGCAATGAAAACACGCAGCTGCTTTTTAAACAGCTGAACAACATACTAATTCCTAATAGACAATCTTTTTGGATTGAAATACTGAATACCTTTATTTAAAATGTTGTTTTATATATATATGTCACATATATATACATATATAAAATATATAGATACATATATATATCACAAATTACATGTGAGTTTTTGCTTTTGTGTAGCTTGTTTTCTAAACTCTATAATTCTCATGATGTTTGAGAACTGTGCATTCAAATACATTAAGAAAACAACAATGGATATTTCACCACCTAGATTAAAATAAATTGAAGGCAAAACTATATATAATGAGACTGTTATAGCCTAAGAAGGCAGAATGTCTTTCTTCAGTGTTTCTCAAACTTGGCAACTTTAAGATGTGTGGACTTCAGCTCCCAGAATTCCCCAGACAGTCTGGCTGGGGAATTCTGGGAGCTGAAGTCCACACATCTTAAAGTTGCCAAGTTTGAGAAACATTGATCAGATGTTTGCCTTTTGGGTCACTAACGCCATCTAGGACCACTTTGAATCCTCAGCTGCTTAAAAAAAAGCTTTTATTTCAGTGGGGTCACCTACTATACCCTCTCAAACATTATGCTCTGTCTTTTTAAAATAATCTATGACTACATTTTAACATACTCAGTTAAAAAGGCAGCATTTGTGCGAGGAAAAGCAGCAATATACTCTTTATCAAAAGCTGCATTTTTGTAAGCCTTCCTTTTGGCATAGCTCCCCCTAGTGGCAGTACATCCCAGGATGCTCTGGTTCCTGTTTGGATCATGCCTGACTGCAAATAATAAATTGCTTTTCCACAAAGCAAGACAATTCCACAAGTAGGAGCATTTGGAAAGCATTTAAAAAAAGAAGAAGAAGAAGAAGAAGAAGAATTTTCCCTTCACAGCTGGTGAAATTATCCAAACCACATTTAAAAGAGGTCCTTTGTGGTTTTCATTAAACTATATAAAATATTCCATTTCCTCTACAGGTGCAAACCTCTCTTTTTCCTACTTTCTTTTTTTATTCTGCCTTCCTTCCCTCATGGATACTCCTACTCATGAAATTAAACACTATTTTCAAAAAGGCATGTTATGTCCAAAAAGTTACAAATCATAAAAGCATTTTCAGACGCTAAATATCCAAGCGTCTTGAAAACTATTCACAGGAGTCATTTTTAAAGCCATACAAATTAATACGAATATGACCTGTAGGGCTGCAACATCCACAAGTAAAAGCAACACGTTCTTTTGTTTCCTCTTACATCTGCTAGCGTGAATGAAAAGAAATGTTTTCCTACTTTTTAAAATGTCATTAAACACACGCGCGCGCGCGCACACACAGCCCAGCCAACAACTACACACGGCTATAGACCGCCAAATTCTGTACGCGCTGACATAGCGAAGCAGAAACCGGCTTCATCAACTGGTTTTCAGGGCGACTGAGAACACGCCGGTTCAGTTACACGAAGTTTGGGGTAACTGAAATGCCAGAACTGTCGGTAAAGCCAACAGGACTTGATCTCAAGCCCCTGCCTGTTCAGAACCGACCCAGATCACGACTTGCAAGTGACACCATCAGCGAGTATAAACTGAAAGAGCAGCTGGAAAAGATGTTCCTAGCTCAGCCCGAATTAACAAGCCCCATTTCCGCAAAAGTCTCTCAAAAAGCCTAAAACAAAGAGTCTCCCCTACCACCCAGCCCAGTCATGCTGGATCCAGTGAATCTCCCTTCCTTGGCTCTCTCGAGATCGACAGCTGCTTTATAGCAAGTCGTTTGTGCCTTACCTGCTTCATGTTTAGAATTCCATTATCCATCCATCCAGAAGTTCAGCAGAAACACCGGTCCCATCCGGTTTCCTAGTTCCCAACAAGCCAGCAACTTTTCGCCTCCCGGTGCCTGCTGTCGCAGAGCGCCTCGTAGAACAACGTCCAGCTCCCCAGCCTTGTCCCTATAATGGCCCGCACCAAGGGAGCAGCAGCAGAGAAGCGACTCTGCCTGAGCTCCAATTTCAAATCGCAGCTCAGATATGCATTGTGGGCTGAATTAGGCCATGAAATAGCTTCACCAATCAGGAGAAGGGAGGGGAGAGAGGAAGGGAGGGAGGAATCGCGCGTAAAGCTGCATACAGGAGGATTAGAAAAGCTTTTAAGGGATTCAGAGGCTGGAAACCATGTCTAGGTCTACAAAGAGGGAAGTCAACCTGTGCTGTAAGAGATCAGTTTTCATTCGTAACTTCTTCTCAGCATTCATTCCTAATCCTGAACAATTCGTGAGATCTACCAAGAAAAAAAACAAAAACAAAACCTCTACATTTTAAAGGTAGAATGAGGCTATGGAGAGAATCAAATGGCATCTTTTCTTAAATACTGACAATCTGCCATCCTAAAAGAGCATCTTCTCAAGAGAGGCAGATTGTCCTGTATTGTCTGTATACTTCCTTATCTCCCAGGGTCAGAGTCATACTAATCAAAAGGTGAATTGAAAAAAAACAACTGGCATTTTCCCCAAATTTAGTTCCAAAGCTAAGGCAATAGGTTCACCTTTTAAATACTATAAAGAATGAAAATAAAATTACTGGGGGCTTCTATTTGGTTTGGTTTTGTTTTGTTTTTGTGCTCTCTCTCTCCCTCTCCCTCTGACTCTTGCTTTGAAGCTGGGTTTAGTATATGGCACTTAGTTTGTTTACACTATTCCGGTTTGAGCATGTAGACCCTGACCAAACAACTTCTTCTTTTTTTTGACACACATTTCATCCTTAAGATTGGCTGCGAGTGTGAATCTTAGGTTTCTATTCCACTCTAAAGGGAAATCTGTCCTTTGATCTCTAGGTTAAAAAAAAGCAAATCTGAAGTCTGAAAAAAACCCATCGTCATGGATTTGCTACAGCAGTGGCTGTACTTATCTAAGTGAGGTATAAATCACTTTGAAGAGCCTCACAAATCAAAGCAGAAAAATTCATCCTTATACCAAAATATCACAGTCAAATCATGAAACTGCCCTTTCCCTCCCTTAAGATATTCACAAGGCAGAATTAGAGCCCCATCAATGTTCATACATAAAGATCATCCATAATTTTGATTAGAAGTTAATATATGATTTACACCTTTGTTTCTTTTTAGACTGTCAAACACAGTCTGAATGGTATAAAGATCAGTTAGAAGATATATACTATCAGCATTGATTGATAAATATAGCAGCAGCAGTAGGATTATGATAAGATAAAAATCAACACTAGTGTCTTTCTGGAGTCAGGCAGTGCTATAATTAAATAAATAAATAAAATGTTATTAATACAATAGGTAAAACAAGAAAAGTATTAGCAAAATATTATTCAATAGCCTAACACTGATTCCTATTTCCTGAGAAAATAAGGTCTTCTGGTATCAGAAAGACCTTAATGTAGGCGTCAGGCATGCTTTTTGGAGGGAGAATGGATTACCACTAGTGAGAAGGCCCTTTCTCTTATGGCCTACGTACCTTATTTCATTAGGTGGGCAACTGGAGAAGTTTTAAATGACACCCAGGTTGAAGGGAATCTCACTGTCCTCCTTAGCATTTTGTTCTAGAAAGGAAAAGGAAACAAGATAGTCTCTGGATGTTTGGACATAATTCCTTACTACAGTCATCTTGGACAGGATTTGGGGGAGTTGTCATATGGAACATCTAGACAAAGCCCAATTGCCTACACTGTTCTAGTACCATAGGCATTTTTTAATATCAGGTTATCTTTTTATCTCAAACCAGAAAGACCCTGTCTTGGGGGAAAAAACACACAAACCAGATATGGCCCATATAATTCCTTTGCGCATATTTCTGCTTTTTGTTGATTGGTTTGCTTCTGTTCTCATGAGTGTTACTTTGCTATTTTATGTAAACTGCTTGGAAAGTTGGAAGGTATTGCATGTCATGGAGGTGCAGCTGCTGAATCAGCTACTTTTATGGCACATAAAAGCTGAGCCTATGATCTAATGGAGATAGTGATGGTTTTAGAAACAGTTGACATACTCAATTAATTATTATATAATTAATGTAATTGGGCAGCCTTAATCACAGCTTTAGTGTTTGGTGGTTAATTCTCATGTGAAGAATTATGAATATTATCCATTGTATTCATTTTCAAATATCTATTGAATTCAATAACAAGGCAGATTTAAACGTTAGCTGTAGAAGTATAAAAATATATTTTCAGTTTTACAGAATGCTTTATTAGGCAAGATGTTATAAAAGGCAGAGGACTATACATGGAGAAAACTTCCAATGGCAGAGCTGAAATCTGCAGTTCTCCACTGTTGGCCCATCAGCCAGTTTTCAGAGATGGTGGGAAAGGTGGTTTAACTTCTATAAGAATACAAGTTCCCACCTTTCCCTTTGGCAATTGTAAATAAATTATTGAGTAATCTGATTAGAAATAATATCCAAGTATGAAGTACCATGTGATTTTTAATCTGTATTCTTTCACAGGAATACTTCAGCATATATAAACTTCAATAAAACATGCAACTCAGTTTTCAGCAAAAAGGAATGAAATTAGTCCCTTCACTGAAAAAAACATAGAATTCTGTTGTGTGTTGCATAAGCCCATAATGACTACTTGCCCTTGGATCTCCACTTCATTACAGGAATTTGAAATCAGGTGACTGAATAAAAATAATTAGCACAGACTCATTTTTCAGGATGCCATTGGTTTGCTTTCTGAAATAACACAGTTGTGTGTGTCCTATGGCTAGGAAAATGGAGATCAGGCCAGACTGTCCTGATCTGTAATTGTCAAGGGGTCCCTTAAAGCAAAAAAGAAAAACCATTCATAAATTAGCACATGCCGATCAGAAGAGAATCTTTTGCCAGATGCAGAACAGTTGGAGCCTAGGGTGGAACGTGGAGAGTGTGAAATTTTTTCACCTGAGTTGCATTTGTTCCATCTCATATTTTACTAAGAAATAATGACAGCTCTTCTTTAAGCAGAAAACAAAAAGTTCCTAACTCTCTTTATTTGAGTATTTTATTGGGTAAGGTGTTAAACTGGGTTCAGGATACTGTATGGGTGAACAGTCATGAAAATTTTCTAGTGACAGTTATGTTCATTATATACACACACATATAATTGTTAATTATCACATTTAAAATAAGATTTTTCCTATAATTGTTCTTTTTCTCAGTCTGCAGAATATCTATCTTTTCCCAAAGGAATAGAAAAGTACTGTATTATCTTTAAATGTTTCAAGAGTGATATATTAAAGCTGAACTGGGAATATTGGTATAGGGCCTCCACTCCTCAAACAATGGCCACAATAGCATCATTCTGTTGGCTATCTAGCCAACTAGTTGAATTAAACAGATGTTGCCTTTGTTGGAGTATAAGCAATGAGGCCTGTTTCTGTGTCACCTCAGTACATTCATTGGTTAATTGTCTCCAAAGACAGCATCTAACTGGTTCAGCTGACATAATCACTGGATAATAGGTGTGTTTGTATGAGTGAGCAAGCAAACAAAGATGTAAGCAGTGGAACCAGGGAGACCAGTTGGAGGAGGTTAATTGAAGGTGGGCTGTCAGACAAGTACACGGAGAGTGATGGGTACACAGTAAGGAGGTAACAATGGATGGGATATCAGCAGCAACAGGGTGAGCAAGTAAATAGGCATAGAATTGGCAAAGATTGTCACAACTCTTCTTTTCAGGAACTATGGCCAAGCTGTAAAAGAATTTAATTTTGTTTTTTAGTATAATAGAACAAGTCTGCCAAAATATACTGGAATTGATACAGGAGTTTTCAATCCGTACTCCTTTAAAAACCATATTAAAAAATGAGATTTCACTTTTGTTATTTAGAAGCCTAATTTGTTTTAAATTTGCAGCACCATTAGTTCTTTTTTTCTGGGAATAATATTTTTAATATTCTTTTTAAACAGATAAGCTGAAGCATTTTTGTGTAAAGGAAAAGGAGTTCATGAGGAATGAAGATGCCATAGCTTGAATGCACAGAGTTGATTGTTGAGCACACTGGAATCAGCACTTTTATATGATAACTTATAGAAGACAAAAGGGCTAATAGAAGTGCAGGCAAAAGTAGCATCAGTCAGATTCAATAACTAGAATGCTAAGTATACTATGACAAGAGAGTAGGAAAAATATAATGCAGCAAGTCAAAGCTGTCAAAAGCCAGTCTCACTCAGGAGGAACTGGTTGTGAGAGTCTGTTGACTGAAAATAAGCAAAGTCACATGAAACAAACCATAATCAGCCATAATAACAATCATCACTGGGATCAGGATTCAGGTTTCATAGAAGTGGAATCCAGGCCAAACTGAATTGACCCACGTCATCCAGGCACCAAAAGGTCTATCTGAATTACACTGCTTTGTTCTTAGATTTTCAGTTCTTCTAACTCAGTTGCCTATCTTGTTCACCCATTAATAATGCTTGGGTCCCAACTTTGCAGATTTCACAGCGGAATAGAAGAAATGCATATACCACAATTGTAGGTAAGGTGCTATGATGCTACTCCACTATAAGTGGACTAAATATTCCAAAGTTGTAATCAAGCTTTTGTGCTATCATGGAGCTAGTTTTAAGCAAAAGAAGTGGGGAGAGAAAAAATGGAGCCTGACTTTTACCGTGCCTACAAATACATAAAGATGGAATGCAAGTGATATTAAGTAAGTAAGTAGATCTTATACTACTTGGTGATCAAGCAGAGTTGGCTTGTCAGTTTCATTTCTATTCTTTGAAGCCTTTGCCCAGTAACAGGAAAATAAAATATACTGAACTTTCAAAATGAAATTCTACCCTATTATATAAACAAATGTGAAGGAGTAATACAGCTAGTTTTTTGGCATGGAGAAATGCAAGCATCATGGATGGTAACTAAACTGCATCTTCTTCGTATTGACTAGTGAATTAAAATTAAGTCTAAATATCAATGTAGTTTTTGTCCTGCTCTACCTACTACCCTTTAGAATTCAAACTTCATTACACTACTCGAAGGAAAACATAGACAAACTTATATACCTGACAAAGGAAAATTTCGCCAGCTCTCTAATAACCTGTACAGCTCAGCAATAAACTTTCTGAGGTGTCACAATCCAAATTCTATATAATATTTTAAGTATAACATCAGATCTCTTCAAGAAAATTGGAGATATCAAAGGAACGTTTAGTGCAAAGATGGGCATGATAAAGGACAAAAAAGGCAGGGACCTAACAGAAGCAGAAGAGATTAAGAAGAGGTGGCAAGAATACACAGAAGAACTATACAAGAAAGATCTTAATGTCCCTGATGTCCATGCTGGTGTGGTCACTGACCCTGAGCCAGACATCCTAGAGAGTGAAGTCAAGTGGGCCTTAGGAAGCATTGCTAACAACAAAGCTAGTGGAGATGACAGTATTCCAGCTGAGTTATTTAAAATACTAAAAGACGATGCTGTTCAAGTGCTGCACTCAATATGCCAGCAAGTTTGGAAAACGCAACAGTGGCCACGGGATTGGAAAAGGTCAGTTTACATTCCAATTCCAAAGAAGGGCAATGCCAAAGAATGCTCAAACTATCGCACAATTGCACTCATTTCACATGCTAGCAAGGTTATGCTCAAAATCCTACAAGCTAGGCTTCAGCAGTACGTGAACCGAGAACTACTGGATGTACAAGCTGGGTTTCGAAGAGGCAGAGGAACTAGAGATCAAATCGCCAACATTCGCTGGATCATGGAGAAAGCACGAGAGTTCCAGAAAAGCATCTACTTCTGCTTCATTGACTATGCAAAAGCCTTTGATTGTGTGGATCACAACAAACTGTGGCAAATTCTTAAAGAGATGGGGATACCAGACCACCTTACCTGTCTCCTGAGAAATCTGTATGCGGGCCAAGAAGCAACAGTTAGAACCGGTCATGGAACAACCAATTGGTTCAAAATAGGGAAAGGAGTACGACAAGGCTGTATACTGTCACCCTGCTTATTTAACCTATATGCAGAGTACATCATGAGAAATGCCAGGCTGGAAGAATCACAAGCCGGAATTAAGATTGCAGGGAGAAACATCAATAACAGATATGCAGACGATACCACCCTAATGGCAGAAAGTGAAGAAGAACTAAAGAGCCTCTTGATGAGGGTGAAAAAGGAGAGTGCGAAAGCTGGCTTGAAACTCAACATTAAAAAAACTAAGATCATGGCATCTGGACCCATCAATCCCTGGCAAATAGAAGGGGTAGAAATGGCAGCAGTAACAGACTTCATTCATTTGGGCTCCAAGATCATTGCAGACGGAGACTGCAGCCATGAAATTAAAAGACGCTTGCTCCTTGGGAGGAAAGCTATGGCAAACCTAGATAGCATATTAAAAAGCAGAGACGTCACCTTGCCGACAAAGATCCGCATAGTCAAAGCTATGGTTTTTCCAGTAGTAATGTATGGCTGTGAGAGCTGGACCATAAAGAAGGCTGAACGCCGAAGAATTGATGCCTTTGAACTGTGGTGCTGGAGAAGACTCTTAAGAGTCCCCTGGACTGCTAGGAGGTCAAACCAGTCAATCTTAAAGGAAATCAACTTTGATTGCTCATTGGAAGGATTGATAATGAAGCTCAAGCTCAGATACTTTGGTCACCTAATGCGAAGAGAGGACTCTTTGGAAAAGACCCTGATGCTGGGAAAGATGGAAGGCAAAAGGAGAAGAGGACGGCAGAGGATGAGATGGCTAGATAGCGTCACTGAAGCAATGAGCATTAAATTGAGCAAACTCAGGGAGGCAGTGAAAGATAGGAAGGCCTGGCGCAATATGGTTCATGGGGTCATGAAGAGTCGGACACGACTTAACGACTGAACAACAAATAACATCAGAGGTGTGAATAAGTCCATTTATTATGCAATTGCAGGATCATACCACATATAAAACTGAGTTAGTAGCTTCTCTAAATGTACCTGCATGAAAAATTTTATCCAGATGCTCATTCTCATTATCAGTACCAACAAAACTGCCAGGAACAATAATTTAACATGAAACATTAGCAGCATATTGTCATATTTTGTGATGCACTCGTGCTACAAGCTCTCTATTGTTGGGTATGCCAAATCTTACACATATTTATGATATAACAAGTGATAGATAAGTAATAGGCAGATATACTCAATGAAAATCAGCAGTTTTCAATGGCAGAACTAGAATACAGACTTCTCTTTAATTTTGCATCCTCTTTTGACTGAAACAAGTGGATGCTTTTCTCTCACTACTGTTGGTGTTCAATGCAGTAACATTTTGTCACTAGATACAAATGCCCTGTTTGTTTTTGCATGGAATCCATGCAGAGAAAAATATAACGTATATTATAGCTGTGCTCAATAATTCATAGAACAAAACTGTGCCTTCTTGATAAGCTATAAATGGATGAATGCATTCAAGCTCCACATCTTCTCTCTCTAACTTTTGTTTGTTTTAGGGTGTTTTCTCAGTTCCACCAACCCATAGCATGAATATGCCCTGCTAAATTTTTTTCAGCCGTGTCATCATGATATTCCCTTCATCTCATTATCTTAGGGTTTGGGATTCCTGTTTCTTTGTAATCCAAAGGATTTTCACTTCTCAAAGTTGGCCATCATCTTCGTCCCTACTTTCAGCTTCCCCTTTAAATGTTCAATATTTTCTAAACCGAAGAATTTCCACTGGTGGAAATTGCAGCAAGGCTGAAAAATCTTCAGTCCACTTAGCCCAAGTGCGCAGAAGTGCCCATGAAGCAGTTGCACTTCATGCACTAGGCAACCCTTCAAATACAGCTCTTTCATTCTTTTTGTACCTACCTGTCACATTCTCCTACCTTCTTCCTTCAACCTTATCCATTACAAGTATCCCCTGATCTATTATGAAGTGTTACTCATGGTGCTCTACCACACACCACAGCACTCAAACACCCAGTCAACAACAAACGCAGCCCGCTGGTGCACACACAGTTGTCAATCCTCCTTGTGTTCCAAATGGAGGGATCATTGAGAAACAATCTCTCAGCACCCGGTGGGTGCAGCTAGGAAATTTTATGGGCAGCTCTGCTTAGCGGTGGGAAATTTATGTAGGTACAAGCACACGCACAAGTGGAAAAACTTCTCACTTCTACCCATGCAAAGAACTCTCACAGTGCTATAAGGACAACAGAATCAACTATCCTTCCCCTTGCATTTCATAATGTGGAGGTCACAAGGGAATCTTCCCTAGCTCTGCAAGTGAGGGCTGCTGAGACGAAGAGACACTCAGTCTTGATATACAGGTGGGAATTGGTCAATCAACAGAAACCCATCACAGTGAGCAAGACGCAGGTTAAGACAAACAACAGACAATAATTATCAACCTGTTGTCCCCTTTTCTATTTTGCACTTATACTTAAGCTAGTTCTCAAATCAATCCTGCAGAATCCCCTGAAACATCCCCATTACCTATATCCCAAACAATATCTCCAAGTGGGTTCAGATGAGAGAGAGGGAAAGGGCAAAGGCAGGGACCGTGAACCTGCAAAAGTGGCAGGGGTTGCCAAACGCAGAGAACTGCCCAGCTCTTGACTTCTGATCCTGCTGACTACACCAGGCTATTGTGACAAAAACACCCACTTAAATAAGAAACCAAAGTGTTTGGAGATAGATACAGCAAAGTATCTTTTATTGGCATGTACAACTATAGTGATCACTGGACTTCTCATCAAAGCAAGCAAAAGAACCCCAAAGCCCACAGATTACAGGTAATATACACTCTGTAAATGATACATAAGACTTATAAAAGTGGTATAAATTATAACATGACTTTTACTGCAGGAATGTAGGACCTGATAGCAATATGGGGTGACCTTGCTAAGCCTGATCTGGCACCTCTACATTCTGCTTTTCTAAGAAGACTCCAAACCCACCATTTTTAATACTAGCACCTTCTCTTATTAGTAGTGGCCTTTGTTGTATCCATATACTGAGTTCCAGCAACCCGGTTGTTGTTATCTGTCTTCTTCCTCTCCAGGGTCATCAGGCAGTTTCCATGTGTCTGCTCTACTTAATATATACTTCAGCATCATGTATTATTTGTCCTGCCTCATTTGCTCTAGATGTACTCTGACATGTTTCATTCAACATTTGGTTGGTGTTTCAGTGAGGTAGACCTTAGGGAATTTGATCATTCTGGCACCTATTAGCTACTTTAAAAGGTGTGGGCATTTCCTGGGTATCATCTTCCAGAACCAATTTGCTGTGGGGATGAGAAATCCAGTTCTTTTAAATTGGGTTTTTCTGGACTTATAAAGGCACTGATCCTATTCCTGGTTTGAAGGTCTGGACAGCTGCTGACAAGTTGTGGTGGCAATGAAAGGGAGGTATACAGGGAAGCAGGGGAACAGGAGAGAAAGAGAGATGGGTTTCTCTGCTGCTTCACAGAGTAAATCTACCCGCATGTGTCAGCTGTTATTTGGACTGCTTTAGTCCAAGAGTTGGAGCTATTCTAGAGTAGCACTAAATACGTGTCCAAAAAGAGCACTTTGATATCAGGTATCAGTTGATTGTTGGGCTTCCTTTGAAAGTATCTTGGAAACACTTCTGCAAAACTGTTATATCCACCTGTCAAAACTTGATTTCTCCCTTGTCTCAGTCAATGTTGGTCAGTGTTTTGGTTGGTGAAGAATCCACTACTCTTTGTCTTTGACATGCATTGTATATTTGAAATAATATGCTGGCATTATCAGGAATTGCAGGAGAGGTAGAAAATTTTATGTTGGTATAGCCCAAGAACATGTGGAAGGCACTTCCACTTGGCTATAAGGAAGAACCTTAGAAATGTTAGAGAATTTAGCTAAAAGACTTTCAGATGATTTTTACCAAACAGAAAACATGGTTTCACAGCAGTTTGTAGCACTTATGATTCTTATCTGTATGCAGTTCTTAAGGTATGAATATCTGGTTTGGATATCCCTTTAACAGTAAGGTGGCAAACTCTGAAATCTAATTTCAAACCAGAGTAGGCAGAGGTTGGAAGAATAGGAGCCAAATGAAGCATATGAGAGTCCACTGCTTATTTCACCTTGGAATGTCCCAATCCAGAAATCTTTTGTCTGAAAATATAGAGCTGAAGAAATACATAGTGGAATTTCTAAGAATGGTCCTAATTAAATATAATATTGATTAATTAATATTAACCATTATTAATGTATATCATTATTCCAATTTGTTTAACAGTCACTAGAGTATTCATTTCTTCTATTATTTAATTAGAAAGTAAAAATGCATTTGTGATAGTCCAAAGAGAAAAAATAATTCTGGCATTTTTATTAAAACATTTTAACACATGGAAGTATTGGCTCCATATCTTTCTTGGCTGATGTTTTTTCTGTACGGTGTAATACAATCTATTAAATCTCCAAATCTGGTTAAAAATTTATGTGCATTAGATTACAAGATGTTTCTGATATTATATTCCCTCAGTGTAATGAAATGGAATGTATTAAATTCAAGCAACTAATAAAAATACACAACATGATAAAACTCAAACCACGTCTAACTTTATGTTTTTTCCAAAGTATAAGAAAATACTTTCTTATAACAGGTTGTATAAAGATATGTTAGAGAAAATTCTTCATACAGCATACGTTTACATTAGTTTCATAATATGACTAAATAAAAAAATTAATCAAGAAATCTTATATTTCATGTAATTGTAAGTACACCTGATAAAGAGGGAAACTATAGCACAGTATTACCATTTCATTGTGCTCTTAGAGATATGAACTGGCAGAGCCTTTTGCAATAAAAACATTACATATCCTGTTCCTTCCTATTGTTTGAAAACTCCTTACTGCTAAGGAGCGGAGAAGCAGGCCTATAAATTTGACTGTCACAAACTGGCTCATTGGGTTGGGCTGGGGGCTGTATGTTATTTCAGCTATAGCAAAGTTTTAACATCTAGGGAGTGGGGCAAAATACTATACAGGTGGATATCTTGTCCAACATAAGACAAGTGAGATTCTTAGAAGATACATGGAACTCCTGGATGGTGTGGTATTCAATTTATTTAATTCCTCTGTTGTTTTTTTCTCTCATTTATCTAGTCAAATCCTAAAGAGCAAAGATACTACTTTCTCTATCATATAAAAATTCTCCTTCTGCCATTTATTTTTACAAAACACGTAAAAGATAAAGAGAGGGAAATAGAGAGGAAATAATTCAGCGCAACAGCATAACAGTTTTTAATCTCAAATGCATATTAAGTAAGTCTATATAAACAACCCTCTCCCCCAAGTCTTGCTATGATGCCTCATCCTACATACATGGATATTACCAGATGGAGTAACAGAAATCAATTTGACTATATTATTGGTGCAAGAAAGTGGAAGAGCTCAATTACAACAGCAAAGACATGGCCAGGGGGCTGACTGGGGAACAGATTATGAACCGCTCATGGGCAAGTTCTAAATTAAGCTAAAATGGAAGAAAAAAGCCAAACAGTTTCCATAATATGATGCTTAGCATATACCCATCATTTTCAAGGAAAACATCAGGAATCACTTTGAATTCCTAAACTGGAGGAAGTGTGGGATGACCTTAAACAAGTTGTTGAGAAATGTGAAAAGAGATTGCCAAAGATCAAGAAACAGAAGAAAGCAAACTTGATGTTAGAATAAACCATGGAAATTGCCAAGAAGATAAGAGAAGCAAAAGCCCAGAAAGACAAAGATCTCAGGAAGGAACGTAACAGTTTTAGAGAATTGTTAGAAGAGACAAGAAGCTGTATTTCACAATATCTGTAAGGACATCAAGATGGAAACAGACATGAAAAACAAGGAAAATCTTCCAAAAGATTTCCAACTCAGAAGGAGGTTTCAATCTAAAATTGGAGGCCAATGGATAGATATTAAGTGATTCAAACAAGTTCAAAGGAAGATGGAAGGAATATACTGAAATATGGTATACTATAATGCTGAGTCAGATCTAGACTCAGAGTAAATCCATGGATTCCAATGAATGTGCGCTATCACTAAATCTGGTTCCCTTCAATTACTTTTAGGAATGGCTTCTTTAATTTTTTCAGCAGGCTGTTCTATATTACTCTATTCAGTTATTTCTAACTCTACAAACACTCTAACAAAGATTTTTCAGTTCCTCTTCAGTTGGAAACTACTTCCAATCTCATGCACCTGTATGAAAGACAGTATATCAGTATAATAAACACAAAGAAAATATAAGTGTTTTTTTTT
Source organism: Liasis olivaceus (assembly GCA_030867105.1). Classification (NCBI taxonomy): domain Eukaryota; kingdom Metazoa; phylum Chordata; class Lepidosauria; order Squamata; family Pythonidae; genus Liasis; species Liasis olivaceus. The sequence goes on from CM061352.1 coordinate 43,180,943, forward strand.
TTAGAAAACTTTAACTTTAATTTCTCCTGTCAACAAAATTCTATCTGAATTGGAACCTTTGTGTATTTTATAAGGGCATTTTCAGGAGAGGTGCTTGAAATACACATCAGTTGATTTGCATTTCCATGACTATACAAAAAGTACAACATACAGGTAGTCCCCAGTTTAAGAAATGAGTTCCATACCCAAGGTCTGTTCTTAAGTCAAATTTGTATGTAAGCCAGAACAGTATTATGCAATAATGTAAGTATAAGTAGTATTGTGTAATTAACTCAAACCATGTCGGGCCTAGCCCAAGGAACTCCAGGAGACCATGCAGAATCAATGCAGTAAGGTTTATTAGCTACAACCCCTTAACAAGAATCTTCCCAGAATGAAACCAGTTCCCACCGATGGAATTTCTTAGGGAGGTGCCAGTCTCCTCCGCTTATCTCTTCCTCACTCCTCTGGAGATGAGAGCACATTCTTTACTCCCCTCCCACCATTCCAGTCCATCACAAACCATTGTGCATTTAACTTGAATTTTCCTACAATAGTCTCCGTTCTTACCTATGAGTTGTCTGTAAACTGGGCATTCTTAACCTGGGGACTACCTATATGTTATAAATCAAAATAATTTGAAGTCCTCTGATTCACATAGAGCATGTAGCCCATCGATCAACTGCAATACAAGGAGTATGTCATCTGCTGACTGGAGACAAGTAACAATGCATTAGCAACGAAACAGAAGAATTATACCGGAAATATGCCAATGTGGCTATACTCTAAAGAACTCCACCTCATATCCTCGTAAGCATTACAGTAATAAGTACATCATAGAAAAGAAAGAGGGAAAACACACTTGTCAAGTTAAGCAATTGCACCATTACCTGAATGCAAGCTTCATTGGGTTTAATAGGCACCTACTTTCCTATAATTGCCTTGGACAGAGCTACTTAGGAGTTGCTTGGACATTTCTGCATTCCATTTCCTACAATAACAAATTAAGATAGGACAAACGAAAGAGGCCAAAACTCCTTAGAGAAGCACAGTTTATGCACAACAGCAGTTCATTTGCAAGTAATGTTTAAGCACCAATGCTAAAACTTGTATATATAGTTTGGAGAAAACTTCCCCAACTTATTGTCTTCCACATATGGTAGCACTGTAACTCCAAAAATTCTCATAGGAATTTTTCAGAATTGCAGAACAATTATTTTTATACAACTTTCAAACAGGAACTGAATTTTAGTTAAATTTATGAATATACTATCATTTTTAGAAATTACTCTAGCCAAGAACAATGGATAGCATAGATTTTATTTACTATCATCATCCTCTGCCTTTCATGATGTTGGACATTAGTGGATAATGGAATTTTGATACAAAAGGAATTATAAGATATTTTGGAGAAGTTTCAAGTTTGCATACAGTTTTAATAAGCCTCATTCTATACAGAAGTGTTTCCGCACTGGTAACTGGAAGCTTCCTGCAGTATCTTCTAGTTGTAGTTGTAGTTGTCACTGGGTATTAAGTAGAATGTATCATTGGTCCTCATTTAATGCCACTACTCTTGGAATTTTATGAATTACTACTTTTCACTAGTTTTAAGGAACTAAAAAATATATTAGATATCTAATACTTAAACTTATCAGGCCTTGTTCCTCCTTAGGACTTACAATTGCTGCCACCTTTACTGAAGAATAATCCCATTGAAAAGATCAGACTGCTCACAAAACTTATAGGGAAGTGAGTGCAGTTAGGGCACCAAGTATATGTTGTCATGATATGTGAGCCAGGGCTATGCAACTTGGAAGCAGAAAAGTACCCCTTAGTATAAAAGGTCTTTGATTCAGGAAGATATCTATTGATGCCTAAAAGCATTGTAAAAGCACTGTAAAACAGCTGCTATTCTTTGACTTAGCATTCGTTCAAGCTTAGACCCAATTAATAAAGGTTACCATAATTGAATAATTGTAATGCTATCATTGAAGCTCTCTTTTTGAAAAACAAGCAATGTACTGATATTCTTAGATAAAGAGAACGCCTTTGACAATTTGAATTGGATTTTCTTATCTAGAGTTCTGGAACATATGAATCTTAGAGATAATTTTATTAAATGAGTAAGATCGATATATACTTCACAAAAAGCACAAATAATTGTTCATGGAGAACTAACAAAACCTTGTGAGTTTCAGAGAGGGACAAGAAAGACAAGGATGCCCACTGTCTCCATTCTTGTTCATTTTAGTTCTTGAAGTATTGAATAGAGATATAAGACAAGATGAGACAATCCTGGGAGTTAAGATTAAAAAAGAAACTTATAAGTTAAGGTCATTTGTGGATGACCTGGTGTTAGTTTTGGAAGGTACCCTAGAAGTAAATAGAAATCTTAATGGAAAAATTAAAGAAATTTGGTACGCTAGCAGGTTTTAAGGTTAACTATCAAAAGACGAAGATGTTAACAAAAAATATGAAATTAGAAGATCAAATAGAACTGATGGAGAAAACTGGTTTTGAGAAAAAAGTAAAATACTTGGAATTACTATGACAAATAGAAATTGTATATTATTTCAAAATAACTGTGTTAAGGCATGGGATGAAATTAAGAAGGACATGTTAAGATGGGAGAAATTAAAATTGTCACTGTTAGGGAGAAGGTCGGTGATAAAAGCGAATGTTTTGCCTAGAATTATGTTTTTCTTTCAGACATTATTTGTTTTGACAACTGATGTACCATTCAAATGATAGCAAAAAGATATATCTAAATTTGTATGGCAAGGGGAAAAAACCATGAGTTAAATATAAAGTATTACAAGATGCAAAGGAAAGAGGAGGACTGGGTTTATCAGATTTGAAATTTATTTTGCAGCTTGTTGTTTGGTCTGGATGAAAGAATGGATGTTGCTGAGAAATGAGAGACTTTTACAGTTAGAAGATCACAACCTGAGGTTTGGATGGCATGGATATTTATGGTATAATAAAGTTAAAATGAAAATGGATTTTAAAAATCATTTTATTAGATGTGCCATATTGAGAATATGGAATATATATAAACCCAGGTTGTGCCCAAAAGCACCTCTGTGGATCTCAGCACAAGAAGCATCCCATAGAAGAGAAACAGCAGGCAAAAATAAATGGTTAATGTACCAGAAGTTATTGGAAAGTCATCAAGGAGAATATAAAATAAAATCAAGAGAGCAACTAATAGCAGAAGGATGTAGCTATCAACAGTTTTCCCATTTACAGTTATCATAAAGATTCAAAATGGACAAAAAAACTTATGGCATGGAGCAGAGTAATACAGAATTTGAAGTACAATTGTGCACCAATGATGAACATGTAGTTGCTAAAATGTATAAATTTTTGTTGAAATTGGAAATAAAGGAAAAACAGGTTAAAGAATGTATAATGAAATGGACTAAGAATTTTAGTTATAATATACAGATGGATCAATGGGAAAATATGTGGTTAAAAGGGTTGAAATTTACATTATGTTATGATTTTAAAGATAATTTTTATAAAATGTTGTATTGTTGGTACATGATACCAGAGAAATTATCTAGAATGTATAAAGACATTTCAAACGTATGTTGGAAATGCGAACAACATGAAGAGACACTTTATCATGCTTGGTGGACATGTTAAAACAAATTGAATTCAAATACATACAGTGAATTGAATTCAAATACATACATACAAATACATACATACATTGATAGAGAGGATTTTAAATACATACAGTGATACAGAAGATTTATGTTCAATTGAAGCCAGAACTTTTCCATTAAGGACTGATGGACAAACGGTTAGAAAAAAGCTATGGAAGATTATTTCAAGATATGATTACTGTGGCGAGATTACTATATGCACAAGGATGGAAAGATTTGGCATTACCCACCATGGAGGAATGGTTGATGAAATTGACAGAATTTGCTCAGATGGACAAACTGACTTCTTTGATTAGAGAAAGGACAATATCTACATTTATTGGTGACTGAAAAGCCCTTATGGACTTTTTACATAAAAATGAAAAAAATGAACTTGTGATTTATGGTTTTCATGATTAAACAGGATAGATTATAGAAAGAAGAAAGTCATGATGTAACTTTAGAGAGAAAGGTTAAATATAATTGTACTTATAACTGCTGTGAAGAATATTGGAAGCTACTTCTTTATATCTCTATATCTTTCATTATATCTCTCTTTTTCTCTTTTTTCCCTCTCTTTTTATTGCACTTTTAGTTTTTATTGTTATTTCTTTGATGTTAGTTTTTTCTGCTCTAATTTAGTTTGTATTAGTTCTTATTATTGCTTTTAAAACTTTTAATAAAAATTATATGTATTAAAAAAAACTATTTTTGCTTGTAGTTTAATTAATGTGTGGCTTTAATTTACCCAGCATCATCTGTCCCACTTCTGTCAGAATCCTCGCAAGATTTTATAATAGATTATTATATGGCTAGTTTAAAAAATGGTTTTGTTTACATGCTGCGGTTCTGCCATTGGAAAAGGGGAGGGGGAGTAGGAAGGAGAGACCGTTTGAAGCAGATGGTTCCTTATCACAAGCCCTGGAATGTTCAAGGCCATGCCAGCAAGGGAATCAGAAGACAAGAACTAAGGGCGATGGAAGGGGAGGGAAAGTAAGAAGGGCAATGTAAGGGGTAACATATTCCCCTACATCTTTTCTCATTGTTGGCCACCAAAATTGACGTCTGATTAGATGTAATGTTTTCACAAAACCAAAGTGCCCAGCTGTTTTGCTGTCGTGACTTCTTTGCAAAACCCACTTTCTAGCGTCTGCAGGGACATATTGCTTGCAAGTTTGCTGAGCTGAAGGAAAAAATTGATCGTCGTTCTGGTAAGAAGCTGGAAGATGGTCCAAAGTTCCTCAAATCTGGAGATGCTGCCATAGTTGACATGATTCCAGGCAAGCCTATGTGTGTTGAGAGCTTTTCTGACTACCCTCCTCTGGGTTGTTTTGCTGTGCGTGACATGAGACAGACCGTTGCTGTTGGTGTCATCAAGGCTGTTGATAAAGAAGCAGGCGGTGCTGGCAAGGTCACAAAGTCTGCCCAGAAGGCTCAGAAGGCTAAATGAAACTTCTGTACAACTGCCACCTCAGTCTTAATCAGTGGTGGAAGCATGGTCTCGGAACTGTTTGTCTCAATTGCCTATTTAGGATATAGAATTTCGCATCAGGGAATTGAAATGGACCCAGCAAAGGTGAGGGACGTTACAGGTTGGGAGGCTCCCAAAACCAGGTGTCAGCTTCAAAGTTTCCTGGGCTTTGCTAACTTCTATCGGCAGTTTATACCCAACTTTGCCCAAGTAGCACTCCCACTCACCGATTTGTTGAAAACCAAGGGCAAGGACAAGGCGAAGGCATCAAAACCTGGAGCCCCCTTAGCCTGGACTAAGGAGTGCCAGGAGGCGTTTCAAAGTTTAAAGCGTCTGTTTACGGCTGAACCAATCTTAAAACACCCTGATCCAGAACAGCCATTTGTCATACAGGCAGACGCTTCGGATGTAGCAGTGGGAGCTGTGTTGTTGCAGAAGGGGGCAGGGGGGGAACTGTTTCCTTGTGCATACATATCCCGGAAATTTTCGGAGACTGAGAGACGCTGGTTGGTGTGGGAAAAGGAAGCGTTCGCGGTACGCTGGGCGTTAGTTTGTTGGAGGCATTTGTTAGAGGGGTCACCCCATCCATTTGAAATTTGGACTGATCACAAGAATCTAGAGGCTTTGACTGCACCGAGGAAGCTGTCACCAAAGCAAATGAGATGGGCACAATATTTTCATCGATTTAACTTCTCCCTGAAGTATATTCCTGGGGGAAAAAATTTTCTGGCAGATGCTCTGTCTCGATTGCCTCAACACAATAGCAAACGGGAGGAAGTAGTCGCTCCAGTAATTCCATGTACCCAAGCAGCCCTAAGAGTGGTCACTAGAGCTCAGAAAAGAAAGGATGAAGGACAACCAGAAGGAGAGTTATTGGTAAAATTAAATGCCCAGATTGCTCAGGATGAGTGGTTCAAAAGCAACAGCCAGTTGCTAGTAAACAAACAAGGGGCATGGTGGTGGCAAGACAAGCTATATGTCCCTGCAGACGCTAGAAAGTGGGTTTTGCAAAGAAGTCACGACAGCAAAACAGCTGGGCACTTTGGTTTTGTGAAAACATTACATCTAATCAGACGTCAATTTTGGTGGCCAACAATGAGAAAAGATGTAGGGGAATATGTAGCCACATGTCCCACGTGTGCTATGGCCAAAAAGAGAGGGGGCAAACCAATGGGGCTTCTACAGACAGTAGCAAACCCTGTAGCTCCTTGGAAGCAAATAAGCATGGACTTTATTGTAGACCTGCCTGAAAGCAACAAAAAGACTGTTATTTGGGTAGTTACAGACCTTTTTTCCAAACAAGCACATTTTGTGGCATGCCAAGCCATTCCATCAGCACCCAAATTGGCTAAATTATTCATACAACATGTCTACCGAGCTCATGGGGTCCCAGAACGAATAATTTCGGATCGCGGGGTCCAGTTTACTGCCAAATTCTGGAGAGCGTTCCTAAAACTACTGGGGGCATCGCAAGGCTTGAGTTCGGGGTACCACCCCCAGACAGCGGGATCATGTGAACGTCTGAACTCAGTATTGGAACAATATTTGAGATGTTTCATTAACTACCAACAAGACAATTGGGATGAACTGTTACCATTCGCTGAAGTAGCTTATAATAATGCAGTGCACCAAAGCACTGGTCTCACCCCTTTTAAAATAGCTACAGGACAAGACTTTGTACCCATCCCAGAACTGCCTAAGCAGACCACTCAAGTCGCTTCAGTTGATGAGTGGATCCAGCAGATGACACTAGTGTGGCCTCAGATTGCTGCCTCGTTGCAGGAGGCCAGAGCTACATACAAGAAATTTGCAGATGCTAAGAGAACACCAGAAAAAGACTGGAAAGTAGGAGATAAGGTTCTTTTATCTACTAAACATCTTAAATCATTACAACCTTCCAGAAAGCTCGCTCCAAGATTCATAGGGCCTTTTGTCATCGATAAAGTAATTAATCCAGTTTCACTACGATTACAGATGCCTGCCACCTTTAAAAGAATCCATCCAGTATTCCACTGCGACCTGCTTAAACCATATAAGGAGTCTTCTCAGTGGCATCCCTCTCCAGTACCTCCTAAACCATTGATGGTTGAAGGAGAACAACATTTTGAAGTTAAAGAAATACTGGACAGTAGAAAGCACAGGGGGGGGGGTTCAATTTTTAATTCAGTGGAAACATTTTCCCAAATCAATGGCTGAATGGGTTGACAAGAAACATGTAAAGGCTCCACATTTAGTTAAAAAATTTTATGATGCTTATCCTACAAAGCCTTAACAATTAGATTGGTTATTGTATTATGTTTCTCTTTGCTTTTCCTTTTAGAGTGAAGAAGAGGAATCATCTGACTGACATCCTTTTCTGTGGAGGGGCAGTATGTCAGAATCCTCGCAAGATTTTATAATAGATTATTATATGGCTAGTTTAAAAAATGGTTTTTTTTACATGCTGCGGTTCTGCCATTGGAAAAGGGGAGGGGGAGTAGGAAGGAGAGACCGTTTGAAGCAGATGGTTCCTTATCACAAGCCCTGGAATGTTCAAGGCCATGCCAGCAAGGGAATCAGAAGACAAGAACTAAGGGCGATGGAAGGGGAGGGAAAGTAAGAAGGGCAATGTAAGGGGGGGAAAGAAAGAAAAGCAGTTTTTGGCGCGCTTTTACTCAGTCTCAGCAATGCTTTGGATCTGTACACTTATTCTTAATAAATGAACTTTCTTTTGAATCAATATTGGTTGCAAGGAAAGTTACTGGTTTTAAGATCAACAGGTGGCAGTTCGTTACAACTTCTTTATATTGGAGTGTGGTTGGAAAGAAGATTTGGGTGCAGAATCGGTGTACAATGGAAATCCCTCGTTACAGATTGTGCCACTCATAAGTCAGCACCCTCTACCTGCAATACTAAAATACTAAAAGTTATCTTCTGTATGATTTCTGAGGCGATATGAAGCATTTCACAGTAGCCTAAGTTTGACAGCTTCTAGGGATTAAAAAGAAAAGATATTTCAGTTGTCTCTTATTTGCCTTGAACTCTCACAGCAGAGTTAATTTTTTGAAACTGTCTTGACATTTTGATGCACACGTTTCATTAGGACATTGCTGTGTTAGAAGCATATATCTAGCTCTCAACAGAGCAGTTGCTATGGTTACTATTTTCTGCATTAGACCATATAGTAAGTAGCTGTGCTAAGGCTTCATGAGTACTCATTCTTATCATCAATTAATATGTTAACAAATAGGTCCAAATTTTACACTCTTTGTTATTCCCTTCCTCCCAAACTTTCAGTTCTTCCTAATAGAAAAATTGAAACATGGCTTAAAATTATTTAACATCTATTTCATCAAAGAAAAATTATGTGATTATATTTCTATTGCATGGAAAAAGGGAAGATAATGAATTCATTATCAAGACACTTGTCAATTAAATTGATGACAATGCATTCACTGACTTCATTGAAACAATTCTCTTTCTTACTCTCCAAATTTAATGACTCATTAAAAATATATTTCCTAGGCATCAAAGTAGTAGCATGGGTAGCTATGGGCCATACAGATTTTAATAGCTTGAATCCTTTTCTTTCTATACACCTTAACTATTATGGCTGTCCTGTGATACTCACGCAACCAATATCTAAATCACTTGGTTGCATTTCAAGTCAGCAGACCTTAAGTATATATTTAGGAAACTTATTGTCAGAAATGCAAATTGAAAAGGGGGAAATGACATATTAAATCATGACAGATTAATAAAATATTACTGACGAATATACACTTTCCATGTTTCAGAGACAAAGCAGAATTAAAAAGCTATCTTTACATTAGCAACGTTTTATATTAATGTCTTTTTTCTCCATGTACATCCAGAATTGTGGACTTCCAAAAGTTAAGTTGAGGGAATGTTGAACACAAAATGCGATTTCATATGTAGCTGAAAGCACACTAAAGGAACATTTAAAATGCTTGTTTTATGCTATTTTATTAGGTTCTCTGTTAATCCCCTGTGCTTTATTACTCTCTACATCATTCATTTAATACATGTATTCTGATCCTGAAAGGATTATACTGAGACTTATAAATAGCCATTCTGTATTGTTTTCCTTTATCATGCAGAACTGTAGACAATTACTTTCCTAACCATTTCCCAAACAGTGAAATTAATTTAACTAAAAGTCATAAATGATTGTAGCACTTTGTGTCTTGAAAAGCCTTTTACAATAAATATATATATGTTTTCCTGGCATGAATGTAACTGTAGTCATTCTTAACCATTCAAAATAATGGTTTGCAAATGTACATAACAGACAATCTTTCCCACTAAAATAGTAAATGGATTTTTTTTCTTTTAATGTGGGAAGAATTTAAACATACTGACCAACAACTCAAGAGATTGCCAAGGATCATAAACTTAACAAAAGGAATTCTAAATAATATGTGCTCATTATTTAAACCTGAGTTGACATACTGTTATATGAACTGGTTTTCTGTTAAAATAGTTGCTTCATAAACGTCTAAAAGCACGACACTACAACACTATGGATGTTTTCCGTGCATGTATGAGTGTGTGGATTTGCAAAGATCTATATGAATCATCAAAGGCCAATTTTTTGTCACATAGAAGTTATTCTTAGAAACAGCCCTGTGCTCAAATATGGCCTTAAATGATAAAATCTGTTCTTTGCCTAATCCCATTCTCTGCACTGATGTGTTTCAAAAACTCTTGGAATGTAGCCTATCCTCCCTTCCCCTATCAGTTTCTTAGTATGGCTAGCAGAATATTTGAGTTAGCTGACTGCGGTGCTAGGCAACAGAGGCCCAGAGTGAGGAATCTGATCAATAGCTTGCCAAAGACCTTCCTTTTCACATAAACTACTTGGCTATCATTGTCCTAATTATGTTCTTGGCCTTAGCATTAATTTTATTTTACAGAAATGTGAAGTTAGGCTATTGAAAGTTAATTGTTGAAGAAAAACTACTGTTTTATAGGCTAAATAATTCAAAGAAGTTGGCAGAACACCTTATCTTTATTATTTTGCCACATACATCTTAAATCCTATGGAGCCGAATTTGCTGATGCCTGAGCAACCTCTGGTGGCCATTATCAAATATCATCTGTTTTTATTACAACCTCCAACCAGCAGATTTTTCAAAACCATAATTAACTAGCTTCCCTCGCTCTGGTGCCTTCCAGATGCTTTGGACTATATTTTAAAATGTTCTGAAACATTTTTTTAAATATTTAATAGCATAGAGCCAGAAAGTATAAATTATGGATAGTCATTATACAAACTGTAATCTCCCATAAATAAGAAAAGGAGTTAACAAGTTTCCAGAGAACTGGATAAGAGCTGGTAAAAACTTCATGAAAACTCTTTCTTCTTTGAATCCTACTCTTTCAAGCTATCCCTTTGGACTCTGATAGTCTTTTGCTCTCTGTAGATAAATCAATCCCTAACTTTCTGTGTGTACGTAGAGAGAAACCTAGAAGGACTCCTAATGCATCAGAAAAATGCATCGCTAAAAGGGAGAAAGACAACAGCCATGATTCTCTGCATAGGTCTTCTGATCCTGACTTGGAAAGCCTCTTAGGATGATTAAGTGAGAGGGAAGAAGATGAGCATGTACAACTTTTCTTAAACTGCCACAGAACTCCACATTGATATAAAATCATTATCTCTGTTCCTAAAAAGGAGTATTCTGCATTACACATATAGAAATTATTAACATAATTTAATCAAATTAGCATATTAATATTATTAAACTGGGGACTACCTGCATTATTATATAATAATAATATATTATTTGAGTAGGAGTCTTGAAAAGCATGTCCCCACCATTTTTATACTTTCATATTGTGTCCATATAATAGCTTATCTTCTTAAGTTTCTATATCTGCTATCCTTGAAGTGAGCTTTGAAGACCCCAGCCCTAGGTTGAGGTATTGTTTTTATTAGGTTTTGCACAATCAAGCATTTTTTTTTGGGCTTAGTTATTTTTATTTTGGTTTGGCCATCCTATTATTATTTTTAACTGATTTTTCTTTTAAGCCACCCAGAGCCAGTCAAGTTGGACAATTCCATACATTTGATTAAATAAATCTAGAAGAATCTTCATATCTAATTTTTCTTCAAACATGTTAAATTTTACAATGAAACAGAAGCAGCATGTGTGCAAATTTTAAAATGGCATTTAAAGAACATTAAAGGCTTCTATATGCTAATCTGAATCAGACATTCCTTATCTTAGGATAAAGAAGCCTTACTCAACTTGGTCAATCAGATTGGGAAAGTCTGGCCCAAGTGCCAAAATAACCAAAGAGCTAACCCAGGAAAAACAATGGAATCATTATATATATATATAAGACTAGCATGGCTGTGCAACTTCTGAAAGCAGCTGTGTCTTTGCATGGGATCATGTGACTGCCCTTTGCAGCTGCAGTGCAATACCAAAGACAGATGCATTTGACCCCTGCACTTTTTAAAGCACACTTTTGCCTTTGAATCCAAAACACTGCATAGCCCTATCCATATAGTTTCAAGATAGCTGTACAATGTTGTTCTATCGATGTTGACATTAATAGTTTTTAACATTAAAAATTACTTAAAAATGCTATTGAATAAAAGCAATGGGTAGATGATCAGTCGGAAACTCAGAAACTTAGCATTTCTAGGAAGAAATGGAAATGAAAAATAGCCATATAATGTATACATTGTAAGAAAGACATCTGTGTCATGTTCCTCTATTCAGATGTACCATCCTGTTTCCTGAGGGTTACATGAGAAATAGAAAAGTGATTACTACTTTCCTATTTTCCTCTAGCACCTGTCCTTAGATTCTGTGTAAATATACATTTCATCAGATTACCAAACATGATACACATAGTCCTTGTTTAGCAACCACAATTGGGACTGGCAACTCTGTTGCTAAGTGGGAAATCAAATGACTGCAACTGTGCTTTCCAGCTAAAAACTGACAGGACTAATCAGTTTCACACTTTCAGCTTTTGTGTGCCTCCTAACCACTCCCCACCCTTTGGAATGCTCGCCCGGCACTGGTATAATTAACAAGAAGGGAATTAATGTTTGTATTTACATTCATTGGAAAGGAAGGGTTTACAAGAGAGTAAGCAGGCACAATGGAGAATACACATCAGAAGCAATGAGCTAGTACTGGTAACATCAAGTGCACTATGCAAACAGCCCAGTGTATTCCCCATTGTGTGCCTGCTTATTCTCTTGTAATCCCTTCCTCTCCAATCTCTCTGCTCTGCAAGAAGGAAAAAAAGAAAAATCACAGGTCAAGCATAGGTCACCACATACTGACTGTAATGTCGATCATGTGACTAAGGGACTCTGTGAAGTTTGTAGATGTGGGCATTGGTCATAAAGTTATTTTTTCAGCACTATCTTAACTTCAAATAGTCACTGAACGAGGCAGTCAGTAAGCGAGGACTACTTGTATAGACAGAAGTAATTCACACTGAAACATTTCTTCAGTAACTATTATTATCAATAAATAAGAATTAGTCTGGTCCCTGGGGGAAAGGTGGTTTTGTTTTTACCCTTGTTTTTATTGATTGTTGTGAGCCACCTAGGATCATTATATGAGATTCTGTAAATAAATAAATAAAACAATCATTTTGCATCTTTGGACTTGAACATTAATTAGCTCTTTTTCTCTCCAAAGAAGCAGTTTAGCATATGTGCCGCCCATCTGTTACAGTAAATCAGTAAAACTTCAGTAGGGTTCTGTATTTAATACACAGATGTGATTTTTCTCAGCTTGGTGACTTAAAGACCAATGGCATACTTGGAACATTCAGCATGAAAATGAATCAGCCATGAATTGATCATGTGTTCGCATTTTACTAGGTACTGAAAAAGATTAGAGATCTTTTCTGAGTATTATTTATTTAAACAATTTATAAAGTTGATTATCTCACAAAAGTGACAATGGGCATTGCTCAGAGGATTAAAACCAACAAAATATAATTCAACAATATAAACCTAATATAATAACAACAACAATCATCATCTGTACAGTCCAAACAACAAATCCACCAACAGTGCTGGTTTAACCTCTTGAGCGAAGTACCTGGAGGAACATCCAGTTTTTAATTCCTTATGAAAGCCAGAAGGGTCAGAGCTATCCTGATGTTTTGGGGGGATGCTGTTCCATAGGGCCAGGGCCATGACAGAAAAGACATAATTCCTAGGTCCCACAAGATGACATTTCATAATGGAAGGAACCTGGACCATGCCAACCCTGCCAGTTCTGATGGGACAAGCAGAAATTATCAAAGACCAACTGTCTTGCAAGTATCCTGGCCTCTTTGTCATGTATTTGACAAGGATATACATGAAAATTAGCATCTTGAATTGGACTTGGAAACCACTGGGAGGTAGTGCAGCTCATGGAGCAGGGGTGTCACTGGCTGAATTGCCCAAAACTATTCTCGCCCTTGGTAAGCACCCAAATCTGACCTTGCTACTAAATTCTGGACCAGCTATAGCTTCCAAATGCTCTTCAAGGGCAGCCCCATGTAGAACGCATTACAATAATCCAGCTGGGAGAGGCATGACTTACCATGGGTAGGGTCTTCTGGCCCAGGAACAGGCACAATTAGCACATGAGATGCTGCTCTTTGAGCAATTTGTGAGTCCAGAAGAACCCTCAAATTGCACACAAACTGTGTCTGGGGGAGTGCTAGCCCACTCAAAGATAATGATGTAAAGTCACTGGATCATGGGGACTTCAAAACCCAGAGCTAGTAGGTCTTATGAGGGTTAAACTGAAACCTGTTATTCCCCATCCAGACCCCCACAGCCTTCAGACACTGGGACTGAACCTTGATAGCCTCACATGGTTAGCCCAAGGCAGAGAGTTTACTGGATATCATAGGCATACAGATGATACCTTGCCCTGAGGTGAAGGATGACTTCTCCCAGCAGTTTCATATAGATGCTAATAAAGAGAAAGTAGAGTGATGAGGAATCCCACAAAGCAGGGCCTCAAGCTCTATCTCTCTCTACCAACCAATAATGCCTAGAACAGAAGGAAGAAGGAGGGGAGAAATTTTCTGGAGGTATTTTTTGAAACAGCAGCAAAGAGGTCTCAACACCAGCAACAGAGTACATCAATAATTTTTTCACCCATTATCTTCTTTTTAAAAATGCAGATGGTAAACAAAACTGAAAGCACTGTTCTCTTACTCTTCCATTTTCAGCCCACATGCATTTTCCAGCTCAAATGACAATTTCTTCTTTCCCATTGCTTACTCCATTTCAGTCAGACTGCCCGGTATCTCTTTCTAAAAAATATCCAAACATTTTATATACTAACAGGTCCACTATTTTTCAGTACTACAGCTGCTAATAGATTTCATTTTTAATTACCTCAATCTGTCTCCATTAAAGATTTTTGTGAGTAAGTCATATTTTGCTGGGACTGCCACATACATACATACATACATACATATATATACACACACATACATATATGCATACATACACAGAGAGAGAGAGAGAGAGAGAGAGAGAAGGCAGGCTTTGAAGAAGGCAAAATGTTCATTAAGCAACAGTCCCATTAGAATTCTTGCAAAACACTCAGAAATTCCACTTTGCTTTCTACCGGAAACTACCACTGCATAGCCCTACAGGCATGAGAAAGGTCATTGTTATGAAGATCTCTCTCACGTCTTTATGAATATGATTTCCTAAGTGCAGAGTTTGGTTCTAAAGGCAAACAATAACAAATAGCAAATAGCAGAGGTGGTACCCCACAACTTGAGGCAGAAAATGTCCTATAATTCCAGCAGAAAACAAAGCTGGCAGAAGAAGAAGGAACTCCTGGTCTGTGCAGGAATGGAACTTAAAGATCATTGTCTAGTCTCTGCTTGAACACTTCTAGCAAAGCCTCTTCGCATCCTTTTTAAATAGTTTAATTATAAACTGCTTTTCTTCATTAAGAAGTTTTTCCTAATATCAGCTTATAAGAGAGCAGGTCATTGCGTTTTTTAAGTAATGCTATCATCCCACTCGGACTTTCTTCTCCAGGATAAACAGTTCCACAGTCCTCCTCATAGGATTTAATTCACAATACCTTGAATATGTTTCATTGTACTCGGGTACAAACCAGTGCAGAATTATTGCTTCCCCTTAATTGAAATATATACTTCTACTGATGCAACCAAAAACTGCATTTCCCTTTTTTATAGCCACATCACACTGTTGACTCATATTCAACTTCTGATCAATTTCTACTTCAATACTTTTTTTCATTGATAATTTTACTTGGTCTTCTCCATCTTGACATGCACATTGGATTTCTTTTTCCTAAGTGAAAAACTTTACATTTGCCTCTATTAAATATCACGCTGTTATTTTCAGTTCACTATTCTTTCAAAATCATTTTGAATTTTATTTCTGCCTTTAGGGTATCAACATCTCACCAAGCTGAAAATTTAATAAACATTTCTGCTACTTCTGTGCCCAAACCATTCACAAAGATCTTAAAGAGTACATGTCTAAGGACTGAGCCCTGTACGCACTCTAATCTGATGAAGAAATGTTTGACTATTCTTTGAGTAGTTTTAAAACAGCTGTGCATACAATCTAGGATATACTCAACTAGTTTGCTAATCAGACTATCATGAGGTATTTGTTAAACTGTAATAAAAGTGAGAACAAAGAAAAAACCTTGGAGATGACATTACCTGGCATGGTGAAGTGGCCGTGGCATCTTGTTCCCAATAGCACCAGTGCAGTCCATTTTATTATAAACACTTCAGAAACTTCAGTAGTTGGTGGTGTAAGTTTCATAAATAAATAAACAGCAATTAAGGGTTTATCCCAGTTGCCAAAGACAAGAGAGACAGATTTCTAACTATCCTAAAATGTTAGTAAAACGTTGATAAAGTCTCAGAGCACTCTTTCTGATGCTCAGTAATATGCCATCTCAGAGTTCTATAAACACTAAGCAGTATTAACAAAAATGCCTTGGTGAAAAATCCAAGGATGTCAGTCAGATGGGAAAAGCTATATAAAAGTTTCATTCACTTTCGCTCATTAATTTATTATATGCAGTCATAAAGTCAGAATTCATGTTTTCAGAAAGAGAAGTGTCCCAGGGTGTTTCAGTGTATGGAGTGAGGTTAACTATGCATGACCTTAAACTGGTAACATGAAGTTGTCTCTGTCTTTTAAAAACTCCAAATAGTCACCATGTTACCCAAAGACAAGATTTGACCAAACCCTACTCGCAGCTACACAAAGCATAAGATGGCATTTCTACCCTCACACATTTCTTGTCAGAGGTTGACTAAATGAGCAGTTAAATCATGCTTCAGCATAAGAGATCATGTAGCATCTTCCTGAGAGCAGTAGTTTATCTTAGAGGCTCTATGACATCCATAATTTTGACCTTAAACATCTAGTTCTTTAAAAAAAACCCTACCATATACATGCTTTAGTACCTGAGTAGGCTACCTCATTCTTTTGGGCTGGAGAGCTTTTCCGTCTGCCAGCTTTGTTTCCCTATTTTGCTGGGAATCATGGGGCATTTTCTGCTTTGAGTCACCACCATCTCTGCTACCTGCTATTTGCTCATTATATTTTTGATTTTGTTTTTAGATTTTTATCTCACCTTTTTTTTCATATATAACTCAAGGCAGCAAACATAGCAATACTCCTTCCTCCTCCTATTTTCCTCACAGCAACAACCCTGTGAGGTGAACTGGGCTGAGAGACAGTGACTGGCCCAAAGTCATCCAGCTGGTTTTTCATGCCTAAGGTGTGAATTTTGTTGGGTTTTTTATATTTTGCATTGTATTTATACTTTTTTTTTCTTTTTTTTTCTCTTTTATACACCATCCAGAGTCACCAATTGTGAGAGGGATGGCTTTATAAATAAAAGCCTCCTAAAAATGATAGATTCTAACCTTAATCATCAAATTGCAGAGAAAAATATACCACACTGCAGCATTCAAAACATTCTTCCAAAACTGGACCCAGTATCCAGAATATTATTGGAGAGGGGGAGGACTTTCTTGAATTCACCTTTGTTAGTGGAGGCTGAATTCATTTCAAGATACATGTTGACCTGTAACAAGCTTGTAATACTTTCATCCTGCTAAGATCTGACCCATTTGTTTTCTCTGTTACAAACTTTAAAAGCTTCCTTGTTCCTATCAGTAGTAGGGCTTTCTAGATTGCGCTGCCCTCCCTGAGGAATTCCATATGTTTGGAAGTACAACAGGCAACTTCATTAGTTCAGTTTCATAAACCAATCAAGATATAGCTTTATATGTCAGTCTTTCGGTTTCCCCTGATGCATTTGCTGCTGATTTGTGTAGAGGATTTTATCCTACTGATTTTACCTCAGTGTGATTTTACATTTCACTCTTAGTGTTATTGTATAAAGTGCCTGTGATTTGTCAGATCAATTTCACTCTTACCAACACGACACACATATGCTAGCACAACCTGAGATACATGTGCAATTTCATATGGGTCCTTGAAGGAGTATGGCTCTAAAACTATTCCTCCTTACACTGTGCCATCGTGTATCCCTTCTGTTTTCGGTATGGTCTAACTGCCTGTGAACGTAACACAGGGATCCCTGACATCATGTTTTTTGTAACAGTGTCATCATGATCCATCACTGTTATTCCACTGCTGGTTTATTGTTATAATCATTGATGGAGCTTTTCATGTACTATATAAGAGCTGGGCAGCCAAATACATTTCTTAAATAAAATAAAAATAACAATTTTAACAAAACCACATGTTAATAGTTCTGTCCTATATTAAGCTTTACTCGCTGAAAAAATTAAATAGAACTGTATTTCATTTATTTCCTTGCAAATATGATACTTCTTCATAACTTCACAAGGCACCAATATTGGTGGCTGGATGTATGGATTCCAGGAGGGGGAAATACTCAGATGAACATATAGCAATATCTGCAATGAAACTAACAAAGACTTTAGCTGCCTTGAGACTAGTAAGATACTTTTTGTCAGTTTCAACCTTCCCATGACCTTTGGAAACCAGATTTTCCCAACCAAGTGCCCTCCAGGTATTTATGACTACAACTGCTAACACTTCCAGGTGCAACAATTTATCCTGACAATGATTTGTATGACTGTTCCATGCATGAAGGAACTACTACAAATTCAAAATACCTTAGAAAACTCCATAAGTCATGATCGTGAACGTCCAGGTAATGTTCATGGTGTCAATGTGCATGTCTTTCATGTGATCTCAAACTATAGTATTTTATACAGTACAGTTGATGCTATTATTTTAATGGAAGAGGACAAAAAATCACACATACAAATGCTTTCAGTTTTTGTGATTAGTACTATCAAAAAATGTTCACAAGTTTCTGAACCCAGACAGGGTTTGATTGCTGTAATAGTTTATCTTCAATCTGTAATCTGGACTCAGCTATTAAAACAAGGGAGCTGAATGTTATGACCTTGGGCAGTCAGATCCATCTCTCAGTAACAAAGAAGTATAATCAATTCAGCGAAAGAAGAGGGGTATGTCTATGCTATCTCTTTCTGGCCTAGGAATTTCAGCCAAGTCTGTTAGTGTATATCATTATGCTTATTTTGGTGGCTGACTCTTTCCTAAACTGATATCCACGGCTATAATGGAAACATACTGAGGAGTGGACATTAAATATGGTTGTTCGTTCTTGCACAGATGGGCAGATGAGATCTAATTCTGACGTTTAGTGTTTGGACTTCTAGCCCTCTCAAGTATCAGTACTCTCCAGCATACCAATATGATTGATTTTTAGAATAGACAATTATTTTTTATGCCAGAAAATGAACTGAGAATAACGCAGAAAAACACCAAATACCTCTTATTCTTAAATTCATGGTGCATCCACACTTAGGTTTGTTATGGCCAAAGGCACAGAGCTATAAAATGCACAGAAAAAGGAATGCATTAGATTAAAGCAAGGGTTCTGACAGTTCACAAGCTCCTTTTTTGTGGGTCTCTATAATCATTCACACAGCACTGCCTAATTTTAGCAGGTTAATTGCCAAACAATTTACTGCTATTCTGGGACAGGAAACACACACACAAGCTAAGTAGAAACATTAACTGAGGCCTAACTTGGTTTTCAAAAGCAAATGGAACACAAACAAACATAGGAGGTAACAGCATTGCCTTGCCATAACTTTCTGCAGCCACCCTTTCCAATAGTGAACTGTTCTCCAAGAAGTTGCTTGTCCCCAGATTAGAGGTTGGACCAAAGAGAAGCTTGTGGGTTTGGTACAAGACGCCAAGTATAGATTATAAATACAATTATTAGTAAAGAACTGAATGAATAGAATACCCTTTCCCAACCTGGCCTCTGCTACACTCAGCTAGGCATTCATCTGGGATTCAAGAAGGGAGGGAAATATTAGTAGCATTTTCCAAAAACTGGAATGATGATTAATTTTGTGTTTTTTCCTTTCTTCCAAAGACCTTAAAGTAGTGTGCAAAAGAACAATTCCATAATCTTTGTATCCTAGAAAGGATTACAGAAATTAATGGAACTGATCGGATACAATAATTTGTTATGGTAATAGTTAAAATGGAGTGTCCCTATAAGAACCAGACACGAGAAGCAAACCATAAAGCACAGTTATGTCCACCACGCTTTGCTTTTGAGCTTTCCAGGAGTTGGTGGTTAACAGTTATTGGACTTCTCTTGTATTCTAGCAAAGCAATTCTTATATTTCTGGTTTAGGCAGGTGATCACTCTTACAGCTTTCCAATTCAAGCATTAGACTGCTGCTGCAAATACAAAACAGGCTTTTATCTGCTGTATTTAAAAGTTAAAGAAAAATACTTTAAATCCTCCAAACCACAGGTATTTGTGGCTTGCCAAGCCACGTTATAGAATCTTACAGAGGTGGATTGCTCTATGCCACTATCCATTACATTCATAGATTATTCCACTTTCCTTGTTTGGTCTTTCTACAAGGTTATGTTTGCTATGTTTTGGAATGTTTGGAATTTCATCGAGCAAATATATTGCAGTTATTTCCATTACTATTTGTTCCATTATTTTTCTTGCTTAACCTTATGACTAGTGCAAGTAGGCATAAAATACTAGGTGACTTGCACTAAGCTGGTAACAGCTCAGAACTCTTAAAACATAAAATGCTCTTCCCAATTTTATTACCAAAAGAAATCCTTTAGAAAAAATCAAAAATGAAAGAAAAAAATATAAGAAAACAATTCTTTCTGCACTTTTTATTTTTTTAACTTTGTATATTTTTCTTTGTATTCATTTTTTATTTTTATATTTTTAAACTTTAATTAAAGAAAAGAGAGAAAAAATCAAAAGTAAATATTTGTGCCAACCAAGTTGTGGTTTTGTTAATGGCTACTGACCACAAATTCTTGGGTTGAGCATGGGCTCAAATACGTCTTGTTCCTTCATTCTTTACTGAATGGTTGCCATAGAGCTACCAAGTCTGGGATACAAAAATATGGATAACCACTAGATCGGACAAAATGTTTTCTATATATCCAGATCTGGTAGCCTAGTCTGTCATCCTAAACCAATATTAGACTTGTCTCTGATCAATATATACTTAAACCAAAGCCTACCATACTTCTTGATTATACCTCAACTGAACTTGTTAAAGCACTGCAGCTTTTTGGCCTTGTTGTTAATAATAAATGTATAGTGATTGTCAAGTTGATCAGTTTTTTTTTTAAAGTAGATTAATTGGCACTGATATATAGATATATTTAAGTCTAAACAACCAAAAGTGCTTTATAAAAAAGGACAAGAAATTCTAATCATGTAGGGCACTCTGCAATGAGCTGAACATTACTTACCTTCTTATATCGCAGAAGCTATGTAGAAATTCTGTAAGAATGAAGATTTTAAAAGTTATTCTGGAATAAACTAAATCTTATAGTGCAGTTTCAGCTGCCATGGCGAAAAGCAAACACTCATGAACAGAAAGGAAAGCTAAGATGTGGTTTGTAGCTCAGATAAGAGATGAGGAATTTCAGTCCTTCCACAAATCACTATTAAAATTCCTGTCCATTGCTTGGAAAAATCTTGCCTATAATTTTATGAATATTCCATCCCAGTCACAAAGTTGTTACTCTTTCTTCTCAACACACTGAGCTTACTTACCTTAGTAGGATGATGCAGATAATTCATGCTATGTTAGAATGGATAGCATGTATACAGCTGTTGATTCATTCTTTTAGGCATCTCTCACTCTTTCGCTTTCTCTCTCCTTTTTCCTGGAACTGGACTACTCCGTTTCAACAACAATTAGTATGAAAAAAACAGCCCTTGGGAAGCATATATTCTCCCAGAAAAAACAAACATTCTCAGGACTCCAAAGATAGCCACCACTGCTCCATGCTGAGATGGGGGCTAATTAAGATGTTGATGGAGACTATGCTAATCATGACTCTACCACAATCTGTTGGATTTGCATGTATATTGGTAAACCATGTTCTGAAATTGCTTCACCATCTGAGGTCTAATTACTGACTAGACATAACAAACAATGGCTGCATTTAAAGAGTAAGAAGAGTTCATGTGAAAATAGATTTTTGTTTTGCTTTTTCTTAATGGTTAAATAGTGTGTCTGGAAAGGAGGGGATGAGTTTGCTCACACACATGTATTTATAAGTAATTCTGCTCAGAGGAATTATTTACTCAAAATTAGCCATAAATCTACACAGCTGAGAATCAGAACTTACAGTTGCTGAATATCAATGCCATTAAATTAATTTTACTTAGTCCGATCAGAACATCAAATCACTTTTCCTTTTTTTAATCTAAAGAGTTTGTTGGAATTTCCAGCTTTTAACTTTTGTAAATGAACTGAAAATAAAACAGCACCATAACATTTGAAGTGTAATGTTTTTCAACTTCTTTCATTAAGCAGTGATAAATAAAAACAACAAAAATTACTGAAGTATGGAAAATAAAGGAGGTTGTGCAAAATTCTACATGTTTTTCCTTACAATTGTGCAATACTGTAATCATAATAAACAACACAAACATTAAAAGGGCTACATAAAAAATGTGTCATGCATATATAAAGGTCACTAGTGCAACCTTTTCAAAGGAATAAGATAATTGAATGAAACTGAGAAATACGTAATTAAGACTATTATTAAATTATTTTTAAAAATACAAAATCCATATAAGAACATCTTATAAACAGTCCTGTGCAGGCATACTAAGCAATTTATCAAACAAAGATTCTCAATTTACCAGCGGCATATTATATATTCTCATGTATCCATCTACATTTTCCAAATATATCCAGCATGGGCATCCAGGGAGGGTAAGGGGTAAATTATGATATAATCCCAAATATTGTGACTTATGTACTTACATCACATGTCCTGATGCAAGTACATAATTGTGGCATTTGCATGATTACATCATCATGCATATGTCACTATTTTGGCATCATAAAATATTGCTGTAGATGCTGCTGATGTGCACAGCTTATCTTAGTCTGCTGGGAGTGTTGCAAACCCATATTGCATTTCCAAACTTTAAATATTTTTTTTTCTTGGAAAGTAAGGCCTTGGCTAATTATTGTTTATGAAGTTCATGAAGCCTAATAAGTATCAGCTACTTGATAAGTCTTGAATGTCTTCATCTCTAATTCAGGGGCAGATAAATTGTCTTTTGAATTGTATATGAAATCAGGGAAAGCAGTACGCATTAATTTTGCACTCAGTTCTTGTAAATCACAATCCATTCTACTTAGTGAGTTCACCACAATAGGTTTTTTTGGAACCACAAGGGGGTTTTTTGGAGCCTTTGAGTCAGTCGTGACTCCTGGTGACTACCCACACAAGTCCTTGCAGTTTTCTTGGCAAGATTCAGAAGTGGTTTGCCCTTGCCTGCTTCCTAGAGCTGAGAGAAAGCGACTGGCCCAGTGTCCCCCAGCCAGCTTTGTGCCTAAGGAGGGACTAGCACTCACTAGTCTCCTGGTTTCTAGCCTGATGCCTTCATCACTACACCACACTAGCTCTCACAATATCAAATAGATTTTGGAAAATGCACATACACTACTGATACGGTTTTGTAATTTTGATACTACTAATACCATTTTGTAGGCATTGCAAGACATTCTTAGTTACAGACTACTTAAGCAATAACATGCCTGTTTGGTTTTGGCACAACATGTTGTGCAAGCCCAGCCCTTGTTGTTTGTAAGCTGGTTTATGCTTTAATATGCTGTGCGTAGGGGACGCGGTGGCGCAGCGACTTAATGACGCCGGCCAGAAATGGCTGACACTTCGGCGGTTCGAGTCCAGCCTTTCGCGTTAACAGGGTGAGCTCCTGTTTCCACCCCCCCCAGCTCCTGTCAACCCAACAGGTCGAAAACTCACGTGAGTAGATAAATGGGTACTCTCACTCCGGTGGGAGGAAAAATGCTGGCAGCGCCTTACACAGAGAGATGGGACCGTTGCCGGTAAGCACGAAACCGTGCTCGCCCAAAAAGGGTACGAAGCAACGGAAATCCCGCCTCCTGTGCTCGCCAGCTGGGCTATGCTCTAGGAAGGAGGCTCTGGCAAACCACTTCCGAAAAACAATTGCCTTGAAAACTGCAAGGACTCGTCCAACCATGAAAAATGCAAGGACTTGTCCAGGCAGTCACTGCAGGGTCAGTAATGACTGAGCGCAGGCAAAAAAAAAAAAAAATGTTGTGCATACCCAGGCAAGGATCATACAAAAGGTCAGTCCAATAAATCACAATTATACAAATCATGTTTGTATAATCTACAATTCCCAGAATCTTAGAGATCATTCTTGATCAGCAGTAATCAGTACATCCAAGGCAGTCCAGCCAAAATTTAGAAGGACACCTCAACTGCACACCCCTTATTTCATAATAATCAAAGGATAAGGAAGGGAAATAGAGTGAAAAATGTTTCCTTTTTTTACAGCAAATTGCAGATGAAAACGATTCCCTCTTTCTATCCCTGCTCATAAGTAGCAACTAATTTTTATTTTGGGGAAAGTGGCATGAGTCCATTGAAAAGTGTGTCACACAATACCTTTTCTAATATGGTTCTAAAAATGTTCTTCAGTTTACAGAAGTTAGTCTGGAATAGCTATCAAGAAAAGTAACATTTTTACTTGCTGTGCAGCTAGTACTATGTAAAGAATAGACGACTGAACTGATGTTTTCCAGATTGTTTGAGCTTCCGCTCCTAGCCCCCATGGTTAAAGACAAGACACTATGGAAACTGTAGTCCAATATAGATTCTGTGTTCTTAAACCAGCCTTGAAGACTTCATGAACTACTACAGCAGATGATCATGTGGTGGCACTTATGTCCCTATCAACCTAATTAGCATGTAAATCAGCGTTTCTCAAACTTGGCAACTTTAGGATGTGTGGATGTCAACTCCCAGAATTCCCGGCTGATGATGTGAATGATGTGACATGGATGTGTAAACTGAGCAACATCTAGAAGACAATAGGTACTGGGTCAGAATTACAGTAGAGTAGTACTATGCAGTAATACTATATATTGGATTCTCAGTTCCTAAAATACTTTTTTCATTCCTTCCCCATATTTTAGAAGAAAATCTTTCTACACCTTTTCCCCATTTTATCACAGCAATAGTATATGTCATCTTACCTCAAGGAAGTATGATGCCAAAACCACTTCCACCATATTTCTCAGTTCTGTTGTCTTAGACAGCAAAGTGCCAAGCATGACCACTTTGTTTTGTTTTCTTCCTTTTTCAACTGGTAATACAAAATGAAATAAAAGAAACAAAAAAGAAACCGCAAACCCTCAACCTTTTCCATTCTACTTCCCACACAGCTCTCCTAAACAACCAAAAAAACTGAAATTGAACTATTGGTCCTGAAGCCATCCCTTCTGGCTGGGAAATTCTGGGGGTTGAAGTCCATGTATTTTAAAGTTGCCAAGTCTGAAAAACACTGCTCTAAATTATATCATATAAACAAGTGGGAGAAGATAACTCACCTTCTGGAATGAGAGGAGAAAACAACACTTTTTTGGTTGGACAATAAGAGCAATAAAGTAGGAAAATATCATCTTTATTATAGATACACATCACGTCCTTTCAGAGTATGAAACGAAAAGTCATACTTATCCTTCTATCTTTAAAGAGTAGCTATGGGATAGGGGACCCAATCAAAATTAGACTACTGTATACAGTATGAAGCTTGTCCCTTCCCATGATCTGTTTTCCTTAGGGAAAAAACCTTGCAACAGATTATTTTTAAAGTGTATTTAAGGATTGTGCTTTAATCTGCTCTAGAACAGATCGCAAATTGATATATTAAGGATATTTAGTTTCATGTGGGAGAATCAAAGAATAAGACTGAGAGAATACTAAGAAAGTTCAAGACGTGAACGAACAAGCATCATACATTCTTTTTTGATTCTAACTCTAATATGCAAAAAGATACTATTTTGATCTTGTCTATATCAAGCACTGCATGGTGACTTTTCCCATGGTAAATTACCCAGCAGATATTACACGAAGAAACAAACCATTT
This sequence comes from Liasis olivaceus, assembly GCA_030867105.1. NCBI lineage: Eukaryota > Metazoa > Chordata > Lepidosauria > Squamata > Pythonidae > Liasis > Liasis olivaceus. Next base: position 43,206,580 of record CM061352.1, read on the forward strand.
ATCATTTTCCACCATTCCTCTGAAGAAATCAATATACCTTCAGTTATCATTTTGAATAGAAACATCACATAGCTTTCTATAGGTAATGTTATATTAAAAAATATAATCCAAAATAATTCTTAAAAAACATAAAATCAAAGGGGCTTTTGGCAAAACTTGCAGTGATTGAAGAAACTGCTCTGTGTAGTTCCCAGCTTTTCTTACCAAAATATCTATAACTTTGTCATATTTTTTTTTAAAAATTAGTGTCATCATACAGACATACATATGAATGAATGAATATTGGACTAAACATGCAAATCAGTATAATAGGCACAATTAATTATATTGTATATAACACAAGCAAGGCTGGTTTCATGGAACAAAACTATTGATACTGAACTATGAAAAAACTACAAAGTTTATCAAATTGAAAATCCGTTTTTAAAATACAGAAAATGAGCCTGAGTTTCTGTACAGTATTTCCTAACTGGTCTTATATTCTCTTATCTCACCTCAAAAGTTGATTGAAATTTACCCCTGTACTGTCTTTAAAGCTTCCACTTTAATAGTTAAAAGACTCATTTAGTAACACTTAAAATATATTGTTGCAAACTAAAATTTTAAGATCTTCCATTTCCTGTCTTACAAAAGATTTTAGAATTTCATGCCTCAGTGAAAAGAAATGAATACCACCAGCTGACAATTAACACTACAAAATAGCAGTTTTTGGGTGTGTTTAATAAAAAATAAGCATATGGAAATACCATCTGATTTGCATGTCTAGAAGTGCCTATCATTCTGTAACTCTGAATACTGTGAATGATTACGTACATTTACCCAGCTAAACTGCATAGGCTGAATAACTTCTATAACTAATGTATGATTATGAAGGTCAAAATAAAAGTTCACAGAAAAGAAACAACCTAAAAGAGAAAGTTATCAGTTGCAAAATTGAAATTAAATGAATGCAACTTACTTAATACTCCTGCTGTGACTAGGTAAATATGTGTAATACTGTGGGGATTAAATCTGGAAAAAAAGCTCTTAGCAACCAGTTCTGCTAGTATCTGTATGTTTGTGTGCATGCATATGAAAGAAAAACACATAGATAAGATATAAATAAAGCAATGGAAAGTTATCTTATATGTGATAATGTATAGTGAAGTAATGAAAACATTTAGGAGTTTGCACTCCTAACATTCATTCAGAGACAGTCATTCTCTCTCTCCTTCTCTAGTTCCATGGCAACTCCTTTTTCTAATATTAGCTCCCTGTTTTTGAGGGAAAAAGCCACCCATAGTTATGGCTCAGTTCCTAAACTAGTTTATGCAAGACTACACCATGGCTCATCAAGTTTTTCCCTAGAAGTTTGTAGGAATGACTTTAAATCACAAAAGATCTAGTTAACAGTGTGAATAAGAGCATTAAAACATTTATTTTGGTATCCCCAAGAGGAAAAGAAAAGAAAGTTAGGAGTTAGAGAGGCATACAAAGAGAAAGGAATGTATTCATTCACAGCAAGAAACACAGAAAGGTTATTTCAGATATGCATGCTGAAGAACACGGTAAAACTTTATAAACACTTGAAAGAGAGATGAAAAAGAAAAAAATCTGGAAAAGATGTAAAAGATCCAAAGAGTTTTCTGTCAATCACAGCTGTTAAGTAATGGCCATCATCTCTTGCTTTTTTTATTTGAATTCTGACAAACCACAAAAAAAGTTTTCCTTACAATTATGTCCTTGTTGTTCATGAAATGCACCAGAAAAACATTCCAAACCTTTTAGAGATTGCCTTGAATCAAATGTATGCATCTTTTCTCTTCCAATCAACTTCCAATTAAAGGTTAAGCCAAAACAAAATAAAAGATGCATTGAAATGCACTTAGTATTCTAAAGATGTCATTTTAAAAAAGAAATAGAGATAAAAAAAAGTGATAGAAGGCTCTAACACTAGCTCTAGTCCCCTTAATTTCTGTGCAGTTCATTTCCCACAGTTTCATATTGCAGCATAAATTTAGAACTCTAAATGCACCTGTATGTTTCAATGCTGGGTTGCCACTATTATCTTCCATTCAGTTATGCAAGTACTGAGCCAACCTATTTTATCCACACACCAGTGTATTCTTCCCTGTTTTTAGATTAATCTATCTTCTTTCTTCAGAAAGTGTTTCAGAAAATACAATCTCACTTTCCTTCCCTCTACCCTTCTGGAAAAGACTTTAGAAGGTATTTTCTGAATAAGTTGCCTGCTTAGTTTTTATTGCTAAGGCAAATAGCCCCTATTGCCTTTGTGGATTATAATATATGTTTCTCACGCACACCCCAGGAAATTTGGAATTCTGCCAGGAAAGTGACAAGTCCAATAACATCAAGAAAGAATGTTGCAGAGCATTTATCTGAAAGGGCTCTCCCTCACCATAAAATAGTTTTGAGAATATATCCAGAGAGCCTGGTACTTTATAGATGACCCCTCCTCCTTTCATCGCTCAACTTTATGAAAAGAAATTCTAAGCAAAAGCAGCAAGTAATGTTTCTTACACTCTCAAGTCCCTATTCTTGTAAAAACAGCCCCTCTTTGTCTTTTAAGCACCTACATGGGGAGCAACAGAAGACCTTGCCTTATAACTTAGCATCATTAGCAGATCCTTTCTTCCTAAGAAACGTCCTCCATAAAGGCAATTATAATAGCATCACAAAACTGTAGAATGGGGGAGGGGGAAGAGGGGAAGAGGAAATAACCTTACCAGCTTCACTTACAGTATGTACAACAGCAGTCAGCTGCTGTACAACATGCAGTTCGTCTCAATTGTCTACAAGAAGTATTTCCAGGCCTTCTGGTTTCTTCTCAGCATTCCCTCCCTCTCTCTGTTTTTTTCACAAAGCAATTCTCTTTTCCTCTAATCCTCTCACAGGAAAAAGCAACCCTACACTGAACAGCTTCAGCAGGAGGACTCTGGATGCAGTAGGGTGGGGGCTGAGAGGGAAGGGGGAAGGGAGATTTTCTGTTGGCATTCAAGCATCACAATATGTTAATCCCTGGAGCGGGAGTCCAAACCAAGTGTCGCCTACACATTTGGGCATCAAATTCCCAATATTGCTTCAAACCAGGCATCAACTCCCCCTCACAATACATTAGCCACTCCATTACTGCTTCCAAGGCAGACACCTTTCAAACTTCAAACATATATGTGGGTGGGTGTGAGAGAGTGTGTTTGTGCATGTGTGTGACTGAGGATTTCAGTAATATAATAATAAGGCCGCTTCACTGAAAGATATGAACTGTAATCTACCATACTGGTCCAGTGTGAGTTGGTAGAACGTGTGTATGCATGTGTTTTTAGTAAAATTGATATTGAGTCTAAGCTAAGCAGTCTAGATGAAATTTTAACACCCTAATATAAGAGCTACAAGACTGGCATTGCAAAAAGATACAGAAAACTCTGTTGGCTGATTTTAGGAGTTGTCTGACTCTTTGCAGCCTGATCTGGTGACTTACTCCCAGTACCTTTTCAGCCACAGAGTCTGAAGAGAACTGGATGTTTTAACAGGGCATGACAGCAATTGCGCATTGTTTATTAGGAGTTCTTTCTGCATCTAATGTAATATGCACCAGAGCTACCAATTTCTTTGGGGAGTGTTTTTTACTCCTCTATTGTGATACACATGTCTTAAGGTCAAGGATTTAAATGGGTTGATTTCAGATATGACATTTCCATTCCACAATGAAAAGGAAAATATATCAAAGAACTTAAAGAGCAGATGGCACAATTCTATCTCCTAAATGATGGTGGTCAGCCTTCACGTAATAATTTATGAGGCCACCTCCCCCTCCTTGATCTGTGTCTCAGCAGTAGGCCATCTGAGCCTTTCAGACAAAATAAATACACTTACCACCAGCTTCAAACACACTAACATTTACTAGCACTATTTCAGCCTGACACAAGCTATTTTGTTTGAGACTCTTGTTCAGAAACCCAAAGTGATGATTTGATGGATGAAACACTCTGTAATGTAGGTTGTAACTTCATAGCCTTACGCCAACATTAATGTCCATCCCAGGACAAAGCAAAACAAAATAGAAATGCTCCGTGGTTTTCTTAATCATGAAAACAAAGCAAGCTGGAACCTATCACTGGTCATAAGAACACAATCTTCTCTTCTCAAATGACTGGTGAAGGGAATAAATAAAGAGAGATGTTACTAAGAGATGAGATAATGTCATCAGCCTTCTAAAAAAGCTCAGAACAACAAGACTTTTGTGAGGCAGATTTATTTGCCTGCACACACCAACAATAAGTATGTGGCTTATTGTTTTTTTCTTCTGAACACATGTTAAAAGTCTCAGAATTAATTTATTAACAACCTTGTAGTTGCCAATTGTTGGTCTGGACTTTGGGATTTGGCAGTTGTCCTCCTCCTCATTCTCATCTTTTAAATCTCTTTATTTTACTCTTGAATCACTGCAAGCTGGTCAGAGTCTATTTTGGAACTGAACTGCACATAAATTACAGAAATAAGTAAGTATTATAAAAGCTCTAAACATTAAAATTCAAATGCTCACAGGTTCATGAAAAAGCTCCTTTAATATTATAATAAATATACCAAAGACAAGCCTGTGTAATAACATCAATCAATCCTCAAATTGTATATATGCCCTACTTTGTACAATGTAAGGCTCCAGGCGTTACTTCTTAAGAAAAAGCCATCATCAGTGTACGTTCATTTGCTCTTATTAAAATCAGTGGGTCTATACCAGAGTATGCATTCACTTAACTTTTTAGACATTTTATCTGCCTCCAGTTTATGACCTTAGAGGTCAGTAGTACACAATTGTGGGAGAATCTAGAGTCACACTTAGCCTTTGAGTGGCATGCTAGATTCATGGTTGAACAGGACCAGGACAAAGAAGTGGGCAGGATCAAAACAAAGAAAGAAATATGCTTTAACTGGTGCAACTTTAAGCTTCATGAAAATTAATACAATTGATATACAGTCTGTACAGACTAATTGGGGGACTAACTTAGCAAACTGATTTATGAATGTCAGGTAAATTGAAGAGTCCATCATCACGGTAATCTATATCATTATCTATTTATTTGGGATTTATGCTGCTTCAGTCCCAACACTCCAAGTAGCTAACAATTCCCAATTCTAGTAATTAGGTTTAATCACATAGAATATCATAAAATAGCCAATCCGTTTGGCATCCCCCATCTAGGATGTGGAGGAAAAGGCCAAGAAGAATAGATTTCAACCTTGTCCTGCAGTTGTTCCAATTTCTTTTTTTTAACTCAAAGGTATACTGATGCTCAGTTTTAGTTTCCCTAAATAGTATATGGCCACTTTCCCCCACTATTCATCCACTTTCCACTTCTAACCACTTCTTTGGTTAAGGGCCTTTCTCAGCGTGCACCTAACTTCTGCATAAATAAGTCCTGGCAATCACTTTTTTCCTGCCATGTCCCCAGTATATACCTGAGGCAGTTAAGTCAATCTCGGTTACTGCATTGTTAAAATGGTGCTTTTCCCTCCATTCAGCCAACAAGCCACATAGGTTTTACCAGGAGTACAATCTGATGTGCTTCACCAACCATTTTCTTGGTAGTCCTGTCAGGTGATCCCAAGGGTGTGGCATCAGCCTGGCTCTCATTGGTCACTTTGTACTGAGGTCAGCATGTTTCCACCCCTCTGGTCTTTGGACACTATATTCCCAAACTATTCTGCTTTGAGCAATCAGAAGGTCTACTTCCTTCAACATGAACTTCCCCATTGTATCTGCCATGTCTCCTAGCCAATCCTTGGGTCAGAGACCTGGAATAGCCTGAATAGAAGCTAACCAGTGTGGCAGTGTGGCTGTGTCTTGAAGTGGGAAAGAGAACATTGTCTTTTTCTCTCTTTCTTCTTTCATTCACAGTGTGTACATGCATACACACACACACACACACACACAGAGCATCTGTCATTCCCACTACAGTGCACAAATCTTTGTAAAAAAATTCTTTGGGGATTTCATCTCCAACTCCCCCAACATGCAGTTTAAAGCCTTCTTGCCAAGCTAACCATGCTTCAGCTCTACAAATGTTTGCTGCTGCTTGGGAGATTCTGCCCATCCTGTGCCAGCCGTCCATCATCCAGATAATCCAGATCATGGTCTCAGAAACCAAATCTTTTCCAGTAACACAATTTGTCTAGCCACTCATTTATCTGCAGTGTTATTTTTTTTTCTTTTCCAATTGTTTTTATGGACTGAAAGGATAGATGAGAAGACTACATGAGCCCCTAGGTTTTGAATTCCTTCCTTCCTAGATCTTCAAAGACCATGGTTATAAGTCCTGTATGTTCACAATATCATTTGTCCCTACATGAAATAGCAGGAATTTTTCTCAATGGACATGAAGTATTGTGAGTTGTTCTGTCCCATGGCTGATTATGTCTCTTGATAAGCAGCATACTGTATGAATGACTGGATCTAGTTTGGCACACTTTTTTCAATCCATTGTATTTGTATGTCACCAATGACCATGACTTGCTTTTGTCTTCCTGCAAGGTACAGTTGCATCAGTTTTTCACTTCAAGAATCTAGTGTCCTCTCATATATTCTACAGTGTCTTTTTTCTTCCCTGAAGGTCAGAGGCTACCTTTTTTAAATGAAGACTTGTTTTTAAATTTCAGCAGTGCAGAAACACTTCTAAATCTATTGCTTCTGATAGTCACTTTCATCCACTGGGGATACACCTTTGTTTAATTACATCCATGATGGAGAGCTGCTTCTTCTGTCAGTTCCTGACCTAGTACCTCTTTTAATTGATTATAAATTTTTATCCTCTAATATTCATTGATTGTTGTCATTATCACTGCATTTTCGTAGTTGCAATAGAACACAAGAGAACACCACCAGTTTATCTAAAATAGAATTAGTTTTTATATTGAATTATAAAAAGAAATATAGACATTCCTCTTATTATTATTTAACTAGATATGTAGAGATGCTATGTACCTGCTTAGTTTACTGTCAATAATTATTAACAATAATTTCAAGACCCCTCTCTGTTTATGATTTGTTATTTTAAAACAATGTAGACTGCAATCTTCAAAACATGACACCAAATAGAAGACTGCCCTTCTTAATATAAGACTCACCTATATAAAGATTGGTTCATGACACTCTACAAATGAAGATGATCTGCTTTGCTATGTTGCATATGATATATTGACTAGGATACTAAGAACTACTCACATAAAGAATAGGGCTAACCTTGTGATTTTATGGTTACTGTCCCCCTCCCCACCTTTTATATCACTGGAGCCCAGGTTGCATTGCAATAGATTTTTTAAAAAGTATTCTGTGTAGCAAGAGTATGTAGAAGAGGAACTGGTATGTACAGGTGAAACTCGAAAAATTAGAATATCATGCAAATGTTCATTTATGTCAGTATGGCAACTCAAAAGGTGAAACCAATATATGAGATAGACGCATTACATGCAAAGCGAGATATGTCAAGCCTTACTTTGGTATAATTGTGATGATTATGGCGTACAGCTTATGAAAACCCCAAATTCACAATCTCAGAAAATTAGAATATTACATGACATCAATAACACAAGGATTGGAAATAGAACAATATCGGACCTCTGCAAAGTAGAAGCATGCATATGTACTCAGTACTTGGTTTGGGCCCCTTCTGCAGCAATGACTGCCGCAATGTGGCGTGGCATGGATGCTATCAGCCTGTGGCACTGCTGAGGTGTTATGGAAGACCAGGATGCTTCAATAGCGGCCTTCAGCTCCGCTGCATTGTTCGGTCTCATGTCCCTCATCTTTCTCTTGGCAATGCCCCATAGATTCTCTATGGGGTTCAGGTCAGGCGAGTTTGCTGGCCAATCAAGCACAGTAATCCCATGGTCATTGAACCAGGTTTTGGTACTTTTGGCAGTGTGGGCAGGTGCCAAGTCCTGCTGGAAAATGAAATCAGCATCCCCATAAAGCTCGTCTGTGGAAGGGAGCATGAAGTGCTCCAAAATCTCCTGGTAGACGGCTGCGTTGACCCTGGACTTAATGAAGCACAGTGGACCAACATCAGCAGATGACATGGCTCCCCAAATCAACACAGACTGTGGAAACTTCACACTGGATTTCGAGCATCATGCATTGTGTGCCGCTCCATTCTTCCTCCAGACTCTGGGTCCTTGGTTCCCAAATGAGATGCAAAAGTTGCTCTCATCAGAAAAGAGGACTGTGGACCACTGGGCAACAGACCAGTTCTTTTTTTCTGTAGCCCAGGTAAGACACTTCTGACGTTGTTTGTTGTTTGTTGTTCAGGAGCGGCTTGACAAGAGGAATACGACATTTGAAGCCCATGTCCAGGATCCGTCTGTGTGTGGTGGCTCTTGATGCACTAACTCCAGCCTCAGTCCACTCCTTGTGAAAGTCCCCAACACTTTTGAATGGCCTTTTCCTGACAATCCTCTCCAGGCTGCGGTCATCCCTGCTGCTTGTGCACCTTTTTCTACCACACTTTCCCCTTCCACATAACCTTCTATTGATGTGCTTTGATACAGCACTTTGGGAACATCCAACTTCTTTTGCAATTACCTTTTGGGGCTTTCCCTCCTTATGGAGGGTGTCAATGATGGTTTTCTGCACAACTGTCAGGTCAGCAGTCTTTCCCATGCTTGTGATTCCTACTGAACCAGCCTGAGAGACCATTGAAAGGCTCAGGAACCCTTTGCAGCTGTTATGGATTCATTAGCTGATTAGAGGGGGACACTTTGAGCCTAGAATATGGAACCTTTTCACACTATTCTAATTTTCTGAGATTGTGAATTTGGGGTTTTCATAAGCTGTATGCCATAATCATCACAATTATACCAAAGTAAGGCTTGACATATCTCGCTTTGCATGTAATGCGTCTATCTCATATATTGGTTTCACCTTTTGAGTTGCCATACTGACATAAATGAACATTTGCACGATATTCTAATTTTTCGAGTTTCACCTGTATGTGCATGGAGTCTCAAATATTTTTAGATTGAAACCATCAAATAAATATGACTTCACCAAAACATCTCTGTAAGAGATGATTTTTCTGTGGAATATAGACAATTTGCACGCAAGTTGAGAAATTGTCCACATGTGGAAATTGCCACCCAGAAAAATCACATTGTTCACTCTTGACCCTTGTTCATGGATAAACTTCAAAAGTGTTCATCACAGCAAGCCAACAATAACAATTAGTTGTTTTAAAGAAATTTTGTCTGTTTCCAAAAGAAAAAACAATAACAAAAATAAAGCTTTAATAAAGCCTAAGATTCTGGGTTTGTAAGTATGATGGATGCTGTAATATATATGCTGGTTCATGTCAGCAAGTTGGCAAGAAATCAGATAAACTTTTTTGACAGGGAAGGTGGGAATTCCACATTTTGTTGTTGTTTACTTGTTTCCTCTAAGCCTACTTTGATCTTTATAATCCTTGTATTTGACAACTTGCATAACACTTACTTCTTTCTGGTTTTGTTGGACTCACATAAAATAAGAAGGCTGTACCCTGATATCCCATTCTGGAAATAACCCTCGAGTTTTCATAGTTGCTGTTCCTACCATGTCTGTAAGTAGTTCATAGAAAACTTGTGCTATATGTGATTTCAATAGGTTTCAACATTCTTTGTCAAAACAATTGATTAGTTTGGCCTAGAGTGGTGGCTTGTTTAATTGTTGTTCTTAAATAAATTTTCAAAAATTACAGAGCCCTGACAGAAGAAAGAATAGAATGCAATCAATCTGAAGCAGAACTACTATATTTTACATTAATATTGTGTCTTTCAAGAAGATAGGTCTGCAGAAATTTTAAAAATGAATGATATTTAACCCTTTCACCAAAGGCTATGTAATTGTGTGGAAGGGAGGCACAGTACAATGTATGACTCTCAGTTTTAAACTCCATAGTACTGGATTTACTTCTCAAAGTTATTGCAATAAAAAATTATCATTTAGTTTGCATGTTACCATCCTTTCTTAGGACAGTTGATTCTACCACACTTAAAATGTACTTCTATGTTCAGAAAATAATAGACAACAAAGAATGTAATACTGTGAAAGATTATTACAAATTAGTCATTCAAGAACCAAGTGGTATTTTCCCCAAAGAACCTGTGAAAATAGTTCTTCCCTTAAGAGCTAAAACAAGACATGGTTAACTTAATCAGTTATATAAGTTAATTACTAATTCTGCTATTAGAAACAGACAAACCATTCGTCAGGAAAAAAAAGTAAACTTTTAACTCAAATAAAAAAGAAGATCAGAGAAAGATTTGATCCCAACTGATCCACATGGTCAAATCCACTAATAAGTTCATTTTTGGCATGTAACAGAAAGGGATTTTTCACCATGTATTATAAAGACAGATGTCTTGTCTTAGCTGAACAATGGAATACATATTCTTGGAATCTTGTTATATTATGAGAGAAGTCCTTTCATATGTCCACTGAAGCTATTTTAGAACATCTCCTGAACCGGCCAGAGGCATCAGTTTCTGAAATTAATGACCTTATTTCCCATCCTAGAGCCGCCAAGATGCAATTTTGTCTCTCCAGAATACTAAGGTGAATACCAGTCTCGGTCTTTCTATTCATATACACCTCTGCCCATTCCAAAGGATGAGACTTGGCTATAATTCCATTTTCAAGAGAGCTGCCTTTGCCAGCTATATACCTGTTAGTCTTTTGAACATAACAAGTTATTCAGGAGACACATATATCATAAGTTACTAGATTGATGTTAAGAATGACTTATTAATTTAGAACATCATGTAGGTTTCAGATTGCTCCATAGTTGCTTAAGCATCAGTGCTACAATGTCTAGCTAATAAATAGTTTTATATATACTCAAATACATAGCATTTACAGGCTTTAGGTTTGTGTTTGATATGTTGATGTAATGAAGGCCACCGAGAACCTGCCAAAGTGAAAAGAATTTAGAGGCAAGTTTGGATCTGATATACCACTTTTAAGTGGATAATTAGATACTTACAAAAATAGCACATAAGACAGGAGCATGCTTTTAGTCATGAGATTTGAATTTAACCTTTTATTATTGGCAATATACCATCATGATCTGCAAGAAAAATATTCAACAAGAAAACTTTAAAATTTTGATGTTTAAAAAAGTACTTGTTTCAAAGCAATCAAAATTCATGTGAAAAAACAAAACAAAAACAAAATCTGTAACTAAGTCATACTATTATTTTGATCAAACAAAAGTGACCAAAAAAGGAGATTATGTTAGTTACTCAGGTCTTTGAGTTGGGGCTGGTTACTGTACAGACAATTTCAATTTATTACTAGTGACAATCCATAGCTCTTCCAAGAACATTCCAGGGACTTTTTAAATACAATCTGCCTATCTTATCTATTGTCTCCTCTTTGTCTATTTACCTCAACCACATGAAACCTACATTTGGCACTTCTGTCTTCATGTATGGCTTTGCTTGGTGAGAAATCATTCTTTAAGATGCAGATTCTATTGTATTACCTTTTGTCTAGTAAAGGTCAATACATAGATCATTTCCATTGTAGATTGAGGTTTTTCAAACTGGGTTCCATTGTAGTAAGTGGGTGGAGAAAAAGAACCCTCTCTGCAAGGGATTTGCAGAGAGGGTTTATTTTCCCTTTAGTCACTTAGAAAAATTGCTGAAAAGCAGCACTGAGACATTTGAAAGTTGGGTGTTTTTTTTTCCTTAGTCCCAAAGGGAGGGAGGGAACCTTGAACACACTCAGACATAGTATTTTCATAGGGCAGTGTTAGCTGAGGAATTCTGGGAGTTGAAGTCCACACATCTTAAAATTGCCAAGGTCTGGGCTTGTTAGCTGTCATTCAGAAGCCCCATCCCTCTTGACTGGGGGTTCTGGGAATTTTTTTTTTAAGCAAGCAGATTCCATGGCCTGAAAAAGTTTGAAAGCCCCTGTTGTAGACCACAGCTTTGTTCCATATTTGTCAACTTATAACTGTTACAGTTTTAACTGTCTCTTCTTAAACAGTTCATGAGCATTTCATTTGCAGCTGATGTTCTCCTATTTGATAGCTGCTATATTGACTTGTATTTTACCTTTTAATGGAATTGGTTCTTGAATTTATTCTTTCTTGACAAATATTTCTGTCATTCTACAGTTCTGTCACTAAAGGGCTTCAGTATAGTTTTCCACCTTCCTCTAACTTCATTTGTCTGTATTAGATTTCTTCCATGAGTACTCTTAAGTAGTCTTGAAATTCTCTGATCTTCTTAAAATCATCTCATTTTCATTTGTTGACATTCTTGATTGTGATATTTTTCCTAGTCATCTTTTGCTTGAGGTCTGCACTTAATCATCGTATGCCATCCTTATTGCTCAGAGCTTTTATCCTTTTATGTCTTCCTTTGGCTATCATAATAGTTTGTTCTGGAATCCACCTGAATCTTTTCTTCTTTGAGGTATTTAGAATATTTCTTCCTGCTTTGATTTTTACAGTGTCTCTTATCTCTTTCCATAACTCCTCGGGTTACTTTTGCATGAATTAAGTGAACTGACTCTGTTTCTAGTACTGATTTTACATTCTGACTGTATATTCTCTAGGCCAAATCTTGCTGGCATGCCTACTCTCCTTAATTTTCTAAATTTAGCCTGTATATCTGACAATGATAATTCATGGCCTATTCCACACTGCACCTAGTTGTGTCTGACTGACTGAACTGCTCTGTTTCCTATTAGCTAGTCAATTTCATTCCAGCTTTGTACATCTGGTTATGTCCAGGTATAAAATTTGTGCCTATGTTGCTTAAAACAGGTGTTGGCAATAAAAGAATACTTTTCATAAAACTCTATTAGCATATTTTCTGCATTTACCCATTCTAAATCTTCCTATAAGACCAAGTTTCACCATTTCTCCATTTTTTATATGACAACCATTCAATACTAGTGCTGTGCGGTTTCCAGATGTTGCATTTAGCACCTTTGCCAATTTTCCTCCATTGCTTTCACCACAGTGTTGGTAATAGATGCATACATTTCCATAACACTAATGTTTATTGGATATCCGCTAATCTTAATAGATTCTAGTTATAACAGAGCACATACTTAGCAGAATCCTTTTGAGTATTATTGACACTTTTTCATCTCATGTCCAGGTCATATAATAATCTGATTTAAAATACTCTTTTCTGGTTCATCTGTCATATAACCCTCATTTTTGTGGGATATTTATCCTTATTATCCTATTATACTTCTGTCCTCTCCATCTTTCTGATGGTTCAGAAATCTTTTAAAACTCTAAAGTAACATAATAAGCTAGAACACAGAGAATGCCAGAAAAACACAAACATGTGGTTAATATAGGAAGTTTATTGGAACAAGAGGGAAAGTTCTAATAATCAAGCACATAGTCTTTGTAGGCTTTGAACAGCAGGCTAAAAGGGTTTTCCATGACTTTCTTCTGGGTTTAATTCTGGAGGTTTTTTCCTATTGGTAAGTTCTCTTCCCTCATGTCTATAGAGCCCTTCCTGCCCTCAAGTTGATTGATTTTATCTTTGTTCCATCAGAATCCGCACAGATTCTTTTATTAGTAAACAATAAAAACAATATGTATAAAACCAAACAACAGCACTACAGTAATAATTAAGTTGATACCAACCCTTTATTTCCTGAATACTTTTCAAAAGAACTTAATCTCCAGTAGCTTCCAGAAAACCTCCAGGGTAGCCACTAACCTGTTCCATAAAATTAAAGCTGCAGCAGGAAAGAACTGCTCTCAAGCCTGACTCTTGAAGTTACAACAAGGAAGGACACACTAATTGGGTCAATTCCTCATGACGAAGAAAGTCAATTCCACACAGAGAAGGCAATCTTATCAGCAATGATGACCATGCCAGGAACTCATGCTCAGGCAAGCATCACTCTCAATGTCATTTAAGCTACTGAGATCTCCCATCAAGACCTGCTAGTAATTTTGTGGGAGGAGAAAAAATATGACAACTTGCCTATTGAAAATATCTGGAGAATCACTGGTGAATGTGAAAAACATTTTATCTATACTGATTTATAACTTTTAGACTCTAGGATTGTAAATGTGGGATTCTAATGTTTGTTGTACTGTTTCCAGTATCCTTACAAAGATGAAGATGATGAAAAGCTCATCACCATAGACCTCTAGAGTAGCACTGTTTCTGTTACCAATTTGTAGCATCCTGATCCCTTTTACAACTCTGGATTCTGCTCACAAATTTTACGGATCAGCAAAGATTTTATCTCTGAGCAGGTTAGTGTGGTAACACCTCAGTTAAGCAAAGTACTTCAGGTCAGAAATCCAGTAGCATGAACCTTGGAGATCTTGAAATAGGTAAATTAATAAGAATACCATCTAAAAAGTATCAAACCATTAAATCTACAATCTAAGGTAATTTAACTGTACCATTTTGCATAGGCCTATATGAACCATAGGACGCAAATAAAGGTATATCTGGTGCTTTTTAAAATTCTGTGAATAATTTTCTAAGGCTATAAAAGGCTTTCCTCCCTAAGGCCAATATTCCTATGCTTACATTTTTAGCACATTGACCATACAATTGCATTTTCCTAACAATATTTGAAATTCCTAGCCTTGGGGCTAGATGGTGTTACATTGTCAACTACACATTTGAATAAATAAATAGATTCTTATTTGAATAAATATTCATTTACTTATACACATGCAATATGTGGATATTTGCAAACTAAAGAACCCATGCCTCTGGGTAACAGGGAAGGGGAGGCAAAAATTAGACATATCCACAAATCTGTAGATACTATGTTAGGAATACAATCATCACTTGCTGGTTTTAAAGCCATGAGTGAATCCAGAACAGCAAACAATTCCAAAGAACTATATAGTAAACTATAAATAGCATTTCAAATAATTGGTTGAAAAAGTTCAGAAATCTGTCATTCAGAAAGATTCCAGACTGTCTCCTGTTCTGCTTAGTAAAAGAGACAATCTTGTGTATGTTAGTAAAATATTTAAAATTTACTAACACTCATAATTGTTTTTGCATTGTTATTATCTTTATTTAAGGATGATGTATCCTTATATAAAGATAACAGAAAATAAAAATCAATCAGGATATGGTTAGCAATGTGCATGTGCACTCGTGTGGCTATTCCTAGGCATGCTTGCATAAAAGGTATCAACTTAACCAGAGGGATTTATTTCTAATTATATTTTTATCAATATAATTTAGTAGATTTTCTAGAATAAGCAGATAACATAAACCTTAATATAGCAATATCAGACATCCATATTTTTGGTTTATTTGCAGAAACAATTAGGAGTGCAAAGCTCATTGAACATTAAAAAGCTATGGAAATAATAAAATAACATTGGAGTCATTATTCTGATAGGAAATAATACTTTTCTTAGTAGGCTATGCTAATAAACTTTTATTAGTAATCATAAATTGCATTTTCCATAAGCAATCTAAATCTCAGATGAAGGATTATCATCCAAAGTACTCAGATCATGTATACTCCCAAAGGCAAGTGAGAAATCATTGCATTCAACATTTGTACTACAAGTAATTACCAAACCAATGCTTTAGAATACATAAATGGTTTTTCATTATAAAAGAGATGCAGGATACAAGGCCTTCTTATCAGTGTGTGGATCACTAAAAAGAAGGCAATTCCCATGTATAGAAAAGCACTTTCTAATCTAATCTGGTTATGGTAGAATAATTACAAAGGAAACCAGTACTCTGAAAGGAAGATTGAGATTCAAAGCTATCCTCCTTCCTTCCATGGCAGGAACTCCAACTTGGGTCCAACACCAAAGCTCTTCTCCAGTTGCAAAACTTACTTGGTGACATAAATCTAGCTAAAGCATCAGAGTCCCCTACATTTGTTTTATTTTATATTCTGACACACCCTGTGAAAGACATATCAGATATAAAACTGAAGTGTCTAAAAAGCATTACAGATTGGGAAGTTGTCACCTATTAGGAGGCAAATCCAAGCCAGCAAATGCAGATGACTGCATTTGAGCACCGACCTATAATGTGGGCAGAATAAAATATCTTCTATGAACATTTGTTAGAAATTCAGCAACTAGTTTTCCAATTTATTTACCTGCTGCACTTTCCCCAGTAGGTGCCCTCCAGACAGGTTGAATCACAACTCCCAGAATTCCTAGCCAGCATTACCATCAATGTATAATCATGACCAGCACTAATATAATTTCCATTGTGTGAGTGCATGCGTTTAAACCATATTATGGAGAATTTCATTATTAACATGATTGTTTGACTTAAATGTAATTTGGTGATGAGCAGGATAATTAAATTCTGAGAGCTTTTAACCTGTCCTCCTATGTTTTGTGTTCTAATTCTCTCCCATCTACTCCCCACCCCAATGTTTGGGAAGAGGCTTGTACAAGGAAATTTGTGCATAAAAGACTGGACTATTATTTATTATGTCACTCGGTCTTCTCTGTAGCAATATATACAACCTGTCTGCATCAGTGATTTATCATCACAGGAAAGGCTAGGAGGTGCTATAAATTGCCAGTGTGGACAGCCTCACTATATATTTGTGATTTGTGCCTATACAAATATAGTATATGATGTGCCTCATCCCTTTTATGAGGACTAAAAATCAACATTGGTGTACAAAATAATATCTAAGGATCTACAAGTACAGAGAGAGAGACACAACTTGCACATTTTAAAGCATGTTGCAGTATCTATGCTTTATCCCTTACATATACTTTCTCTTAATTACATGAGGATTATTATTATTATTTGCCTTAATTTCAGCATATGAATAATGATTCTTTATGAGAACAAGGGACTTTTTTGTTGACTTTTTTGAGGGGAGTAGGGTTAGTTTAGGTTCTAAGTATTGGTAAAGCACTAAGGCATGCCACTTTATACCAATCCCTTAAGACTTTTCATCAGATACTGGGATTAAATTTATATGACAAGAATATTACTCTGCTACTTTAACTCACTATTACAATAAAATATGCAGAGCAGGAGAAAAATAGGGAGAATAGAACACAATAATGCTCCCCCACATACATTCCCATGCCAGTTTTTAAGAAGCATTTATAGGAATTATTTGATTGTCTTTACTGTCTTAAGTAGAAAACAAGAAATTTGTTAACAATAGTTCCTGGGAAGTTTTAAGCAAAAATTCAGCATAGAAATTAAAGCTCAGGGAAAGAAAAGCCAGAGTGCATCTCTATAAATATTTTCCAATATGACTCTCAGGACAGATTGGAAAATATTTGATAATGCAAAATGATAACGCATTAGTGCAGGCTGGCTGGAAAGACATTTGTCTCCAGTTCTGTGTTCATAGACATTCCCATCAGAAATTATCTATATCTAGCCTGTTGGATAAGCCTTGCCTTATGAGCAAAGTTTCTAAGAAGATTTGAACCTTACCACATCTTTTTAACATACATTACCCATGGGAATAAAAATACCTAGTCTGGTATATACCATTTTTACAGTAGGTAATCTTCCTCCTTGAATAAAGACTGAGGATGTATTGTTGTACAGAACTCGCTCATGAAGTTCATCACAGAACTGGTACACAACAGTGAGCAAAGGCAGGCAAAATAAGGGTGAAGCAAGATACAATTTTTCTAAGTTTAGCTTGTTTTGGTAAAAAAAATGCCAATACTATTAAACAAGGAACATTTATAACATCTATAGGCCCAAAAGTGATTTAATGTTTTCCTTCCCTGATTTAATCCTGAGGAAATATTTAATCCCCTATTCCTATCTTTTTCTGCAGTGAAAGTTTTAGCTTAGTTTAGGCACATTAGAAGCTGGGCAGGTTCCTCGTAAAGCACTGTTGATTTTAGTAGTCAACTGGGAAACAGTGTAAAAACGAATTACCCCAAAGTCATTTAACATACTTAATATATAGGGACAAACTGGAATTTAAACACTAGTTTGTATTACAGGAGGATCCATAGGATAAATCATAGGTGATTTCCATTTACTTGTCAAATGACATAATGTAACATTGCTTTATAGCCTACTTCAAATATGAAGTTTAAAATGGCTCTTTTTGGCAGCTAACCTCAAATTAATTGTTCACCTCTTAATAGGCTTCTCTTCCTTTTTTCATCCATTTTTGTAAATGTAACTGAAAATCTGAATTCACAGTGCTTTCTGTCTCAATACTCTGTTTTTTGTATTTGTTTCTACCATATAGATTTTCTTTACAGAACAAATCAATATGTCCGTTGTAAATTCTTTTAAAGCATGCCCATAAAAGGTTTCCATATGGTTTAAATAAATCAGTTTTAAAACTAATTTCCTTAAAGCATTGCAACTTTGAGGTTTTGCAGTAATCCTTTATGTTGTATCTCATCTGTGAAGGTCCAGCTGTCACTGAAAGACTGCAACAAGTATAAGTAAGATAAACATTCCTTTCTTCAATGAAATCTTTTGATGTTGGCAAAGATTATAGCAGCAGTGTTGTTTTTAAACAAAGTGTTCAATCCTTAATGCTTAAGTATTATCATATACTTCCATGAACCAAATCTAAGTGTTTCCCCTTCTGTCTACCTCTAGAAGCCAGTAAGTCTTTAGTAGCACATAAAATGTCACTAAAAAAGAGGGGCAATTAAAGAAATAATTGCTGGGTCCTTGGATTACTTACAGTTCCAGCCCAATTTACTAGCCAAACCTCTTTAGTCTGGCATAATAGCATCAGGTATAAGCAAAGGACACAGCTCCTGCTTTCCTACATGGATGGGAAAGAAAGCCTTGCCCAGTGTGCCAGAGAGGGGATGTCCAGAAAAACAATAACTGGAGACAGCCTAATTAAATAATCTTGAGAGGTCTCCTTTCAGACCAACCCTGGACTTTTCCATCTATCCATCCTTTGGACAACTTTTAATAAATACATATACCAAGTCATATATGATGAAAATGCTGGCAAGAGAGGATGTAATCAGCTCATGCCAAGGCTATGATGTCTTCTGCTATTATTGAAGGGGGCGGGGGGGGGGAAGCAAGAAGGCTTGCACAGAATTTCAATCTGGACTCAAAGCATATTTCTACTACATTAAAGAGAGAAAATAAATATTTCTCCCTTTATGAAAACATGTCAAGTGTCTTATTTCCATGGAACCCTTTCCCATCTTCAAAGAAGCAAAGGATGCTGCTGGGTAACTAAAGATCAGAATTGGGATCACCTTATTCCCAGATGTTGTGGGAAAAGGAGAGTCCTGTTGTACTTGAAGTCAAAGAATCTATAGCAACTTTCTTAATCTTAAGGTACCATGTGGTTCTGTGCTGATAATAGGAAGACACAGTATGCTGAGAACTTTCTGAATTAATAGTCAGGCAAAAGGAACAATTCCTGCACCCCACCCCAGTCAATTAGCTCCTGTTTGAATTGCTATGACTTCCTCTGTCTGATAAAACTTAATCTCAAGTGGAAAAACATACTTTACAGTTTCTATGAGAAGCCTGTATCTAGCAGAGTTCCAGTTCTGCTTTTTGTACTATGTGGCAGATAAAATCCTGATTTACCTCCGGGCATAGGTGAGATGCTAATTACATTCTGTAATCAAATGAAACCTTAAAGCAACCTACAAATGCTCAGGCTGCCAGCAATCCTTGATAAACATGTTTCAGTTATACTTTTGCCAACCTTTTAAAGAAATATATATATATTTCTCTATCTCCAAGGCTAATATTATTTTCCTCTTGAAAGATTGTGTAGCAATTGCAAAATAGCATTAAGGAAGCCTTGAGCCAAAATATTATAAAAGTGAGAATTAGCTGCCAAAAGTACTGTCAGCAGGCAAGCATGCTTGCAAGAATATCTTGCTATCCACATGAAGACCATATGAGTGCTTTTCTTTAAGCTCATGAATACGTTCATTGCTTTTTTGAAGTCTGTTCTCAAAAATCTTGAGTAAACATTCCAGGGTATACCTTTTTTTATCATAGCTGTGACACTGTTAAGAGATATCATATTTTATGATAGAAACCACAGAAGGTACATTTAAAGCATAAGAATGCAGAATTGAGTAATGCTATGACCTTGTAGCCTCAACATAAATATTAATAATACTGAGTAAAAGGATCTGTAGCCAGTCCAATAAACCATTTGCGATAACACTGCATACCATATTTAAAGTTTACAAATGCCATTACAATACTTGTAGATATGCCTTAAAAATCTTCTTCAGGTAAATTAAAATATGTAAAGGTTTTTCTACATTATGCTTGGGAAAAGGCCAGGTCTTCAAGGCTTTAGTGAAGCAGAGGTCAGCTGAACCGTGAGCACTATAGTGTTCCAGAAGCAAGCACATTTCCTGGATCCCTAAACGTTAATCCCTAAGCATGCTCCTCTTACCCTACCTAATGGCTAAGCAATGGGAGTACAGCAGTCCCTCAAATACCCTGGCCCCATGCCATGTAGGGCTTTATAGGTAATTACCAGCATCTTGAATTAAATGTGGAAGCAAATTGGACCCAGTGCAGCTTGTGGAGCAAAGGTGTAACATGGACATAATGAGACATACCCATAATTGTCCATGCTGCTGCATTCTGGACCAATTGAAGTTCTAGATGTTCTTCTAAGGCAGCCCCATATAGTGTGTATTGTAGCAATCTATCCAGGAGTTACCAAACATGAGTAACCATGCACAGTGCCTCCTGATAACACAAAGCTATGCGAAGGCCCCCCAGTCACAAACAGGACCTGTGAGGCTAGGAGGACCCCCATACAGAACTAAAGAAGGAAAAACATCAGATTCAGGAAGCACCTAAAGCCACTCTGTCTTCCTAGGGTTAAGCTGAAGACTATTCTTCTCCATGAAGATCCCCCACAGTCTCCAGGCACTGAGACAGAACCTCCATGCCATCACTTGGCCATCTTGGGCTGAGATAATCACCAGAGTATCATCAGCATATTGATCATACCTCATCTGGTGCTATCAAATAACCTCACCCAGTGGCTTCATATAGATGTTAAAGAGGAGTGGGGGTGTGGGGGAGAGAAAGCTGAGCCCTGAGGCACCCCATATAAGAGGGGCATGAGGCAGACCTCTCCTTTCCATCAAAATTGCCTGGAACCAACCTTGGAGGAAGGAGAACCAGCATAACACTGCTCCCGACTCCTAACCCTGGGAGCTGGTCCAGAAGGATGCCATATTTGATAGTATTTCAGGCTGCTAAGAGATCAAGGGGAGCAAGGATAGATATACTGCCCCATTCCACTCCCTCCAGAGTTCATCTACTAGTGCCACCAATGCCATTTCAATCCTGTGCCCAGCCTGAAACCCAATTGGAAGGGGTCCAGATACTCCACTTTCTCCAAGGCCATCTGAAGCTGCAAGGCAACCACCTTCTCAACAATCTTCCCTAAAAAGGGAAGGTTAGAGACAGAACAAAACCTGTCTAAAACAGTTGGGTCTAGGGATGGCTTCTTGAGGAGGGGGTAGACCATACACCCTCTCTCAAGGATGCTTTCACCACTGTCCAAACCCAACCATACATCATCTCCCAAGCAGCCTTGACCAGGAAAGAGTGACATGAACGCAACACTGAAGTAGCAGAATTTACAATGCCAAGAACCCTGTCTACTTCCTTATGGTTATGCTTTAAATATCCTCCAATTTTTAATTCCCTTGATTCACATGGAAATCAAGGGTGAAGAAGAATGTGGCTGCTTAAGGAGTTTACATTTTAAAAAGTGAATGTTAGTATTTCTTGCACATCCACTCTTCATACTTGTAATGTTTCAGGAATAACATAAGCATCAACAGGACATGTACAGGCTTAATCTTTGTATGCTGCATTGGAAATTCAAAGTAGGTGCAGGGATCAGTAGCAGATTTGCTTTTTGCTTTTCTACTCATGCCAAGCCTTTGTTTTTCATCAAAGGCAGAAAAATGAGATAATCTGATGCCCAGCTTAAGGAGACTATCCAATATGATATTGGTTGCTTTTTACCTAATGAATTTAAAGAACCATGTAGTTGGTCCCTTGCATCCAGCGTTTGGGACGGTGTTACTGCAGCAGCAATTTATATTGGAAATTGAAGTTGGGGTACCTTGGACGAGTAAAAAAAGTCAAGATAGTGGTTGCAGCTATTCAATTACGCCCCACCCATTTTTATACACATATAAAAAGGGATGGAGTTTCAATTGCACAATCACAGATTGTGAATATAAACCTAAAGTCCTGGACACTTCTAATTTGGATCCAAGCCATGACTGACTAAGCCACAGTCTCTCTCCTATTGAGATGTAATGTTGATTTATTTAGAAACATATGTCCTGAAAGAAAACTAAGAGACAGAAAATCCTTAAAATATACTGGCCACTGCAAATGGAAGATCGGAAAAACTTAATTGTAGCTTAAGCTCTAAGATTGTCCTTAAAAAATTATCCTTGTGTATTGTCATATTTTGATCCAGTGTGATGAAACGGTGATTCGAAAACCCCACTAACATACCCCAGAGCCTTGCTGTGAGGTAACAGAACAAGGGAAAGAAGCTTTTCTATCTTCCTTAATTTCTTAGATGAAGGATAGCATAACCATATACTGTTATAGACACATACAATTTCTAAAATGACTTCAATGTGCACAATTCTGTAGTTTATGGCATCTTTCTGTCTTGTTCTAATTATCATCATAAACAGACTCTGCATTTCTGAGCTCAAAAGATGCCAAATCTTTATACATTCTCTAATAATACAAATGCTCATAGTGTTTAATATATGTTAAACTTCTATTAATGTTAGATCTTAGGGCAAATCTTGCAGGGCAGTTTATAACTTTTCTGCCTTCTATATCTATAAAGTTTTAATCACTTTCAATGTGATATTTTTGGAAAAACTGAAATGGTTATTATCCTCATAGTATGATGAAAGATGACTTGCTTGCTAAAACGTGTTCTTGAAAGAGAAGCAAAAGCATGTTGCAGTTCATATGAGTTCAGTACAATCCTTTCAGATGTGACAGAATAATAAAGTGAACATAGTAAACCAACCTGGGAGGATGAAATCCCCAAACACTGCCTCAACCTCTGAACCAATACCTTTATTTCATTAGTAGGTTTTATTGAAAATTTATAGATGCAGACATGAAAAAAAAGTTTAACATTAACTACAACAAAAATTCAGCTAGGTGGCTCAAACTATGTGTGTTACATAATTTTCTCAGGAATTTCTTGACATTGAAATGATTAGTTACGTTTGACAGTTGTGATAACCTTTACAGTAAACCACAAAAGTTTTTAAATAGCAGATTTATATCAAGACCTTGGAAAGTTATTTTTTAAATGGCAGGTAAAACATACAAGATATGATGAACATTGAATCAAAATGAAACAATATAACTACATGGCTGCCTATTTTATATATATATATATAATATATATATATATATATATTGAAAAAATACTGAAAATAAAACCCACATTTTGTATGGAGTTTGCCCACTATATTAATAGCTGAAATGAATTTCAGTCATCTTAAAAATATTTAATTCAATTTCATTAAATTTAAAAACATTCAGTGTTACTTATTTCTAAATAATGAGGAATCCTGATCCAAAAACAGAGTTCCCAATCTTTGAAATCCTTTTTTTTTCTTTTTTCTTTTCTTTTTGGCAGCATGAAAGTCACTCCATTGGCAAAGCATCAAACATCAGTGAAAAAAATTAAGCATGTTTAAAAAAGGAAATTGCAAATAAAGTAAGTTCAGCAGCATTTCAGATTCTATTACAAAAAGGTTCTTTGGGGCACATAAAAATAGCCCGGTCTTCAACAGATGCATCTTTCCCCGGGATTGACCGACTACACCCTGAAACTAAGATTGGTCAATCAAGGTATATGACACATCAATTACAAATATTTCTTGTTCAAATTTAAAAGACTGTATTAATCCCATGAAGGTTTGTGTGTTTGTATGCGTGTTTTCCTCTATGAGAATGGTTAAGTAATGCTGTCTTTAAACCATGATTAAAAGTTGTTTTGTTTGAAAGTAGTTACAAAGTCACAAAGAGTTCTTACTGGTTTATTTATCCAGTCATATAAAGAGTGTAAAGAGTGATCTGCTTACATTAGCACACTGGTTGTTCATATTATTTATTAAGCAAAACTTCATAGCCTATAATATGCACAAATATAGCCAGTAGACAGACTCACTCCAGATAAAGACCAAGAAGACTCTCCAAGACAGAAAAAAACACATAAATATTAACCCTAGTGTCCGGGTATTAAAAACAATAATTATGCATCTTTTTACTGAACTAAAAAGTCTTTAGCTTCTTTACGTACTTCATAAAAACATTTCAAAGTTTATTCCTGGGGGAGATCTAAAAAAGTGGGATGCTCAAAAATGTAGTTCTAAAAAGATTCTTTCACATGCACTGCGCTTAAACAAGAAGAGTATTGACTCCATTCATTAGAAAAGCAGTGACTCCAAAGATTCCTCTCTGCCACTTATACATTAAAACCTTGTTTGTTTTAAAGATGTGGGTTAAAACTTCCACTTTGCTTGAAACATGTTCTAACCATTTAAAACATATTGACAGAGGTCATTTTCCTTGAGTGATGAGGTCACTTTTGTGCCCCAAGAGACTGGGGGAGAAAAATGAATGAGTCTGCACTTTATCTTTGTATTTCCAGGTCATTGCCAAACCTGTTCTCATGCTGTCACTTGGGTTCTGAATACTTGATAAATATTATTTCTCCTGGTAATTTTCTTATACTTCCTAGGCAGTTGAAGACCATTATAGAGTAGTCACAGTAATGCAATATTAAGACGTTGAGCTGGTAGAAAACTTTGGATATTTTAGTACATGACTTTATTAAAATGCAACTTACCATTAAGATACAAGTTTATTTCCATAAGTGTATCGACAATACTATATGAACAGCCATGTTTAATTAATTGCATTTATATTCTGCTTTTTCTCCAGGAACTTGATCACATTCCCTTATAGTATGATACTTGCTTGCTAAAACATGTTTTTGAAAGAGAAGCAAAGGTATGTTCCAGTTCATATGAGTTTGGTACAATCCTTTCAGAGGGACAGAATAATGAGTGAATATAGTAATGAAACCCTGGAGGCTGAAATCCCAAAATGCTGCCCTCAACCTCTAAACAAACACTTTGGTGTGCAAAATACATCTGCATTTATATTCTGCTTTTTCTCCAGGAACTTGATCACATTTCCTCTGCACAAAAGTTTTCCACAACAATTCTGCTAGAGATAGTGGTCCAAAGTCTTCCAGGGAGCCTTGACTTCATTGAATTCAGACTTGGATCTGCCCACTACTGGCTTACTCTGAACTATATGTCTTTTTAAAAATAAATAAATAAACAAACACATAAACGGGGTTTTTTTTTCAGTTCAAGGCAATCAGCTGTGACTTGTTCATAACAACAATACATTTTGTATTTATATATTCTATTCCTTTTTACTGTAGCATTCAAGCACTAACATTTTTAAAAAATTAAATAAAAGGTTTTTTAAGTCCTTTCCATTGAAATAAAGTATAAAAATATATACAAAATCCCTTTGGTTAAAATTCTACATACAGCTGCATTCTGTGGATGTCTGTGCATTTGTGTACAATAATCATGAACATTATATTGTCTAATGAAGATGGACATTATGTCCAGTAAAGTAAGTTTGCTTGACAGGATTATACTGAAGAGCTGCCTGAAGAGCTACCCAGTATTAGAAAGTAGGAAAGTGGGAAAATGATTTTTCAATTACGTTTTCTCCAAGCTGCCTTCATTCTATTTCTTGCATGAGTTAAAAAGTCTATGCTAAGCTTTATAATGGTTAATGGAATCATTTCAGATCTTTTTCAAACATATGATTTTAATGTTACTGCCAAAACACAAAGTAATACTATTATTCAAGAATAATTGGATTCAACTCAGGACATAGCCAACAATGTGGAAAGCTTATTCATACCATAACAAGGACTGTAATTAGGCCCATATAGGCAACAATCATATGGGCCTAATATGGAGGAAAAAGGAGGATGTGACAAATTTGCACCTTTTCAGGTGGTTTGCAATGGAGACAGACTCTGGAGCTTAAACCAGATGTGTTGGGACCACCAGAAGTCCTAATCAGAATGGAAACATATATTCCAAAGTCAAGATATCAAGTTCCCATCACAGTAAAGTGACTTCTTAATGTCCTGCCAATATTGAATGTATCATTTATACATTTGCAATGCCATGACTTCTGTTAGAATATGGCATTTTCCCTAACCAATATTGTGGCCTTTAATATTAGTCTGATATTGATTTACCTATTTATTTATGTGGATTTTTTTTTTTAAATCTTCAATTGTTAACTTCCTATTACTTTTTCTTTACATCATGCCTTCTAACAATTAACATTTAGAACTGGATAATATGTACGTATGGCTAGGATCTTAGGCTTCTAACAAATCTTGCTAAGAGAAGCAGATGTATCTGAATTTGACATGCTCATCTGACTTTTAAAAGCTAAGTACCTTTGGAACTTGTTTATACTTGGACAGAAGACCATTACAAATCCCAAGGTTTTAGAAAAGGAAAAAAAAAAAAAAAAAAAGGATGATGGATCACCAGGAATCCAAACACAGGTAAGTTAAAAAGAAAAGAAAGAAAATGCTAGAAGGCGGCAATGGCAAACCATTTGCGTATTACTGCCAGAATTTATTTATTTATTTATATTTATTTATTGGATTTCTCACCTGCCCATTGCCCCCACAATAGGGGACTCTGGGCGACTTACAAAAAACATTAAAACTATAAATATATGTAAAACACATAAAACATCCAAAATTTAAAACAATACTAAAAAAAGGAAGATCCAAGAAGATGGAAAATCAGGCTGTGGAGAGCTGGCTACTATGGGGCTAGCCATCCCCCTGCTTGAAGTATTCCCTCCCCACCCCAGGCCAAGTGGCAGAACCAGGTCTTCAAGGCCCTTCGGAAGGACAGGAGTGAGGGGGCCAATCGCACCTCCGGGGGCAGAATGTTCCAAAGAGCGGGGGCTACCGCAGAGAAAGCCCGCCTTCTGGACCCCGCTAGATGGAGTTCTTTTACTGACGGGGTCCGAAGCATGCCCTCTCTGTGTGATTGGGTGGGTTGAAGACATAGGGGAGAGGCAGTCCCTTAGGTAACCTGGCCCCATGCCATGTAGGGCTTTAAAGGTAATAACCAACACCTTGAATTGGACCCGGGAGCAAACTGGTACCCAATGCAGCTCGCGGAGCAACGGTGTTACATGGGCCCTTCTTGAGGCTCCAAAAATAGCCCACGCAGCCGCATTCTGGACCAGCTGTAGCTTCCGGATAGTCTTCAAGGGTAGCCCCATGTACAGCGCATTGCAGTAGTCTATCTGGGAGATAACAAGGGCATGAGTGACTGTTCGAAGGGCATCCAGATCCAGGAAAGGGCATAACTGATGCACAACCCGAAGCTGTGCAAAGGCCTTCCCAGCCGCGGCTGCCACCTGCTCTTCAAGCAGGAGCCGTGAGTCTAGGAGGACCCCCAGATTACACACTGGGTCTGTCTGGGGTAGTGCCACCCCATCAAGCACCAAAGATGACAAAGTCCCGGATACAGAGGAGCCATTAACCGACAGCCACTCCGTCTTACCAGGGTTCTGCTGAAGCCTGTTGTTCCCCATCCAGACCCTTACAGCCTCCAGACACCGAGAAAAGGCAGTCACGGCATCACTTACTTCACCTGGGATGGAGGTGTATAATTGTGTATCATCAGCATACTGATGATACCTCATCCCATGGTGGCGGATGATCTCACCCAGCAGTTTCATGTAGATGTTGAAAAGGAGCGGAGAGAGTACCGAACCCTGCGGCACCCCACAAAGGAGGGGCCGAGGATGGGACCTCTCGCTCCCTATCAACACCAATTGGGATCGGCCCTGAAGAAAGGAGGTGAACCAGCACAAGACTGTACTGCCCACCCCCAACTCCCTGAGCCGTCCCAACAGGATACCGTGGTCGACAGTATCAAAAGCCGCTGAGAGATCAAGGAGAGCAAGGATGGTCGCACTTCCACCATCCCGCTCCCGCCAGAGATCATCCGTAAGCACGACCAGTGCCAGATGCAAGTCTCCATGTGGCCACTAAGAGTTGAATTTGAGAAAGAATGCTTTATTCTCCTAAGAACAGTATTAGCCAGTATTTTCAAAGGTAATAATTTGCTGCCATAACTGATTTTGACATACAGAGCCACTTCCCTCTTTTAAAAGGACAATACAAAGAAAGCTATTCATGTACATGGATTATATTTGACTCAGAAACCATTTTGCAGTTTAAAATTAAAACACCTATACTCCACAGACAATAACAAATCTTATCGCCTTGCAACTTTTTATTGATACAAGATAATTTTTCAACTTTCAGAGCTTGGCATCCTACAGAACTAGTAGCACTTAATTGAACTTGAAGCTCTCTCAATCTCTTTATTAACATTTATTCTTTCTGTAAGCTTTTTTTTCAATTGATGAGTCAGATATTTGAAATACCAACATAACACTGATCAAATAGATATATAAAGAAGGCCAACAGGTTGTGTGAAAAGAAAATATAACATGTATAACTATTGCACTTTTTCACTTGAACACTGTAAATCCCTTCCTCAGAGCTGTTCAGATAATTTGCAATTGTATGATAAAAAGTCTGCATTTTTTTCAGCTGCTAGAAAAGCTAAATAACAATAGTTTATTTAATCTGAAAACGATTCCTAATCTCTAGATAACTAAAAGCGTAAGTGGGTTATGATCCTGGTATGGGGTTCTCAGATTTTTTTTTTTTATCTTTGATTTTGGGGAGCTTGGAGTTTAAGGGTGAAATCTCTACCATTTGTGTTTACTAAGCATGTAAAAACTGACATTGTCAATTTTCTCAGTGCAATATGGAGTGCTGTGGTTGGGCCCATAAATGATTTATAGTGGCCACATGCCCATCCCTCAACCATGACCATCTGTGTCATTTGAAAGATGAGAATCTAGGCCTTCTGATCCCCTACATCCAGGAGTTCAGACTGAAGATGCAGCTCTAAGGTTAATCTAGAACTAGCCTGGACTTTTATTTAACTTGACAGAAGAGTCCTCCTAGCTGCTACTAATTTAATTTCTCATAATGAAAAAATAGAAAGCTGGGCTTCTGCTAATGAATATGAAAGTAATTCACAATGGAGTTCATATACAAAAAGGTGATAGTGAAACTACATGGGTTGAAAGGTTGTAAGTATTGTACTATATATCATATTAAGCTTCAGGGAATTCAAACACAGCTCAACAATTTAATTTAAGTAACACACTGACTATACTGGGAAAACAAAGCAAGCTTAAAACAAGCCACAAAACTGATCTCGTTGTATGAAATCTAACCCATTCAGTTCTGATGGTTTCAATCTAAGTTTCATTTTCTGCCCATCATCAGTGGACTGGATAACTGATTTTAATCTACATTGATCAATATTTAAGTGCTGAACAAAACTATCACATATGTCCATGGTTCCCAAACTGTGTGCCATGGTACCCTGGGGCACCACAGTGATCTTACAGGGGCACCATGGGACATTTTAAATTTCACTCCACCTGTTTTGTGACATCTATTTGCAACATTGTATTTTTGTGAAGCTGTTTTTTTGGAGTCTTTTGGCCTTGGGTGCCATGAAAAAATTACTGACACACTAAGGGTGTGTGAACTGAAAAAGTTTGGGAATCTCTCACATATGTTGTAAATTGAGAACAAAGCAACTATTTAGCACTAAAAAAAAAAAAAAAAAGGATGAGGTCAGGGATTCTACCCATTGTTGCCTAATATAAGTATTTTTTAATAATCCTTTGATAAGATGCATCAGCATTAATCAATTTCATTTTGCCCTTTTGTAGCCTTTTTTAATTCATAATTTTTAATGCAAAATGAGTTCTGGTAAAACAGTCTACTTTGAATATGAAACATATGTCAAATATTAGTTGATTTTAAAGATTGACCCTTCCTGGGAACCAGTTCTGCTTATTTTACACTCTCATTTGCTCCCCAAAATTGATTACTTTCAACTTGGCCAATAGCCTGAACTGATTTTATGCCCTGGATGAAAGTCTACTTTTAAATAAGAGGAAAGAACTTGGAGGGAAATAAGATTCAACATTTATTTGTTTTAAGGTGGCCTCATGTGGATTTTCCTTTTTATAATCAACTCATGTTTATTTGAATTTTTAAAGTTCTGCATATTTCTCAGATTTCTCAACTTTCTATTCCTCTAAACTTTAAATACAGTTTACAGAATAGTTGCCAATTCATTTTTAATTCATTTGTCTGTATTTGCCTATGGTCAGGTTTAAATGCGAGTTCATGGGTCAACAGCTAACAATGAGGTAATTCTGGTTGCTTATGTATGTCCACTACCAAACACCCTACATCCATTACTTCAAACACAATAAGAAATTATTTTCTTTTGGTACCTTGGAATATTCTTAGCTTGGAGGGGACTCCTGTAGTGAGCCAGAAGGCCTATGTAATATTTTAGACTTCAAATGCTATAAATGGTTATTTTTCTTGTTTTCCAGATTCACCTCAGTCACAATAGAAATAATTCAGCTGTTTTGGCAAAATATATTATACTAATATTTTAATATGCTTCTCCCTCAGATTTAATTATATCCACTGGATCAATCATCAGATTCAACCTGACATTTGTATTGGCCTTTAAATCTCAGCCATTGGAAGCATTAAATTTGCAGCTTGCAGACAATCCTGGGAACTGCAACTCAACACGTCCAGACAATGACAGGTTGAGTAAAGTATGTTTGAAAGCAGAGAAAATGTTATCATCAAACCCTCTTTTTTGATACCCTCTCTTTTGATATTTTCACAATTTCAAACACTTGAAAACATCAGTAATTATTTTCAGAATGGTTAAATTTGAAATGAAAAATGTCTTCTATTATAAATTTCCAGATTTTAATATCCGTATTTGACCTACCAATATTATCTGTGACAGTTATGTGCTTTGCTATAATAGCCACCTTTCAAATGTGTTTGATTTCATCCTCCCTCTCCAGCTCTGAACATTGGTTGGGAAAAGCTGTTAAAATCTGTGAAGGGTTCCATGTATCTGTATAATGTGAATTTAAATTACATTAAAATGAATGATTTGTGATAAACTTTGGTAGAATATCAGCAGTACAACATTTGGTTTTTTCCTGGACATCCATTTTTTTGTTGTAATTTACAGTCAAGGGAAGCTAAGAGAAAAATACCATTTGCAAATTAGATGAAGTGTACCAATGGTTAAATGAAGCACAGGGCTATTTTTCACGCTTCTTTGAAAAGGCTATGGTGAATGGCAGGCAGAAGATTATATGCTACACAAGCAGCTCTGTGAAAAAAATCAGGATAGACAAATGATACTTCTAATCAAGCCTTTCATGGGATTAGTAAAAAAAATGAGTAAGCTTTAAAATTAATGCAAACCCATGAACATATATGAAAAAAATAATATTATCAGTGATTTTTATATACTAGCTTTTGAGCCTTAAGACTCTTTGGAAAAATGATATATTCTTAATTTCTGCACATATATTTCATTAAAAGACTTGAAATATATGTGCAGAATGAAATATATGTCATTCTGCACATATATTTCATTAAGAGACTAGTTTTACAGACATATCTAAATCTTTCACCTGATCTGCAAAAGTTAAATTAGGAAAGTAATGCCGTCTCAGGGTGACTACAGTTATACATTGATTGAGACAGCATACTTTGTTTGAATATGGTTTATTCAATAAATTGAAATAGATTATGTTCATATTAGATGCTGAACTATAAATCATGATTTATACAGTTGAAGTAATCTCCTAGTTATTTATTTATGGAAATGGAACTTATTTCTAGATAATTGTGTTTATGACTTCAGTATATGAAGTGAAGTTTATGACTTCACTAGATTGGGTCCTATCACATAGTCATAATTCAGTAAAGTCTTATGAAGTACAGAAGAATTTATTTCATATATAACCAATGAAATTACATGTGGTAACCAACAATTCTTTTAGTATTTTTTTCAAGCAGAAATCAGCTTACACACTTACAGCAAGAAAGATATAATTACGTATACAGATATGGTCATTCATACTCTATGAATAGATTAAAAACACAGCAAGAACTACTCAATGAATGCCAGAATATGCCATGATTGCTGGAAGGATAAAATCAGATCTCAAGAAGGAAAGAGGAAAATTAAGAAAAAGAATTTGAAACACTCATACAAACCAATGCCACCTGTCAGGGCGCAAATATGAAATTTTGCTTAGATATGATAGTAATAAATGTTGGAAATGCCATGAAACAGAAGGAACATTTTATCACATGTGGAGGACATGTAAAAAAAGCAACTAAAAGTACTGGAAAGATATACACAATACAATGTAGAAAATTTTGGAATTTAAATTTGAAATGAAACAACTTTTCTTACTAGTTATAATCTCAGAAAAATCAACAAGAAACATCATAAGTCAATTCATACTGTATAAATATCTTTGTAGCGAAATATCATTGTATCTCTATGTGTCTATTTACGGCTGATTTGTCTGAAATGTGAAACCATATTTACACAACATTCAAAGGAGACAATAACAAATCTTGGAATGAAACAAACAAACAAAAAATAGAACAGATCTCCTCTAGCAGCCTACATTCAGATAAGCAGAGATCAGCACCAGACAAACAATGAGGCAGAAAACAATGTTCTAATCAAGGAACCATCAAGCAGAAAACAACACCCCCACCAAAAGTGGTAGAGCAAGCTACTGCATATAAACTAGTAGTAAATCCCACACTCACCTGCACTGATGATGTTTCCTAGTTGAGTGAGGAACATCTGCAAGGAAACAACCAAGCTGAGAAGGCACCAAGAACTCCACAGTTCAACCCTGAGCTACAGATATTATCTTCTATTGGAGTTGTATTTCTGTCCTGGTAGAATACTGTATGTCTGAAATGTTTTCAAAACAAGCAATTGTACTCATCTCTGTCTTCTCCCATCATGATGGCAATAAGATTGGGCTTCCACAAAATGTAATTTCATGAATTAAAAATAAGCTCACAAACCTAAAGCTCCTGTGACACAATTTATGATGTGCAATATTAAGCGGACTTTGGACAAAGTGCTAACTGGACAATGGACACATTGCTTTTTATGCTGCTGATTATACAGCAGTTTGGCTGTGTTTATGTCTTATTAAACTGGATCTCAAATATGCAAGCTCTGAAGAATGAACACCGATTTCATGACATTTTGGACCTCACATTTCTGATGTAATCCAAAAAACAAAAATTATTTACACACAATTAATGTAGATGAACATGTGTAGTCAGAAAAGTCTGTAAGTAACGTTTGACAGATGTCTTTCCAACAGAGAAAATACAATATCTCTTAGTTTAAAATTCTGTCCTATTGACTGAGTTTATTGAAGTTGTAGCTTTATCTTCTGTAGGAAGATCAGTTTATGAGCTATATTGTAAACGTTACTTGTTCTTTTACTGAACTCCACCTGATATGAAAAAGTAAGTGTAAGAGTATTTAGGAGGAAGGAGCATTAGGTTTTTCTTCATTTCACTGACAGAGTTATCCATAGAGAAAGAATTAATCACTAGAGACCATTTAATACACTCCTGTCAATTAAAGCCACAGGAGGTTTAAGTTATACTTACAGGTGACATGTGATAAAGGGATGAAGGCATTAGTAGATGATGTTAAAGGGGACACTATTACTAAAACATAGACTAAAAATAGTAAGAATGGGGTTTAACTTGCCTTGCAACTGTCATTTTTATTGTAGCTGAATGCAATGCAAGATCAAGAGTATAGAACTATATGGACCAGATTAACAGTGGAAAGAAAACTGGTCAATGAACATTACTGGAAATGCTATTTTTGAGAAGACATTTTTACCACTACAGAACCCTGAATTTATCTGGAGATCTTTCTGCCTGCTCTTTCTGGATGGTGGATCTTTGGAACCAGTAAATCCTTCAGATCTTATATCAGCCATCTGCAGTTCTTATTGTCTTCTCCCTCTCAGTGAAACAGGTGAGAAAAATGGACTATGTTTTGCTGTCAAGGAACCAGAAATGAAACCTCAGGACACCCCCCCCCCCCCATCACCATATGAATCCTTTTTGTTGGCATTTTTATTACAAGCTGCCCTGACTCTGGTAGACACAGTTACTTCATCTTTCACAGATGTTGATTCTGTCCTTATAGCTTATGAAAACCTGAGTATAGGACTTAGACAATTTTTAACTGAAAAGGCTCTCCCCAGAATGCCACAGATAATAGGCCTCATTGGTTTGACTCAGAATATTGTCCCTTGAGAAAGAGATTAAGGCTATCTATGTATCTAGCATAGAACCTCCATCAGATAACAACCATGCCACCATATAAGAGCTTAGACACGAGTACAAGAAAATGATCATGCACAAGAAGTTTCTCTTCTTCTCTCTGGTTAAATTTAGAGCTAGCTGACAAAATCCCAAGCCAATCTTTTTTTGGGAATTCAGTTGCAGGAGAATTGCAGGAATGTAGGTTCTTTCTCAATATCCTTGTACCTGCCTTCATGTGGAAGGAATAATACAGCCAATTATTCACCACCTCTAGCTGTAGTGGACTAGAGGACTCACAAAATGATCTACAAAAGGTCTGTAGCATCTCCCCACCCTGGCCTCCAGTGACGGAATGGGAGAGTCTGAATGAGCCTTCTAAAGTCCAGCAAGGCTCCTGGGGAAGATCTTCAACCCTTCGAACTGTTCACGTGTCACATTGACTGGTGGGCACTTTACTCACAGGTTATTTACTCATATAAATAATCCTGCCAAATTCCAGCTGGCTGGGAATTCTCTATTGTGGTCCCTGTTTACAAAAAGGGTAATAATCAGAGTGGCAGAACGTGGCAGAGCGCGGCGGAGTGGCAGAGTGCAGCAGAGAGCAGCAGGCCTGGGCGAGCAGCAGGCTTGGGCAAGCTCCGGTGTGGTTCCTGTGTGGCGCAGTGAACCCCAGTGAGCCTTGGAGTGGTGTGGAGATCCCTAGTAGACCCTGGCGTGGGCAGCAACTCTCAGCAAGCTCTGGGACAACATGACAAGCCCCAAGGGGCGCCGGTGCAGTGTGGCAAGCCCACTGAGCCCTGGAGCAGAGCAGGGTGGCATAGTCAGCTGCAATGCGCTCTGGAGCGTGGCAAGCTACAACGAGCCCCAGACTGGCTTGGTGAATTCCAACAGGTCCCAGTGTGGTGCAGCAAGCCGCAGCGAGTCTTGGTGAGGCCTGGTACGGCGCAAGCCCCAGCATGGCGCAACAAACTTCAGTGGGCCCCGACGCAGCTTATTGAGCTCCAGACCCAGCGGGACCAGCAGGCTCCAACATGGTACAACAAACTCTAGGCCCAGCAAGCCCAATAGGCCCCAGCGAGCCTCAGCATGGCACAGCGAACCCCAGCAGGCCCCAATGTGGCATATCGAACCTCAGGCCCAGTAGGCCCAGCAGACCCCAATGTGGCACATCGAACTCCAGGTCCAGCAGGCTCAGTAAACCCCGACATGGTACAGCAAGCCCCAGGGAGCCCTGGAGCAGCACTGCAAGTTCTAACGAGCCCCGGAGCCACACGGCAAGCCTTAATGAGCCCCAGAGTGATGCAGCAAACTCCAGTGAGCCCCTATGTGCTGTGGGGACCTGGAGGCGTCTGGAGTCCTGGGAGCTTGGTGGTTTGGCGTGAGGACGCAGGGTGGGTTGGAGGGGCCGAGGCCATAGTGGACTTGTAGTCCGGCTTTGGAGGAAGATTGCTCAGCTTTGGAGGAACAGCCAGGCAGTGGAGTAGCCGGACAGTACATGGCTGTCAAAGGCAACAGCCCTTGATTTTAAGAGTGGTGAACTGGCGATTAAGAACCTAGCCACTCCCACTTAACCTACCCATTGTCAGAGGAGAGCCGTAGGTCCCCCCAGTTTGAGTCTGGGACTCCCTCCTGGGAGTGAGAGTCTGGGAGGGAGTCTGGGAGTATATGAGGATATGAGGATCCACCTCCTGGGTGAGAGACAGGAGGTGTGAGGGAGTGAGTGGGATGCTCTCCCTGCCGACTAGTGAGAGAGGTCGTGCAGTGGTAGAGTGTGAGGGGAGTATAAGATTTGCGGGGGTAGGCCCCAGCGGCACTGAGAGCATGAGCTGGTATGCCAGCGGAACCTTCCCTCACCTTAGAATGTCTGGCTGTGAATGGGGATGATTGATTGGATGGAGGGAACTTTACCCTGGATTAGGTACTCCAGGGTTCCAGGATTGGAGGCACCTGAGCCCAGAACCTCCAGGGACTATGCAGGTGGCCACACTATTAAGGTGGTAACAGGTAGGGGACTATATTGCAGGAGCTGGAGGGTAGGCCATCTTCAGGGAAGAAACCCCCGGTGTATGTTACCAGTGGCAAGTTATAACCCTTCTTGCTCATTCCCAGGCCCTGGTCAGCAGATTCATAGGGACCCTGGCCTTCAGCGGCTGCTGCTGCTGCTGCTGCTAAATGCCAGGTCAGTTAAAAACAAGGCCCTCCTCATATGTGACTTGATCACCAAGGAGGGGGCAGACCTGGCATGTATTACTGAGACCTGGCTAGGTCCTGGGGGGGGGGGTGCCCCTCTCGGAAATGTGCGCAGCTGGGTTCATGGTGTGGCACCAGCCGAGATGCCAGGGCAGGGGAGGAGGGGTGGCTGTTGTCATCCGGTAATCTCTGGTGGCCTTCAGGGTCATTGCTCCACAAGTTTCCAGCTGTGAGACACTGTTTTTTAGGTTGGGTTCCCACAAACAGTTGGGAGTGTTGCTACTGCACCAGCTTCCCTGCTGCATGGCAACCTCCCTGCCTGAGCTGCTCGAGGCCATCTCGGGGCTGGTGGTGGAGTTCCCCAGACTTATGGTTCTGGGGGACTTCAACCTGCCATCCCTGGGGCGGACCTCGGAGGCGGCTTGGGAATTCATGGCCACCATGGCGGCCATGGGCCTGTCTCAAATTGTGCGGGACCTGACTCAAGACAGTGGCCACATGCCAGATTTGGTTTTCTTGTCAGAGCAATGGCTAAGCGATCTGAGGGGAGATTTACAGCTTTCCCCGTTGTCATGGTCAGATCACATCCTGGTGACCCTGAGTTTCTCCTATGCTAATTCCCTCCACAGGGAGGCAGGACCCATGCGATTGGTCTGCCCCCCTGCCTGATGGACCCGTTAGGGTTTCAGAGGGAGCTGGGGGGTATTCTCAAGGATCTGCTGCATGGTCCAGCAGAGGCCTTGGCTGCTGCCTGGAACAGGGAGGCAGTCAGGGTCTTGGACAAGATTGCGCCTATGTGACCTCTCTTGCCACATCGGCCCCGATACTCCTCATGGTTTACAGAGGAGTTGAAGGTTCTGAAGAGGATCAAGAGACGTCTAGAGTATCACTGGAGGAAGAGAAAGACTGAATCCCACCGAACCCAGGTTAGAGCTGCTATTAAGGCCTACGCTGTGGTGATAAGAGCGGCGAAGCATCAATACTTCTCCGCCCTTATTGTGTCCGTGGAATGCTGCCCGGCAGCCCTCTCTGGGTTCATTAGATCCCTCCTTGGTAAGGGGGATTTGGTGATTCATTTGCAGGGCTGTGCGGAGGAATTTTCGGAGCATCTGCAGGACAAAATCGCTTGGATTCATTCTAAGTTAGACTCCAAGCATGGGGCAGGGTCTGGGGAGATACCAGGGGATCGTCCTTACCTAGTTATCTGGGAACAGTTTGATCCTGTTGATCCTGAGGAAGTGGACAGGATCCTTTGGACTGTGAAGGCCACCACTTGCCATCTGGACCCATGCCCCTCCTGGCTGGGGAAAGCAGCTCGGGAGGTGACATGTGGTTGGATCCAGGCGATGGTTAACACATCCTTGCGGGAGGAAGTGTTCCCGGCTGCCTTTAAGGAGGCACTGGTGCACCCCCTCCTCAAGAAACCCTCCCTGGATCCTACTGTACTGGATAATTTTCGTCCAGTCTCCCACCTCCCCTTTTTGGAGAAGGTGGTTGAGAAAGTAGTGGCTTGATAGCTCCAAAGGGTTCTGGAGGAAACAGATTGTCTGGACCCTTTTCAGTCAGGTTTCAGGCCTGGATATGGAACGGAAACGGCATTGGTCACACTTATGGATGATCTCTGATGGGAGCGGGATGGTGGAAGTGCAACCATCCTTGCTCTCCTTGATCTCTCAGCGGCTTTCGATACCGTCGACCACGGTATCCTTTTGGGATGGCTCAGGGAATTAGGGGTGGGCAGCACGATTCTGTGCTGGTTCACCTCCTTTCTTCAGGGCCAATCCCAAACAGTGGTGATAGGGAGCAAGAGGTCCCATCTTCAGCCCCTCCTCTGTGGGGTGCCAAAGGGTTCGGTTCTCTCTCTGCTCCTTTTCAACATCTACATGAAACCTCTGGGTGAGATCGTCTGCTGTCATGGGATGAAGTATCATCAATATGCTGATGATACTCAGAGATTTGGAGATGTATCATTCTGAAGAGGATAGACTACCTAGAACAGATTGTGTTGATTGCAGGAGCGATGATTTTTCATGAATATGTCCTACTGTTTTCTCTGTATTGTTTTTATAGCTTTTCGATATGGTCAGATGACTAATCAATAAAATTTATTGTTGTTAATACATCATCTAAGTATGATGATGCTAAAAAGTGAGTTACGGCTATAGTAAAATAATCACTTAGGCACCAGTTAAGTCATTTTGAAATGTTTTGATAAAAGTCTTTACAATTTGTATAGACACTAAGGGCGTTGGCAATCAGGCAAACCTTCCTCACATATTGTTTCTCCTGTTGAAAGTAAATATCTTAGACTATACAAAAAACCACAGCAGTCCATTTTATCATATTAACTAATGCTGCCAATCTATCAAAACAAGTTGAAATATTAAACAAGCAAATCAATCCAACGGAAGAAACTATAAAGATTCAAATTTGGATTCTGAGGTACCATAATTCCTCAGAGGTCAGATATCTATGCCTTTTTTTATTATTATTTTAAACTGATCCATATAAATTGTTCAATGAAGTATAATAAACAACCAGATTTTTCAGTAGGTTCATTGAAGTAATAAAGTCTAAGTGTTCCTTTGCAGCTATTGTGGTCATTCATATTATTCTGTCATAAATATTCTGATGCCAAATGTTCAATGTGAGCTTCCAAAATAAAAATCTTGTGACTTTTTTTTTAAGGAATATGATTTAAATCCAAATGAAATTATTATACCATAGATTAATAGGTATTATAATGAGATTGTAGTCTCCAGTTCTTTAACCACTTAACTAAATAGCAGTTACTTCTCAATAGACATTTATGTCAATGTTTTTTTCAAAAAGAGTTCAATTTTAACATGCTTTTATAATATTTTCTCTAGAAGTTCATCATATGACACCTCTTTATTATTTAAATCTATTTAAAATGCTTTCCATAAAAATGTAAAATTTCACTTTAATCCACTCAAGGTTCTAGGGTTTCATTTGGCCCTCAGAAGCTTTGGACGCAGCCTCCAGACTTCCTCCAAAGTTGCCATAAAATTGAATTGTTTAATGGTGACTGAAGAGGTAAATTATTAAATACATGAGGCAGAGTTATAGCAAGTGTACTGAACTAGTTTAATGTTGACTACATTTACATTTCTGAATAAAGATAATTATAAATGAAATTGTAAATTTAGATTTCATGATCCTTCTTAATTTTTGAGGCTATGGGACAGTATTCTAAAGGCTAGATGAGGCCGTGCACCCTGGTTGTTTGGCAAAGGATAGCAATCTTAGCAGTAATAAATATTTTTGTTTATATTAACCTCACAGGTCCTCCCAATCTACCATGAGGCATGATGGAGAATGTGAAAAGAAGAGTTAATTTCCCATCTGGACAACACTGTAGTTGAGTGTGGGGCGAAAAGGAGCTGTAAAATTCCTTAAGGTGGCCTAGCCAGCTATATTGAATCAGCACAGTATATGTAGGTAAGAATATGCTCTCTGGATTGCTCTGATCATAAGAGTACACACACATAAATCAGTATTTTACTGATTTACTTTATTAAACATATAAGCAACTATTATAAGTTATTTGAGCAATTTTAACAATTGCAAGCAGTCATTAAGAATATTCTTTTCCATTGCAGTTACAGATATTTTTTCCACTTTAAAGATTTAGGCTAAGTTTAAAGGAAATATTTCTTTGCCGGATGATCTCCAAATCACTGCTTGAAAACAGCCTGGGTTTCACTCTGCCATTTATTGCTGAGATACATCTCAATTCAAATCTTTGTTACAGTCATAGACCAGCATAAGGAGAATGGGGTACAGTCAATTAAAAAATGTAGAAGACACATCAGAGTCTATGTGATGTGAAAAAATAGAAGATATTAAAACAGAAAGTATATATACAAGTCTATGAGAATCTAAAAGAAGGGGTAGGAGCATTAGATAGGTGTGGGGGAGCATAAAAGGTTAGCATGTGGAAAACTGTATCTGTCAAATTACAGAGCATTCTAATATGACAAACTAGGTGCTCATTAAGTGTAGTTTATGGCACAGGTCATCATCTGATGAATTTTTAGCGCTACTGAGCAGAACCTGACAACATGGTATGTTGTAGCAGAGTTGGTATCTGAAAGCAGCGGGTCTGTCCTGTGTGCCCTGGGTATTTATGCAGTAATGGTGAGATAAAGCTAGTACAAACGTCTCTGTAGTCCAGGCACTGGAGAAGCACATGCTCTGTCGTTCCTGTGTGCCCAGAGTCACAGGGGCATTGTCTCTCCAGGTAAGGGACCTTCCGATATCGGCCTTCAAGGACAGCTGAGAGGAGGACATGACATCGTGCATCTCTAAGCATTTATGCATTTGCATCTTCGTCACCATCATCAATTTGTAGCTGACAAATACTAGCTGACAACAGAGGGCAGTCTCTAACTGGCTTCCAAAATAAGCAGCCATATTTTAATGGCAGTCTGACTACATAACAAATTGTTAGGAAGTGGTTACATGTTTATTTCCAAATAAATTGTCTTATATTATCATTTTTTTCAAAGCTCAAGGGAAAGGCAAAAGTGAGAGGCTGATCCTATCTATCCTATGGGAGGAAAAA
Organism: Liasis olivaceus; assembly: GCA_030867105.1. NCBI lineage: Eukaryota > Metazoa > Chordata > Lepidosauria > Squamata > Pythonidae > Liasis > Liasis olivaceus. The sequence goes on from CM061352.1 coordinate 43,247,760, forward strand.
GAGAATGTAACAATCTAGCAGAAGGATTTCAGCTTGTTCTGCTACTATGGCTGAGCTACTTAAATTGTTCTTCCCAAAATGCCGTAGCCTATAACCACTGACAAGTGAAAACAAATTCAGCTGATTGATTACTTATTAACTAGTTCATAGTTAAAAGTAAGTACAGTTTAGGCTTTGAATAAAACATGAAACCACTGGTTAATCTAAAACAGAGCCGGGAGTTTTGATTCTTTCCTTCCATGACCTTAGTTTTTTTAGGCAAATTGAGCTCTTGCATATGGAGTAAAGGAGCAGGATATGTAGTTGAATTCACTGGAACTTTGTAGTAATTGCTTGAAATTCTTTCTAGCTTTTAATTTATTTGGAGTTTATACACATTCTCTCCCTTAAATTTCTCTGCATCAAAGCTACTAGGCTGCCTAGAAACTAGGAATATGCTATAAGACTCTGCACACTTTGGAAACAACTTGGAAGAAGTGTTTTGGATCTCATGCAAGAACAAACATCAACCCTCACTGTTCTTAATTGAAGTGGCTGCTTAAATGGGCCATATTAACTTTAATTAATCAACTCCTTAAAGCAACACCATATTTTTTTCAGACTTGTATGGAAGCTTTACAAAAGAGCAGCTGCTTTAATGAGCAACAGAAACATGCTGTGCTCATGTTTACATGAGATCTGAAGCACATTTTCCAAATTACTTGCAAAATATGCACAGCCTTGCTATAATGATGGGCAACTGGCAGTTGGGCTTCATTCATTGTTAATTTTGTATTAAATTTGGGGGAGGGGGGTTACTAGTCTAGAAATACAGTATTATGTGTAATGTAACTTCTAAATTACTATGTAAAACATGGATTGTGAAGGCACAGATATTGCTTAATTCCTCTAAAAGCTGCTACAGAGCTGATTGACCTGCACTGGTTTCAGGTACATTTTTTTTCTTTTCTGATTTATAGATCCCATCCATAAAATTACCTTTATTTAGGACTGGTCACAAAGTTAATTTTTCATCACCGACATATCTACAAGAAGTTGCTATAAAAGGCAGTCGCTAAATGAGGACTACCTGTATATGCATGTTGGGGCTACTTTGAACAAGTTGTGCTGGAACATTTCAATTACTACTCAGTCTTGCACTCAGTGGAAACACTGGGACCATTTCCACAAAATCAGCCTCTATGTTCACTTAACCAGACTTAGAATGCTACAAGAGTAATGGCCAGTGCTGATATCCATTAACAGATGGCATCATGCTGTTGCTGGATACATATCCCCTAATAAAACATTCTGATACAGCTATAATACCACAGACGCTACTGAAGATTTGTTCAAATTCCATATTTTCATATACACAGAACAGCCTAAATTCTGTTGTTTGATGCTGTAATATTTTTCCACTCTATCCCCCAAGACACTGATGAGAAAATTAGAGAAGCCAGCATGGCACTATAGCAAAAACCAAGGCATTGTTGCTTTTATTACAGTATGGTGTATGGTACCTTTGGACTCTCAGCCTGAGAACAGGCTATAAATGAGCTCTCTTGCAAATGGCATGCAATCTCTACAGTTGTTCAATATTTTACAACATCATTAATATTTTAAGACACCTACAGATACAGTGACCTTCAATTCTACATGAAGCATTTAAGATAAATAATAAAAATGGGCTAAGTTACCACCCATCATTAAACATCTCAGTTTATGAATGAGATATTAATATTTCTCTAGTGAACCAAATGAAAACAATAACTTGGAGGACGAAGGGTTTCAGCTGTGATTTTGGACATTCAGACCATTAGAGAATTAAGTCCTGGCAAAAATCCATTTCCTAATTAATCAACATTTCACAAATTTAATTAAGAAAAAAATAAGCTTACAGTACAGTTCTGCCTGCTATAGTATATTTTGTCATACCATGACAGCACCTTTATTTCCTTCTAAGGGGTTTAAAAGACTCATGAATCCCCTTATTAGAAGCAAATATTTTCCCTATTTTATTACTCTAAGGTGGAACACCATAACTCTCACAAAAGGGAGGTTGCTGGAGGCAACAGCTAGAACAGCAACTTTTAGGGAAAGGCCTATGACTCAGCAGTAGGGTCCATATTTTACATTCACAGGGTCCCAGATTAAACTCCTAGCATCTCCAAGAAGGACTGGTAAGGCCAACTGGCTGAAACTATCATTGCCAGTTAATACAGACCAGTCTTCTTGCATGTGGTGCTTTCAGATGTGTTAGAAATTACTTGCATAATTTGAAGCAATGTGGCTAATTAGTGTGCTGGCTGGGAAGGATAGTTGCTGCATTCTAAATGTTTGGAAGGTACAAGGATGAAGAAAGTTGGTGCAGGTAATTCTGAACCAGATGGACCAATTTTAGAAATTCATAGATGGCAGCTTTCTATTTTCCAGCTCTATTTTATGAGCAGATTGTGAGTCAGTTCCACATTTAGATAGTTTTAGATTCTGTACTTAAGGGCCCTATAGAGAAGTAAGTATACTTTAAGTATTACTGTGTTTCAATATATGTCAAGAGATCACTGCTTGCAGTGGGTGGCTTTATTGTTTCTTCTGCCTCATGTTGAATGTTGACCATTCTCTTTACCATGATTCCTTTGTAAATCCATGGATTTCAAAATGCTAAATCTGAATGTGTATAATTCATGGTCTTTCTCATCATGTCCTATGAATTCTCTGATAATAGCAATAATCTATGTTGATAACTCCAACCAATAATGTCAGTTGACATCCTAGTGACAGGAATGGCACATGTGCAACAGATGCATATTTCATCTCAATAGGAATACAGCGGGAACAGTTCCCTTACCATTCTAAAAAACAGAAGTTAAGTGCTGAGGAAGGCCAATTAATTGAAGTGTAGTAGAAGCAAGAGCCTATTCACACACTTGTGCCCATTTATTTCAGAGAAGACATTTTTATACAAATATGAGTTGTGGCAAAACACACATTGTGATCTGGTGGAACGCAGCATGCGTGTTACAGAATCACACTATGGGTTCATCTAGTTAAGTATTGTTTACTTCACAAACATTAGTACACAATACTTGGGTAACTCTTTGGTGACAGTAGAAACTGAACTGCGACATTGTGCCTAAAGATTTGTGAGATAACCAGTGAGTAACCATACTTCCCATAAGTTTTTTAAGATGATAAATCATGCCAAGCAATGTCAGTATACATACAATATATTGTATTGAGTATATCTCTATTGTATAGAGAGGAAAAAGTGTGAATTGGAAAAGTTCAGGCCTTCAGTTGTATGTTTCTTTATACGGTATACTGTATATACATTTATATTCGTTCCCATTTGTCAGATTATCTCTAAGGAACCATGTTAAAGGAAAATGTCTCAGAAATAAAATGTTTTTACTTAGTTATTTTCATACAAAAAATGATTTAAGTTTAAATGAACTGGAGGAAAATGTTAACAGGTATAATTGTACAAATCTGTTTACCAAAAGCAGCACTTAACCTATGTAAATGCCTACTTCACTGGGGTGAGGAAAGAGACATTTTTTATCCCTTCATGACACATTCATTGCTTGCATTTACTTTATGATCACAGTGAAAGACAATTTTCTGTCCTTTTTTTTATGACAACTAAACTTGCTTACCTTTCCAGCTTTATTCAATAATCTAATTTTTAAAAGCCAGACTGAATTAAATTACTATACTTCTTTTTTTTCGTTATTCTTTACATTATTAAAATGCAAAACAGTCATTATTAAAAAACTATGTTCTTTATCAAATTTATATGGCTGCCCATCTCACAACAAGTGACTCTGGGCGGCATACAGCAATTAATTAAAACAATAAATACATAAAAACAGACATTATTAAAATACAAAACAGTCATTATTTAAAAAAATTATGTTCTTCCTTCTCTTAAGGGAGGCAAAGCCCATATTTATTTCCTATTCATTGTTCCAGAAGGATTCTCCATTGACCACTATTGAACTTTTGTTTACGAAAGAAATACACAGAGAAACCAAACACTTCAGCAATGCAAGCGTATAAGATCTATGCATGCTGATCTAGAACCTAGAGAAAAGATAGATGCATGCATGTATGGATACATGGATGGATGGACAGATTACAATAGGTACAATAGGACACAGAAACACATACACACACACACAGAGATTAATATGTGGAGATGTGGCTCCACTTTTGCTGCACAGGTTTATTATGCATATTTTCTAAAAGGGCTTATGGTATGCTTTCTTTTACACTTTCTTTTACACCTTCATTACATTCTTCAATATAGAATTTCCCAGATTTTCAGACATGAGAAATTTCCAAGCTATATATAATGGAAAAGGGCTGTGCCAATGCTTTGAAAGACGGGTTTTATAAGATGCAAGACTGCCTTTGAAGCACCTCTCTTACTATCATAAAACCAGATCCAACTTCCTCTCAGGCTTATGTGACTGCCTAGAAACAGCATGGCTGGTTTAATGACTTGAAGGGAGGTTCTTCACAGATGTTCTTACATCTTATAAAGCACACTTTTCAAACATTTGCACAGCCCTATAAAAGAATCTTGGTAAGCCACAAACAAATCAGATTGTGGTTGACAGTTACTTCTCCACAAATGGTTCTTTCACTGTAGATAAGAGGTTTTTTTCCATGAGTAAATATCATCTAGCTTAACTTAATAAGGTTTTTCCCCCTCCGGCTGGAAAGATACCGCTTGGGTTGATGGCAAGAGATCCATAAGAGAAAATATGCTCACTTAGAACCACTGCAAGCCAGTAATTTGTACTGTTAAGATATAGACAAATCTTGGAAAATACAACTTGAAGCCCACAAGTAGCCATGGAGATGACTTTGGTCTGATCATTATATCTCAGGCCAAATTAATGTGCAAGGTGGCTGTTGTGGGTAGGAAACCAGAGAAGGAATTACTTAAAAAATTAAGCAGAATATAAATATAAGCAATAATCCTACTTATTCAAATTTTTTATATATAACTTCAAACTATTGGACAGTCAATATGGAATTCTCTTCCTGATTTGATGTTTTGCTTCTGCACTTCATGCATTTCCCTGTGTTCCATGTGCATGGAGGCAAGAGCTAATAACAATACAATGCTCAGAACTGTCATGCGTCAAAAGCAATACTACTAAAAACCAAAGTAATTACAATTAGAGTTGTCATCCTAATCAGATGGAAGGAAAACACTTCAGATAGCCTGATCAAATGACCAACACTCACTTGCTAATGACTGAAAGAGGATGAAAAATATTTGTACTCTCAACAGAGCAAATTCTGTTCCTGAGTTCTGCCCCCTGATGGAATGGTTTCTGTTAGGGGACACACAACATATAGTTTGGCTCTCAGAGTTTTGATTTCAAAGAGATGTACCTTGGATACCATGACATCTGCTGAAGATTTCTGGAAAAATAAGGTATATGGTTTTAATTAGTTTGTTTTCTTTTATTTCTGCTTTAATATTGTTATGTTATAAATTATAGATATGGTTCTGATCTAAAAGTATGTTTAAATTACACTTGGTAAGATGTCATCTTCCAAGCAAACTTTGTTTGGACTTCAGCTTTCACAAACTGAAGAAAGAAATGGTCTCTAGGCAAAATGTTAAGAGGCACATGGAACTACAGTTGCTTTTTACTGAAATTTAAGGAGCATGATTTGATTAACTTTTATAAAATTTAGAGTACAGGTTTTAGACATACTTTTTTTAAAAAAAATGAGCTTGATATTGCAAAAAATCATGAACTAACCTAATTACCCAAGTCCACAGATCTAAAGAGATAACTGGCAATTAGAGGTGAGCATTGCCAACAATTACAACATAGCAATATTTGACATATTGTATTATTCAAACTTCAAAAGTGGAATGAATCGTGCATATTGGTTAACATTTTGTAACAACTACACTATTAATGCAAAGCAGTAATGGAAAATACCAAAACATTTTGGGAAAGATTCCCGCTAAGAAAATATTGGCTTTTGTGTTTACCAGCACTGCTACATAGTTTTAATGTATCTAGAAGCACAACTGAACTTAACCTCCTGCCCCAATAAGATTGAAAATGTTTAGTTTTCTCAGCTTTCTATAGGACATGCCAAGTCCTGGGCCACCAAATAAAGGCACTTGTTATAGAAAGTGTGAAAAGAACCCTTTCATTGTAGCAGCCACAGCAGCTCCAGGGAGTTGTTGCTTTTATCTGAGCAGATTCCAAGAAGCTAGGAGATGGGTTTGGATGAAGAACAAGTTATCGTTCCCCTTAACTCCAGGACTACATTAAATTAAAAGAATACATTGGATACGTGTGGTTGATGTTAACATTCCTTCCATGCTGATAAAAAAACACCACTTACTTGGCAAACACATGCAAGTTTATGAGAACACTGAGACCTGGCGCCTGCAAGAATAAGAAATGACACCAGCATTTGCAGTATCACATTGTAGCACAGTCAGTCACTTTATATGGTCATCAGAAATTAAATCCAGCAACTTGTAGGATCAGGAGATTACCAGAGCTTGAGAGAGTGAAACAGCTGATTCAAGTAATGTATTCTGGATTGCAACACTAAGCCACTGGAAGAAAAAGCTCATGCATGGTCCATCAGCTAGCCTATGACTTTCAGAAACCATTGAAGATTCAGTCACTTTGGTGCTCTTGAAAAAAGCTACATGTCAATGTTTGATATGTATATGGTATGCAGAATTAATTTGTTCTTAGATCAGGCAGCAAAATGTATCAGACAATTCCCCAGAGGTTAAATTATTATTATTATTATTATTATTATTATTATTATTATTATTATTATTAACATCTACACAGAACCATTGGGTGAAGTCACCCATTGGTTCAGGACTCAGTATCATCAGTATGCTGATGATACCCAGCTTTACATCTTAATTCTGGGCTGTACAGATGAAGCTGTTGAAGTATTGACCCAGTGTCTGGAGGCTGTTTGAGTCTGGATGGGGAAGAACAGATTTTGGCTCAGTCCTGACAAAACTGAGTGGCTTTGACTGTTTGCCCCCTGCTTCTCCCCCACACCTGAGGTTGGGGATATTTTCACTGTCTTGGATGGGGTAGCACTTCCCCATTTGATTTTGGTGTGCAAATTGAGAGTGCTGCTAGACTCATAGCTACTGCTCAAAGAGCAGGTAGCAGGTATGGCCAGGAGGGCCTTTGCACAGGTTCTCATGTACACCAGTTGCACCATTTCCTCAAGCAGGTCTTTCAAATGGTTGAGTCAGACTCTGGTCACCTCATGATCGGACTATTGCAATGGGCTGTGCATGGGGCACCCTTGAAGACCATCCAGAAGCTACAGTTCCAATTGCTTCTGCCTGCCTGGTACATTTTGGGCAGATTGGGTACGGTGCAGGTCTTCTCATCTCATCTGGACCAAGGAAGCAGGCCTTCTCTGTTGCTGCCCCCACCCTCTGAAATAGCATTGCCCCAGAGATATGGATGTCTTGGGATTCTGGAAAACCCTTAAGAGCTGACTCTGTTCCCAGGCCGCTGCTGTGATTTATTGTTATTGTTGTGGCTTTTTAGACCAGGCCATCTGTTTTACTTTGTGTTTTTAACTGGTTTAACTGCTTATTTAGATTTTGTAAGGCATGCAGAATCTACCAAAGTAGGTGGCCATAACAAATTTAAAATAACAATAACAACAACAGCAGCAATAGGAAAGTGTTCATTCGCTTCCCCGAACAATTCATCAGGGCTGGTGCTGTAAGACTTTGATAACACTAAACTGGAGCCATTCTACTATCTAAGTAGTGGTGCTGCTGACATCCTGAGCAATTGGTTCACATATAGAAATTAAGAAGCCATATATGAAAGTCCAGACAAGATCTGTTTTGTAGAGCCTGAGATAGAAATTTTCAGACTTTGCTCTTTGAAGCACAGGAAACTTATCAGGAGTCAAATCAGAAGATCAGTGATGACAAATACATTTTCTTAAAGAGCTTGTACTTCATCACCAAATTTCTTCTGCAAAAGCATAGAAACCCTGCCTGTTTTCTACAGTGCATTCCTGTAGAGAAAACAATGTATTCCCAGAAAAAAACAATGTAAGTCCAATAGCCATGGCCAATTTTCCACATGAATTACCATGAGATGATTTGCAAACATTAAAAGAAGTTCCATGAAGCTATAAAGTTGGGTATCAATTGTCATAATAAAATAACTTTAAATTTTACTTTGTACTGTATTAGATTAGTTGTTGACAGATGAAAACTGCATGCAGTTTTATAACCTCTTTATTCAGGCAAACAAAATAATTCCTTAACTTATTCAGGATTGTAGCTCCAACACAACTTCTAAAGTTACTGGCCTCAGAAATTCTGATTCACTATGTGAGATAATGGGAACTCTCATTCAGTGTCAAATAAATGTATGTATGTATGCATGTATTTCAATTTAGGCACTGCCCAACTCTGAATGACTTTGAGAGGCTCATAATATATTACAATAAAAGATTCAATACAAACCAAAGTAAAATGGGATCCAGTCAATATATACAGATATAAACAAAAATAACAAAGTCACACCTGATAAGAGGCCCTATTCATCTGAATTCAAGACGTAGGAGAACAACAGCTCTTCAAGGCTTTACAGAATGCTAACAGGGTGGCAGCCACATTATTTCAGGGGGCATCTCATTCCATAGCACAGGAGGCATGCTTCCTGGGTCCCAATAAATGGCACTGTTTAATCAAAGGGACCTGGTGTACACCAATTCTGCAGGCATTTATTGGTAGGGCAGAAACAATGGGAGATAGGTGGCCCCTCAAATAACCTGGCCCTATGCCATGTAGAGCTTTATAACAACTACCACCTTGAATCACACCTGAAGCATACTGGCAACCAGTGCAGCTCACAGAGCAAAAGTTTCACATGGACATAAAAAGGCATGCCCATCATTGCCGGCAATGCTGCATCCAAGATCAGTTGAAGCTCCCAAGTGGTTTTCAAGGGCAGCTCCATGTAGATCATATTGCAGTTGTCAAGCTTTGATGTGACTAGGGAATGAGTATCTGTCTAAAGGGATCCTGATCCAGGAAGAGAGGCAACTGGTGCACAAAATAGAGCTGTGCAAAGGGCTCCTTGGCGATAGCTGCCATCAGAACCAAGAGAACCCCCAGGCCTCCTGAGTGGGGAAGTGCTACCCCATCCAAGAGTATACGTGGAAAGTCTTCAGATTCAGGGGGCCCTAATATCCACAGCTATTCTGTCTTGGTAGGATTGAGTTGGACAGACATTGAGTCAGGACCTCAATAGCTTCATTTGGCAAACCTAGGATCAAAAGATATAATTGGGTATCATTAGCATATTTCTAATACCAAATCTCAAACCAGCAGATGACATCACCCAGTGGCATCATTCATACTACCCTTCCCTGACATCCTTATATCACTTCCCTTTACTGCCTTCAGATTTCTTCATTTTATTCATTCTTCCTTCCAACTGGTCAAACAGAATCTCATAAAAGCAAAGGATAAGTAAGGCAATCCTGAAGTAGAAGAGAAGCACCAAAGAATCAGGCCTCATGACAGGACCCAGAAAGTTAAGCTGCTGGACCAAGATGTTCTCTTCTGATGGGACCAGCCATTCTCATTTTAGCATCCTCAGACAATGCCAACTTTTGAAGCAGTTGCCAGAGAAGCAGCTGAGTGCCAGCAAAAAACAGGCTTACTGCAGCTTAAAACATTCAGTTTCCCAATAGTGAAGGATCTGAACTGGAAATTTCCCTCAGCTATTGGAAGCATGGGGCTGCAAGTTGTTTTAATATTCCATCACATTTCCACAGTTTTTTTTCTTCACTCCTTTCCCTTCATCCTGAAGTAGTCTATCTGAGAAGTTAAATAATAAGGTATGGGAAAAGCAGAGGAAGAGTTTTAATCCCTTCAGGGAATTTATTCAAAAATATACTTTTAAGAAATCAATTTAACACCACCTTTTATTTTTGTTTTTAGTATTTTGGGGAAAGTTGTAGGAAAATATATCAGAAGTTCTGCCAACCCATCTCTAATGTGCATTCAGCAGACATTCACAAAATCACAGAGCTGAAAGTTATTGGAGAGATCCTCTAATCCAACCTTCTACTCAGTGCATGATCTACTAGAGCATCTATGACAGATGACCTCTGTCTGAAGACCTTTGTAAGTACATGTGTCAGCTGCTCCACTGGCTGACAGCTTCTGTAGTCAAGAAGTTCCACTTGATATCTAGCCTGAATCTTCTTTTTTGTAACAGTAACTAATTAGTTCTGGTCCTGCCCACTGGGGCAATAGAAAATAAGTCCAACCACTCTACTGTGTAACAATTGTTCTATATCTGAAGATGGTTAACATATCTTTCTTCAGTTATCTTTTCGGTAGCTAATCCATCCAGATCTGTTAACCATTCCTCATAGGACTTTGTTTTCAGACCTTTCACTATTTTAGTATTCCTTCTCTGAATGTGCTACAATCTGTCCTTCTCCAATTTGAATGGTGGTGCCCAGCACTAACCCTGCCACCTCCCCTAGCCAAACTTTCCTGTAAACTTCCATCCATACCTTCCCACTTGCTTGCTCTGGTTGCAAACTTTCAAGAAGCTTCCTTTCTGGGTAAGGACTAGCCTGGACTGAAACAAGATGATTTGTGGGGGGAGGGAGGATGAGAGAAAAGAAGAGGACAGAGAGCGAGAGAGTGCACGCATGCAGCTCCTGCTTGACCTCCTTTGCCAAACTCCTCTTTGCTCTCTCTGTTAGCTTTTTCCAAGACGTGCCTCAACTAGGTCAGCAAGACACAATGGGCAGTCCCACAGAAAACTATCCGCAGCAGTAGCAGCAAACAGTCAGACATTCCTCCCTTTCCTTGGCCCTCCTCTGTCTTCTGTCTCTTCCAACTCCTTTGCCAAACTCCTGTTTGCTCTTCCTTTTAGTTTGTTCAGCACTTGCTCTCCTTGTTCATTTGTTCCTCTTCCTGACTTCCCTGTACACAAACCTCGTGGTAAAGGTGAGATACATTGACAGGATATAATTGGAGTCTAATGAAGACAGCACACCACTGTTTTCTCAAAATGATCTTCAGAATATGTTAACACAGAATGTGAATAAATGATCTGCTCTTAGTTGCTTGAGGCTTAATTCTTCTATGTATATAGATTGCAATTATTCATACAAGGAAGAAAAACAGCCTTGTCCACTGAACAGTATCTCAAACAAAACTCTGTCTTGAATGCCAGAATGCCCACATCCTGCTTAATGTTCAGCTCTGAACTATTTGCCTGTGATTTTGATACAAATTGAGACAGAAAGCCACATCCTTTTAAAGAACAAAGCAAAGCCAGTTAACTCCCTATTTTCCCCTACTCCATGCAGGGTTTATGAATAGTTTTTCATAATGTCATAATCTCTACCCATACTTGCTTGAACAATGGAGGCAGCATCCCTTTACAAAAGTGGACTATAAATCTATAAATTTATTCCATTCTGCTGGACTTTTATATGATTTTGCTTGAAAAACAAAGGTGTTTTTTTTTTTCAAATTATCTACAACACAAAAACCTTACCTATACATTTGTATGAAATTTGTTAAGCTACTCATTAACCTATAATTTAGGGATAAATCGGTCCCTGTTCTTTGTGCTTATGAAAAAATCTGTTTTTATTTTCTTTTTAAATGTACATACACAAATTCACAAAATATATGACAATATGTGTCCAAGATTTGTTTATTAGATTTATATCCCACCTTTGCTCTGGAGTCAAGAGCATTCAGAGAGCTCATATTCCATTTATTGCATCAACAACCAGGTCCCTCCTTGGTAAGGGGGATCTGGTGGTTCATTTGCAGGGCCGCACGGAGGAATTTGCAGAGCACCTGCAGGATAAAATCGCTCGGATTCATTCCAAGTTGGACTCCGAGCGTGGTGCAGGGTCTGGGGAGATACCAGAGGATCATTCTTGCCTAGTTATCTGGGAACGGTTTGATCCTGTGGTTCCTGAGGAAGTGGACAGGATCCTCCAGACTGTGAGGGCCACCACTTGTCATCTGGACCCATGCCCCTCCTGGCTGGTGAAAGCAGCTCGGGAGGTGACATGTGGTTGGATCCAGGCGATGGTTAATGCATCCTTGCAGGAGGGAGTGTTTCCAACGCCCTTTAAAGAGGTGTTGGTGCACCCCCTCCTCAAGAAGCCCTCCCTGGATACTACTGTACTGGACAACTTTTGTCCAGTCTCCCACCTCCCCTTTTTGGGGAAGGTGGTTGAGAAAGTGGTGGCTTCGCAGCTCCAAAGGGTCCTGGAGGAAATGGATTATCTGGACCCCTATCAGTCAGGTTTCAGGCCCGGCTATGAAATGGAAACGGCATTGGTCACACTTATGGATGATCTCTGGCGGGAGCAGGAGGGTGGAAGTGTGACCATCCTTGCTCTCCTTGATCTCTCAGCGGCGTTCGATACCATCAACCACAGTATCCTATTGGGATGGCTCAGGGATATGGGGATGGGCGGCACAGTTTTGTGCTGGTTCACCTCCTTTCTCTGGGGCCGATCCCAATCGGGGGTGATAGGGAGCGAGAGGTCCCATCCTCGGCCCCTCCATTGTGGGGTGCCGCAGGGTTCGGTTCTCTCTCTGCTCCTTTTCAACATCTATATGAAACTGCTGGGCGAGATCATCCGCCATCATGGGATGAGGTATCATCAGTATGCTGATGATACTCAACTATATATCTCCATCCCTGGTGAGGTAAGTGATGCTGTGACCGCCCTCTCGCAGTGCCTGGAGGCTGTGAGGGTCTGGATGGGGAACAACAGGCTCCGGATGAACCCTGGCAAGACAGAGTGGCTGTGGGTTAATGGCTCCTCTGTATCCGGGACGTTGTCATCGTTGGTTCTGGATGGGGTAGCACTGCCCCAGACAACCCCAGTGCGTAATTTGGGGGTCCTCCTGGACTCACGGCTCCTGCTCAAAGAGAAGGTGGCAGCCGTGGCCAGGAGGGCTTTTGCACAGCTTCAGGTTGTGCACCAGTTACGCCCTTTCCTGGATCGGGATGCCCTGCGAACAGTCACTCATGCCCTTGTTATCTCCCAGATAGACTACTGCAATGCACTCTACATAGGGCTACCCTTGAAGAGTATCCGGAAGCTTCAGCTGGTCCAGAATGCGGCCGCACGAGCAATTTTTGGGGCCCGAAGAAGGACCCATATAACTCCTTTGCTCCATGAGCTGCATTGGGTACCAGTTTGCTTCCGGGTCCAATTCAAGGTGTTGGTTATCACCTTTAAAGCCCTACATGGCATGGGGCCAGGTTACCTGAAGGACCGCCTCGCCCCCACGATTTCAACCCGTCCCACCCGATCTCACAGAGAGGGCATGCTCCGGATCCCCGCAGTAAAAGAACTTCAACGGGGTCCAGAAGGCGGGCCTTCTCTGCTGTAGCCCCCGCCCTTTGGAACATCTTGCCCCCGGGGGTGAGACAGGCCCCCTCACTCCAGGCCTTTCGGAGGGATTTGAAGACCTGGCTCTGCCCTCTGGCCTGGGGCAGGGAGGGAGGATACCAGAAATGGGGTTGGCTGGCCCCTTAGCGGCTTGGTGTGGCCTCTATCGGCCTCTTGGATCTTTTAGCCTTTTATCTTTATCTTTATCTTTGTAAATTCTGGTTTTTATAACTTTTATAACTTTTAAACTTTTTATAATTTTAATTATGTATTTTCGATTTTAGTTGTTGTAAGCCGCACAGAGTCCCCCATTGTGGGGAGATGGGCGGGGACAAGTCAAATAAATAAATAAATAAATTGAGATGGCTGCCATCTTCTGCATTGTCCAGCTTTTATTTTTCAAATGTGGTGACCATGACAGTACTATTACCTGAGCATATTTATTCCCAGTCTCTTTGCTTATGATACTTAGCACGGAATTTGCCTTTTTTTTCCAGCTGATGCTGTAAAACACCCACTACCCGCTGTGACCAAGTTATTTTACTTGGTTAGTTACAGGCAGCTCAGTTACATCAATGTAATATGTGTATCAATATACTGTACACTTACAAAAGCTGAACCTTATTGGATAGATGGTTGACCATTCATCCATTTTAAGGAGATCCTTCTGGAGTCCCCCATAATCACTTTTGGTTTCTACCACCCAGAATAGTTTAGTATCATGCATAAACCTGGCCAGCAAACTGCTCTCCCCAAATAAAATAATTCATGAACCAGTTACAGCATTAGTCCAATACAGACTTTTGAGGAACTTCATGGTTTACTTCCCTCCTCTGAAAACAACTGCTTGTTTATTCCTATTTTAAACAGTGCTGGTTTAAAGAAATACAAATTTTCTTACACCATAATTACTAAATTTTCTCAAAACCCTTTGATAAGAAATTTTATCACAGGCTTTTGAAAATCCAGGTATACATTTTTGAGGAGGACATTTTCATCTATGTGTCTATTGACCCCTAAGGACTCTACAAGGACTGTAGAAGAAATCTAGACTTACACCCTAGTCGTAGCATAATACCTTTAACCATTGCACCACACTGACTTTTTTCCCCATTTTAATTGAATAAAGCTATTTTTTAATAAGAATATCCAGCAATTTTCAATAGAATATTTGGAACCATTCTGTTTTCAGTTTTGATTAGGAGAGTAGTCTGTGGAAAACCAATTAGGACAATTTCTCCCAAAGCAGCACAGATAGGTTTCCTTAAGCTTCCTTTATGTTCCTTGGTATACTGTCTCAGGGACTCAGTGAAGTTTCTAGATCTTCTTGCTAGGCATGAAGTCTTTCAATGGTGTACCATCCATCCTTTTAAACTACATGATAAGAATCTACTTTCTCTTCTGTTCTTGAAAATTCAAGTTTCATTATTAATTTTGAAGTCAGGTAAATTAACATTTTGTTTCATTTCTATTTTGGTACTAGAGAAGCTTTTTCAATTTAATTGGGTACCTTAGAAGTTTGCTAGGAAGCAGTCACATTATTTGCAATGAATCAGGACAATAAAATCTGTGACCTGAAGTACGAACAAGATATATTCATGCCCTCTTTGTCTTTTAAGCTTGGTCACTGATTTACAAGGCAGAATTTCATCTGGAGGGGAGAGTTTTATTGATCTCGCCATTGTCATTGCCTTGATTATTATTCAAAACCAATATCCTGGAAAGGAAATTACAGGATTTTCAGTGTCCTATAAATATTTCCATGGTGCTAATGTCTGTTGTCTGTTCAAGACAATTGTGTACAGTAATACTGTATACAGATAATTCAAAGCCGTAATTAATATTACAGAGGGTTTTTCAAATAGGAAAGAGAATGGTAATTTAAGAAGAAATAACTAAAAGTAAAAACTACTCTAATTACTCTGCCATGCAGGTTTTGCTTTCAGTGGTTGATAGAAAAGCATTCTGACTTTGAGAATTTAGGTACTGAAATTAGGTGCCATTATATAATAATATTTTACTGTAATAAGCCATGTCAAAACATATTTTACAGACAGAAAGTAATTATATAAAATAGTATTAATCCTCTAAAATCAGATTTAGCAACAATTACTGTCCAAATAGGAAAATGGCAATGTTTAACTGATATGACACAAGAGCAGCATTTCCCAGATTTTTGTATCCAATTTTTTTAGAAATATATTTCTATCAAGTTATCATGGCCAAGAGAAAGAGAAGTTATAACTTCTAATCCATCAGTATTTAGTGACACAGAATTTGAAAATCTGATATTATGCTGAGGATTAGAAAATATCTTTATACATACACACATTCTGATGGCCTCTATATATTTCTTCCTGCACCTAGGTAGCTTCTAAAGCTAATGCACTGTATATAGTCATCTAAGCATGAAGGCCCATGAGTGCAATTACTGTAGAGGGTTTGAACCCATAGAATAACATTTGGCTACCCACATCTGATGATTCCCAATAAGGATGAAGCCAGTAATGTGGTGCTTCCTTGTGGTAAATGTAATTAAAGTTACGTGTGTATGTATATTTAGAAACAGTTTTTAAACTAAACTTTACATATTTAATGAAGAGATTGAAAATGCTTTAAAGATTGGCGATGTATATAAATACCTTTTTATATCAACATTGTATAAAACTAAATTTAAATAAATTAGAATAAATAAGAAGGTTTACAGTAGAGCAGAATATTGGCAGACAAATATTAATTGTATGGTGGGAAACACATTATCTTCTTATGCTTATTCTTAGATTCAAATAAAGTGAATAAAATGGTAAATCATTTGGCACAAAGTCAGGAAAAATGCTATTGGTCGATACTCTGAAGAGTACACAAGCAAGCAGCACAATGCTACATATCATTTACTGTTTTATATTCAAAATGTATCTTATATCCTACAAAACATTATCACTATTCCATACATTTACAAGATTATTGGATGAACCATAATTTTTCTATAGTTCTGCATCACTGTTCTTGTTATCCTTCATATACAGAGGTTAATGCACAGAAGGGAGCTTTCTTTCCTTTCAGAAGCTCTTGGTCTTCCCAAGACCAAAGCCCTTATCTTTGAATGTGAAAAACAAAGTAGGAATAAAAATGCAATTCTTTTTTTCCCCAATTCCCCCATTCATGTATTCAGTTGACACACTTTCCTCCCAAAACTAAGAAAACCTAATATCATGTATGATCATAGCAGTGAAGATCCTACATGCAAAGATCTACAAAGAAATGCAAATAGAAGAAAATGAAACATACATTATACACCACAACTATAAAATGCTGCAAAATGGGTCAGTGATATAGGAAAAAAATAGTACAGCACTATCTCTATCCTTTTTTCATCATTACAATTGCACAAAATATTGATAAACATAAAATATTAGTGAAATCAATTTGGAACCTGATGTAGTTAAAATATACTCAAAGGACACAGTTCTAATTTTATAAAACTCCTTGGACACTTGGATTGACTTCATAATCCAGAATTTGAATATATTGTTCACTAAAAAGAAGTCAGCCTAGCGATCAAGGTACACCATACATTTTCATATGCACTATAGGCACTTTTTATAGGCAGGGGCCATTCACGGACAAGGATAACCTTTTTTTTCTCCTAGCCTACCTTAGCAGTCAGCCTTCTGGAGTTTTATTACTTCTCACTACATATTTAATGATTCCGAGGTAATTACTTGTCAGCAACAAGACTTTATTTCTGACTTGTTGCAGTGATTATTTATTTGCTCATTCAATCATTGAATATATTTAACTTGCAGCAGTGGTCAGCGCAAATAAAAGTGCTTTGAATCCAAGGTTACAACCCAGCAAATAAATAATACATGGTTCAATATGCTTGCTTTTATTCCCCCTTTTCGGGTTAGGTGTGGGTTTTTTCTGAGGTCAGCAATCTTTTCTTAATGGATAATCACACGACTATCTTAGCTTATGAAAAGATGTCAAGCAGAATCGTCTTGTTTCCTCTGGATGTTTCTATTCATGTTCTTGCCCTGGGGGAAATATTTCACTCAATTCTCAACCATTTTATTTAATAAACAAATCACACATGTCAATCAAACACCACTGATGTACGTCATGTAGAAACAGATCTGAAGAAGCCCAGGCCAAATAAGCACAAACAGATGTTTGTAATCCAGCCATGGTGCTAATGGGAGCAACATGGCAAGTCTTCAGAAGCAAAAGGTATCATGCTCTGAATTAGCCAGCAGAGAGCTGCAGGAGCAACTGCATTACTCTGCAATCCAAAGAGCATCCCTTTCTGTTTTAAAATTTTAGTTCAATATTTGAAAACATGATCCAGGAAGGTAAACAAGAAAAGAAAAAGTAGGAAAAGCAAAAAATAATTAGGGAACAGATTTACAAGCATGATAAAACTGAGTAAGAAATTCAAAGTATCGTTGGTATTGTTCTATGTATTAAAATAACTTACGCTCAGGTCATCATGAGAATCAAAGTTCTTTGAAGTATTTTTGAGTCCAGCAAGAGGCCGCTGAGGTACACAGACAGCTAATTGCCCCAAAACTATGGGGAGAAAGCAAGAGGAGCAAATGATGAAATGAGCATTCCCCCTTTTGTATGCATGCCATGTATCACACATATGTATATAAGTTTATTGTGATGCTCATTTTGTCATATGCTGAAAACCACTGGATTCAGTGGGCATCGCTGCCCAAGGCACAAACTGGCATCAAAAGTGTTTGTTTTAAATGATCATTACTCAGTTAGAAACACACAACAGTAAGGGAGACAGAGGTGAAGTTGGAACCCTAAACTTAAGAAAGATGTTTAGATTTCAAGAGTAAGTGAAATAAAGGAACAACTAAGCTCTTCCAAAAATGGAAAGAACATCTCATGGAAAAATCATTGTGAAAGGAACTGGCAAGCCTGTGGGCATATCCAGAACAAAAGAGAATAGCAACAGACTCTTATAATTAATTACTCTACAGATAATTGATTCTTTCCTGAGTTCTGTAAACTTCTTATTGCACAACTGGTGTGGGCATCCTGCTTCCAAGTAATCTCAAAGAAAAAAAAAAAAAAAAACTCCAGCAAACTCCTCCTTTATGTTTTAACCTCAAAGAGAGATAATCATCTTACTAAAACTAAATGAGGCCAAACCACGCAGCAACTGGGAATATGCTGCTGATCCAACAGGCATCTCTAGATTTTACACTTCTGAATGTACTTATCATAACTTCTGAGGAAAGACATTTATTTCTCCAGAACCCAGAGATAAGGGCCAGTTTGGTGTCATGGTTAAGAAACCAGGAGACTGAGAGTTCTAGTCCCGCCTTAGGACAAGGCCAGCTTGGGCCAGTCACTCTTTCTCAGCCCTAGGAAGTCGGCAATGGCAAACCATTGCTGAAATCTCGCCAGTATATAGAATCTAGAGAATATTCCCCACACAATGTAATAGAACCCATAAAAATCTGGGTTCTACATCACTTAGAAAATGTATATAGGCAAAAGCATGTTTTGCTTCCTAATTATAAGAATTACCCAGTTTAGTACAAATAGCCAGTTCACTGCAAGTCAAGATTTGATTACAAGTTGTACTTGTGTTGTACTTTGCCCCATGATTTCCTGCTTTAAATCTCTTTGGAATGTGTCCTCTTTATAGGAAACACCCACACAGACCACTAAGAACTTATTCTCTGAGTTCAATGGCAGAGAGGTAGCAGGCAATTAAAAATAATAATTAAATAATATGAGTTTCTGCTGTGAACGGCTGCCAATTGGCAAACGAATAAAAGAGAATTCAATATCAGAGATTAGGGCTGTGCTCCAGCTCACATAAATCCTGAATTCAGAGCCAAATGGAACAATTTGGTTCTTCCTTGTGGTAGAATGGAGATGGCATTGAATCAGATGTCCTCAATTCAGAATGTGTTACTGTGCTCCCTAGTTCAGGAATTTTCTATCTCAGTATATGAGATAGAAAATATGGCCTACTACACTAAAAATGGTACCTGTCCATGTACTTGACAGGGATGGGGCCATGGAGGAGTATTAGATCCTGTTTAGAGAGTTTTGCCTTGCAGTCAGATTATCACTGCTTGCTCCAATTTCAGCATCTTGGCAAGGAAGAGAAGTTGAGAGAGGCTCTTTCATCAAACCATTTGTACACCTCACTGCTCTTTCCCCATCCTTAGAAGTTGTACAAAGTAAAATATTCTGTACTTTCTATCTCTAGCTGAGTAGTATCTTAGATAAAAAAAGATGTGAGTAAACCTCTTATATTTCTCCCTGCCCTTTGTCTCCAATGTCAATTCCAATCTATTCATGATAAGCTAGCTAGGATTATTTCTTACCAACAGCCCTTCCCTGCACTCCTGGACTTCCGTAGGTTGCAGTGTTTCCTGGACTGAGCATCCGGTCACAATGTACATGCATAAATATACACAGAAATCCCTTAAACTATGGGTGGAATTGGCCACAAATATTCCTTACTATCCTGATGAATATTTTCTGCAAGCTTCATTCTCTATTGCAATGATCTTTTTTTTAAAAAAAAAAAAAAAATCAGAATGGAAAAGAGCCTACTTTTAAAATCCATGCACTGATTCCTATTACATTTAACATGTTCCATCCCTTCAGATCAGTCTAGCTTTCCTATACATTTCATGCTGTTCTGATTTTTAAAAAAACAGTTATGGGAATTATATGTTGTAGATTTTAAGAAATGTAGCTCAAAAGTTTCTGTACCAATTTTTCTATTAAATTTGGATCACTTTATTTATACAGTTCTAACTTCCATGGAAACTTTTACCCTATCGTGAAGACTTTTTGTTTTTAAAATAAATTGCTTTCAATTTCACCATAAAACGCTGTTTAAGTGAAACACTATACTGGGAACATACAAGCTGAACATCTTCTTTTCCACTTTCAAACTATTCCTTATCAATTCTGTCTTTGAGAGTACTGATGTCTTAGATTATCATTTATTGCGAATTTATTACTGGATTGTTATGTTTCTTGAAAGTACCTTGTCAAAATTCCTATTGTAAAACACAGAGTGTAGAAAGTGGCAACCAAATTATTTCCATTATAATGCCCAAGAATTTGGATTGATTTGGCATGGGCTGGAGTATTTCCTGAGGTAAATGACTAGCCCTGCAGCATTTAGGTAGCCTGAGCTGAAATGTGAAGGATAACTGTTAAAGTTAAAATCAAACATCCCACTGGGAGCAATGGACATTACTTTCCTTTCCCTTTAGCCTTCCTCATCTCTAGACAACGATAAAGCTGTATCATAAATGCATACATGTTCTGAAATTCTAGTACAGAGTAGCTTTGACACTGTACTTTATATATTTAAGTAAAAAACAAATCAGGGTACTAAATCTCTTGAGATAAGAAAACAATTTTCAGAACTAGGATTTCCTTCCATAAATAGTTTCAGGAACATTGAGAAATATCAGTTGATGTGTTAAACTGATCTCATTTTAAAAATTTATTGCTGAGTAGAATGGAGAAAAGCTATAGGGTTTACATGGCTGGAAAAAATGTCATTTATATAATACTCTCATCAGTATAAGCTAGTTGATTTTGCTAAAACTGAATATGTATAGACCCAGGAACACATGAGCACACATATCATATACTATCCAATAGTCTATAATTTATTTAATCACTATTATCTTAAAAGTGACAAAATATTTTTGCATTTGAAAGAAAGCTGCAGAAGGGATCATAACAAATAAGTCATGCTTCATCCTGACAATATTTTTACCTCTTTTGAACATACCAAACAAGGAAGACAATGACTTCCTCCAGGGAGACACACAAGCTTCAAGATTTTGCAACTTCTGATAACTTTCAAAAATATCATTGTTCCAAGCTAAACTGGTGGTAGAATGAAAAAAGTATCAATGTACTTCTAGGGCCAAGGACGAAACCACTGAAATTGCTGTTTTTCAATTGTCTTAATTTCTAGCCCACTTAAGACACCTAGTGGCTACAATCTGTTAGGCAGTGTCCCAGAAAAAATATATATTACACACAAAAAATTGACTTCGGTACATAAATGGCAACATTATTGATTTATATCCCATAATTTGATAAGTCTGTAAGTAGCAGTATACATCAAATCAGAATATATAATGCACCAAAATATACCCGTTCATACACACCCAGAAAAAATCAACAGCAGTTCACTCAGTTTCAACAATAGCACCCAAAAATAGCAGTCACTATATAACGATATATAATCAATCTTATTAATTTAATTAAATTACAGTTTGCCCTCCTCCCCAAGTAATGAAAGATGAGAAAAAGAGCTTTATTCTTAATCAAGAACGGATTTAAGAAAAGATTATAATCTTAGCATTTGCAGTTTAGTGTAAACAGTTGAGTTCTTGTCTCATTTTTCCTGGAACGGTTAAAGCACATGTAAGTTCTGCCATATCTGAGTCAAGGCACTCCTCAACCGCAGCACTTATTCTTCTAATAGAGCAGCACCTTCCAGGAAAGGCTAAAAGCTGACTGTATCTGTACCAAGTTTTGGCTTGTTGAGTACCATTTAATCTATAACTGCCATCATTTACTGTAACCACTATAATGTGACGCATGCTATGATTTCAATGAAAAAAAAACACTATCGTACTTTAATCAACTTTTAAAGACACTTTAACTGTTTCTTCACTGTTTCTGGACTACTCTCATTCAATTTGACTAAAATTTTGGTTTTCTTCTTTTTCCAAAGAAGAAGAAAACACTGATGAAATGCTGATAAGTACAACTGCATAACTTAGTTAAGAGAGGCTAAGGAGCGTGTAGGAGCAACCTGCCTTTACCATGATCTCTTCATTGCAGCCTTCCTCAGTTTTAGAGCTTTAATCAAATGCCAAGAGAAGCAATCACGAAGGAACTCCTCCATGAGTTTTTCAGATGATGACACCTGGGCAGTGGGGATGGGGGAGGTCTGTGCCGGGATGGAGAGCTGTGTGACACCAGCAAAACAAAACAAGACAAACAGCAGCATCCTCTGCCCGATCGGGCAATGAGCTACGGTGCACTTAAGGCCATCAGCTAAAGACATTCTTTAAGCACCCAAAAGAGTTTCAGAGAAGCAGAAGCCCCTTTTGAAAAGGAAGAAATTTTCAGAAATCAGAAGGTAGATTTTGGCACCGATCGTAGTGTTGAGATAGTCAAATGCAAGTTGATGTACATCCCAACTTATATGCCTAGCACTCCTTTTCATTGGTAGATGATACCTTTGATTCTCCATCTCTCTCCTACATTCCAGTATTTCCAATTGCCCAGTTTCTTTTAGTAACACAAGTCTTCCCTGTTGAGTATACATTAGGTCTAGACTTACAGTTGATCCAACAGTGCAAGTGGAGGCAACTTCCTTAGGGTGGTTTTCCAGAAGCAAAATGCTGACACTTAAAATTACATCTCTGATGGTCACATGCCTCTGTTGAAAAAGTGGCCAGGACATGCCGTGACATCATGTTCTCCAAAATCTCTTGCACACTCAATCTAATGTTAGTCCTCGCTTCCTCATTCCTTGGAAAGGGTTCTTGTGAAACTGATATTTTAAATCACTGAATCTTTTAGACACAGAGTGATTCTATCTGAGTTTTTGCACACTAACTTTAGGACAGTTTAATGTGCCATTTTCTTTCCACAACATTTTACTTACACACCATAGAATAAAAGGTGAAAACAAAGAAAAAAGAGATGCTAGATTCAGGTTCCAGATTTAGAAACTTATTATATGCAATCACTTCTTATAACTATAACATCATTATAATATAACATTCTGTCTAACAATATGTTATAACATACGGCCAAGTAACTCCAATATTATTTTCTTATTCCACTCTCAAAATAAATTTAATTTAGTTATGCATATTGCTAGTAGTACTGAAATATTCATTTATCTGAGAGGCACAAAAGTAGCTCTTGATTGTATTAATTCTAAATCGCAGAAATCAGAAATTAAAGAATCCTTATTATTCCAAACATGAATGTTAATCTATTATCATCCCATTATATTACAATTTAATATTTAGGATATAACAGATATCTTAACAAATCTTACTTTTTGCAGAAGAATTAACATATTGTACATTGTACAATTGTTTCCCTCAGTTCCAATAATCAAGTCCCCAAAGAAACTAAAAATCTATCACTTCAAAACATCTAACTTTTAAGGAAAAGGGGGGGAAAGGGTTCATTTTGGGATTAAAATCCATGCACCTGTTCTGGAATAGTGTCAGTATGCTAAGACCTCTGAAAAAGGTAATCCACTTTTTAAAAATGTCAACTTCAAAACTCTCGAGAAAGCCACCCGTGTGGCTCGTTTCTCATGTGTTTAACATTACTGAGGTTCTGTTTCCAAGACAACGTATTTGTAAGAAAGTTCTCAGAATTCAAAACCAAAGGATGAAGCTGGTGTGAAACGTGCAACTCTCCCTCGCCTCTTCTCATCTTCCCGTCTTCTCCCCCCGCTCCCCGCCAGGCTGCATCTCTTCTGCATCTGCTGAGAAAGTTCGCCATCTCTTTCGAGCAGAAAAGCGCATGCAGTGGGCGAATGAGAAGCACATGGACCGTAAGACAAACAAGAGCGACGGACTGTGCCCCGCAGCTGCGGCTCCGCAGCTGAAGCCACTCAAAGTTGTAAGGAGTTGTCCATAGACGCCACCAAAGCAAACGGAGGTTCTCCCTTCCGCTTTGAAAAGAAATTAAGAATGTGTAGGAATGCCAATCTCTTACCCTGACCTCCATTGTTTATGATGCCCCTGGATTCCCTTTCTCTGAAGAAAAAAGGACAGTCGATAGCTTGTGAAGGCGGAGAGGAGGCTTCCTTCGTGCGCGCCGGGTTTGCGTGGTTCCTCTGAGGACCAGCTGAGCGTTGCTAGTCAGTTCGGTTCAGGAAATTCTGCTCTGTCCAACCTAACAATCACTCCCACTCCGGAGGGTGTGGGCTCTTACTTGTCTCTCCAGGCAGCTTAAACACCAGCCTGGCTGATTTAAGTCTAATAGACAGAGAGAAGAACCAGGAACTTAACTCTAAAAATGCCAAATGGTTTAACAAAATGCAATTTGCTCAGAAGCCCCTGCAACATGCTATTATGTTAAATGTATCCCTCGATCATGATAATTTTTGGTAAATTTAATATTCATCTGTTTAATTTTCCCATTCAATAGCCAATCTTCAATCTTCACCACTGAATGATAGCCCAACTTGTAGAATCAATCTGGCTCAGCAGGCTTATTTATGAAACAAAAGTATAAGACAATTTAATGTATCTGCTGCAGTATGGCCGTAGCATGTGAATCTATAACAAAATGATCAGGTAGTGATAAAACTGAAGACACAAGGATACAAGAAAGAACCTACACATTAAGGTTGAACCTCTTCTCCCCCCCCCCCCCCCAAATTCAATGGGTACGTTTTCTGGCACTGGCTCCCAGTGACACCCATTCAATTCACAATGGCACCCACTTGATCCACAGACTCTCTCCTCACAGTGGCTAAAGGCTGAAGATGCCACTTCCCCACCAACCATGCTGACCCCTAATTGCCTCTCCATAAAGCCACCTTGCCTCCAATCCTGTGGTTGCAGGAACATATTCTCCCTTCCATACCTGGACACTGTGAGCACGCACAATCCAGGGTGGCACTGTGTACTGTATCACAGCAGCTGAGAAACAGAGGAATATCAGAATATCTTGAAAGGTGAGATCTGCTCCTCCAGCCCCCCCCCTCCCCAATTTACCCTTTCTTCTCTATTTCTGAGAAGTATAAGGAAAGATTAAGCTTAGGGTTGGGGAACCAGTTATTAATAATTGCTAACACCCTTGGGCTAGGCTGAGCTGAGAGAAGGGAATCAGCAAGAAGGCAACTGTGAGCTCCATGGTCAATGGGGAACTTGAACTTGGATGTCTCTCATTCTAGTCCAGTAAAGATAAAGTATCATTCAGGTTGTGCTTCCAAATCTTGGTATCTTCATGGATACATCCACGTCCAATAGAGAAATGGTTTGCCTTTGTTTTTTTCCAGGTAGTTTTTTATATTCTCTCAGGCCAGCCTTCAGCCCTGGTATACCCTGGTGGTTTCCACACCCAAGTACTAATTAGATCCAACCCTGCTTATTTTTTTTAAGATCAGCTCAACCAATTACAGAACACTGGCTCCAGTTGCAATTAAAATTGGTATTAGAGATTATTAGTTTGCCTGAGGGAGAGGAAGTCCTCATCTATTTGTCTACTTTTCCTCTTCTCTCACACACGCACACTGATAAAAATGTTCTTTAAGTCATCCCAGAATTTGATATAGCAGTTCTTATAGAAATTATAGTAAGACTATTACTTTTATTTCATATTTGTTCTGTACACAAACCTTACCTTTAAGCCTGCAGATAAATGACACGTGATAATTAAATAGTAGAGAATTCTATGGGCTGATTTTTGCAGGACAATTTCCCTTGATGGTTTACCCTTGACACACTTACTGTGTTCTGTATATAAAACAAAAGTACATCCTGCCTGGCCAGAAGAGTTTGTTAATTGGTAAACACTTTGAGCAGCATCTTGGGGATATTCATTATTTATTAATATTAGTGTGTTCTTACAGCACAAAGACATGGTACATATATGTCACCCATGTTTTCCTGAAGAAAATGAGAACAAGGCTAAATATATTGTAGGCCTGGATCTGAGGTCAGTGGACTCAAGTTCTATCTTTACCATTTCTGAATCCTCAGACCTGTCAATCTTCCAGGGCTACAGTTGGCCATGTGTCCAAAATAGCTCAGTTCAGAAGATAATGGATAAAGCACAGGCGATGGGAGAGGTATGATTAAGAAACTTCTTGAAAAGAAAGTTGAGTGTGGCGAGATATCAGCATCTTTTCTTTTACTACTTCATTACTTATGAGTCAGAAAATGTAACATTCAGTTCCACACTTGTAACAGATATATATTCTGACATGTGGTGACCCCGAAGAGCTAGAAAGCAGAGATGTTTCTCAGTCCTAGCTTTTTCTTCTTATAATATTTGTTTATCTCCTGAGTAGCAGCAAGACATCAAATCTTAAGCTCATATTGTTCCAAACTATACAGGAACATTATCTTTAGTACATTTTCATGGATGCTATAGTTAGTTATAACTTCCTTTTCCTTCAGAGATATTAATATTTGTCTGTAATGGTTCAGAAGAAGCCAAGGTTGAACTTCTGGAAAAAAAATACAAAAATCAATGCCAGCAAAAATATTGAGTGAGAGAAACAATGGAAAGGAAGTTGAAGCTTGACCAGAGGATGAATTATCTGCACAAACACATTACTTTGCATGGAAGAAGAGTCAGTTTAGATTAGATACAGAAAAGCTTCCTAATCAGAAGAACAGGGCAGTGATGGATTACTGTGCCAAAAGAAGCCACAGGACAGACAGAGAGGAAAAGCTTACATAAAGATTAGACAGTACAATTTAAAACCTAGGACACTAGATAAAAAGTGTGGGTTGAACGTCAGACAGAATTGGTTCCTCATTACAAATTAAAGGTACAATCCACTCCCAAAACCACAGATTTCAGTTTGTCAGATGCCTTATAAGATGCACTAAATTTAGTCAACCTAATATATATCATGTATAATATACAAATGTGTCCAAAATGGACTGGAATGTCTTTTAGATAATGTCATGTTCAGAAATATTATCCTTGCAGCCAGAAGAATGGGAGGCCATAACAAATTAGGCTTTCGATTCATTGGTTTACAGAACAAAATGCCTACTTCTTATTATAAAATGAAGCAAAAAGGAAATTGATTTCAATCTATAAATTGTGGTTTTGTACACTAAAAAGTGGAGTGTTCCTTTGATTTAAAAGTGGGACTAAAAAGAGGAGGTTTGTACTAATTACTAGGGTAGAACCTGTACATCTGATTAATAAAGGTTACTTTTAAAGTATGTTGATTTTAGGTATAATTTATAACCCACAATAAATTATTTTAAGAATGGCAATGTACTGTACATTCACTGGTGCTCTTAATAATGCATCAGCAGCGTCACATTCTTGAAGGCTTCCATGTCACCAGTGTCATTCCCAGCATGATTGAATCTTTTTTGATTAAAGAATGCAGATATAGTACACATGTACAGCAATATCCAAAATTATTTTAGGTCCAGCATTCCCTGTTGTAAGAATAGAAAGCTTCCAATTTTGACCAATTTTTATTCATCAGTTTTACTGATAACATGCAGGGTCAGCAAGAGAAGGAAACTATTTTATAGAACTTCAGCAGTTTTAGATTTACATGAGCACTCTTAACACACTGCGGACCCCAAACCCAAAAATTCTGGCCAACCATGCTTACTGACTTTATACATATGTTAAATAGCAAGCCCTTCTCATCATCTTCCAAAATCATCTTCCAAAAAAATATTATGGATGAGTGCAAAATAAAAATCTTAGATCTCCAAATTAATGCCAATCAGGGGTGTCTACAATGGAAGAAGGGATGCAAAAGATCATGGCCGGTGCAACCGTAGGATCAAAGCCTTCCCCTCTTGCATGTGTATTGACATACCAAGTGCAGGGTTTTGATCATGTGGTTGTGTCGGCCATTTTGGCCTTCTGCCTCCCATGGAGATAGTTTTGGAATCCTGGGTCTAATAACTTTTTCTGTATTTTTTTAATCTCATTTCCATTCATCTATTCACGTCACCTAACAGAATCTTTTTCTGTTTTTCTGTTTCACAATAATGCTCATTAGTTCTCAGACTCTTTCATTATCACCATTATTTAGAGTGTTACAGGCAACTATCCCTAACCTATGAATTCTTAATTTCGGGACCACTGCAATAATCTGAATGACACCAATTAATACTTACTGACATACATTTTAGCCTTTTCATTGGTAATTAAACCTTCACTTTCTGACATGTATTCATCATTTCCACTCCAAAAAATCAAAGTAGCTTCAGATCTGTTACAGACTTATCTTTCTTCTAGTTTCCCATACACACGTGGCATATTTTTTTTTAATTTATTTATTCATGCTCTTGATCTTATAGTCCAAGTCAGAATCTGCCACATGCCATGTTGTCACTAGATGGACCCATCATTATTGATCTTCACTGCCTCTTATATCTTTAGTCAGCTGAGGTCTGTATGTGTGTAGGTGTGTGTGTGTATATACACATTGTGTGTGTGCATATATGGGTTTCTAAGTGTATAGAAGGGGTCCAGAAGGCGGGCCTTCTCTGCGGTAGCCTCCGCTCTTTGGAACATTCTGCCCCCGGAGGTGCAGTTGGCCTCCTCACTCCTGGCCTTCCGTAAGGCTTTGAAGACCTGGTTCTGCCACCTGGCCTGGGGTGGGGAGGGAATACTTCAAGCATGGGGATGGCTAGCCCCATAGAAGCCTCCTGTCTTCAGCCTCAGATTTTTCATCTTGGACTCTTCTTCCCCTTTTTAGTAATGCTTTTAACTGATGTTTTATGTATTTATATATATTTATGTTTTTAATGTTTGTTGTGAGTTGCCCAGAGTTCCCCCATTGGGGGGAGATGGGTGGGTGAGAAATTTAATAAATAAATAAATAAATAAATAAATAAAAATAGATAGTAAGAAGTAAAAGGGGAAAGGTGAGAACCAGTGCTGCTCAGCCCTGGACAGAACCATTTTGTAAAGTTTCAATCTCAAGGGTGGGGAAAAGAACAGGCAAAAGGAAGGACAACAAGGCTGAAATCCTGAAGGGACCTATATATATATGAGTTCTGAGTCTATAGTAGGCAGATCTTCTGCATTTATAATACTTTTTTTTTTTTTTTGCAATCAAGTGGCTGATATAGGAAGTCTGCTGTTACCTAGCTTCTGAAATGCCCGTTGAGTTTCTGGAAAAGTAGAGATTTCTAGCCTTGGTCATAAGTCTAACTTGTTCTCTCTCTCTCTCTCTCTCTCTCTCTCTTTTGCTCTCTGTCTCTCTGACACACATACATACACAGACACCATGACTTATATAACCTGATGTATGTGTATGTATATCGTTAGGTATATGCATATATATCCATACAAGTACTGTATTACTATACACACACACACACACATGTATATATCTCCATCCTTGTATATACCATATATACACATAGACCTCATATTTGCCTTCCAATACCAGAAGTCAATGCGTTAGATTAAAAACACCGTGACTTGAAACAGCATCACATAGAAGGTGCATCATTATCATCATCTGTACTGTGTGAAAAGGTGAAGAACGCTAGTGAAATAATCTTGCCCAAAAGCCAACTCATTCAGGGAGCAATATCATTTGCACAAAAAGAAATAATCAGAGTGAAAGGTAGCCAAAATAACAGTGATTTGGGGAAAATAAAAGTGTACTTTTGAAATAATAAACATGCATTTTCCTGCAGGAAAAGACAGCAGCCTGGGTATTCAAAGTGGGTTCACTGATCATTCTTTTTTCTCCCTTCCATTACTCTTTTAAAAAATGCACACGGTATAAAAGTAAAATCAACTTAGTATATAAATATATTATACGATCAAATAAAACAATAGTGTCATGTAAGATAACTGAATGCATTTATTGATATGTGTATTAAAAAAATAATAACCTTCCACTGTGTACAATCTCTAAAACACACTTTAAGAATATTATACATATGGAATTATTTAATTATTGCACATTGTTTTTCTAATTAATGTGCATTAAGCTAAGGACAGCTTATAATTAAAAATCAATGCAAATATTTAAAGGGCAAAAAGACAAAGCTAAAAATTAATGAAAAAGAATAAAAATTAAAGGAAAGGCAGAGAGACAAGATTTCCTATGAAGTACATATACTTATTGTTATACATATACCTACATACCTACACACACACACACACACACACACACACACAGTGGGCCACTTAACAGACATAGAGACCAGCTACAAATACCTTGGTATCCTACAGTCACATGGGAATCACAAGGAGGAGGCAAGGAAGACAGCAACATCCAAGTACCACCAAAGAATAAGACAAGTCCTGAAGAGCCAGCTCAATTGGAAGAACAAGATCCACGCCATCAATACATATGTCCTGCCAGTCATCAGATACCTGCTGGTATAGTGAACCGATCAAAGGAGGACATGGAGGCTGCTGATGTGAAGACCTCACAATATACTCCTCCAACACCCAGAGACTGTACACCAGCTAGAAAGAGGGCAGACGGGATCTGGTGAGTGTCAAGACATTGTCCTGGATGAAACCCAGAGCATCCAGGAGTGGATCAGTAAGTAAGTGCCATCAGTAAGATGGCACCCAAAGATAACCTGCTGAGAGAATGCCTGAGGCGGCAGCAGACATGGGAGGAAGCTCAAGCAGACGAAGTGCCAAGGGAAGACAAGACCCTGCATGGGATGTACCATTGACAGATAGCTGAGGTGGCTGACATTGGGAAATCCTACCAGTGGCTGGAAAGGGCTGCACTAAAAGATAGCACTGAGGAACTGATCAGCACAAGAACAGGCACTAAGTACCAGATCCATAGAAGCAGGGGTCTACCACACTAGACCGAATCCAAGGTACAAACTGTGCAGAGAGGCCTCAGAGACAGTCCAACACATAGTGGCCAGGTGTAAGACGCAGGCAGGAACAGCATACACTGAATGGCACAACCAAGTAGCTGGCATTGTGTATAGGGAACATCTGCACAGTGTATGGGATAGACCCTCCCAAGTCCAGATGGGAGATTCCACAGAAGGTCATGGAGAATAACAGGGCTAAGATTCAACCAGACATCAACCAGATATCCTAGTAGTAGACAAGGACCAGGAGACTGCAGTGGTGATAGATGTAATGGTGCCAAATGACACCAACATCAGGAAGAAGGAGTATGAGAAGCTGGAGAAGTACCAGGGCCTGAAGGAGGAACTAGAGAGAATGTAGAAAGTAAAGCCAAAGTGGTCCCAGTGGTGGTAGGAGCACTCGGAGCTGTGACTTCCAAGCTGGGAGAGTGGCCCCAACAGATCCCAGGAACAACATCAGAGCTCTCTGTCCAGAAGAGCGCAGTGCTAGGAACAGCTAAGATACTGCACAGAACCAACTCCCAGGCCTCTGGTAGAGGACCTGAGATTGAGGAAGACACATATCACCCATAGGGGTGAGAGGGATTTTTTTTTCTGCCTACATTCCAGTTATTTATGTGCCAAGCACAGCCACATGATTTCTCATAATGGCAGAAGAGATTTCATCAATTTCACCTCTAAGATATTGTATATTTTTTCAATATTACAGCCATTTAAAATTTTTCAGTTAATTTAAGGGGTCTACAGATCTTGACTAATATCCTGCCCAGCCTTCATCCAATGCAATTATTTCAAAATTGTGTTAATATTTACGAATTTCATTTATTTTAAATGTAAGTCATTTTTAAATAACAGTACTATGAAAGAAGTAAACAAAAACTTAGAATTAACTATAATGTGTATTTTTGTTCAAACAGTTAACATTTAGCCCAAAATTATATGAGCTGACATATTTTTTCCCCCTTGGTTTCCATGGAATTGACTCAAATCATGAAGAATTTTGCCACAATATATGTCAATGTGAGGCTTTACTTATGTCCTGAATATGAGAAGGCAATTAGAACTTTTCCAGCCCTGCAATTGTGTTTTCCATGAGAAGGGAAGATGACTGGATATGCTAGTATAGCAGTACTGTAAGGAATGTTAGGTAATTACTTGGAAAAAATGAATCTAACAATCTAGACTACTGAATGCAATATAACTTTATCTCCAGCCTGCATAAGAGGATTCCCAGCTTTGTAAAACTGGCTATCTTGTGTATGTATGTGTCTTTTTGTGTATTTAAAATGTTGTTTGACTTCAACAATACATTTCCTAGCATGGCAGAGATTCATCTCACCTACAACTGCGTAAAAACAGACTTTTGAAATGCTACAAATTTGTGGGCAGAAATATTGTGTGGCCCCCTCCTCTGAATGTCTCAAAGAAATTAGTGCCACTACTAAAACATATCCCATAATGTCTTCTGCTCTGATTGAAGTATGGAAAGTCAGGGTGGCAACAAACACACATCCGCTGGTCATTTGTCATTAAATAAGCGCAAAAACACCACATTCTATTTTAAGAGTTTATCTAAAATTCTCTTCTCCTTGAAAAGAAATTTTAAAGTTTGTTTTCATAAAAGTAAATGAAAATGAATAATAATAAATGTATAAATAATTCTTTGTATAGTATTGTTCCATATCTGCAGCTTGCAGAAAGAAGTTTAATCTTCTGCCAAACCTCCAGACCCACAAAAGAAGGATGACAAGTCATATTTTCATTGTCAAAATCAAATTCATACTTGTGGTTTTTTTTCTCTTTTGTTGCATAGCCAAAGGCCCAAAACAGAAAGAATCATGAATGCATTAAACAAACATTTGGCATAATTAATTCAAATACATTTGGGTTTTGGTTGAATTTCAGTACTTTGCTGCCTCAAGAATGGAGAGTAAATAGAAAGACTTAAAATTGATAGAATTCACATTTTATTATGTACATCCTCGTTCAGTATCAAAGGTTACTAGATAGCATCACTGCTTGGGTTTATTACAATGTAGATAATACTCAAGCTTTGTTCCTCTTTTATATATTCCAGGCCTGATGCAGTCTCTAAACTAAACTAAAGTAAAGACAAATCCAGCCAAGATTTTAATAACAGATGGTTAGTAGGGAAATCTATTGTCTTTTAAAGTACTGATTTTTAAGAAAAATATACTTCTGACAGTAGTTCATGTATGCAAATGCAAATGCTTTTGGAGTAACTCCTTAAAATATGATGAAGTCACAATCACTTGATCCAGGATAACTTAAGACCAAGTACAGTATGCTATTTCTGTATTCCACAATTATAAAGCAAGTGTTCTGCCCACCATTTCCTGCTGTAGATAGTGATGATCCATTTTTTTTTTAAAGACAAAGTTGAACTGACTTTAGAAACCACTGTTGGGTGGAGTAGATCTTGTTGCCTACCATTTGCAGAGGGATACATTCAATTTCTTGGCTTGGACTTTCTCCCAGCAGTGTCATCAGCTCAAGATTTCTGTTTCAAAACCTTCTAAAAACCATTTGGCCAGACTTTTGGCTTGTTATCTTATAACAATGTAGCAGAAGTCAACAGAGTAATGACTATGAATTACAAACTTGTCTCCAACACATATTTAAGGCATTCCTAGTCCTGTATCCAGGAACAGGGATAGTGAACTCATAACTCTCCAAATTCTACAGCACTATAATTCCCAGCATTTCTCCAATTGCTCGCATTGGTGGGGCTGCTGAGGGTTATGTTGCATCAACATCTGAAAGGTCATCAGTTCTGGGGCCCTGCAGTAATCCACTACCTTTTAAACATCGGTTTATTGACATTTTCACTCTTTATCATGTCCACATGCCTGCTATTTCCACATTTCTTGAAACTTAATTCTAAGGAGTAATGGACCTGCCATTTATCAAGTACATGCTTATTTATATGTTAGATTGAGATCTTGCCTCTCAGTAAGGGCAGTATACATAAAATACCCCACTCTCATTTTTCTCCACCAAACTCTGTGAGGTGGGCTGGGGTATGGGAGCATTACTGAAGATGATATTTGTTGAACGCTTAGGCTGTGTTTAGTAACTTGCTCCATTTATTAATTTTGACAAACTAAGGTCCATCCTTCAGTCCTCTTTGTTTTCTAGTGATTGCTGTCTACCAGTGAGTCTACAGAAAGAGGTTGTAGCGGTTACAATGGTAGACCAAGAGCAGCAAGAAATATCCCAGCTCAGTCCCAGAGATGAAGCTCTACCTCATTCAATAGGGCAACATGAAGCTAAGGGGAAGCTCTTTTTATATACAAATAAGATTAAGGCACAACCATTGTGATACTGACATATGTTACTTCTCTGTGAAGCATCAGCTTCTATTTGGTCAAAGGAGTTTTGAAATCATATTTGAAATCATATTTATGTTTTATTCTTATTTTTATTCTTGATTAATTCATCAAATGAAACTGATCAAATCTGTCACCACCTACCAAATTTGTCACAAAATTCTGCAGCATTTTTGTCTTTCCTAAATCCTTTGTGTATTTAATTGACATATGATAATATTTGAAAGAACCAATTATTTACTTTTAACTTCCCATCCTCCAAATCTATTGTTTATTTTGCATTAAGTCTGCATTCGTATTTGATTATTTCATGACAATGTGATCAATTTATTGACATTTATTGATCACATTCAGAAAAGAAGCAGCATACTGGGTCGAGTCTTATTATTATTGTCATAACACCAACCCTGTGGGTTAGAATGGGCTTAAAATCACCCAGTAATTTTCACAGCTGAGTAGTAACATGAACTTGACTCTACTATCTTTTGTCTTTCAAGTCTATAAAATAAATGCAGAGCTGTGTGTGAATTTTAATTCTGCATAGAACTTTTTCCTATTATTGAAAATGTATATTGCAAATTCCTTCCTTTTTTTCTTCCTCTCTTAAAAATAAACAGAGTACTTTTCCTTCCTCTGTCTCTTATAAACTCGAGTTGGTTACCTCAACTTACAATTATGAATACAGAATTAAACAAAAGCTAAGTGGGAAGGGAAGTGGTGACAAAATATTGGCAGTGTTATAATACAAAGAAAGAAAGGAGAAAAAAACCCCTAAGGTTTGTGCATTTGTTTTGAATGTGAGATTAATCACCTAAGGAATGAATGAATGCATTCAATTAAGCAAATCACATTGTTGATTATTGCTACAGAAAGTTCCAATACCTTGACCCAGATTCTTCACAGGGAACCCCAGCATGGGGTTGCGAAGTGTAGTGGAGGTGGGCAGATTTAGAAGGAGTGGAGGGATGTTTTCAAGTCTTAGCCATTATTGTTTGTTACAGCACTGCAAAACTAAATAGATAATCTGTTCTTTAATCAGAAAAACCCCTATGGATTTAAGTAGTCAAGTTATTCCTAACTTTTATAAATACAGATATGGCATTTATCTGAGAAATTGCCACAAATTCCTTATTCCTGAATCACTCCTCATAGAAGAAAATGTACAAACCTGTCCAGAATCTGAACTCAAATTATGTCTCTATCATAGCTCCAGCATGTGACAATGATAAGCTGGTTTCCTCACAATGCTAAAGACATGGTGAGGTTCTAATTGTCTCGTCTTGTTGTACAACCAATAAACATATAACAAAGATAAAGAGACACATTCTATATTGGTTCATGCAAATAAAAGGTGCTTGCTGCCTTAATCCAATCATCGACTTTAAGCCTTTTTGTTGTTGTTTTGTTTTGGAGAAACTAGGCTGGCACTTGTTAGTCAAAGGAAAAAAAACTTTCTCCTTCCTGTAAGCAAATGTTTGGGAGGACTTTGTCCTTTACCCATTATTCTACCCTGGCATGTTACAGAGAAGTAACATCTATGAATGTAGGGCTTTCACCCAACAGTGTCTATCTTTCTCCAACACTCCAATTCTGTATTATACCATGTAATAGTCTCCACCTGGCACTGCTTTAGTATTTTTTTGGACTTCATGTAAGAGGTTCTTCTTCTTCTTCCAAATACTTTAAGAACTCAGTATGTTTACTACCGGTAATGATAATTTTGTTAACTAATTATTCAACAGCATTTTTTTTTTTAATGTTATACAACATTTTATTGTTGGATAATAGGAAGTGTTGGGATGCTAACTAGAGATTTAATTTGTCTGTAGTCTTACTACATCGTTAAAAAACAATATACGGTCAATAAGTTTTTATTGCACATAGGAAATTCTGCAGCAATTATATACAACAGAGATACATTGCTTGCCTCCTGACACTTCCATGTGACCTGGAACATATAACAATTTAGGTTCTGACTTATGTGGCAATGTCTGCATATTTGCAGAGCCTCCATGGTAGAAGTAATTGCCCTGTACTTGTAAGCAATGGTCAGTGATGTCATGGGAAGGGTTACTCACCACTCCTCTTGAACTGAGATCTACAGAAAGCTATTATGTGAACAAGGCTATGATCCAGACTGGATGCCCAAATCACTGGGATCTTTTTACAAGAGCAGACCAGTCTACTGGGGTTTGCTTACTTTGGATAAGATGAGAGACAAAAAATTGCATTTTCACACTCTACACCCAGTGATGTTGCCCTGAGCAATATGTCTTTGGTGACACATAAACGCACTTCTAGGCAATCCACATCTTCTCTCTCATCATCAACCCTGTGTTTTACCCCCCAGTTCTTTATCTTTTGCACTTTCATTTCTACCTGGGCATATTCTCTACCCTCTTCCTTTTCTTAGCTTCTGCTCTTAATAAGAAGCTTTTTTCTTCTCTTCTCTTTAACTTCTAAACATGCTTGGGTGTGTTATCGAACAAAGTTGCAGTTGGCTCAGCATTTTCCTTTCTTCAGAGGATGTCTGCAAGAGATAAGAGCTCTGCTGAATATTCTTAAACAGCCAAATTCATCTCTCTGAATTTGGGTGCCCTCGTTACTGCTCAGGGGCCTCCTACTGCTTCCATCTCCCTCCCCACATACCAGGCCAGCTTGTAAGATGCTTAAAATAGCTTCCTAGGTCATGCACCTTGCATGTGAACAAGGAGTGCTAAAGATGTGTTACACTAACAAAAAGACTAAAGGTGGTAAGGAAATTATTGGAAGGCAGCATGAAAAAAACATCCTAGGGAAAAAGGTTAAATTCAGATAAACATCTCTACAAACGTTCTTTTCTAGCATTTTAGAAATATATATATGTGATCCACATATTTGGCCATGGACAGAATAATATTTACCTTTTTCCAAGCAAACGTATTCACATATGATAAGCTAACAAACCTGGGGACAAAGACAAAGACTCTTTGAAAGGCTTAGAAGAAACCTACCATGAGCAAAGATAGAGAAGAGCTGCAGAACTTCTCTGTGCCAAGCTTGAGATGTACTTTGCCAAGATGAAAATAAATCATTTAAAAGGAATACCTTAAAACTGCTTCAAAGGGAGGATACTGTCTGTAGTAACAAGAAAGAGAAGCAGGGAGAGAAAGGAACAGTGCAGTTTTATACAGAATGCAAGAATCTGTTTTTTCAATGACCTTGGGATACTTTTTTTCCTTTGGCTTGCCAAAATCCTGTTGAAGCAGATGAGAGTATAATGTGGTCTCAATTCAGACATAGATTCCAGGCAAATCAATGATAGAGGCATTGGACAGAAAAACATCAATTCAAATCCATATTGGGTTTCATAGGACAAAAGAAAATAATGCTTAGCAACAAAGAATGATAGAAAGGATGATTTGCCATCAGCTAGACATATTCAATCTTAACAAGCATGTGGCCTATGTAAGGCACCAATTCTAAGAAATAAATTTTTAACAAGGTCTGGATAAAGGTTTCAGATGTAGAAGCAAGAAAGGAAGTTGAATAAAATTGGAGAGAGCAAAAGAATACAATGAATCTGCCAAAACAGTGCTTACAATAACCCAACGATGTCTCTTAAAATTAATGTTCTTCCTGCACGATTTATTACAGTGTCAAAGCTGCCAAAATCCAAAAAGGAAAAAAGAGAGAGAGAGAGCCAAAACCTTAATCCAAAATAGATTACAAATACTTTAAAAATACATAAAGACTAAACCTGTCAATCAATAAAAATTTTTTAGTGTGTATAAGATGCTGTCTCTCAGTGTTGAGAATTAGGGAGAAGTTGTATGAGCAGTAACAAATGCTTAGCAGGTACTCTGTCAAATTCTTCAGATACAGTAAAGAAAAAAAATCCAATGGCAATGTATTAGAGAAAAGATCTTTTATAAACAACTGGCATTACAATATTAATATATTAAAGTGCCAATTACACATTACAACTGCAAAATCCTTTTATGCATTTGTAATGTGTAATTGGCACTGTAATATATTAAGCTAGACTATCTTGATCAGAACGTCCCTGTACTTAGCATGATACCATGAAGAGATACATGAAGTATGTGACTCACAACAAAAAAATATAGGTTAGATGGAGAGGATACACGGTAATCAATGTACAAATAGGGCCTGTTCCGTTGCACAAATGATTAATGGCAGGCTTCATTATTAATTAATGGCAAGGTTAAAATGCTAGAGGCGTAGTTGCAGACTGTAAAGACTGTATGCCGTGTGAACTCTAAAGACTCTAAAGCCACCTGAATTGCAATCTGCTTCACATTATGGAGGTCCTCAGCCCTGAGGTTGTATGTTGACTAGCAGAGCATTAAAGCACAGTCAATCTGATTTGTCTGGTCACTTGGATTTGGTAAGAGGAGCTTCTGTGCATTTACAGAGTATGGAGACTATAGCTATGCCAGAAAAAGGAAGCCAGGAACACAGGACTAGACCAGACTTCAAGGACACGACTTTGAGAGAGGTTGACTGGTGGGGATGACCAGGGAGTGGAGCCAAGAGGAGAACCACCTGGTTGATTTGGTTGTGACAGCCAAGTCAAGAAGAGAAGCTCATCAACCAAGTGTCAGTTGTCCAAAACAAGTAGAGAAAACCCCTATAGAAAACCCTTTAGGCTAAGTCGCAAACAGCTGCATCCTAACTGCTTGACAACCTCATGGTAGGGACCTGAAAGGGTTTGGGAAAACAGGAGAAAACTAATTGCTGAAAATAGAAGCAAGGAGTCCCAGACAAGGGGAACAACCCAGCAATCCTCATCTCTATAGGAGAGCAAGAAAAAGGCAGGGAACAATTTAAAAAAAAAAAATCCTTGCAAGCTCTCTGTAATGGGAAAAGGAGAAAAAAAAAAAACTGTCCTTTTCTCAGAGACAATGTTTTGAGAAAGTCCAAGGCCTTATCACTTGGCTGGAGACAGCTGCCAGGTGTTAAGTTGGATGAATGCCTAGAAGTTAAAACCAAAAGCAGTACGTAGTTAGGAGAAAGGAGGGGTGAGAAAAGTAACTTTTTTTCTGTATCACACTGGTCATTAAAGCAATATATAATATACTTACCAGAAATTATTCTTATGTAATCCTTCAGACTGGTCATCATTAAAAGAAAACCACACCTCTCCACCAAAAATTCAAAATCAGATGCATGTGATAATTTGACTATGATTTAAGCCTGAGCCCCCTTTGTCAGATCCCATTCCCAATATCAGTCAGGTTGGTCTGAGAACCTCCTGCCCTTGGCATGAACTAGCAAAGAGATCTGCTGCACTACTCAAGGCTAATTAATAAAGGAAAAGGACAGTTGAGTTTCTGTAACTCAACAGTTACAGCAAGAGCTGCTAGCTACTTTTATGAGCTTTGTTATGGAGGGCAAAGACAAATAGGCCCTATTTCCACTTGTACCTAACCATGGCATTTGCTCCAATGGCACTTTTGTCTGCTATCTTCAGTTCATCTCCATCCCAATGTGGTTCCAAGTGCATTATTGTCTTGGGGGAAGAACTTCATCTCCAGATCAAGTTTTAGAATGCTTAGCTTAAAACCAGAGACAGAATGTAAAGAGAATGTTCAGCAACTAGGTAGGAAAACCATTGCAAAAGGAAGAGGAGGCTCAAAGACTGATATGCCTTTCTTTAACATTTCCCTCTTTGAACTACCCAACCTTCCTGTTGCTACAATTGCCAATCTCCAACTGCAAGCAAGCTGCCAACCCTTTCCCACTCAGAATCTTTTGCTCATCTATTTTTGCCAAAGCAGAAGAGAACTACAGTAAATTAACTTCTCAGTGGATAAGTTGCTTGGTATGTATATCAGACCACACAAATACATGGAATATAATGCACTCAATAGTGTTAGCCAGTGGTTGCATCTGGGATAGTTTTGTGTTTGTGTGTGTGTGTGTGTTTTACGGATTAGCATACCCAAATCTCCCCTCCAAAAGTTTAAGGAAAAGTGTATCACACTCTGTAAAAATACATTATTTCCTGAAGTATGTAAATTGCCCTTTGGGGACATCCATGCAAGCTCGTTTTGGCTGATATCACCAAAAGACTCAAGGTGATAGTTATTTTTGTGCAAATCCCTCAAAACAATGCATCCAAGGCGGATATTTTTCCAGATTCTCATGGCTGCTTCAGAAGCTGCTCCTGGACAATTCTGCACCTGATTATATTGAGGGTAAAAATGAAATGAAGCTGAGATAACCAGGAGCAACTTTTGAAGCAACCAGGTGACTTTGGAAGAAGAAGCAGTTGCTTTAATGATTCAAAAAGATCTTATTTGCGTATACTTTTCAAAACACCTCTTTCAAACAATTTACACAGTCTGAGATTTGAATAAAGAGTAATTCTGGTATAGATGTAAACTCATCTAAATTTCCCCCTTGATAGGAAGAGAGGATAAAATATAAGTTGAATTTTCGTTGCCCTTGCAGAAGTCAGTGACAACATAGAGGAGTTTCAGATAAGTGACCCTGTGATTGATTGATATAGTTTAAACATCTTTAAACACATCAAAGACAATACTTGATGCAGGCAAATTCTTGCCTATCTTTTGTGCAAGGAGAGAAACACTGAATAATTGAACAGTTGTAAGCACTAATTTATGCATTTTTTTCCCAACATCGTTTCACATGTGTTCATATTTCTTCAGTGTACAACAGCTAAATTTCAATTCAGTTCATGTAATTTATTTCTCTGCTGTTTCTCCCATTCTATATGGCAGGAGATTGGTGTAAATTAACTAAAAATTCAATATTCCTATTAATCGGCAACATTTATTGTCTCACTTCATTAAGGGAAAATCAATGCAAATTTTATTTGTGAAGATTCTAGGCATTTTATTTTCCCTACAATATAAATGTTTTCTTCTGATTTAGATGTTACAGATAAGTTTTCAAATACAAAAATGCAGTAGAATGTTATGTTCTATTTCTAAAATAGAAGAATTTCATATCACAGTATTTGGATTATTCTTTTTTTAAAAAAATATTCATTTATATAATTATTTATTTACATAAAACTGCTAGTGACAAATTATCTCAGGTCAATTAATTTAAAGCAGCTTTGGAAGTCATGTTTATTGAATTATCATAATTATTATTGATAATAGTAAAACAAATGGCAAAGGAATATGCTTTTGCAGTTCTGTTTTCACCGTTAGTATTCTCTATGTATCATTGGAAGAAAATCAAGCTATTGTTACTGGCATAAGGATATTCTATGCCATTGTCCCATTCTTACACACATTTAGGCAACCAATTTATTTAATTATTTCAACATATAGTCATTAATATATGCTTACCATTACTTTGATCCTAGTTTTGGCAGTATAAAGTTGGGGAAAAGAGGTGTCATTTGAAACTGTTTTCTAATATTTTACAATTTATTCTCTTCCAGGTAATTTTTAAATAAGCTACAGTTATCTGAGACTGAATAGGAACAAAGCCTCTAAAGGACAGTAAAAAACAAGTAAAGACAATTGATTATTTTAAAAAAGATTTGTCTTTGAGACAGTTTGTACAGATATATCAACAGATGTCTTTGAAGGAAAGTAAGCTTGGTTGCTCCAGAGTTTTACCAGGTTTCATATTTCCTGTCCAGCTATCTGTTATATATAATAAAACTGGAGCTTTTGTTCCCAGTATATCTGACTTCTTTATGAATTTAGAAGGAAAATAAAATAGCACTAAACATAGCACTAAAACATACTGGAAGTAAGAGACAGAGGAAGGGAGCCCAAGACCACAATTATTATTTTTTTCTTTTGCAGTGGATCAGAGGCAAGCTTATTTAGTCCATTATAATAACTACTACTAAACCAGTTCTAATCTCTGACAACAGATGTCTACTGCCTTGGACCAGATGCTAGATATATAGTAATCATTTTTGGATATATCTTTAACTGGCGGCAAGTAATTTGAAAACCTTCTTCTTTTGTTCGACAACCAGCTGGCGTGGGGCATCTATTTGAATAGCTTATTGTAAAAAATGAATGATAGACACCAGTGTAGACACAAAAAAGACAGAAGCACTGCTGAGGCCCAATAAGAAGTGATGCGTTGATTGTTTTACCAAGTTTGGCCTAATCCATAGATTTTTGGCAATAGGTTCAAGATGCCAAATCCTTTGGAGCAACCCAATGTTTAAAAAGTCAGCATAATTAAATATATTCTTCTGACAATAATCAAAATGCTTAGCGTTACTTTGTTTCTCTCATAAAGGCCATAAATGGCTGCTCTGCTCCACTTGCCATGCGTAAGACCCATTTTTAGCTAAAGCAGTACTTGCTTTATAGGATCAGACTACCTACTGTGTTTATACACAATGAAGTCTAATCCTCTGAAACATAATAAAAATATAATACTAATAATCTTTGAACAATCACATGCACAATATATTTCTTCTGTTCAGAGAAAGCACAACAGCAGATGTGCTGGAGGAATGACAAGGATCCATTGAATTAAAATAAACAATTGACGAAATGTGTATACCATAATTACAATCACAGGGCAATATAAAACATGCAAACATAAAAGAAGAGCACACCTAAAAACACGAACAGTCTTTTCAAAAGGGGAACCAATGGGAAGAACTGCTCCGGGTCCCAGTATCTGAAATGATCAGATCAACAAAACTAATCATTAAATGGTAATGCCAAGGGTTGTTTTAGTGTTTCAGGTTTCT
Source organism: Liasis olivaceus (assembly GCA_030867105.1). NCBI lineage: Eukaryota > Metazoa > Chordata > Lepidosauria > Squamata > Pythonidae > Liasis > Liasis olivaceus. Next base: position 43,290,848 of record CM061352.1, read on the forward strand.
GCACAAGTGTTGTATTATTGGAAGGAAGGAAGGAAGGAAGGAAGGAAGGAAGGAAGGAAGGAAGGAAGGAAGGAAGGAAGGAAGGAAGGAGATAGCACTATGGAAAAATGGGGGAAAGGTTATTGTGAGCATTCTGCCTCTGGAGTCTCTGAAAAAGGTTGGGAATTTAAGAGAGAGAAAAATTTTATTGTACCCAACTCTGAAAGGATTTTGTCCTAGGTTCCCCAAAGAGAAAGGTAAGGAGGCTGTTCCAATTAAGACTCCCTTGAGGCCGCCTGTAATGCTCTTTGGAAACAGAGACCATTAATCAACCAACCTCCCTCTCCCATGAGTGGAGTTTTCTCCATGTTAAAGTCTCTTCTCCCAGGAGAAGGCTGGCCCTTATTTTAAAATACGCAAGAATTTTTGTGTTGTAACCGTAACATTTCCTATCACACTGATGATCTATGTTTTGTTAAGTTGTTCATGTAGCAGCAGGCCTATAGGTGCCAGGCCTCAAACAACCCTCTTTTTTATTTAACTTTGTCCATGTAGCTCCTCTTTGAATCAAAATCTAGTCATTTAGGACTGGCTCAGGGAAGTGAGTCATCATTGTCCCATTGATTGGAATGGTCCCACAGTAAGCAGAAGTTTAGATCCAACCCAGTATAATCAATTGCCACATATGCCAAGATCTTAAATAACTACTGAACTGAGCCAACAAACTAGAAACACAGCTTTGCCATGTCAATGACATTCCATGAAGAAAGATGTATACCTGAGAAGGTTGGCTAACACAGCAAACAAACCTCAATCCTTTCTTACCTTAGCAAAGCAGCAGAAGAGTGCCTCAAACTTCAGTTTTCATAATACAAACCTTATTATAGTTCAGTATTGTGTTACTTTCACCTACCCTCTCATTTAAATAAAAAAGGCTTCTTAAAGCACTACAATCTCTATGGCTCTGAAGTCGCCCTCTATTAAACGTGCACTGGATTTGCTAACCTATGCAGATTAGTTCCTTATGATACAGTTCCACGGTGGATATTTGACAGAACGAATGAACCACAATATCTGAAGTGTGCTATTATTGATATATAGTACTTCATTTCCAAGTGAAAAAGAGTTTAGCAGCTTTGAAATTCCTAGAACAAGATCCCTCTTTGGCAGAGGATGTGTCAACTATAATAACATAGTATTATATACCAGCATATTCCCCCAGCGCCCCCATAAAAGGCACACAGGCTTAAGCAAGCCAGTCCGTGATGTTTGCACATACAGTACCTCACGCAGTCTCATTCTACTCCTCCAAATATTTCTTCAGCAAAATGCTTTATTTAAATGAATGCATACAAGATAAGATTGAAATCCGGAAACTATCAGAGCCTGTATCTGTAGTCATGACAGAAAGGCCTAAAGCAAAAGCACCCTGGAAGGGAGACACCCATGTTTGGGCAAAGGCTAAGTAAGAGGTGGCCTGTCAAACAGCAGAACCCCCAGGGTCCTTTATACCTTGAAGCAAAGAAACAGGTGGTGTTTCGCCTGGATATTCTTCAGGAGAGCAGGAGATTATCAAGCTTCATTGATACAGACTAGTTGAGCCTCTCTGGTATTTTTTTTAAGTCTCCAAATCCCCTTGCAGCTTTCTCGTTTGATCTATACTGGTGCAGTGATTCATGTCTTGCTGTGGGCTTGGCAGAAGTTGGCATCAGAATATCAGCTTTTAATTATATCACTTGTCGGTGAAAGGCACATAATTTAGATTCCTAGCCAATGTGACACCAACATGACAAAGCATTATTGTGACATCACAATGCAAATGCTGCCCTTTCTATTTGTGTTCCAATGATGTACCCAAGTACGTAAGGGTTATGATTTGCATTGTGTGCTTGGGTGATGTGCATATAAGTCTCTATCTATCATCTCTCTCTCTCTCTCTGTCTCTCTCTCTGTCTATCATTGATTGATTACAAATGTTTAGCCCACTGTATTATGCACAGCAGAGCCCAAGTACAATTAACATAGACATATATTGTGAAAATTATTATGCTTAAAAAACAAAAGTCAGAAAATATTTCTCTGTATTATTTCTTCCCTGCTAGGACATTTGGATTTATCAGGGCGTTCAGAATCCAAAGTAAGGTTGTTGTGTAAAACTATGAGGTAATCATTGGACAAAAAGTCCTAACATGGCAAAATAAGACTGCAGTTAATACCAGTTTCATAAATAGAAAGAAAAAAGTAAATTATAATTACTTACTGTACTACATCATGGTCATTATGTGACTGGCCAGCTAATTTAGCAAGAAGAGTAGCTCACTGAAAATCAATTTTTTCAAACCATAATTTCCTTGCTTAACAACAAAGTACTGCAATATTCTGCTTAGCGAGTAACATTTTTTCTGTATAACAGAGGATACACTGTCATTCTCTTTATAAACTATGTTCATAATAACTAACCTAATACATTTAGTTAGCTCCTTTGCACATAGCTTATTCAGCAGGTCCTTGCACAGAGTTTGGAAAAATGAAAGGTAACTCATTTTTGCAACACACCATTTGGCGTATTTGAAGGCTTTTTGCTTCCAAGAAGGACAACAATGGCAATCATTGATTCTCGTGAGCTACTTCTGTGTGCTTTCATCCATTGTTGATGTATTCTATCTTGTCATATTACCTACCCACCCCCCTCCAAGAATCTTCAAGCATCTTACAGAACTATAAAAACAGTCAAGCTATGCCTTAAATTAACCTCCACAGTGTCCCAACAGAAGGGAAGAAGGGATTGGTAAGGGAAAGAAGAACAAGAATACTTAGGAACTGGCTCCTAATACTCTTCTGAATTTTTTAATGGTCAGTTATAATGCAGATCAACCATAATTAGTGGCATGCCAGCATTTTTAATTTCTGTTCATTTTTCATTAATAATTTTTATTGAAAATAGAAAGTTTTTTACAGAGTAAAAACAAACAAATTTAAAGAAAGAAAAGTAGAAAAAAGTGATAATAAAGAAAGAAAAGAAAAAAGAAAGAAAGAAACAAAAAGAAAAGGAAAAATATAGAGAAGCGGCTTCCAATCTTCTTTACAGCAGTTATAAATGCATTTATATTTTATCCTCTCACTTCAAAGTTATATTGCAGCTTTCTTCTTTCCATAATATACGCTTTCTAATTATCAAACCCATAGGTCACAAGTTCTTTTTTTTTTTTCCTGTTTTCAGCAAAAAGTCCATAAAGGATTTCCAGTCACTGACAAATGTAGTTGTTGCCTTTTCCTTGATCAAGCAAGTCAATTTTGCCATCTCCACAAATTCTGTCATCTTCACCAACCATACCTCCATTGTGGGTATTTCAGAATCTTTCCATCTTGCTGCATATAATAATCTTGCTGCAGTTACCACGTACAAAAACAATCTTCCATAAGTGTTTTCTAGTTGTCTGTCCATTAGTCCAAGCAAGAAAAGTTCTAGTTTCAGTTGAATATTAATCTTTAAAATTCTTTGTATCATTGTGTGTATTTGAACCCAAAATTTTCTAGCTTTTTTACAAGCCCATCAAGCATGATAAAATAATCCTTCATGTTTTTCACATTTCCAACATAATTTCTGCTGTTCCGTTTGATAGAGAAGAAATGTCTTTTTATTTATGTTTAAGGGAAAGGAGGGAAATCCTATGTCAGATGCAGGATTTACAAGAAGGGCAAATATGTGGGAGTTTCCTTTTTTCATAGCGCAATCAACTGCCCAACAGTCTGCTGTCTGTCTAGCTTCCAAAACTTCAGTTAAATGCCAAGAGAAGATACATGAAGCAATTATTTCCACAGAGTTCTTTCAGATCTGGAAGCCTGGGGAGATTTGGTTGAAATGGGGGGTGGGGTGGGAGCAATGGGACTGCAGAGCGACCTAGACATGTATAATAGGGAAACAACAGCATTCCCTGGCATTTTTCAGGAAAGGTCAAAAAATATAATCAAAGTTAAAAAAACAAAAAACTTTCAGAAGTAGACCTGAGTAGAAACAGAAGTATCCCGAGAAAAAGGTATAAAACATTCTCTCATAGGGAAGGCATATTTTAACCACAATATTAGTTGTATATTTTGTGATCATGGCTTGCATTGATGAAAATTAAAGGTGGAGAAGGAGGAAGAAAATACTGAATGAGTTGGTGATATGTAGACAATCTGTTGTCTCTGTTTTAATAATACGTTGAGTCCAGGGAGGTCCACAATGAATTATATTTTCCACTAATAAAAGGAATATTTTATACTATAGAATTGTGTGAGAAAAATAAATCACTATATATCTTCTAATTAAAACATATTTGTGTAATCTATTAGAGACATAACTTCTGGAGTGAACTCTGGTGCCAACTCATGAATATGTGCAAAATCAGCACAGCAGTGGATATTTCAAGGGATCCATCAATATCATAAATGCAGGCGTTTCAGAGAACAGAGAATGTTGCTACAAAACATACTAGATAACCTGCATTCAGTAACCCAGCAATTTGCAGCCACATTAGCTAGCTTCAGTCATCTTCTCTGAAAACAAAATAAACTTTATGCTATCTGTGTTTGCATGCAGATGAATACAAAATATGTTTTGCCCATCTGGCTTTACAGAAAATATTTTTCTGCCCTAAACATTTTATTAAGGTATGGTATGATGTATTTCAAATAACTTGCATGTAATGGTGGATGAGTGAGTGTCTCTGTGAGAGAGCGAGATTTGGACTTAGTGTTCAAAGAAAGGTGTCTAAAGGACACGAAAGTGATGCTGGAACTGTTATGTATACTGGAACATGCTTAATTTCTTTGCCAAAAGAGATTGCTGGTGACTTGCTTGATGCTGTTAAGCCTATTAAGGTTATCCTTAATTAGCACAGCTGTGGGGGCAGAAGTATAAACAGAAACTTAATTGTGATAAAGTCACTTGTTAAGTAAACTCCAGTGATCTCAAATAAACTGATAGAACAGTCAGGAAACAGTCCAGCAGTGACAGGAAATCTGAGGACAACTTAGTCTGGGCATGAAGAATCCGAAAAGACAGGCAGAGTCAGAGGTTTTCAAGGTCCAAAAGTACATCCATGAGTCTGTCAAAGTTGCCAGACGTATCTATAGCAGGAAGTAGGCCAGTAGCTGCTTTCCCAGACAAGCTGTCTCAGTGGAACACAACAGGATCCTGGCCCTTAGCTGGTTCAAAACCTCTGGCACTATTTATGATTTTAGGCCAAGGGATGTTTTTGTGGTATATCTCAGTCCTGTCCATCAAATTGTTTCCTTCATCGTGCTGAATAGAGGAGGGATCATCTGGCGTCCTACTTTCTGTCTCTGTTCTGCTGCCATTACGTACATAAGAAGGTTAAAGCTGGAATAACCAAGGACTACTCTCTTTGGGACTGTTCACGTTTCCCGTGGCTCTGGAAAGTTCTCTGCCTCTTGAAAGAGATAGAGATATTGTCAATCCTTGCCTGTTGTTCATCTCTCTCTGCTTTTGCTTTTTTGTCCCATTTTGCCTGTTAAACATCAGTAAATATATTTAAAAAGTTAATAAATAAACATTAAGCTATATTTTTGCTCTGATCTGGATATAGGAATTGAATGGCAGTGTGCTGAATGCATACTAAACTGAAAATTGCCCGCAGTAATTTTACAACAATGTTAAGAATTTTGCTAACAACTGTTTAAGGATATTGCTTTAATGTTATTTGTAAGGGAAAGAGTGCGATGATAAGAACTATTCCTTTGTCAAGAAAATGTTTCAGAACCCTTTGGTTACTTGGAAATCATCTATAATTTTGTTCCAAATCATTTAGAATAGTTAGTAAATGGAAAAAGCAGAAAACTAATATTGAAAACTATACTATAAACAATGGAACGTAAGTTGGAAATCATAAAACTCACGCACATCTAGAAAGAGAAAAGAACTTGGGCTTCTAAATATTATTTTGTGCTTCTGTATTAGATGATAGATTACAGTCCACAAGCAATACAGAAATGAAGGTACTTTTTCACGCGCTTTAATCAGTGTGCACATAGCTAACTAAATAATTTTTTCACAGGTTTGCAGTCCAGCAGAGGCTGCTGTGAGGAAAACAAAATACTCTAGTAGAACATGTAGATCTCCTGGAAGTAAATTATTAACTACAGTTTGACTGCAATCCTAGTGCGTCCAAAATAGTAGGACTCAGAGACCAGATGGGAAATTCCAAGGTTTCACCTTCTTTTCTGCCACCTTTGATTGTTGATTCTTTTAATGTTGGGAATCCAACAGTTTATAAAAATGATACAATTTATAAAAACAGAAATGGCCATCCTGTTCCAATCCCAGGCTGGCAAGTTTCTATCTTCTTAAAAATGATGGTATTTCAACCTGGGGCAAAGAAATAGTTTTGCAATTAATTGTTAACAGTTAACTAAAGTCACACATTCTTTTTTTTTTTTTTTTTGGTCTCTTGAGTCACAAAGGCAGCCCTGGGTGCAACTGGTTCTCTGAGACTATTTACGTTTCTCTCCATGTTCAGTTTTGGGAATGAAATTGCTTTGTTTCTGAAGCCTTGAAAAGTATGAATAATTATTTTAAAAAGGGAAGAACCAACAGTGTGCTGGCTTGCATTTAGTCTCTATATTACAGAACTAAGCTTGCACAGAATAGTGTGAGCCCACTTGGGATGAAAGTGACCTTTAACAGTGTTTGTAGCATATTAGACAAAGTGGGCCAAACTGACCTGCACCTTTCTTATGGTTAGCAGAAAATGCCACATGTGGTATAACAGAGTTGCTGATAGTTGTTATGGTCCCGGGAATGGCAAAAATGAAATAACCAGAAATAATTTTTTGGAAAAATTGCATGACATTCTAAATGAATATAATGCAGAAGATTCTATCAAATGGCATGAATACCTAGGTGGGAACAAGATGAGTACAGAAAATGTAGCTGAGTCATTCAAAGACCCATGAATGAATTAAAATGGTGCCTGTCAAGGATCTGCTTAGGAAAAAATCAGTTTGTTTTGAATATGTGGTTTAAGCATATGTCTATTGATACCAACACAAGGCAAGGAATGAATATAAATCTAATATTAGATTGATTTGATTTTTTATCAAGAAAGGCTTTGAGAATCAGTAAAGGATACAGACATCAAGGATGATGACAGATTCTAAATGTGGGACAAACTATAATATGGTATTATTAAGAGTATTTTGGGAAAACTAGACATAGAAGATATGAAAGAAACTAGAAAGAATACAGAAAAATAATGTGTGAGCCCCATATGAAAAAGTATTATAAGACAGATCAATCTGCCAACAGAATGGAAAATAGATATAAGGAAAGAAGATATGGAGGCTGCTTGGAGCAGTGCGAAAAGTATTATGCTATGCAGGAGACTAAATGGGATGCTTAGTGAATGGCTCAACACAATGCAGCAGGTAAGACAAGGATATGTATTCTTTCATTAGTCGTTAAAGGTATTTTGAATAAATACCCTAGGAAATATCAAAGGAATGCTTATATGGATATTAGAAGTATTAGGTAGGGTGTGAATGTAATTTTGTATGGAAAAGGTGCTTTGTTGTTGATTTAAAATGTTACAAGCAATACTTCTGGGATATAACTAAGGCATCTTGGTTCTTAATGCAAATCTCTTTATTACCTATCAATCACACATGTGTATAGAGGAAAGATGTATACCTTTTCTAATCTGGTTAAATGACTACAATAATTTTTTGCTTATGTATTCACTCTAGCAAATGAAGCAGAATTAGTGTTTTTAAAATAAAGCTGAGATACCTTTGTATTTATAGCTCTGCACTGTGAAGATATTAAATATTAAAAGTAGTTCATCCTTACCTATTCTTCATGAAACCATTTTGTCAACAAATGTATCAGAAGACTGAACCTCTTCTCTTTTTCTCTTTTCCTGTTATAAAAAGAAAAGAGACAGGACTTTCTAATTAAAGTTATGAACTCTAATCTTTTTGCTTTAAAAAGTACACGGGAGAAGAAGAGAAGACATAGAAAACAATGTCACTTTCAGTTGTTGGTTGAAACTGAGTACCTGGATCCAGCAAAACAAATACAGACAAGTTAATATGAAACGAATGTGCACCTAGTTCAACATTAGTTTTATTGAGCTTCTTCATCCCAGCTTTAAATCAATAGGTAGACAACTTATGATTTCAGATTATGCTTTATGTAGCATAAATAGCCTAGCATGAATTTAACAAGTTATTAAAGAATGTTATAGGGCTCAGTTGCCCCAAGTTCTTTTTTAATTTGATGCACCCAAATTAAGGTACTGAGATGAACACAGGTTCTAAATACAGAGGGCCTTTATGTTTTCACATATTTGCAAAAATAAAAACATTTTAAAGATCAGTCTTATATAAACAATTCTTTATTTTCTTTTATTGCACAAAATGCCAAAGCAATTCAGTCACCTTCCAGACCCAGGACTCTAGTTTAAATAGAGAAAATGAATCACACCATGAAATGTTTTACAAGTTTCCTGTATAGCTAAACTGTCAACCAGTGAAGAAGTACTCCACTTTCTGAAACCATCATATTAACTTCCAAGTTGTCCCTATTTATTAAATGGGAGTAGATCTCCATTTGTATGTATGCACACATACATATGTATCTAAGGGCTACATTTCCTCCAGAGGGAGAAGAAAGTATATCAGTATATCCTATATACTTATATACTTTTATAAAAGTATATAAGGCAGTCCTATATTTCTCATTTTAATCTTTTCTTTTTTCATTTTCTTCATGTATATACTATTCATATATCCAATTCCCTGTGCTGTCCTGCTTTAAAATATTTCTATCGGCTGTAATTGAAAAAACAAGGGCTCCCCAAAATAATAAAAGAACCTTAAAAAATATATAACTACATCATAGGAAAAGCTGTCTGCCTAATTTCTTGAATTAGAAATGTCAGAGCAATCTGTCACAGGTTTCTTTTAAAATGAAATATAGTGTGGCCTGCCAGAATAGAATCTTATAACACAACTGGACTCATAATTCTCAGAATCTGCTAATAATATTTCATGGCTCAAAAATTGCATTAAATGCACATTATTTAGGTAGGCTATGTGGAAAAATGCATGCATTTGGAAAATTTTAAACAAAAATGTATACATTACATAATGTGTGCACATAGTTCACAAAGAAGCTTTAGATAGTAAAAATTGTGTAAAGAAATAAATGTAAATTCTATTGTTTTAAAGATAACTTGAAGAATAATGTGGAATTTAATAATATGGAACAGATAGGCATTGAATATACATGATACAGAACTGATATAGGATAAACTACATAACTTTGTTTTGGAACAAAGTTGTAATGTTTGTCATGCTTCCCGTGTCATTATTTATTAATATTTTATTCATATATTATGATTACACATCAGATTTTATGTTCAACCACTGCACTTCGGGCAAATTCAGGAACTGTATTTACTGCCCTGGATTTCCACTTACGTAACTCCCTTAGTAATTAACTACCTGCCTTGGCCTGGAGGGGAGATCACACTTTTTTCATTAATAGACTGATTCACTGAAATTTTTTGGAAGGTCGCCAAATTCTGCTCGATTGTGATTGCAGTAAGAAATGTGCTAGCCTTAAGTCTCAGGATGTTTGGCTAATTACTACTACCCAAAAGTCTTGTTATTCCATTTTATTAATCCTTTGGTTTGTTTAACATGTAAATTTCTTATCATTTTTAATTGCATGTAATACTTTAGTCTTTTACTGCAATTAAATAAATGATAATAATATTGGCCAAGTTACAGATATGAATACAAAATCAGTAAAGTCAAAATACTATGTCCCAAGTGCTAAATGAATTCATCTTCTCTTAGACAATTAACTTCCTTTCTGTAGTCCTTCACCTAGCACCATTATGGCAATTTGGCGCAATCGTATATTTTAAATATTTCTTCCCCAGAGAGTCATTCTGTTTCTAAAGCTTCAGAAGGAGAGGCAGGAAGAATCAACTTGAGCCAAATGCAAGTTATTTGTTTTTCTTTAGCTTCATCTGCCAAAACTCTTCGGGAAAGCCAAAGGTTCCCTATTCTATACTTAATAAATGTTAGGACAACTTCCAATTTCTCACCCTGATTTAGTAATTTAAATGTCTCTCAAAAGATTTTGAGGAGGAGAACTTTAAGATACAATCATTTCAGTGGCCCAATAGTTAATACAGATTTGAAATATAACTTAGTGCTGAAACAGCTTCATGCGTAATTCAGGAATGTGGTATGTCAAGATTTAAATTTTGCCACATGGATCCAAAGTTACCTTCAGTTTCAGTCCCTCATGGATTTTGTACCTTCTACAAAACCTTACTACCAATAAGATCTTGGCAAATGTAATATTTGCCACAATTCCAAGGCAAGCAGCTTGTGTGTTCTGAAAATAAAATGCAAATATATTTCAGATCATCCACTCCCATTGTTATAGCAGATTCTGCCTAAGAAGCATACCTACCTAAATGCATAATACTGTCCTGCCTATTAATAGAGTGTTAACAAAAACTCAGTAACTTGGTCCAGGCATGGAAGACGTTGTGGTATGTTTAAAAAGAACCCCAGCGTTAGAGGGTTTCTGATTCTGTGATTTCCTCAGTTCCTTTGTTTATTAACAGCAGTGGAAGGGTGGGAACAGACACTTTCATTCCAGCGCGAGTCCGGTTACAGTTAACTGCCATGATAGGGCAACAATTTGCCTAATCAATATGGCTACATTTTAAAAGGTAACTTGTTGAATCAGAAAACCTTCCATTTTCCAAAAGGCAGATATAATGGGCTGTGAGAATAACCTGGTGACAGGAGGAAGAGCCTCAGCCAAGAAAACAGATAAGAGATATCTCAGCCCACAGAAGGAATGAGAGTGAAGAAAGCATTTCATAAGGGACCCTCCCTAGTTCTCCAGAAAGCAAAGGAATCTTTTACAAATAAAATTAAAAACAGCAAATAATTCCCTGTTTTTAAATTATGAAGTAGAACTTTTTAAGAAAAAAAAATCTTCCACAATTCTACACCAGTTGTCATGGTCATTTTGAATGTATCATTCCACAATATAGTTTTAAAATAAGTGACCCATAACTAGGCCCATATAGATGTTCTGCATGAAAGCACAGATTTTAATTTTATTTTTTCAGGCAATTTTGCTAGTTAGGTTTTATTCTGCTTTGTTTTTTACAACAATTTTCCATAACAGTAACTTTGTCTTGCAACAATTAATCACAACATATACTATTTTTAATGTCTTTCTTTAAAACACACTGATTTTTATGGTATTTTGCAAAATAAGCTAACTTAGAGTAACTTTTTCAGAGCTCAGTAGTGGGTAATATCAGATACTATACAAAGTGTGGCCAACATGGAGCAGTACAGACCCCTTGGTAGACCAGGAGACTTCATCTAGAAGTAAACTTTAATAAATAATACAGATATTATATTCTCCTTTTTAAATTATATTCTGTTATTTCTACAGACAAATACAATCTATGAGGTTGTCAATTAATGTTGGCTATGACAAGTCTCATTTCTCAGTGCTGCTGTGTAGAACCAATATCACTAGTTCTAAGATTGGCTCTAAACTTGTTATTGTAAGGACTAAAACTCAGTTAATTGCTTCCCCTTTCTTTTTTATGATCTATACAATTTCAGACCCTGAATCAGTGCTTCCAGAAATTAGGTTTGGTGTAAGCCATGAAATCCAAGGGGGCTTAAAACAAAACAATCACCATAACAAACCTGTAAGGGCTCACAAACTCATTGGGAAAAAGGAAACAATGCTTTAAAACCTATCAGGTAAGGTATATATTATTTTCAACAGTCACACTACTCAGTATATACCAAATATATAAGTAACTTGATAGAGTGGAATACATGGGCTCCTGCTGGTTTTCATTTTAGTTAAAAATGATTACATGTTTATGTAATTTGGAAAAACTTTTAAAACAAATTATTTTCATTGTATCTGTTATGTAAGACAAGCTCTGTCTAAGCCTGTGATTAGGGAAATTAAGTTAGTTAATTTTAACAGTCCAGAACTAAAGCAGCATAAAAGAGAGTTACATTTTTCACACTACAGTATGGCAGCATTCCACAGATTACTTTAATTGGAGAATAGCATTTAAAAACTTGCCGCCACTTTGATTTCAAGGCCACTAACATTCCAATTAGAAACATTTATAAGTTCCACCTCTCTTTGCAACACTGACTTTATTGCGATTTTGATGACTTTAAATTGACCTTTATAGACTTAGCTTTCCAATGGCTTAGCTAGACTTTTTTTTTAAATCATTTGCAGAAGACTACATAGCCCAATATGTATGCTATCAAAATGCTACTTACAACCTGCTGCCAGATTTTAAATAAGTACAATGAGATTACAGTCCTGTACACAAAGCAGATGTTTCAGTTTGATATAATTGGACTGATCCTTTTACTTTTCTGCAGGTGCACAAATTTGGACGCATATCCAGCGTTTCCCATCTGCAATAGTTTTCTTATTTTTCATGGAAGGTACATGCATCCTTTGTAAATGCAGAGCAGTCACTTTTAATTAAATATGCCAAATGGGCAGTAGAGAGTGTTTTTGTGTTCCTTTTTTGTTGGGTTTTCTAGGATGCTAGACAATTATTCTATCCAGAGCTTAAACCAGTCATATGTTCACTGACTCTTAATATCCTAGCTGGTTATATGATAGCAATTTCAATGGTCTTTCTTACAAGAAAATGATCCCCCTGTTTTTTTTTATATTCATTCAGTTCCTAGAGTTTCTATAACAAAACAGTATCACTACACAAATGTCTACATGGTGAAAATTATAAGCATGCTTGATCTAGGTTAAAATATATCCAGTTACATGTTTCAAATAGAAATGTATACAGAAAGAAAAATATGTTATCTAAATCTTGAAAAAATGCCAAGAAATCCAAGTTAATTCTTAGATGGTTTGGGTATGTATGTGTGACACTTGAGACACTTGAACTATATAGATAATAAGACTAAAATACAATCAAATGGCAATGTAACTGTAACAAATCCATTTTCACTGTAAGTAATAAAAAGTTGAGACCCAGTTTGGTGTAGTGGTTAAGGCACTGGGCTAGAACCTGGGAGTCTGTGAGTTCTAGTCCTGCCTTGGGCACAAAGCCAGCTGGGTGGCATTGGGCTGGTCACTCTCTCTCAGCCCTAAGAAGAAGGCAATGGCAAACCACTTTTGAAGAACCCTGCCAAGAAAACTGTAGGAGTTTGTCTGGACAGTTGCCAGGGGCCAAAAACTGACTCGAAGGCACTCCCCCGCAAAAAAGTAATTTTTGTACTACTTTTATAGTTTCATACCTTCTAACATACTCTATTTTAATCCTTTCATTCATAATTAAACCTACAGTATACCTTCACTTTCTTGCCTGTATTTATCAACTCTGTTCACAAGCTCAGATCACCAATAGTTGCAGAACTGGCAAGACTGGATTAATGAATGAACTGAGCTGGAACAATATAAATCACCAATCACATTTAGAAAATGACTTTTATAAAACTGTGACTAAATCAGATAGGTTACTAGTAAACATACAGGAGAAATCAGTTGGTGTACATGACATTATATAAGGATACTTATGAGAAATGTTAGGGTTTGCAAGGGTAATGACTTGGAGTAAGTCAATCTGTAGAATGTTGTTTCCAAACTCTAGTCAAATCTCTCCCCAGTGTTTTAGTGTTTCAATTAGAGATGGGATATTTATGATAGATTCCCCAAATCTATGTAAGTTGTATTTTAATGCTTGTCTCTTGGATATTTATGGGATAAATATCCAAGAGACAAGCATTAAAGTACAACCTACATAGATTTGGGGAAAGCCGTGGTCCATCACTGCTTCATGAGTACAGAAATGGTTGACATCCTCCTCCTTCCACTCACAGCCTATTGCAAATTCACTCCACACCCATGTTTTTCCATTTCTATTTCCAAAAAGCCATCTTAAGTCCTTCATAAGCAGATGGTCTTCAGCACTTCATTCCAGTAGCAGCCCCAGTTCCAACTGGCTGCTGTGTCTAATATGCATCCTGCCCTGTATAGCCTGTTTGTCCTAGGGTGCTATGTTTTTAGCTGACTGGCAATTGCCATTTTTGTTACAATCTTGCAATTGATCCAATGATAACCCATTCATTAAATGAACTCTCCTCAACCCTAGAAGCTCATGCAAACCTTTCATCACCCTGTACTCACCTGTTCTGTTTCTGTCCAGGCTAGGTGAAACATCTTCCCCTTGTTTTCCTATCCTCCATCATAGTAAGTTTCACTTCCTTTCACCCCGTTTTAAACATATTTCAAATTGTAATGCCAAAAATCATTCTAAGTCGGGCAGCCTAGAAATGTAATGAATGAATGAATGAATAAAACAAACATTGCTACAGTTTTTATGAAACTGAACTATCAGTACTTCCATGCTACAAAATTTCCATGGAACTCCAGAGGAATGTAGAAATGAAAGAACAACTTTTTCCTTATTGCTTTTATTATTTCAGCATCAGAGGAAGCATAAGGGGAAAAAAGAAAGGGTCTGTGTTAGTGTCAAAGGAGATACTGTGGGAAAGTGAAAATGAAGAAATCCACCTGTGCAAATTTCTGGAAAGGAAAGAAAGGAAGACACTGAGTCTAATGAGAAGGGAATAATCCCTAAAATGAAGAGGCAGGCACAGACATACTGGTCCACCCACGAATGAGGTAGCTTGGCTTGCCTTTCTACAGGTTGGGAAGGGCCAGAAACAAGGGAATGGCCAATCAGGTCTGCAGTGGCCATTATCCAGACTAAGCATCAGCCTGGCCCCATCGCCAGACCATGCCAGACTAGAATTTCTAAAATTGGCTTAAGAAACAGCTGGGAGTAGCATGCGTGACAAGCAATGCAGGCTGAAATATAGAATTGTGCATCATTTCACTTTATGAATGGGCAACTGCCATGCTGGTTCATCTTTTAAAGCACTTTAATATGGAAAGGAAATGAGAGCAGATGCAACCAACCCCATTTGGCACTGAATCTCTCTTTCTGATTGCAGAAGATGATTAGGGTTAGTGATCTCCCTGATTCCTATTTGGAAAGACTGTCCACTTAAGTCACAAATAGAGCTTTTGAAGAGGAAATGCTAATAAACGTTAACTTTTTAATGTACTGAACCCCAAAGAACAGCCTCGGATACTGTCATCCTACAGCAGAAAACTTTGGTTGGCTTCTTTGATTCAAAATAGAAACTTACCTGTCTTCCTGACATCATGCATATGGGCAATAAAGCAGACTTGTTTCTGGTTCAGCTGAGCTATAATCCAAAGTGATCTCTATGTTTGCAGCTCTGGGCTTCTGGGATGACATTTGCCCCATTCGTGGAAACTCTTGTTTCAGCACACCTCCAGGTCCATAAGTTTCATCTGGTGTTGTAGTCTGCTCACAGTTCCTTAAAGAGGAAAGGCATTAGAATAGTTTAACACATCCTTTCATAGCAGCCATTCAGATTTTTACCATAATGCAGAATGCATATTATATCTTTAGCTATTTGCTGAGTGTTGCAAATACTCCCACATGCCCAGTAACCCAGGTAACAGAAGAACTGAGATGCCTTGGCTGGTTTCATGTTTTCTTCAGTGACTGATACTAGTTTTTTTTTAAGCAATAGAAGACTGGAGCTAGCCATTTCTTCTCAATTCTTTCCCTTTCATTTAGAGCAAGAGAGATGGTGTTTTACAGATCCAGAGTTTTACAGATTCCCAATCCACAGCAAGTTCTTCCTGGTGCCTGTCTGTAGACATGTTTAGAATATATCCCTACCCAGGCATCCCACTCCAGCCACTGCTGAACCTTTTAACTATGATTGTAACAGTTAGGAAAAGGTTTTGGTTGCAAAATAATCAGGGTGTATATTATACATTGGCTTAAAAATTAAAGAATTGTCTTGAATCTTTTTTGAATCAGTGCCAATCATATTACTGTTGTGCCCCTCTGCTTTGGAGAATGGATATCTTATGTAAGAAAGAACTTACATAAGGGTAAAAAAGAGCTTTCCAAAGTAGCCAAGCTTGGTCCAACAGGACTGTTTTTTTAAAGGCAACATTAAATCCCAAAGAATTCTGATTAAAACCACACCAGTTTTAGTTTCCTGATTGCATACTTTCACATAAAAGTGTAAAATGTTGTCCAAAGTACTTCAGCAAGACTTGGATAAGAAATCCAAATGGGTATTCAGCCTGTTTCTTAAAATATATATTTTTTTAAATATCCATCTTCTATGGTTAGATGATGAGTAACAGACCAAGACTGTGAGAGCTGGACCATAAAGAAGGCTGAGCACCGAAGAATTGATGCCTTTGAACTGTGGTGCTGGAGAAGACTCTTAAGAGTCCCCTGGACTGCTAGGAGGTCAAACCAGTCAATCTTAAAGGAAATCAACCCTGACTGCTCATTTGAAGGATTGATAATGAAGCTCAAGCTCAGATACTTTGGCCACCTAATGCGAAGAGAAGACTCTTTGGAAAAGACCCTGATGCTGGGAAAGATTGAAGGCAAAAGGAGAAGAGGACGGCAGAGGATGAGATGGTTAGATAGCATCACTGAAGCAATGAGCATGAAACTGAGCAAACTCGGGGAGGCAGTGAAGGACAGGAAGGCCTGGTGAGATATGGTTCATGGGGTCACAAGGAGTTGGACACGACTTAACGACTGAACAACAACAACAAACAGACCAAGACAATGAAGTGTCTAAAGTATGGATTGTTAAAGTTCAAGACAGGTGCTGCTGCTGTGAATTCACAATATATGACTTTGAAGGAGCTGGGTTAAAAAGGAGAGTGGCATTAACTTCCTGTAATGACAGTGGACAAATATGCCACTCCTTTGCTCAAACAATTTTAAGAGAGAGGGATAGCACTGAGTTGAGAACTGCTGCTGTGAGTCTGAAGATTCTTTGGAATTAGAGAAATTCTTCTCCCAAAACTGGCACCATCCAGATACTAGGGCCAGAACTCCCAGAATTCTCAAACCACCTGGCCAAAGCAGTTTCAGCTGGTGCAGGCTGGAGAAATTAATTATAGAGTTGTTGCTTATTGCAATTTGGTGGGGTCTTATTCAGCTCAGCAACGATATCTACAATAAATCTAAACGTTACAAAAGTGGACCGTGTCTTCAGAGATCCCCGCTTACACAGAGCAAAGGAGGGATTACTCCTTAGAACGCCTTCTCATAATTCGTGGAAATGGTAAAAAGGGAACAAATATTAAAAAGTTGGAAGGGCACTAAAGATTCATAGCTAAACTGACTGATTGATATATGAGTTAACTAAATGGAGATTCAAGCTTATATCAATCTCACCCTTTCTACATTCCGGCCCACATTACCTCTGCCCCCTAGCAGGGGAATGTTAACAAAATGCTGTGCATACAGTGTCAGGAATACTTGGTTAATTTTCCCCAGCTGGAATAACGAAGGTTAAAGAGAAAAAGGAGGAAAGCGCTTCAGCCATTATTTGATTCGGACATATGTTCATCTCCCACTGTGGTTATGAAAGACAATGTGCAGCACAGCTAAACAAAATCCCTTGAGCCTTTTTTATACAATGCAGCTGGTTTTTCCTTAAATAACATATTTCACTGCCGCCATTACTAATGAAGCTCAAATGACTTTTGCAAAGTGCCAGCAGAATCAAAGTAGAAACACGAGGCAATGCTTTAGTTTGAGGTGGGCAGGCTGGAGCTGGAAGAATGAAGGCAACCCTGAGATGCATTTAAAAAGCCCTTTGCAATCAATTAGTTCATATCTCTGGCAAGAGCAATCTTGCTCTCTACTGGAAGCACAGTTGATGGGGGAAAGACAAAATAATAACAACAAGGAGAAGGAGAAGAATGATTAACCTATCACCTCTTTGCATGCCAGTAACGTTTTTGTCTGAAACTTTCTGAAAAAGAATTAAAAGACAGCAACATGCTATGTTATCAGGCAAGCTGAAATCCGCTTAAAGTCTTTATTTGCAAATCAGTCCTGCAGAGCAGGTCCTTTTCATTGCCAGTTACAAGATTCCTGCATTTTTGCTTAAACATAATAACCAGATTTCAATGAACCACTTACAGATGGCCTCCTGAATAGGCACTTTTAATTTACCCATTTTCAGTTTCTCTAGCTGTTTCATTATAGACATTTAAATGGAAAGGAAATCATGAAAATCCTATTCCTGTTAGAATAGATATTGGCAGAAAGGATTCATTGGACAGGTAATCCCACAACTACACTTAACAAGAAGCCATAATCACAAACAGTGAAGGAGGACCTCTTTTTCTTCAGTGCTGCCGTGTGAGGCATGAATAAGTGTCTTTACTGTATATCTCCTTTTGGATCCCAACGTCCAAACATTTGTTACAATAAATTTGGTTAATAAAAGAACTTAGTTTTTAAGTTGCTGTCCTGGCACTGGCAAGTCACAGGTTTGCGTTGCTGCTCAGCTACAGAAGTGCCCTGGATCAGTCACACTCTCTCAGTCCAACCTACCTCAAAGGGCTGTTGTTGTGGGCAAAAGTTGGAAGAGAGAATACTGTGTCTGTCATCTGGAGCACTTAAAGGAAAGTGGGTTATAAATATAACAAAGAAAGCAAAGAAAACGCTAGAAGAGGTCTGACATTTTTGCATTTCACTTTGTACAACTGTGACAATTAAACAAGTATGAGGGGGAAAGAAAGGAAAATTTGGGGGGTATTTTTGTGGACTGGGGGTGGAAAAAGAATGACATCTTTCCCAATGCAGAAAATTATATTTGAGTAAGTATTACAAATGTACACTTTGGAACCAGAAAGTTGCCATGTGAGGATAAGGAATGCTGAGTAGAATATTTTAGAATTCCAGATAATTGTACAATTGTGTGAGAAAAATGCAACTCTTGTTTAATTCTGTTTGCACAGGCATATTGTCTTAATATAAAGATAAATACTTTTAATAAATAGTGATGATGTTAACCACAGTACCCTGAAACAGTTGCTGTGACCCTACCATTTGGCAGGGCGTCCAACTGCTACTAGCCCTGGATGGCTAAATCGGTGAATCATGTCCAGTTGGATTATCTTGATGGGAAAAGGGTCCTGGTGGGAGAACCTGCAAAAAAAACCTCTTGCTCAAAGATGGAACTTATAATGCAATTTCATGTGAGGTCACCTGCTAAGATGCTACCTCTCTTAAGAATATTTAGAAGCAAAAAGTAAAAAATCAAGCAGAAAAGAAGGAAGAAACGTGGCCAAGTCACAAAAGCTTTGCTGATTCTAGTCTTGTCATTTTTAGGCAGTTTAGGGGGGGGAAAATAAAGTCAGTGAATCTGGGAGAAGTGCCACCAATCACCAGAGACAATCGTATGATTGTATATAATCAGGTGGACCAACAATCTCAGTCAAAGTCAGCTTCATAGGTGTTTCAGCAAATCTGTTTCTCTATTATTATTTCTCTATTATCACAGTCAGCAAGAAGGATTAGTTCGCTGCTAAAGATAAGCCTTTTAGAGTTCTTCATTAAGATCCAGAGAAATTGCATCAGTCAAATAAAATCTTTCCGTAATAGAAAACAACAATAGATGTATTTTAAAAACATCATAAGTGTCAAGGAACAAAATTACCGTGATTTCATTCTACAGTAATTTTCTCTGAACTTAAGAAAGCCCATATTAGATGGAAAAATACATAAGCATGAATGTTTAACTTCTAGTATTATAGTATCCAACTCCTTTTCTACTTTTTTTTTAATAGTTTCTATGTTGTCTTAAAGTTCTTCATATTAAAGCTAGCTTAAAAATTCTGCTTTCCAACCATTATTATGTTGGGAGTAGATTTCAAAACAATAATACTGAAATACTTTAAAAATGCATTTTGAGAATACTTTTGAGGACTTTGGCTTGCTCTAGTTCGATGAAAAATATTCTTTTTGAGTGTAACAGATATGACCATACTGTATAACATAAGGGCCAACCAGTCTAGTCTCCATTTTTCCATAAATGCTGACCAAACCAACAGTGATTCCAGCCATCCCATAGGCTCCACAGTGGCAGACACCTCTGGCATGTCTTCAAATATGATTTTGCCCAAAGGAAGAAGGGGTGATTGCTACGTACTGTCAAATATCTGACAATACATGGAGATAGGAAATATACAAGTGCTTCAGTCTTGGCTGATTACATTCCATCTCAAACTTTATGAATGAAGCTTCAGTTCTTTCCTTCTAAAGCCAGTGTGTTGTTTCCTGTTTGGCCACTGTTCCCAGAGATAACTTGTAGGAACATAGAAAATAGGCCCTGCTTCAGACCTTTTTTTCTCTCTGAGAATTTAACTGACTAAAATATTGGAGAACCTTTGCTAGACTTTCCTAGCTATACCTAAATATACCTGACACCGAACCTGTAACTTGGAGTAACACATTTCATCTATGCTCAGCAAAATGCCATTTCTTCATTGTTGAAAGCTGAAAGCCTATTTCTATGTTATTGCTAAGATACCCATTACCGATGAAAAAGTATATAGCTGGAGCCAGCTACACCTTGTCCTTCATATAAACATCAGTTGAAGTTGTGACACACGGCTACAGTCCTGTACATGCTTATCTGGGAATAGAACTCAACTGAAATAAACCATACTGTTTTAAAAAGACCAGTAAAGATAATGATGCTCAACACAATGTATTATTTTGTCAAACCAAGTTATAGGTATCAGCACATTACTAAATTTCACAAGAAAATGTCAGTTACATGAAGACAGAGACTTTAAGAAGTCTGATGAATAAGAAGGGAAGAAAGAAGAGATTCTGAACAGAAACAAAAGGGATGTTGCTGCTTAGTTATGGAAGATGCATCCTGATGACATTGCTCCAGTTTTCCAAAATGGTTCCACCAGTGGCTTCATGCTAATATTAAATAGACTTAGGGATAAAGGGGTGTTAAATGCTCATACAATATGAAATACTGTGATTAGCCCTCCAAGTAAGAGTGGGACCATTACAACCCAGTGCCTTCTGTTGACAAAGGCAATCCAAGAAGATACTCTGGACAACCTTATCAAAAGGTACTGCGTTATCAAGCAGGAGTATTCTGAACATTTTCAGAGTTGTAAAATATTTTTAACTCCTCCTTTCCCATTATTTTAATGCTGTAGATTGGCTTTCTCTTTATTTGCGATGCCTTCAAAAAGATTTTCAAATATATGTAACATTATGATATACCCAATATCTACCTGTTTATCATGTACAATATGTTTGTTATATTTCTAGTTATTTCACACTATTATTCTTGCTTTGTAGCAATCATAAAAATTCAAAGTTAATTTTTAAAAAAACATTTAAAAGAGATGTAACCTTCCATGGGCTCCCTGTCACCTGTACTTTACTCTAAATATACAATTCCTGTAGTAAGTAAATTATTTATCAGTTGTATTGATTGGCAGGCTCTGCCAAGAGTTAATAATATAGTGTGTAGTCCAATGTGTGCCCTCTTTGCAAGCACAGGGAAGAGATTTTGCCTGCAATGTTAAAAATAAAATTAAAATGTCCAAGTCCTTTCAATCATCTTCTGTCAAGGGTCAGAGAGCAAATACCTTGAAAAATCTAAACCATGTCCAGCAGAAATACCAGACATATATGACATTCCATTCACAATGATAGCATGCAGCCAGAGGAATAACAGAACAAGAAAGGACCATGTGGATGATATATAGCAATTACCCAAATGACACTCCCAAACACCTGTGTCCCTTAAAGTCACATTTCTTTTGTAGCCTTGGAAAGATAAGTGAGAACCAGTCAATCGAAAAAGGCAAACCTAAAACAAAACAGTCGTTTGCCATTTCAGCTTATTGGCAAGCAGAATACTAAGTGTGAATGAATGTTATAAAGAAGATTGTTATAAAGAAGTTCTGATTTAATAGCAACAACATCATAAAATGGAAAGAGAGTGAGAAAGTGATGATTTTTCATCTTGGGTCAGAAACGCTTTCCTAAATAACAAAATATGAAAAACGGACACTCCTTTTCCACATTGGATCTTCGCTCATGTGCAATTGGCTCTGTATAAGCTGCTTATCCAAAAGGGAATATGGGTATGTACGTAAATCAAGAAAGTGTGAGGCCTTTATATACCATTGATTTCTGTAATGTTTTTGCTTCAGTCCAAGGAAACCGGTGATTTTCTAAGGGGACTGCCAGATCTGTCTTACCCCTATCTCTAACCTTTGATTAACAGTAGCTGCCATTAGGTGTTATCTTTTAGCTGAAATCCTCTGGGTTTGCATTGTGATTATAACCGTGAAGCGGGCAGTGGTAGGCAGCAAAGTTGCTGCCTACTAGTCTCATAGTTACAACTAGGATTTTCATAGAATCTCTTCATTTGTAGGAGGCTAACAAGAACAAGAGGATCTGACCCGTGTGCTATTCTGAACTGCCAAGCTGTCGTGCATTACTCCTTTTTCTCTAGCTTTCTAAACTGTAGCTTGGTGACAATAAAGAGTGCTTCATTTGCATTATTTCATACTCATTAAGTACTTAATTTAGAAAATCAAGCTACTTCTCTTTGTTGTTACTTAGGCTGAGTTGGACAGACTGGTGACAGTGCTGGAGATAATAAAATCTTGATGCCCACTCCCACTAATTTGTATAGGCATTGCATTCTTTTTGAAACCTTAAGTGCAGCTTTTAGTGTGAACATGAAATTATTTGTCCAAAGAGGAGTTAGGCACACCTTGCTGTTGATGTGGCTTTAGGACTGGAACGTATTAGTCACCTCAGGCATCAGGGGCTATTGTTTGTCATTGTTGGTTTTAATCTTTATACACTGCCCAGAGTCATTATTCTGAATGGGCAGCCAAAAAACAAAACAATACAAAAAATTATTATTGTGGCTTGTAAGGACAGCAGAAGGTATATCCAGGGTCGTGGTGATGTCATTGGGGACAGGAAAGAGCATTTTTAGATGTGTAAGTAAAAGAATGTAAAGGTGTTAAATAAGGTATTAAACCTTGTGTAGATGTGATGTGTCTGTATACCAATAAAGCAAAAAAAAAATAGTACATTTTGATGAGTGATTTTGGGACATGCTGGAAGGCCATAAAATGCAGGCTAGGACCCTTATGTTCCTTTCCTTGTAAATCAATCTACATGTTTCTGAATTGTATGCTTCTAATCTGCAAGTCTCATTGAACTCACTATAACTTAGTTTTCAGTAGAAGGACTCACATTTAATTCAGATAGATATTCATTTCTGAATTGCCTTACAGTTCACATTGTGATACCACATATTGTGGACTGTAGTTTGGCACAACAGTGTAAATATACTGTTGACTGAAAGAATAATCTCTATATCCTTATGTAATGGACAGCTGAGTCTATAGAATAGAATGCTGGGGATATCAAACCTCCCCTCCGACAAGTTCTGTGGGTCTTCATACCCTAGCCCCAAGTCCTGTTTATGGGTAGCAGTTTGAGGGGCCAGCTGCTGCCACCGCTTGTGAAATAATTTCTATACTGCAACTATCTGGTTTTCTAGCATGAAAGAAAATATCTGTGGCTAGAGGATTCAACTCTTCATCTCATCTTTCTGCTAACCTTGTAAGATAGACCAATCTCACCACAGATACACAAAATCAAACTTTATTAAAAATTTTAATGATATTTTTATTTTTAAAGAGGGATAAAATGTAAAGGATACTTTTTAATTTTCAGTCTTAGTAGGCATACATTCAGTGTTGTAGGAGAAGAATTACTGAATTGCCCTGATCCTAGTAATACAATGCTGGAAATTTAATTAAAAGAAAAATCCAAAAAGGAAATAGTTTGTTCTGGTTATATCACTGAATGGTATAAAACTGTTCAGAACAGTATAAAAACTGTTCTGCTGCAGTTTTTAAGCTCTTTGTAAATAGATTGTAATACTACAGATCTCAAGAAGATTATAAATGGAAACAATATCTTCATGCCCAACCAGAGGTAAAAGGCTGAAATTACACAGAATTCATTAGCTTGTACAAGATATAAGAGCATGGTACAATAAGAATTAGCTTAGCAAAAAACCAACCAGAAATTAAACCTAGTGCATTTCCTAGCTGAACTTTTTATATATTTCTTAAGAAATAGTACTACATTAAGCATATGTTCCTGTCCTGGGACTTCCCAGCATCTTAGAAATTTGAAACTTTAATTAGATTGATGTTTCTGGGACAATTACACCACAATAATTTAATATTTGTTATATTACATACATACATATGAAATGTTGAAAAAGTTTATTATATCTTCAATTTCAGAGAAATACTGAAAGTGATGAGGTATGCCTATCTACCCTTCAAATTAAATTAAAATATGATTAAAATATATTTCAATAACTAATGTATAATGAAATTGTCAAATCCATTCAGCAGTCTTATGTGATATTTTGTGAGTTCAGTGAAAGAACAAAATCTCAAGAGATCTCAATATAAAATCTCATGAGAAAATGCCAAAGATCCAAAATGGTTAGTGTTTTTTTTTTAATGATTATAGCCAAACCATTGCACAAGATGATGTTATGAAACCTGCTTAGCTCATCTATTCTATCAAAATGGAAGCATTAAACAAACAATAGTTGGATTATTAGTCATCTAACTGCATATCCCAAATAAGTCCTTCTTTGCTCAATAGAGTCCCTACTTTACCATTGGCTACACAGCTCAAGCACAGCCTAACAGATAGGTTGCATCAGTGCAAACTCTTCAGAATATGATAATATAGTACAGGAAGACGAGCTGGTCATTTCTTCCTTCATCAGGAAATGCTTTAAATTGCAAGCATGCTTATTTATATTACAGCATGAGCTGTTTCAAAACCACCACTTTTCCTGCTGGTCTGCCTTCAGCCTGGCTTCCCACTGTTCTGGATGGGTTAGCCCTTCTTTCATTTCAAATCAAATTAAGGAAACTATTTTCCATCAGTTATTCAGAGTGCCCTTACTGTGAGCTATTTTTGTGCAGAGACATGAGTTGGTAGCTCAAAACAATTTAGAGAGAAGATAGGGTTGCTAAATGTACCTGGAAGTTTTGTTATTGTGTGCCAGTTACCTGCCACACGTGTTTGGTATTTGCAAAGAAACAGATTCAGGGTATAAATCAATACCTCTTGGCCCTAGTGCATATACATAGGTCTAGGTGTAGTATACCATATTTTTCTGTCAATAAGATGCCCCCATGTACAAGACGACCCCCACTTTTCCAACCCAAAATTAAGAAATCAATATTTTAAAGATAGTGCAGAACACATTTTTATTTAGTAATTAGTTAACATTGACCTGATACACTCGGTGGGAGGAGGTCCAAACCGTCTCTCTGCAGCTCTATTTCCATGCTCTTTTGCATAACTGGTTACATTCAATCATGAGTGAAACTGCCGATAGCTTCTCTCTGCAAACAGACTTCCTCTAATTGGTTTGTTCAGCATCAGCTGACGTCAGTTACATAAGGCTTGTGATTGGAGGAAGTCTGTTTGGGAGACAAGCTATTTCACCGTGATTGGAGGCTAGCAATAGGAGGAAGCCTGCCTGCAGAGACAAAGTATGGGCAGTTTTGCAACCGCACGGTTCTCTCCTCGGCTGACTTCCTTGAATAAGACACCCTTCAATTTTTAGTGTAAGGATTTTAGAAAAAAGTATCGTCTTATAGTCGGAAAAATACGGTATATAATATTGATTAAAATAAATCATTTAAAACAATATTTTGTGCATTTTTCTGCCCCAAATTTGTTTTCGTTGTTCCAGTCCCAACCACTTACTAGAGTTAGGTGAGTGGGTGTAGGTATGGAAGTGCACACGTTTATTGTTTTAAATTTGCTCATTTTATTTCAGTCCCCATTTTCATGATATGTCTGTACATTCAGTAGAATTATCATAGCATAATGCTATCAATAAATTGGATGTAGCAGGATAACCTATTGGTTGATTAAGAAGAAGATTCTAAATATGTTTATTCAGTGGTACTATTTTCAGTGGGCCCTGTCACTTAATATAGAAGTACCAATAGAAGGGAATATACGTAGTTCAGGGTTGAACTGTGGAGTCCTTGGGGTTCTCTGAGGTTGATCGTCAATCAATGATTGACACACAATCATTGTTAAACAATTGTCAAACAATCAAGCTCAGAGAACCCCAAGGACTCCACAGTGTAGAAGTAAAACTCTTTCTCTTTTGCCCATGAAGACCATGTCCCCAGGGAGACAGAGGTTCAGAAATGGGATTAGAATCAAAGCCAACAGCAAGTACGGCTTTTCTTTCTCTCTCCTTTTTCTGCTTCTCTCTCTGTATATCTCCATCCTACCATATCTCCCTTCCATAGCAGTTAGATTTAAGGAAAAAGCCCCAGTTAATGTTAATGGGGAAGAGCTGCCTGTATCTGTCCATCCTAATAGCAAAATCCTACACATGCTTGCTTGGGGATTAGCCAGCCACAACAACCACAATCTTAGGTACAATTGTTGATTACTAATTCTAATGATAGAACCATATTCTATATGGATTGAAACCAGTATAATATGGACTGTTTGCACCATCTCTTCTTCAACCCAAGTTTTTTCAATACTTGATTTAATATTCTATAGCATAAACCAAATGCTAATGTGCAAATATGTAAAAGGTCCCCAGACTCACTGATTTTTAAAAGAATGTATTTTCCAGACTAAATATCATAAAGTTGGGTTCAAAGGTGTCCTTCTCCCAATGGAAAATACTTTGATCCAATAGAAACATTTGCAATTTACTTTCCTTAATGCCCACTTTGCTTTGCAGGTCCTGGATTATCTCCCACCTAGTTTAGAAAGTCTACCCGACTCTTTTGAATAATTTGAAGAAAAATTATGAAAATTACCTTCCCTTTGCTGATACCAAAAGCATCTGCTCCTAGAGCAGAGCTTTGTACAGAGATCCTGGGCCCAGTTCATAGTCTCTGCCAAATAAAGGATGGACAAAACTTTTGGATCCAAATGTTACAGAATTTTCTTTTAAACTATCAGGAGAGGTTCTTGCTGAGCACCATAGGGGTGTGGCAGTGGCATGATGAGATCACCAGGGTGGCCAGGAGAAGGAATTTTGCCTCTCTTTAAAGAAGCTTTTAAAAGTAAAAATGGTATTAGAAGCCTATGAGTTGCTAAAGGCACCCACATTATTACTTTTTAAACAAAACAAAAATATCTCTGTTTTCAATCATCAGTTTACCTCTGGAATTTTGGCACTGCAAACTGGGAGACTCCAAGAGACGTCAAGAAACAAGCTATGGAGCTCCAACGGCCTGTACAGTGACTCATTGTCTTTTCCTAATTCAATACACAGCAATGAGACCCAAGGCCACTAATCTGTCTGTAATGGAGTATTGCCATGATATTACTGGGAAGAGTACCTATAGGAAGCAGAATTAGAAGGGGAGAAGGCTGAAAAAAGATCGAAGATCTTTCTGGATCTAAGCAGAGATCTGCAATGATGCAGTTGCAGCCACACTGATCAATGACTAACTGAGGAAAAACACAGAAACCAAATATAAAATGTTTCACGAAAATTACAGTGTTTCCAATTTGTTTGTGGATTTCTGATTTCATGTCTAGGCTTCTTTCCAGCTTTTAAAAAAAATCAGATCTGAGACCACAGACCTCAAAAATTATATATATATATGCAAACATTTCAGAGTCCCAGTTGGTGTTTTTGCTGTTCTCATGCTAAGGTTTAAAGGTTACTACTTAAGTTCTAATATACTATTTTAATGGTTCATATGAATCTGTATTATTTTACATTTTTGTTGGCAGCCTTCATTATGTCCTTGTGGGCCCTAGAAGACATCAGATTTTCCCGCTGTTGAAAGATATACTTTCCATAGAGTAACCTAATACAAAAATAATTTACTCTGATTTGCTTTGCTAATGGAGAAAAAATATGCTAAAAAGTGGAAACCTATTTTTGTGGCTGTGTCATCTAATGGGAAATTAAGGAGGAACACACAGGGACAAAGACCCAGGAGCCAGCTTTTAATGGGCTGCACAACTCTGAATGTTTCACATGCATCAGATATCCATTTTAGAATGCCAGAATGAACCAAGACCGCTTGGTTGGAAGGCTAAAGAAGATATGATTTTGAAAATGATAGAATTGTCCAGTTATCTGCTCCATGAATTTTGGCAGAAAGCAAGGTGGATTCCACCATTGCCCACACACTTGCATCTGAAAGACTGGAGAGAGAAGGCATCACAACTAGGGCTCTGTGGTGACCCACATTTGACAATAGGAAGCTATTGATTTTAAAATAGCTTTTCCCTATCAGAGAGCTTGTTGGTGCTTTAGAAAAGCACCTTGTTCAGGAAGTGATCCTTTTGTTTTTATTGCTAACATGCTAATCAGGGCAGTGAAATGTTCACAGTGTGACTTATGGCACTGATTCTTCAGCACCTCACAGTTTTCTAATCAGAAGGAACATTTGGTGTAGACAGAACATTAAGGATTTACTCTGAGGCCCCTCTTGGTCCCTCGCTTTGGTTCCTTCTGCCTTTGTTCCCAGGTACTCACCGTCTACTTGGTAGAACATTGTTGTTGTTTTTATGGTTGTTGCTTTTGGTGCCTTGGAGTCAGTGTGGACTCCTGGTCTCATCTCTGCAGTTTTCTTGGAAAGATTTTGGAAGTGCAGATCACTAGCTGCAGCCATCATGTTGATTTTTTTATGACACATTTGCCTCTAGAATAATTCAGTTTTAACTAGCTTTTAGAAGGCTGTTGCCATTGCCTCCTTCCTAGGGCTAAGAGAGACTGACTGGCTCAAGGTCACCCAGCTGGCTTCGTGCCTAAGGTGGGACTAGAACTCATGGACTTTCTAGCCTAGTGCCTTAACTACTACACCAAACTGTCTCTCATAGGATATAGTTAGCCAGGAAATTATAATTATATGATTATAATTATATTATAGACTTTGCCAATCCCTATTCCTATGTCTTTAACTCTTCTTCCTGGGTTGGTGATAAAACCTGCTTCATTAATCAAGATCAGATTAGATTCTCACTCTCAGGAATCAGATAGACAAACACAAATAAATGATTTCCTCAAACATGTGTGTTTGGCTAAGTATGTCCCATGAACGTAGTCTGTTTGCTTGGATTATATGAGAACTCAGAAAATTGGCCAAATCAGTAAGAAAGTCAGGTATGCAATGAGAACCCAGCCTAGCAATCAGATTAGGAAGAGAAATATTACAAAATGGTGCCAGATGAACATAGAAACTTGACAGTGCTGCCATATTTTATGGAACTAAATAGGTGAAATTGACAAGAACTCACTCTTTTACCTATACCTAAGTAAAAAATTAAGAAGCTTGATCAGCATAATCACATTTCTCTATATTAAATACAGTAAATGTCCATTTTTAAATTAATAAAAATGTTAATAAAATTACAGTTAATAAAATTACAATCCTGGCAACATTACAATAACATCCAAAAGCCTTCTGGACAGGAACATCTGCTGGGGTGAGGGGATAAAAAAAGTCAAAATCATGTTTATGACCACAGCCCCCAACCCATTTTTACACAAAGCACATAAAAAGGGGCAGATCACTAGCTGCAGCCACCACGTTGATTTTTTTTATAACTGGTTTGCCTCCAGAATAATTCATTTCTAACTAGCTTTTAGAGGGCTGTTACCTATGGTTAGTGTGTGCTAACATGAGTATCGCTGCCTCCTTTAATATCGTTGGGTCCTGTGATTGTAGCAGTTGCATGACAATCAGACGCCACTAGTCCATGGCAGTTATTCTTGCACTTTTATAAAATTATAATAAAAGATTCTTGTAGGAGTCTCTGGGAGTCAGGTGGCATATAAATGTAATAAATTATAAATTATTATTATTATTAAGATTCTAAAAGTAGTTTATCATTTCCTCTCCTGTGTCTATACAGAATAGTATTAGCTATGGAAAGATTTCCAGACTGAATCTAAGATTAGAGCTAGAAACCCAAAAGCAGTGTGTAAGGACAACACTCAGCTTCACTTGCAAATAGAACATCCTGCTTTAAATGTCAGAGCAAAAAACTGATTTTGATTTGAGAACATGAACTGGGTTTTAAAAAGCTGACCATCCATACATCACTTCCTCATCTTGGAACAATTTCAGAAGAGGTGTAAAAGGCCTCAGCGGACATAAGAATGGGCCAGAAGGGAGGAGAAGCAAAAATAAACAAAGTGACTTTCTGGGGTGAACATAAAGATTTATTATTTAAAGTTAAACAAGTCGGTTTGTTTTCCCCAAAGCAACTAGACTCACATTCATGAGTAATCTTAGGAACATTTTCAGAATATGCTGTATTTGTGTTGGCATTTCAAATGAATATCACTTTTCAGATTTCCATTTGCAGAAATCTGAGCTTGGTATTTGAATATTTTCTGATGTGGCATTTTCCCATAATGTTTTGATAAGTAAGTGTTTTTTTAATACTGCTGATTTCCATTCTAAGGTGTCCAGACATATTACTCTGAAGTATTAATGAAAGCATAGTTAACTGTAATAAAGACAATTTTTGTGCAAGTTAACCCTCAACCCAAACATCTTCATAGTGTTTGCTTTCATAAAGAGGGAAAAAATCATCTGTAATATACTGTTGTTTTTTTTATCTGCACTCAATCGTGACCGATTCTGTGGTGACTGCCTGGACGAGTCCCTGCAGTTTTCAAGGCAAGGTGTTTCGGAAGTGGTTTGCCAGAGCCTCCTTCCTAGAGCAGAGCCCAGCTGGCGAGCGCAGGAGGCGGGGTTTCTGTTGCTTGTGCCTTTTTTGGGCATGCACAACTTCTGCGTTATCGGCAACTGCTCCCGTCTCCCGTACAAGCGCCGCCAGCATTTTTCCTCCCACCGGGGTAAGAGTACCCATTTATCTACTCACGTAAGTTTTCAAGCTGCTGGGTTGGCAGGAGCTGGGGAGGAAGCAGGAGCTCGCTTTGCTGCATGGAGCTGGGCTCGAACTGCTGAAGTGTCGACCATTTCTGGCCAGCCACTTTCAGCATCATTAAGCCGCTGCGCCACCATGTCCCCTGTTATATACTGTAGAAGCTATAAAACAGAAAACATATCGCATACTACATAATCAGGTCAGCAAAAGGAATAAGCGGTTTTCTAAGGACAGGCACTTTCAGATGTGGAGTTTTATGCTGAGAATAATATTTTATGATACTTTATCTCTTATACGTCAAGTAATTGTTCCAACTGCCTCCACATATAGTTCAAATGAACACTTGAAAATATCTTCTTGCTACAGTATGTATAAATCTTTATTTCTCTGTATTTCTTTGTCAATATGATAAAACAAATACAACCGATGATGTAAACTACAGTATGCATTGTCTACAACTATTACTCTTAGGTAATCACACATAACATCAACTGAATTAAAACTAATTTAGTTTCAAAGTATAAACTATAATGCATCACACTGAAATGTAACTTGGGATTTCTAAACTAACACAAAAATATAAGGGTTCCTTCCACTTGCTTCACCCTCCACCCCCAATGGCATGCTCTTATAGAAGTTCAACAAGAATTATCCGAAAATCTTAATCTCAAGGTTTGGCTACAGACAGTAACAATTAGCAATTCTGGAATGAAAGCAAATGAGATTCTCAACTATAATAAAATGGACATTAAATATTGTCAGCAGACCAATATATACCTCATATGATTTAGGGATGAAGTTAATTCATCAAAGATTTTGTTTTGTATTTATTTGGACTCCTCAAAAATATTTTTAAAAGGATGGAAAACAGATTTTGTTTGTGATGACGAAAAAAATTTAAGGGCTCTTTGACTGATATGATTCAATTGTGTTCCTGTATGGGTCCTCAAATTATTATATATGTTAACACAACATTGGGGAAAATATATTGTTAAAGATGTAAATTGAATGTTGAACTATACTCCTCCCCTCCCCCCCCACAAAAATGTAATTTGACATTTTATGAAGAATTCTGGGTCTACTGAGATTTGGGATCACCCAAGAGAATCATCCTACACAGGTAGGAAAACAGCAACACTTCATATCCACAGAGTGGATTTAAGACATGCATTCTTTGTCCTTTTTTGAAACATCTTTATATTGCTGAAATGAGAAGACAGAACACTATGTTTCTGTATGGTCTAGATTTAATAAGAAGTTAAAAAACTGAGCTAGTTATATATTAATATTACATGGATTTTTTCTTCCTTTTAAAAAAGTTTTAACTCATT
Organism: Liasis olivaceus; assembly: GCA_030867105.1. Classification (NCBI taxonomy): domain Eukaryota; kingdom Metazoa; phylum Chordata; class Lepidosauria; order Squamata; family Pythonidae; genus Liasis; species Liasis olivaceus. Next base: position 43,323,105 of record CM061352.1, read on the forward strand.
TTTATCATATATATTTGTTTTTTCTTTTTGATTTATCATTACTGTTGAATACATTTGTTAAATTCATGAATAAAATATTTTTTAAAATTAGTAGGCCAATTCTGTAATGCTGATTTCACTTGTTTTTACATCAGTCAGTCCTTGTTATGGAAATGGCAAAGGTAACCTGTTACAGATCCTTCAACTTGTTTCTTTAGATCCAGGTCTCACAGTCTGATAGATTTGTATTCATGTTTCAGACAGTTTATTAGCTTTCTTATCTGTAACGTGGAATAGGTGTAGTTATCATCAATACATGTTTTCTACTCCCAATCAGAATTTCTTCAGTCCCACCGTTTGTTTCTGAATCTAAATTATTCTGTGATATCAAGATTATAGGAGAACACAGTTTCAGAATGAAGAAGTGTGGGTGACACAAAAACAGAATAAAATTCTTTATGTAAAAAAATCCCTGTTCTTAGGAAGGTTACATCTGTAGAATAAGATTTATTTTTAATACTTGAAAACAGGGTTCATACTTTCTACTATGACATAAGCCTCACATGACTTGTAGACCATATTTTATTTCTTTAACATATTTAGTAAATGCAGCTGATTGAAATTTACGTAATAAACTATAAATAAGAAAGCCATGGATGAGCACAATATATAAGCTACAACACAATGTAACCTTCATATTTATGCTGAAATAGTAGTTTTTCTGATTATTATACATTAGAGATAAAGTGAGGTGGCTGAAGCAAAGTCTTTTGTTATTCCTTGACATAAGAGAGCATGAATAACCATCAAATAAACTTGCATTGGGGCATTTAATCTAATCCCATGCCTTCATGTCTGTTATATCGGTGATGTGAATGTGGCAACTTCAGTTTAACGACAAGTTTCTTCAGTGTAAGATGGATTTCCATTATTATTCTAAATTCATGTGAGACATTTAAAAAATGTAATGGATCACAACAAAAAATAACTTCTTAAAAATATCCATGGAAATTGGTAAATATTACTTTCCTTCCTTCCATTTCAGCAATTCCTTTGAGTAATTTTGTCCATATTCTAGTTTGTCGTCTAAGTAGCAATGGGCAGAAATCCAATATACAGCAGGAAATAGTGAAAAAGTTAAGCTAATTGCTTGACTTCATTGTTATATAATCCGTTATTCAAGTCCCCAAAGTGCTAGAGAATATTATTTAAAAATCGCTTTAGATAATGTGCCTCTTTCACATTTCAGAAAGACTGAAATTTGCATAAATTGTATTATGACTGTTCAGTTTAAACACAATCTCAAATATAAATTGCCCCATAATTAACATACCAAACTTTGTCAAGAACATGGATGAAAAACACAACTATACATACATCCCTCCTCAGATAAACTGTATAAAAAAGTTACCATCTTCTGTAAACCTTTTTTTTCCCCTAAATGACACTTTCTCTCATTAGCATTTGTTACCTATACATAATACAACCCAACCTAAGTAGAGACAACTGGGAAAACAAAGTAGACTTCATCACTCACAAACACACTCCCTTGAGAAGTGTTTTTGGACCAATCTCTTCCTGGTTTTAGAAAGGGAGTTAAGAGTTGCCTTTTAATTTCAGCTTTTGGAATATTTATTGTTATTAATATGTTTTATTTTCATCATTGTATGTTAATAATGTTTTGTTTAATTATATTTCCATTTTTTGTCCATTTAATCTCTTTTGATAATCTGTTTGGATGGAAATACTGAGTACAAATCAAATCAATTCATCAGTTGATAGTGATCCTTCATGTTTTCCCTGCCTTCATTTCACATCATTTGTCCTTTGTATTGCAGGTAGTCCCTGGGTTAAGAATGACCCGTAATTAAGAACAAAGCCTATAGTAGCAAAATTCAAATTAAATACACAATGGTTCGAGTTCATTACATAATGGTACTTATACCATATTATACAATAATACTGTTCTGGCTTACCTAAAATTCAACTTAAGGGCAGACCTTGGGAACAAAACTCATTCTTAAACTGAGGACTACCTGTATAAGCATCTTTGTGCAGAGTTCTGTCCATCCATAAAGTATAAATCATATACAAGAAAAGTTTGTATACAAGATGCGCAAAAAGTCAAATCATATTGCTTTCTGCATTAAGTGCCATGAAGGAACCTGCATCCTCCCATTTTGCACTGTGTGGTAATTTTAAATGTAAATTGAATCCAGAAAAGTTCAGGCTCTGTCTACTGAAATCACACCTCACTGGTTTTGTTCTATGGCCATGAAGACAAGTTTACATGATTATGATTCCAGGAACAATTTTGACAGCATTTTTTAAAATATACCACAAATTGCAATTATAGCCATTCCAAGAAAAGCATTAAACAAACTTTAACTTACATTACTGTACATTTATTAAGAAATATGTCCATATGCCAAATCATGTGAACTTCTATTTATTTATTTATTTATTTGTTCAATTTATATGGCCACCCATCTCAACCAAGTGACTCTGGGCAGAGAACAATCATAAAATCAATTAAAACCAAATTACAACCACAATACAAATAGAAAATTAAATATATCATCAGCCAAGAAAAATTGTAATCCATAGATATTAACATAACCAGGAAACGGGGCCCTTCACAGTTGGGAATGCTTATATGCTGTGTATGTGTGTGTGTGTGTCTGTGTGTCTGTATGTATATGTGTGTGTGTATGTGTGTGTGTAATGGGAGAGAATGGAAGAAAGAGACTCATTTTAAATTTTAAAAAGTTTTTTGGGTCTAAACCATAATTCATGATAAATTCAAAAATTCTGAGATATTTCAGATTTGACTTATAAATCAACCAATTTCAAGTTTTGCCAGTGTTACTAGTCAGGAATACAAATTAATGTCAGTTATGTGCTGGTGTTATTGAGTATCTGTAGGCTTTGTAGAAGGAGAGCCCTAGTAGTCTATGGTGGCCAAAAATCAAAAGGTAGTTCCTTTCCCAACTCCCAAAGTTTATTAAAAGGAATAAGCTTTCAGGGCTGCTACAATGGATTTAGCCATTCTGTGCGTCTGATAAAGTGAGCTTAAGCTCATGAAAGATTTTTTTTTTTTAAATAACATTTGTTAATCGGAAAAGGTGCTACCAAACTCCTCCTGACAGAGTATCTGATATTCTGGAAGTACTACAAAGCAGATCCTGATTCAGTCTATAGCCTAGTATTTTCTCAGCCCATTGAAGAATACCATTGAAGCCAATTCACAAAGGGAATGCTTTGTGCTATGTGAGCAATATGATTGCAGTCATGTGTCTGGACATGAAGTAAGCTTCAGAGTCTACAAAGCATAATTTATTTTTATTTGTATTAATTCTGAAGCCTCCAGACATGGCTGATTTTTAAAAGCAATTTTTCTGTGGCTCAAATTATTTATTAGAGGAGTCACTGAAGCAAATTTAATATAGTTCAAAGATCCAAATACATTTGTCAAATGTAAATGTTTTTGTATAAGAATAGTCTAATGGGGATTCACACGGGCAACCATTTTTTAAAAAAATAATGCTTACCATTGCTTTGTCTAAAGGAAACAAATCAATCATTGTTCCTTTAATGTTGGAGGGGAAATTAGTGAACTTTCTGGAAATAGGAAACTTTCTGTATTGTGATTTGACCAGAATTGTCATAATGGCCTTTACATCTATGTACTTTGATATGGACTTAAGTGACAAGAAAAAATAAATAAATAAAAGAGTCAGCATCTTGCCAAAGATAAATGCTGAAAAATACAAAGGAGCAGGAAGCTAATTCTTTACTAATTTCTCTTTTCTTTGGTTCTGAGAAAATGCATTAGTTTTCTCCGTTTAAATGGGAATAAAAGAGCAGATGTGTGGAAATGAAATAATATGTTAAGAACCTCAAAGAGATGAAAATGCTTTGGAATAAAATCCAAGTATATATATTCTAAAGTAGCATAGTATTTAATAATCTATCCCTTTGCACAAAATAGCAACATTCTACAGTATAGGTAGTTCTCACTTAATGACCCAAATTGGGAGCAGAATTTTAATTGCTAAGCGAAGTGGCCATTAGGAGAAACATCGTGTGACTGCACCACTTAGCAGTGGCAGTTCTGGTAGTCCTGGCTAAAGCTGTTAGGCAAGAACTGTGCTGTCATTAGGCAAAGACCTCACACTTCTATCCTGCGCAAAGTCCCATTGCCTCCTCCCTGGCCAGGTCTGGCAAGCTGCCTTTGGCAGATGAGGCCTTGCTGCCCTGCCACAGTTGCCTCCACTTCAGCTCCCCCCGCCCACCTATATCCCCCCATCTCTGCCCTTTTGGCCGCCCTGCAATCTGCCACTGCCGCTGCCTACTCCTGCAGCCCCACACTGCCTCCAGCTGATCTTCACCATCTTCTTTCTGCTGCTGGCCCAGAATCCAAGCACTAGGACATGCACAGCAGGGCGGTGGAGCCTTGTCTGCTGAAGGGAGCTCACTGGACCTGGCCGAGAAGGAGGCAGCAGGATGGAGCTGGTGGAAAAGGCAGGGCAGTGGTGTGAGTGATGGCTCCCTGGGCAAAGATGGTGGCTGCTGGCGCTGTACAAGTTCTTGCAAGCCCGTCCCCCTGAGCTTCTGTAGATTAGAAGTCTGGCACATCTCCTGACACAGTCCTGATCCTCCCCTGGCATGTTTCCTTTTCCTATGCTTTGATATTGGAGTTACAAGATCAAAAGTGTCAATGATAAAGATTTATACAGGTAGTCCTCATTTAGTGACTGCCTTGTTTAGTGACTGTTTGCAGTTACGACAGTTATGAAAAAGTAACTTTATGACCAATCATAGCATTTACAACCTTCATAGGTCTGTAAATCAAAGGAAAGCTAAAGTAAGATCATAAGCATAGTTACAGTTGCACTTTGTGACCACTTCACTTAACAATCAAGTTTTCGGTCCCAGTTGTGGTCACTAAATGAAAACTACCTGTATAGGGTTTGAAAGGAAATTTCCAAGTCTGCCTCTGAATTTGGAGTTCTCTCTTCTCCATTAGAAGAAGTAATTGGACAAATCTATGCCCCCTGGGATGTTCCCACCAAAGAACCATAGGATACATATTTAATTCACAAATTATCTTCATCAAAAAGAGAAAAGCATTAATATCTCTGTACAGATGTCAAAAAGTGTGGTCATGTTAAGGCATCAGTCAGGTTTTTTGCCAGAAGATTACATTGTAAAAACACATTTTGACTATACATTCCAACAATCAAATACTTCTTAGCAGTGCAATTGCCTGTAAACTTGATGGCCTGGATTTAAACAATGAACCACACAGTACTTTTCTGATATTAACAGTGTGATTTGTATGTCAGAATAAAACAATGTTGTTTCCAGCATTGTAGGTAATGATGCAAGGACATATCAAATGCAGTAACAGAGATTATGAGGATTATATATTAGGAACTTATATAGCACCTTGTCTCTCTACAGGTAGTCCTCGACTTATGACCATTTGTTTAACAACTGTTCAAAGTTATGATAGTGCTGAAAAAAGCGATTTACAACCATTCCTTCCACTTACGACCATTGCAGTGTCCCTGTTGTCACATGATCAAAATTCAGGTGCTTGGCAACTGGCATGTATTTACGATGGTTGCAGCATCCTGGGGTCATGTGACTGCCATATGTGACCTTCCCAGGGGACTTCCAACAAGCAAAGTTAATGAGGGAAGCTGGATTTGTTAACAACTGCATGACTCACTTAATGACCGTGGCAAAAAAGGTTATAAAATTGAGCACAACTCACTTAACAACTGCATCGCTTAGCAAAAGAAGTTCCAGCCCCTATTGTCATAAATCGAGGACTACTGTATTAAAAAAAAACATTTGAATTATGCTTTTTCTGACACACATTCATCTCTATAAAGGAGAAAAAACAGCAGTTCTTTCCTATTCACATTACTTCACATATACTCATTTCAAAAATTGCTTCTCGGCCTTTTGGCTAAGATCGAGTGTAAAATCTGCACTAGTTATGGACAGAGTTTATAATGCATAGTTATTTATCTGGGTGTTTAACTCTCTCTGTGTGTCTGTCTGCACAAGCATTATAATTCCTTTCCATATTAGGAGGAAAAGTTCTTTGATTATAAATTACTGAGAACCTTCATCATTTCATGTTTTCCGTCTTCAGTCTCGTTCTGTAAATGCCCTTTTGCTTCATAGAGCACGTTGTGGTTGACTTGAAAGGAACATCTCTGTAGCTGGTTGGGTAATAGCCATTCAATACTGGAGACATAAACCTTGGTGGGGTTGTTGTTGTTGTTTTTTAAGTGCTTCCTTTGAATTTGAACACCTTCATTTGTATCTGCACAGTGACATGAACTTCCATTTGACCAAGTGACAACTTGCAGAGACTTTCAGCCAAATGGGCTGGTTTTCTACCAACATTTTTTCTTTCTAATACAATGGAGCTAGAAAAAAATCCTGTTGGGACACTGGCAACTCCTGTAAAAACTGTTGTATCAAAACACATCATGTACAATAATTGATACCTATGATCCTGGAATCCAAATTCTATAGCTTAAAAATATCTTGTGCTTTAGAAATAATTATTTGGTTTATGGAGATTGAATAAATATGTATGTTGAATAATTGTAGAAATGTGGATGTTACCACAATGTTATACCATCCCTGAACAAGTAAGCAAAATTTAGTTTCATAATCAATACTAATTTATCCTTATTTAATTATGACTTCATTATTAAAATAATTTAATTTTTAACTTTTTAGTCTGATTGTGAGCTAAGAACCCTGAACTCCTTAAGCACACGCATGAGTTGGTATTTCTTGCTGAAACACAGCATATTAGATAGAAACAAGTTTCAGAAAGAAGGAATAAAAAAAGAAGAAGAAATCGTTTTAAAGATGGTATCCTTCCTTACTGATCCCTGATCTGCCCTGGATAGTTTTGCCTGTCATTATACAATGGACCACATTTTCAGCTTGTTTAACACTGAAAGGAATTCTGTGTATACAATACTCTGCCCTGCTCTCTAACTCTGGTGTGCGGGTGGCTCTGTTCTCCCATCCACCAAATGAGAGGAATCAGTGAACTTTTTTCTCAGTCATATTTGCATCTTCTGTTTCCTTCATCCTTTTCAGTAGTATACTTTTCAGGGCACCTGAATAAACATTTGCAAATATTTATCATTTTCTACCTTACTATTTAGTATTTGAGATCTTTCCCAAAACTTCTCCATGTAAAATAACAAATCTTCTCCTTTCTAACATAAATATGCAAGTAATGTGCTCCTTGTCCCTTTAGACATCTGGTCTATGCTTAAAGGCATTATATTACAGACCATTATATTGCTGACTTATTAGTTATTTGCACTGCCAATTTTAATACTGCATTAATTAAGAGTACTGATGTCCTATAAAGAGGATAGAGAAATGGTTAGGATAATTTTAGCTAATTATCTTTTTTAAAAAGCAAATCAACGAATGTGATGCTTTAATAGTCTATCTAAATTCATTTTACTTACTTGTATTCTGTCCCCCAATTACCAGCTATCAGAATTGTTTATATGGCCTATGGAGATATCTGTGACTTGTTTTTTTTTTCTCCAATAGACTCCTTGGATCTGTGCAGACATTTCTGGAGAGACCTAACACATCCAGTGAAACCTGGTATTGGTATAATTTATTAAATCATAAATTACGTTTTATTCATATATGGCAATTAATATATACCAATACCAAGTTTCACTGGATGTGTAAGTAGAGATAACCTTGGTAAAAGTAGGTAGGAGCCATTAAGGGAAAGTAAGAGACAACTCAGTCCCGGGAAAGGGGATGGTACATTCCTGTAATCCTTATAATGTCTATTGGCCTACCTCAAAGGGTTGAATATATCATAAATTTTATGTTTTACTAAAATGACTTTATGAGTTCTTCCTCTGCCAAATGTGCCAAATGACATGAATCCCCATTCCCATTCTAACTCCTCTCTCTTTCATACATACTTTCCATGAATGATTTATCTCAGTTATTCCAAGGCCTTACTGGAAAAAATACTAAGAAAGGTGACAAGAAATGTAATATTAAATTTAAAAAGAACATAGATACATACATTGATATTCATCATTCTGTTTCTTGCACGGTAAGCAGCATCACACTAAGCACAGAAAACAAGGAAGAAATGGGAAGCCAAAGGAATTCAGGCATGAGAAAATAAAAAGAGAATTAATATAGCTAAATTTAGCTTGTACTATCTACTATACTTCTACATACCCTTCTATCTTCACAAACTATCCTTGTGTCCACCATGTCCATTCCACTTCTTTAAACATCTTTGAAGTTATTTAAACCTCTTGACTCTTTTTGAAGATCACAACAACTCCACTCAACCATGAAGATCATATCAACTTATTCAAGGGTTTTCCATTTCCTCTTGACCCATTTCCTCTTTCTTCATTTGTTTGTTCTGAAATTGGATCCTCATTCATTTTCCCTATATGAGCAAACTCTCTCAATGCACTTTTAAAGTACTAGTTACACACTTTTGATTTTAATCCATGCACATTCAGCATCAATTGATTCTTAACCTTTTATTTTCTTTACATTACAAGTTACAATTAAGTAACTTACTCCCACTGTATTCAACCTTCCTTATTGTTTTGCTTACATATACAACTTTGATTTCCATATAACAAAGTGGGCAGAAGCGCATCTTACACCCAACCATTTCTCCTTCTTTCACCAAATATTTATTCCTTGCAACAAAACATATTCTATATACTATTTTCCCCAATTTGCATGTCTTGAAGTTTATTCATCCATTTCCACATCTTAACTAAACATGTTTACCAAAATTCACAAATGTATGTACTTTCTGACGTTTCCCACATATATCTCTAACTTACATAATTCACTCTATTATTCCTGTTAACTTAATTACTTTGATAAATTTCCTTTAATTATAAAATCCATTCTCCTGATTGTATCATACAATCTAACATTTATATTCACAACCAGTAAACCACGAGCATTTCTTATATGTTTATAGTTTATCATATAGTTCTTATATAAACTATAAGCAGTTCTTATAGTTTATAATGTCCATAAAAACATTAAACAACCAACAGGACATTATGCATATTTCTCTTATACCCTGCTCAATAGTCAACCATTCTCTACTCATTTAGTTTATTCGCTTACATGCTTTATTTCCATCATATGCCCTTCTTATCACATTCATCAATCAACCTTAAACTTTATATTTATGCCATAATTATGGAACGTCCCATCATTCATGTCTATTTATTTTAACTTACCGTTTCTCTAAATCAACAAATGTACAAAAAACATGATTTCTCATTTTCATACATTTCTCAATGATCTGCTAAACAGAAAAGGCCACGTTGCACTTCCCAAACGGTGCTGTCACTTATTGTATCTTTTCTATCAGAATTCTTCCAAAGACCTCCCTGACAAAATTCAGTTATCAGACAGAGATGCAGTCTTCACACAAGCATTAAACAAACTATACTATCATAATATGCACCTCTATTTTAATATTGCAATTGTACTAGCTATACTTGCAGCCTTATTTCTCAACTTTCTTCTAGCGTTTATGACTTCTTTTTTATACTTTTTCTTGGATGCTAACATTTATAACATCCATTTCTGTTATAGTATATCATAATTTATTTCTATACAAATACTCCTCTCCCATGATCTGGAGGTGGGTGGTGGGGGCAGGACATTATAGCATCTTCATTTAAAATAAATGAAACAAACCAAACCTACCACAAGTAGATGGTCTTCCCAAATCTTTTCATCACTTTTAGTTTTAATCCCATTCCCCTTCTGGATGCTTCTTGCTCAGCCCACATTACCCCACTTCCAAAACAACTTTTTATATCTATCAAAGTTGCTCTACATTTTTGGTACCATTTTTCCTCTAAACCAGGGTTCCACTACCTTAGAATTTTAAGATGGGTAGACTTTAACTCCCAGAATTCCCCAGCCAGCATGGCTGGCTGGGGAATTCTGGGAGTTGAAGTCCACCCATCTTAAAGTTGCTGAGATTGAAGAACCCTGCTCTAAACCATTCCTTGCTTCTTTAACAATCTTTGTTCACTCTGCAACTACCTTTTTTCCCTCTCCCTCCCTCCCTCCCTGCCTCTTTCTCTCTCTTATAATACAATATCTTATATGCATTTTTCTTATCCACAGTTCTTTCACTTCATCTTTCCACTTTCTTCCTTTTCCATACTTCCATTAGCATACAGTAGGAACATAGGCAATGTGTTCCTAGTAGTTTACACATTCTCTTTCCTTACATCTGTTTTTTTCATCCATTCTGCTGAGAGATTATCTTCCAATACTTTTTCATACAGGATTCACACTTTTATTCCTGCATTTGTTCTACTTCAACTAGAATATTTCACTTATTTTCTTACAGATTCATTTATTCTCAAGTTCCACTCTCAACGCTACCAAATAATAGCCTGTCCACATTCATAACACCTCATTACCCTTGTATCCTTCACTAATTCTCTAAATAATTTACTATAAACAATCAGATCAATCATATTTGTCATTAATTCCTTTGCTGTACGCAGCTTTGAATACATTTGTGCTTAAACCATTTAGAGATACTTTCTGGGTTATATAAGACCTGACTTGATTTTACAGAATGTTTTTCCATAATCAACACAATGCAATTAAAACATGGTAGCCAGCTTTTTGCATATTCAGAAAGTAGCAGATGGGCCCAGTGCAAATACCAATCAAAGTTACATAAACATCCATTTATGGTATGGTTATGCCCATCTGATACGCAATGTTTATTCAGTTAGGGTATGTTTGTCCCACCTGCTATGTGTTTTGTTGTGTTCAATTTTGTTTGTTTTTTAGTTATTTCATCCCCCATTTTTTTGTACGCTGCCCAGTCTTGAGTTAAGTAGCCTTAAAAATCTTATCTATCTATCTATCTATCTATCTATCTATCTATCCATCCATCCATCCATCCATCCATCCACCCATCCATCCATCCATCCATCCATCCATCCTATTTCACATGCACCCACTACAGTCTAGATGACTCTAATTCCTACTTTTTCACATACTGTTGTATTGTTTCATTCATAATTAAACATATGCCTATTATATCCTCCCTCTTTCTCTTTGTTTTGCAAAAACATGGCCTATTCATTTTTCTTTCATTTAATTTAATTCATTACTTTATGCTCTTTGCCATATAAATCAAGGGTGTTTTTCCATGTTCTACAGTAATCACCATGTGAGCCCTTTAATACTGACTTCTACCACCCAGTATGATCAATGTAGGCTTTCACAGAATACTTTTGGTAATACAGAGAAAGTGTAGAGTAGATTAACAGCTAGCTGCACCAGCATCACATGCAGCATTATCTGTTAAAAGTACAGGTGTTACTAGTCAGTTCTGGTACATTATGGACAATATGCCACAAATGCAACCAAAGCCCAGATTTTCCTTCGTGCATACTATTTTATGCAAACTCCATCTATAATCCAAAATCTTCGAAAGAAGTCTACAGTTTTCCATATCCCACCACCCGATACCCCACCCACCATATCCTACCCTAGGATGTAGTTGCAGTGTATGCATACTCAGGATACTATATTCTTTCTATTTTTAAAATTTACCTTATTATTCTACCAAAGAATGACATTCAAAATAGGTATGTATGTATGTATATACACACATACATACATATAGTCTCCAGCCAATCAAATGTGTTATTTAAATCTCTGCATAATGTTTAAAATACATTATTGAAATAATCAGTGATAGTTCCAGTTTGGCGTAGTGGTGAAGGCACCAGGCTAGAAACCGGGAGACCGTGAGTTCTAGTCCTGCCTGAGGCACGAAGCCAGCTGGGTGGCCCTGGGCCAGTCGCTCACTCTCAGCCCGAGAAAGGAGGAAAGGGCAAACCACTCCCAAAATCTTGCCAAGAAAAGTGCAGGAACGTGTCCAGGCAGTCACCAGGAGTCAAGACTGGCTCGAAGGCATAATAACAATAATAATAATAATCAGCACATACAGGTGAAACTCAAAAAATTAGAATATCATGCAAATGTTCATTTATGTCAGTATGGCAACTCAAAAGGTGAAACCAATATATGAGATAGACGCATTACATGCAAAGCGAGATATGTCAAGCCTTACTTTGGTATAATTGTGATGATTATGGCGTTCAGCTTATGAAAACCCCAAATTCACAATCTCAGAAAATTAGAATAGTGTGAAAAGGTTCAATATTCTAGGCTCAAAGTGTCCCCCTCTAATCAGCTAATGAATCCATAACACCTGCAAAGGGTTCCTGAGCCTTTCAATGGTCTCTCAGGCTGGTTCAGTAGGAATCACAAGCATGGGAAAGACTGCTGACCTGAGAGTTGTGCAGAAAACCATCATTGACACCCTCCATAAGGAGGGAAAGCCCCAAAAGGGAATTGCAAAAGAAGTTGGATGTTCCCAAAGTGCTGTATCAAAGCACATCAATAGAAGGTTATGTGGAAGGGAAAAGTGTGGTCGAAAAAGGTGCACAAGCAGCAGGGATGACCGCAGCCTGGAGAGGATTGTCAGGAAAAGGCCATTCCAAAGTGTTGGGGACTTTCACAAGGAGTGGCCTGAGGCTGGAGTTAGTGCATCAAGAGCCACCACACACAGACGGATCCTGGACATGGGCTTCAAATGTCGTATTCCTCTTGTCAAGCCGCTCCTGAACAACAAACAACGTCAGAAGCGTCTTACCTGGGCTACAGAAAAAAAGAACTGGTCTGTTGCCCAGTGGTCCAAAGTCCTCTTTTCTGATGAGAGCAACTTTTGCATCTCATTTGGGAACCAAGGACCCAGAGTCTAGAGGAAGAATGGAGAGGCACACAATGCACGATGCTTGAAGTCCAGTGTGAAGTTTCCACAGTCTGTGTTGATTTGGGGAGCCATGTCATCTGCTGGTGTTGGTCCACTGTGCTTCATTAAGTCCAGGGTCAACGCAGCCGTCTACCAGGATATTTTGGAGCACTTCATGCTTCCTTCCGCAGACGAGCTTTATGGGGATGCTGACTTCATTTTCCAGCAGGACTTGGCACCTGCCCACACTGCCAAAAGTACCAAAACCTGGTTCAGTGACCATGGGATTACTGTGCTTGATTGGCCAGCAAACTCGCCTGACCTGAACCCCATAGAGAATCTATGGGGCATTGCCAAGAGAAAGGTGAGGGACATGAGACCGAACAATGCAGCGGAGCTGAAGACCGCTATTGAAGCATCCTGGTCTTCCATAACACCTCAGCAGTGCCACAGGCTGATAGCATCCATGCCACGCCGCATTGCAGCAGTCATTGCTGCAAAAGGGGCCCAAACCAAGTACTGAGTACATATGCATGCTTCTACTTTGCAGAGGTCCAATATTGTTCTATTTCCAATCCTTGTGTTATTGATGTCATGTAATATTCTAATTTTCTGAGATTGTGAATTTGGGGTTTTCATAAGCTGTACGCCATAATCATCACAATTATACCAAAGTAAGGCTTGACATATCTCGCTTTGCATGCAATGCATCTGTCTCATATATTGGTTTCACCTTTTGAGTTGTCATACTGACATAAATGAACATTTGCACGATATTCTAATTTTTCGAGTTTCACCTGTATTTTAATTGACAATGATCTATCTAAATAAATATACGTCTAATGGGAGAAGGCTAACCAGAGCTTTCCTTTTCAGCATGCAATTCCACACACTTTTCAGTGGTAGCTTTGTAAGAAGCATATTACAGTAGTCGAAACAGAATGCAGTTAAGACATGTGTCACCATGGCTTGATCTGACATGTACAGGAATGAGAACAGTTTGCTGTTGAAATGTAACTATGCAGAACTGTTCTTGGCACTACTAAAACAACCATCTAGGTTCAGGGCTGAATTCAAGAGTGAACAAAGTACAGACTGGAATCTTCATAAGGAGTATAGTCCTATCGAACCACAATTAACTCTTTATTATTTATTATCAACTGCTTTGTTTAACCCTACAGTATTTGTGTTCTTTCTTTTGTTTGACCAGAATACTTTTATCTTGCCTGGATTCATTTACTTTTGTTTTCTCACACTATCCATTTCCAATATCATATAATAAAGTAATTTTAAAATGAACAGCATCCTTGGATGGAAATAAAGGAAAAAGCTGGATATCATCAGCATGGTTCCTGTAACAAATCCTAAATTCCAGATTTCTTCTCAGTTTTATCTCTGAGCCATTGAAAATGCCTTTTTTAGTTTGTCAGTGTTATGCACCCCCTGCTGGCAGTTTCCATAACACAGAAGCTTTCCAATATATATCCACTGTATCTTCCTCTTTTTCTTGGCATTTGCTCAAATGATGAAAAGTGGGTTTCATTCTAGGCAATTTCCATTGTTACTGGAATTTTTACTACATTCTGAACTTCTGCAGTTTTGTAGTTGGTGGCAAGAAAGGAGTATATTTTCTATGGAAAGAATTTCTTACCATGCTTCCTGCCTTTACATGCTTCAGACATTCGTATCAGTCTGAAATAGGGCAGGTATGTCCAGGTTCAGTGGCTTACTGAAAATTTATCCCATAGCTAAGCAACTGAAGAATAATTAGCCCTTCTTCTTCTCCAGACAGAGCACCTTTATAGCTCACATACCCAATACCAAATAATCTAGATTAAGAGCAATGAAAACAGTTCAGATATTCAGCAAGAAACATTTACAGAATAGAAGTTAAAGATACAGAATTCAAACTTCAGCTTTTGAATCTGGCCTATGTTGGCTAAAACCCTATCAATGAGTAACCACCTGAACCATGTGGCTTGTAGGAAATTAAAATGTGATGCAGCTGATACTTCCAATTCTATGGCCTAAGAAGAGCCACCCAGTTTCAGGAATAAGTAAAGTTCAGTGCAGCTTCTCTCAATTACAAGTATCCAGTCTTTGAAAAGCTCTTCATTTGGATAAAGACTTGGAAGAAGAACTTTGTAGAAGCTGTCTGATGAACCGATATAGGTCCCTCATGTCTATGGGCAAAGCAGAGAGAATACATAGCTTCTAGTGCCAGACTTCTGAGGCTTTTCCAGTGGCTACTAGAACTGCCAGTTGAGATTTTAGGCATTGGGAGCAATTTCAGGGAAATTGTGTCCATTCTTTGTTTCAGTGAGAGCTGCATCAACTCCTTGATGCAAAGTACCTGATAAAGGTAAAGACCAACTCCCAAAATATTCTAGGAACAGCATCCCATAATTACTCCTCAGCAGCATTATTTCTTGTTGGGTTTCTCATACAGAAACAAACACACCTCAGACAGAAGCATGCTCTGTAGCTCCTGTATTCTTTCTGATGTGGCAGTTCTGCACGTGTATTATTGAAGCCCCAAAATGGAGCAAAAGGTATGGAATTGTTCAAAGATGATAGATAGATAGATAGATAGATAGATAGATAGATAGATAGATAGATAGATAGATAGATGACAATAATTACAGTGTAAATAGTTGATTAGAGACACTGACTTTAAATAGCTTTTCTGTTTCTATCAAGACTTATAGTTCAGGCAATTGTAATTCACAAGGTGTTGCCCTCTTCCTCCTCCTCCACTAATTTTGTAACAATTACTTCAGAGAACAAATCCTGTGCTTAGATTTTGAGGATTGCTTAAATAGATAGAGAACGTCTTCCAATTTCCCATAGAGACACCGACTATTAAGTGAACATTCTAACTCTTGCAAAATATCAAACTCTTGCAGTTTGAATTCCAGGTAAAACAGACCACATTAGATTTTCAAAGAGCTGCCAAAACAGATTTTGTGGTAGCAGTGTAAACAATGTTCACTGAGCTGTGAATTGGGTCTAAATTGCACATTCCTGAACATGCCCATTTTTGTTTTGTTTTTTGTTTTTGTTTTAATAATCACCTTGCCAAACCACAAAAAGTTCTTTGAACTTGTCCAGAAAAAGAGTCACTTGGTAATAGAACTTGGAAAAAGAAGGGGGCTGGTGTGCATGTTCAATTATTTATTTATCATTTATCCATGCTTCTCCTGTAATTTCAGTTTAAGGTAGACAGCAGGTTTTTGTGCTTATTGGGTTAGTTATAAATGAAAGATTGGCACTTGTACATATATATGGATGAGGCTTTTATGAGTGTAGAGGTGTGAGAAAGAATCGCATGGCTGGTTGTCCAAGTGCCTGCACTTGCCCATATAAATCCAGAAGGCCTCCTAATCATTTGATGTACTAGCTTTTTCTCAGGAGCAGCCCAAGATGAGTAAAAATAAAATTAATAATCTGTATCTTTAACAATTTTATTTGGAAGTTTACCACATTCATTTAGCCTGAACTTAATACTGCAGGATCTCAATATTAGTACATGAATTATAGGAGTTTATATGATATCATGCTGGCTGAGTATGATTCAGGTTTAAAATTAATAAACTAAAATTCTGTACCAAGACAATATAACTATGGAATTGAAAACAGAACTCCCATAGCCTGCATAAACTGGGAAAATTTGTATAACATAAGCATGAACAAGATTTAAATAGCACTGAAAGGATCCCCAGATTTCTTTTCATATTTCCCCTGATCTAATGATATTTTCTTTTCAAATTTATGGGAGAGGGAGAACAGTTACAGTTTTATATCACCCACCTGCAACTCATCCTGTTTCTCCTTAACTGACCACTTGCTCAGTGAGGTTGATCAAAATTGTTGTGTCCCAATGCTACTGGAATACATTATCACTATGTGTGACTGCAAGTTTTGTCATCCACATGGTTGTTGTGTGAGTATGCAAGTGAAAAGGTACAGCCTTCAAGCACAATAATCCAATATTATTATTCTGCTTAACATTCATTCCTTCTCTCTTTCTATATTTTTGCAGACTCACATTTCTTTTACCCGTAATCATTGGTTTTCTTCACTTATTGATTAGTGCACTCCCTAAACTTTTATGTTCAACTAAGGACTGGAATGCTGCTTTTTAAATCCCACATCTTGAGATTTTTACATCTAAAAGGACTCGCTTCGTTTTCCCTATGTTGCTGTATAGTTATGCCATCTATACATCCTAGATTTATACAGCTATTCACTTCAGATTTGTTTTAATGGGGCAATACTGGTTTTTTGGGGGGGGGGGATATGTGCAGCTAGATACAAATTACTAGTTAAATTTTCTTCATAAATGAAGACAGTTCATCCACATGCAGTTGATCTTCTTATGCTTAATACATCATTATCATCTTCAAACACCCCCTATAATAATTCTGATAAGATTGGGGTCCAAGTGTAACCCAAGAGAGAGAGTTTTCCATAGTCTGGGAACTTTATAACTAGAAAGCTTGGTCTGACTGAACATGTTCACATAACAATTCCAAGAGTTGTTTGAGGCAGGCCATATTAGCAGTTAAAAATACGCCTGGGATTCACATATGGTGTTAAGCCCCAATTTTTTAATTATGTTTTATGCCTCATTTAGCGGCCATTTGCATTACGATCGTGATGAAAAAGTAACCAATTCTCACATTTATGAACTTTGCAAGTCTGTAAAGCAAGGAAAGCTGAAGTAAGGTAGTAAGCATAGTCTCAGTTTCACTTAGTGACCAAGTTGCCAATCCAATTATGGTTACTAAATGAGGACCACCTTTACCAATCAGTCCATACTGGTCTGATTCATACATGAGGCTCAGTATAATGATTGTGCTGACACCGATGGCTTTTTAAAGATCTCTTGGCTATATTTATATTTAATTTTCTGTATTGTTTTAATTGTTTGATTGTTTTTATTATTGTTAGCCACCCAGAGTCACTGGTCTGGGATGGGCAGCTATATGCATTGAATGAATGAATGAATGAATGAATGAATGAACAATGCATATTTACACACAATTGGTGGTGTTCAAAAGGATTTTGATAGGGTAGAGAAGTACGCTGAAACAATGGGGTAAAATTTAACAGAGACAAAAAAAAAGCAACATGGGATGGGTAGGCTTGGCATGCATGACAAGGAATTGTAGTTGATCACCACTATGAGACAGCCATTAAAAAGACAAATGAATTCTAGACAACATCAATAGAATACAGACCTCCCTCATTGCAAATATCACAGTCAGCTGTATTAAAAAAGATAGAACAGTTGCAAAGATGTACAACAGGCAGAATCAGAGAGAAGAAAACTTAGTTGATGTTGAGGAATCAAATATGTTTAGCCTTGAGAAAAGTTATAATGCGTAGCCCTATTCAAGTAACTGAAGAGCATCACATAAAAGAAGGCTAAGAGCTGATCTCTTAGCTTCTCAGAGGATAAGCTATATATAGATTTATGTTAAAGGAAGGCAGATTTTGGTTGGATAATTGGATAAATATATGAAAAGAGCAATTCAACAGTGGAACCAATTACAAAGGAATTGGGAAGCTCCTCTTTGTTGGATGTGTTCCAGCAGAGGCTAGACAGCCATATGTTGTGGAGTTCTTAATTTGGATCTCTATAATGAGCAGCGTTTGGTTTCTTCCAAGTCTACGATTTGATGATTTCAAGTCATGCAGTGTGCAAAACAAAAATTAAACAAACTGTGTTAGGAAGTAGCATGCTGTGTGAACGTTATTTTATAGTGTATCAATTTAACTGACATGCTATTTGAAAACAAATATGAAAGTTTTCTTGTGCTTATCATCATTTTTATAATATTATAAAGATTCTTATAATTAAAGTGAAGACCTACTTTCATTAGTTGTTGAAGCTGGTGAATTATAAATTAACAGTTCAGTGCTAAGCAGCTTATTTTGGAATAAATCCAGTTCAGTTCAGTGGATTAATTCATGAACTATTCTGCATAGAATTGCAGACATCTTTTCCTGGAGTAACAATATGCCTATATTGATTGTAGAAATACTTTTAAACTGTGAGAAGTGAAAATTTAATGTAATAGTCCCAGAATGGTTTGATAGAAACTTGCATTGAACTGCAGATGACTTTTTAAAAAATGATGTGCTTCTCAGTGCTTTTTCCCTCCCAAATCCTCCCAGCATTTTACTGCCAGAACCTAGAAAACTGGGATTAGTCTCAGAACATTTGATCAAATGCAGGCAAAAATCAAAATTCCATTTAAAGGAGAAATCCATTCCTAATCAATGCATCTGCTGGCAGAATTTATGTATCCATCTATGTAAATTGTGTAACATGTTGGGAAAAACCACTTTTGCTTAGGACAAACTGCATAGTTTGTTTCCTGCTTGGTTGTTTAGCAACTCAAACAATCAAGCAGTTAACAACAGCCTAATCTGGGAACTCCCAAGGAGAAAACCAACTTCACCAACATTGGCTAGGCAAGCTACTGTATGTAAACAGAGAGCAAACCCCACTCCCTTCTAGCACTGTTAAAGGACTTTTTTCCTAACAGAAAACTAACACCTGTAAAGTCTGTGATCCTGGATGGCACATACTGATTTCCCTATTAAGTTTTTGAACCTACAACATTCCTAAAGGATAAAGGAGATCTGTAATTTGGCTGTGTTCATTTTTCTTTAAAAATATTTTACATCACTAGTAGGACCTACCTTCAGTTAAGTGTTTGAAGAATATAGCCCAAAGAGTAAAAGAGGAGAACTTGCTGGGCACCCGAGTTTCTGACTTCTTTTGTAAATGGATAAAGATATAATTGGAAAATGGTTAATAAGGGAGGAGCATTGACTGTTCTTTTGCAAAGTATATGAGCAAAGTATGCTTGCTATTAGTGGTAAACAGGAGGGCAGAAACATACACATTGAAGACTGCCTTGCTGCTATACAATCTAAGGCCTCATATGAAGAACTTGGAAACAACGGGGTTGGCCTGATCAGGGTTGGAGCAAGGTAGGTGGGTTTTTCCCCACTTTGGAGCTATGGATAGGTATAATTAGAAACAGAAAAAGATGGACTAAGGGGTTAAATCAGACAATGTTACTTTTGCTGTTATACAACTGGCAGGCAGAAATATTGTTGTGATTGATTATATATTATAGACAAATCATTCTGTGTTCATCCAGACTCTAAATATTACAAGAGAAAAGCTCTTCACTCTAAGGGTTCATTGTGAAAACCCTTAACAATGGTGCAAACACACCTTAGTATTTATCCATCTGTATAACACTGCCTTTGTCTCCTCTCTAGTCCACAGCTGAAGCGGCTTGATATTATCCTCAGCTATTCTAGTTTTAAAATTGTGGTCTCCCTTTTGCCTGTTCCAGTTTTATAGTAGAGTCTTCCTTTTTCTCTTGATATAAGACATGAACTACCACACTTCATGGATACATATAGCATCTATATAGCTATACATATAGCATCTGGGCACTGTCCTCCATGGGCATTTGGTTTTAGCTGCAGGGAATATTAGGCATTGCTTCTACAGAGGTAGTTGCCTGAGTAATCCCACTCAGGAGTGACTCTAGTCCTGACAGCAATCTCAATCATACTGGCCACAAGCAGTTCTGGGGGAACTTACCTATTATGGCTTGCCACCTGAGCAACTGCTGCTTGAAACACTCTCAGGCCAAAAGAATCAGTAGAAAAGAGAAAGGGTTCTAGATACAGAATTTCAGAATGAGGTCAGCCATATTCCAGCCTACTTTAGAGCTTGCATAACTTATTCCAGATAGAAACAAGGCAGATACTTGATTATTTTGGTCTTCCCTGCCCAGTCAAGATACTTTCTCAGTGTCATGCTTAATGTTTTACCCTCTGAAGTTCTTAATGGGAGAGGGTATGTGTATGAGAACCTGTCCATGTAGCACAAATGCTATTGAAACATCACACAAGTGCTTTTACACTCCCCCTATTACCAGTGAAGTTGAGAAACTTTCATTCTTCCTTTATTGATGCATGTTGTAGGCCATAACAAAAATCTTAATTTTCTCCTTTCAGATAACCATTTATTACATGTAACATTGCTAGATTCCACCTGGCAGCAATTCAAATTTCCAAATAGACAATTAAGGGTATTGGGCATGAATAAACTTATTGAGAGGTCATCTTTTTAAAAAAATCTTTGTTTTTACATCCTTTTTATGGCCATCAGGCTTTTAGTCTATAGTATTAATAGTAAGAATTTTTATAGAGATATCTTAATGTTTTAATATTGTATTGTGTTAACAATTCTAGCTGTTAATTACAGTATCTTTTACCTCTTACACATTTCAGTGTTATTATTGATATGGGTGTAATTTTTCCTGATTGTATTTTATGCTGGTCTATGATTAAGATTTGATTTTGTGCAATGCCTGACTCATGCTTTACAAAAGCAGGTCTTATGTGGACCTTCTATCCAAGTGCTTACAACTGCTTTGAAAAAGCAGTTAACCTGTGCTCAAAAAACAAGACTTGAAATCCTGTGCAGTTCAGAAGTCTCAGTATAGAAATGGCCAAAGACAAATATATTAAATAGAAAATCTCTCAATCACCTTTGAGAGCCTAGTCTGTTGTCCAGTAGTCTCCAAGATTCACCTGTGCTGAAGAGGGGACAATATTTGGGATCAGGGAAAGGTGGTTGTGGAAAGGAGGAATTACATGTTGTCACTTTGTGCTCGCTCTGGTGGTGGCAGTTTCATGCATGGGTTCATTTATTCAGTTGGTCATTATTTTACTTTTTACAGCATTGTATAAGAGTAGTTTTATTCCTGTCAGTTATTCCAAGCACTCTACCGCACATTAAGGAGAATGACTGGAAACTGTTTCCTCACGCAGCAGTGATGCTCAGTGGGATGAGAAATGAAGCAATCGCGGCTTTTAACGTGTCTCGCCTTAAAACAGTTCAACATAGCAGCACTCACGGAGCAGAATGGGAATCAGAAATGAGGGCAGCCCAGATTTGCCTCATGCTTTTCTACAAGCTACAGACAGGTGAACTGCACTTTAACATGACCATATGGCTGGGCTTAGCTTTGCTTGAAGGTGTGAACAGAGTTAGGAGTGGTAAGACTGCTAGAGAATTGTTCTGCTTGGAGAGAGAATGTCAGAAACATTGGGAATTTGGTTCTTTGTGATCCTAGGTTATCCTAATTCATAGTGTAAAGTCTGTGATTTTGATAAGGAAGTAAAGCACAACGATACAGCCTTCTATGTGATTTAAAGAACACTTCAGATTAGTCCATCATTTTAAAATATCCCACATGAAGTTAGATGCAACACTATTACTTTGAATTAATGATGCCAGAAGAACATAACCATTAAGCAGTCTTGACAATATATTCCTAACTTTAATCATGAGACCATGTAGAGTTACCCTACCTGGTAATTATCAAAATATGCCATTTGTGTATTCATGCATGTTTCTTCGTATTTATCCAGCATGACATTTTATTTTAATGTCTTAAAAAACAACCCCCCCCAAAAAAACTTTTACCTTTTTGTGAGAACACAAAACAAATTTAGAATATAATAATAGTGCTGTGTGATCAGACAGCCTCCTAGTGGCTGTCTAGCAAATCCTTCTGTAATTATGTATTAATACATGCATATATTTCAAGCAAAGCACTTACATTCTAATGGCCCTTCCTTCCAGAAATGTTATTTTCAGCTACAGTCAGCCACAAGATATTCTGTGTCTTGGCTACATTACAAATATTTTGTAGATTCAATAGTTTCTCATGCTCTTAGAGCATAGCATAGAGACATTCACATCCAGCTAAACAATCTCATGCCAAACACTTTAAAAGGCTTAATATTTTGTATACCGGTATTGGAATAAAAACAAACATAAGAGGGCGAGGTCAAAGCACTGTTATGAAGGTTGGCTTATTAGAAGCAGAACAATTTAAAGCATTACATGTGTAAATGACAAACTTTTTTGAAGTTTTGATTAAACGGCAAACGCATGAGGTGAAAGGGAATTCATATTTTTCCTCATGGTCTGCAGCTCCCTTTGCTCCACCTTCCCCCAGCAAAATGGCAGGCAGTTCTGTGGGTCAACTGAGGAGGAGGAGGCGGCGGCGGCAGTGGCAGCTTCAGCAAGCCTCACTGAGGGTCACGTGGGGAAAGCAAATGGCACAAGCCTGTATTATATGTGGAAGGGAAGGGAAGGGAAGGGAAGGAGGGAGGGAGGGAAGGAGGGAGGAAGGAAGGAAGGAAGGAAGGAAGGGGTCCCCAACTTCTTTCCTGCCTCTTTCTGGCTCCTGTGCCCAATTGGCTGGCGGCAAGGGAGTGGGGGTGCAGTTTTCCTTGTGGCCCACAGCTCCCTTTGTTCCACCTCCCCCCAGCAAAGTGGCAGGCAGTTCCACAGGTCAGCTGAGGAGGAGATGGCTTCACTGGGGCTCTCCTGAGGGTTGTGAGGGGAGGGCAAATAGCACAAGCCTATTATTATATGTGGAAAGGCAGGCAGGCAGGCAGCTTCCCACTAGCAGATTCAATGGGGAAGCCAGCAGCAAGTTGTAAGTTGCTTGCACTCCCACTGCTTTTTTGCCCTTGGTCATTCTGTTTCTCTGTTTAGGTAAGGAAATATCTCTGAAATGATGGCCCAACAGGTCACAGATTGTCTACTCATCATTTAAAAACAGAAAGTAGAATTTATTTATATTTTTGTCTAGACTCTGCATTTCAAACACACCGCTCTGTATAGTACAGTATAACTGGGAGGTTAAAACAAGTTAAAAACATTTTAACTCAGCAACTCACCTGCTGTTGATCTCTAAGCATTCTTACTGTTATGCTATTTTTCATATAAAATATACAAATATGTTCCATAACTGTTGCCATTGTGAAAAACCCATGATGTCAGTGCAAGTGGAGAGTAGATGCACTGTAAATTTTCCCCTCCCTTTGACACACTCCTGGAACTGGAAATGTTTAACAGAGGATGCATATAATTTCCGTAAGAAAGGCCATCATAAAAGAGAAGGAAAAATTGGAACCATTTTTGGGTTAGGGCTTTGGAAAAAATAATTTCCCACCTTCTCACATATTATACACACACTCTAGGACATAAGTTAAAAATAATTTCTATTTCCTATTTGAAACTAGCAGTTTAATTAAAAGGTACCTAAACTCCAATAAAGGTTTTAGTACTATTGAATCAAGATAAAAGGCTACCTATGGTTGAAATAGAAATTAATTTTATGCAAAATAGTTTTAATTTGCAGAAAGCAGCTCATGATCAGCTCAATCATGTTTTATTCTGATTTACTGACTTGATCCATTAAATAACATAAAACACAGTGTAGTTTTCATCACAACCTGAAACACGTGCACATAGACCTTAAGGGTACATCTATTACAAAGTTTCTCAGTGAACGCAATCCATCTGGGCTTATGGGACCCTTAGACTCAATGCTGCTGTACAACCATCTCTAGTACAGCAGGAAGTCATTAAAAGAAAGAAAAAATCAGAGCCTCTCTTAATCTATTTTAAGTGAGATACTCTGAAAAAACATTCTTGGGCTCTTAATTCTAACTCTGAAATTAAAGCAGTAAACATTTATAAAGATGAAAATAAGAGCCGAACTTCTGCAGCCAATATTAATTTGTTTTTTTCTAAAGGATGTAACTATAAATAATCTTGTCTAGGCAGGCTGTCGAATCTACCTTCCAGAACACCTGAAAGAAACTCTTGGGTCAGGCAAAAAATTGGTGAAATATTTGGCTGCTGTGAATAGCTTCCCCTTGCATTCCTGAACCGTAGAATGTTTGAAACATAGCTGAGATCCTTTTGTAAATCTAGGTCAAAACATGTAGTCCTCCCTTATCAACTGCAATTGGGACCAGCAACTCCATCACTAAGCAGTGCATTCATAAAGTGAAACATGATTGTGCCCCACTTACAATATCAGTTCCAGTTGTGGTTGTTGAGCACAATGTCACGTGACCCCAACTTGCAACTTCCTGCCGGCTTCCCCATTGACTTGCTTGTTGGAAGCCGGCTGTGAAGGTTGCAAATGTCTATCATGTGACCGTGGGATGCTGTGACTGTCATAAGCACACCCTAGTTACCAAGTGCCCGAATCACGATCATGTGACTCTGGGGATGCTGCAACAGCTGCAATTTGAGGACTGGTTGTAAATATTTTTAAATGCCATTGTAAGTTAGGTCGCTGAATGAGCTGCCACTAAGCGAGGACTACCTGCGATCTGCTGTTTTATTTCTGACAGAGCCTTCTCATGTCCAATATAGATATTGTATGGAAAATCCAGAGTCATAAATTGGATTTTATTTCACTTAGCCATAATGGAATAAAATTATTTTACGAGCCAAAGAAACTAAAGGGTTCCAAAAGACTACCGTGAGCCAGTATCACAAATGTCAGGAACAGATTCAGGCTTCTAATGACGTCGGGCCTGTTTCTAGTTTCGAGTAAAGAATTTGCAGACACATCTGGGCATGCAAAATAGTAGCTTAGAATCTGTTGACTGAACAGATTATTCGGAGTCACATTGCAATAGCTGCAGATTTGCACGTCACAGAACAGGTAACTCCCAACCTTAGCTCTTAAGATTTTAATTGCATCCATGCCATGGCTATTTCTATTGCTGGTATGGAGTTGTAGAATAGCATTAATTGAGTTTACAGGGATACAGATCTCAGTTGGCTGGACCAGGACATTGAGGCTTGAAACAGAATTCCTGGATACTTAAATTACTTGTTCGATGTTGATATTGCAAATTTCCCAGGAGTGATGATGCATCAAGGACCTCTTCATTATTCTGTATCTTTAGTTTATTTGTAACTTTATTGTTTTTGAAGCAGAATGCAAGAGCCCAAAGGGGTCACCTCATACCCACTTAGTAAACAGAAAGCAGCATATCAGTTCTTTAGTCTAGCATTCACATGGAAACACCTATACATGGTGTTCCCAGTGAAATGGACCCTTGAGTAAAAACTTTCATCTATCTTATCCCTTTAACAATTATGTACTACTGTTTACTCATAGATTATATGCACACAATGTTTGATTCAATAAATAGAAACAAAATTTTATGGTAGACTTTTATTCTATTGCACAAGATATAACTTAAAAGACACCACTAGATAAAATTCCATTGAAATTTAAGGCAAGCATCTTTATAACAGAAGAATGTAATAGGTAGACCTCTCCCATGTTGAGTGATTAAAAAAAAAAAAAACCTTTAAAAGCACAGAATATCAACATTTAACAAATACAACATTGCACTGGAATCATCCTGTGGAATTCTGTCAATATTTTATGAATTATGAATACTGAAAACTGTGTTGGTTAAAAAAGGAAATTATTTTAATTATTGATTTGGATTCCAGGTCTCATGTATACATATAAATACATATAGTACAGTGGTGCTTAGAAGTTTGTGAACCCTTTTGAATCAATTTTTCTGCATAAATATGACCTAAAACATTATCTGTTTTCCATGCAAGTCTTAAACTAGATAAGAAAACACAAATGAGTCAAAAACATTATACTTGTTCCTTTATTTATTGAGAATGATCAAAAGCTACATATCTGTATGTGCCAAAAGTATGTGAACCTTTAGGATTATCAGTTCATTTGAAGGGGAAATTAGACTTGGGTGTTTCAATCAATGGGATGATAATCAGGTATGTGTGTGGGAGGTCCTGCCTTATTTAAAGAACAGAATTATGGGTATTCACTATCAAAGACTTATCTTCACAACACAGGTATGTGAAAGGTGTCATGACTCCAACGAAGGACATTTCTGAGGACCTCTGAAAAACAGTTGTTGATGCTTAGCAGGCCGAAAAAGGTTACAAAACTATTTCCGGATTCTGGACTCCACCAGTCCAGAGTCAGGCAGATTGTGTATAAATGGAAGCAATTCAACACCATTGCTACCCTCCTCAGGAGTGGTCAACGAACAAGCCCAAGGCATGTAATACTCAGGGAGGTCTCAAAGAACTCCAGGATGACATCTAAGGAACTAAAGGGCTCTCTTGTGTTAGTGAATATCAGTGTTCATGAGACCACCATCAGGAGAACATTGAACAATGGTGCACATGGCAAGGAGAAAGCCACTACTCTGCAAAAACAAACACCCATTGCTGCACATCTACAGTTTACGAAAGACCACATGGATAAGCCAGAAGGCTATTGGAAGAATGTTTTGTGGATGGCTGAGACCAAAATAGAACTTTTCGGCTTGAATGAAAAGCAGTATGTTTGGCAAATACTGCATTCCAGCATAAGAAACTTATCCCATCTGTGAAATGTGGTGGCAGTATCATGGTTTGGGCCTCCTTTGTTGCCTCTGGATCAAGACAGCTTGCCAACATTGATGGAACTATGAATTCTGAACTGTACTGCAAATTCTACAGGAAAATTTAAGGATGTTGTCCATGAACTGAAGTTCAGGAGAAAGCAGGTTATGCAGCAAGATGATGACCCAAAACACACAAGTTGTACAACCAAAGAATGGTTAAAGAAGAAAAAGTTAAAGTTTGGAATGGCTAAGTCAAATTCCTGACCTTAATTCTATAGAAGAGTTGTGGATCTGAAATGAGCTGTTCATGCAAGAAAGCCCACCAACATCCTTAGCTGAAGCTGTTCTGTAAGGAGGAATGGGGTAAAATTCCTCCAAGCCAATGGGCAGGATTGATCCACAGTTATCGAAAATGTTAGTTGCAGTCATTGCTGCCCAAGGGGGGCACATCAGTTACTGAAAGCAAAGGTTCATATAGCTTTCCCACACACAAATATGTACGTTGGATATTCTCTTCAATAAATAAATAAACAAGTATAATGTATTTGACTCATTTATTTAATTGGGTTCTCTTTATCTAGTTTTAGGACTTGTGTGGAGAACAGATCATGTTTTAGTTCATATTTATGCAGAAATATAGAAAATTCAAAAGGGTTTGTTAAATGAACAATCTTAACAACACTTTATAAACGCCCCCTCCTGCACTTCCCCACCCACCCCACAACTTAAACAACCCTAATATGGAATGGGTAGAAGAATCTTTGGGAACTTTTTGTATATGGTGTCGGCATGGCCATACTTATGAAGGGGTGACTGGAACTGCTTTCTAAAAGAGTCAAAAATATATAGTTCTTAAATTTTCCTTGCAAGCAAATAATATGTTAGATACTCTTTAACTTTACTATAAAATATATGGCTTTTAATGTTCTCATTCCACATTATTTCTTATTTGTCAGTGAAAATATATGTCTTCCGCAAACAGATTAGTTAAAAGCACAGAAACCAGTTTGTGCATTTCCAAGATGATCTCAATATATCGTATATTAATACTAGTAGTGCATGATTAAAATATTTTTTTTTCAAAAAAAGCATTCAAGATTATTTGTTTTCTGCATATAAACACAATGCTATCATACACAAAACATCTGCATAATATACAGTCATTTGAGCTGCAGATACATAAATATATCTTAGCAACATCAAGTGTGTTATTTTTATTGTATACAGAGCTTATATTTTACAGAGTAGTTTGGACCGAAATTGCCATCTCACATTTCCTTCTTGTGATGATTACAAAACCAGAAAAATGTGTTACTGAATTTTACAGTTCTATTAAAATTATTTTAATAAATTTAATTTTAAAATCCTCCATAAAGTAAACATAGTTTTTTAAAAAAATAATTCAATATAAATCCAGTCCACCATTACCAGTTTTCCCTAGTTGGAAAAGACAGAGGGACCTGCTGATTTCTCCACTCATACTAATGTTTCAGGAAGTGCATCTGAATTATCAGGTGATAATATCTCCCAAATTTGCCATCGATTGCTTTGCCAGTCATGCCAGTCTGTCTCTGACAAATTTTTACTGTTGTGCTCACTGTCTGGACCGGAGTACTTTCTTTCGATTTTGTTCTGTTGCTCCTCGTGCAGGACAGGTTGTTCAGGCACCTGAGTCATTATCCTCATTCCCTGGGCCCCAAATAAGGAGTCTGTCTTCTGAAGCTTCCACAATGGATATCCTGTAGAAGACACAGTTGGCTGGAGGGATGATATGCTACTTTGTTTTGCTGTTTCAGGATAAGGAGGTGGTGGTCTGTCTTTTCGAATTACTTCAGCTTGCCTTAGGGACAATGGCTTAAATGCGGCATGCAGCCAAGTTGCATCTAAGTCATGCTCCATAAAGTTCTCTGTATTTCTCACAGGTGAATGCTGTTTTGAATTGGACTGGCTGGAATTCCTTCTACCTACTTCAATTTGTGGGGTGCTGCACACTCGAGACAGAGGGGGATGCGAGTGACATTCAGGAAGGGCAGCTGTTGTCTGACTCCTCCGGATGACAGGTTTTCCATTATCTAGCTCTGTATTGGTTTCCTGCCACTGAGGTGAAGACAACGACAGGTTCCCTTGAGAAAGGGAACACTGCCCTGGCCGCAACGAGCTGCTCTCATAGATGTCTCCATATGACCCTAAAGAACCATAGAGAACAATCAATAAAAAAGCAAAGCACACATTTTTTAAAAAATAATTTAGAATGACATAGGCATTAGGATCATACATCAGGCTTGGGAATGGTATCTAGAACTATTAATGATTATTCACACATACAAACACAATGTTTCAGTACAGATACCCCTGTTCTATAGCACAAAATATTCTACAGATAGTTGTGCCTTGGTTTGAATATAATATCTGTCAGTTTGCAGAAAACCAGCTTGTTGTGCAAACTCCTGTGATACTCAAACAGAAAAAATATTTAATATGGTATAAACTTCTGTAAACCACAGTTCACTGAACCATGTGCTATACAAAATGGATGACTTTTAGAAAAAGAGATTTAGCAATCTTCTTCCAGTACAATACCGTAATGAAATAGTACTATTATATGAATATTAAAATCATATGATTATTCAACACATAAAAACAGAAACGAAATGTATACCTGTCATTCCCATGCCTTTGGAACCACTTTTCAGTGTTGAATGCCAGGTGCCCCAGATGTCGAAATAGTCCTCTGAAACATCTGTTGGATTAGAAGGAATATGAATGTAAATGATCTTAACATTTAACACATAGATCAGAAAGAAGTGCTATAGTTTCTAGACGCTGCATTACAGTCTCTGCTATGAGTCCTGAGAGTGAGGATTCCATGGGTGTTCCTCTGATTGGTTGGTATATTTGTCCATCTACTGAAAGTAGGTAGTGAGGCAGAGATTGATTAACACCAGACAAACAATCAAGCAAAAACAATACCCTAATCAGGGAACTACCAAGGAGAAAACCATACCCCCACCAACCCTGGCAGGGGAAGCTACTATATAAAAACAGGGAGCAAACCCCACACTCATTAGCACTGATGATGTTACCTAGTTGGGTAATAAAACATCTGCAAGCAAACAACCAAGCTCAGAGAGCACCAAGGTCTCCACAGTTCAATCCTGAGCTACATATATTCTCTTCTATTGGAATTAATACAAATCTATGCACCCATTTCTACTTGCTTGCCTCCCTGCTTAGTACCATGTTAGGTACACACATGGGATCATTTGGAATATAGCCCCCAAGAATTTAAACTGAATCTTTCCAGAGGGACAAAGAAACTATATGGTCCCAACTGAGCAACCAACAAAAGTTGCACATGTGCCTTAACCAGATACAGCTTTTAGCACTGCTAGGATATGCTGTGCCCATCTGGTGAAGCAGAAGCTTTGTATTGCTTCCACTAATTTTAGTGCATTTTGAATTATATAATTTTGGTATGACCTGTATTTGGCCGAGTTATAAAAAACATGCCCAAGTATTTAAAGATTTTGACTAGTTCTGTTTCCAGGTTAGGGACCCTGGGTTACTTTGCAGAAATAAAGATCTTAGTATAGCTAATCTCAAGTGCTTTCTGAGAACAATAAGTGGCTAGAGTATGCAGAGCTCATTTCAGTCCAACTGATATTTGTGACAGAAGCACTACATCATTTGCATACAATAAGACTGCAATATACTTTGGCCATAAGAAGATTGATGTACAACAGGGCAGCCAGGTGTAGCAAAAGCTCTTGATACCAAGCTAAAATGTTATTGGGTCATAACCACAGATCAGAAACAACAGCTAGGATCTAAAAAAAAAATTAGCTTGACGTCAAGAGTTTTTGCTAACTCAATGGATTTATTTACCATAAGATCAATAGATCCCCATGCCATGACTCAGTGAAAGTCCTGGATGAAAAGCAGCCTGAAATGTTGTACAGGGAACTCCCTTCCAACTAAAATAATTTTTTTTAGGTTCACAGAATTTTTCATTCTGTAATAGTTTCTGGCCCAAACATTCCTCAGTAGAATAATGAGAGATGTAATTTTCAAAAATTCAAAGACAAAATACAAGATTCAAGAAAAAGTATGAGGTCTATCATTCAAAACACTTGCAAAGAATTAGAACTGATTTCATTTTTTAAACATTTCACTTCTGTACTATAGCAAGTTATGATAACTCTGACAGATCTTAAATATTATAATGGCTTTATGTATTGGAAACTTGATGCATTGACATTGTGCCTTGGATTTTGAAGTCAACAAAGCTGCAGAGGGATGTATTTGGAGCTTTTCAACAGATACAGATCCCCAAACACTTGAAGAAATATCCATAATGAATTTATGGCATATATTCCTTACAATGCATACAGATTCCCCAATATTTCATTTGTGTCTTGACAGAAATTCAACAGGTTCCATAATCCATAGATTTTATCAGGTTAAATATTAAGATGTTCATATGATAGAACAATGAAACTATGACTTAACCACAGAGGCATAATTATGCCATTATAATTCTAGTTTAAGAGTCCACTAAATGTATTTCCCATTCGCAGGTTTCTGAATTGATGTGTAAACTCTGCACTTATAAATTACTGTCTTTGTGAAGATTTAATACAATTGAAGGGCATTCTGTATAAAGATCTTTTTCAACTGGATGCAGATATTGTTTGGATAGTTATAAAATCTTACCAAAACTTTTCAAAGAATGTTTTCTCAGACGACCTTTAAATTAAAATTAGAAGTTTGCTGTTAGGGACTGTAATTTTAACGGATAAATTATATCTGTCCAATAGTAACCGTCTGACTCCATTCCGTCAAGGAAATCAATTCAGTAACAAAAACAAGGTTTGTAATAAAAAGAATTAAGGGAACAAATTAAAGGAGATGTATTCCCAATGACATTAGAACCAATGAATATTCACTTAGTCATGGTACATCTGATCATACCTTTCCCAAACCATGATCCAAAGGAATTCTCTTTTGATTTTGGTTGAAAATGGCTGACTAATGTGTGTTGTTCTGGTGCTTTAAATAAATTATCAGAAGCGAGAGACATATCTTCCTGCATTGCCAAAACAGATCGTTCAGACAGCACTGGAGAGTTGTTGTCATAGGGCGATATATCGCCACTTGAAGTTCTGTTTGAGTCCATGGATGAATGTCTGCCTTCTAGGGAGAATGAACCTCCAGACTGAAGCATTTCAGGGCTTCTGATAAAATGAAACATAAACAGGAGTTAATGAAACTTAGCCCACATAAAGAACAGTATATTTCAACGATATGTGGTTAGAATAAAACTAGAGATTATAGAAAGTAACTGCCTTATTAACAAACAATTATAGGATGGGATTCAACACAATTTGGTGCAAATACTACTAAATTATGTCCAAGACAAAAAGTAGAGATCAAGAGACATTCTAATTAAAAAAAAGAAAGCTTTAATAATATGTTGTAACTCTAAGTGTAACACAAGAAGCATTTTGTACGTTAGTGCATGAAAAAAGGTAACAACAAACAATGAGCATAGAACAAAGGACACTCCACTTAAATACTGCTCTTAATAAAATAAAACTTTAAAAAATCTTTCAAATTATGTTAAGTACCTTACCTTGAATAAAAGTTGAACATTCTAGTTTTTTTCTCAAAAGATACTCCCTGATTAAGAATTTAAAATGGCCATTCCGTGTTCTATTTAGGATTTAACAAGAAATCCTTCACAGCAAGAACCTTGATTTCAGTTGCAAATGGTGGTTTAGTTTAAGGTTAGTATGTAGTTAGAGATGAATTTCATCCTGAGAAATCCAGCCATATTAGAAAGGATAAGAAGAGTCCAGAAATAGATTGTCATCACTGTAGTGTTATTAGTAAGCAGTGTTATATAATGTTGTTGTATTTCATCGTGACTGAGCAGGCAGTCTTCCAGTTAAGAGAAAAGGAAAAATGGTGAGGCTATTAGCAAAAGTAGATGCAAGAAAGTGTTTTAATCAAGAGAAAAGTCCATGTAGGAAGTCACTATGCCCATTTTACAAGTAGCAACTGAAGTTTTTCTCACACATTTTGCTACACAACCAATTACTTCCACTGTTGGACATGTGCTCTCTTCTCACTGCAGAGTTACAAAGTTTTTCATGTCAAGATTTGAAATCCATTATCAAGAATATTAAGATGGTCCCAAAAGATGTGTATCTCACTTTTTACTTTTTGGTTCAACTTATCAGGAAAAATAACCGTGTGAATATGTAGCCATCTCTCCAAATTGACACAGAAACAAGACGTGTCCTATGAGTATGACATTCTTTTCATGTTGAACAAATTGTCCCTTTAATCTTCTAGCCAAATTCTTTCCCATGACTTCGCAGTTACATCTGGAAACATGCTAGTATCAAAACATATAAAAATGATTCCTGGGCACTTCAATATTAATTATGCATCTAAGAGGAGAACAAAACTAAAGTGACGATTTGTCATTCTCAAACTTATTTAATACTCTTGTTGAAACACATAGCACAATCACTGGTCCTATCAACTGTGAGTTACAACAAACTGTTCCCAATGATTTCTTGGAAAATGTTGAAAAAGAATGCTTCCTCTTAGGAGGTTTAACTGACTTAAAAATAAGTAAAGGATCAGGGCTTAAGGAAGGAATGCACCATCCTTCATTTCCAAAGCAGAATAAAAGATAATCTGCATACAAACCAGCTATGATACAAATGGTGCACATATTTGTCAGGACTAAGGCAAAGTTGAACATGGAAAATAAGGAATGACTGCTATCTCTAGTATCAGATGATAATACCTCTTAATTATCAGTTGCTAGAATAAGATTCCAAAGCTACTATTATGTTCATGTCTGCTTGAGTTGCCCAATTTGGTAAGGCTAATTACATAAATTGCATTAGTGAACCTTCTTAAAATAAGCAATGCCTGCAGATAATTTTTGTATGAAGTGGATTCACTTCAACAGGAATCTAATTTTAGAGACATTTTAGAGCAAAGATAGGGAAGATCTGTATATCCACTGGAATTTCTATGCCCTCACCTACGTCATAGCTATACAAGGTGGAAAAGCAGAGCTTAAAATAAAGTTAATTCAGAATGGTACCCAAAGGTTGGGAATCTCTGGGTACATTCTGGATTGCAAAAGCATGTAAGCAGGATTTTCACAAACGGCATGCCATGATGGGCAGGGCAAATCCAAAATACTGACTGAAAGTCACGCTGTTAAGGTTCTTCCTTGTGACTTCACACAGCTTTCCAGGATGCATGCTACTGCCTCAGTTTGAGTTGGTCTCTTTTCTAGGCAGGTGACAAACCTGCAACAAACTACAGGCCTGCAGTCCTGCTATCATTTTTAGTGACTAAAATGCCTCTTTGCTCTGTATGGGACCCAGAAGCATTTCTAGAAATAAACATTTGAGTTCAATACTTAGCAGCATGCTAACTTCCTGTTTAACATTTTACTTAAAATCTCATTAAAATGCGAACCTTCGGTGTGCCACTGGCCCAGAAAGTTCTAATTGCAGACACATTTGCACCTTTGACATTATGTCATGAACCCAGGTTTTAGTGCAAATGGAGCTAACTAGGTATTTCCAATTTTCCCCCAAGATATAGTGGCTGGAGGCCTTGGACAATCTCTGAAATTTAACTGAAGTTAATTTTATTAAAATATCCTTGCAAATTAAGCTGTTGCATATAAAAAATACATTAAAGGGTTTTTCTAAAGGTATCAGGGTTATGATTACTAACATTTAAGTTATAAAAGAGGTTGATAATTTAACTTCATAATGATTAACATTGTTCAAAACTGCTATTTAAATCAACATCTCAGGGGTTCTGAAATAAGAAGCCTTTGGACAATCATGATAAATGGTTCCCCAATGTAAGCAAATAAAGGGAAAATTAACAAACTACTCACGATGACTGGGAAGCTTTCCTTCTCAGCAAATAGTCTACAACATCTGGATCAGTCTCAAGCAAACTAATTAGAACTTCATTTTGAAGGTCTGCTGGGACCTATACATTAATGAAACATCAGAAAATGAATAGCAAAATCATACACCTCTGTTTTTAGCCATGAATTAATATAATAAACAAATGTAAAGCAATCCAGTTTCAGTTCAATAACATACAAAACACTTAATCTTTCTTTAAATATATTTCCCATTGTCTTTTTTTTTCATTTAGTACACATAAATAAACCTGAAGGCAGAACAGCACGAATTCCATTCCATAAAACATTCCATATCTAGCCCTACATTACCTTGATAAATGTCCACAGTTGTAAAATAAGTAGCCCTTCTAAAAACATTCCAATTCACTTCTGAGAATTAGAATCTTTACATATATAGGTAGTCCTCGTTTAGTGATTGCAACTGGTTCTGATGACTTGGTGGTTAGGCGAAATGGTCGCTATGTGAACACACGACTTAGAGAGAGATAGGCTGCAAAGATAACTGGTTGCTGCCATCTCATTCAGATAAAGTCCTCTTGTACAGTGTCCTGTGCCTGACCCCTTTTTTGCCTCCCCCCCGGAGGGCAGAGAGATTGCTTAAACAAGCTATCTCTTTCTGAACTTCCCTAAAAAGTGCTAAGGGCAAGTTAAGCTCAGCTCTGTGACAATTAGTTGATTAGAACCCTCTGCCAGCTTGCAGCTGCTGCCTGAAACTTACCAGACCTTAATCAGTTTCACATGGATGGCTTTTGTTGTCATAGGTTGGAAAATGAATTTTTATTACCACTTATTACTATGGTATTTGCAAACAGTTGGTATCTGAGGCAGTTGCTAAACGAGAACTACCTGTAGTGGAACAAACTAGCTATTTTGTTTTACTACAGAATTTTGAGAACTGCGAAATTTATATCCTTATGTATTATTGCACCAAAACCTTAGGAGACTGTGGGTGATAATTTGTTTATGGAATGTAAACAATCTGTGTTTATGTGTGTAAGCAGAAAAGGGAAATTATTTAAACTTGGCAATAAACCTATGCCAAATTTCACATTCTATTCTATTGGATTTTGGTTTGCAGATCCAATTGCAGTGTAAATGCTGAAGTCATGCACAACTGGAAGAATGAAACATGGCAAGGTATACTCTGTGGATCTATGCTCTTGTTCAATTTTTTAAAATCTAAGCTTAGTACAAAAGTCAGTGTTTTAACTATTAACAGTACCCAGGGTTCTTCTTAATGTTTTACAATTTGAAAAATAATTCCCTGGGTTCTTGGTGTCCTCCTGAGCTACATATATTCTCTACTATTGAAATAATTTGCTGTTATTTTCATGGTACTGTCAGTTACAATGCCTCCTCCCCCTAGGAAACTTTTATTAATATACTGTACATGAGGTACGAATTCAAAAAATCACAAGGCCTTGTAATTTGCTTAGACTATGTTGCAGA
Organism: Liasis olivaceus; assembly: GCA_030867105.1. Lineage (NCBI taxonomy): Eukaryota > Metazoa > Chordata > Lepidosauria > Squamata > Pythonidae > Liasis > Liasis olivaceus. The sequence goes on from CM061352.1 coordinate 43,359,701, forward strand.
AAAATAAAAGTGCTACTTGTTGAAAATCTGTTGGTTTATAAAATATGGACATGCCACTTGATCAGCTGTAAGGCCTAACAAGTTTTGAGTCCAATCAGTAAAATGTTGGCACAAACTTGAAAAGTCTCTCCGGAGATCCTTTCCCATTGTACATAGCTGAGTCAAACTGACACACATCCAAAGCATATTTATTCTAAACATGTCGTCTGAAATAGTATATTGTTCCTTCGTATCCAACCTGCCACTTAGCTTGCCTTTCAGAGTTACAAGATATTTTATCTGCCAAATTGTTGCAAGAAATAGGCAAAATAATTCCATGCAATTCTTTTTAGGCTTCAAGTCAAAATGAGGTGAGAAATAATAAGGGAATGAATCTATTATAATTGGAATGGCCCATAGGCAGGCTAATTAATTCCTTCTCCCTCTTTGGAAGGTAAAATATATAGAAATGCTGGACATACACACAAAACATAGTCATCTGTACACTCATATCCTCATTTATAAAGACTATATTCTTGCAAATATTAACATAAATCAAACCCGTATTTCTGTCTTTGAAACTATCTGTAACTTTTTGAAATCATGAAAAATTAACTGTGCATTAACCGTGGCATGATTTCTAATTTTTCAATATATACAGTACTGTGCAAAAGTTTTAGGCAGGTGTGAAAAAATGCTGTAAAGTAAGAATGCTTTCAAAAATATATATTGTAATTGTTTATGTTTATCAATTTACAAAATGCAAAGTGAGCGAACAGAAGAGAAATCTAAATCAAATCAATATTTGGTGTGACTACTCTTTGCCTCCAAACCAGCATCAATTCTTACACTTGCACACTTTGTACACTTGCACAAAGTCAGGGATCTTGTAGGATTAGAGTCAGTGTATGATTAACCAATTATACCAAGCAGGTGCTAATGATCATCAATTTCATGTGTAGGCTGAAACACAGGCATTAACTGAAACAGAAACAGCTGTGTAGGAGGCTTAAAACTGGGTGAGGAACAGCCAAACTTTGCTACTAAGGTGAGGTTGTGGAAGTCAGTTACATGTCACAGGTCATACACCATGGCAAGGCTTAGAACAGCAACAAGATGCAAGGTAGTTAGACTGCATCAGCAAGGTCTCTCCCAGGCAAAAATTTCAAAGCAGACTGGGGTTTCAGGATGTGTTCAAGCTCTTCTGAAGAAGCACAAAGAAACGGGCAATGTTGAGGACCGTAGATGCAGTGGTTGGCCAAGGAAACTTAATGCAGCAGATGGAAGACACATCATGCTTCCTTCCCTTCGACATCAGAAGATGTCCAGCAGGGCCATCAGCACAGAACTGGCAGAAACAGTGGGACTCAGGTACACCCACCTACTGTCCGGAGAAGTCTGGCCAGAAGTGGTCTTCATGGAAGAATTGCGGTCAAAAAGCCATACCTCCGATGTGGACACAAGGCTAAGTGATTCAGCTATGCACGAAAACATAGGAACTGTGGTGCAGAAAAATGGCAGCAGGTGCTCTGGACTGATGAGTCAAAATTTGAAAGATTTGGCTGTAGCAGGAGGCAGTGTGTTTGCTGAAGGGCTGTACAATAATGAGTGTCTGCAGGCAACAGTGAAGCATGGTGGAGGTTCCTTGCAAGTTTGGGGCTGCATTTCTGCTAATGGAGTTGAAGATTTGGTCAGGATCAATGGTGTCCTCAATGCTGAGAAATACAGGCAGATACTTATGCATCATGCCATACTATCAGGGAGGCATGTGATTGGCTCCAAATTTATTCTGCAGCAGGACAATGACCCCAAACATACAGCCAATGTCATGAAGAACTTTACAGCGTAAAGAAGAACAAGTCCTGGAAGTAATGGTTTGGCCCCCACAGAGCCCTGATCTCAACATCATCGAGTCTGTCTGGGATTACATGAAGAGACCGAAGGATTTGAAGCAGCCTACATCCACAGGAGATATGTGATTAGTTCTCCAAGATGTTTGGAACAACCTACCTACCAAGTTTCTTCAAAAACTGTGTGCAAGTGTACCTAGAAGAATTGATGCTGTTTTGAAGGCAAAGGGTGGTCACACCAAATATTGATTTGATTTGGATTTCTCTTCTGTTTGCTCACTTTGCATTTTGTAAATTGATAAACATAAACAATTACAATATATATTTTTGAAAGCATTCTTATTTTACAGCATTTTTTCACACCTGCCTAAAACTTTTGCACAGTACTGTATATTTGTCCATTATTAGCAACAGACCTTATTTCTAAGTAAGCAAAATATTCAGGAGATGATTATGGGAATTATGCAGCCATTTTCTAATAACTGAGCTGCTGTTCTGTAATTTTATGTTATATTTATCAGCAATGAATAATTGTTCTACACAAATAATCATACAATTAGCCTTATCAAAGAAGGTCTTTGAAGAAATAGGTATAAAGAAATAAATTCATATGTACTTACTTTTTTTGTTTAAATTTTAAGAGCTGTGCTGCCACATGGCAAAGTAGGTAAGGGTCTTCTTTTACCAACAGTCTCAATCCATTATGCTGCCACTAGTTCACCATGCAAATGATAATTTCTGTATATTATGGTCCTATTTTATTTATTCACTGTACAGTCATTCTCTCATCAGGGAATATTTTCAAGTGTTAAAAAGACACTATTACATAGTGCCTAAGTTCTAAAAATAAAAACTAAACTAAACATTTAAAGCCATTATACCTCTGAAACTTCTATTAATGCAAAGAAGAAAAAGAAGGAAGGCTTCACCTACCATAAAGAGCATTTCATAGTTTTCTATCATCTTCTGTACCACAGCAATAATTGCACTACTCTCCTCAGCACGTGCTGTACTTTGAACAGTGAATTCTTTGTCTGTTGTCTTCTGCTTGTGCAACAGATTAGGTCCAAATATAGTAGCTAGGTTGAGTGATGTCATTTTGTTCCCAGGGATCTAAAAAGAAATGAAAAGAAAAGAAATGGTGTACAATTTAACTGGAAATGGATTCCCAGCTCTTTGTATAGATAGTCTTGCTTAGCTAATCTGGTTACGATTCTGCATTTTTTAAGTCACTCTGTGCCATAAAAAAGAGCATTCCACTGAGGGGAATCAATAGTAGCTACACAAAGTTATGCGTGGTATTTGAAGGGTGGCACTCCTCCCAAGAAACCTGTAAGTTCTAGAAGTTTCTGAATGCAGGAATAATCCTGTTGTATGAATGACAGAGTATGAAACAAATATAGCTAAGTATATTAAAACAAGTGAGGATTTATAAACCAAATACACCCTGATTTAAATCTAAATTATCATGACTTGTTCAGAAATAGTACAAAGACTGTTTCATATCATGGTTCATTAACTGTGTTCCTTATCACAGTGCTGAACAAAACTGCATTACGGGTGGGCAAACCTAATACAGGGAACTGCACTGCTAATTTCTCAATAAAAATCAGTGAAACAACCTTACCTCCTGGCTATCTTGACCTCTTCTGTCTTCTGCATGGCTAGCTACAGTAGCAAGGAACTGGAGGAGTCGATGTAAGGTGTCACAGTTGCAGGGAGGTAGAAGATAAATTAGAAGTTGTAGAGTGCTCAGTTGTTCATGGGGTTCCATTACTAACAGAGAAAATATTTTTTAAAAAGTGTTCTTATTAATTACTAAACTTTGTGTAACACTATTATCAGCTAATTCAGTGTTCTACACATTTTAATATTTTCAGGTATCTTAATGATCAGGTATGGCTGTGTAATGTCTGAAGAATTAGAAGGTTTAGAACATCCAGTTATTATGATATTTGGATGTGTGTAAAAAAAACCTACCATAAATAACATTTTGATAGAACTGCTGGCTCAGTTGAATTGCATATGATATTATCACAAGCAAGGTATGCATGACCCATAGTTCAAGACATGTGGACTTCTTTAAGTTGCCTAATCCTTTTCAGCATTCTATACATTAAATCATTACAAGAAGTTATGGAGATGATTATCAGAATCAACCATTTCAACTAGGATTTTATCCCTAATCCATATTTATTTATATTTATAAAATATTATAATTAATATTTTTAAAAATATATATAAAAGAGAAGACTGTGCTCACAGAGTGTGTTGATAAAAGGAGTGTAAAGCTCTCTAGTCAGGAGTGGGTCAGGCATGTCACGAAGGAATTCCTTTAATAAAGCTGCTACATCATGAACGCTTTGTTCTTCGTCCAATATTACATCTATACCACGGTCAAACTCTTCACGTAACTAGAAAAATCAGTGCAAGAGGAAAAAAGTCTTGTCAAACGTTTACATGATTATATTACACTTAAAAAAAAAAGTGATGGCATTATAGTTTTAGCTTTCAGCCAGAACCTTTCCCAAGTCCGGCTTATGCATTTTTCTAAAGATATACATACAGTATATATGGAACAAATAAGCATAATGATCTTATTTGCTGTAGAAAATGACTTATTTCAGAATTAAAATTTGTAGCATACAGAGACCTTGGAAAATGTCAAAATCTCAACTATTCCAAAGGTAATCAATTACTAAAAGAAAATAGCAGTAAAGATTATTCTTCCAAATTGATATATTAGATGAATTCTGCCACTCACATGTCTAGTCCTAACTAGGATGCAACATTTTTGTTATTATGTTTTTATATTTCGTATTCACTTCTGAGTAAACCCTACTTTACAGCAGAAAACCAATAACTACAAAATACTGCAATAATAATAATTATGGTTTTATTGCTTTAATTTAATTTATGATTCAGTACATTATTAATCTATCTGTGCCTCTTATAATTTTTCTGTGGTCATTCTGATTTTAGCTCTTTTCCAGATAATTTAAAGTTTATAATATGGGGAGGGCTACAATACCCACATTCCTGGTCATTGGCCATAATGGCTGCAGGAATCCAAAATATCTGAAGAGTTGTGGTTTACATGATCATCCGTTACGAAGAAGAAATAGCAATGGCAATTTGTACTTAGATGTTTAATACTAATAACATGAATATTATAAATTGCTTTCATTATTTCATGAGGTATTTAAATAAATGTATGGAATGTCTTTCTTTGAAATATTTTAGTGTGACAGTTGTCATATTACAAGGAATCTAACATTTCACAGAAACAGAAAGTAGAGCAATCCACCCTAGTTCAAAGGATTATCAGGACAGCCTGTTTCTTTTAAATATATAGGAAACCATCATTGAAACTGATATGGAAACAAGAGAGAATTTTGGAAAAGAGAATTTAATTGCAACTTTAACATAATACATAACTGATATTCAGATCCTTATATTACTTACACCATTTAGTTACCAGATAAGAATTGAAAACCATTTTAAAAATAGACAGCAAATTTTACTGGAAATAAAAAATAGATGAAAGATCCCCGTTCTAAAAAACACATATTTTTTAAAAACTAAGATATTGAAATTTTCCTGGATATATTACTACTATATATTTAAAGAAGGACTATAATGAAAGATGACACTGACCAATACAAAACAGTGAGTTTCATGAGGTATGATAAAAACTCACCTGTCTTACCCTTTTTTTTGAGCTCCCCACTCGGAATATGCCTACTGTCTGGAGACCTGTAAAATGGCATATTCATTTAATATATTATTATCATTATCATTACATATACATTGGCATATAAATATATAACATTTTTAGAACATTATGCTGTATATAACTATTATAATATCTTATTTCTGTTTCTTATTCCTAATAGCACTACCCTATCCGCCAGAAGACAGCATTCCAAAATATGCATACAATTTAGGAATAAGTGGGTTCAGTAAAACCTACTTCTATGCACCATTATAGTTTTTTGTTTTTTTTTAAATACAGGATAGTGTTCCAAAGTGACACTAGAGGGAAGCATAAGACCAACGTTGCCCATACAAAGTTGCATAACAAATTTATAAAAAGATGCCCAGGCCTCAACGCACTTGTGCAATAAAACTGTTGTATTTCTAGATTGAAAAGTACACAAACATAGCTCTTGGATACTGTACCAGCTCAGGCTTTATTTTTTACTAGATGAGTAGAAGGGATGAGGACAAGTATGGTTGTGAAATATTTAACCTTGGCTTTCAGGCTGCATGTAGCTTCCAGAGGCCCTCCAGCATTACACTACTGAAACTCAACAAACTGCTGAACATCAGCACTATGATTTTCCTTTGAATTTGAGCAAAATGTGCTAACCCACATTAAAACTACTAATATCCCATATCAAATGTTAGTCTCAAATGCTTGCATGAAATTATTTTAGAATCTAAGACTTATTGCAGCTAAGTTTCAGGACCAAATGAAGTCCAACAATTTGAGTCCCTCACCTGTCTCCTAATATATCTCCCCACATCAGGTAACAGTGGTAGACTGTGATTTTGACCAAAATGCTGTGGCACGTTATCATTTCCTCTATTTTTTAAAACTGTCCCTCTTAACTTCTATAGAAGAAAAAAATACCCATGAGTATTCTCCAATTCCACAGCTGAAGTAGAAATTGGCTTTCTCAATTATTACTACTTTGACTAGGTTCACAGCCCTTATTTCAGGGAAGAAAAGCCACACTTTGAACCAACAAACTAGTATGAAATAGAATCCATACAATTTTTAGTGCTCTCAGGCTCCTATTCAATTCACCAATCTGATTCAATGCTTTGAGTCAATTCCAGTTTTCTGGTGGCATCTGATTATATTCATCCCAATTTGGAAAGCTGATTTAGTTTGGGGGATTCAATCAAATTGCTTTCAAACTCCAAATCAAATCTTTGTACAGTGCTATAAGCTGTTTGCACATCTGAGATAAAATATACTTACCATGTTTTTCTAAATGCTGGCAGCAGCTATCTACAAGCCGAGGAACTTGCCTGTAAATAGGATTGAGGCTTAGTTTTTTGTCCCTGGATTTTTCTTTCTTGTTCTGAGCTTCAGCAGGTAAGGATAACTGTAGAGCTTCTAGTAATCGAGACTGACTATCATCAAGATCAGTAATAGAATCCACTGACATTGCACCCTACAACAAACACACACGGTAAAGATGGAAGGAAGACACTTCTCTTCTTTAATCCATCACGAAAAAAAAAAAAAAGGTTAACCTATAACAGAAGGTATTAACTGGGGCAGAAATCTATTGTAAGTTCTCCTCTAAGTGGTGAATGATCATTATAGTTGTCAGTGGGTAGCTCAAGACAAATGCCATGATTCTACTAGCCATGTTAGATGCTACCTATTCCATGCCTGCCCAAGCTGAGGTAGTTCTGAGGCTATAGTTGTTTGGTCTGCTCCCATTCATCAGTTGGTCCAGTTCATTCACTTTGTTCCCATCCCAAGTCAAAATGGAGGCAATTGCTGCCATACACAGCAACGTGAAGACTGCTGCTGAACAGATATGGCAAACTACAAACATTTTGCTGAAGAAGATGGAGAAAGAACAGCAGCATCTCTCCAAAGGTAATAACCACTTTTCTATACAACTTTGTCTGGAAACAGCTTCTTGCCTAACCACTACTGTAAATTCTTTATTAGTAAGCTTTACTAGGTGTTAACTATCATTATTGATTAATTTCTACTTTGACAAGTATTTAAGGCAAATAAAATTTTAGAAACAGTGTATAAAAAGTTTAAAATACAGATTAAAAACAACTATAAACATTAAAATAATCTATTAAAAGTATGTGTTAAGGGTTGTACTTTAAACCTACGCATCTCTACTCTTGAAGAATAATCTCTTTTTCTCTTTACCCAATTACTGGAGTTTATTCTCCAGTAATTATAAGTAAGATTGCATCTGCCTGTGAATCCTAACTGCTATTATTCAATGCACAATTAATGAGAAATGTATAAGTGGGTGTATAAATATGTTACCTATATGAAACAAGTTTGTATCTCTGTTTCTGCCAACACTGCTCTGATCATAACCTGTAATGGAATATAGGCCCCAAGAGGATTCCTCTGAGGTGGGTGGAAAAAATCTGACTCTTGTGTAAACAGAAATGAAAATAAGGTGAACAATAGAGAATTAGGCAATCCTGTTGCATCCTGAAGCAATTTGTGCATCCTGAAGCAATTTGAGGTACACAACAGGTGAGACAACTGTTTTGACGAGAAATCCTTCAAATTTTGTTCAGTATTTACTGAAGTTGAGAGGTAAGTAAATGAGAGGATGCAATATGTGCATCCTGAAGCAATTTGAGGTACACAACAGTTGAGACAACTGTTTTGATGAGAAATCCTTCAAATTTTGTTCAGTATTTACTGAAGTTGAGAGGTTTGCCACTGGGGAACAACTGATTTGGGCATATTTTCAACTTCTGCAAGTCATATTATGGTGACAAACTTTGACATCAAAATTCCATTCAACACTTGTTCATTGTTTCTATGAGTAGAATAAAAGTTACTTTATTTAATTTTAATTCATTGTTAGGCCCTATTAATTGCATATCATTTAAACTGCCATGGAGAAGATCCTGTAAATATGAGGAGCTAAGCCATACAGAGCTTCATAGATGAGGACTTGCACTGCAGACTGCAAACTGGAAACAGTGCGGTGTAAACACTGCAGTGATCTTAGCATGTGTGCACACTTGTAATTCTCCTACCACCAATTAGCAGAAGGACCACTGCATTTTGGATCAACTGTAACTTCCAAGTCATTTTCAAAGGCAGCCACATGTACAATGTATTGCAATGATCTATCTGCAAGGTGATGAGGGCATGAATCACTGTCGTCAAGTCATCCCAGTCCAAAAACGGCCAGTTTGATCGTCAACAAATATCATTTCAATCTTTCAGGGATTTGCCTTTGTTTTGATCCAGCCTCTAGAGCACTGTTTCTCAACCTCAACAACCTTATGATGTGTGGCTGGGGAATTCTGGGACTTGAAATCCACATATCAAGTTGCTAAGGTTGAGAAACGCTGCTCTAGATACTAGTTCAGGACTTCAACAACATCCCTAGTCTGGTTTTTGATGGCAATGTACAACTGTGCACCATGAGCATACTGATGATACTGCAACCAAACTTCCCTCAATGCTTCATGCAGATATTAAACAGCACACAGCACCCCACACTGGAGCAACCACAGACACAGCTGTTCTGCCTCCACATACACTGCCTGGAATTGCCTTCTCAGGAAAGAGAGGAACCACTGCAAAACAGTGCCACCATTCCTTTACCCTCATCAATTGCCCAGAAGGATACTGTAGTTGATGGATTATACATCTTTGCTAATTTGAACAAAAGTAACAGTAATGTTATGTGGTAGACGGTTTTCCTTGGCCCTTCATATCCATCATAGATCAGCAATTAAAAAGTATATATAGTTGATATATCAAACAATGAGGCTTTACTTTTATTCAGAAAGATTTCTGAGGTACAAAGTATAACATATAGTATGAAGCAGCTCTCTATCTATAAAAGGAACTAACTGAGCAATATTTTCTTATAGAGTGTTATTAAAGGCCACATGGGTCCTAAAATACATATCTCTACAAGTTCAAAGGCATATGAGCTAGACCTATAGTTATGACATCCCTCAATTATCACAAGAAATTATGCAAAAACTCCTTAGCTACAATATTCAGCAGTACTTTTGCCATCCATGCTTAAAAAATTGTATTACAAGTAGTTCTCAAATTACAACCATTTGTCCAGTGACTGAAGTTATGGTGGTGCTGAATGAATGGAATTTATGCCAGTCCCTCAAGTTACGGTGCTGGCAAAAAATCAAAATTTGGGTGCTTGGCAGCCTGCCTGCACTTATGACCGCAGGGCACCAACTTCCCCCACTCGCCTATCTCTCCCCCATCTCTGCCCTTTTAGCTCCCCATACTCCATGGCCCCTGCCGCCCTGCACTCTGCAGTCCCCAGCTGACCTTCTCAATGTTCTTGCTTCTTCTGCTGACCAAGCCTGCCTGGCCTGGCCCTTCGTGAGGCAGCTACTGGCCATGCAAGGCTTTCTTCCCGAGGTCATGAGCAGCAGGTTCCTCATGAGACCTGGAGAAGAAGGCCTTGCATGGCCAACAGTTTCCTCACCAGACCTGGAAAAGGAGGCTTCGCGTGGCCAGCAGCTGCCTCCTGAAGGGCCAGGCCGGTCACGCCTCAGCAGCAGCAGGAGCAAGAAGATGGCGAAGGTCAGTTGGGGCGGTGGGGTGCAGGGTAGCGAGGGTAGCTGGGGCTGTGGCTTCATGCCATGCTGCTGGGCTAGAGTGGCTGAGGCTTTGCACTGAACTCTGGTTTCCAGGGGTGGCTGTGGCTTCCTGGGGCGGCTGCAGCTTTTTGAGTTTTTCCAGTCCATCCTGTGATTTTTCTTCTTTGCAACACATGTGCTGTATCAGTGAATTCCAATATTCATACTGCATATTTAAAATTACCGATTCTATCCTAAAGGAACCTAAACGTTCTCGTGAAGTACCTGATAACCTTATCATCTTTTGAATAAAGAGTGTGTTTTAGTACTGGGAATCTGTTGGCACTAATAATTTGAAGTTTGGACACACCCCGAAAAAGGACCAAAAGGGCAGAGGAATAGGTGGTTGGGGGGAGTTGAAGGCGAGGCAGTCCCTTACCTTGGAAGAACCGAGGTTTGGGGCTGGGAGGGACCAAGCCAGGAATGGCTTGGATTGGGCGGGTCCTCAGTTAACGACTGGTGGGATTTGGTTAACAATGGCAATGGGAATGCCGGGATTGCCATTGCTAAGCAATTCAGTCATGTGACGTAGAACTTTATGACAGCATTGCTTAGTGATGAAATTCCAGTCCCAATTGCCATCATAAATGGAGGACTACCTGTGTTGCAGAATGAAAGATGAAACTGTAGATTAAAACAATAAACTCTGCTTTTTTAAAATAATAAATAACACACACACAAAGTCATTAGGAAAAAAAATCCAAAATTCAAATTACTAGTGCCAACAGATTCCCAGTACTAAAACATTAACACTCTTTACTCAAAAGATGATAAGGTTATCAGATAATTCACAAGAATGTTTAGATTCCTTTAGGATAGAATCAGTAATTTTTAATATGTAATATGAATATTGGAATTCACTGATGTAGCACATGCATTGCAAAGAAGAAAAAGTCACAGGAAGGACTGGAAAAATTCCAGTATGAACAAATTCTGGAAAGATGCTATTTGTTGACAATATTAGAATAGATGCATCAGTGACTGCTTCAGTATATGGCAGCTTCCAATGTTTTTAAATGACTGAACATTAATCTTGTAACTACGTAAACCATCTTTTTACTATAAACATATCTGAAACTGAGATGAGGTGGGGAAATGTGTGTGCATGCGTGTGTTTGAGAGAGAGAGAGAGCGAGCGAGCGCACAACAGAGAGATGAGTTTGTTTTTTACTAATTTGAAAGACCAACTGGAAACTGGCTGGGGAAAAGGAAAGTTTCCAAAGAATCCTTATGTCCCCTGAGGTGCTGGCAAGAGATTTGTGTCCATTTTGTTCTCTCCCACGAACAGCTGGGAAAGACAGATGACCATTAAAACCATAATTTCTATCATTTTATCAGGGCTGTCTTTAATTTAACTATAGACTAACAAATCAGAGACTCCAGCTTCGGTAAGCAAATCAACAGCTAGAAGGCCTCACAATACTTGCAGTAACTATTAAGCAATGAATAGGAACTTACCCTTCTCCGTGCCCGTGGGGCTGGTTCTGGTGTATTGGGTGAAGTAGATTCATTTGGTGTTTCTGAGGTGGAACTAAGAGATGAATTACTGCTTGAAAGTTCTTTGTTCTGTCTTTTACTCCCAAAAGGTAAAAGTGATGTTACAAATTCTGAAACATCTCTCTGCTCTTCTCTATGAATATCTTGCTTCAGTTTGTATGCCCGATCATTAGCTATTACTTGTGATAAAGGCATTCCAAAAGCCTGGGGTATGAATTCTGAAAAACAAACAAGACTTTAATGCTTCAAAGGCTAATAACTTGAGCAGACAACTTTTTGAAAATGGATTCAATAAATCCTCAGGCAAAAGATTTTGTGAGTGCCCAGGGTTTTAACATTAGTTGCTTAGTGAAAAGTCAGCCTTCCCAACTGATGCTTTTTAATTGCGATTCCTGTGGTTCTTAGCAATTATTAAAGGAGAATAAGGCCAGGGTTTGGAGTAAAAAAAGATAAAAGAGTACAGAAAAATAAACAACAAAGATTTACTGTTAAGTTTACTTTTAGCAATTTCAGAACTTACAGAGTTTTTCAAAAAATTGTTTTTAAAAAGCCAACGGAATAGAGAAATGGAAGCCACGTAAAATCATGGGTTAATGTCTGCCATAACCATCAGTGAGAAAACAGTTTCTATCCAGAATCCACAGCAAGAAACTTGAACACAAATTCAATGGTCCATCAAATGTTAATAACTTATGAATATATATTTTTAGACCATGGTTTAGATTTATTTTGACTAATACTGAAGTAATGTAGTCACAATGTTATTATAAAAGGGACTAATCCTCACTGTGCCTAAAAGAAAGTTTAGAGCAGCAAAGTATGGAACAAAGAGTACTTGAAACAATATAATTTCCAAGAAATGAGGAACATCCATTTTATATTCACTAAGAGACTATCTTCTCTCATCTATATACGCAGTTGGATGCTAACATCACTAGTGGAATTATTATTGGAATAAGTTAAACATAAACAATAAAAATACTTTATATTAACATAGAACAAGAAGAAAGTAAACATGGGAGAAGAACATATCTGGGTCTGTAATAAATGAAAAATCAAATATTTATTCACAGCAGTGCACCTTTTCTTGGAAATAATCAGCAATGGAATGAGGTAAGGAATTCTAGCATGCCATCAGGTATAGTAAAATAGCAGATACTAGAGGATTCATAGAAATTACCTTGACAAATTAGATAGTTACAATACTAGAACAATCAAGGGAATTATCTGCGTGTCCTTTCAAAGTAGAAAGGGAATTTATATTGGAACAAATCATTTCGGTCTTTAATTTACTTTAAACATTCCTATTTTGCTATACTAATTCGTTACATTCCAGTAGAATCTAAGTTTTATCAGAGAATGAAGGTGTTGTGGGAAATAGCATGAAAACAATGAAGTTTGAAAACAATGAAGAGAACAATGAAGGAATGGCATGCCACTGGCTGAATTCCCTTCCTTTGAGTTGCAGTCAAACCAAAGAATTAAGGTGATAGTGCTAATGGATCCTCCAACTAAAGTGTTATTTATTAGATTTTTATCTTATTATTTTATAAATAACTCAAGGCAGTGAACGTATGTAATATTCCTTCCTCCTCCTTTTTTTCCCCACAACTTCATTGTCCTGTTCTTTTGGATTCTTCAGAGACTGTACATCTACCACTTGCTTACTTGAGCCTTGCCTATTAAGGTTAATTAAATTGCTCAGGACAAGACTGGTCCAATGGTTAAGGGAGGTGATGACTACCTCCTTACAGGTGGGAGGTGGTCTCCCCCACCTATAAGGCTATTACAGACTTATTTCAGAGATATTAGACCCTAAAAGCAATTCAGTGTATACTTTGTGTGCATATAAAAACTGTATAATCCTTTACTCAGCTGTGAATGACAAAGACTTAAATGTCACTAATTAATATCCATGAAATGTATATATAATATATAATATATATAATAGCAATTGTTCTAATATCAGCTACAGTAGTTGGCCTGCTGTTAGGTTGTGTTTTTGTTTCTCTCACATCTGGTAATGAGATCTGTCTTGTCTTCCTAGATTGAATCACCAAAAGAATTAATGAAAAGGTTATTCATAGTGGTGTGCAAAATCTTCTGAATTGGAAATGTTTTATGCCTGAAATATTCCAATGTTCCAAAGCTGTTTCAACTGTCAGGAATCATTCCAAGCTTGAAACAGTTCATTTCAACCCCAAAATACCTACCCTGAATTCAAAACAGATCCATTTTGAACTTGGAATACTTCTGGAATGACTGGACTAGCACCAGAACATTATTAGTGAGGTTGCAATACCTGTTTCAAGCCTGATGCAATGGTTTCAAAGTCTGAAACAAGGTATTTAAAGCTCTCAGTGTTTGAAATTCAAAATGTTTTTCATATCCCTACTTATTTAGGTTCTAGGATTCTATCCCTTCAATTATCCAGAGCAGACTTTTGTCAAAAATCCCAAAACAGGGTTAAGTATAATGTATTTAAACTGTAGTTTTCTTATATTGTTTAGAGTGACCTTTATAAATGTCACTATTTATTTAACTACTGATGTTATTTTACTGGCAAAAGGAAGCAAAGATATGAATCATTTGGCTAAATAAATTGAAGTACTATATATTTCTTGAAATATTTGTGACTACCAGCAGCACTGGGAAAATGTATTCGATTATGATTATAAAGATGACAAATATAATAGGCACGGAACAGTTTCAATTCATTTTCCAAAGTATTTCATTTACTTAGTCATTTTTAATCTTATTTTCCATATCTGGATCTCAAGTTAATAATTGCTTTCAGCTTGTGATCACTTCATGTAGATCAGTCCTTTTGCTTCTATCTCAATGCACACTTTGGCATACAAAATGTATCTCAGAATAGATAGTGATGCATTATTTAAATAGCCTGGTTTATTATCTTAGAGATTAAGAAAACTCTTCTTAATTGCCTCTTCCCTCAACATATTAAGTGGTTAATTGTTCCAACTTTATGCTTGTTATCTCACAGGTTCTCTTTTCTGGCTCTGATGATTTCCCACATGTAATTCCCACATGTAATTCAGGCAAAATGAATATGTACAGTTGCATGCAAAAGTTAAGGCACCCAGGTCTAATTGTATGTTTCAATGAATCCCTAAGTGAGCATAAGCTGACACAACATCTATATGATATAAAGTTAAACCAGTATTATTTCTGAAAATCTGAATTCATACTTAACTGCAGTTGTTCCCAGATTCAAAATTAGAAAACTGATTATTCTGGACACAACTTCTTTGATTCAGTACTTTTTGTTTTTTACTATAAAATTGTTAATAAGACCCTGAAAGGTGTTTGAATCATTAGGCCTACATTTAGGCATTTGAAGATAATTCCACATGTGAACAAATATTCTGATCCTTCTAACTTATCAGCTTGTGATTATAGTTCTGTCTCATGAGATGTCTTGTATTTGAAAATGAAGATAATTCACTTTTACAAACCAGGGGAAATCTAGCAAATTTAAATTTTGGGAAATATTGTTAAGAAACCTTTAGCTGATACTAAAGTCACTCTATGATCTGCACTGGAGAGCTGTCAGGAAAAACTATTAAGCATAGGAGTAGGCCTATTACACTTTGGGATTGTGTGGCTGCCAGTGACTGAGGAAGCACTGTGTGGCTGGAAGGAAGAATGGATTCAACTATAAATCAACATATCCTAGAAACTAATGTTGAATCAATGAGAACTTGAAGCTAAAAAGAGGTTGGATATTTCAGTGAGTCAAAGATCTGAAACATATCTTCAAACTAACCATGATGTAAGAATAAATACTTTGGAAATGGTCTCAATGTCCCTAGATTTTATTATTATTGAAAACTCTATGGAGATCTTAAACTTGAAGTGCATGTAAGGAGATCTAAGAATTCTGCAAGGAAAAGTGGGGGGGAAAATCCCAAAAGGAAGAATAAAAAGAGTATCAGCCAACTTCAAAAAATGATGGGAAATCGTTACTTCTGCCAAAGAAAGTGTTACAAACACCAAGTTATATGGTGCCCAAACTTTTACACCTGCCATTTTCAGGCAAATAATAAATATTCATGTATGCAGAAAGATGTTAAATTTAACCTTATATCATATTGTGTCAGCTTCTGTTCATTTAGAGAATCTTTGAATGGACCAACAGGTGCCTAAATGTAGATGTGCAACTATACAGATTTCCTAACACTTTTAAACAGTTTGTTTCTTGATTCCTCTGACAAAGAATTCAGATACAACAGCAGCTCGAAAATCAATCAATGATTGATTGATTGAACAGCTCGAAAAAAGGCTATCTATATAAATATTTGTTTGGGATATATCTAATTTTAATCAATTGGTTAACACACTCTCAATGTGCCTGAAGCAGTAAAATTCCTAAGAGAAGGAGGGATCATCTTTTGTTCAAGTGAAAAGCAACAATATAAAACAAATAGTAAAGTATTAGAAGTGAATAAAATCTCAAATTATCAAGACAAATGCAGTGTGAACAAAAGGGCCAGCACAGGCATGTGCTCAAATACCTGGAGATTCTAAGTTTACATAAAACAACAAACAACCATAAGCTAGCAGTAGCTCCAATTTTTATTTGCCAAAGCCCTATTCCACCAATACATTTGCATGTAAAACTTAATATGCGAGTAGTAAGCAGACTCTTTTCTTTCTACATTATGGTCTGATGCCAGTGAACAGCTGGTCATGCACATACACAATGCAATTATCCGCAGTGGGAAGCCTTTGTACACACACAAAGGATCCTCAATGCAGACAACTGTATTTCACACAGACACTGGGCCCTTGACTGAGGCCTACATGTGAAGATATCACCTGAACAGAACTTCTAAAAAAACTTTCTAGATTGAAGAAATAAAAATAGCTTGCAAGATGAGTCAACAGATGAGTCTTGTGATACCTTAAAAATTATCTGCACAAAATCCTAATACAGTAAGTCATATGAAACATGATCTAAAAATCCTCCAATCCCTTTCTTCTTTAGGTCTATTTTTTACATCTTACTAACGCACAACATTTGAACCAGAGGCTCTGTATATAAGCAAGACAGCTGCAAGTCATGCTCACAGCAAAGCAGAATTAGGAGAGACACTGTGAATGAGAACACTCAAAACACGTTTGTGCTAGGACGCCTACATGTGCTGTGCCATACAGAGCAGAATATTTGTTTTGGACAAGTTGCCTGGCAAAGGAAGGCATTCACTGTATAAAATAAACTTCTGAAATGCTTATTAAAACCCACAACTGTATGAGCATTTTTCAACTCATTGTTAAACATAAAGGAAAAGGATAGGGGGTCAACAATTGGCTATGAATGTTATTTGGGACAGAGTGGGTTGACCAAGAATCAAGTCACTGCAGTGTATTCATATTCTCACTGAGAGGAACAATACTCAGAGATTTATTTAATTGCCAAGGCGTAATATGTAATGTACAAAGAAGAAACCTCACAAAGAAAAAGGAAGGTATAATCTGTTTGGAAGGCAATCAATTTTTCAAGTTTCTTCAAGTTTAGCTCTCACATAAGGTATACACCAACAGTTTCACTAAAAGCATGTTTTCTCCAGAAACCCCTCCAGGATTGCTTATCAAAGCAAAAGGGTACATTTTGTACAAGAGATGTTAGGCAAGTTGTGTATTTTAAAGGTTCTCAAGGGAAAAATCTAAGGAAAAGCACAAGTTCAAATAGTTGTCCATGTGTACTCAATTTCAAGGCAGTTTTCAATGTGAAATGAACTGCTGCTGATGGAGGGGTATAGTAATATAAACAGTTTACTCTGTGATGATCCTATTTTGGCTGATCCTGCCACTGCTGCTGTAAACTAGTTTTCTCTCTGTAAAGTATGACTTCATGATTTTGTCTTTAATGTTGTTGCATCTATATATTATTGTCAATTTTTTATAAAAATATTTCTAGAGTTGCCCAACTCCAAAATTATAAATTGAATATACATCACGGTATCATCACGGTATATGAGAGTCATCCAGAGGTAACAATACAACTCCTCTTTTATTGTTTAATCACATACAATGTCTAAGTTAGACTAGCCCAAGGCCTGGACTAATAGCAAAGTTTTCAATGCTCATTTAATGGCTGGCAGATAGGCAGTCTCTGCAAGGGTACTATTCCAGAGGGCATATAATTTGACAAGAAGGGATACTTTCTAGATTTTTCTAGAATGGGCAGAAGCCAAGGGAGACAGATGATAGGACTTTATAGGTGATAACTATCTCCTTGAATTGCACCCATAAACTTACTGGTAACCAGTGCAGCTCACACAGCAGAAGTATTACCTGGGCATAATAAAACCTACACATAACTGCCCACACTGCCCCATTCTGGACCAACTGCAGCTTCTGAGCATTCTTCAAGAGTAGCCCCATTTAGAGTGCCTTGCAATTGTCCACAATAGTTGCCTTTGGAGCTTAATATAAATATCAATCTTAAATAAATTATGGTGAATGTCAAAATAACATACATTGAACAGAACCTGCACAAGTAAATCATGATTATCTACCATGAAGAATTTCATTAAATATTGTCCATATCACTGGAGGTAGCTACAAGGAAAAAAGCAAAGCTATCTTACAAGTTTCATTTGACTTGATCACTCTTTTACCCAGAAGTCTTCCAGTAAAAACTATGGCTGAAAAGACCTTCAGGAAGTGATGTATTGCATAGAATAGTATCATCCCATTTTATTCTGAGAAGAAAAGAGTCCTGGTGTGTTTGCAACGTAGCATGAGATTACATTAGATGAGAGATGGAGAGAAAAGCTGGATCTGAAAATTCTTAATTACTTGTCTCCTTGTAATGAGGCTGTAGAGGGAAGTTCACATAAAGGATGCTGGAAAATGTGAACTCATCCTTTACATGCATGTATACAGAGAAGCACAATGTTGTTGTTTTTTTTAATTCTGCCTGGTTTTCGCAAAAAAGAAAAGCTTCTGAACAATACAAGTTCTTCTCTCTTCACTACATTCAATTTATTCTAGAAGAAATGAGAATCTTTATATTTTCTCACCCTACTTGCCAGCTGCTAACTAATAAATAGAACTCATAGGAAGTAGAAGAAATGGCTGGAGGCAAGACAGCTGAGGCTGGAATGTGGTTATTGCTGATGGTGCTGGAGTATGGAGCATGTCACGGATGGAGCTGGGGTATTTTTGCCTAGAGCATATAAGTTCATCTAAAGAAGAAAAGATATATGCCCAGGAAGAGAATGAAATGGGACAGCCAGGAGCACAGTGAATCATCACAGGACTGACAAAAAAGAGAAGCAGAGTCAGCCAAGAGCAGAGAGCTATGTGCAGGCAAAGGAGAAACAGTTTATATTCCAGGAAAAAAAGGTGAAGTTTACTTCCAAGTATCTTATCCATATGGAAACTCTAAGAAAGAAACAACATTCCTATAACATGAGCTGGTGGGCTAAGAAAATCCTGTGTAAAGAGATCGTGAAAGTGAAAGCAGTTTAGAGGGAAGGAAAAAAAAGAATATCTGCAGCCCTTAAAGGAGTCAGAAATAAAAGCAAACGCTGTATATCACTTATCATCAGTCCACCAACCTTAGAGAAAACACTTAAAAGTTAACAGACCTGTATTTCCTGCTTATGCATGAACCATCCAAAAACAAGCCCATAACAGGCTTTTCTATAGTTAAATTATAAATACAGTGTAGAGTCAATTTTATTTAGAGAATGAGAGAGAGAGACAGAGAGTGAGATTATTGAAATTTAATATATATTTTTGGAATGCACTGATATAACCTGTAATCATTTTTAAAAATACATAATCGCTACACTGTATATACCAGATCATATTCAGGTCAGTAAGACTTTTTACATCTCTCACAAACTACCCGCTCTGCTTTAAGAAAGTTCCTATAACTTGTCAAAACAGTTTCTCTTCTATAACTCTGTGGCCAAGCAGTTACCCTATGGATAGGTAAGCATGTTCATTTCTCAATTTAACTAAATTAGAAATAAGAATACAGTGAACTTTTCCAAAATCTGAAGTATTCATATTTCATTCTGGAAATGACCAAGTATAACTGTAATACATAATATTCTATTAATACAGTTTTTCTAAACATATTTAGAGTATCATTTTTTTAGGAATAGTCTATTCATGGTTTATAATTTTTTTAAATTTTTTTTGTTTGTTTTTTTAATCAAAGGGCATGTTAGGATGAAGAACCAGCCTGGGAACCTTACTCTATTTTTAAAAGCTTGGCAAATGTACAAATAATTAATATTTACTGGTAAAGCTAGCATGACCCGCTTTATGTTAATATTCATTTTGGAGGCTGTATTTTTAAAAAAAAAAAAATCACAAAGGAACTTTATTGCTAATATATATTCTATAAATTAATCTTCCAAATTCTCATACCCTGTAGAAAAGTTGGATTACAACTCTAAGAATTCCAAATCAATGTTCATAGAATTATGGAAGCTATGCCAATTAGTTAAAACAGATGCCAAGTTGGAGAAAGCTGCAGTAAATGAAGTGTGAGAGAAAGAGACTATGATCAGAATTATACATGCAAATTAACTATATAAAAAGTAAGCCATATTCCATGTCTCAGTTTATGTAGATTCATACATTTTATAATACCTTTATCTTTGTTTTTTTCCTTTCCGAGGGAATCCAGTTTCTTTCTCAATGATTTCTTCCTCTTTTGTCCATCTAGAACAGACAAGCAATACATGTAAGTGCACAAGTGTTGTCTGCATGTAAATAAACTGCCAGATTTAATTTGCCAAGTGTCAAATAACATATGAATCACTTTATCTATCTGAAATAATGGGCTGTTACTCATAAAATTGTATGTCTTTGTATATTTGTTTTTAATAGTCTACAAATCTCATAGTGGGCTTACAAATAAACATATCCATTATAAAATCTATTACTGCTTTATAGTAAAGAAAAAGTTCCTATCTCCTTGAGAATTAAGCCTTGAAGACGTACTTCATGATGTACAGGTTAACAGTGGAAACCATATTAGCTAACACTTCCTACAGCACTTATTTTCAAAAATGAACTTCCATAAAAAGTATTTTATACTAAAATGTTCTAACATGATTAAGTAACTTAAACTGCTTTACCATATCATCTTAGCATATGAATTGTAAAAAACAACTTCACGAATTTTTTAGGCAATTAAGCAGATACGTGTTCAACTTGACAACTCTGTTTGTCTCAACTTGCCTTTTTGGGATATTTAACTGGTGGACCTGTAACTGGACTATGTTACTTTAAATTGCGGACTGGTTTGAATGCTTTTCCATTCAACAAAAAGTGTGGCTATAAAAGACAAAAAGTACATCACATCTTCTTAATGACAGACCTCATGTGGTTTACAGTGGAAGAGCTCCCATTCACTGCAGGCAACTATGTGTTGATCAAATTCACCAGTCCAGGAAACAGTCATGAAAATAATTCCCATCAATGTCTGGTAACAGGAAAGTGCTCTCTCAGCAAATATATGTTTTAAGGTAATGGACAGAATTAACACTTTGGAGGCAAGAGTAGACTTACGGGCCCAATATCTAAAACTGGAAAAAATGGGCAGATGCTACTTTCCAGCTTTCCACTGCAATTCCCTCTTTCCACATACTTACAGCTGTCCTCCCCCTC
Organism: Liasis olivaceus; assembly: GCA_030867105.1. Classification (NCBI taxonomy): domain Eukaryota; kingdom Metazoa; phylum Chordata; class Lepidosauria; order Squamata; family Pythonidae; genus Liasis; species Liasis olivaceus. The sequence continues at coordinate 43,381,048 of CM061352.1, forward strand.
CCCTTTGATAAATACACACAGTCGCTGAAAGGGACTAGAGAGAGATGACATCAGAGAGGATGTAGGGCAGAACTGTTAAACCATTTCCTTGGCTGTCCTTTCCCCACAGAAATTCTCCTGCTGTCATTTCAAACTAAAGGATAAAATTACTCATGAAAGTTTCCTAAGTAAACTGATTAAACACAGGATAAAAGAGATCCCCCTTTTTTTTGTATTGGTAATTTACTAAGGAACAAAAAGCAGAGAGTAAAGAAAAATCAGTGCTTGGTTTGTGCAATGTTGGGATGTATACATTACAACTTTTATTTTAATTCTGTATCATTTCTGAACAAATTAAAACTTTGGCACTTTTAATTTGTTCAGAAATGATACAGAGTTAATGTGCAATTAAGTTGCAAAATGTATTGATGCCAAATTGCTCCGAGTGGTTAAAATAAAAAGAGATATTTTTCCAACCTGGAGGAATGTGAATTAAAACAGCAAATGTTGCATGCAAGCTGCTAAGTAAAATGCAACTGCACATAAATTCAACCACAAACATATATTACAGGCTTTGAGTTATCTAGGAATCATGTGATGGCAGTATATAATATTGTGAAAACATTAACTGAATGGGTCCGTATCTTTAGAAAGGCAAATATTGTTGAGAGTCAGCAATAAAGAAAATAATATTGTCAATGTCATAATGTCTTTATACAATATATGAACTGACCTTACACAGAATATTGTATCACTGCATTCATCTATCTGAACTGGGAAAAAGTCCAGAAAAGGGCTAGCAAAATGATCAAAAAGAATTCTGTGATAAAAACTTAAAACATTTGCAGGTTTTTAGCTTGGTAAAGAAAAGGCAAGAGTCGGAGCATTCTGTACTAATTATGGTTTACAAGTAGGCTTCAAAGGCAGCTCAGTAAAGATACACGTGTGGTATAGAGACACTAGATAGGTTGGGGACCTCCAGTGAAACTCAGCTGTGGAAGATCCTGCACAGACAACAGGAGTTATTCCTTATGTAGTGCATTGTTAGCTTGAGGCATTTTTCTGCAGATATAATGGCTATATTTTGGATATCAGAGCATGAGGCAGCCCTTAAGCCAATTTTGACTGATATGGGAAACCTAGGGAGGTTCAGTTCTAGGAGAGAGGGAGACCACCAGGAAATCCTATATTTAGCATCAGAAGAGACATCTTAGAAGAAGGAAGTGGCAATTTATTTCTCTCTTAGTGTCCTTAAGCCCCCAGGACTCAAGCTCAACTTGAGTAAATGTTATCTTTTATTTAACTGGACAATTTTAAAAGACATAGATAACAGTATGAATAGCTACCTAGATAAGATGGCTATATATTACTTCCACTGATAGAATCAGTAAGTTACCAGTCACTGGAAACATTACCGGAAGGGTGATATTATATTTAAATTTGAGGGGTTATCAGTTGCTATCTGGCTGGCTTCTGTGGGAATAGAAAAAAATAGGAGATAAGTGGATTCGTGGTTAAACATTCATGTAAGGGATGCTCTATTTATTACTAAAATGAATTGAATTCTATCCTGTACATAAGAAAACATAGTAAGTTAAAACATACAGTAAAAATCAAATTATGCTTCAAATAAACTAATTCAGCTGGAACAGGACCATAATCCATACAATAAACACATCAATAAATAACAATCCAAAATAAAACTATAGAGACAATTATGCATTAAATGCCTTCCAGAAAAGCTTCACTTTTAACGTTTTCTGGAACACCATTAAGGATAATCTATATCCATTAAGGATAATCCTATAATCTAATTATAGGAGACCATTCTATAGGGCCAGGGCTCTAACAGATAAACAGCACCTCCTAGTCTAGGCTTCCTTCACTTCGTGGAAGTGGGTAATAATTGATACCTGTTTCTAGGAGAAGCCTACTGGATGGATTGACTCCAGTGGGCCATTGCATTCCATGCTAATTATGTTAATTAATACCTGGCTACAGCCTCAACCTTCATATAGAATAGTATGTGTGAATCCAGGAGGTCCCTAAGTTTAGCTTCCCACTCAAGAGAAAATTCTGGAGCATAGCAAGAACTGCAAGGATCAAAGTAGCTCTATTATTTATTTATTTAGCGTATGCCATCTCATACATGGACTTACATTAAATACTAACATTTAGCCTAAGTTAAAAGCACTTTAAAATATAAATATTTAAAAGATCTAAATTCAAATACCAATGTTTAGGCCACCTAACCACTGAAGCGCAGCATCATTTATATAAAAAAAATCAGATATTGGGCCATTATATGCCCTCAGCCTACAGCTGGTCACAATGCGATCTATAGTTTGACATGTGACCTTGCAGTCACACTGAGGAGACGATGTGATATCCTATTTATGCAATGAATCCTGGCAGATGCCAGGTAAGGTGTGAATCCTATTCAAGGTCATCCATTGCTGGCGAGATAGATTAAAACCTGGCATCTTTTGTGTAGGGTCATCTATATGTCTTCCTGTATCTGGGTGTTTGACAACCCATTTAATTTTCCACTGGGAGTCGATGTTGAAGCTGTTATGCAAATGTTCTGCAAGTACCAATGGGGTCTTCCTAGATTTAAGCCTTCCAAGTGATAAGTAGGGAAGGTCAGCATGCACCAGAAGAAGTGGGTTGTTCATGATTTTTCTATATTCTCTCACTAGTGCATCTTGCCTTCGCAAAACTGGCAGTGCTATATGGCTCAGAACAGGAAGCCAAAAGATGGGAGTGGTTTTAATGCATCCAGTTATAATCCTCATGGTGTCATTAAGTCTGGCATCTATCTTGCTAGTATGGCAACTGTTAAGCCATACAGGGGCACAGTATTCTGCTGTGGAGTAGACCAACCCTAGCGCTGATGTCCTAAGGGTGGCAGCTGAAGCTCCCCATTTTGTTCCACTTAATTTCTGGGGTATGTTGTTCCTAGTATTAATTTTTGCGGCCATGTTCTTTAGATGTATCTTATAAGAAAGAGTCCAATCCAATGTTACCCTGGGGTATTTTGGATAAGGGTTGTAGGGAAGTAAGTTGTTATTCAGGTAAACCTTCGGGGCTTTATTTGCTAGTTTATTACTAGGAGTAAGCCTCCAATCAGTAAAAAAATTTCCCAGGATGTTGAGATCTTTTGAAAGGAGGCTGTCTGCCATTTCCATGTATTTTTCTTGCACTGCTATGGCCAAATCATCAGCGTATCCAAATTTGCGTCCCCTTGTCGCTGGCATATCTGATATCTATAAATTAAATAATGTAGGTGCCATAACAGAACCTTGTGGGAGGCCATTTAATCTTACCTTACTTACGTTGTCCCACATTATAATTTGAAAGGATCTATCACTCAACATGTTATTAATTAGTTGAAGATTTTTACAGGGGATAATGTGGCACAATTTGTATAACAGTCTGTCCTTCCAAACTGTATCATATGCCGCTGTCAAATCTATGAACACAGATGTAGTTTTTAAGCCTCGTTGAAATCCCACTTCAATATAGCCTGTTAAACTTAGCACCTGGTCTACACAGCTTTGGTTATTTCAAAAGCCAGCTTGTTTCACAGGCACATGTTTGTCTATTATAGGGCCTATTCTATTTATAATTAATCTCTCCAAAAGTTTATAGCAAGAACTCAAAAGGTAGCTGTCTGCTCTATCTTGCAGTTTTCCAGGTTTTAAAAGTGGTATTTAGCTTTTTTGAATTCCGATGGGAGGTGTCCGGTGGAAACAATGTCTGAAAGGAATTTACCAATCCAGATTCGTGTATGCCTCCCAGAATTTACCAGGAATTCTGGATGGATACCATTGAAATCTGGTGCTTTGACACATTTCAGACTGCGAATGGCAGTATCAATTTCCTCTGTGGAGAAAGGGCAGGAGAACTTGGGGTGTATTCGTCCTGACCACCAAAAAGCTGAGAGTGCTCTCTTGATAAGGATGGAGTGCTCTTTTGCCCTTGGAGCTTTGGAGAGAGATATGACTTGAGAGGCTATTTGGTCTGGAGTTACACTGGATGTTTGTCATGCACATTGTCTGGCACCACCCAGTTTCCTTAATAAACTCCATGCTTTCCCGCTAGATTTGCTGAAATTTAATGATTCTGTAGATTGTACCCACTTCTTGTATTGCGCTGCGTCCAAGCTGTATAAGGGATCATTGGTGATCTCCGGATCGCCACTCTGTTGGAAAGTCTGATAGAACCCTTCAGTCTCTTTATTGTATTCTGGGATATACTCTCTTCTAAATCCTCGAGGGATATATCTTTTCACCAAGGCGATTTCTTGCTTTCACGAATCTATGATAGTTCTGGCTTATTGGTGGAATCCACTGTAAAGTTTTATCAAGGTTTTCAGCAAATTTAGGCCAATCTGCTTTTTGGAAATTCCATCTTGGTCTAGGGATGGAACAGATTAAGGGAATTTGGATTCCAATTTCAAACAAGATAGGATGGTGTTGACTATGCAGAAATTTGTTCGTAACTATCCTAGTTATGGGAACTGGCTGCGAATTTGGGCAGTAATTCCATCTTACTAGCATTCAGGTTCAGCTTGCTTCACCCCATCCCTTACAGTATAGCCTCCAGGCAAGAGACAAGTCATCCACAGCATCACCAGCCCAGTTCCCAGTGATGATGTAGAGCTGGCTATTATCAGCATACTGATGATCTCACCCACCAGCTGCATGGAGACAGTGAACATGAGGTAATCATGAAAGACCAAGTGTCAATATAAATAGGAATTAAATAGATTTATCAACCAGTGGAAGCTTAGCAACAGAATGAAGAAGATCATCAATCAATCCTCAGTCTTCCCAATCATCAAATAACTTACTTTTTAATTAAGTTGGTCTCAACCAAGCAATGAAAATAAATAACAAACCAAACTTTAACCAAATTGCCCATGTGAGACAGAAACAAACCTCTCAGAGGCAACCATATTGTGCTGAGTGGGCAAGATGCATGTATTAAAGAAGCTGTAAAAGTCAGAAGGGCTGAGACAAAAGAGTTTCAGATAAGAAAGAGCATCATCCTGCCTAGGGTACAACAGACTACATACTGTTATAATCAAGTATTCAGAAAAAAGGGGTGTTACTCCACAGAAGGAAAAAAGAAAAAGGGTCTGAATACTTATGCCAATGTGATATTTCAGTTTTTCCTTTTTAATACATTTACAGACATTTCTAAAATTCTGTTTTCACTTTGTCATTATGGGGTACTAAGTGTAGATTAATGAGAAAAAAAATGAATTTGAATGATTATAGTATCAGGCTGCAACATAACAAAATTGAAAAGAGTGAAGGGGGTCTGAATACTTTCGGAATGCACTGTATGCTTTGTCCCTTCCCATCAATTGCTATCCGATCCAGTTTTTGCAGTGAAATTCCAGAATACAACTCATATGTCCCTTTGCTTGAAAAAAATTGCAATATATATGTCTCCTATCAGATCACGCCCTAGAATGATCAAGGTCTTTGTATACAGTAGTACTACTTATATATTAATAACTAGCTTGCAAATACTAAACAGGGAGGGAGGGAGGGAGGGAGGGATTGCTTAACATGTACTACTAGAAATACAGCAGCCATGACTGCTCACTGAAGAAAGTTTGAGAATGAAGTGTCACATCATTGTATGATACAATTTGTAATAATGTTCCCTGGAACCCTAAGGAAAAAAGTCTTTTACAAACCTGATGTTGCTTTTAAATAAGCCTATTTATTTTTTCAACAAACGAAGATGCAGTTATGAGCTACTTTGTATATCATCTAAATAAATCAAAGCCACTCCTGTCTAATATACAATCAGCAAATTTTCTCCCTGATTTTTTAACAGGAAAAAAATCAAGCAGGAAATGAGCAGAATTGAACTCCCAGCATCAGCTACTGTGTTCTTGGGCCATGCTGGTTTAAAACAACAGCAGTTCATCTCATCTCAAGTGCATCAAGCTTGTGTCAATATTCAGTTCACTAAAACTATTTTGTGATAATCTACTGGATAATGTTTCCCACTTATGAAAGATAAGCAAGAAGAATCATAACCTGAAATCTTAAAACTTAGTACAGGTAAGACAATCAGCAGAAACTTTACATGAGCCCAAGACATAATTATGATCATGGATACTGAAAACTTTTTCTTCATATACCCAACTGAAGCTTCATTTAGAGTGGCCTCCCCCAACCTGACGCCTTATTTATTTATAGAAAAAAAAATCATAAGGTTAAGTTTGCTCTAGTTTACATATTTTTCAACTATCCAAACAAATTGTTTGGGGAAAAATCTATCCCATAGGAAAGTCAGAAATGCCTCTACAAGATCTGAAGGCTTGTAAATAAATCATAACCAGATGAAAGTATTTAGCATCAAATAAGAATGGTTACTTGTACACTTCTGGGGGGGAAATGAAATAATAAAGCTGCAAAAATACATCTACCATTACATTATCATCATTCACATTCAGTCTCAGTAATATATGTAGTGCTGGAAGTCTTTTCACTGGAACAGTCCTCCTGAATGTATACATACTGTTTAGAAAAGCTCATAAAATGTTTTGTTAAACAAAAAGAAAATATTGACTTGATTTTTTAAAATTTGTAGATGGATGCTGCCACTCCATGATCCCACCACTCACCTAATTAGCACTGTTTTGAAATGCTGAGTCCTGGCAACATCAAAGCTATGCAAATAGGAGGCTGCAGGCTAGGGGATTAACACTTGCTTCACATGCAGAAGGTTCCAAATTCAATACATGCTACTTCCAGTTAACCTTGAAAGAACTCCTGCCTGAAACCTGGAAAAGTGTTGCAAATGATTACTAACAATACTGGGCTAACCTTGCCCAACTATATGACAGAATATAAGGCTGCTTCTTTTATTCCAAAGTGCAGTTTTGGCATTTGGCTGTTAGTTCCAGATGTGAAGTCAAGGCTGAGTGCATCTCTTATGCTAAGTGAATTCTTATTCAATGAGAGTCATGACACTTAAAGTGATCTAAGATTGTTGTCCTGAATAGGAATGTGCTATAGAAAGAAGACACAGAATTTTAACCTTTCTACAGTGAAACATGAGGTAGAGGACATTACATCAGTTCCCTTGAGAGTATATTTTTTAATCATTAGGCAACCCTATTCAACTTGATTTGAACTAACTTTTGTTGCTAATATAAGAGCCCAACTTATATGCCTTTTTATTATCATGAAGATAGTTTAGTTTTGACTTCCAGGTGAGGTATGGCGAACTGAAGACAATGACCATGGCAAAGACCAAGGAACTATTGAGTAGACCAGTTCCTTAGAACCTCTCCAGATAAGGAGAGGACTTGAGATTGCCCACATGTTCTCTGGATGGCTGCTTCTCACAAGGAAACCGCAGGACAGTGGTTTTCCGTGGGTTTGAGCACTAGGAGATGACTGGATAAGCCATCTTGTTTGCCACCATGGTGGAGCCTTTTAAAGCACACTAAGTTTGCGAACCTCACTTTCTAATCACTTTCAAAAATTGCCTGTTAACCATCCAAAAGCTATTAGAGACCTTCAGAATGACAAGTTTGAAAAGTCTTTACCAGGTGAGTTATCTTCAACTTCAAACAAAAGAAAAATTAATTATAAGTTTTAAGAACTTAAAGAATTTGAAATAAACATCAAAAAGCTAAATAATATTTTGATCTAAGAAAGAAATCCATAAACAGATTAAAGGTCCATATGAATTTGGAATATTGACTTTTAATATAAGATTTAACTATAAAAAATAAACAGCTTCTTGTGGGAAACAGACCTATTTACCTATCCTGGCTAAGTAAATCATAAGATAAGTGATGATTTTAGAAACTGGACACTAGAGGGGACTAAAGATTCTAAGCAGAAAAAAAAAGCTGTTCTTGATGTCAGTTAATACTGGGACTTACAAAATGACACAAAATGTTATAACTTCAGAAATATTAAAGGAGATCTTTGAAGAATGGAGCTGGAAATTAGTAACTACAACATCAACAGTGTCAGTAATGATGTCTGCTTCTATGGATAGACTAAGTCTAAAAGTTGTTAATAAAGGAATGACAGGCCAAGAGAATGATTTGGAAAAGGATGCTTTACTTGGTGTACAAAAGAAACTGGGTGAAGTTTTAAAAATTAAAGGGGAAATAACAAATGATAAACAAAGAGAATGACCTGGAAAATGTTTTCTTATTGGATCTAGAGAAGAGGCTTATTAAAGCCTTGAAGAAATCTGTACAATGGGATAAAGAAGAATTGAAGAGAAATCATATCCTATGACAATATTTGATTGAATTAAAGATTAAGGCTGATGGAAGTAAAAGAAAGGAATATAAAGTTGGTTTATTTGATCAAGGTGAAAATAGAACATTTTTTGCAAAGTTTTGGTAACCCTTTATCGCCTTTTTGCTGACACCAGAATTGAAAAGTTGATGTTCTATGGATTTGCTTATAGATATCTGTTTACAACCTTATAGGGGAGTGAAGAGTTACTAAATTTGTTTATACTTGTTGTGATGAAGGTTGGAAGTCACTTCTTTATATATTCTTTTTCTTTATTATATAATCTTTCTTTTCTTTTTCTTCTTTTTCCTGCCACTTTTTATTCTTATTTTCCATTCTCATATCTTTTCTCAGTTTAGTTTGTATTAGTTTTTACCGCTGTAATTAAAATTCTTAATGAAAATTATATTCAAATATAGTTTATTTTTCTCTTTTTTCCTGCCACCAAAAGACATGTACATATTAGTAGGTTGGGGAAAGTTATTTTGACTTCAGCAACTGGATTTTGTATTTCCAGAAATGAAGAGTTTGCTTGGTCCTTCTGAAAAAGCCTAGGAAAGGCTTTACTGTGACCTAATACATTGTATACTTGATAAAAACTCATTTGCATGTCTGGCACTTTCCTATCAGTCCATTTAATAACAGAACCTAATACAGACCTACCAGTACTCAGCTGAAAATTTCCAGATGAATAGTAGATAGCAAAAAAGAGATCCGAAACCCATCTATTTTGGTGGTAGCCTAGGGTTTTGCATCAACCTCTGGACAATGTACAAAACTTTGCAGTGATTCTGTAAACCTGAGTTGGCTAACTAAAGATACTGTCTCTATCATTTTTGGATTTTTTTTTTTTCATCTTATCTACCGTATTTTTTTTTTCATTTTATCTACCGTATTTTTCCGACTATAAGACGATACTTTTTTCTAAAATCCTTACACTAAAAATTGAAGGGCATCTTATTCAAGGGAGTCAGCGAGGAGAGAACCGCGCAGTGGCAAAACTGCCTATACTTTGTCTCTGCAGGCAGGCTTCCTCCTACTGCTAGCCTCCAATCACGAGTGAAATAGCTTGTCTCCCAAACAGACTTCCTCCAATCATGAGCCTGATGTAACTGATGTCAGCTGATGCTGAACAAACCAATTAGAGAAGGCTGTTTGCAGAGAGAAGCTATCGGCAGTTTCACTCGTGCTTGAATGTAATCAGTTATGCAAAAGAGCATGGAAATAGAGCTGCAGAGAGACGGTTTGGACCTCCTCCCCCCGAGCGTATCAGGTAAATATTAACTAATTACTAAATAAAAATGTGTTCTGAACTATCTTTAAAATATTGATTTCTTAATTTGGGGTTGGAAAAATGGGGGTCGTCTTGTACATGGGGGCGTCTTATTTTCGGAAAAATACGGTATATTTTTTAAGGACAAGTTTTCCTAAAAACTTGTTTTCCTTCTGGTTTCTGAAACTGCTCTCTAATGTATTAAGGATTACTTTTTTTTTTTAAATCCGCACTCAATCGTTACCGATTCTGCAGCAACTGTCTGGACGAGTCCCTGCAGTTTTCAAGGCAAGGTGTTTTGGAAGTGGTTTGCCACTGCCTCCTTCCTAGAGCAGAACCCAGCTGGCGAGCGCAGGAGATGGGGTTTCCATTGCTTTGCGCCTTTTTCGGGCGTGCACGGCTTCCGCGTTACCGGCAACTTGGTCCCGTCTCCCATGCAAGCGCCACCAGCATTTTTCCTCCCACCGGGGTGAGGGTACCCATTTATCTACTCACGTAAGCTTTCGAGCTGCTGGGTTGGCAGGAGCTGGGGAGGAAACAGGAGCTCGCTCTGCTGTGTAGAGCTGGGCTTGAACCGCTGAAGTGTCGACCATTTCTGGCCGGACACTTTCAGCGTCATTAAGCCGCTGCGCCGCCGCGTCCCCTTAAGGATTACTTATAATTCACAATTTTTAAGTGCTATTTTTTTATCTTAGATTTACTTGAATAGTTTCTATTCTACTACTACAAATACCTAATATGAACCCCACAGTTAATAAGTAAATATTAATAATGTACAATGACCAAAATAACCCCCCCAAAGGACAGATTAAAAAATGATGATCACTTCCATTGTAGAAGAAAAATAGGAAATTAAATACAACAAAGAATAAAGAAAACAAAGTTCCAACAGTCCACTTTATGCCAAAACAAACACAAAAAGCACATTCCCATTTTTATTCATACCAGAACAGAAACATACTGGGCACAAAACCAAGTATAGCATAAGAAAGGTTCTGATTGATAAATTGTTCTGCTCACTTTGGACACAGCTTTCTAAAAGAACCTCTTCATATAATTGATGTTCAATTACTGATCAGTGAATCAAAATTAGTCAACTAGCTAATAAAATCAACCACAAGCTAGTAAAGCTCTATTTGTAGAGCCTCAGGATCTCCAACTGCCTGCCAGAAAGGGTTGGGGGAACGGTAAGAATAGCAAATTCCAGAAATAGACTCAACGTTGCTGTAAATTTTGATCTCTGCATTACACTTTGAATGCAACAACAACAAAAAATCTATCCAAGCATCTTCTTGATAAAACAGGTAAATCTGTTGGATATCAAGTAATATGGACAAACAGCTGAAAGTATATATGACTTTAATATTTTAATATCTGTGGCAATTTATATTAATTGTGAAATAATGTCATGCCATTCTGCAAATGATGCAATTTGCATAATTATGTTACTACTCAAATGATATACTCACGTAATGATGTAAATGACATAATTTTCATTATTTACATACTGAAATCACAATAACCAGAATGAGAAGTATGATGACAGCTGATATAACTCTATTAAATGTTTAAACATTTAAAGCAAAATTCTATTCTATCTTTCTAATAAAAAACAAAAACAAAAAGCTTATGATTATTCTTCATTACTTGCCATTTCATTGCTAGCATCTAAGCAGATAGGTGTATTCTCACCTTTAGGAATAGTTATTTGACATCCTAAATCACAGTCCTGCTGCAACTGATAAAAGGCCACTTCTTGTAGTCGGGCACGCTCCAGTTCCGAAAGACTCTGAATAGGAACAGACTTCAGTCGAACACTGCGCCCTGACATGCTGTTCCAAGTGAAATCACCCTGTAAGAATTCAAGCAGGAAATTTGTAGTGTCACATAAACATCAACAAGGAGCAAAATATTATTTTCTTATGTGGGAGATTGGCTGGGAAAGAAATGGAGAAGTCAACATCTTTTAAATGGCAGCTCAATCCAGATGGGGAGAGATCTGGGAAAAAGCATTCAAAGAGACTCCACCTTAATTAATTCACTATAAATGATGCTGGGAAATTTCTGATATAGCTTCCAAGATACTGTACTTACCTTTGTAGTGTTAAAAATAACTCACTGAAATCTGTGTAGTTTCTGCTTCCTTGGTCTTGCCACCTACTTGGGCCTTGAAACTTATACCACACTAAAAATATAACTCAGGCTTTATTAAAACATACTTCATATTTGCCTGCAATGACATTCAATTTTAATTTGCTTTATCTATTTTAAAAAATGGATCAAACTTTATTTATCACCTAAGACCAAAGAGCAGTAATAATGCAAGTTCCAAAGAAAGAATAGATAAAGAAAAAGATATAAAAATAAAATCAGATGAAATATAATAATGTAACACAATGATAAAACATTGAGATCTGAGACAGCAAATAAAGGAATATGGCTAACTTCAGATTAAAAAAAAATAGCCTGATTTTATATATGGTGGAGAAATGTATTGATGTGGATGTTGGCAGCCATCTAATGGGAGTGCTTCTACTGAACAGAGGGTTGGATGTGATTGTTTAAATGGCCCCTTCAAGTTTTATGATTTTATTATTCTATTTCAAAAAGGGACACACATTAATTACTTTAAATCTTGCACCAACTGAAAGAAATTTTCTATGCAGGAGAAAGTGTAAAATAATTGTTAGGCATCTTCACTAAGATGTCACTGTATGTTCAAGGAAGTGGGGGTGAAATTTTGAATCAGACTTTTACTAAAGTATATCACATTTTATTGTAAACAAATGATAACTGATTAGGTTAAGTTTTTAAGGGGAAGAGTGTTTTATTTATTTAATAAAGCAGAACAAAGAGAAAAGCAATAATAAAAAAAAGTGAAGCAATGAAACAACAAAAATTATATATATAAAGATGCACTCTCTATGAAGTTTTAGTAAAGAATGATCATATTTTATTGTAATTGTCTATACATGATCTACATCTGTAAGCAACTCATAAGTTGCAAATAACATCAAATGTTCAATCCACTGAGTAACTGGAGCCACAAATTTGTCTTTCTAACGTTGAAGGACAAGTCTGTTAAAAACAGTAACTGCACGGAGAATCCATTTCTGTTGTTGAGATGTCAATTTTCATGTTATGTTATAGTATAAAAGAATATGGGCAACCAAATATATTAACCTATGCCTTAAAGTCAAATTAATATATATAATTACTTTTTCCCAGGTCACGATAATTTTAGGATATTGCAAAAACACATGTTACTCATTCTTTTTCTATATAAATGCAATGGGGTCCAATAAATACAAATAAGTAAGCATTGCTTAATTTACTTTTTCATCAAAATAATAAATCAGTACAGTGAAGTCTAGCTGCTTAGCAATGATGTCCTTAACTTGGTTTGCTAATTTAGATATTGAAAAAGATTTGCTTAGTCAAAACTATAAGCTTGAACCTTAAATTCTTATTTTGTTTTACATGTATTTTTAATCCATGAATTTATAGACATTTGAGTGTCTAAACTCACATTACGTTACTGATGTATTTACATTATCTTGTATTTCACATATATATTTTTTGCATGCATTCAAAAAGATAGCATGTTCTGTGGGCACATCATGGCTCAGACAGTAGTTTATAAGACTATATTTACTACTTCAACAAGATTAGCCAACATTTAATATACAGCAAAAAAAAAAAAAAATAACCCAACCAACTTGAAGTAGGACATCCACTTCTAACCATAAAATGTTTTTTGACTGAAAGTCAGAAGCGCTACATTTTTATGCTGTTACATTCAGTATGTGTTCTTAAGAGTTTAATGTTAATCTACAAAAATGCCTTAGAGCAAATACTATGCATGAAAAAGCATGAAAAAATACGTTTTGTATGTTTTAAATCACATGCAACACAGAATGTTTAATGAAACTCTGCTCCAAAAAACCAGCTACACAAGTATTTTGTAACTGCAATAGTTAAATCAGATTTGTTATTATCACCAGTGTTTAACTTTCTGCTGGGGGTATTGTACTGTTATACTGTTTTATTGTGGCTTCCAAGTTTATATTCTTTGGAGATTTTAATCTATTTAATGTTTATTTTTTAGAGTTATACTTCTATATTTTGTAAATCACCAAAAGGGCTTTTTTGAGTGAGTGGTAACTGTTCAAAAGAAATAGAAGTTATACATGAGGTATCCCGCAACATTCACTGATGAATTGGTGCAATAAAGAGTATTTTTTAAAGGAAGCTGTGCCTATTCTAGAGTTGTTGGACAACCATTTTATATCATAAAAGCAAAAGTATTAATTTACCATCTTGAAGACAGCTTATTAAGGTTTCCTAGAAGACTAAGATCCATCAAAAGAATAACAGAATGTAAATTTGGAAGAGATCTTTGAAATTATTTAGTCCAGGCTCTGCTCAGTGCAGGAATGTTCTACCTCAGCTGTCCTATGCCATGCCATGGCATACCATACCATACCATACTATACACCAGAGTTATACTATTTCTTAAGTCCTATCCATTATCACTGGCAGTCTGATAATTATAATCCTCCAATTCTGTGAAAAGAACGGCAAGGAAAAAATATTTTGCTATTGTTCATCTACTCCCAACTGCACTACGAAGCAACAATGCATGTGGTAACCCTTGTCATGGACTCTGAATTCTTTCTTCAGTCAGTCTAACGTTATTGTGATGTCGTTTGTAGAGACTGTATCTGTCAAAATATTTTGGAGAAAGTTTATGTTATGAACACTTGAATCAGATGATCTACTTAATATGACTAAAAAATGTTTATTGTTAGTTGCTGCTTTATTTGGAAACTACAACCCGACTATTAAAACAGACAAAACAACATAAAATTTCACATTGTTCATAAAAAGGGCTATAAAATAAAGCTTGTACAACAAGGTATACAAAAAGCAATTGTGTTTACCATGTACTTTACATAATTATTTCTTAGAGAAAGGTAAAATGTCATTTGTGGTCCCCCCCCCCCCCATAGAAAACATCATTGAAGGAAAAAAGTCCAAGATTAAGGAGAAAAAAGAAGTGAAGCTGACTGGCACACAGAATCAGTTATGGGGACCTACCAAGAATACAGGTCCACAGATGCATCACCAACATGCAAGTTTTCACTCCTTCAAAACTGACCTCTTTTTCTATTGTGAAAGACTACATTAGACTATCGTAAGGGCTACACTAACCTCTAAGGCCCACGCTACACAATACCAAATTGTGGGTTCCTAATCAGTTTCTAAAAACTCATTCTCTTTATTTTGCGATCTGTGCTTATTTTGGTACTGATTAATCTGAAATATGAGACTAGATATAAGGATTTTATCAAAATTAAAGGCTAAATTACCCTTTCCCTATCTGTGGCCCTCAAATGTGCTGGGACTAAAATTTTGAGGATGATGGCAGAGAACAATGTAAATTACAATTCCAAACCATTTGGAGCACCATAGTTTAGCAGCCTAAATTTTTTTAAAATTTCATTCTCTAACACATTTTAATACAGGTATATTGTATTATAGTCTTATTTTAGTCATTTCCATCTGCATACCCTCCCAATGAGTTGGTCCCATAGTGACTGGAGATTATGGAAGTTACAAGTCTCTTGTGTATGGGCACCAGTTGAGAGAAAGCTATTTGAATTCAATACCTGCAATTAAACTAAACAGAATATCCATGTATATGTGCAGAGCTATTTCCTTCCCAAACCAGTGGCAAGTTATACTTTTTCACACATTTGTGCATAGTTGCAATAATAAGTCAGGTTCACGTACTCTTACCTATTATTTCAGAATGACATTCCTTTTTATGAAAATATTTTAGGAAGTGTGAAAGCAATACATGGAACCTTAATCAGTGGATACAGATATAATACTTCAGAACATTTTGGACTGGAAAGCACATTTAAATTTAAAAATGAATGTATCTATTTTATACATCGATTTAAACAAATGCATATATTTGGAATTTTGAATATATGTAGTTTGTATACAGATAGTCCGTGAATTACAATGGCAATTGGGGCTGGAATTTCTTAGTGAGGACAATCCGGGCGCTTCCCATTGCATCATTAAGTGAGGACTGCATGGGTCGTTAAGCAAGGACCTTATGTGACTGCGATGTGGGAAGAGGCACTGAAACTGCATCCCAGGCAATCAGGACAGTGGACAAGAGCTATGGGAGGGTGGGTGTCATGTGCCAGTGCTACAGAATACAGGCTAGTGGGTAGGCACCAGTGCTACGGAGTACGGTGGACAGGGCACAAGATCCCCATGCTGCCCAGGAGTTCCTCAGGGAGAAAAGGCAGCACAAGCAGGAGTGACTTGCAACCTCCTGCTGGCTTCCCCATTGACTTTGCTTGTGGGAAGCTGGCAGGGAAGTTGGCAAATAGGAATCATGTGACTGTAGGACACTGCAACCATTGAAACTGCGAGCTGGTTGCCAAACGCTGAATTGCAATCACATGACTGCAGGATGCTGAGACTACCTCTATAAAAGCCGAAGTTTTAGGAATTTGCTGGTCTCAAGCATTGAGATGTGTGTTAACACAATGCCAAAGAGTAAAGACATCAGCAATGATCTTAGAGAAGCAATTGTTGCTGCCCATCAGTCTGGGAAGGGTTATAAGGCCATTTCCAAACAATTGAAAGTCCATCATTCTACAGTGAAGATTATTCACAAGTGGAAAACATTCAAGTCTGTTACCAATCTTCCCAGGAGTGGACGTCCCAGCAAATTCCCCCAAAGGTCAGACCATGCAACACTCAGAGAAATTGCAAAAAATCCAAGAGCTACATCTCAGACTCTACAGGCCTCAGCATGATAAATGTTAAAGTTCATGATAGTACAATTAGAAAAAGACTGAACAAGTATGGTTTGTTTAGAAGGGTTGCCAGGAGAAAGCCTCTTCTCTCTAAAAAGAACACGGCAGCACGGCTTAGGTTTGCAAAGTTGCATCTGAACAAATCACAAGACTTCTGGAACACTGTCCTTTGGACAGATGAGACCAGAGTAGAGATGTTTGGCCATAGTGCACAGCACCATATTTGGCAAAAACCAAACACAGTATATCAGCACAAATATCTCATACCAACCGTCAAGCACAGTGGTGGAGGGATGATGATTTGGACTTGTTTTGCAGCCACAAGACATGGGCACCTTGCAGTCAATGAGTTGACCATGAACTCCTCTGCATACCAAAGTATTCTAGAGTCAAATATGAGGCCATCTGACCGACAGCTAAAGCTTGGCCGACTTTGGGTCATGCAACAGGACAATGATCCCAAGCATACCAGCAAATCTACAACAGAATGGCTGAAAAAGAAAAGAATCAAGATGTTGCAAATGGCCCAATCAAAGTCCAGACCTCAACCTGATTGAAATGCTGTGGCGGGACTCAAGAGAGCTGTGCATAAACAAATGCCCTTAAACCTCCATGAACTGAACCAATGTTGTAAAGAAGAGTGGGCCAAAATTCCTCCACAATGATGTGAGAGACTGATAAAGCCATACAGAAAACAATTACTTCAAGTTATTGTTGCTAAAGGTGGTTTTACAAGCTTTGAATCATAAGGTTCTACAAGCTATTGAATCATACTTAGTTTTTCACACATGGCTTCTCCATTTTGGCTTTCTTTTGGTAAAATAAATGATGACATGGTGTAATATGTCATGTGTTGTTATTCATCTGAGGCTGTATTACCTACTTTTGAGAACTGCTAAGGACCAGATGATTTTTATTATGTCCTGATACGTAAAACCATAGAACTCAAAGAGGGTGTACTTTCTTTTTCACATGACTGTAACTCTGAACAGTTACTGAACAAGTGGCCGTAACCTAAGGACTAACTGTATTGACAAATGTCTACTAATGAATAGAATAATCTGTGACTACACCGATAGATCAAAATAGCTTTCTTGGCAGCAATACAAAAGTGGTTTGACATTGCCTTCTGAGATTTTTTTTTTTCCCAACTACTCTAAGGCACTGGAATTTCCTGGTGGTTTTCATATGCAACTCTGAACAGTTACTGAACAAGTGGCCGTAACCTAAGGACTAACTGTATTGACAAATGTCTACTAATGAAAATTATCCACAAAACACTCATTTAAGGTAAAGCTCCATCACAATGATATATATAGTCCATCTTCTGTTAAGCTCTCAGAGAAGAGATATAAAGATGATACATTATGTCATGCTCCCATGTGCAAAGTTTTACATGGCTTCCATCCCTCTCAGAAATTTCTCAATTTTTATACAGTGTATAACCTGTGTGGTATTTTCAGCTACATTGATCAGCTTTATCCTTGTTGACCTTAGACTTAGATAACCAGATATTATTCTATGGGGTTCAAACCTCTTCCAGGAATTGAACTCACAGACCTTTGAATTTTATATGACTACATACGGTGCACTATATACACATGGTATCTCATGATAGTCAATGTGATTGAAAATACCACACAGAATATACATTGTATAAAAAAATAGGTGGAAGCCATGTAAAACCCCATACATGGGGGAATAACTTAACATCTGCATCTCATAAAACCCCATACATGGGGGAATAACTTAACATCTGCATAGTATATATACTATTGTGATAGAACTTCTAAGTAACACTTCCTGCAACTGTATATACTTATCTAAAGTACAAAGGTCCATGAATTCCTGGTACAGGGTCTGCACATCAGAATAACATCTGATTTGAGCCACTGATTTTAGCTAAAGCCTCATTTGACCAGAGCTTGATTTCTGTGACTACACAGATACATCAAAATAGCTTTCTTGGCAGCAATACAAAAGTGGTTTGACATTGCCTTCTGAGATTTTTTTTTTTCCCAACTACTCTAAGGCACTGGAATTTCCTGGTGGTTTTCATATGCAAGAACTAACTAGGTTTGACCCTACTTAGCTTTTTCAAGATCAACTTTTTCAGTTGCTAAAGCAAATGAATTAAATAATAATAAAAAAGAACATGTTTATTAAGATCAAAACCTCTACCCATTTATTTTTCCTTCAATCTATTTTTGTTTGGCCAGTTCCATTTTAGCACTTTAAAAGAATTACACTGTAACTTCTGAAATGATGTAATTACATAACAATATATTTTAAGTATTCTATAGCTGCTTGATATAAAGATCAACTGAAATGTCTTCCAAAGTGGTCATTGGCTAGGGATAATGGAAAATAAAGTTCAGTACATTTGAATATCATTCCAAGAAGACTGGCCTAGATTTTGATAGCCAATTTGTTCCTATTCATGCTAATGCCTTCATTTCAATGACAGATCCAGATTTTGAACATGTAGCAAAATAAGATGTCATTGTGGAAAAATATATTATTGTTAAAGTGATGAAATTCAGGTCAGCTTGGACGTTATGCTGCACATATTATTTCTCGACTGTGTACATATCTTTAAGGAGCAGAACGGGGCAACCTTTAACAATGCATTTGTCAACAGGCCAGTGATATGCATATTTGCTTCATTCTGACAAGCAAGTTAAATGAAGCAAACGAAAACAAGAAGTAGATTTTTAGGAGTATTTTCTCTATTATGAAAAGTTTTTTTCCCTCATACCCTCCCATGAATATTGCAGATGTGATTGCTGGACTAAAGGAGGGCTAGCTAAACTATTTTCAGACTCTCTCTAATGCTGCTGGACTTTCTCCAAGCCCAGAGCAGCTAGTCCCACTCGGTGTATTTTGCTTTCTTCCCTAACGTTATCCTTCACAGACACAGTTCCCACCCTCATCCTGAGAATAAATTCTTTCCAAGTTCCTCTCAGTCAACAAGATGCTTCCATTTTATTTCAATTGCTGATTTTGCAGAAAAAGAGGAAGGTTGGGTGTGTAAATTGATTGGCAGGCTGGACAGGAGAACAGTTTCAACCTCGCCTTTATTTCCCAACCTTTCTGCATTCCCAGCCTCATTTGTAATGACTTCATTCTGTATTAGAATTGGGGGGAGAGTCTGATTGTGATAAATTCAGTACCAGAACTCTGAAAAGAACTACTTGGAAAAATGAAAAATTTGCAGTAGTGATCTTTGGGAGAAAGGAAGAAACATGCTAGAGTAATATTTTCTTAGTGGCATAGTAATCAGAAACACCAGCATCTATGCCAAAAGATGGATGAAAAGAAAGAAGCGCTTTGCATAAGTTCAGATAAACTCACACTACAATCTTCCTGTCTCAGTAGAAATATTTTTACATAATTTCTGACCTTTTAGCAAAAGTAGAAGTAAATCTTTCATCCTATTTTGGGACCTGACAGAAATCACCACTCCATACAAATACTCATATGTAGGTACTGGAGAAAGAAAACATGGTTATCAATGGACAGCTGAAGACAAATGCTCTGTTACTGTAATCTCTTTTAATTAAGGAACTGTTACAAGGCTAAATCATAATAAACTGCAAATTCTTAAAAACAGTGAGAAGTAAATATAAATTCATCAATAGTATTAACAGCCAGCCAGTTTGATGTAGTGGTTAAAGGCACCAGGCTAGAAACCAGAATACAGGTAGTCTTCGACTTACAATGGCAATTGGGACCACAATTTCCATTGCTAAGAATGTAGTCATAAAGGTGACTACATTGCTTAGTGATGGCAATGCCTGCAGTCCCGGTTGCTGCCATTAGTTCAATCCCATGGCCATTAGGTGAGGGAACTTCCTGCCAGCTTTCCACAACCAAAGTCAGTGTGGAAGCCGGTAGGAAGTTATAAGTTCCAGGCCTGAAGGCAGGTAAGTGGCTCCTGCCAGGTGGGGGGCGGGGAACAGGTGCGTGGGGTTGGGTTGGGGAGGGTGTGCAAGCAGTGTGGCACATGTCGGGTGTGAGGGAGGGTTGGGAAGGGAGTGCAAGGCTGCACAAGAGGTGCTACACAGATCGGGGAGGGTTGGGGATGGTGTGAGAGGCATGGTGTGAGTTGGGTGCACAGGGGTGTGTGAAAGCTGTCATATGGGAAAGGGAGGGTGCATGAGGGTGTAAGTGAAAGAAGGTGCAGGTCAGGTGGGTGGGGGTGTGCAAGATACACGGTGACAGTTGGTGGCAAGGGTGCGCAAGGTGCAGATTGGATGCTCAAGGCACGGGTCGGGGAGGGTGCAAGGGTGTGTGTGAGTGGCTGGCGCAGCATGAGCGCAGAGGGGCTATAAGAGGTTACATGGGTAGGGGAGACTTCCACAGCGACTTGGGACCTTCTCTGCCAGCCTCCCAGACTTTCTGGTTTGCAGAAGGTTGCAAATGGCGATCATGTGATTGCGGGGTCCTTGGCAACTGGTCATAAGTATGAACAGGTTGCCAAGCACCCAGATCACAATCATGTGACCACGGGGGTGCTGGGACGGCCAGAACTCCAAAGCCACCATTCATTCAGCACCTTCGTAACTTGGAAAGGTCACTGACTAAATGGTTGTAGGTCAAGGACTACCTGTACTGTGAGTACTAGTCCTGCCTTATGGGTGACTTTGGGCCAGTCACTTTTAGGAAAGAGGCAGTGCAAACCACTTCTGAAAACATTGCCTTGTCCAGGCAGACACCAGGAGTCAAGGCATCAAATATATAAATTGCATTCTACGAATGGCTTCTTTCCACATTAATTATTTTGACTATGCCTATGCAACTGTCCATAAATATTACATGAAAAATAGTAAAGGTAACCAATAATTTAGTATAGCAAATATAACTTTGTGAAATTAGTACCTACCTATAGAGGCATTTAATTTATATGAATAAGACCAATAAAACACATTAATTAAAATTCCTAACATATTCAGTATAGATTTGGTTCATGATAGAGAACAGTAGTGGAAACCTTGCCTAAACTTAGATCATAGTCAAGGAATAAACCTATCGCCACATGACTGAAATGTAAAAGCAACTCAGTAATCACAGTAGTTATAAACTAATGGATTGCATGTCAAAAAATTCTTACTTTTTACCATTTTTGATGCAAACTAAAATATATTTTATGATCTGTGCACATACATACTCCTCATACTATTCTCTTTTGATATTTGCAATTTCTGAAAAATGTATAAAAGACTAAGAAAGAGTATATTGAAAAGAAATTAAAGTCACAAGAAAAGGAAATTCTAGTATTCACCAATCTAATTCACTAACTTTCTCCATACATTTCTAGCCTTACCAACCATCCTAGCTCCATTTTGTCCATCCCACCACTTAAGACATTTCCTTTTGTTGTTTAAATTTCTCAACTTTCTGTTTTTGAGGATCTCATTAGCTCCATCCAATTTTCTCAATCTTCCTTGTCCTCTTGAACCATTTATTCTGCTTCATTAATTTGTTCTGCAATTCAATACTTCTTAAATTTCTCCATACCCAAATTACCTCCTTCTACTTCCTTCATTCCCTTTTGTAGTCAATCCATATACATTTATCATCCACTCATTCCTGATCTTATCTCTTACTGTTTTAAAACACACACTTGTTAAATGTCCATCGAACTGCATTCTACTTAATGTTTTTTTCCTGACACTCAACTCCCAATTCCACATAACGTACTGGCAGAAGCACAATCTTACAGTTATTTTAATTCCTTACAAACATTCATTCTTCACAGAAGACCACATACTACCTACTTACCTTTCTATCAGCATTTGCACATTCTACAATTTCTCCATTTTACCTTATTTAAGAAAATATTCTGTTGATTATATAAATTATTTCTGAGTTTTAGAGGCTTTCCTCTAATTTTTTTACTATTTATGAGCAAACTGTGCATGTGATGGAGGGATACATGAAACAATGAAAACAAACAGCTAATCAACCCTGGATCCTAAGGCTTTGTCCAACTATGACATTTTTCCTTTCATCAGCAACCAGGCCCTTCACAGCACTATACAATCTAAATTCAATTGACAACATCCTCAAAAATCAAAGAAGAAATTAATCTGTAGAAAATGTATTTATAATATCACAGATGAGACATTTATTTGATTTATACTGGGTGAATATTCCTCAGGCATTTTTTATCTACTTCTATTTCTCCAAGGATTTTATTTTGGTATCCATTATGTTTACCAATTCTACAGAAATAAACACACTATTGTTAATGGAAGTTAATAACATAATAAGTGGAAATTACAATGTTATGCTAATTAAATCAAGTATCATGCAACTATTTCAATCATAGCATTGTCAGCTAAGAAATAACATCACACAGAATCACAACATGCTAAATTTGTATTATGTCATTATCTCCTATACTCCAGGTTAATGTATATAGTTTAATATAAAAGACAGGCAATTTTACTATCAGTGAATATAGACTTTATCATCATCTATCAAGAGTTAGAAAAAAATACTAGATGGAACACATTTCTGTTGACCTGCAACTGGTATGTATAAGATTTGGCTGCTTTAATCCTGCCAAACCATAATCAAGGGTAACAATTCAATGCATTTTATTAAATTATTAAGTCAACTTCAAGACATTATTCTGAAGGATCATCTTTTGTTCTTCCCCAAGGCCGAGCTGAGATCCTCTAGAAAACAACTAGCATAGACCATATTTCCAAAAATCAAATAATTTAAATATTGTCCTTTAGTCTTTGTTCTAAACAGTACATTTATCTTGGACAAAGAGAAGGAAAAAAAGAGCCCATAAAAGTTCCAAGTGTTATGGAAAACAGAAACAATTCCTAATGTTACAAGATACTCCCAAGACTTTAGCCAGGAGATGAGAGTTAATTTGGGACTATAACACTAGGAGAAAAATTATAAATACAAAGATTTAGTTCAGGCTGATCATATGGCGGACTATTCTAATACTGGGCAAAGTTGGGAGACATTCCATCCAATACCAAAGGCTGTACAGCTCTATGAAACACACATTCTCAAGTACAATTTGGACCTTTACATTCAAACGCCAAGGATATTTTAAGTTATGTTATGCAAGTGTTCTATTTTCTGACAACATGAAACCATTTCTTTTTCTCTGACTTAAACAGAGAGAAACTGGTATGTTTTCATAAAAGGTTCATAGGGTTACTAGAAATGCAGAGGTGAGAGCTGGTATTTAGTCCTGATTTTCTTTTGTTAGAATGATTTATAAAATGTGGAGGAAAGTTCTGCATACACTGAGCTATAACACTGCCTGCAGTTAAGTATAATTAAACGTCTAGCATGCCCCACCTGGCAGCCATTGGTAACTAGAATAATGGAGTCTACATGTTCAGTTATAAAGATGATAAAAATTTTAGCATGGTCTAGTCATATAATTGACTTTAATTACACAATACTCCTGCTGACTGAAGGACTTCTGCCCCTCTCTGGAGTGTTAGCAGTACATGCAAGATCATGAAAACAGACAAAAATAAAGTTCTTTGAAAATGTGCTGTTTATTGACCTCTTTGCCTAAGTGGTAGGTAGAACTGTTTCTCTTACCAAGCAAGAAAAACATTGTGAATAGAAAATATCATCTGAATGGAGTATTTTTATTAATTGCTTTGTTAAAAATTAAAACAAAATAAAAATCAACCCAAGTACAACCATAAAACAATGCAATCAAAGCTACGGAAAAACAATAACTTTCTTACCCATTAACCAAAATCTGATTTTCCACCGACGTTCTATAGCTTGACAAAGGCCACACTGATGAATAATCCACAAGAGTCACATAAATATTCCTGCAGCCTTGTATATCAGATATCTTAAAAACAGCTGAAGCTGTAACTCCTACAGTCCCTTTACTTGCCACATTTTTTTTATGATCTTCAATTGTAAGAGTCAAAAAGAAATGGAGATGGATTTTTTAACTGGATTTCGAGTCTAATAGTGCCAAATATGAGAAAAAAGAAGGATAATCTGTAAATGCTGCTTATTCCAATGATATTGTTTTGAAGCAATACAAGGAGTGGTTATCTCTCCCCTCCTTTGAAAGAAAATCCTTTTCCACATGGTTATACTAATGCATAACTGCTCTGTAACTGTACAAACTTTCCTTATTAGGAACACTCCAAAGAATGCTGCACACATCTGGTAAAATCCCTTCAAGGATGGTAAAGACATCTGATGTTCCTGCTCTTGTCTAAGACAACCAGTTCTTTATTTTTTAGCTTTTCTACAATTTTTCTGACCTTATCAAACAAGACGTTACAACACAGTCTATCACAGTACATTTAAGAACAAAACTGCTATCAGTTCTAAGTAATTTTACAAGAAATGACAAATGCTTTTTTTAAAAAAAAGTATTCTGAAAATGTGTTTAAAAATGACTAATACAGGAAGTTACCATGATCTAGTTCTTTCCCAATTAATTTAGATGGTAATGTGCTTTTAAATTGAAGATTAAAGTAGTTGTTACTATTTCCTGCGTCTGTATCATAATGTTAAGTTTTCATAGCCTGGATTCAGTAATTAGTCTTATTAAACTAAAGCAGGCAAAAAAATTTTGGTAGAAATCTGTTGGAGGCTCCATGCCAGTTATTAGCAGGTGGAGATAAGGTAAGAGGTTGGCAGAATCAAAGCTAAATTGGGTGAGACTGCTCTTACTTGTTGTGGCATATGCTTTTCCCCTTATATTTCTGTACTCTCTACCAACAGACTAGTAGGGAATGGACAGAGAAAGGCTATTTTGCGTAGCTGCCCATATGGATTTTTTTTTACAATGTATTGATTGGTGGTTGTTTAACTTGCAGGAACTGAAGTTCTTTTTTGAACAATTAGGCCTTGTGCATAAAGAATAAAATGTACTAGAAAGAAATGGCTTCACAAAATAATAGAAATCAGATGGTCAAAACAAAAATAACTTTTGCAGATATATTTCTATTTTGTAAAAGAGGTAAATAAGAGATTAACCATTCAGCATTAGATTTGGGAGAAAATATTGTGCATTATGATTGCCACAGCATTTGGTAAGTTCAGCCTATACTTCAGATGCTCCAGTGGCTACTGCTCAAATAGTCCTTTGAACCTGAGAAGAATGCTCATGAAGCCCTAAATATTAAAGTGTGTGCAAGACTATTCTAAACACAGTTCCACCCCAGGATATAGGATTCCAACCAAGAAACTTTTAAAAACATATTTTGATAAAGAATATGACTCAACTAACTAACCTAATAGACGCATTCATACGACTCAACTTACTAGCTAACCTAGTAGATGCATTCAGAATGGCTAAACATAAAAATGACCACCCCTTCTAAAAATTCTTCCTTGCCCTGAATGCAGAAGGTGTCTCAAAATAAGAAAAAACTGAAGTGGCAGAGGATAAACCGGATAAGATTGTTGTGAGCAGCCCCAGCTAGTAATTCTGCTGCTTTCTGGCACCTAGTTAAGACTTTTGCTCTGAAATAAGTGCTTGGTTCAAGAATTTTCTTTCCACTGTCCCCCATCTACCGTACTTGGTGTGCATGGCTTATATTCTCACTTTTCTCATACTGCATGGTTGGAGAGCTATAAATATTACTTTCTTGCTACCTGCAGACATCTCACCAAAAATCTCAAGGAACATAGTGGGGATCTGCTTGACTGCCACTGTGGTCAGGAGGTACTGGGCCTGATCACCATTTAGCAAAATGATTACCCATAGCAGCCAAAGAAATCTTATGTTTTGTAATATGCACAGCATTGCACTTCTATTTTTATTCAATTTCCAACCATAAATTAATAAAGTAAAATAAAATAATGCTGTTCAACATCAGACATGAGAGAAAGTACTATGTATTTTGATTCCATAGCATTCTGTAAGGCCTCCCTATGATTTAGGTGCTCTTTGGGTGGGGAGGGGATATTACAACAGTATTCTCAAGAACCAAGTATATACCAATCCAGAAATATTGGTCAGCCAGACCAACCCAGCCATGCTTTTAGAGACTTGTGACTGCCTGTCAAATACTGCAGAAATTATATAAACCATGGACATCTAAAGTAGGTTCACTGAGAGATGGTACTCTCAACAGTACTAACCTACCTATTCTTCCATATGCTCTCATTCTACCTTGGCTTTACTCAATTAAAGCATTACTGCATTTTCAGCTTTAGCTACATATGTGTCTTTGAACTGCTATGATAGCTAATAGGAATTGTGATGTTCAAAGACGTACCTGAATAGAACAGATACCAAGAATAAACAAATCTTTGTTCTGATTTAAACTCTGGAAAGAAGATGAAATCCTGTTTTCTTCAAATATACACAGAAGCATTTGATTTGCACTGGATTAGGGACAAGGAATTTATTAAAGGGAGTAAACACAGTAGAAGTCTGAGATTAAATTATTAGCAGAGAAGTCCAGAGTTCTAAATATTATGCTGTTTGATTCATCATTTGCTTCAATGACATGATATCCCTTGGAACTGTTCCGTTTCTCCCCACACTGACCTAATTTTGCAGAGAAAAAGGAAAAAAATAAACATTATGTCCCAATTGAATGTGATTACTTTCCACAAATGATCAATAGCTTATGAATTTTTTCTTAGAGAATACATAGCAATGATTAAATGGCTTGCGTGGCTTCAAAAAGCAAACAGAAGGCAGACATACCCACAAACAAAAATATAGAAGGAAAAAGCAAGAAATACGTTCATGGAAGAGCCATCTTGAAAAGCTGTTGACCATGATGATACTTAAACAAAACTTCTGTAGTCAGGAAATACACATTTTGATTATCATATGCTATAAGAATGAATTACAGGTAGAAACAAACTGCGTTTTTATATCTATCTTTAAGTTTCAGACATTTCAGTAGGTAGATCAGCACACTTAATTTCAGTTGTCATATACAGCAGTTGGGTCTTCTGATGTTCAATGAGCTGACAGTTTTGCACTCTAGATATGTTAATTAGTTTCAAGTTGGTTACTATGGGTGATTATGTGTGATAAACACTTCCTTACTGAAACTAGGAAACTTCTATTTTGTAGAAAACCTCTTGCTTAAAAAGTTAATATAGCTTACATTTCAAGCCAGTAAATTCAGGTCAATGGAATGCATGTATGAAATGCATGGGGAAAAAAAGAGAGAGAGATAAAGAGAGAAACTTTGTATGCTATATTGTATCATAAATGCCCTCTACTTTTGAAGTCAGTACAGATCTACAATTGTTTTACCTTTCCAGAAGAGCTCCTTATACAGGAAAAAAGTAACAATCTGCCTTATATTCTAATAACCAGAGAAACATACAACATTATCTGAATTGTCAAAGTAATTTAAGATGGTTTTAATGTATTTTGTCAGTTTTGTGTATGTATGTATGTATGTATATATGTGTGACCACATAGCTTTTCTCTCTGATGATCTGTTCCTAATCTGGTCCTTCAGGTCTTCCAAAGGCGCACTCAACATGACTGTAACTGTGCCACTGGTCATCCTCTTCTTCTATTTCCTAATACTTTCCCGGCATTAGAGCCTTTTCCAGAGAGCCAAGTCTTCACATAACGTGTCAGAAGTAGGATAATTTGAGCCTGGTCATTTTTGCTTTGAGTGAGAACTCTGGGTTGATTTGTTCAACAAGCCATTTATTTGCTTTCTCGGTATTCTCAGAAGTCTTCTCCAACACCAAAGGCACAAAAGTTTACTATTCACTAAATGTTGTTTCCCCTTCATGGATCACTGCCTTGTCGTGGCGAAGGGGCTTGTGTAACTCAGTGAAGCCATGAGCTATACCGTGCAGGGCCACCCAAGATGGACAGGTCATGACAGAGAGTTCTGACAAAATGTGGTCCCCTGGAGAAGGAAATGGCAACCCACTCCAGTATTCTTCCCAAGAAAACCCCATGGACAATGTTAAAAGGCTAAAACATATGACGCCGGAAGATGAGCCCCTCAGGTTGGAAGGTGTCCAATATGCTACTGGGGAAGAGCGGAGGGCAATTCCAAGTAGCTCCAGAAAGAGTGAAGCGGCTGGGCCAAAGCCGAAAGGACGTTCAACTGTGGATGTATCTGGAAGCGAAAAGAAGGTCCGATGCTGTAAAGAACAATATTGTATAGGTACCTGGAATGTAAGATCCATGAACCAAGGCAAGCTGGATGTGGTCAAACATGAGATGACAAGATTGAACGTCGACATCTTGGGAATCAGCGAATTGAAATGGACGGGAATGGGTGAATTTAATTCAGGCGACCACTATATCTACTACTGTGGGCAAGAAACCCTTAGAAGAAATGGAGTTGCACTCATAGTCAATAAGAGAGTGGGAAAGGCAGTAATGGGGTGCAACCTCAAAAACGACAGAATGATCTCAGTGTGTATCCAAGGAAAACCATTCAACATCACGGTAATCCAAGTCTATGCCCCAACCACTGATGCCGAAGAAGCTGAAGTTGACCGGTTCTATGAAGACCTACAAGACCTTCTAGAACTAGCACCAAAAAAAGATGTCCTTTTCATCATAGGGGATTGGAATGCTAAAGTAGGAAGTCAAGGAGTAATCGGAATAACAGGCAAGTTTGGCCTTGGAGTACAAAATGAAGCAGGGCAAAGGCTAATAGAGTTCTGTCAAGAGAACAAGCTAGTCATAGCAAACACTCTTTTCCAACAACACAAGAGACGACTCTACACATGGACATCACCAGATGGTCAATATCGAAACCAGATTGATTACATACTTTGCAGCCAAAGATGGAGCAGCTCTATACAGACGGCAAAAACAAGACCAGGAGCTGACTGTGGCTCAGATCATGAGCTTCTTACTGCAAAATTTAGGCTTAAATTGAAGAATGTAGGGAAAACCACTAGACCACTCAGGTATGACTTAGATCATATTCCATGTGACTACACAGTGAAGGTGATGAATAGATTTAGAGGATTAGATTTGGTACACAGAGTGCCTGAAGAACTATGGATGGAGGTCTGTAACATTGTACAAGAGGCAGCAACTAAAACCATCCCAAAGAAAAAGAAATGCAAGAAAGCAAAATGGCTGTCTGATGAGGCTTTACAAATAGCTGTGGAAAGAAGGAATGTGAAAAGCAAGGGTGAAAGGGAAAGATATAAGCAACTGAATGCAGATTTCCAGAGAATAGCAAGCAGAGATAAGAAGGCCTTCTTAAATGAACAATGCAAAGAAATTGAAGAAAACAATAGAATGGGGAAGACTAGAGATCTCTTCAAGAAAATTGGAGATATCAAAGGAACGTTTAGTGCAAAGATGGGGATGATAAAGGACAAAAAAGGCAGGGACCTAACAGAAGCAGAAGAGATTAAGAAGAGGTGGCAAGAATACACAGAAGAACTATACAAGAAAGATCTTAATGTCCCTGATGTCCATGCTGGTGTGGTCACTGACCCTGAGCCAGACATCCTAGAGAGTGAAGTCAAGTGGGCCTTAGGAAGCATTGCTAACAACAAAGCTAGTGGAGATGACAGTATTCCAGCTGAGTTATTTAAAATACTAAAAGACGATGCTGTTAAAGTGCTGCACTCAATATGCCAGCAAGTTTGGAAAACGCAACAGTGGCCACGGGATTGGAAAAGGTCAGTTTACGTTCCAATTCCAAAGAAGGGCAATGCCAAAGAATGTTCAAACTATCGCACAATTGCACTCATTTCACATGCTAGCAAGGTTATGCTCAAAATCCTACAAGCTAGGCTTCAGCAGTACGTGAACCGAGAACTACCGGATGTACAAGCTGGGTTTCGAAGAGGCAGAGGAACTAGAGATCAAATTGCCAACATTCACTGGATCATGGAGAAAGCACGAGAGTTCCAGAAAAGCATCTACTTCTGCTTCATTGACTATGCAAAAGCCTTTGATTGTGTGGATCACAACAAACTGTGGCAAATTCTTAAAGAGATGGGGATACCAGACCACCTTACCTGTCTCCTGAGAAATCTGTATGCGGGCCAAGAAGCAACAGTTAGAACCGGTCATGGAACAACCGATTGGTTCAAAATAGGGAAAGGAGTACGACAAGGCTGTATACTGTCACCCTGCTTATTTAACCTATATGCAGAGTACATCATGAGAAATGCAAGGCTGGAAGAATCACAAGCCAGAATTAAGATTGCAGGGAGAATCATCAATAACCTCAGATATGCAGATGATACCACCCTAATGGCAGAAAGTGAAGAAGAACTAAAGAGACTCTTGATGAAGGTGAAAGAGGAGAGTGCGAAAGCTGGCTTGAAACTCAACATTAAAAAAACTAAGATCATGGCATCTGGACCCATCAATCCCTGGCAAATAGAAGGGGTAGAAATGGAAGCAGTAACAGACTTCATTTATTTGGGCTCCAAGATCACCGCAGACGGAGACTGCAGCCATGAAATTAAAAGACGCTTGCTCCTTGGGAGGAAAGCTATGGCAAACCTAGATAGCATATTAAAAAGCAGAGACGTCACCTTGCCGACAAAGATCTGCATAGTCAAAGCTATGGTTTTTCCAGTAGTAACGTATGGCTGTGAGAGCTGGACCCTAAAGAAGGCTGAACGTCGAAGAATTGATGCCTTTGAACTGTGGTGCTGGAGAAGACTCTTAAGAGTCCCCTGGACTGCTAGGAGGTCAAACCAGTCAATCTTAAAGGAAATCAACTCTGACTGCTCACTGGAAGGATTGATAATGAAGCTCAAGCTCAGATACTTTGGTCACCTAATGCGAAGAGAGGACTCTTTGGAAAAGACCCTGATGCTGGGAAAGATGGAAAGCAAAAGGAGAAGAGGACGGCAGAGGATGAGATGGCTAGATAGCATCACTGAAGCAATGAGCATGAAATTGAGCAAACTCAGGGAGGCAGTGAAAGATAGGAAGGCCTGGCGCAATATGGTTCATGGGGTCACAAAGAGTCGGACACGACTTAACGACTAAACAACAACAAAATGTTGTTTGATAAAAATGAATGCTTTAAAAAACTATAAATCACACACACAATCTTTCTACATCCTGAAACTTATGAAATGGAACATTATCAGTCATACGTAATAAAAAGAAAGACTTGTAGCATATAGTCTTCAATAACTAAAATGTAAAATGCACCACTCTGGTTATTAAAATTCTCTGGATGCATTGTAACCCTCCTTAGTTATACAGAACATGTCCATCTACTCTTGATGTGTTTGCAGATGACAACACTTGCCCAATCTTGTATAGGCTTGGAAGCGAAGCAGGGTTAGGCTTTGTTAACATTTAGATGGGAACGCCTCCAGAGAATGCTTGGCCTGTGGGCTAGACTAGAAGTTAAAAAAGCATTTCCAGAAGAAGGCAACAGCAAGATAATTCCACACTGTCATCAATAAAACTACACAGATGGGTCCATTATGTCACCATAAACCAAACTTGACTTAAAGAAAAGCTTAATCTTTATTAAGTGATCTAACGTGTTTTCTGGATCTACCAGTCATTGGCATTGCCTAAGCAAAGTCCATTTATGGTAACCTGCCCTGCCTGTTGCTCCACCAGGTTCAATGGGCTCTAATGGTAATATAGTCACAATGAAATTTCCAATTTTTTTTTAAAGGTATTCCTGTTTGATCAGTATTATTTGCACTTAACTACAATTGCTCCTGCCTCTCTCTCCTCAAAACCATTGCTGCTTCCAAGGTGATTTTGTTTCCAAATTTTTATTATTTCCTTCCTCTCCATTCCTGAATTTGTGGACTCATTCCCAATCCTCAACCCTCTTATTTCCACTGGTCCTTTTTTGTTATCCTTCACATTATATATACAGTATATTTTAAAAAGACCTACCTGCTAAATAAAAAGATGGATCAATATAATAGTACTGTATCTCTAAGATTATATCTTGCTCTAAATAAGATTATTTTAACCATTAATTATCTTTGTTCTATTCAAATGCATAGTATAAGATTTCAAATATGTGATATACATTTAACTTCACTTTCCTTCTAATGTTTTCACTTATGATGAGAAAGGAAAAACAGAAGGAAAATAGGGAATATTATTTCTCAGTTTTCATCTACAAGGTGAAATAGAGATTAACAGATTTAGAAATTCATGTAGTCATAATATTGGATTTGAACTTTTTTCACCACTAAGAAAATGACAGTATTTTATGCAACTGGATATTTTTTATTTCTATTTTATTTTTTACATTTGTTGTTGTTTTATTCATTGTGATTAATTAATTTGATTAATCTGTATTAGGATGAAAAAAACTAATTCATTATAATTGAGTTATTTTTAATTACTTAAAAGTAATTTAAAAAGTGGATTTTCAAAAATTCTCTAGGCTGCAGCAGAAATGAATGGGATTTGTTACTGAGTAAACATTAAATTCAATAAAAAAGGGTTATTTTGTTGTTCATATACATTTTTATTAGACCTTACTTTTTACAAATGTCACTTAGGCTAAGGTAATTTTGTTACCATTATTATATTT
This sequence comes from Liasis olivaceus, assembly GCA_030867105.1. NCBI lineage: Eukaryota > Metazoa > Chordata > Lepidosauria > Squamata > Pythonidae > Liasis > Liasis olivaceus. The sequence continues at coordinate 43,413,914 of CM061352.1, forward strand.
CTTCTTTATTATGGCAATAAATACTTGATGAAAATAGGCTTGAGATGATGATCACTTGGATGCCAAACACAAGAGAAGTCTACTTTCATAATAGCACTTACTATAGAATTGGGGCCTCACTGTAACTAGCTAAACAACATCCAGCTACACAGTAATATAGAGGAATGCACTGAAACAATTTAAAAATCTACTCTGTACCATTCCACCCAAGTATTCTATGGAAGGAGTATTGTTACAATAAGCAACCTACGATAAGTGATATATTTAAATCCTTCTACTAACTTTCATTAGAAACAGAGCTCAATAATTAACATTTTTATCATTTATATTTGAAACAATATTAGTAATAAGTATTTAAGTGAATTATAAATGTTGTAATAAACAAGCATCCATACATACTGCAGTTTTGCCACAACTATCACAAATTATTTTATTATCTTTAACAGCCAGAGTATAAGCAACAACATTTTTTACATTTCCAAGGTAGTTAAATCTAGGTGCACATTTATTTACCATTTAGGATTATTATCTTTGTAAAATCTGATTATAAGCAGCCATTTAATTCAGACAAGCATTTTTCATTTTGTTTTTACTGTAAACAGTCACCTCTCACCCTAAATGCTATTCATTTACATCATTCTTGCTTAGTCAAGGAAGCTTTCCTGACATCTAATTACAAAATTCTTTCAACTGCCTGAAATTATAAGTTAAACAGATAATATGACTAAGGTTGTTTAAAAATCGAAAATAAAGCAAACACAGAAGCAAGCACTGACACATAACTTCATAATTATGCCTCACAAAGGAGTCAAAATGTGCATTCTTTATTTTATTGTAATTAAGCAACCATATCTGTATGATTTACAGTACTGTGCGAAAGTTTTAGGCAGGTGTGAAAAAATGCTGTAAAGTAAGAATGTTTTCAAAAATATATATTGTAATTGTTCATGTTTATCAATTTACAAAATGCAAAGTGAGCGAACAGAAGAGAAATCTAAATCAAATCAATATTTGGTGTGACTACTCTTTGCCTTCAAACCAGCATCAATTCTTACACTTGCACACTTTGTACACTTGCACAAAGTCAGGGATCTTGTAGGATTAGAGTAAGGAGTATGATTAACCAAGCAGGTGCTAATGATCAGCAATTCCATATGTAGGTTGAAACACAGTCATTAACTGAAACAGAAGCAGCTCTGTAGGAGGCTTAAAACTGGGAGAGGAACAGCCAAACTCTACTATTAAGGTGAGGTTGTGGAAGACGGTTTCATGTCACAGGTCATACACCATGGCAAGACTGAGAACAGCAACAAGACACAAGGTAGACAGACTACATCAGCAAGGCCTCTCCCAGGCAAAAATTTCAGAACAGACTGAGGTTTCAAGATGTTCTGTATAAGCTCTTTTGAAGAAGCACAAAGAAACGTAGACCGTAGACACAGTGGTTGGCCAAGGAAACGTAATGCAGCAGATGGAAGACACATCATGCTTCCTTCCCTTCGACATCAGAAGATGTCCAGCAGGGCTATCAGCACAGAACTGGCGGAAACCAGTAGGACCCAGGTACACCCATCTATTGTCTGGAGAAGTCTGGCCAGAAGTGGAAGAATTGCGGCCAAAAAGCCATACCTCCGATGTGGAAACAAGGCTAAGTGACTCAGCTATGCACGAAAACATAGGAACTGGGGTGCAGAAAAATGGCAGCAAGTGCTCTGGACTGATGAGTCAAAATTTGAGAGATTTGGCTGTAGCAGGAGGCAGTTTGTTCACTGAAGGGCTGGAGAGCAGTACAATAATGAGTGTCTGCAGGCAACAATGAAGCATGGTGGAGGTTCCTTGCAAGTTTGAGGCTGCATTTCTGCAAATGGATTTGGAGATTTCGTCAGGATCAATGGTGTCCTCAATGCTGAGAAATACAGGCAGATACTTATGCATTATGCCATACCACCTAGGAGGTGTGTGATTGGCCCCAAATTTATTCTGCAGCAGAACAACGACCCCAAACATACAGCCAATGTCATGAAGAACTATCTTCAGTGTAAAGAACAACAGGGAGTCCTGGAAGTGATGGTCTGGCCCTCACAGAGCCCTGATCTCAACATCATTGAGTCTGTCTGGGATTACATGAAGAGGAAGAAGGATTTGAGGCAGCCTATATCCACAGGAGATATGTGGTTAGTTTTCCAAGATGTTTGGAACAACCTACCTGCCGAGTTCCTTCAAAAATTGTGTGCAAGTGTACCTAGAAGAATTGATGCTGTTTTGAACGCAAAGGGTGGTTGCACCAAATATTGATTTGATTTGGGTTTTTCTTCTGTTTGCTCACTTTGCATTTTGTAAATTGATAAACATAAATAATTACAATATATGTTTTTGAAAGCATTCTTGCTTTACAGCATTTTTTTACACCTGCCTAAAACTTTTGCAGAATACTGTACATTGGCCAGAAATTTTTAGGATTACACATCCTTTCAGTTTTTCTGAAGCTCTACATATATTTGCTTCCTGTGGGTCACTGACTGATAAATGTAGTCAGAGTGAAGAAATAAAACCAATGTTTTGTGCTTGTTTATTTCATAAGCAATCATCCAACCTGCAATGTGGCAGTGTGAAAAAAATAATTATCCCCTTTAGATTTAGATGGTATAACATCTTTAGTGGAGTAATGCACCAAGTATTTCTATAATCAGTGGTTATATTATTTTTGGCCTATTCCTCCATTACAATTAACTTCAGTTAAGGGTGTTCTAGCCTGAACAGCCTGCGTCAGGCTCAGCTACAATATTTCCACCTGGCTGTTCCAAAATATTCATGTGTTATTCATCCAGTCTCTTGTAGATTTGCTTATATTTTGAAATCACTGTCTTGAAGGATCACTCACTTACACTTTGGCTTCAAAGAGATAGCCTCTTACATAATTTTCTGATATAAAGCCAAATTAATGCTTGCTTCAAAGTTATCAAAGTCTGAGGCAGCAAAGCGCTTCAAAAGGGTAACACTATCACTTCCATGCTTGCTATGAGATTCATGTTGAATGCAGTGTTTGGTTTCTATCAGACTTAACAGCACCCATACCAGGATCAACCAGGTGATTTTTAGCAAATTGAGATGAATGTTAATATTCTTCTTAGTGAGCAATGGCTTACTCTTGCCACTCTCATGTGAAACCCAGTTTTACCTGTGATTTTGTGATAGTGAAATCATGAACACTGAGTTTCAAGCAAGAGGGGTCAGCAAATCCTTGGGTTGTTCGTGGGATTTTTTTTTGGATGGGGAGAATGACTTCACTTCCTGAATGATTTTATGCTGCACTCTTGAAGTGATTTTGTCCCAAATTTACTCCATTTCAAGACTTTGTCTCTGTGAATCAATGGTATCCCAGAACTTCAGAAATTGTTTTGTAAACTTCCAGACTGATAGAGTCATTTTTTTAACAGAAGTCTTCAGGTACTTTTGTGACTGGGACATTATGCTTCTAGAATCTCTGGAGAGAGAATTTTTTACTTTGAATGGGGGAACCAAGGGCTGTGAAATTTATATAGGTCAGGGCTGGTCCCAGTTATCCATTTAACTGAATTGACCAAATTAGGAGGGGCAATTTATTTTTCACACTGGCGCACTGCATGTTAGATAACTTTATAAATAAATGAAGCAAGAACCAAAGACCCCCTTTTGTATATTAATAGGATCCACATGAAATTTGATACCATTCATTGGAAAAAACAGGCAAAAGTGTAAAAAAACCCCCAAAAGATTAGAAATATTTCATTCATAGTATCTCTAAATAAATCCAAATAAAGCTTGAACCCTATTTAAGTTTAATCATTTAAAATATTATTCAATCTGATTTTTGAGGCACCTGTAAAACTTAGATCTCACATGGTAAAGATTTATTTTCATCCCAAATAATTCTAGACTTTAACAATTTTGCTCAATTTTAGTATTCTTTTGCCCTAAACTTAAAAAAAAAAAACACCAAAAATGGAAGCTTCTGTTATTTATACAAAATAAATAGAACTACAAGTCTGTTTGGATAGATAATCTAATTTCATTGAAAAATATACTGAATTTATAAAACTCTGTACCAACTATTTTTAAAATTCTTACACACAGACAGAAAAGTATGCATGGTATGTATTATAGATGGCAGAGATGGGGCTAACAGGTATTAGAAATTTAAAAAATGGAGAAAGTAAACTATAAGTTTAGGAAAGCAAGCAGACATGTTTTGGACCCTATAAATGACTGTAGGGTTATAAATAAGTCAAAACACTGAGCTGGCATTGTTTTCCCATCTTATTTATTTATTTATTGAATTTATATTCCGTCTTTCTTTTTATATATAACATGGACCTACTGAGTTAATTGATTAAAAACAAAGATTATAATGATCCATTATGTTGATCTGAAAAATATATATTTATAAAATATAATAAAACATATATAACTAAATGTCCAGTATAATTAATAATTTATCATGTTATGTAAAAACTAAGACAAAGGTAAAACAAGAGTTAATTTCAAGTAATACTGTTTAATCTTTAAAAAATAATTAATATTTCAGAAACAGTTACAAAATACTTTTTTATATTGGGCAAGTCAAGTCTCAGCAGGTGGCAACAAGAGCTAGAACTAGCTTTGGCTCAGAAGCTAACTAAAGTTAGGCAGGGTAGGAGATTGTATCTTGGAAAAAGCAAAGGCAAATACTTCTGTGTTATTGCCATGAAAATAACATGGATAAGTCCATACAGTCTCCAGGAATTCAAGCTCTACTTGAAGGAAAATTTACTTTTATAAGTAATAAAAATAAAGCAATCAATGCTTCATTTTTATTTTTATAATAAAAATATAACAATTTAGAAAAACCATTAATGGAAGCAAGGATTAAATCTATCATCATCTCAGCTATCTTGGCAATTTGAAAGAACAAAATAATATGTCTTCTTAATCTATGCATGCATAATGAAAGACTGCATACTTTAACCATAATACTCACTTCCATGTGTGTTTTGATGTCTCAAAATATATGACATAACAGATATTTAAATGTAAAGGCTGATTGGCTCTTGCCTATGAAAAAACTGTTTAAATATGACCCAAAGAAAGATATATCCTTGAACTACCAAGGCTTCTGAAGCAAACCATCCAACAGAATTATCAAAGGTAAGCTTATTCATTTTCTCAATTTATTGTTTATTTTCATTATCTATAGAATAAAACTGGAGTCAAATCAAGATATATATGTATATACACATATAGCTGACATCCAAGTAATGTTTTTCTTCTGAAAAGACTGAAAAATTTCAGTCAACTAGCACTTTTATATTTAAACATATTTCTCAGTGTTATTTTAGACGTTTAAAACAAAGAATCTAATAAAAATTTCAGCTTCTAAAAACTGTTAATTAAAATTGGTTTTTGAATTTCAATAATACTTTGTGGGAGTTCTCAAAATTTGCTTTTTCATTAAAGAACACTTCATCCTTAGCATTTAATTAAGTGCTACTTTTCAGATATTTTCCTTATCCCTTTCAGTGATCAAACAGGTTTAAAATAAGAGCTAGCAGCTTTGCTCTTTAATTAGCTTAGAGTAGCATTATCAGCCAGTTACCTAATATTAAATTTATATAAAATGTATTTTTGAGGTTCCTGAATTAGCAGAAAACTTTCATATAATCTATATTTTATGCTCTTAAGTTATAGTATCTATATAAAGGTGTTCCACAGGCCAGTGGACAGTTCAAAGGGAGACAGATCCTCCTCATACATCCTCTTATTAGATGTCACTGAAATCTTCATTAAGTTTATTCAACACCTGCACTTTAAAGTTAGTAGAAACTATGGATTGGTTTGTATGTCCTAATCAAGTTTTGTCAGAAAAAAAAATAGAACTGAATTCAGGAAAATTCTATTGAATTTAGAGAATGTGAAATATATTAGAAATAGTCTTCTTAGTATGTAAAATGATCTGAGAATGTATTGATTTTTTCTTAAATTAAGCAAACATACTGTGTTATCATGCCAAGATACAAGTGCAGGAAACATCCACTGTAGTTTCCTTTTTCAATGAGCCTAATAAACTAAGGACTTGAAGGTTCATTAGTTTCAGTGGAAAGAAGTGATATTTTTTCCTGTATTATATCTACAACCATTAAATTCTACAGGAACTTTACCCTTTAAAAGTTAGTATTAACAGTACCCTGATGAAATATAAGAGTATATATTTTAGGCTTTGAGCTACATGAGAAAAAAAAAGAGATTTCTTTTTTATGCTATAGGATTTTTCATGAGAAAGATGGAGAGCTGGACTTTGGTTATGTGCCTCTTAAGTACTGCATTTGCAATCCCAGTAAGTGTTATTAACTAATCTCAAGTTATTGAATTAACAGTTCATGACAAATGAAGTTGTATGAAATAGCTACAATGAATATTAAGGTTTAATATCTTTTACCAAAATCTGGGAATAGAAAACATGATGTCCCACACATTTCCTGCACACCCCAATTTGCAAATATCAGTCACCTATTTTATATAAGTTCTTTTTTAAGTTGGCTAGAATGGCTTCAAATTGAAACAGCAGCTCTTAGATGTGAGCCATATTTATTCTCCAGCATACTCTAACCCTTCTCTATTCTTAGAAAATGAAGACGAACAGTATCTGGAAGTCATTGCTATTCACTGTTCTCTCCTCCTCCCCACCCCCACCCCCTTTCTAAGAAAAAGAGAGCAGAGTAGCCGTAATACTATTAGTTGATAAAGGGGATAAGGTTGTAAATGGCAGAAGAGTAAACTAGGAAGGTGTGGAGTATCTAAAATGAACAGAAGTTGGGGAGATGGGGATTGGGACAAACAAAGAGTGGGTACAGGAAGAAGAGAGACTAGGATTCTACTGTAGAAAGGAATGTTGGCCTTTGGAAAGCTCAGAAAGAAAAAAGGAGTGTATGTTTGCATGTAAAGAATAAAGTCAATTGGGAGAGTTATTCTGAATTAGATAAACTATGAATGGGATCAATTAATTCTCTGTGCTGAGAAGACTGTGGTGGTAGGGAACACTGGGGTTGATTTCAATCTAAAGCAAGACCTGTATATTTCTTCCTTCATATATATATTTTCTGGGATTGTGTATTTCTTGCCTTATATTAATACATTTTGGGATTCATACCTTGCTTCTATACTGACTGTGGCCTCAGATAAGTTATTTCCATTTTAGTTCCTAGTCTTTCAGAAATAGGTGTTTTATACCCTATTCTAATTATACCTAGTAAGTATGATATAGTAAGTATATCATACTTACTAGGACATCAAATTTATAAAGGGGAAATCCATGGCAATTATTTCTTGACAATCACTGAGTTGGAAGAAACCAACCTGCTCCTCATGCAGAATCCAATAAAAACACAGCAAACAGATGGCTGTTCAGTCTCCACTCCAACGTAACCAGTGAATGGAAGCCCATCAGCTCTGCAGAATTGATTCTGTTACCAAACTGCTCCTACTTTTAGGATTTTTTTTTAATGGTCAATTAGAATTTGCCTTCCTCTAACACAACCCTATTAATTCTGTGTGCTGCATACTAAAATAACAAAGAACAGGTCTTAATCTTTTTTCTGAGTGCCATCCTTCCATATATTCGAAAAAACATATTCCCTGCCAGTCTTCTCTTTATGTCATTCTAGTTCCTTCAATATATTTTTAAAGGCTTACTTTCTAACCCCTTCATCATTCTTGCTATCCTTCTTTGAGCCTTTTTCAGTTTGTCTGCATCCTTTTAATGTGCAATGCCTAGAACTAGACCCAACACAGGAGGCAAGATCTGACCAAAATGAAATGAAGTATTTAATGCAGGTTAAAATCACATTAGCCTTTTTTTTTTTACTGCTTTATCACACTATTTAGTTTGTAATCAACTAAATTCCAAGATCATTTTCACAAGTACAATTACCAAGGAAAGTAGACCCATCCTATTCCTGTATATTTTTATTTTTTCCTGCATTAGTCTCTGTTAAATTTAATTCATTTTTCCCATTTGTTTAATTTCAAATCAAAGATCATTTTGAAATTTATTTTTGTCTTTTAAGATGATAGCTCACCCACTTTTGTGTGATAATTATTCTTTCATAAAAATCATTCATAACAATTTTAAAGTCTACCCAGGATTTAACTTGTGGCACCCAACTTGATATCTCTCTCCATCCAATGAGGAATCATTGATGGGCACCCTCAGTACTACTTTCAGACAAACTATCTACTTATTTCCACACTTAACTAAGTTACTAATAAGTATGTGATACTTTGCCAAATGCTTCATGAAATTCAGCATGAACGGTATTCCCTCAATCTACTAAAATAACTGACTGGTACTCCCTCAACCTACTAAAGAATAAATGAGGTAATGTTGGTCTGAAAAACATTCTCTTATTAAATCCTTGCTAATTTATGGAAACTTACATTGTTTTCAAGGTGATTACAAATCAGCCACTCTCTCTGGTATCTATGCTGCACCAATTGGTCTGCAGTTGTCCTTTTTCCACTTTCTGATTCTAGGAACATTTGTCCCCTGCAGTCACCTCACACTGCATCTGTTCTGTAGGATTTGTCAAAGATAAATACATAAAGGCTCAGCCAAATCATCAGCAAGTTATTTCAGTACCCTGGGAGGCAATTCATCTGGTCCTAGAGATTTAAACTCATCCAAAGTAAACAGGCATTCTTTGATCATGTTTCAATCAATTTCAGGCTTTAATCTTACTCCTTCATCTTGCTCTTCACAGTTGCCTGGTGGAAAATATACCCTCCATATCAGGCTCCTTGGTAGCTGCTTAAAACCAAAAGTGTTTCTTTTCTAAGCAAGTTTCTCAAAGAGCTCTCTTTATCAAGATTTAGCGAGATGAATTTTTCCCATTTAGGACCAAATTATCCCTCTGTACATAAGAGTGGAGCCTTTGTGATCTTCTTTTTAATAGCCTTCCTGTGATCTGGCTAGGAGGCAGGACTTTTCCTTTATAAAGAAAATTCAACCTGGCTATTTACATAACAGTCTCTTGAATCTGGGAACCAGCAATTACACTCTTGTTACAATAAACTAAGCCAAAATATGAGTTGAATATCTCTGCCTTTTCCCTGCTATCTTTGATCATCTTGCTTCTTAACTGAAAAGCAAACATAAAAATCCTTTATTTCGAACAGATCTGGAAAAAAAAAACTTTTTTTTTAATGTTTTTGGCATCCTTCACCAACATTTGGGTTTCAGTTTTCCTAATGCTAACTCTAAAGTTCCATATATATGCATGGTAACCTCTCTCTCTCTTCTCATATACTATGTATCTTTTTATTTTCAGATATTCCCTGAGCATTTTGTTTCATTTCTCTCTGCCATCTTAGGATGTTCTTGATTTTTAAAAAATTCATTGCCATTGTTTGCAATTATTATTATTTGGTTTTTCTAGGAATGCACATCCAATATTTCCTTATCCTATTAGATGCTTCTGCCTTGAATTCCTGCTTTTCGCTGCTATGAGTTAATTAAGATACACTTTTTTTGAGGGCAAAGAATAAGTTCAGCTATAATCTGTTTTATTTTCTGTTTAAATAAAGAACTTCCAAATTACATGGACAACCTTCTTCAGTGCTCTTGCTACGAGCACTTCCTTGCCTAATGGTTAGTGTCAAGCAAAGGACAGTGAATCACCTTGTGCCTTCCTACACTCTGTACTGCTTCTGTTCCACTTAAAAATGCAATCTTGTGTTCCATTTGGACAAACTATATCCTTCAAATATAATTTCAGTTTGAATTTCCTTCAAATGCCAAGTTCCACTGATAAGTGTTATCTCACCAGATCTCATTTATTTTTATTAAATCATATTTTCCTTCCTGAATTAAAAATTCATTTTGTTTGTTTCTCATACTCTGAGCATTACTCTATAAAGAATAATGGTAGAGAACTTTGTAAGCCAAGGCTCTTGCTGATTTTCTTCTTGAGTGGTTCAATAGTCTACCACCTTCATGACATTGTTACACACTTTTATAGTGCACAGCTTTTATTTAAGGGTTTTCCTTATAAGTTTTCATTTCCAACTCCAGAGTTCAGTTTAAATTTATTTTATTCAAGTTTGAAATACTATAATTGAACATTATTTTTCCACAATTTCAGATTGTAGAAAATTGTGCCTTCACAATTTTTCTCAGGTGTCTAATTTAAAGTATCCTAAGTATACAGGTTTAAAACAATGCATGATTTGGCTTATTATTTCATAAAATGAAGAATGTAGCTATCTCAATTTACTCATCCTACTAAAGTTCCACATATACTTACTGATGTACATGTTAAAAATTTAAATAGGTTCTCTCTCTCACTGTAAATATGTTATTTCTTTCAGCTACCACAACATCCTGGTTATATCAACTTCAGTTATGAGGTAAAAACTTTTAAATTTTGTGTTTTGCTCATATTCACATACATACAGTAAAGGAGTAGAGAGCACATGATTACTCAAAGCTAAATCTCTTCAACTAACTTGGTAAATCTTAGCTAGGAAGAGTACAGTGAATTTATATAACCTTACTTTCAGGTGAAATGATCAAGTACAAGATATGCTGAAATTTTTACTGTTTATGCTGGGAAACAAGGACAGTTACAGGAAGGTTATGCTAAACACTCTGTGTTCAACATATCCTAAGAATAAAAATAGTCTTTCAGAGTGTTCCGTGCTCCTGGAACAAAACACAGCACATTTCATAGTTTTGTCTCAAGCTTCAAATAAAACTCTTGGACCACTGCAATCCAAAATTTTAATTTATGTATATCCTGTGACTGATTTATCTATCTGCAATTTTTAGGTTTTCCAAGCCATGGAGACTTGGAGATGGCACACGTTCCATCGCTGTTGCCATTGGCTGGAGTTAGTTGAGGATATTAGGAAAACAGATGTTCAGAAACAGAGAACAGGCTAATTTTTCTGTATGTCAGGCAACAGGTAGCATGTATTATTATCCCTTCCTTTGGGGGAAGGGTCTAGGATAAGAAAAAATGAACGAAGAGATTTGTTTGGATTTCCCATTGTTCCCACTGCAGAACACCCCAAAATGTTCCTAACTGGTTCCAGTGGAACATGGAATTGAAGCCATTTTGAGTTTTATTCAGTCAGCAGCATCCCACTCCAAACATTCTGAAAGAACATTCCAATTGGCTTGTTTTATCCTCAGTTTAATTTGTGTATACCTGTCAGCTGGGTGAGATCAAAGCAAGAATTACAGACTTCAATAAGGTGGCTGTAATACTAGTGTTAGGAGTAAATACAAAATCTTGGGAACTGTAAGAATTTCCAACCTTCATTTATCAGTGAGTTCATTAAGGTGGAGTTCTTATAATGATTTGAATTGTTTCCCCCACGCCCCAAGATTTTAGCCACCTGGATTACATGCTGTTTATGAGATAAGCTACATGCATTCCCCTCCTATCTCTTAGTTGTTTATATCTAACATTCCTTCCATTACCAGCCTCTCCACAATCTCTCACTTTATCGATAAGCTATTCTAACTGGAAATAAAACGTGATAGAGAAATAGACTTTGTTCAAGCAATGCAACAGTGGCTTTTTTAGTAGTTTTTATACAGAAGTGTAATAATTAACCAATAAAGCTAAATGTTTATTCACATAGAAATAGGTTTTAATTAAATGCAGTCTACTACTTATTTGAAAAGAAAAAATAATGAAACCTAATTTACTATTAGATATAAAATACTGGCAATAGGCTATACACTGTAATTCTATAGCACGCAATTTTCAATTATTAAAGACATGGAAAGGTAGTGAGGAATATTTGTAAATAATCCTTGGAACAAAGAATGCATTATAATAAAAACTTGTTACCCTAAAACTAATGCACATTTTATACAGTCTGGGTTCACAGACCGCACAAAGCCAAATTCATACGAACACCACTGTAAGTTATTTATTCATTATATTTATATCCAGCCTTACCTCCATATGGTGCACATAGCATTCTTTCTTCCAATATTTTTCCATAACAACAACTCTGTGAGTTAACTTGGAATGAGAAGTAGTAGTTGTCAACCAGTGAATTTCCATGGCAAAAGAATGCCTTGAACCTAGATCCTCCAATCCTAATCCAACACCTTAGCTGCTAAACTGCACTGGTTGAGTATGATGTATGAAGCCATACACAAAGTAAGCTATCTATAATGTTAGATTTCATAAATGTATGATTGTTTTTGTATCCTCTAAGGTAGTGACACCTTTGAAATGGTATCAGAGCATAATTGGACATCAGGTATGTCTTGATTAAATTGCCCCTTATGAGAAATTACTGATAAATTCCTAACAATGACAACAATGGAGACAGAGATGGGATATACAGTTTGATACACAGATATGCCTAATTCTACATTGTGCTGTTTATTTAAAATGTCCTAAAACTCAGGTGATTCCCAAGACCAAAATGTTTATATATTTTTGATTCATTGCATGTGAAAAAGATGTTCTTATAACCTCTGTGATAAAGATCTAAAACAATTTTTATAAAATACAGCAAACAAAATTCATTTGGCATGCCAGAAACGTAACAGGCTATAATATAGTGCCAAACATTTCCCTGCAGATTAGGAAAGGACTGACAAAATTGATGTTGTTTTAAGGCCAACCTCACCCTTTTTCTCCCTGATAAAAATAAGAAATAGTTTTCAACCCAGTAGAAACTGAGTAGCCCAAATGATTCTACTCAGATCAGTTTTGGGCACTCAAGTTTTCTTATGCATAATTATAGCTCAGATCAAAAGTGTGAACTATTTCAATTTGGAGTTTATTTTCATATGATCTGCGTCCACATCTGTATATCCCTGATGCTACAGCAATCAACCTAATGCTCATAGTTCAGAAATATGTTTTCTATCAGTCAAGTAATATACAGCAATGACTCAATAGGAGAAGTTAGCTATAGCTGGTGTAAGTTACATGTGATCAACTCATATTGTTTAATAATAGTTGTAACACAGTTTACAACCACTAACTTCAAACAGTTATATAAACTGGATAAATTGTTAACTTTCTTGATATTCCAGGAATACAGCTGATACTAATATTTGTATAATAATGTTGTGGTAATAATACCAAGTTGTCTGGTTTGTAGTAATTAATATTCTATACATATGGGTAATCATAACTTTCTCCCTCTTTTTAGTATCCACGTTATGGCTATGAGCCCATGGGAGGATGGATGCACCATAATGCAGGGCCAGTGATACACCCAACCCATTTTCATGGGGTCCATGCAATGCACCCCGCTCTCCATCCAATGCAGCCACAACAGCCACCTCAGAACCCACATTTGCAGCAACCTGGCCATAACCCATTTATCCCAATAACTGGGCATAACCCATTAATTCCACACTATCAGCCTATACAACATCCACTTCAGCCACAAGCAGGAGAGCATCCAATGCAGCCAGTGAATCCAAACCAATCAGTGCACCCTCAACAACCAGGAAGTGCCAATCAGCCCATATATCCACTACCTCCACTTATCCCAGATACGCCTCTTGAATCATGGCCAGCTGACAAAACCAAGCAAGAAGAAGTGGTAAGTAATCTTTACTATAATACTATAATTTCCAGAACAATGGCCACATGAGTTTGTTTCTCCTTATCAGAGAATAACATTTTTATGACCGCAATATCACCAAGATGCTTGCTACATATCTAAAAATAAATTATACGTTAAATTGTGTACACACACAGACAGTATCTATTTTATTTCTTAGTCAACACATTATTTTATTTATATATATATATATATATATATATATATATATATATATATTCCTATAGTTAGCACTCTGTTCTGGACTCCATATCATAATCTGATTCAACAACAACAAAGTCACACTGATTAGTAGTAACTTTCAACATTTGTTGTATGTAACTTTCAACATTTTTTTTTATTAACTCAATTGATTTCCGGACATTATTGTTTGAATTATGCCAAATTCAATGAAAGGGAATGTTACAAAATAGTACTACCTGCCATTTAGTTCAAATACTCTTTTCATGAATAAAAAGAGGCTTCACTTCATATTTCAGGAAAATAACTCCCCTTCCATGACACGACTCTGCCTCTATCTTTGAAATTGTACAAAAGTATATCTGTTTCCAAGGCCTTGCCACTTTATAAACAGTACAACCAGACATCTTGTAGCTCACGCCCACTTTGAATACAGCTTATGCCTTTTACTTAAAAAAAGAGAACAGGCAATCCCAACTATCACAGTAAGGTTTCCTCATAAATAAGAATTAATTTTATCATCTCACTCTTCTTTTTCCAGGATTAAAGAAGTGAAGATACCAGAATAGTGCAAACAAAGCAGTAAGATACTGTTACATGCTCTCAAGAGTCCAAAGATTTTCTGCAGTCAGTAATAAAAGTTTCTGTTAATCAAGATTTATAGAGAACATTATAGCTAGAAACAGATAAAACAAACAAAAACTGTTCAAATCAGTAATTATGACGATATGATTTTTGAAGTATAACCAATAAAGTACTACAGCATCATTTAGAGTGCAAGACTGTCTCTTCTGTCAAAGTGGGAAAACAGCACTGTTCTTTATATAACTTTTTCTTAATAAAACGTAATTATTCTTCATAAATAGCACATAGAAACACATTAAAAAAGCAGTGATTCAGTACTATCAAAAATCACAACATTTAGAATCAGGCACAAAACTAATATCTTGTTTCAAGACCCAAAAATATATATGCTTAGAATATTACAAAAGTATAGTTTTAGTGTGTTAAAAGAAAAGATGACCTAAATAAATAAATAAATAAATAAAAATAAAAACAAGATTTTAAAGTAACCTCACCAAACCAGGAAACTGTTAAATCAACATCATCTTATTAAACCACAGTAGCTGAATACCAAGATGAAACTTTTTGCAGAACTGCAACATCTGTATGAAATGCGTTAATATTGTTACAGTTCAACAAATGTGCTTTCAAAAAAACATTTAAAAAAATCTACTTACCAGGATCCTTTTAAAGATACCTTTTATGTACCAAATTCAAAATAAATCTCTAGGCCACATGGCTGGGCACACTCATTTCCTCTTCTGTACCTCTTACACACTCACCCTCTGACAGTATTTCATTTTTCTCCCCTGAAAAAGCTGCTTGTAAAGGCATACCTTATTTTTACCTGCTCCTTAATTGCAGGCAACCAAGAACTTCCAGCTAAATGTTTGATTTATCTATTTTCAGTTTTTACAAAAGACACACGTCCACAATCTTACAGTTGTGGCTGTTGATTAGATTACATTATTTTTACTAACCACTTTAAAAAATCCAATGAGACATTTTAGCCCTTAATTGCCAATGAAAATATTATTCTAATAGAAATACTACACGTACAATACCAATTTCATTAATATATAATTAATTTAAAAATGAATAGCATTTTTAAAACATTTGGTAAGAGTTAGGGTTAGAGTTAGCCATATTTTATCTGAGAACCCTGGGGAAAGAGGGGGAGGAGACATGATTAATTATAAAGCAACAATTGATTGCAGGCCAGGAATCTTCCTTTTGCCAGTGGAAAAAAGCAGATCTCCTTCCAAAAAGTTTAAAATATGACAGTGTTCCTAAAAGTTAACCTAATCAACACCACCACACATTAATGGGAAGGAATGCCAATGAAAAGTAGCCATATCAGGTTAGATTCAGATCACAGATGATATTTTTCATAGTTCGGAGGAAGAAATACCTCAAGAATGTTTGAAGTGTTTCTGTCAGCATACTTTTTTATCTTAGCTGGAATCTGTTCCTAGACAGCATCAAGTGAGAAAGGAAAGGCATTAAACCCAGATGCTTTAGTATTCTAATGTGTTATTTCACGTAATATACTCTTGGAGATTATGAAGGAAGACTAGCTTGCTTCTAGGGAGACATTAACTACTTGTCTGCTTTGGACTGAGCTGTGTTATCCAGATAATTTGCCATATCCAAAGACAAGCAGAGCTCTGGGGCCACAATGTATAATTTTGAAGACCTTTCATCTGATGCTGACACCCAGTTAAAGTGAATATTGATCTAAGTTCTCCCAAGTGAAAACTTAACAAATATTTATTTGTATTATTTGTCATTAGATTTTCATCCTTTTATTTTTGGTCAACTCAAGATGACATAGATACCTAATGTTCCTGCCCATTTTCCCAACAACCATAACCCTGTGAGGTGGGTTGAGCTTAGAGAGAGTGACTGGCCTAAAGACACTTTGGTTGGTAACATGTTTCCAAAATTAAAACCCTTTGGAAAAGACACTCTGAACTCATAGGTCCTCATAGAAATTTGAGAAGTAGTAGCCAAAAGTGACAATGCAATCAAAGCATATGAGATAAACAGAAAAAAATAGTGATTTCAAGATAAGGAGAAGATAAAGGATAAATAAGACATAGGGTCCTGCCCAATTCCTCATGATTGTTAGATGCTACAGAAAAGAATATAATGAAAGGGAGAATCTTTCTCTACAAGTCCAGAATCTCTAGTGGCAATTTCCTCTGATGGAAATATGTACAGCATTTGTTTCCACTGGGGATAGTTTCAGCCCTTGATGGAAAAACTGCTCTGCTAGGATTAACACACTGTCTGTAATTTATATGGTCTTCTACTATTCATTCAAGCAAATAAAAAACTGCTCAGGGTGCTTTGCAAGTACATTCCAAGAGTTTCAGATTACTATCAAACACTGATATTTCAAGAGTTTTAGGCTACATAGGCAGAACACTCCCCAACATTTTAATAAAAGCAGCAGGATGCTCAAAGTTGTTTAGCATCCTAGGTATCCCTCTTTTCTCATTCTTCAGAAAGTGATTTAAAATATTATCTGAAAGGTGTAGGGGGGGAGAGGAGTTGTGTATATGAGAGGATACACATACAGACTGCTCCTCTCTTATGGTTTTGTCAACAGATATTTCACTGGATTTGACTGTTTTGGTTTTACTTTGCATTATTTCATTACTCCTCTTTTAAAAATGAAATGGCAGCATTAAAAGGTTTTTAGCAAACTAATTACAGTAAATAACCTTGAATATAAGGGAAATGCATGATTTGAAGCTAAGGAATGTTTAAGGTTTGATGAAACTTTGATGAAGGTTTGAAGAATGAACATCCTCACAGTTGCTTCTTAAACCAACATGGCACCCTCACTTCTGCAAATGCCATGTTCATTGCTTTGATCTACTTCATAGTCCTCATCTGCAATTGCAACAGCTAGAAGATTCTTCCACAAATATACACCATTTACACAGAAGGCTCTTCCAAGTTTTGTTAAGTGTTCTGCATAATGCACTGTTCTTCCTTCCCCTTCAACACTCACAGGTAATATGCTGCTACAGAAGGCACCATTCAGTGGATTTTGCAAATGACAAATAGGAAACATGGGAAACTTTTGAGTCAGCAAGAAGTGCATTTGTCTGTATTTTTCCAGAGTCTGTCAAAAAGTTATCAGTGATTATCAGACTTAGAATATTAAAATAAAAGTCATTTAAAATATGAAGTACATAAGAATTAAAAGACATAATTAATCAGACACTGGAGAGAACTCCTGTTAAGTCACCCAGTAGTAAACATGGTAAAGTGGGTTACTCAAAATACATGGGTCACTAGCTAATCTTTATATTAATATGTTTATATTCAAGAACCTTTTTCAGTTTCTCTTAAAATAGGTCATACTGTAGATGAGTGACTACAGGACTTTTTACAATACAGACAGCCATCTACTTATGAATAGGTTACACTCCAAGAGGCTGTTCGTAAGTCCATTTTGTTCGTAAGTCCAAGTATAAAAAACAAGCTTCCCAACATGCAATGGTGCTACCTAGCATACTCATGCAGCACGCCATAAACTAACCCTTTCCCGCCTTCTCCCGCCTTCCAGGACCTTCTAGATTGGAGTTGAGGACAGGTTTGTTTATATCGGTGAAAGTTTGTAACTCGAAAGTTCATAAGTAGAGGACTGTCTGCATGAAACTTGAGACTTAAATATAGTAATGAACATTGCAAATATAGTCATAGAAAACACACACAAACATACAATTATAATTTTAATTATTATAGCAATATTACTATATTTAATAATTATAACAAATTACTGTAATTTGAATTGAAAAATAATTTTCCTTTTTGCAAATTATAAGGAAACTTCAACTAAAAACTTTTCTATTTCTTCTTCTACAAGTTCTAACTCATCCTACTGCAAGCATATATCATTTTAAACAACAAAATTTAGCATTAAATTTCAAGTCTTTTATACTGACTTGTTCATTTGTTATAAGCTGTTTTTCTTGGGCTGCTAATGGGATTGATTTAATGCAGTTGTGTTATTTACAGCTGTGTATGTAAAAATAGAAAATTCTGCATGATATATGGTTAAACAATAAATGTGTAATACATTGTTTTTCTATATAATGGACTACATGTATTTAATCTAACAATAATTTTATAATAATATATCTTCCCACAAATTCACTATTCATGAATATCTGTTGCTCTTTTCTTTTTATAGTACAAATAATTTATTTATAAAGAAAGATTCACAAATACATTTTCCAGCCCACAAAAGATGCATCCTTGCTTTTGCAGAAGCATGCAATCATGCAACGATGAAACCAAGAGGTATAGAGCCCCTGCATGACTTCCTTACACAAAAATGCATTAGAATCCCTTTAACATTGGATTGATTTTAAAACTATGCCACAAAATGTAATGTCATATGGTCTAGATTCATCACATCATGTGGCATTACAATTTGTCTCATAATTTTAAAATATTAATGAATTGATAAGACAAAATACAGAAAGATAATACAAAAGCCAAGAAAATGGGATTTTGAAAGACTAAACCTTTTCAAACTCCTCTCTCCAAGAGATATATTGTATAACTGTATCTGATTCACCTGATACTGACAGCAATAATGTATGTTTGTTAACTACCAGTAGTCCTCAGGTTACGACAGTAACTGGAACCAAGATTACCATTGCTAAGCAATGCAGTTGTAAAGTGCGACATCACATGACCACACTGCTTACCGATGGCAATCCAGGCAATCCCTGTTGCCGTTGTAACCCCAAGATGCGCGGGTTAAGTGGAAAGTGGCGGGAGTCCCACGTAAGGAGCACAGGGGATGGGGGAGGTCCTGGGAGGCCTCATGCAAGCCACATGCAAATTAGAGGAGGTGGTGTTGCAGTGCGGCATAGGAAGGCTGAGGGAAGGAGGACACAGCGCAGTGCACAGGAAGGCCAGGTGAATTTACCAGACCAATTTGTGACCTTCCCTGCTGGTTTTCCCATTGATTTTGCTTGTGGGAAGCTGGCAGGGAAGGTTGCAAATGGAGGTCAAGTGATCTCTTGAATGGCAACTGTCGTTAAGTGCAAGCTGGTTGCCAAGCACCCAAATCGCAATCACATGACCATGGGGGGACTGCGATGGCTGGAACTTTGAAGACCGGTTATAAATACCACTCATTCAGCACTGTGGCAACTTCGAATGGTCACTGAATGAGTGGTCAGTAAGGAAGGACTACCTGTATGAAAAGGACTTCTACCTATAAGAATACAGATGCACTGGATCAGAAACATAAAACTGTTATTTTAGAAGTATAATTATGTGTGTTTGTAGCAAACTATTCATAACAGTTGGGGACAATTCCATATGTGTACTTTGTTGTTGTTGCCCAATGCAATTAGAGTTTCTTACACTATATCATTTTATATGCCTCTGGGGAAATATGGACAATAAACCAGTAACAAGAATCATAGTGAAAAATATCAGGTGGTTCTCCAAAGTTCCTCAAAAATGGAAGGAGGCAGTGGTCACAGTGATACTGGGATAGGTAGCCAGCCAGCTATGAAGTAGCAGATTAAAGTCCAGCACTGACAAGGTACCTCAAGAAATACTGTAAGGGATGGGACCATTGTTGGTTCTGGATTAAAGGAAAGTCCTGTCAGTCAGGAGATGAAATAAAAAGGCTGTGAAGATTACTCATGCTCACGTTATTAAAAAAAATCACATGGTATATAGGTGTTCTGTGCCAGTATTAGAAGTCTCCAAGCCAAGATGGGGGATTAAAAAACTGTCCACAAAACAAAAAATAGAAACCTGGTGAAATAGAATCAGTGGGATACAGTTATTGGATACAAACTTTTTAGAAAGGACAGGGAACAGCACATTGAGAGAGATAATACTCTGTACATCAAGGATAATCACTTTTGAAGGTGATAACTCTTTGAGAACTCAGCCAATAAACAGTGGTCTGATCAAGCTTGACAATTATCATCATCTGAGAACACTGAACTGTTAAAGTATTCCAGAACTGATCAATCACATGGACACAAAAACATCTTGTAACTAAGACCAAGTATTTAACTATAGAAGTAATAATTTAAATCTTATCAGGATTTAGACAAATTAAAGCTACAAAACTGCATGTAGACAAATGAACAGAAGAATGAAAAAGTGCCATATCCTAACTACCATTTTCATATGTGTAAGATCAAGAGTTGCAATTGCTAACATAGAATACCTACATATGGGTTAAAACTGAATGTGAACTTCACCATACCAATTTGCTACTTCTTAAACAAAGTGTTCTTCCTTATGGAAGTAGATAACTTACAAACGCCACACTTCATCTGAGCTTCAGTTGTCTGAAACTAGGAACTACGTTAGGACATTACATTAAATTAAATTACAATTTAAAAAAAAAACAAATTACACTAAGTCCTAGGCTCATACCTTTTCCTATTTTTACTGATCCTTTATTAGGGATTTCATTTTTCTTAAACCCAAATCAATTTAAGTTTCGGTTTGAAAATTGGCTTATTTTAAATATGACAGCTACTATTAAACACTCTGAGTTGGAAAACAGGGCATTTGTGATTCAAAACAGAAATGGATGTTTACAAACTTCTTACACCCATGTCAATGCAGTTGAGATTCATTAGAGATTATTTAGAGATTATCAGGAAGCCACCCAGAAAATTTTGGGGGGGTCACAAGTCATGCAATATTTTTTTGCACAACTAAACTTTAGGCAACTAACAATGGCTCTGCGTTATATCAGAATATATCATTTTTAGATAGAACTGCCGTGCCAAAGCAAACGGCCAATGTAACAGTATATTGCGTGTGTTCCCCCCTTGCTTCTAATATGAACTTTTTGCCCACAGAAATTAGTTCACTAATATGTTGTGGTGCAAGCCTGCAATTTTGACTTATAGAGAGTTTACTATATTGCCATATGAATTTTCTAAATAAGTCACAGCAAACAAATCATATAGATTATTCCTTATAAAGAAGCATATTAAACACACAAAACGAAGCACCTATTGTAATGAATGTGTCCTCTGAATTAATTACATCTCCAAAGTGCCACAAATCCTTATCAATCAGTAGTAATATTTCTGGATTAGTTGTTAGCACTTTTTAATGTTTAGATACATTTAGAATATTACTGATATCAGTGAGAGTTGATTTATACATATAGGTTAAAGCTATATAATGTACTCAGCATTCCTACTTATTTGGCAATAACTATCCAAGTTAATGTCCAGATGATCAAAATATAGAATGAATTCTATTTTATATCTGAGCAAAACTGGACTTGTGTAAATGAAGAATTTTAATAACTGATCATGCCAATGTATAGTATGAAAATTATTTAGAAGAACAGGCTAAATGCCCTATTAGCTAAATTAAGCAGTGCAGCCATAAATCAATTTAACAATCAAAATGTAGAACCGCTGGAACTAATTTTATTCATTTTTATTATTTATATCCTGCTTTTCTACTCATATTATAAAGTCAGTATCTGGCTTTTTTATTTAAGCATATGCTGAATTGAAAAGCAAATGATTTTCATTATTGTAGCAGTGACAGAAATCATCTGGTATGTACAGAGGTACCTCGTGTTACGAATTTAATCCGTTCCGTGACTCTGATCGCAACTCGATTTGGTCGCACCGCAAGGCAAATTTTCCCATAAGGTTCAATGTAAATACGGTTAATCCGTTCCGCCCTCCGAATTTGGTCGCGCCGCGAGGCAAATTTCCCCATAAGGTTCAATGTAAATACAAACAGTTCTGAAACATATCCATTTTATTTTTAAACCACAAAAACATGAAAAAAAGTACGTACAGCACAGTATGAAGAGGGAGAATGAGGTGGGGAGGCAGTTATTGTTTGGAGGGAGAGTCCTCTCTTCTTTGCCTCTTAGCTGCAGGCTCAGTTCTGGGGAAAAACCTGTCTAAAGTCAGTTGTTTTTTCCTGCGCTGCATAACCCTCCGGAAATGAGAGACCACATTATTGTTCATCATGTTCAATGCTCTGTTCGTTACAGTTATGTTGCTTCTCAAAGAAGTCCTGGCACGCATTCCATTGTTTCATAATGGATTTAATCTCGGCACTGCTAACCTCCTCCCTGTCTTCCTCTTCCTCAGTGGAATGCTCCTCACCAAGCACTTTCTGTTGCTCACTCTGGAGCTCAGCAAGTTCTTCCATGGTCAGCTCCTCCTCATGGTCCTCAACAAGCTCCTCTATGTCTGCACCATCGACATCCAGACACATGCTCTTGCCCATGGACACAATCTCCTCCACTACCTCTGCATCAGACCCTTCACGGTCACGTTCAGCGACACATTCTGGCCACAGTTTCCTCCAGGCTGAGTTTAAGGTCCGGCAGGTGACATCTTCCCAGGCTTTGTCAATGAGGCCGATGCAGTGGAGGACATTGAAATGTTTCTTCCAAAACTCTGCCAGAGTCAAGGATGTTTCCTCAGTGACATTGAAACACCTGGTGAAGAGTGCCTTTGTGTAGAGCTTCTTAAAGTTGCAGATCACTTGCTGGTCCATGGGCTGCAGAAGAGGTGTCGTGTTGGGGGGGAGGAACTTGACCTTTATAAAGTCATACTCAGCGTCCACATCATCCACCAAGGCTGGAGGGTGTGCTGGGGCATTGTCCATCAGAAGAAGGCACCTTTCAGGCAGCTGGTTCTCGGAAAGATATTTTTTAACGCTGGGTGCGAACACCTCGTGCAGCCATTCCATGAACAACTGCCTTGTGACCCACGCTCTCGCATTGGCCCTCCACATGACAGGCAGTCTGGCCTTGTTCACATTCTGTTCCCTGAATGCACGAGGGGTCTGGGAATGGTACACCAGTAGCGGCTTAATCTTCAGGTCGCCGCTTGCGTTCGCACACAGCAAAAGGGTCAGTCTGTCCTTCATGGGCTTGTGCCCTGGCAGTGCCTTTTCCTCCTGCGTGATGTAGGTTCTGTTTGGCATCTTCTTCCAGAAGAGCCCTGTCTTGTCGCAGTTGAACACTTGCTGAGGGACGTATCCTTCCGCCTTCATGAAGTCCTCAAATTCTTCCTTGTAGGCTTCTGCAGCAGCCTTGTCAGAACTGGAAGCCTCTCCATGTCTTGCCACATTGTGGATGCCACTTCTCCTGCGGAATTTCTCAAACCAGCCTCTGCTGGCTTTAAATTCCTCACTTGCTGCGCTGGTAGAGGGGTTTTTCTGCAGTAAATCACTGTGCAGTTTCCTGGCTTTTTTACAGATGATAGCTTCACTCACGCTATCACCTGCCAGCTGTTTCTCATTCAGCCACACTAACAACAGCTTTTCCACCTCTTCCAGCACTTGTGTCCTCTTCCTCGTTAAGATCGTTACTCCTTTTGCAACATCAGCTTCTCTGATGGCATCTTTATTCTTCAAAATAGTCGAGATGGTTGACTTCGCCATCTTGTACTCTGCGGCCAGATCAGTCACACGAACACCACGATCATGCTTTTCTATAATCTCCTTCTTCAGTTCGATCATCACTTTCTTCTTCAAACCCTTATTCTTGCCAAGCCCGCTCTGCATTTTCTTTGGAGCCATGCTGACAAGCACACCAAAAACCTTCCAAACGCCACAAAACACACCACAAGCCTCACCGAACGTCTCCTTGCTACCGCGATCTCGCCCACAGGAAGCCGCGACCACGTGGCAGCAGGGCAAATGGCCACGGATCCAGTTCGTAGCGCGAGGCGGAGGTCGCACGGCGAGGCAAATTTTTGCAGCCGGAGCTGGTCATATCACGAAATTTTCGTAAGGAGAGGCGTTCGTAACTCGAGGTACCACTGTAAATCTTAACATTCCTCATAAATAACTCAAGGACATAGAAAACATTCCCACTATCTGATCAGAAGCACGTCATGTTTCCCACACATAAATAACTGACAAAAAGCATTGGATAGTTGCACAACTGTACCATTTCTATGCTTGTTTTGCTAAGACAACCTCCAGCTGTTATGCACAGTAACTAAGTTTAGGCAAACAATTATCATAAAACACATACAGCTTTTAAGTAATTTAGAATCAAAGAAAGTATAGCAAAACACAGACATATATATATAGAGAGAGAAGAAACAAAATTAGCATAATTCATACGAAGAGTGCTGTGGGTAAGAAAGAGAAATCAATACATTTAATTGTATATGATTCATTTACATGATTATTTCACCATCTGCCAAATAAATCATAATATACATGAATTCTAAAAAATTATCCTGGTACTAAGCTGAGTTAGACCTATAAAAATTAACACATGATACCATGAACTTCAATAAATTAATACCCTAGTTCCATGTCATTACATTCAGGGGACTTATGTTACAGGGTGGAATAAAAGTATAATAAAAAAGAATAAAGTATCTTAAATGGAAAGCTCAGAAGCTTAAGAAGTTAAAGGATAAGGGGAACAACAGATACAGTGCTAAAGGAAAGTTCAATTCAGATCACTTCTGCAGTTTTAAACTTCAGGAATCCTATTTTCTATCTTCAATTACCTTAATCTAGAGCTAAAATTGCATAGAATACTGTGCATGGAATACTGCGGACAGCTTCAGGCACAAATAGTAATTGCTCTAATATGCAATGAGGTTCCACAAACTATATACCTTGTAACATCTGTTATCCAATTATTGTAATGATGACCAATGATAATCATCAACAGAACAAATACACCATCAAATAATGCTAACAGATCAGGGCTCCATTAAAGGATCAGAGTTTTGCTGGATCTCTTTACTGCAAACTAGTGGTCAGAACCTGGAGGATGTGCATTATATAGACCTGTTTCAGTACAGTACAGTACAGAGACAGCACTGGCTACATTTATTGATGACCTTTGGTGGATCCAGGATGAGATGATGAATTCTTCCTTGTGCTCCTTCATCTCTCAACAGCTTTTGATACCATCAGTCATGATATCCTTCTGGACTGGCTGTGTGGGTTGGGAATCGGGGCACTTCCTTCATGGTCAGTTCCAGTTGGGGTTGACAGTAATGACAGTTTGTCCTCTTGGTCTCTCCTTTGTGGGGTGCTGGGGGGTTTGACATTCTCCCCCTTCCTAACATATACCCAAAACCATTGGGTGAAGCAATCTGTCAGTTCACAGTTCAGTATCATCAATATGGTGAAACCCAATTATATCTTTCAATTCTGACCCAGTCAAGTGATGCTGTCAAGGTCCTATCCCAGCATATACAGGTTATGCAGGTCTGGATGGGGAGAAACCAGCTTTGACTTAGTCCTACTAAGACTGAGTGGCTGCAGTTATCAGGTCTTCCAGATCTGGTGATCTTCAATCTCTATTTTGGGATGGAGTTACACTTCCCCATTCAAGAGTGGTGCTCTGTCTTCTTGAACTCAAAGTTCTCACTCAAAAAGCAGGTGGCAGATGTAGCAAAAGAGGCCTTTGCACAACTTCATTTTGTTTACCTGTTGTACCCCTTCCTGGATTAAGAGGTTGTTCAAACACTCTTGTCATCTTGTGGTTTGACTACTGAAATGTGTTCAACATGGGGCTGTCCTTGAAGTCCACTGGAAAGCTTTAACTGGTCCAGAATGCAGCAGCATGTGATGAGAATGCCTCAGTATAGCCATGTGACATCCCTGCTGCATAAGTTACACTAATTGCCAGTGTGCTTATTGGTGCAATTCAAGGTGCTAGTTATCACATATAACACAATTCATGGTATAGGGCCAGGTTATTTGAGTGATCACCTACCTCCCATTGTTTCTGCCTGGCTGGTACCTGCTGGCAAAGTTGGTGTGCTCCATGTCTTCTCAATTAAACAATACCATCTACTGGGACCCAGGAAATGTGCCTTCTCTGTCCCAGTGCCTATCTTTAGAACAAGATCCCCTCAAAGATTCATGTGGCTTTCACCCTGATGGTATTCCAAAAAGTCCTGACCACCGGTTGTTCTCCCAGGCCTTGGGGTAAGGTAACCCAGTTGTCAGATCAGTGTCTGTATTGGTTGGATGGATGCTATCTTGTTCATTTTTACTGTGTTGTATATAGCAATATATTACAGCGAAGTCACGGTACTTACACGCTGTTTCAAATTCAAGTTACTGCCACAAGCCAGTTAGCTTCTAGACCTGAATAACATAAACCCTGTGGGTGTTGGTTCCAGCTGGCCCTAGAGGTATTGGAAGGAGCAAGTTGGGTATTTATCCAGGCCTAAGTGAGTGGCAGGCTACCTGTGTTGAGGGAACCAAAAGGGAATTGGTCCTTGAGAGCCACTTTAGATATCGAACAAAGGCAAGGCAACATTAATTTTTGTACTGCTTTGTATTGGTATGTTCCTGTGAGCACTCTGCTACAGTATTACAGGGAGTGGTGAAAGGAGTCCAATTCAAGTAATTATGGGTAAATGTTTCATCTCTCTTCTTTCATGACATTTTGTACCTATCCCCTCTTCTGCTATTTACTCCCCCACCATGCAATGTGATAGCTATGCTGGCTAATACTCTGGCCTTCAGATGCTGTTAAATTCCAGATCAGTAAATAGGAAGATCTCTATTCCATGACCTGATTGTGGATGAGAGTGGCTGTATAACTGGGTTGCGTTTGTCTCTTCTAACTATGCTCCTCTGGTTATTTGGTAAAGACCTAGAACAGGTTGGGTGGCAGGATAGGGAATTGCTATAACCCTATAGGAATTCTCTTTCCAGGCTTTTGGTCCATTCAAGTTCTTATCATTTGTTCACACTTGAATGTATGAAAGATTGAAAACATTTCTATTATCTAAAGCATACCTATACTGCATCCATTCTTGAGTGAGAACATAGATTCTGCTGATGAACCATAAATCCTTTTCATTCTATTTGTTTCCCATACTCTGAGCTCTGGTATTCCAACACTGAAAACTGGCATGCCACTGTGATATCTATGCTTTCCCAGTACCCCTACCTGACTCCTAACTTTTCCTTTATTATATGTATCCATGTTATTAAAACACAGCACTTTCCAATCCAATTATATACCTGTATTTACTTTCTCCTTCCACTTCTATTTAAAGCCCTCCCAAAATGGTTTTTACCAAACACACCTTTCTGAGCTCTTTTGAAGTGCATTTCATCCCTGCCTAGAAACCTTTATATGGGTGAAGGTCATGGTCTATCAATTTAATTCTTTATTGATGACATCAATTTCCAGGATCCAATATTTCCTTCTAGTCCCCTGACTATAGAGGAAGGCAGATAAAAGCACTACTGGTAGCCCCATATGAATACTCATTAAGTCTGGCAAAGAAAAGACTGAGAGGACATAACCCTTTAAAAATAATCTGAAGGGTTCTCACAAAGAAAAGGTCACAACTGTTGACTATCATGTAAAATAGAAAGTAACAGTATAAATTACATCAAGGAAAATTTCTTAAGGGTCAATGGAGTTTCAACAATGGAATCAATCGTTTAGGGAAGTGGTAAACTTCCTTTCCTTTGGATATATTGAAAGAGAGGCTATAGAGCAATATTATGTGAGGATTCCTTAAACTGGGTTTCTGCAATGAGTCAAACCGTCCCCATTCAACTCTGATTTTATTATTTCTCTGTAGTTAGTTTTGTTGCAAGACACCATCATTTTGTTGCCATTTAAGCAAAGTTTTCTTTAAAAGAAACCACAAATGTATCTTTATCCAGACAGAACACCTGGTACTATATAATTTTTTTTTATGTGTGAGCCAATTCACACATGACACGAATGAAAAAAGTCTTAGAGATGTTTGTATGGGATGTGTCTTAATACCCATAAGAGGAGAAGATGCTATGCCACATTAGAATATAGGTATTGAGGATATTTTCATCATGATAATACCTTCATTGCTCCTAGATTCTAGTGATATGAAAAATATTTCAAGCTCAAAATGACTACTTTGAGTGTACCATGTTGGAAAAAAAACCGCACATATTCCAAGCATTTTGTTCTGAGTAGGATAAAAATACACCTTTTTTTTTCCTGACATCAGAATAAAACTTAACAATTTTGAGTAGCAGCATTTTGAGTCTCTCAGTTATAGAAAAGAACCTCAAAAGAAGCCAACTTGAGTGCTCCAAGGTTTAGGGGGGAAAAAAATCCAAGAACTTTGTTCTGATGTTGGAACAAAACACCTGAGTTGATTTAAATGTGTTTTGTTCCCACAGAATATAGTCAATTTGTATCATTATGACAGAATATTTTGAGTGGGGCTGTCTTGTTCCAAACTGGAAAAAAAAGTCTTGTATTTTGTTCTAAGCCAATGCATCAACAATACCAGAGTATTTAATTGATTCACAATATCTATCTACACTCTAATAAATATTTATAGCAATGAGACCTATTCCTTGAATATTTGGTTTCTTGGGCCTTATTATTGAAAAAAAGTCACTTCATTTTTGAATAGACATGCCTATATCAATCACATTTATAAACCAAAGAATGTGCAATAAATATCGCAACAGTATAGCTTAAAGACACACTGTAATAAAATTAAATAAAATCTGAACTAGCAAAGATTAGTTGCATAATATGTTCCCACCTAGCAACTAGGAAATTTTATACTGGAGCCAATGCATTGCAAAAGTCCATATCCTGTTAACAAAAAAAACAAAAACAAACAAAAAAATTGTTGATATCAAGCCAAGTAATAACATCTTACACTGGATTCAAGGACAGGATTTTTAAACACTTCTGGCTCAGCGCATAGGATGTATTAAATAGTTTAATTATGGAAAACCGGATAATACAATTAGACCCTTGCATTTATTTTCAAAAAGATAACAGTAAGATTCATTATTTCTTTCAAGTCACATTCCATCAACATTTCATTTTTTCCGCAAAATTTTACTGTATATAATTTTGCCATCTACCTTTCTATATTTTTTCATAAGAATACTGAAAATAATGTTATTGTTTACTTTTGTAATAACTACTTGGGCATGGATTTGGATTGCATTAATGTAATAAATGGTCATTCAAAAACGTAGTTCAGAGTCATATTTTTATCACATAAATGTTATGAGATTACTCTGCAGAGATAATTAAATTCTGGCATTCTAAAACACATCTAAGATCAGAAAAACAGGAATGGTTTATGATTTTTCTAAAAAAAATAATTCTATTAAAGTTTTAATATTTTACCATTTTAGCATCAAAATGTTGCGGTGTCATAACAGATCATATTATAATTTACATATGTCCTATGAGTTAACAGAAGACTTGTCATTTATGAAACAAATATAATCCCTCCATATCCTGTAGAATAAGTTCATCATCTTGGTTTCTTCAACATTTGAACTTCATCTGATACTGTTTTGTGTAGAGCTATTGACCAGATTTTACTGTTATTTTCAACTGATTAATTTTTCCAATATTTCCAATACCTAACAATTAACAATTTAGTTTACAACACTGAAAATGTAGCACGTTTCTTACTGTTTAACACCATATCCTCTCTATAAAATACATGTAATATTCCTAATTTTGCTGAAAAACTATTTTAGTTATAACATTCAATTTGTCAAAAAAAAAAAAACCCCACAAAAACGTAATTCTTTTCATAACTCCATCAAAGGTACAAGAATGCTTCCTTGTGAAGTCACTGTCTCTCTCTAGCAGTCTCTGCCCACTCATTAGATCTAGCATGAGGGGTAAGCTTCTGGTCCCATTAATTAATATCATCTTGCAGGACCTTGTAACCATGCTTTTTTCTGTTGCAGTCCCTGAGATGAGATTGGCCCCGACCCTGCTGGTCTTCTGGAAAGCACCAAAAACCCGGTTATTTGCCCAAGAATGGGGATCATAAAGTTAGTGAAGTCCAGGTGGGTTAATATTATATTACTTTTTACTCTTGGCTACTATTTTTGTTTTGAATTATACATTAGCATTGTATGTTTTAAGGCTTTATATTGTGGTTTTCATATGAACTTTGTTCGCCACCCAGAGTCAATCAGGAGCAGCCATATAAATCAAAATAAACAAACATTTTGTTCAATAATTATGAGAAATTTGATGCATAATCTTCAATACAATTCCTGCATAGCTGCTGCCAGAAATCCTCCAAATTATCTAGATCAATGTTTCTTAAGCTTTCTTCTCTCAGGACCCTTTCCCACTTTTAGAAATCATGGAGGACCCCAAAAGAGCTTTTGTTTGTACGGGTTATACTTATCAATATTTACCATAATAAAAATTAAAATTGGCATATTCGCTGCTGCTACCACTTCTCACAATTGTTTGATGGGATTTTTCAAGACCACACCTGAAGAAACACTGAGCTAGAAGTTTTCCCCAGATTAATCTCCCAGTTTCTTTCAAACCAAGGGAAGAATTTTTAAATTCCATTACTATCTTAATACATAAGAATCAGTTTGTTTGAATCTGGTATTCTATGTCATAACTGCTGTTCCATCTCTTCTTTAATATAAGGAATGAGTATTTTTTAATAAAAATCTCATTTTTTAAAAAAAATGTTTTTAAAATAATAATAGAAAAAAAGAAAAGAGCAAAACACAGATATAATCATGATAAAAATACATTGTCAAGGGAGGAAAAAAAGTGTTTTAAAAAAGTGAAAAAACAGAAAAAAAAGAAACAAAATATATCGTTACAACAGTAAACAATTTCAATTCTATATATGCTTATCTAATACAAATGTTATGGAAATATATGTTTATTTCTAATACATTTATATAACTATCATGCTTTTTTTAACCTATTGTATTTTGTATAAATGAGTCCCATATTTCATTATACTTGCCCATACAAAGTCTACGTCTATAGGCAATCTGCCCGTAAGTGTCAAGTGCAATCAGGTCTTCAATCCACTGAGTGAATGGGGCCATACATTTATCTTTCCAATGCTGCAATATCAGTCTGTTAGCCATAGTAAGGAGACGGAAAATCCATTTACTTTGTCCAGTTGTCAAATCCCATGTACTAGGTATGTAGTTCAACAGAATTTTGTCGCACAGCCACATTTATATAGCCCACTACTTTCTTCCAAAACTTAGTAAGTATAGGACATTGTAAAAACATCTGTTTTAAAGAAGCATTATCCTTATTACATCTCCAACAAAATGCTGTCTTAGACAGTCCTTTTCTACACAAACGTAGTGGAGTCCGATAAATTCTCAAAATTATTCTTTGTTACATAAGTCATAATATAAGGTCACTGACACTCTTGCTATAAAGTTAAGACACTCTCCCATTATCTAGGCAATATGGGAACCTCTAATTCTTTATTCCATTCGTTCATTAGCATCTGCACATCAAACTGAATTATTGATAGCAAATAATTATAAAAACTAATAGTTTTTTTTTTTTTAGAAAATCTCTTATTCTTTATAATCCCCATATTTCCATATTTCCATTTGGCCAATTCTGTATTGATCGTAAAAGCCCAGATTTGTCATCAGGGACTTCAACAGGAATATATTCTGTGTAAATACTGCATACCTCTTCATCCATATCATAGGCTTAATTATTTTTTCTTGTATAATTTCAATGTGTATTCCGTGTTTGGACTGGTTTCCAAAATGAATGAAATGGTATATCTTAGCTGTGTATCATGTTAATATACACACAGAACCCTCTTATCCCCAACTTCCCTTTTTCTAGGATGCATACAGAATTGTTCTATTGCTTCTTGTTTTTGTTTTAATTAAAACAAAACATTTCAATTTTCTTTTACCATTCTGTGAATACTTTTTCTAAGCTCTCTACCGGGAATATCTGGAATAAGAAATGTTGTAAGTTGTCCTGCCTGCCCTCTGTAATGAAGTTCCTCCTGAGATCTGTACAGCTGATGATGTTCTGGAAGGCCTTGAAAACCAAGCCCTGGGGTAGGATGGGACTCTGCATTTTGTTATGTTCTATTAACTAGAACAAGTACAAAAATAACTACAAAATAATTACAATTACAGTTATTTTTATTGTTTTTAAGTTACTCTTATTGTTGCAAGCTGCCCAGAGCCGTTGAAGTGGGGTGGCATCAAAATTTAGTAAATAAAATACATTTAGAAAAGACCATTGCTTTAGTTATAGCAGTCTGACCCAGGATGTTAAAACAGCTTTTGTTCCAGCATTTCATATTTTTATTTTTCTATACTTCTATAATTATTATTAAATATTTTTAGGATGCTTTGTTACATTTATACCTTCAAAGAAAGACGTAAATGTCAATGGTATTCCTAAAATAATAAATACAGGTAGTTGTATTTTTAGAAGAGTATGAATGTACAGCAATTGAGATTTTTTTAAAAATTAACCATTTAACCTGATACTGTTGCAAAATCTTGCAACTCCTTTTTAATATGAAGAGATTAATGTGCTGCATTTGAGTTAATATACCATCTGAAAATAAATTTAGGAATTTATTCATGCCCGTGATTTTGTTTTCCATGTGCAACGCTGTTACTAAAATCTGTGGGATACCATGAGTTATCTTAAATTAACAGTACCTGAAAGAACACACATTTCTGCATACAGCTCGCATGTGGCAATAAAATGTATCTGATATCCAAAAAAGCTTCAAGGTACTTCCTTCCAATTTGTGCAATTGACTGTAATTATTTCTAAGAAGGAGTACAAACAAGCTTATTTTAAACTGAAAATAACTGTTATTCATTAACAATGTTAAATATAAACAGTTTGCATTTATTATAATTAACACTCAGTTAATATAAGCAAAAGTGTACTATCTATCCAAATTCCACAGGTCTTTCTCATTAGCACACCAGAGTCCCTAAAGGTTTGTATTAACATAGTCAGTTGCATATTGCTTTTGAGAGTGGAGAACCACTTCAGTAGTGAAAATAGCTGCTTATATTCAGAATTATTCAAATTTATCCCTAAGTGTTTTGAAACTCCAGTAACATGTAACAGGAATGCTGGTTGAATCCCTGGAAAATTACTGGACTATATCAATCAATGGTTTGACTAAATCTGAAACAGCTCTGTATGTCCATATATATTAGAACACATCTAGTTAACACACCATGCTAATTTATCAGCATTGCTTATATAAGTAACTTAAGGCTTCCTTATCCTGAAATAATTTGAAAAATTGGATTTTTTTACTTCTTAGTCAAACTGGACCAGAGTATTACACTTCAGATAAAATTATTTCATTTGTGCATATTATACTATGCTTCTGATTATGTTTATTGCACAAATAATTTTCAAAAATCAAACCAAGAATTTGAAAGTGCAAGTCTGGAAATTATTCAATAATTTAAGCAATTTTTTGCCATTTATTTTGTTTTTAGTACTGTCTTTTAGATGTATTTTTGATATTAAAGCTTTAAGCTACTTTTAAGAACATACTTAAAAAGCCATAGCTCTATTGTAATAAATGCCTGATGACCTCACTACTGGGAACTTTTAAAGAAAACAACTTTATTGTTCATTCAAAACAGCATGTTTTTTTCATTAAAATCTATTGCTTCACAAGAGAAGCGTGCTTATCATTTAACATACTTATACCAGTTTCAGCACAGTCCAATAAAATTCTAATACAGGCAGTCCTTGAATTACAACCACAATTGGGATCGGAACTTCTGTTAAGTGATGCAGCCATTAGGCAAAACGTAAGTGACTGCACTGCTTAGCAATGGCAGTTCCAGTAGTCCCAGTTGCAGTCATTAGGCCAGGACAGTGCCATCGTTAGGCGAGTATCTCATGCTTCTCCTGCCCTGCCGTGCTTCAACTCCCCCTACCTGCCTGGGGGCAATGATGGTGGACTAAAAGCCTGAAGGCCCCAGGCCTCTAATTCAGCCCTGTACTGCTGCTGCCAAGAAATGCCACTGTGTAGGGCACCCAAAAGGGCAGACATGGGGGGAAGATAGGTAGGTGAGGCAAGCTGAAGCACCCTTGCAGTTGTAAGTGTGGGTAGGTGATCAAACACCCAAATTTTGATCACATGACCACAGGGGCACTGCAATGGTCATAAGTTTGGATGCCAGTAGTAGCCCTTTCATTCATCACCATTGTAACTTCAGTCGCTGAACGAATGGTCATAAATCAAGGACTACCTGTACTTCTTAAGACTTCAAAGTGAACAAAAATTCAACAAAATAAAAAAAGATAACATTTGCCTAAAATAAGCCAAGTTCAAATGTTACACTGCATTTCATAAAGGAATAAAATTAATTTTACAACATAAACATTGTAAGACCTCTTAAATATACTTAAGGAATAAGCAATATTATAATTAATGTTCATATTATGGACATACCATCTGTAATGGCTCCATTAAAAAAAAGTTAACTGTCTTCAAGAATGGATACTTCAGTATCAAAAGTTTAATTTTTAAATAGTTCAGACAGACTTTAATTTTTCATAATTTCAAAATAATAAAAATATGTAGACAAATTACTGGTGATAAGCCTCTGGGCTAATAGGCCATGGCCTAATTATCTGGTACCCTGACATTTTGCCAGCAACTGTGGCTGGCATCTTCAGAGGTAGAAGTGTTCTGGTCTGTAGTATACTTCTTGGGAGAGAGAGTGAGAGAGCTCTTGTGTATACAGGCAAAATAGCTGTCAAAGTTAAGAATTAACTATTTGGTTCCTTGAGTAGAAAATACACATTCCATAAGACAATTATAATAAGCAAGCTGAAGGACCAGATTTGCAACATGACTTGACAGAAACATAAAGAGTGCTGACCTTGAACAAATTCAAATTCCAAGACCAGCTGAACTTGCATGTATGCTTAATACAGTATTCAAGGAGCTTGATGTTGTTTTTACTGAACCTACATCCATTATCTTTGCAAAATCTTGGCTAATAGGGAAGCACCAGAAGACTGGGAAAAAAAGTATATTTTTTGCCAAAAGAAAAAGGGTGATCCAGGAACTATAGACTAAGCAATCTGAAACTGTATAAAGGAAGATTCCAAACCAGATCAGAAAGTGATAGAATTTTAAGGATCTTGAAAATGCCAGTAATTAAAGTCAATTCTGCCAGAGTAACCTATCCTCATTTTCCAACTGGCAACTTCCTTAGATGTTTTATGTTTTAGACATATTTCTTTACTTTAGCAAAAATTTGGCAACATTAGTATCTTATTAGCAAGGCAGTTAAGTATAGGCTGGATTTATTAAATGGATCCACAACTGGCTTGAAAGCTACCGCCATTAATGGTTTCAACAAACATGGATGCCATAGGCTTGATCCTGGCCTTGTCATTTTTCAATGTATTCTCCATCCACACATTCAAGCTAAAAAAAAAGAATATAGAGAAGCATAATCTTTCAGGGGTAAACATGGGGAATTTAATAGAGAAAATTGCAGTCTCTCTTTCCTCAAAGAAACAGCTAGCCAATTTGACAGACATTGTTTAACTATGGCTCCAACTTATTTGAAGATAACCCAGGTTTGACTAAATTGGTCTTACATTGAGTAACCATGCATTCCATGTCCCATATTCTCCTACATGCTATATTTAATAAAAATCAGCTACAACACTGAAGCTTAATATTTTAAATTGATTCCTTTTAACTGGCTGCCCCCTTCTTTCCACTAACTCTTAAGAACATAATCACAGGTAACTATTTTTGGAGAAGGGTTAAAAGATACTTGACTACTTCTGGTACACTTTAACAGTGCTGGGTATTACGTTCCAATTTTTAGTTCTTTTCAGTCTTTCATACATTATTTCATTTGATGATTTATGGAGCACATATAGCCTCAACAACTATTTGTACTCCTGATATTACCTTAAAAGGTATTGTTTACATCTGGGTTTCTGTGATGGCAATGTCAAGGTTGTAGAGATTCTTTTTTCTTCTCACATGCCTGCCTTTTTAAATAACAAGAACATTAAACAAAACTAAAGCAT
The DNA here is from genome assembly GCA_030867105.1 of Liasis olivaceus. Lineage (NCBI taxonomy): Eukaryota > Metazoa > Chordata > Lepidosauria > Squamata > Pythonidae > Liasis > Liasis olivaceus. The sequence continues at coordinate 43,450,131 of CM061352.1, forward strand.
TTTCAATACAAAATGCAGATGTAATAAGATATAGGGTTCATATTTATTAACATGCAACACAAGAATGATTTCTTAACTTTAAGAGCAGTAGAATTTGCTGGCTTTTTACAGTCTTCACATATCCTGCACACACATAGACACCATAAAAATTTAAACAAGTCCTTTTAAGGTTGCATAGCTTCTGTCTAAAAAAAAAATTCCTTCAAGTGCCTGAACTGTGATGCTAGATTCTGCAGCACTTATCTGTCACCTTAAAGAGTCCAGCTGTGCTTAAAGTGTATACATAGTCATATTTCATATATTACTCCAAAATAAAAGATGAGTTACATGTTTTTTAGTTGTAAGAGAAATACAGAAAAAGGCTAAAATGTAATTAAAATAGTGAAATTCACCCAACTGAATGAAAACTAAGCTAATACTTATCTGTCAAAAGAACAAGACTTAGTATCAGTTATCATATACAGAAATCAAGTATGTATCATGTTAATCTTGAATGAGTTCAGATATACAAACTTTCTCTGATTTCTGATGCACCTTATTGTATATGTCCCAACTTGAATTGCCACCTGTGACTATACACTCTTACTGCAGACAGAGAAAGCTAACACACTGAAAATCACACTTTTTGCTTATACTATTATGTTTCACATGCTTCACATCAAGAAAAATCAGTGTGATACAATGCTAGATTAGTTGATGTACCTGTGAGAAAAATAGACCAGTCATAAAATTAATAAAGATCTGTGGTTTTCTTACTAAAAATACTCCCTATCTTTCTAAATCTGCTTTACTCATATTATAAGTATGTGTGCATGATAAAATGTCAATGCAGCATAGAACAGTCACAAACAGGATGTTCTACTTTAATATATTACATACATACATATACTTTATTATGACAAAAAGCCATAAACTGTGTTAAATTTTTAAAAAATCACTTGCTGTAAAGATATATCTTGGCTACAGAGCTATAGATAGGGTTATCAAGAAAAGGTGTATCCTTTTTCCCCATATAGTTTTATTTAAATTATACCACTAAAGGTATTTCAATTGTGAGAGAAAACAGACATTACAACTTTTTTTCCTAAAGGCAAACTTCAATTCTGGGGAGAAAATCTGTATGATGATTCAGAACACAGCACTACAAAAACGATTAGACTACTATCTGGCCCTAATCCTTTTTATAATTCAGACATCTACAGATAGATGAAAATCCTGTTCATAGATCTTGTGCATTAAATTTATTTTGGCTTTAATTGCTATGCAACAGTGCTTATGATCTTACTTCAGCATTCCTTTGCTTTACAGACCTGCGAAGGTTGTAAATGAGAGGTTTGGTCATAAAATTACTTTTTCATCACTGTTGTAACCACAAACAGTCACTAAGCAAGGGCTAGCTGTAACCTAGTTTACATGTATAACATGTGCAAGATCAATCCTACAATGGAGGAGAATGGCCAGGAGCCTTAGGATAAATGGCTGGGGGCACTGTCACTGCCCCAACATATTCTACTATCTGCTGCTGAGGCAGCTGTGTCATTGCTAATTATAGGGTAAGCTGTAGCAGTATAAATATTTTTGACAAAGACAGTTGAACTGAGGTGAACAGCATATTAGGAAGATGATCAAAAAGACTGTTAGTGCATTCCTGACAGGCACAGTTACTAGCTGTGAAAAAGTTTTTTTTTTAAGAGAAAAAAAAAAAAGATTGACAGAAGTAAACAGGCAGTCTTTGGCCAAATAGCTGAAGTAAGCAGCATCTTTACACAATGACTAAAGCATGGGCAAAGTTTTTCACAAAATATAAAACATAAGATCAGTGTTTCTCAACCCTAGCAACTTTAAGATATGAAGTCCACATATCTTAAAGTTGCTAAGATTGATAAACAC